>JAQPPZ010000753.1:15152639-16440799 GCA_028583015.1 Wollemia nobilis | reverse complement strand
GAAAACCATAATGCCTACACCACCCCCTTGTTCACATTTTTAACCATTGAAGAATAGTGTTATGTTTGTTGGGTTTTTGGTTCTTTAAGTTCTCATGAATATGATATTGTAAAGACTGCATCATCAAGAAATTCTATGTTTAGTGTCTTATCATTAGGAAGAGGAGCTTCTGCTAGCTGATAAACAATGATCTGATATTCAATAGACTTTTGACTTATAAATTTGAGGTCAAACTCTATCAAAAGCATGATCCACTTTACGGTATGACTATTATGATAAGTACAACTTATCATATATTGTAAATGGTTTTATTTTGAAATGACATACATGGTTTGATTTAACATATAATGTCAAAGTTTCTTGGTGGTGAAAACCATCGCTAAAAAGATCTTCTCAACAAAAGCATACTTGAGCTCATAATTGACCAAGGTGTGGTTGACATAATAGATGGAATGTTCTTTGTTTACCTCATTCTTCTAGGCCAGCATGATACCTAGGGAAAATTCAGTGGCCTCAATGTACAATAGAAATGGAACACTTTGTTAGGGAAAATATAACATTGGTGGAGATGCCAAGTATTTTTCAATATTTTCAAAGGTTTTTTGGCACTCCTGATCCCAATCAAAGATAACACCTTTTTGCAATAAGCAATTGAAAGGCTTGTATTTATCCAAAAGTTATGTTATGAAACGTCAAATAGATTGAATTTTTCCTTGCAAGTTGTGTACCTACCTGAGGTTAGTAGGGGGAGGTATATCCATGATTGCCTTAACCTTGGTTGGATATACTTCAATGCCTAGTTTAGAGACTATGAAGACTAATAGTTTTCTGCACATGACTCCAAAAATACATTTCTTAGGATTTAAGCACACATTGTGTCTAAAATATGATAAAAGACTTTTTCTAACACTTTGAGGTGGTCCTGATGTAGTAAATTTTTTTCTAAAAGATCATCCATATAGTCTTCCAATATATTGTGCATGTAATCATGAAAAATGTAATTCATAGCCCGCTAATAAGTGACACCAACGTTTTGAGTCTAAAGGGCATGAATTTGTAACAGAAGGTCACCCATTTGATTTTAGCCTCAAAAGCCATCCATGAGTGACAACATTTCATGACCAACGGTAGCATCCACTAGCATATTGATGTTCAAAATGGAAAACTCATCCTTAGGACTCACTTTATTTAGATCTCAAAATTATATGCATATGTGAATCCCCCATTCGGTTTCCCTACAAGGACCATATTGGAAACCCATTCGGGGTAATCAATAGGCTAGATGAATATTGCATCCAACAATTTTTATAACTCATATTTTACCATTAAGGCTATTATTGGGTGCATTTTGCAAATTTTTTGCTTGATCGATTTGATATTTGAATCGATTTTTAAGTTATGAAAAACCAAGTTTGGATCAAGACCCAACATATATTTATAAGACCATGAAAATTATTTATTATATTTTGTTGGGAATGTTATAAAATTGGCCTATTTCATAGTTGATAAACTTTATCCTAATTTGATAACGTAAAAATTATTAATATTAGTACCGATATCAATGTCATTTTTTTCTTCCACTAACATATATGATCCCTCCTCCAATTGGTGAGGTGTAGGGATCAAATGAATATCATCAATTGGGTTTAGATAATCGAATGCATCAATAAGCTTAATATTAGCTTGCATAACATATTTAGAAGGACCTAAAGATAAATGAAATGGTTGTAACATTTTCTTGCAAGGTAGGAACTCTTCCAGTGATATCGGGAACCAATGTGATCAAAATCAATAGCCTCAAGATTGATGTGCAAAGGTCTTGAAGGGTTTCCTTGGTAGTGAAGTGGCATGGTGAGGCCATTGGAGATCATATTTATGGTTTGTGGATAATCTCCATTCTATGGTGGAAAAATATGATTGAATAAGGGTGGATACAAATGCACTGAGGGTGGTTGCAATGGTGGTGGAATTATAGGATGTGGCTTAGGGGGAGTGCAAGAAATGGAGTCCCTCAATGTGAGAAGATGATGCATAAGATATGATAGTAAATATGAAAAATTTTGAAGATACAATTTATCTAGATCATTGAGGGGCTATATGGAAGTTGATTCATCATCCGGGATAGCTGAAGCAATAGATATTATATCATACTCTTAGTAGGATTCATCATATTCTTCTTCAAACTCTATCCAATAAATTTCAAGCTCCAAATTTCCTTCAAAATCATCATCAGAAAGGTCATGAGGCTCTATGATTATCATAGCCATTTGGACATGGTCCTTGATAAAATTATTATAACCTATACCAGCATATTTGTTAGGATCAGTATCCATTCCATAACTTAGATTTAGATATTAGAGGAAATCGATAAGGAATTTATCAAGCATACATATGGAGTAGCCTAGCCTAAACTTATCCATAGGTAGCTGATATTGGGGTTTGAGAGGAACTCAAAGACCTTTCCTGTATTGACCTAAGTCATTTCCTCTCCAATGGTAGTGATTAAGATACTTCAATACAAAAGATGAATTGGACATGTATTTGATGTTGGCTTGAAAGGGTTATTCATCCTCTTCTATCTTATGGGGTGTATTTAAGTGAACATCAAATGCCCCATAGATAAAACTTGTTTGATTTGATGGATGCTAGATTGAAACTATCACCTCAATAGGTAACAACATGATAGAAGGTTGGCTTATGTTTTTATCTAACTTGATAAGAGGAGTGTATATGTCATTCTATATTATGTACTCCACAAATCCTGGGCTAGACATATGTCCCCCATTTGATTGTAGCCTTAAAAGCCATCCATGAGTGACAACATTTCATGACCAACGGTAGTATCCACTAGCATATTGATGTTCAAAATGGAAAACTCATCCTTAGGACTCACTTTATTTAGATCTCAAAATTATATGCATATGTGAATCCCCCATTCGGTTTCCCTACAAGGACCATATTGGAAACCCATTCAGGGTAATCAATAGGCTGGATGAATATTGCATCCAACAATTTTTATAACTCATATTTTACCATTAAGGCTATTATTGGATGCATTTTGCAAATTTTTTGCTTGATCGATTTGATATTTGAATCAAGTTTTAAGTTATGAACAACCAAGTTTGGATCAAGACCCAACATATATTTATAAGACCAAGAAAATTATTTATTATATTTTGTTGGGAATGTTATAAAATTAGCCTATTTCATAGTTGATAAACTTTATCCTAATTTGATAACGTAAAAATTATTAAGATTAGTACCGATATCAATGTCAATTGTTTCTTCCACTAACATATAGGATCCCTCCTCCAATTGGTGAGGTGTAGGGATCAAATGAATATCATCAATTGGGTTTAGATAATCGAATGCATCAATAATCTTAATCTTAGCTTGCATAACATATTTAGAAGGACCTAAAGATAAATGAAATGGTTGTAACATTTTATTGCAAGGTAGGAACTCTTCCAGTGACATCAGGAACCAATGTGATAAAAATCAATAGCCTCAAGATTGATGTGCAAAGGTATTGAAGGGTTTCCTTGGTAGTGAAGTGGCATGGTGAGGTCATTGGAGATCATATTTATGGTTTGTGGATAATCTCCATTCTATGGTGGAAAAATATGATTGAATAAGGGTGGATACAAATGCACTGAGGGTGGTTGCAATGGTGGTGGAATTATAGGATGTGGGTTAGGGGGAGTGCAAGAAATGGAGTCCCTCGATGTGAGAAGATGATGCATAAGAGATGATAGTAAATATGAAAAATTCTGAAGATACAATTTATCTAGATCATTGAGGGGCTATATGGAAGTTGATTCATTGTCCGAGATAGCTGAAGCAATAGATATTATATCATACTCTTAGTAGGATTCATCATATTCTTCTTCAAACTCTATCCAATAAATTTCAAGCTCCAAATTTCCTTCAAACTCATCATCAGAAAGGTCATGAGGCTCTATGATTATCATAGCCATTTGGACATGGTCCTTGATAAAATTATTATAACCTAGACTAGCATATTTGTTAGGATCAGTATCCATTCCATAAATTAGATTTAGACATTAGAGGAAATTGATAAGGAATTTATCAAGCATACATATGGAGTAGCCTAGCCTAAACTTATCCATAGGTAGCCGATATTGGGGTTTGAGAGGAACTCAAAGACCTTTTCTGTATTGACCTAAGTCATTTCCTCTCCAATGGTAGTGATTAAGATACTTCAATACAAAAGATGAATTGGACATGTATTTGATGTTGGATTGAAAGGGTTATTCATCCTCTTCTATCTTATGGGGTGTATTTAAGTGAACATCAAATGCCCCATAGATAAAACTTGTTTGATTTGATGGATACCCGATGGAAACTATCATGTCAATAGGTAACAACATGATAGAAGGTTGGCTTATGTTTTTATATGACTTGATAAGAGGAGTGTATATGTCATTCTATACTATGTACTCCAAAAATCCTGGGCTAGACATATGTATCATGACTTACGAAGGGTTGGGTGATGATGAAGGGGATGTGGACTATGATAGGGAGAATGTTGAAGATGAGGGTCCCTTCCCTGATAGGGGGGATGTAAATGGGTATTGTGGAAGTGGTTGAGATCACCAATATGTGAGGAAGCTTCAATGATTGGGATGTAGATGCGTGGATTGGAGATAATGGGGGTGATGGTATGGATGCCTTCTCAAGATTCTTGGAAGGAATATATGATGTATGAAAAGGGGTTTCCATGTCTGTTGATGATGATTTTTGCTTTTATATAGATAGAAGATATATGTTTTAGGATTGGATATGTTAGGCAGATTAGGTTGGACCTTCAGATGCATTAATGGTAAAAATATCTCATCAGGATGTGAGACCATGTTACAAAATTTAAATAGATCTAAATCTATAGGGATACAATGCACTTGACCCTCATGTCTCAGATTCAGGGCTGACCAAGTAGAAAATTATATTGCATGTCCTCTTTTAGAACATAGAAGAGTGTGTGAATTATTTTCAGTCCAACATGAATAGGAAGGACTACTATTCCAACAGTATAACACAATGCATCATTGAAGCCCGAAGGGTGAATATGGATGTTGTGATGTGGGATGGTGGAAGGTTGATGTATTGAAGGAATAATGTGGTGATGATATTTTTTGAATATCATGTGATGGTCAAGACACACTCATAAAGGATCTAATATATACTAGCAATGATATGGAGTGGAGGATCTGGTATGTCAATAGGTATAGTATTGATATCATGGTCATGAAAAGTTAAGCTAATTGTAATGTTGTATTTTCCCCACAAAATTAGAAAAAAATTTGGGATCTTGCGATTGTAATTCGATCAATTTCAATATCTCCATTAGATCTTCTTAATGTGGCTTTGATTTTTGTATTAGCTCATATTTGGAGAGCCTAGATGAAATTATTCTTAGACTTTGGGTAAATCTATTCCTTATTGTTAGAATCAATCAAGGTGGGATAGGTACAATACGATTGGGCTAAGGAGGTATTTGTAATGTCGAAGAAACATTGTTAGGACACACTAGGTGCAATTTTATTTGGATATCATTGGTTACTTGTGACAATACTAATAATCCCCATAAAATTTTTGTGAGGTGGACTGGAATACTCCTGATTTACCTGCCTCAGTTGTTCTTCTTGGTTGGTAGATGTTGTATTTATTTCTTATGTGGTAAAAGGGTCTTTGAAGAATCCTATGTGTTGACTATTTGGGTTAAGAGGATTGTAAATCTAAATCTGTTGTCTCTTTATCATATCTTGTACTATATTTTTAAAGGCATAACATGTTTGGATGTCATGACCCCGTTTTTGATGGTAAGCATAGTATAGATCCTCCCTATGGGTTTTAGATTTAGGTTGATTAGGGTCTAATGGATGGATATCAGTGATATTTATTACACGTACCTCATATAATCCATTAAAAATTGATGCTAATATTTTTGGCAAAGGAGTATATTGCCATGGTGTCTGACATTGTTGGACTTGCTCTTGATTCTATTGTAGATGATATTTGAATGGTGGAGGTTGAGCCTAATAATTTGGTTAAGTTGTTGGTTTCAATAGTGTGGCTTGGCTTGAGGATCTTGGGATACTCAAAATAACTTGATTTACTAGGGCCACCTTCTGTTGTGTATTTCCTACTTTAGTATTCTTGTCCATCCATTCCTTTTTACGGATATTAATATCACCTTCATGGACCTTAATGTCCTCAATGACCTTAGCCTATGTTAGGAACTCCTTGAAGATTTGATACTATTGTAATTGTAATAAAAGCAATATTTTATTCAAATAACTCCTAGTGAATAACCTAGTAAGTTCCATTATGGGTAAGGTGAAAGGCCACTTGGTTATTATTGCTCTCCATCGATTGTCATAGTCCATGACTGGCTCATCTTCATATTTTCTAATACTATACAAGTCAATCAAAGTTTCATTTTCCTGATGCTAAATGAAAAGTATTCTAATAATACATTTTCAAGTTTGATATTTATGTCATTATAGATGATTATACCATTCTAAAGTAGGCCCTACAAGAGTTATTAAGAATATTCTTAACATGAGGGCATCATCATCCTCAATATGAAAGCATACATTCATGAAATGAGTGACATGCTCTTGAGTGTCTTCCTCTCCCTTGAACCTATATAATTTTGGCATTTCAAAGTGCTCAAGATATGGAGGTGATGGCATTTATGGGTGCAATGATTGATTGTGAAGCTGATGCAAGGTAGATTTTTGGTAACCTATGCCTAAAATTTACTTCTCTAGGTAATTAATATTGTTTTTTAGAAATTTATATGCATCTAGAAAAATGATTTCATTCGCTCACCTCTGTCCTCAAGGAGGAAGTGGAGGTGGTTGGGTTTTGTTAACACATACTTTCCTATAAGGTAATTTAGGGTTTGTGTTGATTGGTTCTTGAAATTACAATTATGGTTTCTCATAAGGGTTATACTCCTCTAGATAAGTGTATGGTCTATTTTTTAAATAAATTGGTGCCTTTGAGGATGTATGGGTGGCTTGTTTGATCATGCATAAGGTAGACAATTTTGGTTTGGCTATGGTGGAAGGTTTTGATATTGTGTAGGGCACCTTAAGAATTATTGCAACCTATGGGTACTAGGTGTAGGTACCATTTCATGCAATACCTTTTGTAACTGCTCTTGGTTTACCTATTGTTGGTGCAACCTTTTTAGGTGTGATCATTTTTGGTTTGCTCGTTGATGATTTAATAATTGGTGATCTAATCATAATTGATGCAACTATTGTTGTTGGTTAAGGTTTAACCTAGGTGATTTTTGAGTGCAATTTATTTTCTCATATGTATACCCTTGTATCTCAAATATGGATGGGCTTGTATTGTCTCTCACCCTTAGTAAGATCTATAATTTATTTTCCATGATCCCTAATTATCACATTGAATTTATATTCAGGTTTGAAGGTGAACTTTGTATAATAAAATGGTACAAAAATACAATGATATTGAATGAATGGTCTCTCTTGAAACATAGCGGGGTAATTTTGGTCACCCTCATCTATAATTAATGTGAGAGCCAACATGGGTTTTTTGCAAGAATGATGGTTAACATGCATATCCTCTTGATCATATTTTTGATTCATAGATAAATAAGTAGTTGGGAAGTCTTGATAGCAATCATATTAGTATGATATGTACTCTTGTGTTGCTTCTAATGGTTCTCTAGGATGTATAATGATGTGAATGCGTAACACTATCCTACTAGGCCCCTTAGTGGGCAAATGGTTCTTTTTATAGAAATAAATCAAAGTGTCTAGATTAGGAAAGTCTCCTTTCTGATTGTATTTAAGACCTGTGGGTGTTTCCTAAATAGGAATTTTCTAAATTTTAGATTCCTTAAATAAAATATCCTAGATACGTCGTGTGCCATGGTTCTAAGAAGGAATGGAAAGGTCCTTTGGACTATATCAAAGATATTTCATACCTTCTTATGGATATTTAGTAGCACTAGCTCTTGATTGAGCTTGGTTGCATGTTGTTACCATTGTTTAATCTATGAAAACAATAAATAAACAAACAAGCAAAAAAAAATTGTATTTTTGAATTTTTTTTTGTTGATTATTTTTTATTTTATTTTTTAATTTTTTATTTGTTTTTGTGTGTTTTTGTTTTAATATCGTATTCCTATAAAAACTAATAGGTAAATGAAATTAGAACTAATGAAAGGTAGTTTGCACACACCCCCCTATAGAGGAATGCAACACAAATAGCAAAAATATCTTCCTAGAATATTGGATATGGCTTACGAGTATCCTAAGGAAATAAACTTACCTCTCAAAATAGGTCATAATTTCTAAGTCCTACTCCTTGCCTAACCAAGCTTTTACTTCACACTCGGGTGTCCTTGGATAATATTGATAGTTGCATTCCATTAATTATTGGGCCCCATGGTAAAGGAGTATCTGATCCTAACCCACCCTAGGACACACCCAAGAGTAGGGGACTTTCTGGTGATGAAGTTTGAAAAGCCACTTGGAGGGTTACTATGATTTTTAAGGGGTAAATCCACAGTGGGAGATGAATTCCCATGTCGTGTGATTGCTAATGATCGTTGATGATGAAATCCAACTAACCAATGTTACATTACCTTGTGTGTGTGAGGGTTCATTTTAAAATTTATGAAAAAATAAACCAATGAGCATACAATTAAACCAAATAAACCTTTGATATTCAAAAACCCTATATGCAATTAAACATTTAAGTCATCAATAAGACAAGCAAACCAAATAATAGTAGATAGAGGTAATATGACATTGAGATGGTTATGAATAGAGGCCATCTGAACCTAATACAACCATAGAAAAAGGCTATCTAGACTTGAAATGGTCATAGACAAAGGTCATATTGAATTAAGATGGCTACTATTAGACTAACCTAAAGCTAAAAATATTTTGCAAATTTCACTTTAAATGATATTTTTCTTATATTTCTCTATAGAACATGAAATGATTTTTGTTTCTTTACAAAAAATAGGATAGAGAAGGATAACAGGTCTTACCTTGAAAGACTAAGTTTGATGGAGATATCTTGTTTCTGCTATTGCTTTGCTTCTACTCTAGAGGTCATCCTAACCTAATATGGTTGTAGTATAGGGGCCATCTCAATCGAATATGGTGGTGATTGTGTACCTGTAAAAAGTAGAATTTATCTATAAGTGGTGAAAATTACCATTTTAGCCCTAGAGCTGCCCAATGTGAGTTAGGTGGTCTAAAAGGAGTCAATTCAAGTACTCTCCTCAAGATGACGTGTTTTAGTGTTTTGATGACAAATCTAAATGTTACCAACCAAAGTACCACTTTTGGGACTCACAAATTTTCTTCAATGGGAGGAAGCAATCAAGAGATAAAGGCTAGACAGTAACATGATCTAGTCATGAATCAAAAAGAAAATAATACAATACAATCAAAATAATATGGTAGAACCCCACAAGCATTAAAAAAAGCAAAATGGTAAAGGGCATAATCAACAACAATGGCAAGCACAATGGAATGTTTCACATTCTAATATCATATTTTATTTATGAAAAACTAGAATACATACTTAAGG
Source organism: Wollemia nobilis (assembly GCA_028583015.1). Taxonomy (NCBI): domain Eukaryota; kingdom Viridiplantae; phylum Streptophyta; class Pinopsida; order Araucariales; family Araucariaceae; genus Wollemia; species Wollemia nobilis. The sequence continues at coordinate 16,431,190 of JAQPPZ010000753.1, read as the reverse complement.
AGTGTAAGTAGAATATATTTTCCCAAGGTTCTTCTAATCAAAACCAGAATAATTCACTAGGAGGTAAGGAGAGACAAAATGCACCTTAATGTCAATATGGAATTATAGTAAAGGATGTCAATTCTAACAAATAATGAGAAGACCATATCTATTTTATATAAAATCCTAATATAATTTTGATATCTAGCTTAGTTTAGTATGTTAATTCAAGGGATATCAAAAATCTAATAGGTTATAAAGAATGGTTTGTGTGCTTTGAACATACATATTATTAGTGGCAGGTTACTCTACATAATAATTTGACATTTATAGTTGTTAGTATTGCTTATGTCTCTTTACATCTTGGTTAACATACCTATTACCTAATTAGTTTTTTTTATGTTCCTAGCTGAATGAAAAACTTACTCCCTATAGTATAAATTCCATATTCATAACTTGAAAGTTAAATTTGATGGAATAGGCAATAAGAAACCCTATCTCATTCAAGATAAATATAGTGGTTCAATAATTGTTGTATGTGCAATAGGTATGGGAAGTATATTTTAGCTAGAATTTGTATTATGAGACATTAAATATTTGGAAAAAAGCAAGGATGAAGTTGCCCCACTTTGGCATAGGCAATTTTAATATCTCAATTTTGGATACCTAAAGCACTCATCAACCATGCCATGGTGAAATGTCTTCCTTCACTAATGAAGAATAAAGATATTTGTACAAGTTTATTGATAATAAATTAGCATTAAATCCCATTTAGTTATGCTCCATTGGTTCTCAGTGTTTATCTATTGGCCCCAGTCTAATTAGGATTTTTTTTTTGTGTTATTTGAGGTGTTCTCGAGTAAGATTTTTTTTGAGTTATTTTTGATTCGCTTTTTTTTATCAGAAGAAGTATGAGTTCTTTGTTTTCAAGTAAAATAGATTAATGATAGTAAATATTGCAAATGAAGTTGGAAATAGGTATAAATAAATTATTTGAGATATGGTGCAAAGCAATTGAGTGTTGCCAAAATAGAGCCAACATTTTGGGTAGAAGTTATCCATATGGTGGCTTATTTGTTGAATTGAGCAACCAGAGTTGCATTGAATGGTATTATATTAGATGAGGTATGGATATGTATAAAACCTATCATGTCACATATTTAAGTATTTGGATGCTCAACATTCACGCACATTCCAAAGCAAAAACAGATGAATCTCGATGAAAAATCCAAGAAATACATTTTTTTGGATGGAATTATAAGTTGAATCTATATCAACTCATGGATATCGATAACAAGAAGTTGCATATCAATAGTGATGTCATGTTTAATGAGAAGAATGGGTGTATATCATTGTCTAAGTCATATTCTTCAAATGAAACACCTATGTTATTATCTTATGATGATGATAATGTTTTAGAGAGAAGATATTAAATTGGATGATGATGGTGATGGAGATGATTCGTATGGAAAAGAGAGTTGATAAAGTCATTAAACATGGTGGATATTAGGTATACACATTATTATATTAACTTAAAGGTATGGCAAATGAAGAACCACTTTTCCTGTTATAAATGAAGAATTCCAAAATATTGCTTGAGAATTTTAGGATGATATATTACAAGCCCATGCCTACTTCATTGGGAATAAGGTTGCAATTATCCCAAAATGGTCTATCTCCATAGGTAAATATAACTTTCTATTATTAGTTTATTAGAAGTCTCAATTATCTAACTTACACTACACCATATATAAACTATGTTGTTATTTATCTTTCATAATTTATACAAGAACCAAAGGTATGTCATTAAGGTATCAAAGTAGATACTCAAGTGTATTTATGGTATGACTAAGTGAATTTTGGATTACAAGAAGAATGGTCAATACTTATTTAATGATTTTACAAATATGGACTATGCAAGATTCATTGATGATAGGAGATCCATATATGTATATGTATTCTTTTTGGGATAAAGTCCTATCTCATGGTGAAGTAAGAAGCAATATATTGTTGTCTGATATTTCACCAAAGCTGAATAAGTATGGTTACATCTAATATTGTTAGGAATGGGAATTCCAAAGAAGCAACTAATAGTACTAAACTATGAAAATAAAGTTCTTAAACTTGTTCACAATATGGTTATTCATGAATGCACAAATCATATTGAAGCTAAGTGTCATTTCATTCATGAACATTTTCAATAATATAACATAATGCTTAAATTTTATCCAACTATAAAGTAATATGTAGATATTTTCACTAAGTCTCTTTCATATGTTAAGTTTTTAAGAACACAAGCTTATATTAAGAGGGGGGTGAACAATATAAGATCACTTTTTACTTTTATTTCCCAAATAATATTATCCAATATAATTAATAGAAATATAAAATCAATGCACAAATCATCACACACAATAAAGACACCAATTTTATGTGGTTCACCCAATGTGGGCTACTCCATGAAGAAAATATTTTATTAAAATTTTCTCAACAAATATCTTGGGAATCCTTCCCTATTACAATATTTATGGACCTCTATCCAAAGGAGACACTAATACCCTCATCAAATTCATGGATACCTATCCATAGGAGAACTCTTTCCCCTTTGTTGGTTTGTGGATCTCTATCCAAAAGAGAACTCATTCTCCTTTGCTCTGGTTGGTGATCCTCTAGAAGACTACTACCTCCATTGCACTAGCTTGTGGATCATTCTCCACTGAAGACCTCTATCCTCACTATCCTATATAATGGATATCTATCCATTGGAGACTAATATCCTCTACTCTATCACCTCCAAAGCTTGCTCTCATCTCTTCTCAATCTCTGTCTCAAATCTACACTAAACATTATCCTTTAGTATAGCAAAAATATTCTCTCATGTCTATCTCTGGTTTGGTACAAATCTACCCTCAAATCTACACAAAAATATATCTTTGCTATAACACAAATATATCCTTAAATTTGCACCATACTCTATCCTTAAATCTATCCTCAAGCCTTAACTCAAGGCTTGATCCAATCACATTCTACTTAGATTTGCTCCAAGCCTTAACTCAAATTTTAAACAAATCAATCAATCAAATCTACTCTCAAGTCTTCTCAAAGACTTACTTCAAATATATCCACAAGTCCTCTCAAGAACTTACTCAATATGCTATCAAGTCTTCTCTAAGACTTACCTCAAATATTTCCATAAGTCTTAACCAAGACTTACCTCAAAAATGCTCAACAAGTCCTCTGTAGAACTTGTCTAATATGCTCAACAAGTCCTCCCTAGAATTTTTCCAATCTGCTCAACAAGTCCTCCCTAGAACTTGTCCAATCTGCTAAAAAAGTTTTCATTAAGACTTACCCAATCTACTCAACAAGTCTTCACCAATACTTGTCATAAATATGCTTGTAAGCTTCCACAAAACCTCACACAAATCTATCCTTAAGTCCCCTATAAGACTTACTCAGATATATCCAAAATATTTCACAAAATCTTGCTTAAATATGTCCTCAAGTCCCCTCTAGGACTTACTCAAATCTTCTCACAATATTTCACAAAAGCTTGCTTAACTCTATCCTTAAGTCCCCTCTAGGACTTACTCAAATCTGCTCATAATATTTCACAAAAGCTTGCTTAGCTCTATCCTTAAGTCCTCTCTAGGACTTACTCAAATCTATCCACTAGATTTCACAAAAGCTTATTCAAATCAATTGCAAAACTTGCATACAAAACTCAACTTAATCTCTTTTAGAAAACCTCTTTAAGACCACAAACAAGTTTCACTCAAAATCTTGTTTAACCACAGAAATATATATAGAATGATTAGAGACTCAATATGTTTCACACTTACAAAACACTCGATCACTTTCAAATTCTTGTTCAAATCAATTTAGAATAAAGAACAATTTGTTTCACAAGCCTTGAACTATCACCCCAATGCATTCAATCAATAATGCTCATCCAACTTCACTCAAACATTCATTCTATGAAACACAACTTGCTTACAAACCCTAACCAAGTGTTTCACTATAATTCCAACAACTCACACTATGGAACTCAAACCTTAACTGAAGATGATTTCAAATTCACATAACAATGATACTCATGATCATTCACAAACCCTAGCTCAAGATAGTTCTCAACTTCACACTCAAATGTTCTCACAAGCATTCACCAATCGTGCACATAAAACATTACTCAAACATTTCCAACAATGCTTATCAACAAATCCTTTTCACTTCAACTTTGTATTTCACAACATTCAATCCAACAATATTTCACTCACAAGGAATATGTACCCATACCTTTTGTTTTGATGGAGATATACCTTCAAAACCTATCGTAACCATAATTAAATCCTCTTTGCCAATTTCAAGGTTAGATAGAAACAACCTATATCAAAATCTCCACAAATATCCTCCTCAAAAAATTAATTCACCATTACAAAAATTAACAAGACTCAAGTACACCTTATTATCTCCAAACTTCTCAAAATATCACTCAACACTTAAAAAATAAATTCCTTTATAAAATTCAAACTATTCAATGCATAGAAGACCAAGTTCCTTTATAACACCTTATAGGATTCCCATAAAATAATATTCAATCCTATCAAATTTTATCTTTTTTCAACCCTTATTACTCCAACCTTTATTTATTTTTCAAAGCACAAAATAATATAAAATATCCAAAAACCCTTATGACTCCCTAACTTTCACCAAGGCGCTATCTAAAAGTCACATGGCCTTAATGCATATGCGCTTCCCAACCTTGGCACAAATTAAAACTCAAATCAAAAATATAATGCTTACCTTATACACCTTGGACCACAAGCAAAATTAATAGCGTACGCCTTCACTGCACTTTGAACTCGTGACCTTACTATCATCGCTATGATCTAGCCAAAGCTAGGTAGCCATTGCATCACATGCCCACATAAACACTAAGACCAATGCACTGCTCCTTGTTACCTCTACAATTTTCAACGAACTAAAACAAAATGACTTCCCTCTCAAAGCGATTGTGCAGGGATTTGAAACCCTAAACTCTACCCTGCAAACATCTTAACTCTACCTTGGCCACCAACTATGCTAACCAGCATTATGGATACACTCTAGTCACACCACATGCATTTAATCATTCACCTACCCTTCAAAGTCTTTAGAAATGTGAAGTCTCTTCTTCCTCACAACAAGCAGTGTACAATATTTTAGACTTTGGTATTCGAAAATGCATGGATGGGGTTAATTAAAAAATTAACTCCCCTTTATATATGCATTGTTTTTTGCGCTCGATGTCAACTTTAATTCGAATTTAAAAATTTGAATTAATAAATTAATTTATAACCTTTAACTTTGGCGCCCAAATTTATTTAAATTAAAATTCTAATCTTTAGGTTAAAATATTTTAATTTAAATAATTTAAATTAAATATTATGCAAATTGCTCAATGGGCATTTCGAGGAATAAATTATTTTTGAATAACTCCTTGGACCTATTTTCTTCATCTCATCCTTTTTCTTGGAATATTATAATATTAAATATTTTAATATTATTATTGCCTTTTAAACCTACTTCGCCTTCCTTGGGACTTCAACCTTTCAAGCCACTTTAGGCATATATATTAAAAATAAATATTATATCCTATTCCTTTAAACCTCTTCCTTACCTTTTGGAAAAAACACTTGATGACATTAATGATGACAAAACTGAAACAACAAACTCTTGACAACTCTTGACATCAATGACAACAAATCTTGCTCAAATTTCCAACAATCTTCCCCTTTGTCATTGATGGCAACCCTTTTTCCTTCAACCATTTCTTTTACCTTTTTCAGTTCTGCTTCCCCTAAGAAACTATTCCCCCTAACTGAATGGTATCCCCCTAACTCAAATATCTTCCCCTTTGGCATAAATGAAAAAGGGTCACCTTTGGGGCTTGGGGCTAAAATACTCTTAGCTTAGCCCCTCCCCCACATCCTCTATTTGAGGTGGCTAATTTTTGTGCGAGAGTATCACTACTCCTAGCATATAATGCTCTTCTCCCTTCTCATATTTCTCTTTCAGTACTTTTGAATTCACATATTTTTGAACCTTTTGAGAATCCTCTTTCTTGCATGTCCTTGGAAGTTCTAGAAATTTTGTTCTACACCACCTTGTTGTATGCCCAACATTATTGCAATTGAAACACTTGATGTTGTGGTTCCTAGGAGGTGCAAATATCTTGAAGTTCCTCCTGGTGAAGCCATACCCATTCCTATCATGAACCCTACAATTTATTTTTTTATGATCAAACTGATTACAAGAGTAGAAATACCCTTGAAAGAGATGCTCATTTCTAAAATTTATATTGGTGAAACCATATCCCTATCTTTCATGTATCATGCACTGCATAGCCTTGTGACCAAACCTATTACATGATAAGCAACATCCTTTGAATAAGTCTTGACTTGACCCCATTGGTCTCTTAGTCTTTTCTTCCCTGTGATATTATTTCCATCCTTGGTGAACCTTATGTTTTTCAACTTATCCTCATAAGTCTCACTTTCTATTTCACTATTTTCTTCTAAAGCTTCTTCTTCTTTGGCGCTTGAGCTTGAATCTCCTTTTTTTGCTTCCTATTTCTCTTGTTCTTATTCAAAACTAAATCCTATTTTGATGATTGAATTTGATGATATTTGTGCGTTAATAGTCCTATCCATGGTCCTTGAATTATTCTCAAACTTGTATAGTTTTTCCTTAGAGTCTTTCACTTTCATCCTTACTGAAACTATCTCACGTTCTAATATTTCACACTCTAGATCTTTTGTCTTTAATTTTTCAGCCATACCTTCAATTTTCCTTGCCTCTTCAACCTTAATTTTAAAGTTAGTGAGCTATTGTAGATATTTTGCCTTTGTTTCCTCATCCTCTTGTTCTTGGACTTTCAATCTTGAGTTCTCATTTTTTAATTCTTCAATATCAACAAGTCTTTCATATTCTAGCTCTTTTACCTTTAACTATTCAACCATACCTTTTTCAACTTTTCTTACCTTTTCAACCTTATCTTTCAAGTTAGAGAAATCTTGTAGAAGCTTTGTCTTAATTTTCTCATCCTCTTGTATTTGAACTTTTAATTCTAAGTTCTCCCTTTTCAACTCAACAAGTTCCTTAAGTGTGGCTTCCTCCTTCTATTTTTTTGAATCTTCCTCTTCTTTCTTTTCTTGATTTTTTGATTTTTTCTCTTTTCTTTGGTCTTCAATAGGAGCATCTCCTTTTTCTTCTATTGTCAAAAGTAGAATTTTTTCTTCATACCTATTTTGACTGTCCTTGTTATATTTTTTTAACCATCCTCTAGGTCTTCAATTCTAGAAGTATCTTCTTCATCTTCACTGTTTTGATTGTGCATATTTTCCTGGAGTTCTATTTCATCTTCACTACTACTAAACCCATTGCTATAACCTGCATCATGACCGAGTTGACCACAAAAAAAACATTCTTCACCATCTTGTGAACAATAATTTGTATAGTGACCTATCTTCCTACATCTAGTACACAATTTTATCAATTTAGCCTCTTCTCCACTGTTTGATTCATCTCTTGAATCTATTTCCACTTCTCCTCTTAGAACAACAATATCTTTGAAAATAAAATCAAATTCATATTCCTTTTATTTCATGACCATGTGTGTTCTTTTATTTTTAGGTCTCATGGTTCTACTTTTGCCTTTATTTTCCATGTGTGTTCTTGTAAGATCTTCCTTCAAGTTGTTAGACCTTTTTCAAAGGAACCAACTCTGATACCAATTGAAGAACACAAGCTTATACTAAGAGGGGGTGAACAATATAAGATCACTTTTTACTTTTCTTTCCCAAATAATATTATATAATATATTTAATGGCAAAATCAATAGGATTAATCAAAGAAATGCATAAATCATCACACACAATAGAGACACCAATTTTACGTGGTTCATCCAATGTGGGCTACTCCACAGAGAAAATATTTCACTAAAATTTTCTCAACAAATTTCTTTGGAATCCTTCCCTATTATAATGTTTATGGACCTTTGTCCAAAGGAGACACCAATCCTTTAATAAATTTTGTGGATACCTATCCATAAGATAACTATTTCTCCTTTTCTGGTTCATGGATATATATCCATTGATAACTCTTTCTTCTTTGCTCTAGTTGGTGATCCTCTAGAAGACTACTACCTCCACTACACTGTATTGTAGATACCTCTCCACTGAAGACATTTGTCCTCACTCAGAAGACCTCTATCCTCACTACTCTGGGTAATGGATCTCTATCCACTAGAAACTACTATCCTCTGCTCTATCACCTCCAAAGCTTACTCTCAGTTTTGCTCAATATCTATCTCAAATTTGCACTAAACACTGTCCTCCAGTATAGCACAAATTTGCTCTCAAGTCTATCTCTAGTCTGGTACAAATATACCCTCAAATATGCACCAAACTCTATCCCTGCTATGGCATAAATCTATCCTCAAATATGCACCATAGTCTATCCTCAAATCTATCTTGAAGCCTTAACTTATTGTTTGATCAAATCATAAATTAATTCTGCTTAGATCTACTCCAATCCTTAACTCAAAGTTTGAATAAATAAATCAATCAACTTTGCTCTCAAGTCTTCTCAAATACTTACCTCAAAACTATCCATAAGTCCTCTCAAGAAATTGCTCAATCTACTCTGAAGTATTCTGTAAGACTTGCATCAAATATTTCCACAAGTCTTCACCAAGACTTACTTCAAAACTTCTCAACAAGTCCTCTTTAGAACTTTTCCAATCTGCTCAACAAGTCATCCCTAGAACTTGTCCAATCTGCTCAACAAGTCCTCCCTAGAACTTGTCCAATATGCTCAACAAGTCTTCACAAGATTTTACAAAATATTGCTTAACTCTATCCTCAAGTCCCCTCTAGAACTTACTCAAATCTATTCACAAGCTTTCACAAAAGCTTTCTTAACTCTTTCCTTAAGTCCCCTCTAGGACTTACTCAAATCTATCCACTAGCTTTCACAAAATCTTATTCAAATCAATTGTAAAACTTGCATACAAAACTCAACTTAATATCTTTAAGAAAACCTCTTTAAGACCACAAATAAGTTTCACTTATAATCTTGTTTAACCACATAAACATATAGAGAATTATTATAGACTCAATATGTTTCACACTCAAAAAACACTCAATCACTTTCAAATTCTTTTTCAAATCAATTTAGAATAAAGAACAATTTGTTTCACAAAACTTGAACTATCATCCCAATGTATTCAACCTATAATTTTCATCCAACTTCACTCAAACATTCATTCAATGAAACACAACTTGCTTACAAACCCTAACCAAGTGTTTCACTATACTTCCAACAACTCACACTATGGAACTCAAACCTTAAATCAAGATGATTTTAAATTCACATAACAATCATACTCATGATATTTCATAAAATATAGCTCAAGATAGTTATCAAATTCACACTCAAATGTTCTCACAAGCATTCACCAATCATGCATATGAAAACTTACTCAAACATTTCCAACAATGCTTATCAAACAATCATTTTCACTCCAACTTTGCATTTCACAACATTCAATCCAACAATATTTCACTCACAAGGAAGATGTGCCCATACCTTTTGTTTTTATGGAAATATACCTTCAAAACCTATCTTAATCACAATCAAATCCTCTTTGTCAATTTCAAGGTTAGATAGAAACAACCTATCTCAAAATCTCCACAAATATCCTCCTCAAAAATTAATTCACCATTACAAAAATTAACAAGACTCAAGTACACCTTATTATCTCCAAACTTCTCAAAATATCACTCAACACTTAAAAAACAATTTCCTTTATAAACTTCAAACTATTCAATGCATAGAAGACCAAGTTCCTTTATAACACCTTATAAAATTCCCATAAAATAATATTCAATCCTATAAAATTAAATCCTTTTTCAACCCTTATTACTCCAACCTTTATTTATTTTCAAAGCACAAAATAATATAAAATATCCAAAAACCCTTATGACTTCCTAACTTATACCAAGGATTTATCTAAAATTCATGTGGCCTTAATGCATATGCGCTTACCAACCTTGGCACAAATTAAAACTCAAATAAAAAATATAATGCTTACCTTATACACCTTGGCCCACGTGCAAAATTAATAGTGCATGCCTTGGTTGTGATTTGAACCCATGATCTTGTTGTTGCTACTGCACTCTAGTTGAAGCTAGGCAGCTATTGGGTCACACACCCACACAAATACTAACACTAGTACACTCCTCATTGTTACCTCCATAAGTTTCAACGAACAAAAATAAAATGACTTCCCTATCAAAATGATTGTGCGGGGATTTGAAACCCCAACCTCTACCTTACGAACATCTTAACTCTGCCTTGGCCACCAATTGCACTAACCAGAGTTATGAATACACTCTAGTCATGCCACATGCATTTAATCATTCGTCTACCCTCCAAAGCCTTTAGAAATGTGAAGTCTCTTCTTCCTCACAACAAGCAGTGCACGATATTAGCTTAGACTTTGGTATTCAAAAATGCATGGATGGGGTTAATTAAAAAATTAACTCCCCTTTATATATGCATTGCCTTTTGTGCTCGACATCGGCTTTAATTTGAATTTAAAAATTTGAATTAATAAATTAATTTATAACCTTTAACTTTGGCACCCAAATTTATTTAAATTAAAATTTTAACCTTTAGGTTAAAATATTTTAATTTAAATAAATTAAATTAAACATTTTACCAATTGCTTAATGGGTCTGTTGAGGAATAAATTATTTTTAATAACTCCTTGGACCTGTTTTCTTCATCTCATCCTTTTGCCCGAAATATTATAATATTATTGTTGCCTTTTAAACCTACTTCACCTTCCTTGGGACTTCAACCTTTGAGGCCACTTTAGGCATAAAATATTAAAAATAAATATTATATCCTATTCCTTTAAACATCTTCCTTACCTTTTGGAAAAACCACTTGATGACATTAATGATGATGAAACTAAAACAAAAAAATCTTGACAACTCTTGACATCAATGACAACAAATGTTGCTCAAATTTCCAACAAGTTTAAAAAATTTATAGAATTTCTTGTATATACTTTGATAGAGAATTCATGTAATAATGAGGGAATGTTACAAGCATGTCATAATATGTAATAAGTTATGGGGTTACGATAAGTTACAAATTAGTCGTAATTAGAGACCTCTTTGTTCATACTTCATGCTTGTATATAGACATCCCTCACATCAAAATAAATTTAATCACAACCAATCTATGTTTGTAACATAACTTATAATATTTTAAAAGAAATAAAATACTCTTTATTTATATTATAAAAATTATTAACAAAATTCAATAAAAACATCAAGAATTTTTACAACATATGTTGCAAAGGAGTTACAATTTATTCATTTTTCAAGCAGTTCCATTTAGCCTAAGATTACTACAGCTAAAGTTGATAAAAAAATGGCAAAATTAATAAATATTACTAAATCTTATTCAATTTTTTAAAATAAAAATTTCTCAACAAATATTTTAAAATGACTATTTTTTATCCTAGCCCCAAAAAAATGATAATTCAATTAATTGATTTATTACAAAACTAAAAATTAGCACCTTTAATGAAATTTTGAATCATCTTTTAATAATACTTTTATCATATAAAAATATTAATTATTAGAAGTACACATGTGTGCAATTTCATTGATGCTGGCAAGAAATGCTAGAAAACCATTCCGCATGGCAATATGAACGAAGACCAAAAAAGAGCTAATCTTGTTTTGTCTAACATGTTGCATCTTTGTGTTATTCCCAATTGTTCCGTTGAAGATAAAATCCTATGGGCACCTAGTGAAAATGGGCTTTTCTCTATCAAAACCACCTATTTCCTTAATGAAAATCCCAATTAGCCATGGTTCCCTTCTAAGATCACTCGTAAGAATCACCACATTCCCAAATTCTATTTCTTCTTTTGGCTTGTTGTTTAGGACAAAATCCTCTCCATTCCAAATCTTGAAATTCGAGGGCTTTCCATTCCTCACTATTTTTACCTTTGTAAATAGGAGTGTGAATCCATCCAACATATTTTCCTCTCTTGTTCTTTCTCCCTCAAAGTTCTTTGCTCTTTATTTTCCTTTGTGGGTATTACCTAGGTTCCTTATTTTTCTCTAAATGACCTTTGTTTACAGTGGCCTAATCCCTTTAAAATATTTTGTGTCAAAATATTTTGGACCATCTATCTCCCCCATTTCCTATGGAAAGTTTGGTGTGAATGAAATTCTAGAGCCTTCAATAGCTCCATCCATGATTCCAACTATGTTATTTCTAGATTTATCCATGTGGTAGCTAAAAATGTCTTTGTTATTCAGGGCACTAGGTGGCCAGAGTCCCCAAGTGAAACTCAATTAACCAAGTCCCTCTAGCTCCCTTCTTGTAATATTTCCTCTTCCTCTTCTATGGTTGATCGTTCAATTATCAAGTGGTCTCCTCCACATTTGGGATGGATCAAGTATAATTTTGATGGTGCTGCCAAGGGCAATCTAGGACTGACTAGAGTATGAGGTATATTTCAAGATCATGCAGGGAAGATATCGCTGGTCTTTGCAAAAAATCTTGGCATCCAAACCAACCATTTTGTTGAAGCTTGAACCCTCTTACAAGGTCTATCTCTCATGTCCAGCATAAATTTCCCTAACCTTATTGTCAAATGTGACTCTATGAAAACTATTAGAAGCATTGTAGACACCCAGTTAGCATATTGGAACATCTGTAGTTTAATCTTTGAGGCAAATATTTTTTTGATATCTTCTCATAATTTCATTGTCCAACATGTCTTTAGGGAATAAAACCAATCCACTGACTTTATAGCTATCCTGGGGGTTTCTTTGACTAACCTCACCATTTGGAATGAAAGTTCTCCTACCTCCCTAGTCGATGGCAATCCTACACATGTATCTCTTTTGTGATTTTTTCTAGTATTCAGGTTTCTTGGGTAGCCACATCTTCTCCATGTTATGGGAATTCTCCTTAGACTGGACAATATTTTCTAGATACATCATTGGAGGTTTCATCGATCCATGGAATTTTTCTAAGTTTACAAGATCTATTTTCAACATACACTTTCATGCATGGATTCACCTTGACAAATTGAATGTTCGGGACACATGGAGCTTATGTCTCAACATGGAGAATATTTTTGTGAGCCATACGTGCAAACATTGTACTACATCATATTCAATGAACACATCCTATAGGTTTTTGTTGCATGAAGGATGATAAAATGGAGCTATTTATTTTTTACCTAGACACATGAGCAGGTTCTATGTGAGCCCATTGAGGCTTCCTCTTTTGCCCCTGCGAGGGCTTATTTTTTCTATTTTTGTCTTTCTTCTTGGTTGTTTTGAATAAGGTGCTTCCTTTTTGTTTCATATGGTTGGGAGAATTTTTCCTAACTAGAGCTTTTCTGTAAAAGGTTACGGAATCCTTTCAAAACCCCTCTTACCAATAAAAATAAAATATATATATTTTTTTAATGTCCTCAAGCAATAGCTTATGGGATTAAAAGAATGGTATTACTAATCAACATGTACTATTTCACTCTCCTTTAGAAAAGATACAAACTTATGTCAAATTAAGAATTTTGATTTTTCATTATTTATATTTAAAATATTGGTAATTTTCTACTTATCATGAAGCTAATTTATTCTAGTTTCATTACTCTCAACTTATTTTAAAATTATGCATAGATCCCACTACTAGAGTACAAATGTAACTAGCTTGTATGTCATTATAATATTTTCATTCCAATATGAAATTATTCATCAATTTCACTATCCTTGATGTGCAAAAGGTATATATCCTATACTTTTATTTCTCTTTGGTTCTCATCCATATCCTATCTCACACCTAGGTTGATCTATGCTTGTCTTCAATTGGTTATAAGTATGTTTGCTTTTTATTTAACATTTCCCCCTATCTATGCATTTTTATGGTGTTCATACAAAAAGTAGATTTCAATAAGGTAGTGTTATTTATCTCTTCTTGGATTCTATCTCCAAATAGAAACTTATTTGTTTTCCTTAGACCCTAATATCCTTGTTATTTAGACATTACATTGATATCCACATTATGCATATATTTTTATTTTATTTTTTCAATGTATTTATTTCATGTTTATATTTTCTCATACTATATCCTTTGGCCATCTATTTCATAAATCTTCTCAATATTTTCCAAATAACCTAAAAGGTAAATCATTGTGGCTACCTCTATAGGAAAATTACTTGTTTATGCTAAAAATATTTCAAAATAAATAAAGGTTTTTATTTTAAATTGCATATGATCAAATATTTTTTTAATATATAATCAAAAATTAGTGTGTCAAGTGAGAGACATATTTTCTACCCTAGATATTTGGATAAATTCAAAAATAAAATATTATTGTTAGGAAAAGTTAGGTAGCATGTTAGAAAATTTATTTCTAAATTTCATAATTAGAAGTAAGGATGTCCTTGCTGAAAGCATGGATGCCCTAGTTTGGAACAAGAGGAAGCTAAAAATATATAGAAAATCGTATCCAAGTAGCATAGGCTGCACAAAATGTTATTATCAAGGATGAGATGATTGAGCATGACATAATAGTTCATAAGAGTAGAGGGTTAATATGTAAGTTCTATGGATACTAACCAAGTTTTTTGGAGATTCAAAATTGGATAAAATAGAAATGGGAATTGAATTCAAATTAATCCATGACTATTCTTTAAAAAAGCAAAAATCCTCATCTTCTCCAATTTAGAAATCAAGGGTAAAATTGTCATGACCCTCCCTAGAAAAACTTTTTGGCATGAAAGACTATGTGATGATCAATGTTAATTTGACACTTAGCTTTGTTGCAAATGAATGATTATACAATGTTTAGATTGATTCATATTTGAAGAACATGGTACTACTAACATGATTATCGATGTGTAGGAGCAGGTACACTCAGGTGGAAGAGGTAGAGTCATCCACCATTGATGGGGTACTTGAAATAGGGAAATTAATGACTACGATGGATCACATGGATGGCTACCCTTCATATAGGCATGTATTATCATTTTAGGGATAATCATCAAATAGCTAGCCACCTAGATCTACAGTTGATAGCCTAGTAGCTATCATAAATTCTTTGGCTAATATGGGTGACTGGGTTTATGGAAATACTCCCTCTTTATTTGTTGCATATGTTTGGTTGTCTTTTACTTCATCACTATATTGCATCTTGGTTTGGAAAAATATGCATAAACTTTGGTTGCATTTAAACCCACTAAATTATTGTAAGAATAGCATGTTGCTAATATGATAAAAGAACCATATATATATATATATATATATATATATATATATATATGTATATATATGTATGTATGTATGTATGTATGTGTGTGTGTGTGTGTGAATCTATTTTAAATAATAATAGAATTCTATTTAACTAAAAAATAATAATCTATTCTATATAATAATATGATTTTATTTAAATATATTATAAGAACTTATTTTAAATAATAATAGATTTTTATTTAAAGTAATAATAAGACCATAATTTAAATAATGATAGAATATTATTTGAATGTATGGAAAGATCTCTATTTGCTTTTCTGCTAGATAATAAGGGGTTGTACTTAGGTGCCCCACCCTTGACAAATTACATATTTCTTAATTAGAGCTTGAGATTTTACAAATAGATACACTTCTCATATCAATTGAGATGCTATAGCTAGAAACCTACATCATTTTACATAAAATGTATGAATTCTTGATTTCCATTTTTTGGATCTTTTAAAAATTTTGTATGAATATAATTACTCTAGAATTTAGCATTTTTCTTGATATTTTTCTATAGTAGCCTTCACAATACCAAAACTTCACCTCTAATATCTATGCCTTGCATCTTAGTAGAGTAATATTTCCAAAACATCACACTATCATCGTCTGCTTTAACAAATCTGAATTGCTAGTTTTATTCCTCACTAAAGTCATAGCCCTTCATTGCTCTTCCCATAATTCGAACCCTAGTTGGAAAATATTAGCAATTTTATTTTTTGCAACTTGAAAAATTGTCACTACCCTTTTTTTGAATGGTTGACTTCACGGGGTCGTATCTCCCTCAATATTACTCAGATTTTTGTATATGACCACTTATTTTAAAGCTATTCAAATTTTGCACAATTTGGTCCAAGAATTAGCTGAATTAGATAACTCTTCATGAATATATAGCTCCTAAAATATGAGATGTTTTTCAAGAAAAAACCCTAATCCTTTGCACTTTGCAATTTTATTTTTCATGACTTGAAAAATCATAACTAGCCCTGTTTCGAATGGTTGAATTCACAAGGTTGTATCTCCCTCAATATTGCTCATATTTTTTAATATGACCACTCATTTTAAATCTATTCAAATTTTTCACAATTTGGTCCAAGCATTAGCTAAATCATATAACTCTTCACGAAGGTATGGCTCCTAAAAGATATGATGTTCTTCAAGAAAAACCCCTAATACTTTGCACTTTGTAATTTTTTTTTTCATGTCTTGAATTTTTTTTACTATCCTTGTTTCAAATGGTTGACTTCATAGGGTATGTATCTCCCTAAATATTGCTTAAATTTTTTAATATGACCACTCATTTTAAATCTATTCAAATTCTACACAAATTGATCCAAGAATCAGCTGAATCGGATAAATCTTCATAAAGATATGGATTCTAAAAGATGAGATATTTTTTAGGAAAAACCCTAATCCTTCGCACTTTGCAATTTTATTTTTCTCATTGTAATTAGCCTTCCCCACTCCTTAAACCTTCCCAAAATTCCACTCAGCATCTTAGCCTTCCATTGTAGCTCCTTCAGTCGGCCCAACCTTCCACACTCCTTTAGCTTTATCAGCCTTTTACATTTCTTCAACCATTCCAACCTTCCACCCAACATCGTAGCATTTTCATATAGCTTCTTCAACCATCCCAATCTTCCATGCTCTTTCAGCTAACCCATCCTTCCATGCTCCTTTAGCCTTGACACTCCAAATATCAACTCATAATTTTGCCTTCCACACTCCTTCAATCTCCCACCTTTCATGCTCCTTCAACCTCTAGCATTCCACACTTCTTTAGCCTCTAGCCTTCCATGATCCTTTAGCCTATAGCCTTCCACACTCTTTAAGCCTCTAGCATTCCATACTCCTTCAACCTATAGCCTTCCACACTCTTTCAACCTTCATATATTTTTATTGTTAAAGCACAAAACCATTTTCTAGGCACTTAAGGAGGGTAAGATCTCTATTTTAAATAACAAAGAAAATCTATTTAAGACTAAAGTAATGAGTTACTATTTAAAATAATTATAAGAGCTTTACAATATCATGTGTTTCAATATTATAAACCTTTTATAAGATCCTTCATTAGGGAAGGTTAAAATCATATAAAATTATATAGAAGCTTCCTACCAATGAAGAAGGAAGAGCCTCGTTAATAGAAAAATATTGGAATAAGGAAATAAGTGTTTTTTAAACAAAATATCTGGTTACCACCAGTGGGGAGGAAAGAATAAGTTATGGATAACAAGATGGAGTGGTTGTGAGAGGATTTGAGAGGCATGAGTAAAGGGAACTCTATTCTCCAATGCAAGGGGGATAAATTGG
Organism: Wollemia nobilis; assembly: GCA_028583015.1. Classification (NCBI taxonomy): domain Eukaryota; kingdom Viridiplantae; phylum Streptophyta; class Pinopsida; order Araucariales; family Araucariaceae; genus Wollemia; species Wollemia nobilis. Next base: position 16,413,520 of record JAQPPZ010000753.1, on the reverse strand, counting down.
AGATAGAGTAGAGAAGCCAAGGGAAGAGAATTCAACCATTTGGAGAAGATAAATCAAAAAGCAAGAATCTACCATCTTGGGAAGTCAACACAAAGATTGCTGGTTGTTTTAAAAAAATATTTTTCTTTAGTTTTTTAAGAGAAGCTTAGCTAGCCTATTTTCTAAACTAGGCTTCTACCGCTGGTTCATTTGTGTTAGCTTACTTTCATTGTATTGTGCTAGGTTAGCTATTGGTTTATCTCCAACCAACCAAGTTATGTATTTTTGTGTTGTATATAAGCCATCTTGTAACTACTTAATACATTCTATGTATTCCCATGTTGATCTGAATTGTTGTGAGCATTGTGATTGGATCATTTGAGTCATCACCTCTCTTTAGTGGTGTTATATATGCTTAAGAAACTATGGCTATATGCAAAAAGTTCCTTACTTGTAAGATTTCCATCTAGCTGTTCTTTGGGAGACATCATCAAACCAGTGGATGCCTAGTTATGTTGGCTATGACCTTGTTCTCATTGTTGGTTTAAACCCTATTGTGTTACCGACTATGACTTTGACTATATTATTCTATATTGTGCATCTCTCCCTACTTGTTGTCATCACTCTTTTATTGAATGAACACTTACATCTAAATAAATCCATCAATTTGAGCATCATCTATGCAAGGTGAATTACGATGAGGTTATGTGTTGCTTAGTGGTCACTAGTCTAAGGTCTCCACTGTAGGGGTTTGGTACGACTGTGTACCCTTGGATCATCATTTTCAAACCTTCATAGCTCCTGTGTTAGTGTTGACCCCTACATTATCCATTTTGGACATCCATAGTTGGTCTTACATTCTCTCTCCTATAATTACTTGCTTTTGAACTCAATAATTTTATGAATTCAATATAGATTAATTAAAGGATAGGTTTGCTTATTGATATAATTATTGGAAAACTTTATTACAAAGGAGAAAAGCTTGGGTAGTTAAAAAATCAATTAAGAGATGCTCATTTTGTTATAATATGAAGCAATTATATAAGGCTTGTAAATTAATAACAAGCATTCTTTAGTTATAGAAAGAATATATGATATTTATTGATTTATTATTGGACTTTTTATTTGATTAAAGGGATGGATATTTAGTTAAATAAATGAGTTATTTATTGGATTGTTTATTTGATTATAGGAATGGAACTTTAGTTAAATAAATTAGTTATTTATTGGATTGTTTATTTGATTAAAGGAATGAGACTTCAATTAAATAAATGATTTATTTTATTGGATTGTTTATTTGATTAAAGAAATGAGACTTTAGTTAAATAAATGAGTTATTTATTGGATTGTTTATTTGATTAAAGGAATGTGACTTTAGTTAAATAAATGAGTTATTTATTAGATTATTTATTTTATTAAATGAATGGGGCTTTAATTAAATGAATAAGTTTCTTATTGAATTATTTGGATGATTAAAGAAATGAGACTTTAGTTGATTAAATAAATGGCTTAATATAATTATTTGATTAATTAAGGAATGAGACTTTAGTTATTTGCAAGATTGATTTATTTAACTATATGGTTAAAGGAATAAATGTGAATCATCTATGTTTGATGGAATGACTCACTTTCTTGAGTTAATTGAGATAAGAATGGAAATGAAATAATTCTTATGAGATCAACTAGACAGTAGATGGTTAGATGCTTTAAATGGATTGTATAGTTACAATTTGATAAACCATCTACCTATGTACTAGAAATATGTTAATAGAAGCATGTAGATGCATATGTTCATATAACAAAGAGGACACTTGAAACTAGAGCACCATATTTTACTTCGATTTAGTAGGTATTATTTTGGGGAGTGTTCCCTATGTAATCATTGATGTAATACTTCATTATTTTAAATTATGGAGGTTTTACCATACTCGAATTTATGTAATGATATAATGAATGAGGAATATATTTTACTATTTATGTAATATGTAGGTATCGTGAATATTTAGCGTTCCTTTGATTTAATTTTATATTGCATAATATTTTATTTAAGGTGCCTATTAAATGTTGAGTAGATATTGTTCTTAGTTAGATTAAATAAATTAAGCTAGTATTGCCTTTCTCTAGAACATAGAATATATCTAAGAGATTAGGATCTCTTAGGGGGAACATAGAATGGACCTAAGATATTACGACCTCTTAGGGTGATTTAAATTAAGAACCAATTTGATTTATTACATGAGGGTTAAGTTAGCTCGTTGTAAATATGAGATGGATGAATTAAATCATAATACATGTAGCATACCTATAGAAGAAGACTTGTGTATGGTATGGAGATGGGCATATACCTTCGACTGTACTGAAGGTGATAAGTTAAATCATCAAAAATATGAGATGGATAGCTTATCTATGGTTTGTGTACTATGCCCACACAAATGAACTTGTGTAGGATATAGAGTATGATGTAACCCTTACTCAATTTGAAAGAATTATTAAACCAAAACAATAGATTAACTTAAACTATTATTCTATTTTACTAGTTCTTAAAAAAATAAAACTTAGTTCTTTTTATCTAGTTTTTGGGTCCTTACATATAGTATTAGAGCTCTAGGTATGAGGGTATATCTCTTCTTAATATGCTTAAGGGATTTGGATGTCTTTCTATTTAGGCTTTGATTAAACCTTGAGATAAAATCAAGAAGATCTAGAATTCCCACTTGCTAAGAATCTAATGGGGACTAATCCTAGGGATGGATAGAACGTTATGACACCTTACTTATAGTAATAATTAACATGTGCATTTAAGCTAATTTCTAGCTAAGTGTACCCCGTAATTAGAGTATGGATGGTTTTAGCAAGAGAACTTTGTATTTTGGCTTAAATTAGTAGTACAATTCAAGGTGAAGCTATAACCTAATCTTCTCTTAATGGTAGTGATCAGTTTACATAACATATAAGGCTAGAAAAGAGAGTCCTATACCTACAACTAGGTGAACTTGATAGAGAAATGTCAAAGAAGAAATCTGCGATAAGAATTTGGATAATTCCAACAAACAGGTAGAAAACCTCACCGCAATGGTCACCACCATGTAGGATCAAATGAAAAAAATATTGGAAATAATTATAAATATGAATACATAGGCTAGATGTTCAGATGTTGGTCAAGCCGATGAACTAACTATAGAAAAATAGGAGGCTAGAACTCTGTTAGAAAAAAAAACTAGCTAAAGATCTGAAAAATATTTGTACCTCCAAATTTTATGGAGAAGAAGGAGGTGTAGCCAAAGCTTGGATGTGGGAGCTAGATATTTATTTTACAATGAAAAACTACTCCCTAGGAACCCAAATAGTTTGGGTGATAATTTACCTAGAAGGGACTACATTAGATTGGTGGGAAACCTACGACAAGAAATATAAGATCGAAGCTATCAATCTTAAATGGAAGGACTTTGTGGTAACATTCAAGAAAATATTCTTGAAAAAGAATTTATATGCATTAAAGTTTGAATACTTTCCCAACCTTTGACAGGGAACCAAAACCATGGAGATATACTATAAAAATTTGGTTTGGTTGCTTAAATGTGTACCTACTTATAATGAAAATATGAGGGTCCATAATTTTATCCTTGGATTAGAATCTAGGGTGAGATATGATATAAATATGCATGAGCCTAATTTACTATAAAATACATATAACCTAGCAAATAATGTAGAGTCTCACTTACAATTCAACTATTTCATCCTATCTGAGCAATATCAGCAAGCACTTAGGAAAAGGAATAGTCAGGGATTCTTGAAATGGAAAGAGGAACATGATCAAAAGGGTAAGAACCCCCCAAAATATAAGAAGAGAAATAATAGAAATAAATAAGGTTCAAGAAGAACTTCCAAAATAAAACCAAAATCAACCTCAATAATGCTAAACCCCATCCCCAAATACTGCTACCTTCAACAAGTAAGGTAGGGGAACAAAATATAAAAAAGCATCAGGGACCCAAGGATGGGTGTCATTACTATAGAGACCCTCACTATGCTAGTCAGTGTCCAAATCAAGCAGGACCAAGTACATATAGTACCAAAGGAAAGGAACCTACCCACCTGATTTATGCTACAAATGGAAACCAGAAGCTAGAAGGGCAAGTTACCCCATTTCTTGTGAAAGGTAAGATATTTAATAAAGAAGATAAAATTTTAATTGATAGTAGGGCCACATATCATTTTATTTATTCTAATTTATATAGGGGTATGCTTGAAATACCAAGATATTTGGCCCAAGGGTGGAAGGTCAAGTATGGTTTTGGGTAAACCTACTTAGTAAATCAATGTTTCCCAATGACAGAGATTACTTTAACTAGTGGTTTTACTAACGGTTGTTTGTATGTAGCTCCACTTCATACCTTTTATTTGATCATAGGAATGGATTGGTTACAAGCTCATAAAGCCTTTATCAATTTACAAGATAGATGGATCAAGTATTGAAAAAAGGGAAAGGAGAGAAAATTCATAGCAAACAGGTGTTATTTAAACCCCATATGTTGCAGCTATACAATTTAAGAAATCCCTCAAGAAGGGAGGGATAGCCTATGTTTTAAAACTCGATGAAGTTGGAGAAGATAAAAAAATAGAGGTGTTGGAGGATACCCAATTTTCTAGAACTTTAACGATGTGTTTCCTGAGGATTTACCAACAATCCCTCCTATGTAGGAATTTTATTTTACCATTGAACTTATGCCAGGAGTGAAACCTATCCATATATTTCCATATAGGATGAATCCTATTGAGATGCAAGAATTAAAGGTACAACTACAAGGGCTATTAGAAAAGGGGTTGATAAAGCCAAGATTGTCTCCATGGGTGCACTAATGTTATTTGTTAAAAAGAAGGACGGTTCTTTAATATTATGTATTAACTAAAAAATGCTTAACAAGGCTATAATAAAGAACCAATAATATTTACCTAGAATCAAATATTTGTTCAACCAACTGAAAAATGCCATGGTATACGCAAAGATCGATTTAAAATCAAGGTACCATCAATTAAGAATATGTGAGGAGGATACTCACAAAACAACATTTAAAAATATGTATGGGCATTATGAATTTATAGTCCTACCCTTTGGTCTAACTAATGACCCAACTACATTTATGAATCTAATGAACAGTGTGTTCAAGAGATACCTAGATCAATTTGTCCTTGTATTTTTAGATGATATCTTAATATACTCCCGATATAGGGAGGAACATGATAAACACCTCAAAATCATGTTAGAGTTGTTAAGGGAGAACCAACTCTATGGAAATCTAGCAAAAAGTGATTTATATATATTGAAGGTACAATATCTTGGGCATATAATATCTACAAAAGGAATTGCAGTAGATCTAGAAAAAAATGAAGCCATTTTGAATTGGCCACCCTCTACCAATTTGATAAAAGTGTGAAGCTTAATTGGAATGACGGGCTATTATAGACATTATATAAAGGTTACTCCAAGATTATGACTGTAATAACTAACCTCCTAAAAAATGAAAAGGAATTCAAGTTGAAAGAGAAGTGTGAGACTACCTTTGCATTATTAAAATAGAAACTCACTATGACACCAATATTAAAAATTCTATATCCTCAAGGGAACTTCTCAGTATGCACTGATGCATCACTAGAAAGGGTAGGAGGAGTACTCTCCCAAGAAGAGTCAGTGGTAGCATATACTTAAAGGAAGCTTAAGAAGAATGAAATCAACTATGCTACGCATGTTTTAGAGGTAATTTCAGTAGTGCACATTTTAAAATCTTGGTGCCATTACTTGGTGGGAAGGCCCTTTGAATTTAAAATTGACCATCAAATTTTAAGATATATATTTACCTAGTCCATGCTCAATGCAAGAAAAAGAGATGGATTGAGTTTCTCATTGAATATGACTTTAAGATTGAGTATATCAAATGGAAATAAAATAAGGTTGTTGACACTTTGAGTAGAAGGAAGTATATGGCAGCTATAACTAGGAGTCATGTAGATCTAATAGATCAGGTAAGAAATAAGTAAACTCAAGATGAGTATTGCAAGGAAATTTAGGATGAAATGGGCAGGGACCCTGAGGGGAATAAGGATTTTAGCATGAAATATGGTATTTTATGCTATTAGGATAGGATTTTCATACCAAACATAGGTAATTTAAGGAAGTTAATAATGCAAGAAGCCCATAGATCCCCTTATTCTACTAACCTTAGAGGGGTAAAAATACAGGAAAATATGAAAAATACCTTCTTCTAGATAGGGATGAAGAAGGATATCATTGATTTTATCACTCGATGTCTTGAATGTTAGAAGGTTAAGGTTGAACGCAAAAATCCTGTAGGATAATTATATCCACATGATGTACCTACACAAAAATGGTAAGTTATATCCATGGGCTTCATAGTAGGCTTGCCCAAGACCAGGTACCAAAATGATGCAATCCTTGTAATAGTCAACAATTGACTAAGGTTGCACATTTTATACTAGGAAACATCAAATATGATGCTTAGGTAGTGACTAATATATTTACCAAGGATGTATTTTGATTGCATGGATTTTGTTAGGATCCTATCCTAACATTAATTAATAATAATAATATATTTTATCTTAAGGTTATAATAATAAAATAATATAATAATTAATTATATTAATTATTATATTATTATAATATTAGGGTTAGGAAGCATTGCAAACTTTCACCTATAACCCTAGAGTGCATATAAAACATTGTAAGAACTTATCATTCAAATCATCTATGAATATAAAATATAATATAATTTATTGAAGGGACTTCCCGACAATATCAAAAGGCAATTCTTTTAGATTTAGGTTATTTATTATTTATTTATCAATATTTGTGCTAGGAACCCTAGGTTCCTACCATTTGGTATCAGAGCCTTATGGATCCAACCATATTGGTCAAGAAAATGAAAATGACATTGCAAAAATTAGAAGAATGATTGAACACCAAATGGAACGTTCTGATCGTATTATACAATATTTAAGGGAAATGCAAGAGGAGACCCTAACCATGGAATACCATGTAGAGGAGGAACCCATAGCCATGGAATCCTAGGTAGAGGAGGAACCCATAGTCATTGAATCTCAGGTGGTATCCATTTCATCTTCCGGGAAGAAAGAAATAAATCAAAACCCTAGAAAAAAAAATTCTTCCGAAAAGGTAGAAGGCAAAGATTTTCAAATGGTATATAATGCATTTTTGGAAGGATAAAAATTAGTAAACCCTAAAAATGTAAATTTTCCCATTACAAAAGTATACCACAAGGAAGAGGTAAATAATTTCAAAAAAATAAAATACAGGGTTTATCCAAGTTTTAATGAGAAGGCCTGGATCGACAAGAATTATGTCTGCCCAACCTTATATCCAATAGTGAAAGAATTTTATGATACCTATCTGCCCGAGTTGCTTTAGATTTTTCTTTTGAAATTTGATTCTCCTATTATGAAGTTTCAAGACGAACAAGGAAAAATGAGTTTTGATTGTAAAATTGCAAAAGCGGCCAAGGCAGCAAGTCACATTGTTTTCAAACTGTTGTTCATAGGAAATTCAAAAGGCAAATATGGGACATGTTTTTTATAATCTATTAAGTTACAAATGGACAGTCGCCCTCCACCATGGCCACCACCATATTTTATAATGCAATTCTCCCCGACTAACAACTGACTAACTAGAAATTGCGAAACTACAAGGTGATGATTCACTGCAAGGCAGAGTGATTTGTAAAAAAAAAAAAAAACTAAAAAATTGAAAGAAAAATGGATATGTTGAATAAAAAGTTGAGTTGGTTGGTTACCAAATTACCAGCATGCTGCCAAGCATAACAGTTTCCCAAGATGAAATCAATTCATAATATTACTTTTGATGAAAATAATATAAATTTCCAAACATCATGTTAAAAAGAAATGTAGAGAAGACTACAATAAGGAGAGAACTCTACAGTCCACCACAATGGTGCCATAAGGAGATAAGACTAAAATATACAGTCAAAGAAAATACTTTACAGTTGCACAATATACTTTGCAGTTGTCAAAGAAAATAATTCTTGCCTTTGTTGGCAAGGAGGACATATTAATAAAGATGTAAATAAATGTGGACATGAATTCTAGAGTCTATAGTTTTCTACAATTATGTAAATTCAAACTTCATTCAGAACATCTGCTTGCTCAATATTGATCAAAATAAAGAGCAACATTGATATTTAGAGAGGTTATAGACTGTTGTTACTATTGTTGTGCCTAGAAATTAGATGTTGTTGCATCATTAAATTGATAGACAATCCTTTATCTTCTATATTTCCATGAACGATGTCGAAGGTATGCCAAATCCACATATAAGTCCATAGTGAAAATACCTTCTAGAGTAAATGTGACGGTGGAACCAGATACAATCTCTTTCACCGTCGTCAAGCATAAACTGTTGTATAATGTAACAACTGAATTAAAAATTATAGCAAAGTATACTTTCCTATGGGGAGCATTAACCTGGAGTAGTGGAAATTATACCTTAAGAAGCCCCATCATTTTCTATTGAAGTGCTCATAGAAAAGCATAAGACCATACAACATAAGAACATACATACACATAGTAGGTCCGAATGGTGTAGTCTTATTTATATCTTATAATCTTGGAAATAATCATATAAGAAACATGTACTGCAATCAGTTCCGTCCAACAAATGAGAACTTATTTAGACAATAGAAGCTAGAACATCAGTGTTCCTGTAGCTCGGCCATGCGTAATTATGTAAAAATAAATAAAAAATAAAGCTTTTTAGAAACAACCCTAGTCTCATGTTGGAAGTTGCAATATGCTTCGTTACATCTTGACTTATCGTTGATCAACTGTGGAGCGGATACTTGAGGTTGTACATGCTTAGGAGGATGTATGCCATTCGTCCCAAACTAGCAAACACATAATATTTTTCCATTTTAGAGTGCAAATCCGCATGTATGTGACAAGTCCCTATTGCGAAGGTGGTCTAAAAAGGTCACTTGACATTAAGACTTCAACCATATTCCATTCAAATACTACATGGATGATGCATACATGGTGTTTAGTCTTTGCCCATATGGCCCTTTCACTATTTCTTCTTTCAATAGGATTGTAGGGCTACAATTCAAGTGGTTCTTTTGTTAACGAGAAAGGGATCAGAGGGAGTTGTAAAGCAGCATGTCTAAATCAATACAATCCACAATACTAATAATTATTATGGTTGTTGTGAGGCTAGAATTCATGGAAACAGGAAGTGGTAAAAATTTTCACCGATGGAGGAATTAAATATGTGAACTCTTGCAACTTGTGCGGGTTCTCAGCAATACTAGATCTAACTACCTTTAACATATCCAAGAAAGAAATAGGAATGCTTAGGATAGGTCATTATGCTCTATGCCTTGATTGGGGTATGGGTGATATGAATTGCCTAGCAACTAAAGGACTATCCAATTACTCCTACACAGAGGAGGCCCATTGTAGAAACTCCTCAATAAGGCAGGGCCACATATGTGCATGTCTTCTTGGATTTGAAGGAATTGGTTACCGTAACAACACTGATTGCATAGATATTAACAAATGCAGAAGTAAAAAATTAGTGCATTGAATCACCCAAAGGCTCATGTTATCATCTGCCTAGACATTACAATTTTTCATGCTTAAAGGATTATGTAGGAGATGGCCTTCAAAATAGTAGTGGATGCAAGTCCGTCAGGTTAAACAAATACATCATTCCTACAACCATAGGTCTTGTTTCTTCATTCATTGGAGTATATTTGGCAGCAACAGTACTATTTTGGTGGCTAAATAAATGACACAAGAAAGTTGTGAAGGCCAAATATTTCCAACAAAAATGTGGTATCCAGTTGCATAAATACATTACTTCCATGGGTAGACCAAAAAACTTGAACATATATTCTACAACAAAGCTCGCAAAGGCCTCAAAAAATTTTCAAGCGATATGATACTGGGAAGAGGTGCCCACCAAACGGTATTTAAAGGAATTCTTTTAGATGGCACAAATGTAGAAATCAAAAGGTGTAAGGATATTTCTGATCCATAGGAAGATGATCAGTTTATCAACAAACTCATCATTCTGTCTCAAATTATTCACAAAAACATTGTGAAATTGCATGGGTGCTGCTTCAAAACTCAATTTCCATTGATGGTATATAAATTTATCCCTAATAAGCCATTATTTCAGTATTTGCACTCGGGTGAGGAGTCTTTGGATTGGGAGTCTCGTATGTGGGTTGCCATGGAGATAACCGAAGCTCTGTTGTTTTTGCATTTTGTGGTATCTCAGCTTGTATTCCACCGTGATGTAAAGTCATAGAATATTCTCTTGGATAAAACATTCATAATATATTAGTTGAAGCACTAGAGGTGAGACCTCCGACCCCTCAAACATTGGAGGTATAATGTACACATGTATCATATGGGCTTTCAACTGCCATATTGCATTGGTGATTTCTCACTTCACATGGATACAACATCCAAGAGCATCGTAACTGATTTAAGGTCTTATACAACCTTTTGGGGCCGTGTCTCATAAAATCATGCCACAAATTTCTTAATACGGAGAAGGGGTCTGCTTATGTTTGAAGACCTTGAAATAAAAAAATAAAGGGACAATTTATATGAGGTTGTTATATGCAACATGACATCACGTAAACTCTTTGATGTGGGTCCCGTCACCCTGAGGTTAATCGAGGTCTCTACCTACAAATAACGTACCCTAGAGGCGAAGGTCTTTATAATACCCTTTGCACATTGAAGGTTCTTAACCTACAATATACACCCTATGAAAGCCAAAACAACCATGTGTTCTATGTGAAAAGTGTTCCTAATGTGAAGTTAGATTTAAATCAAGAGGAAATAATCAATGCTAATGAATACCTTCATAAACTATATAGACGCTAAAACATATTTTTCAATCTTCCTAGCTTTGAGGACAAAGCTATTTTAAGGAGGGGTGGCATGTTAGGATCCTATCCTAACATTAATTAATAATAATATATTTTATCTTAAGGTTATAATAATAAAATAATATAATAATTTATTATATTAATTATTATATTATTATAAGATTAGTGTTAGGAAGCATTGCAACCTTTCACCTATAACCCTAGAGTGGGTATAAAACATTGTATGAACTTATCATTCAAATCATCCATGAATATAAAATATAATATAATTTATTGAAGGGACTTCCCGACAATATAAAAAAATGATTCTTTTAGATTTAGGTTATTTATTATTTATTTATCAATATTTGTGCTAGGAACCCTAGGTTCCTACCAGATTTCCTAAAATAATCATTTTAGATAGGAATTCCAGATTCATTTTTGAGTTCTATAAAGCTCTGCATGGTGAAGTAGGTACAAATTTAAATATGAGATCAACATACCACCCTGAGAGAGATGATGATACAAAAAGGGTTAATCAAGTACTAGAAGACATGTTTTGCATGTACTGCATAGATCAAAAGTCTTGTTGGGAAGACTACCTACATCTTGTAGATTTTTCCTACAATAATGGATATTGCTCTTCTTTGGGGATGGCTCCCTTTGATGCCTTGTATGGTCAAAAGTGTAAAAATATATTATCTTGGGATAATATGGAAGATCAAGTTGTGATTGGTCTAGATATGGTCAAGGAAATGGAAGATCAATTAAAGGTGAGTAGGTAAAGACTCAAGGAAGTTGCCAATTGATATAAACGTTAAGTCGATTTGAAGAGAACCCCAAGAGAGTACTCTATAGGAGATAAAGTATTCTTAAGGGTTAATCAAAATAAAAGTTTCATTAAATCCATAAATTTGGATCCTCTATTTGTGGTACCCTTTGAGATCATTGAGAATATCAACTCGATTGCATACTGACTTTTTTTACCACATAACTTGTCAAAGTCCATGACACCTTCCACATATCCCTACTTAGAAAATATGTTTTTGACCTTGAACATGCGTGGTATGTGTCTAAATTATATATGGAAAACCTCGAGGCTACTGAAGGGATGCCTATAAATATTTTTGAGTTTTTTTCTAAGTCTATGTGAAATCAGACTCTAGAACAATGTAAGATCCAATGGGACTGTTTTTCTAAATGAAATGCCACTTGGGAAAAAGTGGAGGACATGCAAAAATTTTTCTTTCTTATTTGAAAATATATTGTAATAAATTTTAATTTCTTTAAAATTTGGAAATATCTGGGATGATGTTTAGTCCCAGGGTGTAGTATGTCATAACCCTTCATGGCAAAAAAATTTGGTATGAAATACTATGTGATGATAAATGTTAATTTGATTCTTAGCTTTGTTGCAAATGAATGATCGTACAATGTTTAGATTGATTCATATTTGAAGAGCATGGTACTACTAACATGATTTTCAATGTGTAGGATCAGGTACACTCATTGGGTGGAAGAGGTAGAATCATCCACCAAGAATGGGGTACTTGAAATAGGGAAAGTGATTATTACAGTGGCTCAGGGTAATATGGATGTCTACCCTTCATATATGCATTTATTATCGCTTTAGGGATAATCATAAAGTAGCTATCCACCTAGAGTAGTAGTTGATAGTCTAGTAGCTATCGTAAATTTTCAACTAAGATGGGTGACTAGGTTTATGGAAAGACTCCCTCTTTGTTTGTTGCATATGTTTGGTTATCTCTTACTTCATCACTCTACTACATCTTGGTTTGGAAAAATGTGCATAAGCTTTATCCACTGAATTGCTATACGAGTAGCATGTTTCTAATATGATAAAATAACCTTATATATATATGAGAATCTATTTTAAATAATAATATAATTTTATTTAAATAGATAAAAAGAATCTATTCTATATAATAATAGGATTTTATTTAAATAGATTATAAGAACTTTAAAATAATAATAGGTTTTTATTTAAAGTAATGATAAGACCATAATTTAAAAAATTATAGAATATTTTTGAATGTATGGAAAGATATCTATTTTAAATAACAAAATAAATCTATTTAAGACTAAGGTAATAAGATACTATTTAAAATTAATTACAAGAGATTTACAAGATCATGTGTTTTAATATTATAAATATTTTATAAGAGCCTTCAGTAGGGAAGGTTAAAAATATATAAAATTATATAGAAGCTTCCTACAAATATAGAAGGAAGAGTCTCTTTAATAGCCAAATAGTGGAATAATGAAAGAAGTATTTTTTAAACAAAATATTTGGAAACCGTCGATAGGGAGGAAAGGAGAAGTTATGGCTAAAAATATGGAGTGGTTGGGAGATGAGTTGGGAGACATGAGTAAAGTTAAATCTATTATCCAATTAAATGGTATGATGATGCATGTCGTTAATAGCATCATTTAATCTTTATGATTTTTCAATCTAGGGCGGTGTCCAAGGCTATATACGAGAGAAGAGTAAAGTAGGTTTGTAGTTCAACTCATTTAGATAATAGGTTTTATTGGTGGAATAGGTTTTATTGGGGTTTCAAGTCACCTCTAATCCTAGTTTACATGAAATGAACTAATTACTTGCAGGAATTAAAAGTTGACTCTAAATTGCAGAAGTTGAAACCTAATTACAATTGCAAGAATTGAAACTGTAGGAAAGTAAATGTTGTAGAATTGAAATCTGGTCTACTTTTGCAGAATGGAAAGAACAGAATTGAAATTGCTCAAATTGAAACACACATGCTGAACACCTATCAGTATCCTATGGCAGAAGGTTGTCAGGCTTCTACTACAGTAGCTGACAACAAAGTAAAGATGCTGGAAACTTGAAAGAACTACTTAAAGCAAGAAAAATAGGGGATAACAGAATTGTTGCAACTTATACTAATTGCTCAATCACAAAAACATGAAAAATAGAGTAAATACAAATCTAGCTACTTTATCAGTTGATACACACTTGAAACATGAAAGCATCACACAAATTCAAAACAAAGGTTAGTATGCAACAAAGAATGGAAATGGACAAGTGCCCTGCTAAAATATGTTGCAACAAAGTTTAGGAGAAACCTGTCACCAGTTAGTCCTTCTTCTAGGCCTAGAAGTGGCCCTTGCTTCCTATTATAGAAGAAGGTAGAGAAGATCTATTAACTACTTAATACTAACACACTCATGAACAATAGATGATTGAAGAAACTACAATAAAATCCTGCTTCACTCTGTTCACTTATCAGTTACTGCTCACTACTATCTACTTTCAATTATCTACTAGCTCAACAAATGAGGGAGATGTATTATTTATAATGTCCTATTGCATATCCTACATGCTCAGATTAGCCTATTTGCTATTTTACAATGATTTTCCAAATAATCTTCAAACTGACCTAGTCTAATTTAGGATAGTGTAAGCTGCAACAATGGTTATTGGTTCATGAGATGCATCTCTGGTGATGGGGGTGAGTTGGAAGTGGTGATAAATAGTCTTGAACACCTGTATCTACCTTGCAATACTGATTTCCTATCATTTTGGGTGCTTGATCATCCATTTGTCTAAAACTAGCATCTTCCCCTTTTATTCTGGAGCATCTTCGGAATATCCGGCTATGTATCTGCTTTATGTCCAGATGCACTTAAAATGGCCAACCAAGTAGGTGTAACTAGGTAGGATGTCTACCCTATCTCTCAGGAGATGCTCCCAATTAATTGCACACGCCTTGGTTGATTAATTCCAGGCCCTGCCATTCATTGGCAGCTGGTTGGAATTTATATGGGAATTTCTTGTGTTTTCTTATTTTGTTGCATAATTGCAAACTATTGGCTCTTCTTGCAAATTCAAACCAATTAGCACATGGGAAAAATATTTAAATATTAACATGAAGGTATATATCAAATTTCTACTAAAATTATGCATTTCATTCATCAAGAAATCATGCTGAAACATTGCAAAAATATGCAAAAAACTGTAAAATAGGGTAATATGTTCCTAAACACTTTAACCATGCAAAAACTTAATATATAATGCATTTAAATCAACTATATTAGCATAAATAACATAGCATAAAGTTTTTAAGGTAGTTTATAATGATCCAAAATATGTCATGATTGAGGTAATTCCCAGCCTCATCATTCTCCCCCCAACCTATTCTAATGCATGCCCTCATGCATTCTACAGGGCCATTGAAGCACATAAGTCCACTTCTTTATTCTAGCTTCTATAAAATAGTTGGTCCCCTACATAATGTCCTCTACTCTCTTGCAACTATTTGAGCCAATTCTAAAACTGACCTTCTAGTTGAGGATCACTATCAAAGTAGTAAGGAACATGAGTGATGATAGTAGGAGGCCTATACCTCAGACCTATCCACTGGTGTTTCAATGTGAGGATAGTCTTCATCACACCCTCTACTCTTCTCATGGACCATGTCAGGTTGATTGGTGATATAGGTTCTCTCTTTTACAATGTCATAGACAACTCTGCCCACCTGCTCTTACAAGCTGATAAAGCATCTACAAAATTCTCTGCACAGAAATTCTAGAAACTAGTCAAACAATCCTTAAGATTGTGTAGATACATCAGCTTAATTTTTGCCTTGTTCATCATGGTGAAGTGTTGATTAGTGGGAGTCTTATGATTGGTTTGAATGGGTCTTATTAGTAATTCAACCTGCATTTCAATTTCTTTGCTCCTCTTCTTTTCCTGTTCCCAATATACCTGATTCTGCAGAGTTGACATAAAGGCTCTCAACTGTACATCACCTGTAAAAATATGGGGAAGGAATGTTACATTTTTTGGCATGAGGAATTTGTGTAGGAATAGCTCACACATTAAATTCTTCTACTCCTCCGGACTATTCAGGTAAGCCTCTAAAAATTCCTCATCAGTGTCCAATTTGTAGGAGAGTTGGGAATGAATCCTCATAATCTGCTAGTGAAGGTACTTTTCCTTCAAGATTAAACTATAAAACCTAGTTGGCTTCCTAAATTGGACTAAGTACTCTTCATCCTAGTAGAGATATTGTACCTATTCCTGCAACTTGTTGATTTCTGCATTTTTAGCTTCCATCTATTGTTCCAAAGATTTTAAATTTGCAATTTGGGTTTCTAGTTTTTGACATCTCAACACCCATTATGCAATATCTTCATTATATCTTTCTAATGGAATAGTATTTGGAGGCCTCACTACTAGTTGGTACCTGGGCAATAAATCTACTTGTATCCCAATTTCCTCTATTTCAACTTATGGTACAATCGATGGAAAATTTGGCACAATAGGCTGGTGTGAATGCATACCTTCTTGATGTCCAGCCTCCTAATCATCTAAGGCCTCCTCTTCTGGTAATGTTTGCATTTCTTGCTTCTGTGACCCATCAGATGGATGTGCAACTGGACTCCTTGGTCATTTTGAAGCATCTTTGGAATGAGAGTGTGCAACTTTGGAATATCCTAGAACTTTTGAAGATGGTTTTGGAGCTACATTTTTAGGTTCAGTGGCACTCTCAACTCCCAAATTACCTTGAAAACTCTGTTGGTCATCCATCCTGACAATGTCTTCACCCTACTGAGGGATCTCAATATCATCCATGTTGTCTGTTCCTACCCTCATAGCTAATGACTCAATAGTTTCTGTAGGGTTTACCAAAATAAAACCTGTTACAGGTGTACTTACTTGCTGCTCAGGTGTTGGCTCTTCCATTTGAGGAGGAGATTGTAGATTATCCCCTAGTGCTATCTTTTCCTTATCCTGCTCCGATAGTCTTAATAGAATTTCAGCAATATCTTCACTAGTATCAGATTCTGCAGATTGTGGCTCAAAATATGCTATCCTATTTTTCAATCTCTCCACCTCCTATTGTAAATCAACAATCTACTCATTTTTCTCCTTTATTTTAGCTTCCCTTTGTTCAATCCATTTCATCTATGTCTTGACAACACTCCTGGCAACCCTTAACTGTTCTTCTATGTCTTCTTCTTCCTCTTCCTCAGATTTTGAGGAATAGGTAGGTAAGTCATCCATGGGTGGTGAACCAGGTACTCTTGTATCCATAGATATCTCCTCCATTTGATCTATTGGTTCTTACTCCATAGCATCTTCTGTAACCTCCTCTGCTACTTCTTTTGAAGACATTGTTTCTTGTTGTTTTTCTCTAACATGATTTGTAGGGCTTGTCTCTTCTACTGCAATGGTCTGCTGCTATGTTTTTCTAGGGCTTTGCCATAGAGGTGGGGTGGAAAATATCTCAACCTCCATTGTTTCTTCTTCAATCATCTCCTCTACCTCTTCATTTCTATGGAGTCTTGGAGACCTCCTTAGCCTTGATGTAGACCCTTTCTTGTTGCCCTATTTTTCTGTAGATTTTGGTAATTCAGAAGTAGATCCTTCTTCTGGTGAGGATGTTACTTCTTCACTTTGTATTGCCTCCTCTACAGCACCTAAAACTTCTATCCATTCAGAGGGTTGAATAGGGAATACAGTGACATTCTCTAAAAAAGTCACTTTTTTGGCCTTCTTCCTTTTTGTAGGGCTATCCTCAACCCTTTTCCTTTTCTATCTCCTTGTTCTGGTGGATGGGGATTCTTGAGAAGAATAAGGGATTTCTTCTTTCTCCAAATTATCTTCAGGGGTCTCTCTCTCTTCAACATGTGATTCCCCTACAATTTCCTCTTCTGCATTCTCCTCTTCTTCCCCAAAAACTACTTCACTCCAGGAAGAGAAAAATCTATCAAAACTCCTAGGATTACCCCTAAAATGGTGCTTGTAGATTAATTTGATTAGTCCATGATGTCTAGGGGTTCCTTTTCCTTCCTGGTAATATTTGGCCATGCTCTATAATTCTTGGTGTAGATACAAAGGGAAATTAACTCTAACCTTAGGTTGTTGGCCACCGTGCCTTAAATGATTTAGAATTCTAATGTGGTGGCTAGATAAAATAACATACTATCCCTCACAAGTTAAAAATCTTATTACCTAGATAACTACTTCATCCCATGGTTCTTGCAGACTTGCCCTTTTTACCCCCTTGCATACATTGTTATTCATTTGAAACTCAGGTTCATTATCTCCTTCCTCTGTGAACTGATTAACTACTTCTGATAATGCATTTCTACCAGTTCTTAAAATAGGTGAACCTTGCAAGGGTAATTCAGTAATTTGGCTTAAAATTTTAGGTGTTACCTTGATAGTCATCTCACTGATGTAGGCCCAATTGTTTTTGAAGGTTTGAGTAAATTCTGTAGCCAAGCCTTTGAAACTTCCATCGAACTTGTTTAGGAATGGCATCAACCCTCCTTCCTCAAAAATCTATAATATCTCAGGATATGCTTGAAGGGACCTAGCATTATCTGGTTCTACTTTTATTTTCTACCCCATATTCTAGCTTCAACTACGGTTGACTGCACCAATGCATCTGCACCCACTATTTTGCAAATTCCTCCATAATTCATTTTCAGCTACACCACTGATACTTGTTCTCTACAATTTTTTTGAGGTTCAAAACTTAGACTTGTGATTCTCGTTATGATGTTAGTTTGATTTTTTCAAGTATGTAGTGATTACTAGACAGGGTATTCAGTTTCATAATGCATGGGATATCTTCGAAAGGTGGCACAGACTACGAAAGATCTATGCTATGTGCCAATTTTTTTGCATGGCAGATGATGAATGGTTGCTTTTCTATGATGCCATAACCGAATGTGCTTCTTGAATGATGGATCATATCGGGCGTTGATTAACTACTGACTTGTCACAATCTTGCTGAATTGGAAAGTCGTTATTGGGTATGATTTGGCTTTATCCATGCAAATTGCATTGATTATCATATTTTCGTTTATCAAGGCATCCTGATCGAATGGTGTGAATATTGTGCATGAAAATGAGGTACACGCTTTCCATTAAAACCCTTGATTCTCATTACTTGGGACAATGCACCATGTGATCCTAGATATTTGTGCTTTTGACTTTGATGCCTATTCAGATGATGTGGCAAAGACAAAAAAATTTCCTTACCCCCTTTTTATGCATGTGCCACGTGGAACTTCAAGTTTTCAAATTTTTGTCGCATGAATTTTGAATTTCAAATTTACCCATTTCTTGTTTCGAAGCTTAGAAACTTGTTCCAAAGCCTTTGTATTTCCCTGTCATTTTGACAAATAATTTTTGTTCTAGAGCTCTGCTCATTCCGAAGATATACAATTTTTTCATTATAAAACAAACAAAACAGTGTTTGTGTTCTAGAGCTTGGCATCATTCTGAAGCTCAATGAAACCTCTGTATAGGTATGCAATCATATTTTTATGCCCAATTCATGGGACTACCACTTTCATCCATTTTATTTTTCTACCCATGAAAAACCTATAATTTACAAAATAACAAGGATTTTCTTGTTTCTTTTGGCTAGGTTGGATGTCTTTGGATTTTCCAAACCTTATGAATGCTTCTATGCTAACTAGTGACTTTTACACACTACATACTAGATGCCTACAATGATTAAGAATGCTAGAAACACATACCTGATTTGAACAATTATCATACACTCTACAGATGGTTGCTTCAACTGATTTCTTGTTGATATTTTCTGCAATTACACAAATAGGTGCAGTCTGGTGAGCTTTCTACAATGGTGGTATGGGAAAGGATGGATCATTTCAAGGCCATGCATGCCGAAAAACTGATTTTCATACATGCCAACTCAGTAGTGCCCCCAAGGAGGTTTTCACTACTGAATTATTCATTTTTTCTCTTTTTTTTTTTTCATTTTTCTTTTTCACCTCTCCTTTTCTCTCTCTTTTTTATATATCTCTATTTTTAAATTATGTTGATCTTTGTTGTGCCCATGAAATAATTTCATAATTTCCTTGAAATTATGACCATGAAGGAAGTTCACAGCCAAGATTTATTCTCTTTCTGGTTTTCTTGTTTTTATGATTTTTTTTCTATTTTCTTGAAACTCTTTCATTGTTATGTTGAATCTGTTGAATCTATTATGGAAGAGGGAACCTCTTCTATCATGCACACATCCATTTTTTTGATCTGCTGTAAGAACTCTTCTTTAGTTAGTGGTGCATGGTATACCCGAATGTGATGCCCATTTACTACCAACTTTCTCCATGAGTCATCGATGGGAGAGAGACGAACTGCTCCATTTTTGAACACTTCTTCAATCTGATAAGGTCCAAGCCATCTAGTCTACAATTTCCCAAGGAAATCCTCATAGCGAGATTCGAACAACAAGGCCCAATATCCTTGCTAAAATTTCCTCTGTTAAATGTGGTTGTCATGCCAAAGCCTCCGTTGCTCTTGAATCACCTCAGTTTGATGTAATGCATCCAATCAGAGTTCATCCAATGCATTCAACTATAGAATCCTATCTATCTGTGCCTATGATAAATCAATTCCAATTTCCAAAGTCATCCGAAGTGTTAGTAGCTCAAACTCAATAGGTAAAAGAGGCTTTTTACCATAAACTAGTTCATAAGGTGTGAAACCCATGGTGGATTTCCATGTAGTATTATAAGCCCAAACTACTTCAAGTAATTTATCTAGCCAATTCCTCCTATGGGAAGCTATTGTTTTAGTCAAGATCCTTTCCAACTCCCTATTTGTTACTTCAACCTGACCATTTGCTTGTGGGTGGTATGGTGATGATTTCCTATGTTTAATCTCATACAATTCAGTAAAATCTTCAATAAATTTAGATGCAAATTGGGGTCCATGATCCATGGTAATAGATCGTGGAGCTCCAAACCTTTGAAAAATTTATGTACAAGAAATCAGCAACCTTCTCTTCATGAGCATGTTTGAAAGCATGCACCTCTACCCACTTGGTCATGTAATCAGTGCATACCAAGATATGCACCTTTCCTTGAGAAGGTGGGTCAATAGGTCCCATAAAATCTAGCCCCCACCTCTCAAATGGTTCTAAAACCACTTGAGGTTGTAGTGGAATTTCATTTGTGTGGGTGGGTTTCCCCATCCTTTGGCATGCATCACAATGCCTAATGTACTTTTTCACATCCTTGTGAAGAGATGGCCAGTAATAACCTACACCTAAAATTTTCCTAATTGTGCTTTTTATTGAATAGTGTCCACCTGATGGTTCATCATGACAAGCTCTTAGGACATCATATACTTCATCCTTTTGGATGCACCTACGTAACACATGGTTAGGACTGCATTTAAAAAGTAAACCCTTAATCCATTGAAAAGAAGAACTCTATTTTATTAACTATTTTCTCTATTTTGGAGTGAAGTGTGGAGGAATTTTCCCTATTACCAAATAATTAGCTATGTCTGCAAACCAAGGTGATTGGGTAGATATGGCAAACAATTGTTCATCAGGAAAAGTATCCTCAACTAGTTCTTCCTCCCCTATATTTTGTAGTCTAGACAAGAAATCTGCTACGACATTGGCCTTTCCTGGTTTGTTGATTATAGTGATGTCAAATTCCTACAACAACAATAACCAATGAATAATTCTTGCACTCACCATAGGTTTATTCATCAAGTATTTGATGGTTGCATGGTCTGTATGGATGAATATTTGATACCCTATGATGTAATGCCTAAATTTATTGATGGTATACACTACTTCCAAGAATTCCTTCTCAGTAGTGGTATAATTATTTTTTGCCCCTATCATATTCTTGCTAATGTAGTAGATGGCATAGTGCTCTCCATTGTCAATCTATCCTAATGTTACTCCAATTGTAGTATTGGAAGCATCAGTCTGGATATGAAATGGTAATGCCCAATTAGGTCCTCTCAACATAGGTGGAGTTGTTAGTTTTTCTTTTAAAGCCTCAAAATATTCTTGACACTCTATAGTCCAGGAAAATTCAGAATCCTTAGTCAATAGGGAAAACATGGGATTGTCTATTGTACTAAAGTTGGGAATAAACCTATGGTAGAAACCAATGTGTCCAAGAAAACTCCTAACATCAGTTTAAGTCTTTGGAGGGGGAAGATTCTTGATGATCTCAACCTTCTTGGGGTCAACTTTGATCCCATGAGAAGAGATGTGGTGACCAAGAACAATTCCTTCCTCCATCATCATAAAATATTTCTCAGGATTTAGGGACAAATGGTATGTTTCATAGCATGTCAAAACTTTGTCAAGATGTTCTAATGTAAAGTCAAAAGTCTCTCCACATACTATGAAATCATCCATGTAAATTTCAATATTTTCAGTAGTTAGATAAAAAAAATTGCTAAAACAACCCGTTGAAAAGTTGTTGGGGCATTACATAAGCCAAAGGGTAAGACCCTATAAGCAAATATTCCCCAAGGACATGTGAAGGTTGTTTTCTCTTGGTCTTCAAGTGCAACCTGAATCTGGTTGTACCCACTGAATCCATCAAGAAAATAGAAAACTTTATTTCTAGCAAGAGTGTCTAACACTTGATCTATGAATGGTAATGGGAAATGGTCCCTATGTGTAACCTTATTCATCTCTCTGTAGTCTACACACACTCACATTTTCCCATTTTTATTTGGAACTATAACCAATGGGGAGACCCATCGACTGTCAAAAATTGGATAGATGAACCTTACCTCTAGGAGTTTTTCAATCTCTTCTTTGACAATATCCCTCAAGGTAGGATTCAATCTTCTTTGGGGCTGCCTCACAGGTTTGACATCTTCTATATAAATTCTGTGAGTGCATACATCAGGGTGGATTCTTGATATATCCTTGTAATCCCAAGCAAAGGCATGAACATGCTTCTTCAGTACAACAACCAATTTTACTTCTTCTTTAGTAAGCCAACTATTAATATTCAAAAACTTCCCTGGTTGTACTTCAATTTGCTTGGTCCCTGGGAGGATAAAATTGACTCCTTCATACCTGGTTATCAAGGAGTTTAGTGGACAATGGTGTGGTTTGAGGGAATGGAAGACCCTTGTCTCATTATCAGTAGTGATACCTACTAGAATCATGTCTTGCATGGGATAGTGGAAAGAGGAGAGAAGGTGATGATGCCACCCATGTGGAAGTGAAAAAGATCTTTCCTGTAGTGGAGTAGATGACATATTTTTAAAAATTTGGCCCTCATCATTCCATAGCAGCCGATGAACAACTACTGGTTCATCTTCCATTCCTTTCTCATGTAGAGCATTCACTAAGATGGTCTCATCCTCAAAAACTTCTCTTTCCTAGGAATCTATCTCCTCAATGTGTTCCTTCACTACTAAGGTAGCTAGTGTGGAAATGGTCTCTTCTTGCTCTTCATCTGAATCAAGAAACCATAATTGACTTGAGAATTTATTTGAAGTTTTTGCAGGTGAGTAAAGATAAATTTTCTTTAGGTCAATACCATTGGAAGTTGTCATTTCTCTTGACCTACGGTCTATAAATGTAGTTGTAGTTGCAAGCCAAGGTCTTTTCAAAATGATATAATAGCCATTTGCTGAGTTCCTAGGCTGTAAAACCATAAATTCTATAGGGTACTCCCAAGAAGAAAATTCTATGGGGATATCTTCTGTGATCCCTTTAGGTTTTGCAACTAATTTTTCTACCATTTAAATGTAGAGGTGGGATTTAAATGTTTGAGCTACAATTTTTCCATTGTTTCCTTAGTCATTACATTTATTACAGCTCCCAAATCAATGAAGACATTTAAAATTGGTATTGATCCTATGGTGACTATAATAACTGGGCTCCTTGGGTCACTATACTTTGGGGGTACTAGTTTCCTTGATAGGAGATCAGCTAGCTTCCCTTCAACTTGAACAATTTTAGGGAATGACTTCCTTTTTCTCCCTGGTCTCTTAATACACAAATCTTGGATAGTTTTGTTGATCAAAGGCACATCCTTAATTGCTTGCAATAAGGGAAGTGATATGGTTAACCGTTTAAGTTCTTTAAATAGGTCTGATTTAGGGATTTCTATAGAGTTTTTGAATCTTTCAGGGTATGGAACTATCCTTAAGGAAGGTAAATTCTCTGTTTGGACTTTCTCTATGTTTTATTCTTCTTTCTCCAGAGCTGGTTTTAGTTGGTCTGGATGGGAAGGTTCTTGTGTTCCATCAATTTCTTCAATGGTAGGTGGAACAAGTTCAGGTAGGACATTTCCTGAACGTAATTGAATTTTATTGCAGTCAAGAACATGAACTACAATATTTTCTTCAGATTCAACCTGATATATAGGGGTTTTTTGTCTTGTGTTATTTGGTTTAGTCATAGGTAGGGTTGGAAGTGGAGGTTGCTTCACCTATTGTGATGGTTGTTGTTGTGGTTGGTTGGATCTTCCTTGAAAATTTTGATTAGGAGTAGGCAACAAGTTCTGAGTTTGACCTTGATATATTTGTTGCCTTGGTTAATATAGATACTACTATCCCCAACTTGGTCCAAAGTACTGGTTTTGCATCCAAGGTGGGTTGGCTTGGTTCCATGATGAATTACTCCATCCAAGTTGTTGCCAATCTTGAGGAGGTGTCCAAGAAGGGTAATTCAAAAATGGTTGAGGTGGTTCTGATGGATTCCATGGAACATTCCAAGAGTGTTGTCCCCAATTTGTGGGAAAATAAGGGGTATTTTGATATTGATTGAAGTTTCCCCCTATTTTTTGTCCAACAAAATTAAGTTCTTCAGTTTGAGTTTCCAAAACACTTCTGAGTTGGGGCAGCAGATGGCATTTATCAGTAAGGTGCTCTTTTGAACAAATTTTGCAGATGGCTGAAATTGAGGTCTTGTTCAAAGGGTAGTCTTGTAAAGCATGCTTAGTCCTGCATCTTGGGAAATAAATGGCTAGGGGTTCCATAGATTTTGATTTTGCATTCATTTCCCCTAGAGTTGTATTTAATTGCACAAGAATATCAGTTTTCATATTTTCCAATTCTTCCATTAGATCTTTCACATCATTACCATTAGTACTCCATTTTCATCTTCTTTGCCTAGTGTGGGAGTAATTTCTGCATAAGTCCAAAATTTCATTAATGTCAAGGGTATTTACATCCCCTTTACCCATTAAGTCTAATACCTCCCTAGAATCATCTTGTAACCCCCTCAAAAATATAGCCTTACACATTTTTGGCTCTATAGGTCCACATATTTTTTGAATAAAGGTAAAAATATCAAGATAATCCTCTAAGGTCTCATCCTCTTCTTGTTTAATTCAGAATAATTCATCTTTTCTGTTTCTTACCCTACAATAATATTGGTATTTATCCAAGAATACACTCTCCATTTGTTCCCAAGTTCGAATAGATTCTAGTTCTAGACTCATAAACCAGCGTAGAGCTGCATCTTTAAGTGTGGAAGGGAATACTTTAAGCTTCTAGTTGTCATTCACATAGTCATAAGTCTGACATACAGCCTTGAATTCAAAAAAAAATTGATCAGGATCTTCAGATACAACCCCTTGGAAGGTTGGAAGTACTGAAGGTGAGATTGTTTTCATAGGAGAATTTTGCGTAGGATTTAATCGAATGGGATATTCAAAAGTCCTATAAGAATGAGGATTATATGTTCTATTGTGGATATTACTATCTCCATCTTGGTTTTTTGGTATTTCTGCCATAATATTGTTCCAAAATTTGGTGTAGGTATGTCCAAATTGCCCTGGTTGTATGGATTCAATAGGAGTAGATGGAGGAGTACTAGTAGATAATTCCTCTAAAATTTCTTGTTCAAGAGATCCTTCAGTTCTTGATGATGAAGGTAATGGTTCTTGTTTAAGTCTATCAAGAATTTCAAACATAGGCAATTCACCTCCTGAGCATGAATATCGCCTTCCTATGGTAGGTAAAGGGGTGGTCTTGATAAATCTACATTTTTTATCCCTTAACCTACTCATTCATGCTTGTCTCTAAATGGGCTGAAATATAACTTACCAAAAAACTGTTACTTGTACCAATCATTCATCTAGATTTCATTTTGAAGTTCACAACTTAGCACACTTAACAATTATCAGGCTGCTTTCAACTTCTAACAACACCTTGTCCTTGATAAGTATGCCAAAAATGATGTGTGTCATTAATAGCATCATTTAATCTTTATGATTTGTCAATCTAGGGTGGTGTCCAAGGCTATATACGAGAGAAGAGTAAAGCAGATTTGTAGTTCAACTCATTTAGACAATAGGTTTTATTGGTGGAACAAGTTTTGTTGGGGTTTTAGGTCACCTCTAATCCTAGTTTACATGAAATGAACTAATTACTTGTAGGAATTAAAATTTGACTCTAAATTGCAGAAGTTGAAACCTAATTACAATTGCAAGAATTGAAACTGCAAGAAAGTAAATGTTGTAGAATTGAAATCTGGTCTACTTTTGTAGAATGGAAAGAACATAATTGAAATTGCTCAAATTGAAACACACATGCTGAACACCTATCAGTATCCTATGGTAGAAGGTTGTCAGGCTTCTGCTACAGTAGTTGACAATAAAGTAAAGATGTTGGAAACTTGAAAGAACTACTTAAAGCAAGAAAAATAAGGGATAATAGAATTGCTACAACTTATACTAATTGCTCACTCACAGAAACATGAAAAATAGAGTAAATACAAATCTAGATACTTTATCAATTGATACACACTTGAAACATGAAAGCATCACACAAATTCAAAACAAAGGTTAGTATGCAACAAAGAATGGAAATGGACAAGTGCCCTACTAAAATTTGTTGCAACAAAGTTTAGGAGAAACCTATCACCAGTTAGTCCTTATTCTAGGCCTGGAAGTGGCCCTTGCTTCCTATTCCAAAATAAGGTAGAGAAGCTCTATTAACTACTTAATACTAACACACTCATGAACAACAAATGATTGAAGAAACTACACTTTATTATCTGATGCAAAACATTACAATTCTGCAGGGAAATCTTGCTTCACTTTGTTCACTTATTAGCTACTACTCGCTACTATCTGATTTCAATTATCTACTAGCTCAACCAATGAGGGATATGTATTATTTATAATATCCTATTACATATCCTACACGCTCATATTAGCCTATTTGTTATTTTACAATGATTTGCCAAATAATCTTCAAATTGACCTAGTCTAATTTAGGATAGTGTAAGCTACAATAGTGGTTATTGGTTCATGAGATGCATCTCCGATGATGGGGGTGAGTTGGAAGTGGTGAGAAATAGTCTTGAACACCTGTATCTACCTTGAAATACCAATTTCCTATCATTTTGGGTGCTTGATTATCCGTTTGTCTAAAATTGGCGTCTTCCCCTTTTATTCTGGAGCATCTTCAGAATATCTGGTTGTGTATCTGCTTTATGCCTAGATGCACTTAAAATGGCCAACCAAGTAGGTGTAACCAGGTAGGATGTCTACCCTATCTCTCAGGAGATGCTCCCAATTAATTGCACATGCCTTGGTTGATTAATTCCAGGCCCTACCATTCATTAGCAGCGAGCTGGAATTTATATGGGAATTTCTTGTGTTTTCTGATTTTGCTACACATTTGCAAACTATTGGTGCTTCTTGAAAATTCAAACCAATTAGCACATGGGAAAAACATTTAAATATCAACATGAAGGCGTATATCAAATTTCTACTGAAATTATGCATTTCATTCATCAAGAAATCATGTTGAAACATTGCAGAAATATGCAAAAAACTATAAAACAGGGTAATATGTTCCTAAACACTTTAACCATGCAAACACTTAATATATAATGTATTTAAATCAACTATATTAGCATAAATAACATAGCATAAAGTTTTTAAGGCAGTTTATAATGATCCAAAACATGTCATGATTGAGGTAATTCCCAGCCTCATCATATGAATGGGAGGAGGACAAAGTAGAGAAGCCAAGGGAAGAGAATTCAATAATTTGGAGAAGGCAAATTAAAAATAAATAATCTACCATCTTGGAAAGTTGACACAAATATTTTAGGTTGGTTTAAAAGAACTATATTTCTTTGGTTTTATTAAAAAGAGAATCTTAGCTAAACTATTTGCTAAATCGGGCTTGTATCATTGGTTTGTTTGTGTTAGATTGTTTTCCCAGTTTGCACTAGGTTAGCTATCGGTTTACCTCTAACCAACCAAGTTATTGTGTACTATTATGTTGTATTTAATCCATATTGTAATTTATTAATGTGTTCGATGTACTCACATATTGATCTAGGTTGTTTTGAGCATTGTAATTGGGTCATTTGAGTCGTCACCTCTCTCTAACAATGTTATCTATGTTTAAGCAACTACGAATGTGCACAAAAAATTTCCTACAATATTTTCATCTTGTCATTCTTCAGGTGATGTCATCAAACCAATAGATACCTAGCTATGTTGGCTATGGCCTTGCTCTTGTTGTTTGGTTTAAACCCTGTTGTATCATCGACTATGACTTTGGTTCAGTTGTTTTAGACTATGCATCTCTCCCTACCCTACTATCATCACTCTTTTACTGATTTAATACCTCACAGCTAAATAAACCCTTTTGTTTGAGCGTCATCTACGCAAGATGAACTACAGTGATGTTATGTACTGCCAGGTGGATCACCAGTTTGACATATCCATTGGAGGGGTTTGGTAAGACTGCATAGCCTTGGATCATTTCTTTCAAACCATTGTAGCTCCTATGTCAGTGTTGACCCTTGCATTCTCCATTTTGGATGTTCGTATTTGGTCTTGTGTTCTCTCTCCTATTGTTGCTTGCTTTTGAACTCAATAATTTAATGAATTCAACATAGATTAATTAAAGGATAGGTTCTTTAATTTAATGAACATTCGTTGATATAATTATTGGAAAATTTTCTTACAAAGGAGAAAATCTTGGGTTGTTGAAAAATAAATTAAGAGGGGCTCCTTTTGTTATAAGAGGAAGCAATCATATAAGGCTTGTAAATTATAACAAGGATTCTTTAGTTACAGAAAAATAATATATGATCTTTATTGATTTATTATTGGATTGTTTATTTGATTAAACGAATGGAACTTTAGTTAAATAAATGAGTTATTGTTGGATTTTTTATTTGATTAAAGGAATGGGACTTTAGTTAAATATATGAGTTATTTATTGGATTGTTTATTTGATTAAATAAATGGAACTTAATTTAAATAAATAAGTTATTTATTGGATTGTTTATTTGATTAAAGGAATGGGACTTTAGTTAAATAAATGAGTTATTTATTGGATTTTTTATTTTATTAAAATAATGGGACTTCAGTTAAATAAATGAGTTATTTATTGGATTATTTAAGTGATTAAATGAATGGGAGTTTAGTTAAATAAATGAGTTATTTATTGGATTGTTTATTTGATTAAAGTTATGGGACTTTAGTTAAATAAATGAATTATTTATTGGATTATTTATTTGATTAAATGAATGAGACTTTAGATAAATGAATAAGTTGTTTATTGAATTATTTTGTTGATTAAAGAAATGGGATTTTAGTTGATTAAATAAATGTCTTAATATAATTATTTGATTAATTAAGGAATGAGACCTTAGTTATTTTCAAAAATGATTTATTTTTTTATTTTTTATTTGTGGAAAACATTCCAAAAGAGATGCCACTTTCGGGGAAGACCCAAGGAGGGAGGGGTATCCATTCTGCCAAAAACACCCAAGACTCGTACCTAGCCTACCACCTTTGACATACTCAAGGAGCAAACAAACACACAAAACCAATTTAAAAATAAGTAAATAACAATAACGAAAAAATTAAAAAAATTAAAAACATGCTCCTTGAGTGTGTCAAAAACAAAAGCACAACCAAACATGCATAATAATATAAAAGAAACCACAACACAAACCACATAGAAAAACACAAGAACCACATAACAAAACACAAACAAGACAAAAACAACAGAACACTACAAAGACATAACCCAAAAAAAAACATAAAAAATAAACACAACCAAAACCCAAAAAATAAAAAAATAAAATAAAAATAAAAATAAAAAACAACCAACAACAAAAAATAAAAAAAAAACATAGAAAACACTCGCACATAAAAACACGAATTAACACAAACAAAGAGAAACCCAAGAACAAGAACGAAAAAAACACAAGAACAATAACAAAAAAACATAAAAAAAAAAAAAAAAACACAAGAACAACAAAAAATAACACAAAGAACGCAAAAACAAAAAAAAATAAAATAACCCACCCACCTTAAAAAACAAAAAAAAATATTGAACATAACAATGACCTATCTAGACCAGAAGACTATTAAGACAATAATCATCATAGGAAACAAAAGAAAGAATAGAATGATCTAGGGAACTAAAAAAACTGAATGAACCAAAGAGAAGCAAAAAAAAAAAAGCAAGAAGAAACTAGGTACCTTCAGAACTCGAGCCATCCAAAGAAATGATAGAAAGAAGAGCTTCTCTAATTTGAGAAGCCCACCATCTAGGAGGGTGGCCATAACAAGTAAAATCACCTTTTTCCAAAGCCCAATTAGCTAAAGCATTAGCACTCATATTTTGATCTATGACCACATGATTGTAGTCAACTTTCAAAAATCCCATCTAGATTAATTGAATCTTCTCAATAATTCTTTTTATTCTCCAATTCACCTTATGATTCTTAAAAGGAGTCTTCAAGAGATTAATCATAAGTTGAGAGTCAGACTCAACTATTCCTTTGTTTTTTTACTACTTCTATTCATGTTCATATCAGATTTGCTATGCTTCTATATGAATTTTTACAGAGTTTCTATACTTTATATATAATATGGAGAGAGAGATAAATGAGGGTTTGGGCCCACTATATATAGAAAATGGTAAGGTGTAGGGGGATATTTAAGGAAACTAACCCTAGGTTGAATTCTAACTAGAGTTAGTTTAGGGTTTGTGATGTGGAAGCCTCATATTCCTCATAGAAAATATCCAATCCTCACACATGTGTGAGGAAGGGTTAGGTCTAATTAGGATTAGGAGGTCCTAAGTCAAATTAGGGCTTGATTAAGGTTCTTAGGAAAATATCTTATCTAACCCTAATTACACACATGTGGGAGGGTGCAATTAGTTTTAATTAGGGATTAAGAGTTTAATTAATCAAATTTTCCCTAAAAAAGTGACTTAAGTGAAGTCAACATTAAATTAGATTTTAGGAATTGACTTGATAATTGCTTTTGCCAATTAATAGCCTGTGGGGGCCTCAATTGAGTGTAAATAGGCTTTGTATCATCTTGGGAAGCTGATGGAAGGTATCCCACTATGTGGAAAATATTTGTGATATGATTTTGCTATCTTATTAGGGTTTTGGACCTAAGAACTAGCAAATTGGTATGTGGAAGTCTACACAATGCTACGATAATCTATGATGATATTCACATGACTATGCATGAATATGGTGTTCTATGCATGAATACGCATGACTACAACAATCTACACATGTCTAGGAGGATCGAAAATAGTCTAAATTGGTCTACGATAGCCTAGATGTATCCAGTATGGTCTATGTGAACCTACAAGTGTCCGAAAGGATCTAGAAGTATGTAGGTATATCAATGTGTGACTTTTATGTGTCTATAGTATAAAAAAGGATGAAAGAGACAAAGATATAGTAGGAACCTATAGGCACCATAAATAATCACATATTATCCAAAGATAATAATCACAACACTTTGATACAATGGATGGATTAGTTGGGGTATTTATATGAATATCTAATCCCTAAATTACATCAATAAGTTTAATATAAGACTACATAACATGAGGTATTTAAGATTAACTACAAGTTTAAGATGATTTTAACCATTAAAAGGTTAATAATGAATTATAGGGATAACATATAAAATATTACAATAAATTAAATGCATTGTATAATAATTTCCCTTAAGCCTATCCAAGAGTACATCATACAATGTTGGCCTTCACCATAAATTATATTACACTTAAAAAACCTTTTCATAATATAAACTAAGGGGACAAGGAGAAAATATATTAGTGATTAGAACATATTACCCCCATAATGGATGCTATAATAAGCCTCTATAATTTATTTTGTGTTAGGATCCTCCATCCTAACATTATTAATTAGTACTGTTAATCATTTAATTATTACATTATTAACTCATAAAGTGAACCATCACATCTCTTCATAATGTGAACCATCACGTCTCTTCCTAACGTGAACCATCATGTCTCTTCACCAACATAGCTTTAGGGTAGATATATATATTAGGTTGGCCATTCACACAAATCATCCATGAATAAGAATATATATTTGATAAATTGATCCATTGGAAGGGTTCCTCTCCAGTGCAAAGGTGATTCTATCCAAAATGTGATTCTATTAGTTTAGATCCAATTCCAATTATCATTGATAGATCCGCTAGGAACTTGGGTTCCTACCATTTGGTATCAGAGCATCGATTTTGGACACAAGTGGGGAAGTTTTTTTAAATACATATCGAAAGAAATCCTGCAAGTAATGAATAAATGGCAAGATGATTTTGAAATAAAAATAGCAAGAAAAATAGTAGAGTTAACCCTAAAAAATAATGACCTTGCAAATAAAATTATTACAAAGGAGGACTTTTACCAGTGGAAGGAGCCAATTACAAAACCACCTGTATGGGAATCATAAAATACGTACACCACCCCAAAACTTACCCGACTCTTACCCATTAAATGTATCAACCCTGTGGAAATGAAGGCACGACGTGAAAAGGGAATTTTTTTTCATTGCGATGAAAAATTTATTCACAATCATCAATGTATTACACCTACACTATATATTTTAAATGCAACTATTCCTTGTAGTTCTCCCAATGATGAAAATATGATTGAGGTAGCCATAGTTATGGATAAACTTAAAGATTATACTATTGTTCTTGGAAACCCCCCACTAACACTCCGACCTTCAATATATGCCTACCTTCGAAAAAATGACATTAAAATAGTACAAGAACTTGCAAAAATTTTGCTTGGAAAACAAAATATAAAGCTCCTCACTTTGATCTTTGAGGACAAAGCTCTTTTTAAGGAGGGTGGAATGTTAGGATCCTCCATCCTAACATTATTAGTTAGTATTATTAATCATTTAATTATTATATTATTAACTCATATAATGAACCATCACATATCTTCATAATGTGAACCATCATGTCTCTTCATAACATGAACCATCATGTCTCTTCCTAACATCAATCATCACGTCTCTTCACCAACATAGCTTTAGAGTAGATATATATATTAGGTCGGCCATTCACATGAATAATACATGAATAAGAATATATATTTTATCAATTGATCCATTGGAAGGGTTCCTCTCTAGTGCAAAGGTGATTCTATTAGTTTAGATCCAATTCCAATGATCGTTGATAGATCCGCTAGGGACTTGGGTTCCTACTAGGTTGAACCTTTGAATCCCCCTTATCATTTAGAGGCCATCTACCAATATTTAGAAATACAAATTCAATCCTTTGCAACTTTAGAAAATAATTCTTCATTAGATGCCATTCCCTCTTATAGTATTTATAAATGGTCTTTGAATTCTTGGAATACTTGGCCTTATTAATTTTAAATTCCTTTGCATGAGCTTGAATTTGTGAAGTACCACCATAATTCCTCAATGCAACTTGAAAATTAATAGGAGAGAAAATTAATCAAAAGTAAAAGTTTTTTGAGATTCTAAGAATATAGGAATCATATAAACATTGAATTTCAACATATAAAAAGAAGATATATGAGCAAGGACAATATTTGCACTTTTTGCATCCTCTTTCTTTTTACCTCTAGAATATGCAATAATTTCTCTTAAAGCCTTAAATCTTGTAATATAGTTATCAATGTTATCAAAATCAACAAACTTAAGGGAAAAAATCTCTAATTCCAAGTGATTTAATTTTTTTTGATAATATGGAAAAATAAGGGGTTTTGAAATTATGCCTAAACTTTATTACAAGCAATCTAAATCAGCAAAAATAACGGAGCAAAAATAAAACCAGAAAACAGGCCAACAAAAAGAGAGGATTAAGCTGAAAGAGTGGTCCTAGCACTTACAACCATAGAGCAACCTAAAAAAACTTTAGAAATAGCCCATAAATCATAAATCCTACAAGAAATTAAAAGGTATTAAATCCTCATAATTATCATTTTTAACCACATATTGATTCACAATCCAAGATACTTTGTTAGCATAAGTAGAAGCTAACTCGATCGATTTAGTTATTCACCTACCTACTCATGAATCTTCAACGGGTCCTAGTTCTTACATGTTGAGTTGTTCTTCTCAGTTGAATAGGGTAAAAAAATAGGCTAAGGCACCCATACATGTTAGTCATGTACATAATTTATCACCTCCCAAGAGAACAACTAAAAACAAAACACTTGACTAAGAGCCACCTCATCCCAAGGCACCAAAAATCATGAATATCGATTAGGCAAAAGGAGGACTGTAGTAAAAACTCTAGAATACTAAGAATAAAATAAGAATCACTAGTTTTGACATCCTTGGGCAATGATAACCACTTCTAGAATCAATAGAGAAGTAGGGCGACATGGACAAGATATAACAACCAACTGAAGATAAAAGTTTGAAAGAACCACCAAAAAAGGTAATTCAAAAATTTTTCACCAAGAGAACAAAAATTGGGCTTAAGAAACTTCAATACTCAAAGAAAATTCTCTTCTAGCCAATAGAATCAAACCCTGGGAAAATAAATTCCTCTAAATGACCAATTTTTCTTGATGAACACTAGTATTGGCAAGAAAAATCAATAGCCCTGTTCCCTTCCCTAAAGATATGTCTACACTAAATAATTTCAAGGGAATTTAGAATTCTTCTAGATTCATCCATCATGTTGCTAATGTTCTAACTAGTGGGATTGGTTCCTTTGAGGGTGTTAATTAAATTTAAGGAATCCCCCTTGATGATGATATTCTTCAAACCTAAGGTATCAAGAATGGTTATACCTTGAAACAAGGCCTTGGCATCAGTGAAATGGCTAGATTGGACACCAATATTCTCAGCATAAGCCATGATAATTTTACCTTAACTACCTCTAATGATTCCACCTGCTCATAACAACCCAAGATTTTCTTTGGATACTCTATCAAAATTTAATTTTACCCATCCCATGGGTGTCAGGGTCAATTTAGTTTACAGCCTGCTTTGATCAACCTGATTAGCTCCATGATCCATTCTAGGGAGGCTCAGCTTAAATACTAGTCTTGCTTTAGTAGAGTTCTCTTTGTTAGGATTGAAATATAGGTAAGAGGTGTTATCAATAAGGAAATCCAAAATCCTAATTCCCATAGAATGAAAGTATTTAGAGCAATTATTAAAGGCCCTATTGTTCCTCTCCCTCCAAACACCCCATAGGTAGTGTGGGAGGCTTAATTTTCAAAGAGTACACAATATAGGGCTGAAAAATTGTGGAAAGGACAACTAATTAAGAGATCTATAACCATCTTAGGAAGAACCCAATAGATTTCCAAAGAACTTAAGAGGAAATTAAGGACTAAAAAATAATATTAGTTCAATAAGAGGTGTTGGGTAGTTTCTTCATGCAGACCACAAAGATAACATCGATTGGGGAGGACCAGTCCTCTTGTTTCAAATTTTTAATTGTAAGGATTTTATCTTGAAGAACCATCCAATACAAAAATTTAATCTTTGGTATCAAATATTTATTCCAAATTTGCTTACCAGGTAACCACACAAAGTTCTCATCAACCTCAATATGGCACGTAGACCTCACAAAAAATTATATTTTTCCTCTTCATGTCATATTAGAGAGTCTTCACAATTGACATGTCTTATAATTTTGATTTCTCAATTTAAGGGATAGAGGGTTTAAACTATCTTCCTCCTCTTGGTCCACTTCAAAATTCTAATGATCCTTCCATTTATTTTTTCCTCCCACTTCTTTAATATAATAAAAAACTCTATTCCCACATATTTGAGAAATCCTGGGTTCCAAAAGGATTAAGGAGGTATTATCCAACAATGGAGAGTCTTCAAGCCATGTATCTTTCTAGAAAATATTTTTTCCCCCATTATAAGGCTCCATTTAGTCCCTTTTTTAATAATATTTTTGGCTTTTGCTAAGTTATTCCAGAGGGCTGAGCCATAAGGAAAAAAATACTCAGATAAGAAGTTATTTCCCCTAATTAAGTACTTGGATTTTAAAAATTTTGACCAACCATTATTCTCATGCTTAATCAAGTTCCAAAATTGTTTAGCCAACAAACATTTATTCATCTGGGATATTTTCCTCATCCCTAAACCTCCAACATATTTTCTAGTGTACACTTGCTCCCAAGATACCAGATGAAACCTCTTTTTCTCCTATGAGCAAGACCATAGGAAGGGTTTTTGGAAGTGTTCCAGTTTATATACAATTTTGGAAGGGATTCTAAAAAGTGAAAGAAAGTACATTGAAAGACTTTGGATATAGGCTTTGACCAATTGGGCTTTTCTAGCCTAACTTAGTAGAGCTCCTTTCCAACCCACCAATTTTATTTGGATTCTTTCAAGGATAGGATTCCACATATCTTTATTAAATCAACCCTTGAAAAGAGGTAGACCTAGGTATGTGGATGGGAGGTCTACAATAACACAATCAAGAATTTTGGCAATGGCTCTTTATCTAGCCAATGGGGTATTAAGAAGAAAAAAATTTCTCTTCACAAAGTTGATTAATTGAACTACCACCAAATCATAGCAAATAAGAATTTTCATGATTACTTTGTCTTGGGGGGTGGAGGATATAATTGAGAGGAGTGTTTTATTAGCAAATTGCTGATGTGATATTGGCTCCAATGTGCTAGCTAGTTTGATATCTTCTATGCTTGTAGTAGCTTTCATAGATCTCCCAAGGGCCTCCACAAGGATAATGAAGAGAGAGAGATAGGGGATCCCCTTGTATTATACGTCTATCACTCTTGAAAAACCTAAAAACTTCTAGGGTTGACAATAACAAATAATAAGGGGGTAGATAAGCATTTCTTAATGAGAGAAACCCAATTGCAATGGAACCCATAATGGATCATAACCTTTTCCAAAAAAGACTAGGATACTCTGTCGTAGACCTTACTAATATCAAGTGTGAGGAACATACTTGGTTTTCTACTCTTTTCAATAGAATGTAACAGTTCGTGGATTTTTAATGACTCCATCAAGGATTTGCCTCCCTCACACAAAACCACCCTAATTTGATTCAATAATAGATGGGGGAATAACTTTCATTCTATTAACCAAAATCTTGGATAGAATTTTGTATATAGTATTACAAACGTTGATGGGTCTAAAACCTTTAAGATATTTTGATCTAATACATTTTAGGAAGAGGACAAAAAATATAGAGTTAATATCCCTTGGAATAAAATGAGAGTTTTGGACCTTAGCAATAGCTTCAACCACCTTCCTTCCAAAAACATGACAAAATTTTTATAAAAAAATGCAGGGAAACCATCTATACCTAGTGCTTTCTCTTTGGCCATAGAGAAAATAACAATCCTAATTTCCTACTCTTCAAAGGGTCTAGTTAGCTAAGAGTTCATCTCATCTAAAATGAGCTTGAGGATGTTGGCCAATAATCTTATTTTAGCCAACAAATACCCTTTAGGGCTAGGACCCAAAAGCTCTTCAAAGTACCTCACAAATTTACCCCTAATATCTCTCTAATCAACCAGAATGGAGCCATATTCCTTTATAACCTCCTTAATTTTGTTAAAAATTTTGTGTTTAAGAGATTTATATATAATAATTTTGTGTTTTTGTCCCCATATTTCAACCAAATGACTCTAGAAATTTACCTCCAAAACACCTCTTCTTTGCCAAGTTTATTATGGAACTTTGCCTATACAATTTTTCCCTTTCTCTAAGATCTTCCTACCTATTGGTCTGAAAATTTGCCTATGGTAAGGTTGTGCACCCACAGACCTTGACCAACATTGAATGACCTAGAAGTCTTGAAGCTTTAGTAATCAATATCTAGAGGAGGCCGGTTCCTATGAAGTTCTAAAATATGGGGTAAAGGGTGCTAAAAGAAGAAAATAGAGCTGAATCTAGAACTCATGGTGGTGCAGATTAAGCCACATCAAAAAACATGTTGAAAAAGATAATGCAATTGAGAGAATAAGTAAATTTCCTAGAAGACCAACCAATTTTTGTTAATTATAGAACATTTATTTATATAATGCATAACTATCAGATTAAAGATTCCAAAAATAGCAAATTAATAATGAGAATAAATTCAAAAAGTAGAATTAAAACCATGAGATTTAAACAAGTTAAAATTAGAAATAAGCAATCATTCATACATACATGTCCTACAACGAGGTTGAACCAGAGGCCAAACATCAATCTCTTTATATTTTCAATATGCAATATGCTATGTACATATAAATTATAAAATCTTAAGGGTTGACCATTTTACATTCTACATTCTAGTCTTTATAGATTTTTATAATGCATTAAGTTATCAGGCATCATTACCTCATATATGGATTACCATTATGTTAGAATATTCACTGGTATGCTTGTTCTAACCATCTGGTTGTGGCTTGTTGATCTAGCTAAAATTTGCTTCATCTTTAGTCGTATTGGCCTTGTTGTTTGCATCTAATTCATTGATTATTTTATGAAATTTTTATTGATATTCCTCACACATCTACATGATCGCATTGGTAGGGGTTTCATTATTAAGATTGTCTAATAAGTGATCTTTCCCTATAGGTAGAATAAGATGATTACCACCTGCATGTTGGTAAACTAGTATTGTATATAAAATCTGATACACTTTTGTCAATATATAGTTGTTGATGGATGATGGAATTTTGGTACCATGACTTGCTTATTTCAAGTACAAAATTTCCAACCGATATGGTTCTTAGCCATTTTTTAATACATTTTCTTCTGACTTCATGATAGACTTTTGATATTAATTTTGGCTTCATTTGGGTACAAAAGTTTTGGCCGATCTAGGACACAATCATTTTTCAACACTTCTACTTCTACCTCCATGATGGAATTTTGGTACCTCTTCTGGCTCTATCCAGGTACAAAAGTTCTAACCAGTCTAGGACTTAGCCATTTTTCAACAATTATACTTCCAACTATGTGATGGACTTTTGGTACCTCTATTGGCTTTGTGTAACCACCAAAAAGGCTCACACACGATGGCATCCTATTGCAATAAATGATAAAAATATAACATGCATACAAGAACAAGAAATTGACAACAAATGAATCAAGAATAAAAATGTTTTATTCCATTGTATTCGAAGTCAAAATCAAATTTCAAGTACATCCTTCTTAGGGATAATCATTTTGATACAATATTACAACATGAGTGCATAATTGTTTCCCTCTTAAGGGTAGGTGTGATTTCCAAATGCATTTCAGGATGACACAAACTGCTCTAGGGTGGAGGTACCCTCTTCTTCATGATGGGGAAGGAACTTGATAGTTGGTTCTCCTTTGAAACTGTTCCTTGTGGTCAAGAAACAACACAAGAATGTCAAAAAGATAGGCAACCTCTCATGATGAGGCCCTTTTAGGTAAATTGCATAATGACATCATTGAACATGTATAATCAAGAAAACATGAAAAGTGCTTCTAAGCTATGCAAATCAAATCAATATTCATATAATAGCATAAATATAAGTAGTAGCTACACTATGCATGGATTAGATATATAAAATGAAGCATAAACATGCATAAAGAAACCATTTAAGTCCTAATTGAATAATGAACATAAAGAAGCTAAACTAACCTAATTCTACGATCAGAAGTCTGCTAAATTGCCATTAAAACATAAAAACAACTAAT
Organism: Wollemia nobilis; assembly: GCA_028583015.1. Lineage (NCBI taxonomy): Eukaryota > Viridiplantae > Streptophyta > Pinopsida > Araucariales > Araucariaceae > Wollemia > Wollemia nobilis. The sequence goes on along the minus strand of JAQPPZ010000753.1, from coordinate 16,373,889 downwards.
ATAATCTAATTAACCATACAAAAATGAAAATAGGAAGGTGGTTATACCTCTGCTACAAACCGCAACTCTGGTGAGCGGTCTACACTGTAAACTATGGCTGAAAGTCATGGTTAGCACTCTGATAGGCTTACCTTCCATTCCAAGGATAGTGGTCTTGATATCCTTGTCCAATTGATGTTCAAGGATCACCTTCAGTGTCATTCTGATAGGTTTGGTGGTTGAATCACTGTGATGGGCCTTCATTTGCCCTAATTCATGTTTCTTGGTTCTTCTAGGCTTCTAGAACTTCCATGGCAAATAGATCATTTGGTGAATAGCAAAGTGGCCTTCAAATGCATGAATTCAGTATGCAATTTGATAGGGATTCACTGCTCGCTTGATCAATTCATACTCTCTCAATAATTCATCAGCGCTTCGCTATACAAATCATCTATATCTTCTCCCCATTTTGAGGGGGTATTTATAGGATGCCCTACGATTAGGGGTTGCTTCCTAGAGAAGCCAAGATTAAGAAGAGGTGGTTAGGATAGTTGGAATAGAAGCCTATGGAATATTTCATCCATTAACTACCTTCTTCTAGATCAAATGGCCATTCCAACTAATTTGGCTCAAATTGAAAGCCAACTAAACTTCAGTTAAGACCGCAGGTCATAGCTGTTGTCTCGACTATAAATCATAGGTCTCAGCCATGGTTCAGTTGTAAACCATAGGTCTAGGCTATGGTTCAGACTGATTAGGAAAAGGAGCCCAAATTGAGTGGTTAGAACCACTGCTCTATCTTGGAGTCTATCCAAGATATTTCATATGATCTTGTAGCATGTCCATATGAGTAGTCACCCTTGACATGATGCATTTTAGGTGTCTATAGATGCCCCTTTTGAGATGCATTGTGAGATAAAACAATGCTAAGGAAAAAAACGACCTCCTAAAATGATGTCGAAGGTTCTATGATGATCATTAGTTAGATCAACATTAGATGTCCTAGGTCCAACAAAAGGACGTGCATCCTGGAATCATTGCTTCCAACTCTTTAAAGGCTTAAACTTGAAAGATTTTGCACTCGTCATCAGACATTCGATTAGCTTTGGTGCTACAATAGGATTTAGGCCTATATATCCGAAAGGATGAGAGTTACAAATAAATTATCATATTTGCTATTTTCCCCAAGCAAAGGGGTAAGCTTATGATAGTTGTTGACAATGATTCGCAAGGACAAATGCAATTTTGACAAGATCAAGGGATCTACAATTTTAGGGATCTTCTTTTGATTTTTATTATTATTTTATATTATTACTACCCCCTCAAGTGATGAGTCTATGAGAGTAATGATAATGAATAAAGTGAATATGTCACTTCACCATCATGGATGATCTGAACAAATTTTGATTTTATGAAATTAATGCACTAGCTAGGCCTAGTTCAGCTTTTGATTCCAACTATTAATAGCATTTGCACATTCCTATCCCATGGATCATTCGGGCTGCAATAACCATCTTAAGGAATCAAAATGATACAAATCCAATCAAATTTATGTTGAATCAAATTATCGATGATTTGTTGAAAAAGAGGTCATAGAAAAAAATGACATGCGATGCCTTGTTCCCGTGGAGCATTCTGGCTGTGAATGCCTTCTTAGGGATTGAAAATAAGCATATCAGATCAATGATGACAATTTTTCCCTAAATGTCCTTATGGTAATTTACTCATCATGTCGAATTGCATGGATCGCAAGTCGCTGCAACCACCAAGTGTATAGGGTAAATTACTGAATACGAGGCACATTTGGTGTTTTAATTATTTGATTTTTTTTAATATTTTAAATTATGATTTGAGATTATTTATTTTTCTTGGAGGTGCATCACTCCTTAAAAGGATTATCATACCGACGACCTCGGTTGAATGTACTTTATAATATCAGCTAGATTTTTTATTTTTAATTAGATCCCATTGCTTGATTATTACCAAATTTCTAAATTTATCTACTTTTATTGAGTTTTGAACCAATGGGAGGCATTAATTTATCTTTTTGGCCCTTCCCATGGTGGGAATTTTCTAACTTGCTTGTTAGTTGCAAACCACAGCTAGGGTCTGCGGTTCCCTTTTGCAAATTTCGAAACCACGGCTAGGGCCTACAGTCCGCATGAAACATGAGAGGCCTATAAAAAGTCCAATTTTCAAATGTATCTCATTTTTCCCTGATAGCAACTTGCAAAACTAGAGCTCTGACAGTGACAGTTGAGAAATCACTTGAAATATACCAAACTTTACCCGCACACCTACTCACAGGATGATGGCAGAGCACGGGAAAACTTCTTCTAGTCGCGGTAGAGGAGGCGAGGGTAAGGTAACTAAAAAACTAAGACCTTGCATCCATTACCAATTAAAATGAACCCAATTAAGAAATTGGAAAATCAATCTCACTAAATTGTTGGCAATGAACCTCATCTTAGGCTAGGATAGATTAGGTTTTAATTTTTTTCCATTTTTGGCCACGGTATCGCACCCGGTGGGATCTCAACTGGAGACTGCAAGTACCAACTGTGGTTCCCAATTGGTCAATTGGGGACCGTAGATGCTAGCTGTGGTCAGAATTTAAAATCCCAATGGTTAATTTTTTACCACATGCAGACCGCAGGGTTGAACTGCGGTTCACCAACTTTAGGAAAAAATTGCAAAATTTAAAAATTTTAAAGTTTTAATAAGGTGATTAATATCATTTAATGTGTTTTTGACCTTTTTTATTGATAAATTTGATTTTTAGGCCTGTATGATGATATGTTTTTGCAATTTTATCAAATTTTTATTATTTTTGATGATTTTTAGGTCATTTTGTAAATGTTTTTGCTTGTTTTAGTTAGATTTTTCTTATATCATGTTGTTTATTTCAGAGGTTGACTTCTAGATCTCAAGAGCCTAACTTTAAAAAGAATCTCGATGGAGAGCTCACTTATGGTGAGTGAGAGTGGTTCAGAGCTATCAGCTTCAGCTTCATACTAGATCTACCCACTATTAGGGTAGATCAAGCCTATCTGACTGCATTGACCTAACGCTGGAATGCACGGACAAACACATTTGACCTACCTAAAGGTGAAATGATAGTTACATTAAAGGATGTTTATAGGATCTTTAGGATCCCCATTGATGGTGAGGCCATCGTATTTTTGACTTCTTGTGCTAAGGAGTCCATATTTGGTGTCATATTCGACGTTTGGAGCAAGAAGGCTCAGCGCGCCATTGACCATGGAGGGTTCACATCAGCTATTGGTAGAGGAAGAATGTCTTATCCATGCGTGAGGCTATTTTCATGCACCTGGTGGTGCAAGTTGTGCTTCCAGACTCCTTGAATGTGAGGATTCCCTAGAACCTCTTAGCCACTATGTGCAGAGTTGTTAAGATATCTATTTGAAAACCACTGCTCCTAGCCTGGGGGAGTACTTTACTATGTCAACTATATCGAGAGATCTATCATATTACTGACAGGAGCCATCGAGGGATCAACTATAGTCTACTACTTCATATTTGGGGCTAGTAGCATATCAAGATAGAGTATCCTAGGGATCTACCCCTGCACATCATAGAGATAGATGATGCCCATTAGTGCTATGTTATCTACTAGCCTCGAGAGGAGGAGGGATTTTGGAGTAGGACCCATGTTGGCAACATCCAGAATTATATCACATGGTTTGCAGGACTCAAGCTATATGATGTTGAGTGGCAGCCCTACATGGAGTGTCCTAACTAGCCTGAGGCTAGTGAGTGACTTCAACAGTGTCATCGAGATAGATGGTTACTCAGCTAGAAGGCTAAGATCAGAGAGTACCAATTTTTCTCTCATGTCTTGCATTAGTTTGGCATGGTGCAGGACATCCCAGAGATCCCATTTACCTATAGATGTTTGGATTTGGAGAGGGATCTATCGTGGATCCAGCCTATGGCTATAGGTGACATTCCAGATGACTTCTAGGAGACTGGAGTTGACAGAGATGTGACCACTCCATATTATGAAGGATGGTGGTCTATGTTCTATTGGTATGGGACAAGGTCTTTAGGCCGAGTTGTAGATCAAGCAGGGGCAGAGGTGGATCGTGATGGGCATAATGTGCACCAGTGGATAGAGGGTGCCTGGGGCATAGAGGTTGTAGCTGATGAGGCTCCTGAGGTTGAACATGATGAGGAGACTCTTGAGGAGGGTGAGGTCCCTCCTGAAAGTGTAGAGGGACTACTCTTGGCATAGGTGGATGACTTGTAAAGTTAGCTTGGGTGATTCCAAATGTAGTAGAGGGATCAATACACTACTATCGCTACTCTACAGAAACAGTTGACTTATAGAGATAATTGATTTATGTAGGAAGAGCAACAGATTGCTATACTGATAGAATGGGATATAGCAATAGAGACCAAATTTGGTGAGCTCACCCATGCTCATAACTTGGCACTGGCACATACATATGTAGTAGTAGCATAGAAGGATATACTCAGGGCATAGATGGGGGATCCTCCATCCTCTTAGGTGATTATGGGGCATTCGACAGCATTAGTAGTAGCACTACCAAGTGGTTGGGATTCTATGGCAGAGATCCAACACTTGCAAGGTTTGTTGATGAGTGCTAATGACAAGAATGCATCTAGGGTTGCTCGGGTGGACTAGCTAGTTGGGTATATATAAATGCTAGCTATAGAGGTTCCTGAGGATCCATATTCTCTAGAGTCCCAATAGACTAGATATTGGACTCTAGGATATTCTATTTCTAGCTCGAGCCATCACACCCATTAGAGTGATAGGACACACAAGTCCTCTAGTACACATGGCAGCAGTAGTCATACTAGTACTAGGAAGGCAAGAAAGTCTACTGCAGTATCCATACATAGGTCCTGTGCATAGAGGTGCCCATTGCATAGGTGGTCTTTGGATGAGTGCTAGGTCTCTTTGGTCTAGGTGGCACTCATGGTGCTCAGCATGATCCATAGCAAATAGCAGGGTAGTAGGCAGAGCAGGCTCCTGAGCATAATACTAAGGGAGGTGATGAGAGCTCTGGTACAAGGGGAGTAGATCAGAGCTAGAGATCTACTATTGCAGGATACATTTTTTATACATATTATTTTTGGTGTAAGTTCGAGGACCTACACATTTGTAGCGTACGAGCATTTTTGTACTCCCAATGTACTCTAAGACACATATTTATATATGATATGACTGATCATTATTTTATGGATCATTATTGTGTACTCATTTATTTTTTATTTTTTATTTATGTGATGCACATGGATGCAATGCTTATGTTATGCTGATGCTATATGATGTGATGTATGGATGTCATGCACTAGATAACTATTTGATATATGATGATGATATGCAGTGATCTAGATGCTTAGATGTGCTTTTTGTGATGGATGCATATGGATGCAATGTTATTTTCTTAACACATATTTGATATTGCTTTATTGTATGTAATAATTTATTTACATGATGCTAATCTAATGTAAATGAACATGTATGCTTTAATCACTTAAAACATAAGGAGTGAATGCAAATATATTTATCAATCTAATGGATGACACCATGGAATGTATAAAAATAATGAATGTAATTGAAAATCCTCATTACAAGCATTTAAAAAATTAATCACCCATATATGAAATGCAATGATATGACATGGAATGATGCAAATGATATAATGTGTCACTCAATTTTCTTTTGCAAATTTGAAAAATATGCATGATATAGTCAGTGGCCATCTAAATATTATTTCTAATATCCATCTGGTATCTATCCTATATGTTGATTGTGCTTTATATAATGATGTATCATGGATTCGATACTTTGCAATTTGATGATTTATATGGTTGCAATTTTTGACATTTTGTTGCTATGGGAGAAATTTTTAAGGTTTTCCATGAGACTCAAACACCCTAATAGATATATCAAAAGTTGCATACTAACCACACTATACTTTTGAGATAAAATGCTTTTGCTAGGATAGACCCTAATTGTTCATTATCCCTATGTGTGCATATGATTATTTTAAGATAAGACACGAGCATTCCTCGATTTCAGGCAGGATTCTTTCAGCCCATTGCTAAGATAGGGGTTCCACAAATTTCTTGTACAATATCAAGTTTAGATTTTAGTTGGACTAAGACACTAGGCAATGCAGGACACCTAAAGCTAGCTCTTCCACATTCAAACATTGGTCTTGTTCATAAGCAATGTGCTAATTCTTCAGACATATCGTCATGTGTAAGGTATAGTAGTGTTGACAATTCCAGGGATTCAGGCTCATTCTTTTCTATCCTTAAATTTTTGAGATACTTGCTCATGTGTAGTGAAGCAAGGGAGTCGTTTCCATCTTCTTTTTAACCTGTCTTTGGATCTTCATTTGATCTTGATGTGAACTTTTATTTCTGATCTTCATTCGATCTTCACTTTGAACTTTTATTTAAGCCTATTTTTTGATCTTACTTGATCTTCACTTTTAGGGATTTACATTTGATAATTTTATTCAAAAAATTTCCTTTAGGGAGATTTACTTGGAAAAACTATTTTTGGTATATCGATTGAGACTATCGATATTATGATATCAATATAGGATATCACTCTGGGGAGTCAATATATGATATCGATCTAGGGTATCAATCATGAGGATTGATGTGGGATATATCTTTGGGATATTGCTCATTTTATCGTAAGAAAGGGATTATGAATAGGGAACCAACTTGTCCTTTTGCCAACTTCCAACATTTCCCATACCATCCGCATAGAGGGATAAGAAAGAATAACTCTTTTTGCTTCAGGATGCCCGGTCCTGCATGGCTTTCATCTTCCCCTAGTCCTTGTTAGGATTGTTTAAATTTGTTGATTAGTGATAGGCTTATGATATGCTAATGGATATACTAATTGAACCTTAGCTACAAAAGAAAATCAAGCTTTCTACCAACTCTTGATACGACCACTAGGTATGGCTGAGTGATCGAAAAACCCTATTATATCTCCATAGCAACATTATAGGTTGTGTTGAAAAACACAATTACTCACATGAATGATGGATTATGATAAATGTAGAGATGCATGGTTTAAACACAAATATGGCATTGTTTGTAAGACTAAAAAACATAATGACTTCTATTATGGAATGCAACGGATGACTAATGCCTATATGCAATGCAGTAATGCAGTGAATGCATGTGTAAAAAAATGAAAATGCAAAAAAATTCAAATGCGAAATGCAAATGTTTGTGGATTTAATGCTTTACCAATTTTTTTGGATTTTATAATTTTTATGGGTTTTGAGCCTCATAATTGACCAAACGGTGAGTACATGGCTCTGGAGCCTTTAGATTAACCAAAAAAAAATTAGGAATCCTTGGAGCTTTTAGGATTTATCAAAGGGATTATGGGTACCTTTGGGGCATTTTGGGATGACCAAGCGATTTTGAGAATCCTTGGAGCCTTTGGGTTGACCAAGCAATTTTTAGAAACTCTTGGTGCCTTTTGCATTTGAAAAAAGGACTAACATATGCCTTTAGAGCTTTTTAGGATGATCGAGTGATTATAAGAAAATCCTCGAGGATTTCAAATAACACGACCAAGCGGTTTCAGGGACCCTTGGAGCCTTTTAGGAAGGGCATGTTGCCCTATACACTCCTAGTGTGTGTGCTATTCGACAATGGTGAGGGAGGTGCAATACCTCTTGATTCCTCATTTTTCTTTATCAAATTTGGCATGGCTAGTGGGAAAGGTATGCTACCTTGAAGACCCATAGCGTGCATGCTATTTACTAAAAATTAATCAGCTAGTTCAGGAAGAGCAACAAAAATTGACTCCCCCAAGTGAATATTGGACCTCACCAATGTGCCTATGCTTTGGCATGGGTGAATGAGATAGCCATCCTCATGAATCTCATCCCATTCTAATAGGTCTTCGACGACCCTCTTAAATTACTGGTAACTTCAAATTTCATGTCCATGCACTTGATGGTACACACAAAAGTGACCTCTATAAGGTGACCCAGTATCAGATGCCCTATGCTTAACTTCAAGAAATATGAATGTTTGTGCTTCATGTAACTATTGAAAAACATTTAGAGTAGTCATTTGAAATTAAACTACTCATTGCACTAGCCTATTGGGCCTACAAGGCGACTGACAACTCTGAGGTCACTCATGAAGAGGTGTAACCTCCACTTCATCATATTGGGGCACTTTGAGAGAACCATATACATGATAAACCCCCTTATCTATCAATTTTTACACCACACTCTTAAATTCATGACAATATCGAATGCCATGACCCTCTATTCAATGATAAAGATAGTAGTGATGCTCCCTATAACCCATAGGCTTAACTCTATTTGGGTTTAGAGGGATGACTTTAGGCAAGGTGATGACCTTAGCCTCTTGTAGCTTCAAAAAGATATCAGACATAGACTCTTGTAACAGAGTCTCCCTATGTTATGACTATGTTGGGCTCTTGCCTTGCATTGGTTTGCTTTGAGAATCCAATGGTTGGGTTGGCTGCATGGGCTTTTGCCTCCACCAAGGCTTTTCCTGTACTTGCATAGGAAGTGATTCATCCTTAGGCAACAATTGTTTTTGTAACTCTATATTTTCAATCCGGTTCTTGATAAAATGTAACGCTTTATATTTCTCATCCATTTTATGCTCCATCTATTACAGACGGCTTAAAATGGATTGTAAAACTAACAAAGAATTCATATATATTTCCAATGACTAATTCGAAATACCTTTGTCATTTGAAGGAAATAGAAAATTGGATACTATAGATCTATTAGGTAATTGCAAATCACCTATTTCCTTCACTTTATTTGATGTTGGGTCTTCTTAATGATGCAATTCGTTAATGCTATCCACATGCTCATGCCTATGATTCAACTCAAGCTTTTGTTTCACTTATTTATGTTGAACTGTGTCACCTTCAGTACCCCCAATATGATGTGAGGAACCTACTTGTTTGTGCTATTGATATGGTGCTATGAGAAATGAGTTAGGAGTGATCAATTTTAAAATTTCTAGCCCTAGCAATGTGGAAACACCACTGGGTTGCCCCATATCCTGCTTTATGTGAGTAAGAATCACTTGATCGTCTGGCCTAATGTAGACCATTCCCACAAACATGTGAGAAAACTCCACAACTACATGCATCGTGGGTACTTTTTCAACATACTGAGGCTATTCTATTTTAGTTGTGATAACTGAACCTTCCTCATGCTCATATGATGTCTCCAGGGTAGGATCTGTAGGTGGAGACTCGATGAAAAGCTGAACTAGATCTTTAGTGGACTCTATGGTGGGCAGTATCGTAATACTAACCTACATAGGCTCTTCATATTCACCATAGTCCTTGTACGAACTATCTGGTGACATGTTGTATGAAGAGGATGTGATACACTCAGGTGCATCCATGACCATGCTAGGTTCTTCCTCCTTGATAGGAGTGTGAATATCCTCTAATGATACCTCTGAAGTAGTTGTAAGCAACTCCATAAGTGCATTCATTAATCCTTCCCTACTAAGTGGTGTCAAAATTTTAGGGGTTGTAGATGACTCCATATATGACAATGGTGGGGATGGTAAGTCCACCACGGTCTGCAAGGCTGCATCCACACTTTGTATAGGCTCATCCAATTTAACTTACATATGCATAGGTGCCTCACCAAGCTCCTGCGGATGATCCTCAGGCTTATAATACTTGAAGGGATCTGGGTTCGCTTCAACTACATGAACTTCACCTTCATGGGTGTACTTAATGCATTGATGAACTATTTACGATACTCACTCCATGGCTCTTATCCACAGTCTTCCAAGTAGTAGATTATACTGTCTTGATCCGTCTAAAATGTAGCATAATGTAGGGATAATATTTTGTCCCACCTCGATGAGGAGGACTATTGTGCCTATTGTATGGGATTCCACATCATTAAAGGCTTGCAATATGAAATTTGTTTCCTAGATGTGAGAAAGTGGAATTTTGAGATGTTTGAACGCTGAGGTAGTAATGATATTAATCAATGATCCTGTATCTACCAAAACTCGCTTATATGAAATATATTGTATCTTTGCTATGATATGCAATGGAGGATTATATTCCTTGATAGGGATAGGTTTGACTTACTTTTTATGGAAAGTAATCATAGGTTCCGTATATGGTGGAATAGACTATATATGCCCCAAGGATTATGATGACTTTAGAGCGTTGACACTGCTCACCTATCAGACTTGACTACTATCGACCTCATGCTTATGTATGGGATCCCTAGATGAGGGTGCATCGCGTTGACTTGTTGCCTAAGCATTCTAGGTATGAGCTTATTTTTGAGAATTATCTCACATGATTGCTCTTCATGTGCTTTATATTGGTAAATCCTCTCGTCACATTGTTGGAGCTCATCCAAAATTTGTTTATGTGGTCTCCTTCTCTCTACGGACTCATGCTCTAGGCACTTCCGTTAATGACACACTTCCTCAAATTGATCTTGGATTAGTCACCTCTCATGGGCTGCATGAGACTTAGACTCCCTATAGGACTGAATCATGGAGTACGATCCGCAACTCCGTATTTCCTTAGATGGAGACCTAAGGACTTGGGTTCTCACCAAATGTGAATAAACCCCATGATCTATATGGGTGAACCCCCTGCGTGATGAAGGGAGCTCACGAAAACTCTCATAAGTTCATGCATGGAGGATTGGATCCTCAGGTGCACCATGAGTGTGATGTCTAGCAAGGAGGTGTACAAGGTTTAAAATATCCTTAGGAGAACATCAGGAGCATTCAGATCCCCTCCATGAACTCTCTGAATCATTAGCTCATGATTGAGCTCTATCATGTCTAGTCGTCATGATGAACCGACTAAATAAGACTAGAAAGGTTTCCTCTCTTACTAAAATTGTGGCCCCAAGGAAGGCCTTATATTGATGAATTAAGTAATAAATAAGCATACAAAGTAAACACTGTGATTATCTCCTTTATCTTTTAAAATTTGAGCCCTAAATTGTTTGATGTGTTTCAATGATTTGTTGTATCAGTATAGAAACTCTTATTGTGTTTTGCAAAACTTGTTGGATTTTATTCTTAGTTTAATGCATTTCACCTGTATGCTCGCAACTTGACAACTTGGCAATGAACTCCAAGTCGCGTAAACCCCCCATGTGTGGTAATGAAACCCACACCCAGACAAGGAGAATAGGTCCTCCCAGATCCTCACCCATTTTTCCCCAGTCAGTGTTATACCCTCAAAAGTTAATACATGTAAATTTTCCAATGTTTAAAAGGTTCTTGGATCCAGTATTGTTATATATATCAAGGTTTCATAGGATTTGGGCCAACGGATGGAAGTTACGCCCACATTTGTTGAACCCTACTAGTGGTTGGATATCAAGCCCAAATCACTAGCATTTAAGTGCCAAGTGGTGTGTGTGGTTCCTTTTAATTTACATAAAAGAAATGCATCATATAGCATACATGCTCATTTTCTAAATGCTATGCAAGTGAAATACATTTCAAATTCAAAAAATGCAAGCTATTCTAGATGCTCTTTAAGACTATGCATATTACAATGCTAAATGGCAACTAATTGGGCCTCACAAATGAAAACCATCCACACATATCTATCAAGCACGTTGTAGCCTAGGGCGAAATACAATCAGAAGTCCACTATTCCTAGTAGTGCCTTTCTATTGAAAGCAAAGTATGAAAGCAAACTAGGACAATTGGTTTACCATTTTATTAATTTTTTTCCTAATTTGCATTTGAATTAAACCTACTGTAAAAACATAGAGAGCATAAAAGTAACAGAGGCCTAAAAATAGGACCTACCTCAAGTCCTACACTATTTTATATTCTAAATTTGACTATCTCTGTTGTTAGTAGGAGACAGTAGGTCTGATATATGGTTCTAACTATAAATCACACTTTGTACCTATGGTTCAGTTGTTGGGTCATATCTGATAGCTATGGTTTGTACCTGCAAGGGCAAAAACCAAGTTAAACACAGTTAGATCCTAAAAATGTGGGGTTCCACCATGATCACCTTATGTAACCACCAAAAAGACTCACACCCGATGGCATCCTATTGAAATATATGATAAAAATATAACACACATACAAGAACAAGAAATTGACAACAAATGAATCAAGAAGAAAAATGCTTTATTCCATTGTATTCAAATTCAACATCAAATTACAAGTACATCCTTCTTAGGGATAATCATTTTGATGCAATATTACAATAGGAGTGCACAATTTTTTCCCTCTTAAGGGTAGGTGTGATTTCCAAACACCTTTTAGGATGACACAAACTGCTCTAGGGTGGAGGTGCCATCTTATTTATGATGGGGAAGGAACTTGATAGTTGGTTCTCCTTTGAAACTATTCCTTGTAGTCAAGAAACAACACAAGAATGTCAAAAAGATAGGCAGCCTCTCATGATGAGGCCCTTTTAGGTAAATTGCATAATGACATAATTGAACATGTATAATCAAGAAAACATGAAAAGTGCTTCTAAGCTATGCAAATCAAATCAAGATTCATATATTAGTGTAAAGATAAGTAGTAGCTACACTATGCATGAATCAGATATATAAAATGAAGCATAAACGTGCATAAATAAACCATTTAATTCCTAATTGAAGCATGAACATAAAGAAGCTAAACTAACCTAATTCTATGGTCAAAAGTCTACTAAACTGCCATTAAAACATGAAAATAGCTAATCTAATCTAATTAACCATACATAAATGAAAAGAGGAAGGTGGTTATACCTCTACTACAAACTGCAACTCTAGTGAGCGGTTTGCACTATAAAATATGGCTGATAGCTACGGTTAGCACTTTGATAGGCTTACCCTCAATTCCAAGGGTAGTGGGCTTGAACTCCTTGTCCAATTGATGTTCAAGGGTCTCTTTTGGTGTCCTTCTAATAGGTTTGGTGGTTGAATCACTATGATGGGCCTTCGTTTGCCTGAATTCACGTTTCTTGGTTCTTTTAGGCTTCTAGAAGTTCCATGGCAAACTGATCATTGGGTGAATAGCAAAGTGGCCTTTGAATGCACAAATTAAGTATGCAATTCGATAGGGATTCACTACTTGCTTGATCAATTCACACTCTCTCAATAATTCATCAGCAATTATCTATACAAATCATCTATATCTTCTTCCCATTTGGAGGGGACATTTATAGGATGCCCTAGGACTGGGGGTGGATTCCTGGAGAAGCCAAGATCAAGAAAAGGTGGTTAGGATAGTTTGAATGGAATCCTCTAGAATATTTTGTCCATTAACCACCTTCTTCTAGATAAAATGGCCATTCCAACCGATTTGGCTCAGATTGAAGGCCAAATGAGCTTCAATTAAGATCATAGGTCATAGTTGCGGTCTATACTATAAACTGTAGGTCTCAGCCATGGTTCAATTGTAAAACATAGGTCTGGGCTGTGGTTCAGATTGATTAGTCCAAGGAGACAAAATTGAGTGGTTAGAACCACTACTTTATCTTTGAGTCTATCCAAGATATTCCTTATGGTCTTCTAGCATGTCCATATGAGTAGTCACCCTTGAAATTACACGTTTTAGATATCTATAGCTTCATTTGGGTATAAAAGTTTTTGCCGATCTAGGACACAATCATTTTTCAACACTTCTACTTCTATCTCCATGATGGACTTTTGGTACCTCTTCTGGCTCTATCCAGGTACAAAAGTTCTAACCAGTCTAGGACTTAGACATTTTTCAACAATTCTACTTCCAACTATGTGATGGACAATTGGTACCTCTGCTGGCTTTGTCTAGGTACAAAATTTCTAGCAGGTTTGGGACTTAGCTATTTTTAAAACTTCAGCTTTTGGCTCCATGAAAAACTTTTGGTACCTCTACTAGATCCATCTAGGTGCAAAATTTTTGACCAATATGGGACTTAGCCACTTTTCAACACTTTTTCTTCTATCTCTGTGATGGAATTTTGGTACCTATGCTAGCTCTGTATAGGTATAAAAGCTTTGGCTAGTTTGGAACTTAGCCATTTTGACAAACTTTTGATACCTCTACTAAATTTGTTTGAGTACAAAAGTTTCAATCTATCTGGGACTAAAGAATTTTTCAACACTTCTACTTTTGAATTTGTGATGAAATTTTGGTACCTTTGTTGGCTCTGTATAGGTACAAACATTTTAGTCGATCTAGGATACATATTTTTCAATGCTTTTGCTTCTAACTCCATGATGGACTTTTGGTACCTTTGTTGGATTTTTTCGAGTGCAAAATTTCTAACCAATCTTAGACTTAGCCATTTTTATTTATCTGTGTCTTCTGATCTTAGATTTTGAGGATTCATCCTTAGCACACCAAGGACAATAATGCTTGGCTTCCTCTTGATTCTATTATTAGAGCCTATAATGCCCTCCCTTGCACATTTTACTAAAGTGCATGTGGTTAATGCTCAAAAAACCCACATTCTTAGATACTCAAAGGGGTTTTTTCTTAGTAAAAAAATAGAACTCATATTGACTGATTATAAGCCATAGAAATATAAAATATTTATGCTAGTTATATATACATTGATACAAACAAGGCTTAAGAGGGAGGGAAACAAAAAAAGACTGAAAGGATTAACTCTTTAGCTTTAATATTTTTGCAAATATTTTATTAGATTTAACTTTAAAAAATATAAAAATTAACTCTTTAAAATATTAAATGGATTTGAAAACTTTAAATAAACAAACTCTATTTCAACTTATCTCTCCAAATATTTAAAGAAGTAAATAAAATAACTTCTAATTAATGCTTCAAAAAACTTTAACTAAAAAACTAAGGTATTAATACTTTACTAATGTCCTTATCTCTCCTTTTAAACTTATTAAACCTTAGAATAATTAATAATCAAACTTATAAATCCTTATATCTCCTTCAACCTTAGAAATATTAAACTTTTAATAATTCAAACCCTAATATACCTACACTTGGGCATTTCACTGTTCTCCAATGTGATACATTTCACTATCCTCCAATGATTTGTGCTTCACTATCCTCCAATGGGTGCTTGAGATTTTCACTATCCTCAAATGGGTGGCATTTCACTATCCTCCAATGGGCAGTTGAGCATTTCATTGTCCTCTAATGAATGCTTAGGAATTTCACTGCTCCTCCTTCACTGGTGCTTTGAATGGATGAAGAATTGCATTCAAATGTGTGTAGTTGAACATGAACAATTTTTTTTAAGAACGGTTTATTCACTGCCAAAGGAGTCATTTCAAATTTCCCAAATGATATTTCTTCTTCAATGTAGCACTCTTTTGTTTCCAAATTCCATGCACTTAGAATAATTAGACTATGCTTCTTCCCAATGTTTTAATTGTTTTGACATTAGCATTTGATTCATATGATCATGCTAGGGTTACACTCCAAAAAATGGTACTTTTGGATGATACTTGATCTCCTTTCAAATATATTGAATGGCACTAGGGTTCCTTTCAAATGAATGGTTCTTGATTTTAATTCAACGCGATGCTAACTCTCTTCCTAGTGATGCTTAGTATTCTTGAGCATTATACATTTGCCTTCATTATCCTTTGGTGTTTAATATTTTCTATGTTAGCTAATATTTGGACTTCTAAGAATGCTTTGCTATTTATGCTTCTCCTCTATCGCTTGAGATTTTGACTAGAGTGCACTCGGATCCTAGACTCCAACTTTTTCTTTTGGAGGATTCTTGAATGGTGGTTATTGTAGTGTAGTACAGAGTCTTTGCTTACATTTGACATGCTTGGCTCACTGTTCAAGCTTCCTTTTACTATGCTAGAATGAAATTTTATTTATTATTTAGTTGGTTGATGATTGCACTAAAAAATAGCTCTAAATGATGGTTCGTTGCTTGTCAATAGTGATTTATTACCACTTAATGGACCTATATTTGGTTGTTCCAATGAGAACATTATGATGCTTGGCTTCAATTTAGAAATATTCTTTCTTAGATGTTTGATTCAAAATTGTAGGATAGGGTTTGAATGTTGGTGTTTGTCTCTCCTATCTTAGATGTTCAATTCTATGTTGTGCTTGGCTATCACATTACGCTTGAATTTGATTTACATTCATACATTAATGCTTTACATGCTTTGCTTGTTGCCAATGCTTACTTTTTAATCTTCCTTAATATTATAGGTACAAGTGCTACAACGATTTCTTCTATAGTTTAAGAGACTTAAAAACTATTTAAAATACATTTTTCTCCCTACAAGAATAGCTCTCAAACCACTGACTTATTATTGTTGCACTTATACATACCTTTAGTTTACTTCTCTCTATTTTTTATGTAGCTTCTCCTTGGTTGAATCTATACAAGCATAGAGATATTCTATCTTAATTACTCCCTTGTGGACTTTCACAAACTTTTTATAAATCTTCTTACTTGCTATAAATGGTGTTTATATGGAACTTTTCTTAGACTATGACATTAGTATGAATGCTATAATTTTACCAAATATTTTTCTTCTTTGCATTGTCTTCTCCTTTGTTTAATAGTGATTTTATGATTGTTGCCTTGCTCTCTTTGAATTTTTTATTCTCAAATATTTTTGTCCTCAAGATATCTTACTGTCTTGAAGTCTTCTTATGACCTTCAAGTTTTCTCAATGGTCTCTTTTCTTCTTAAGGACCAATATTCAATCTTCAATAGGACCTCTTTCTTGGGTCTCTTTGATCTACCTTCAATGGGACATTTTTCAAGTCTCCTTTGTTTGCTTCTATGGGACTTATCTTTTGGAGTCTCCTTTCTCTATCAATATCAAGGTCTATCTTCAAGACTTGAATCTATATTGTATACTACCTTCTATTTCGAATAGATTCTTGGAATAGGTTAACTCAATATATCTATCAAGGTCTATTTCTTTAATGACCTAAAACTTTTATCAAGATCTATATCTAAAACTTAACTACAACTCAAACCAATCCCTACATGAGGAAATCTCATGGTATTCAAGCAATCAAAGATGAAATTCTTCTCAATATAATGTAGGAAGCTTCTCAAATTCTAAAGATCAATTTTCACTGTAGCAAAATCTTAGATTTTTTGGCATTACTAATAAATTAAAATTATTTGAAGAAGAATGACAATGACCAAATTTTCTTCTAATTTGGTTCTCTCTTAATTCATAATAGGGTTATCTATTTATGTAAATTATCAAATTTCTTCTTGAGTTGGTTTCTCAAAATATGAAACTTATTCTTCACTGGTTATTCTTCAACCTAGTGGTAAAAATTATCTTCATTGGTTTTTCCTACCCAATGGTAATAACTTCATTGGTTTTCTTCAACTCAATGGAAATACTTATCTTCATTGGATTTTCTTACCCAGTTGTTATATTCTTAATTTTGCAAATTTCAAAAACCTATGTAAGCAACCTTATTGTGGATCTAATACCACTATTAGTTTTCGATGTTATAGTATTTAATATAAATTACCATAGAAAAGTAATCACAAGATCAAATATAATAAAGTTACAATATAATGAGTCAAATATAATAACTTGGAATATAATATAAATTGGAATAACTCAGATATACTCACAGAATAATGACATGTACATTTTCACAATATTGCACATAGAATACTAAAAATACATTTAAAAAAATGTCTACTAATGCAAGCATAAATCTATGCATGTTTGATGAATATTACAATGCTTTGTCACAAATACATAATTATATGTGATTCATCATATGTTGCACTCTTGACCTTCACTCTTCTTTGTAACTCTTCACTTTCCTATTCTAAGGAAATTTGTGTACACTTACATAGAAACTTGTGCACATTTTGTAGACACCTAAAACATGTCATGTCGAATGCAACTACTCATATGAACATGCTACAAGACCATATGGAAGATCTTGTATAGAATCCAAGATAGAGCAGTGGTTCTAACCACTCAATTTGGAATCCTTGGCCTAATCAGATTGAACCACAAATGAGACCTACGATCCTCAATCTGAACCACGATTAAACCCTATGGTTCACAGTCTAGACCATAGTTGTGACCTGTGGTCTTAAGTTTAGTTGGCCTTCATCTGAGCCAAATCGATTTGAACAACCATGTGTTCAATAATAAGGTGATTAACAGATGAAAGCTTCCAATCCAAGTTTCCCAACCACCTCTTCTTGTTCTTGACTTCTCCATGAAGCCGCCCCTAGCCCATGGATAGTCCTATAAGTACCCATCAAAAATAGGGCAAAAGTATCAAGCAAGCATTGGAGATTGAAGCAACGAAGCCTTGCTAAATTGTGTACTCACTTGAGTGCATTGAGAGGGAGTGTTAATCAATTGCCAATCAATTAAGCATCATGACAAATTGTGCCATGGATTACCTAAGGAGCTAAAATGCCAAGAAATTCTAATTCAGACAAACGGAGGCCCAATCAAGAAATTCAATCGCAAAATCTATCAGAGAACACTGATGCAACCCTTGATCATCAATTTGACAAGGAGGATAAAGTCCATAGCCCTATAATTGAAGGATAAAACTATTGAGTTGCTCGTCATGGTTGTCAGCTACGATTTACAATGCAGCCCGCTCATCTAAGCTATGGTTTGCAATAGGTCTAAGATCCCCTTACTTTTCCTTTTACAGTATGCTTATTTAGGTTAGATTATTCATTCTAATGGTTTATTTGATATTTTAGAGACTTTTATTGATCGGATTAAATATTAGAGTAGATTTACTTAATTATAGAATTTAGGACATTAATGGCTTCTTTCCATGCTTTCATTCTTTATTTCACATAAGTTGGCCATTAGATAGTTAGTTGTATTATTTCTTTATGCATATCTAGGAATATTTATCAATTTAACATAGGTCTAACACATTTTGTATGGTTTCTTGATTTCATATGTTTATAGCATCTTTATGTTCAATTTCCTCAAAGGACCTCATCATGAGAGGTTACCTTTGCTTTTAATGTTTCTCTGTTGTTTCTTGATCATAGGGAATTAGATCTAAAGGATATTCAACCATCAAATACCTACCTCAATGTGAAGAAGAGGGTCAAATCCACCCTAGGCAGTTTGTGTCACCCCAAATGGTCTGAAACTCACATTTTACCTTGAGAGGGTTTCACATGATTTCCTAATATAATAAGAGTATCAAATTTGTATCCCTAAGAGGGACACATTTGTAATTAGGATTGGCTCATTTAATGGAATAAAGTGTTCTTATTCTTTCTCATTTTATTGTCAATTTCGTATGCATTGCGTTTTTGTCTTTTATTTCAATTAGGCAGTAAGAAGCATAGGTGTGAGGCCATTTTTGTGGTCACAGAAGGCGATCATGGTGGTACTTCACATTTCAAGCAATCTAACTAATTGTTCTCATTTTTTTGGAATTGCAGGTGCAAACTGCAGCTAACAACTATGGTCTCATTTTTGGCCCACAACTGCAAGGTGTGGCCTACAGTCTGAATTGTAAAATAGACCTACGGTTTATAGCAGATAGATTAGATAGTAGAGGATAAAACACAGATCGTATGTGGACCTAAGGTAGGTCCCACTTTTCACCCTCTATAACTTTTTTTGTCTCTATGTTTTTCCATAATACAAAATTTGCAATACAACTAGGAAAACTAAAAAAAAGGAAATAAACTAGGTCCTAGATTTGTATTCATTTTTACATCATTAGAAAGGCGTTGCTAGGAACAACGGATATTTGAGTGTAGTTCACCCTAGAACATAACATGCTTGATAGTTTTTGTGTGTTGGTTTGCATGTTTGAGGCCCAAGTAGTGGCCATTTGCATCATAGCTTGCATTGTCAAAAATCATGTAGGATATAGCATGCATTTCTTAATATGAAACATTTTTTTTACATTACATGTAGGAAACAATAATTCATGCTATATTATGCATTTTCATTTTATGCAAATTAAAATGAACCACACACACCATGTTGAAATTAAACGCTAGTGAGTTGGGAGTGACATCCAACCACTAGTAGGGTCCAACGACGGTGGCAGTTATTTCCATCCATTTGCCCAACTTCCACATACCTATTGTTCTATACCAAGGTCGGGCCAAAGAACATTTTGTACCCTAGAAAATTTACATGTATTCTCTTTGGAGGGTATAATGCTAACTCAGGAAAAACGGGTGAGGGACTGGTAGGACCGATGGTCCTTGTCCGGGTGTGGAGTTTCATTGCCACACACAAGGGATTTACATGGCCTAGATTCACACCCAGGCTGTCGAGCTACGAGAATATTGGTGAAAGCCAATTTAAACTAAGAATATCATCCAACAAATTTTTACAAAATACGATAAGGAGTTTCTTTAATGATACAAAAAATTTAAAACAACATCAAACAGTTTAGGGCTCACTTTTAAAAAGTTAATGCGAGATAATCACCATTGTATACATTGTTTTATTAATAAATAATAAATCTAGACACTAGGTGCACCACGGTGGAGACACGGGGTGGTCAAAAAAGGCATAATCCTGATGCTAATGACCAAATCTTGATATATTTACAACACATATCGAATCCTCACCCACATGCACTTCTTGAACTTCGTTCGACAAGCATTAGAGAAGATAATTCGACATGAGGGGAACCCATTGAATGTAACCTAAATAGAGGAGCTTTTGTGCATTCCTCTAGATATAGAATAGAGCATGGAGCCTCCCAGCATGAGGGTGTTCCACTCAGAATCCATTACCAGGATCGCATTGCACGTGCATCCATAGGATTGGCTGAAGAGTATGTTATACAGGGGTCCAAGTTGGTACCCCTACGTCATAGGTCTGCAGGAGGATCCAGGGCTCCACATTTGGAGTACAGATATGATTTAGACCCACCCATTTAGGGTTATGCATATAGGTCCACCACTGAGCATAGGCCTATGTAGACTCCTACATGTAGTGAGCCTTGAAAGATCACTATTGATATGGCTAAGGTGGGAGCCAATATCATACCATCACATGAGCGATGGAGATCTAGATAGTTGTATGGCTTAGGTAGCATCCTTGAGAAGCTAGGCTATAGGCCTTTGGCTCCACCCACTTGTACTCCGAGTGAGCATAGTGGGTGTTCTATTAAGATTTCTAGAGAGCATGGGGAGGCTTCTAAGATCCCTCATGTGACACATCCACCATTTATGCACAGTGTCATAGAGCACAGAGCTCAACAAGATGCCAATGTCACCTTTATGGATAAAGGCAAAAGCATCATAAATTAGTTAGATGGGTACAAAACCCATAAGGTCTCTCAAACAGATCATGCATACTAGAGTCTTGTTATGACTTATTAGATTGATAGATTGCATAGACTGGTATTCGAGCACCGATAATAGCTCCTCCAAGATCAATTGAAGGATACTTGCCTAGATAGGTAGCACATCGAATATGATAATATTCAGGCATAGAGGCTCATCAGAGAAATACTATATGAACAACACATACATGAGGAACGCATCCTTACCCAAAATGAGTGTGTAGAGTAGGAATATAGGCTAGATAGGGTTGTTCTATACACTCACGTGTAGAATAGAGAGTGTATACATAGGAAGTTTTTTTCACAAGCTGATGTTCAGTAGGAGCGTAGAGACACTCACACTCATATTAGTGCCCAACAAAGAGAACGACCACCATCGTTTGAACATGAGAGGAAACAACAATATGAGGAAGAAGAGGGAGATGAAAACAATCAAGAGTATCCTAAATAATCCCAAGTTGAGGAGGAGGAAGAGCAATGACCTCCACCTCGATAGAGTAATAATGTACCTCCAATACTACCCTCGTGTCATCTCATGGAGGAGGACTTCTTATCCTTGCAGGCCTATAAGGCCTTAGTTGAGAAGGTAAAAGCAATTGAGAGGCAAGGTGCAACTCTTCAAAATCTGACATTAAGAAATATTCATAATGAGTCTTTGGATCCCTCGATACCTGCTCCAACATACCCTGAGCATTTTTTTATACCCAAGTTAGACAAATTGAAAGGTGACAAAGATGCACAGGAGTATGTCACAAGATTTTTGGATGTCTGTTTCCAAATTGTGAGCAATAATGCCTTGCTTTTGCACACATTCATCATAACCCTCTCAGGCCCAACATGAGAGTGGTTCAATTAGAAAAATAAGCACAACATTACTAGTTTCGAGCAACTTTCTGATTCTTTCCTTGAAAAAATTTCCCATCAAGAAATAGGCCAACCTTTCCAATTTGGCTGTGCTAGCTCATCGTGATGACAAGCCAATTGAACAATACAAAAAGAGGTGGATAATATTGATGGTAAATCTACCATTCTCTATTCCTATTATGGAACTAACCTAAATGTTCACCAAGAGTTTTACCAAGCACATCTCATTACTGTTGCAACTGTAGTAGTATCCAACATTCGAGGAAGCTTTGGTGCAAGCCAAAGTAATTGAGGACATCAAGTTGCAAGATGTCAAATTGAAGCTTAAGAACAAGAAAGAGGGGCCTAAGAAGAGCTCCACAAAATAAAATGGCAAGCAGGCCCACATCAAGTAGGTGGCGTTGAACCTCCAGAGAGAGGATAAAGAGTAGCAAAAGTAGAATTATTAGGCCCAACCTCCTCCTGCGCAGTACGAAAAGCACAATAATAAAAATAAGGGAAAAAACAAAGAACAATGCATGCCTCACCAATTCATGCCTCTAAAAAAATCATTGACTTCAATATTACATCAGCTATGTGAGGCTAAGATGATCATATTACCCGAGGTTAAGTTGGTCAATCCAAATCAGCCCAAGTTGAAGGGGTATCAGGATGACTTATTTTGCATCTTCCATCACGCAAAATGCCACGACATAAAAGTATGTTGCAGGGTTATGCATAAGGGTTTGGTCTCGATATCTATTTATAAAATGAAGTTGAATTGTCTTAGAATCCTGATGAAATATGTAAAAGTATACATGGCAAATTGCAATAATTTTTTTCCAAAAATTTTAAACTGTGGCGAATTTCAAATTTTTTTCTCCAAAATTTTCAAACCGTGGCAAATTTTTTCTATGTTTGGGGACTTGAATATCAGGTTACAAACTCTAAAAATGTATGGCAAACTTAAAGTATTTAGGCCGACAGGAAAGGCTTTTAGCCTCTATGATTTATGACAATTAGTCTAAGACGTAAAATTCAATCGGTTGTAGGCATACCTATCGGTTGTAGACTTGATGATTAGTTGTAGAGATATCGATCAGTTGTAGACATGCTGATCGGTTATAGTGATGAAAATCAGTTGTAGATATATCAATCGATTACAAACATGCCAACAAGCTACAGATGTATCGATCGATTGTAAACATGCTTATTATTGATTGGTTACATAGATGTCGATCGATTGTAGTAATGATGATCAGCTGCAGTGATGTTGATCAACTGTAGTGATGTTGATCAGCTATAGATATGTCAATAAATTGTAGATATGCCGATCAACTGCAACTATGTCGATCAGTTAGAGACATGTTGATCGGTTGCAGACATACCGATCGATTGTAGTCATATCAATTAGTTGTAGCCATGTTGATCAGTTGTAGATATGCTGATCAATTGTAGATATACCAATTAGTTGTAGATATACTAATTGGTTGTAGACATATTGATCGATTATAGTCATGTCAATCGGTTGTAGCCATGTCAATTGATTGTAGACATGTCGATCAGTTGCAAATATGTCAACGGATAAAATACTGATTGATATTCCCTGCACCCTATAGAAAAATAGCGATCGACATCTCTACAACCGATCGAATAATGTAGATCAGTATAGTCCTGCAACCGACTAACTAATACCGATCAACAACTCTACAATCGATAGACAATTGCTGATAGAAAGTTCCTGTAACCAATAGACTAATGACAATCGACAACCATGCAATCGACCGACTAATGGCAATCAACACAGTACTACAATCGATTGACTAATGCCTATTGGCACTTTTACAACCAATAGACAGTTGTTGATCGATAGTCCCTACACCTGATAACTTGTTTTCGTTCGACCCCTCTGCAATTGATCGACTAATGTTGATAGACATGATGCTACAACTAACTAATAAATGACGATCAACACCTCTGCAACCAATATACAAATGCTGATCGATAACCCCTATAATCGATAGGATAATGTCGACACTTATGCAACCGATTGACACCTCTACAAGCGATAGATGTATGCCGACCGACACCTCAAGTTTTTTGTTGTTTTAGAGCTATTTTTGAGTTATAGTATTTTTTGTGTATGTTTATCGGTACCTAGTATAGTATATATACGGGTAGTATATGTGGTGATTTTTGCAAGAAATATAAAATCATTTATAATTTGAAGGCAATTTGGGTAGGAAATAAAAAATCATTTATAATTTGAAGGTGATTTGGGGGGAATATCAAAATCATTTGTAATTTGAGGTCAGTGAATTAAAATAAAATTATTTTCATGATTATCAACGGTAGGTGAATTTACCCCCAAAAAAATTCCAAGGTAACGGTAAAATGGGTAAAAAATAGAAGAAGCGTATGCCCAAACCAATCATAGATGGGGATCCCACCCCATGGAAATGGAGGAAGCCCAAGACATAGTTGAGGAGGTACCACAACCTACCTTGCATGCATTTTCAGTGGGGTCATCTACACCATAGGTGACTATACATCTCACCAACACAAGGTTAGGTGAGTATATTATGCAGAATATAACCTACATACCGATTCTAGAGACTGCACAAGATATCAACCAACCGCACGCTCATATTTTTGGTTGGATCGATGGTGTTGTTGGGAGAGCCACCGAATAAGACTAAATTCATCTATGCTAGGTTTGATTAGCTTACAATGTAAAAAACCATGGATGAAGATGGTGATGAACCTTTCATAGTAAATTTTCATTATTTATTCAACCCAGAGTCCCCCATGCATATTTTTGAGTTATATCACTGGCATGGGTATGGACTTGGTCTGTTTGAACAAGGACATAGGACTATGTTGGAGCCACATTATCAGCTAGAAACTAATAGGTTTAGGCTGGGGTTACAGATACAAGGACAATATGACTTACCCACAACATCCTTAGATCACTTGTACCTTAGTCTAGAGGATGATGTGGACTTCAATCCATATCATCCTAATCCTTCTAGTATCTGGAGGACTAACCCAATGGTATATGTCATCACTTCTAATCCACTTGAAGAACATCATGAAGGGATTGTAGAGCAGACTGACATAGAGTAGAACCCTAGAGGTAACCTGGGTCATCAAATCCATAGTGCAACCAATGACATGTGTGTGCAGGGGTATAATCCCATATTTTTAGGTGATCTCAAGTTAGGATATCTCTATAGTGATGATGGAGAGGAGACCACCTCCTAGATAAGTGGACCAAGTTATGATGTCAACATCGAATCCTCAAATACTGATCAATCTAAGGATGAAGCTAAGGAGGGCTATTTAAGGCCTTTGTATGCGCGTCACCTATTTCCTATAGAGTTGATACATGTTACGGAGGAGATTCTTCCAAAACTTGATAATTTGGGGGAAGAAGGAGAGCTAGCTTTCTCGTCAAAATCATACAAATAGAATATTTATCTGATTTTTTTGGACATGGATGACCATGACTAGGAAGTGAGATTTATGGGACTGCACCTACCAAAGTATCGCCCACCTATAGGGATAAATGAAGGAATTTATTACAATAGTGACGAAGAGGATGAAAAAAAGAGAGCCTATCTAGTACCTCCATACCTACATCACTACAATGCACCATATACAGTCGAGGACATGCGAAGAGAAATTTATCTTGACCCTCATCTTAGGGGAATACCACAAAAATTCAATGTGATTTATCACATGTTGTTTCCCTGTTTGCCTACCTACAGGGAGATCTGTGAGCTGAATAATACCATATTGTAACTAGTGCATAGGGAGGATCTAGTATTTCATAGTTCTCATAGAGAGGACCCATTTGTGCTCATGCCATTAGAGCCAGATCTCGAGTATGAGAGCTGCATCGATAATGTAGAGGCTTTTTTGTGTGGTCTTGGAGATAAATTCCATTCCATAAATATGGTCTCCATTGATATGACCACCCCACTCCAAAATCTAGTAGATACATCCAAACCGTTGTATCTCAATGTAGATGTTATCGACTGGGATCATGTTGACTCGCTCGTTGATCCTAAAGATTTCTTCTCTAATGAATAAATGTTACAATAATTTTATTTTGTACCAGGATGTGCATATGATGTCTATCATGCCAAAAATATCAGTAACGATCCCACTAATCCAAGGAAGGTTAAATTCAAAGAGAGTCTCACTCCCGATGAGTGCACCACACTCATCCCTCTACTAAAAGAGATACCTAATATTTTCACTTGGACATACAAGGATATGCCAGGTCTAGACCCAAAATTGGTTACGCATAACCTTTCACTATATCTAACAAATAATTTGGTCAAGCATAAGCTTAGAAATATGCATCCAACAATAGCCTTAATGGTGAAATATGAGCTACAAAAGTTTTTGGATGTAGAATTTGTAATCTCCATAGACTATTCGGAATGGGTATCCAATATGGTTCCCATAGAAAAACCTGATGGAAGAATCCGTATTTGTATATATTTCAGAGACCTAAATAAGGTAACACCCAAAGATTCATTTTTGTTGCCCAATATTGATGCTCTTGTAGACACGACTACAGGTCATGAAATGCTCTCCTTAATGGATGATTTTTCTGGTTACAATCAAATTTGGATTAAACCCAAAGACCAACATAAAACCATGTTTATAACACCATGGGGCACATTTTGATATAAAGTTATGCCATTTGGCCACAAAAATGTTGGTGCCACATATCAGCGGGCCATGACATACATTTTTCATTACTACATGCATAATATTCTAGAATATTATATCGATTACTTGTTGGCCAAGTCATTGCTATGAGAAGAGCATGCAGATGTCTTAAGGAAGGTCTTTGATCACCTGATAGAGCACAATGTCAGGTTGAATCCTAAGAAGTGCGTATTTGGTGTAACTTTTGGTAAACTCTTAGGATTCATCATTTCTAAATGAGGCATCGAAGTTGAACCAGTGAAGGTCAAGGCTATCTTAGAGATGCGTCCTCCCTCCAATATTAAAGAGTTAAGGAGCCTACTTTTGAAATTTAAATGGTAAAAATAGTAAAAAAGGTGGTCAACTTTAGTTTTGACCTTACCCATTTTACCCCCTTGGATGACATCCTAGTCAGCTCAGTGGTCGGCATAGTGGATGGCAGGATTGGGCGATAGGATATTTAGTTTAGGTTGTTTAATTAAATTTTGTTTCCTCCTACTTAATTATTGCTAACCATATGTTAGCAAAATATTTAAACCTTGTAATTGTTTTGATTAAATCTAATGAGCATGAGCTATTCACATCTGGTATCAGAGCTAAGGCAATATAGGAGAGGCGTGAAGCCTAAGGAGACCGACAAGTGAGGCATGGATCATGAGGAGGTTGAGGATTCAAACAAGAGTGAGCTCACAAGTGAGGCATGATTCTCGAGGAGGTCGATAGGGCCAATAGAGCATGAACCAAGGCGAGGTCAAGAGGGCCCACAAAGCATGAACTGAGGTGAGATCAAGAGGAGGCTTACAGGGAGCATGTAGTTCAAGGCACAGACCAAAAAAGGACATGTGGTATTTAGTGGAGGCCCATAGGCTCGAAGCCTAAGGAAATATTGAAATGACAGGCTGACGTGGTAGGCGACTGATAGGTAGACATGTGGTGAGATGAGATTCGTAGGTGACATGACGAGAGGAGCTTCGCAGGTGACACTTGGCAAGAGGAGATTTGTGGGAGGTAAGGGGTAAAATGGGCAAGGTCTGATTACCTGAAGGTAATCAAACATTCATCCACGTGCTTCCTCTTTTAAACCCCAAATATCCCCATGCACAATGCATGTGGGATATTTCATTTGAATATTTAAAAAAAATCATGATGGGTATGCTTCAAATAGAAGCAAGGTAGTTTAAAGCCAAAGCTTGGCTTGTAGCGCATTTGGTAAAGGTCAAAAACTGCATATAAGTGGTCCTGCATTCAAAACATGACACAGTCATTTTACTTAGTTAAAAATTCGGCATTTTGAAGCCGCTTCAAAGTATTTTTAAATTTTTTTTAATAATTTTAATTTATTTCATTATAATTTTAAAAAGTTATATAGTAAAGTTATTTAATAAATAAAAATTATATATATATTTTTTTAAAAAGGCCAATATATTTTTTTATTAAATAACATATTATTATAGTAATTTTTAAAATTATTATTGAAAGAAAATTATATAATTTTTTTTTCTAAGAACATTGCCTAAGAGGCAATTTATTGTAAAAGAAGGAGCTTTACACCTGATTCAAGGAATCAAAATTGTAGTGTAAAAGCATATTGTGATAGTCTAGGAGGCTATACAAACTGGAAATTTTGTGTAACAAGCATGAGAGACTTAGTATTTTTTTCTTGTAAGAGCGACAAAGTATCAAACTGAAATTTGTAAAGAGGCATTGATGATAAGACCAATTGGTTGTTATCATGCCCTATGTGCACTTTTGGTGAGAGAAAATTCTGATTTTTTTTATGAAAAAGTGAGAGATTATGGGCTACATACTGTGTTTAATTAGTTGTAGAACACAGTAATTGCACACCAAAGGCATCTAGACTCAAGGTACGAGGCAAACTCTGAAGATAACTCCTTTGGGAGTCAATTTGAGCAATCCGAATCCATATAAATTGCACCACAAGAATCATAATATACTCATTATAGTAATTCAGTGGAAATTCTAGAACCATAATCACCAGAGATAATATTGATCAGTGACGACGAAGAACAAGTAGCAGACAATTTCATGAATCAAGATATAGCAGTGCCACAACAAGAGGAACAAGCAATCAATAAAAGAGTGAATCAAGTCATATTTGACTTAAATTTGTAATCTATTCTTTCTTCCTTCTTCCATATTCCTTCTTTGAAAAAGTAGAGTGCTTTATTGTAACCGAGAAATAAAAAAAGTGTTTTAGTAACTATGGCCTCACATAACAATCTAACAATTCCAGATTTCAACGGGTATGACTATGAATATTGGTCTATCAAAATGAAGACCTTGCTCATAGTAAAATGTTTGTGGGATATAATAGAAGAGGATTTCACAGAGCCCACATATTGGGCTACATTTAGTGTCGCAGATAAGAAAACAAAGAAATAAGCACAAAAGAGCAACTCTTTTGCTCTTTATCATCTCCAAGCAACATTGGAGAAAAGTATATTCCCTAGAATATCCGCTTGTATAACTACACAAGATGTATGGAAAGCTTTGAAAGATGGATTCTAGGGAAGTGGTCAAGTAAAGCATGTGAGGCTTCAAACACTGAAATGATATTTTGAAAATATCAAAATGAAAGAAGACAAAAAAGTTGGTGACTACTGTGTCAAATTCAAGGAAGTAGTTGATAAAATGGTTACTCTTGGCAAAGAAATTAAGCTTGAAATAATTGTAAATAAAGTGTTACAAACACTTCTTCAAAGACAGAATCACATAGCCATAATCATAGAAGAGTCAAAATATCTTTCCACTTTAATATTTGATGCATTAATTGGGTCGTTAATGTCTCATGAAGAGACATTACAAGAATATCCTTCAACCAGCTATGAAGGTGATGAAAAATACTTCACATCTAATGAAAATGCTAGAAGAGGACATGGAAGAGGTCAAGGCAGATGCCAGTGAAGAGGTAGAGGCAGAGGCAACTACAGAGGAGGCAATCTGAATAGAGGAGGCAAATTTAACAGAGGAGGCAATCAGAACAGAGGTGGAAACCAAAACTAAAGAGTAAATCTTGGATGAAGTGGAAATCAAAGACAAGGAAGTGACAAGTCCAAAACAACTTGTTTTAACTATGGCAATCCAGGTCTTTTTTCTTGCAACTGTTGGTCAAAATATTCTTAAGGTAGTAGCAGTCAATATGGAAATTAAGGAGAAGAATATGATACCTCTAATATTTTTCTATCATATGGAAAATAAGAACAAAATATAAATGACACATGGATTCTAGATATTGGTAGCTCAAACCATATGAGTGGCAAATAAAATCTATTTCCTACTCTAGATTCCACTTACAAATCCCAAATTAAATTAGGGGATGATAAAGCTTTGCAAGTCGAAGGTATTGGAGCCATGGAGGTTCCAACAAAAGAAGGACTAAAGAAAGTGAATGACATCTACTACACTCCAGAAATCCAACATGATCTACTAAGCATTGGGAAAATTATGGAGAATAATTACAAACTTGTTTTTGATGAAGGAAAATGTATCATTCTTGATAAAAAAAATTGTAATCGAGTCATCACACAAGTATTAGTGACCAATAATTGATTATTCGCTCTCAAATTTAGTGAGCTAGGGTGAGCTCAACTTGCAAATGTATCTATAGTAAATCCAAGTGTGCTTTGGCACTTACGATATGGTCACCTTAATTCTGCTAGCTTGAAACTGTTAACTTCTCAAGCTATGGTGACAAGACTTACCAAAATCAATGAACAAAAGGAGTTCTGTGAAGGATGCTCTTTTGGAAAGCACTCAAGGTCTAAGTTTCCAAAATTACAAGCATGGAGAGCCAGCTATCCACTTCAGTTAGTGCATTCAGACATATGTGGTCCAATGTAGACAAAGAGTATTGAAAACAATTCCTATTTTCTCACTTTCATAGATGATTTCTCCATAATGTGCTGGATTTATTTCTTGAAACATAAATATGAAGCTTTTGATTGCTTCATAGATTTCATAAACAATGTAGAGAAACAAAGTGAGTATTTTGTAATTTTTTTTAGAATAGATCGAGGAGGTGAGTACTCAAAAGAATTCTTGAAATATTGTAAAGCAAGTGGGATCAAAAGGCAATTCACTACTACCTATACCCCACAATAGAATGGTGTGGCAGAGAGAAATAACCACACCATAGTTGAGATGGCAAGAACGATGCTTCAGACTAAGCATCTAACTAATATGTATTGGGTCGATGCTATAAGAACCAATGTATATATTTTAAATAGAAATCCAACTTCTAGTCTAGATGGAATCACTCCTTATGAGGGGTGGTATGGAAAGAAACCCAATGTAAAGCATTTCAAATTTTTTGGTTCTTTAGCATATGCACACATTCTTGATGAGAAAAGGAAGAAGCTTGATCCCAAAAGTCAAGCTTGTATATTTCTAGGGTATTGTGAGTCTACCAAAGCATATAGACTCTACAATCCCAAGACTCATAAAATTGTACTCTTCAGGGATGTAATTTTTGATGAAGGGGGGAATGGGATCATCAAATAATTTTTTTTGATGATAGATCCCAAGATTTAAATTCTTCATAGGTACAACATGTGTCTCCCAAGAAAATCAAAGGTACACCACCCCTTCCAAGCCCAAGCATGAGTAGTTTGAGTACATCTGACGCCACTCCAAGTCCTTCTCCATAGATATCAGTAAGTTCTTCACCAATGGACATTGATAGTGACTCTCCATCAAGAGATAAAATAACTTTACAACATCATCCATCCTTTAAAATGTTGGATCAAAATTTCCAGAGAAGATTCACTAGAAGCCAAGCTAGTGAAATGAATACAGTTTTACAACTTGAAAATTTGCAATTGTATGGGGATGATAACTCCCAATATCCTAAGGGAAATGTAGTCAATTATGATTTATTGGCTATTGCATAGCTAGAACCAACTAGATATGAGAAGGCTTGTACTTAAAATATATGGCAAGAAGCCATGAAAGAGGAAATAACC
The DNA here is from genome assembly GCA_028583015.1 of Wollemia nobilis. Lineage (NCBI taxonomy): Eukaryota > Viridiplantae > Streptophyta > Pinopsida > Araucariales > Araucariaceae > Wollemia > Wollemia nobilis. Next base: position 16,342,078 of record JAQPPZ010000753.1, on the reverse strand, counting down.
TCTATAAAAAATAATGATACATGGGAGCTAGTAAAGCTACCCAAAGGAAAAAAATATGTTGGATGTAAATGGGTCTACAAGACCAAATACAATGCTGATGGAAGCATTGAGAGGAACAAGGCGAGATTAGTAGCAAAAGGTTTTACTCAGAAATTTGGCATTGACTATGAAGAAACGTTTGCTCCTATTGCACGACAAGAGACAATCAGATCAGTTCTTTCCTTAGCTGACCATAAAGGATGGAACATTAAACACATGGATGTGAAAAGTGCTTTTCTGAATGGATACTTGATAGAGGATGTTTATGTTCAACAACCTCAATGCTTTCAAGAACAAGGAAAGGAGAACCTTGTTTATAAATTTAAAAAAGCACTTTATGGCCTCAAGAAAGCACCAAGATCTTGGTACTCACACATTGACGGCTATTTCAATGAGTATGGATTCACTAGAAGTAAAAGTGAACCAAATATATACTACCTAAAGCATGGTGTAGACATTATCATAGTTTGTTTGTATGTGGATGATCTAATATTTATGGGTAGTAACACTAAAATTAATATGGAGTTCAAAAAATCCATGATGAAGCAGTTTGAGATGAAAGATCTCGGTTTAATGTGATACTTCCTAGGCATGGAAGTGCATCAATAAAATAAGGGGATATTCATATGTCAACACAAGTATGCTCAAGACATGATCAAGAAATTTTCCATGGAGCAGTGCAAATCAGTTGCAACTCCAACTGGACATGGAATCCAATTGAGCAAGGATGATGGAGCACCAAAGGTTGACATGACCACTTACAGGAGCATGGTTGGGAGTCTTATGTTTCTCACCAACACAAGCCCTAATATTCAATATGTTGTTTCTCTAGTTTCAAGGTTTATGTCAAGTCCATCTGAGATGCATCTATAAGCAACTAAAAGAATCTTAAGATATGTAAAAGGTATATTAGATTTTGGAATCCACTACCACAAATGTAATTCTGTGAAATTAGTTGGCTTCAATGACAGTGATTGGGGCAGCAATATAGATGATAGGAAATCTATATCAAGGAACTATTTTAGTCTAGGATCAGGAATAATTACATGGAGTTCCAAGAAGTAAACTATTGTATCATTGTCATCTACTGAGTCTAAGTATATAGCTATCACACATGCTAGTACTCAAGCCCTATGGTTGAGAAAAGTCCTTGAAGAGGTTGGAGAAAGTCAAAGTGGTCCAACTCGACTGCATTTTGATAACATAAGTGCCATTAAATTGGCATACAATCCAATCCACCATAGAAAATCAAAGCATTTTGATATGAAGTATCACTTCATCCGAGACATGGTGGAGCAGTAAATAGTTGAGCTTAAATATTATAACACTTTGGACAACATTGTAGATATCTTCACCAAAGGCATGGGTAAAGCTCAATATATAAATCTGAGAGACTGTATAGTTAGTACTCTCAACTTTAAGGGAGAGAATGTTGGAAGTTAAATGGTAAAAATGGTAAAAAAGGTGGTCAACTTTAGTTTTGACCTTACCCTTTTTACCCCCTTGGATGACATCCTCTTCAGCTCAATGGTCGGCATAATGGACGACAAGATTGGGTAGTAGGATATTTAGTTTAGGTTGTTTAATTAAATTTTGCTTCCTCATACTTAATTCTCGCTAACCATATGTTAGAAGACTATTTAAACCTTGTAATTTTTTTGATTAAATGTAATGAGCATGAGCTATCCACACCTATAGGGAAAAGTAGCATCAATAAAGTGATTCATCACTCAGTTATTGGATAAATGTCAACCCATGAATCAACTTCTACACAAGGGGGTCCCATTCAACTGGGATGAGGACTATCAAGCAGATTTCACTGAAATAAAGCAATACCTAGAAATGTCACTAGTGCTAGCTCTGCCAAGGCTAGATGTGCCTTTTATACTATATATATATATATATATTTATTGATAATTGAATTTGCACTGAAAACCATGTTAGCCCAAAAGAACATGCAAGGCAAAGAATAAGCCATATATTATATTAGTCAAATCTTGGTGAGCTATGAGCTCGGGTATGCATATATAGAGAAACTATGTTTAGCAGTAGTGTTCGCTACCAAGAAATTGTGACACTATATGCTAAGTCATACCACATATGTTATACACAAACAAAATACTTTGTAGTACATGATGAGTAAGATGTATCACAATACATGTACTGCAAAGTGGATCATGCTATTGATAAAATTTGATCTAGAATTCATAATCCAAAATGCCATTAAGGGATAAGTCATAGTTGATTAGCTGGCTGAGGTACCACTGTCAAACAGTAGACCTCTAACCATTGAGCTTTCGAACGATGTAGTCTTTGTCATATCCAAAGCTCCTAAACCTGAAGAACCAGAGAATAATTATTATATGACTCTTTAATTCGATGGTTTGAAGTGCAAGCAAGGCGATGGTGTAGGAATAGTGCTTTTCACGTTGCAAGGAGCTCCAATGCCCTTGTAATTTAAATTATATTTCTCGTGCACCAACAATAATGAATAGTATGAAGCCCTACTTCTAGACCTCCACACAGTTGTCACAATGAACATTAAAAGATTAAACATCTTTGGTGACTCCTTTCTCATAGTAAACCAAGTTAATGGACTCTTTCAGTGTCGATGTCTCGTACTAAAAGCTTATAAGGATATTATTGCTCCATATATGGATAAAATGGAATGGTACAACATTGAGATAATCTCTCATTTGTCAAATAGGTTCATAGATACCATGGTCTCTTTGGGATCCTTAATCCCTTAGAATCCGTCTATGAATTTCACTACCATCCATGTCAAAACACTTTTGCATCCTACAGCAAAGCACAAAGTCTTTAATAATAAAATGTCAATCAATATGATTAGTGTGGAACCAAAAGTTGAATGGTTCTATAGAGCTGAAGACTTTCTAAAGAAGGCACCCTAGGGGGAATTAACCTCTGAGAGTCCAATGAGGAGTGGTACTACCATTCACCACAAGGTTATTTCCCATTCTGAATTTACAAAAGTAAATATGCAGGGGGAGCAAGTCATCTTGGTAGTCAAATCTGAGGCTTGTTAGAGTTGGATGTCACAAATCCAAGACTTTTTAAATCTTGGTATAATCCTAGAGGTATTTTTGCATGTCGTAAAATGCACATTCAAGTAGAAAGTGGCTAAATATGTATTTATAGGAGACATCTTGTACCAATGAGGCTATGATGGAGTTCTCCTTCATTGCTTAGATCCCCAAGAGGCATCATGGGCCATTTTTCAAGCTCATGACAGTATGTGCGATGGTCATTTTAGTGACATGGCCATCATCAAGTGCATCCTTTGAATGGGTTACTATTGGCCCACTATGGGGAAGGAGTGCAATGTGTATGTCAATAAATGTGTCAAATGTCAGCATCATGCTAATCTTACGCACTTGCCATCATAGGCCTTATAGCCCATCCAAGCAGCTTGGCCATTTTATCAGTGGGGATTGGATCTCATAGGCAAGATCTCTCCCCTGTCATTAGGACGACATACATTTATAATCATGGCTACTGAGTATTTCACAAAGTGGGTGGAATAAATACCCTTAACAATGACAACTAGATCTCGTATAGCATATTTTATACTGGAGCATATCATAAGTCATTTTGGGATTCCATCCAAAATAATATCAAATAATGGAACATCATTTAAAAACAAAAATGTGAGAGCTTTGAAATCTAAATATAGAATCAAGCACATTTTTGCAACTTCTTGTTATCCACAAGAAAACAGACAAGTTGAGGCCTCAAACAAGACAATGGTGGCCATCTTGAAAAATACGATCCAAGGAAATCATAAAGATTGGCATATCCAGCTGCCCCTTGCATTATGGGCTTATAGGACTAGTATTTGGACACCCACTAGGGCAATGCCATTTTCGTTAATATATGGCGTTGAGGCCATTATACCCTTGGAATTGGAAATTCCAATGATGCACGTTGCATTGAAAGTTCATCGATGACTACCGTGCAGTAAGCTCGACTGGATAAACTGATGCTACTTGAAAAACATCATGTGAATGCCTTGGAGCATCTTTGCATTTATTAGGAGTGACTAAAATGATTTTATAATATCAAATTCCACTAGAGAGACTTTGAATTTGAGGATATTGTCTTGAAAGAGAATTACCGCTAGATATGCGAGACAAATTCATGGCTAATTGGCTAGGACCCTATATCATATCTAAAAATATTGGTCAGGGTACCTATCGTCTAACATTGCTAGGAGGTTTTGAAGAGCTTGAACCTCTCAACATCATCCATATTAAGGTATTTTATTCTTGAGAGCATAGTAAAGGCCCCGAGGGTTTGCTTTTAACCGCTCAGTCATCCCAAAAGGCTTCGAGGGTTTGCTTAAAACCTCTCAGTCATCCTAAAAAGCTCCAAGGATTTTCTAAAAAATAAGTTGGTCAATTTAAAGGCTCCAAAGGCATGTACTCATCGTTTGGAAAGATATAAAGGCTCAAAAACAATAAAAATTATAAAATCAATAAAATCCAAAAAAATTGGTAAAACATAAAATCCAAAAAAACATGTGCATTTGCATTATGCATTTTCATTTACACATGCATTCATTTCATTATTGCATTGCATATAGGCATTCATCATCCGTTGCATTTCACATTAGAAGGGATTGTGTTTGTCAGTATTACAAATGATGCCATGTTTGTGTTTTAATCATGCACCTTTACATTTATCATAATCCACTGCATTCATACACAACACCTGTTGCTATGAGATATGTGTGTATACCAAAGTTTTCCAGTCACTCAACCATACCTAGTGGGTTTCTCAAATGTCATCAAAAGTTGTTTTTGCTTTTGTAGATGAGGTCATTAGTTGTGATAGTGCTTGGCATATCAGGATCCCATCACTAATTGAAACATTTAAAATCCTGCTAAGATAAGGGAGGATGAAAGTTGTGAAAGTGGTCCTAGGTATTTAGAGAGATGGGTTTTATTACCTACTTATCTTGCAAATAGTTCGGTCTAGAGTGGTGAACCTTGGCAAAAGGACAAGAATTTCCCCTACTCGTACATAGATACACAATTTAAATTTCAAACCCAAAGTTCAAAGTTCAAATATAAAATGATATAGTGAATTAAAAGCACTATACAAATCCCTTGCTCAAGAAAAATAGGAATAAACAGTGATTTTTATCACTCAGAGTAAAACATGAAAAATAGTGATTTTTATCACTACATATGAGCAAAAATCAAAATGGGGTGAGAACTTGAATCCCTGGATTGTTCACCATTTCAAAACCATAGAATGAACCCTGAGTGCAGCAATGGGTTGAAAGAGTCCCGCCTACTTTTGGAGTAGTAGTTTTATTGGGTGATCCCCAAATGCAGCAATGGGTTGAAAGAGTCTCAACTATTTTTGGAGGGGTAGTCCTGATCAATTTGTGAGATGAGCTAGCTCTAGGTGCTTGGGGTTGTCTAGCAGTATAGTCCAATCAAGTTTGAAACAAGGATGATATGAACATAGGAGGAACCCAATCTCACATATGGGTTGGAAGAGTCTCGACTGACATATGGGGTATGCCTATGGTCTATCTAAAAATACTCACATGCACACATAGGGGTAATGAATAGTTGGGTCATTCATGATGAAAGCCTTGTCCAAAAAAAGCCTTGTAATTAGTATGTGATGTTTGAGAAGTCTACTAGGGTGTTTGAGTCTCATGGAAAACCTCAAAAGTTTCTCTAATAGCAACATAATACCAAGTCATGCAAATCATCAAACTAAAAAGTATCGAATCCATGATACATCATTATATAAAGCACAATCAAGATATAGGATAGATACCAGATGGATATCAAAAATGATATCTAGACGACCACTGACTATATTGTGCATATTTTTCAAACTTGCAAAAGAAAATAGAATGACACATCATATCATTCGCATCATACCACTTCATATCATTGCATCTCATATATGGGTGATTAATTGATTAAATTCTTGTAATGAGGATATTTCAATTACATTCATGATTTTTATACATTCTATGGTGTCGTCCATTAGATTGTTAAACACATATCACATTCATTCCTTATGATTTAAGTGATTAAAGCATACAGGTTCATTTACATTATATTACCATCATGTAAATAATGCATTACATACATTGCATCAACATATCGTGATATCATCATAAATTAAATGCATGCAATAAAGCAAAATTAAATATGCATTTAAGTAAACATCGCATCCATATGCATCTATCATAAAATTGCACATCTAAGCATCTAGATCACTGCATACCATCATCATAAATTAAATAGCTATCTAGTGCATGTCATCCATACATCACATCATATAGCATCAAACAAACATAACATATAAGCATTGCATCCATGTGCATTACATAAACAGAAAATTAAAAATACACAAGTACACATAATGAGCAATAAATGATCAATCTCATGTATATATATATGTGTGTGTGTGTGTGTGTGTGTGTGTGTGTGTGTGCCAAAAGAGTACATGGGGGTACATCAAAAATGCCCGTAGGCTACATCTGTGTAGGTCCTCGACCTTACACTAAAAATTGGTACAATAAATATCTCCATAGATAGGTACTACGAAGGGCCTACACCCCTAGCCTGAGAGTCACCGCCATCACCCCTACCATCCCTGTGGCTCCTGTGAGAGTTGGCTCCATGCGTACTAGAGGACCTATGTGTCCTCTCGGTCCTATGGGTTCGGTGGCTCAAACTAGCAGAAGACTATCCGGTCTCTCTGGTCCTGGTCTGAGAGCTGCTCCTATGAGTACCTATGGTATGGGTGTCCTCTGGCACCTCTCCACCTATCAGTCGAATGTGATCCTCCAGCATGGAGATGCGAGCTACCCTCGCAGCCGATCATGCATTTCCCTCCTCTAAGAGGGAAGTGAGCCACCTAACCTCTGCCATGGGGTCCCGACTTGAGGGCAATATGTGAGATGGAGCTATAGGTGGTGCCATAACTACCTGTGAGGATGAGGGAATAGCCCTCAAGTCCCTCAGTGAATCCCTCTCTCTGGTCATCAGGTCCAACTAAGTCCATGCCAAATCACACTCTATAGTAAGCCACTGGATCTCTATACCTACTATGGTAATCTGGGCCTTGAGGAGAGGCCTCTCCTCCTCATACTCTTGCCACTATCTCTACCCATGAGTGAGCTTCACCTCTACTATGGCGAGGCTAGTATCCCTGTGTCATAGCTGAGTCTGAAGCGTACCCACCTGACTCTGCAAAGCAGCAATCTAAGCTAGGAGTTGTCCTACATCATTGTCAGGAGGCACCTCACCCTCCTCTGATGCCTCCTCCTCCACCTCGACCTGTGGAGCCTCCTCTACTGGGACCTCTGTGCCCCATCCACCCTCAGTCCACTGGTACACTCTATGCCCATATGGGTCAGCCTCAACCTCTGACTAGTCGTCTATCCTACCGAGGGGTCCTAGATCCCTGCCACTGTAGGAGGGACCACCACGTATCATACGATAGGGGTGGTCCCAGCCCTAGTGATACCTAGTCTCCTAAAATTCATCAACCGCATCCCCAAGTGGTGTCGATTTTACCCAGGGTAGATCCTTCTCTAGTACTAGATGCTTGTAAATCAGAGGTAGCTCTAGGATATCCTAGACCAAGCCAAACTACCACAAGACACGAGAGTAAAAATGATACTCCTTTATATCATCCTTGTAGCTAAGTAGCCACCTATCTTGATGAGCCTAGTGTAGCCACTCATCAGCCTCATCCTATGCAGGGCAGTCCATGTATGGGTGCCACTCAATGTCATCTAGCCCAAGCGCTAAAAATCTAGAAATGTAGTGGTCTACATCCCCTCCATGGGACCTGATTAGGAACCCCTCCTCCTCATGAGGCCAACAAGCTATGTAGCACTGATGCACATCATCAATAGAAGTGATAGGAAGGGGCAGCTCCGTAGGATGCTCGATCCTGATGTGCTACCAACCCCAGATCTAGAGAAGAAGACTGTAGCTGATCCCAACCTGGCTCCTACTGGTGATCTAGTATAGCTCATGGTACAACTAGCACAATAAAGTGCTCCCCCAGGATAGGAGCAGAGGATGGGTTATGGAACTCTAAACAACCCTTCAAACACTGGCTAGAAGGTTCTAGGGAATCCTCACGCCCAAGGAGTCTAGAAGCACAATCTGCACCACCAAGTGCATAAACACTACCTCTTTGATAGAGAAGATGTTCTCCTTCTACCAGTACCCAATGTGAACACCGCCATGGTCGATCTTGCGTTGGGCCTCCTCGCTCTGATCACCAAAGATAGCATCAAAAACATCCTCCTTCTGATGGAAGGAGGAGGAGGTGATGGCCTCACCATCAATAGGGATCCTAAAGATCTGGTAGACATCCTCTAAATTAATGGTCATTTCACCTATCGAAAGGTGAAATGTATTGGTCCACGCATTCCAACGCCGGGCCAATGCAGTCATGTAAGCTTGATCTACCCTAATAGTGGGTAGATCCAAGACGTAGCCAAAGTCGATGGCTCCAAACCACTCCCGCTCCCTGCCAGTAAGCTATCTATGAAGGGTGCAAAGTATATCTAGCTCCCTGGATCTAGAGGTCAACCTCTAAAAATAAACAAGGCATAAGGAAAAAGCTAACTAAAAACAACCAAAAACAGCTAAAAAATGACCTTAAAAACGTCAAACAAATCTAAAAATTGCTAAAAACAACAAAAACATGTCAAAAGTGATCAATAAAAATCAAAAACATCAGAAAAGTACTTCAAAAGTGCAATAAATGGCATTAATTGCCATAAAACCTTAGAAAAATAAAAAAAATTGATAAATTTTTCTAAAAGTCACGAAACCGTGGGTCAACCCTACGGTTCGCATACGGTCAAAAATTGATCATTGGAATTTGAATTCCAACCGTAGCTAATAGCTGTGGTCCCCAATATGAAAATTGGGAACCACCATTGCTAGCTGCTAGTCTAGGAACGAGACCCATTTAGGGTCACTTCCTAGCCTAGCTAGCCAGAAAATTAAACCTAAACTAGCCTAGTCTAAGGTGAGGTTCATTGCCAAAAATTTAGTGTGATTAATTTACTGCATTAATTAATGTGGTTCATTTTAATTGGTAAATGAGTGCGAGGACTCGATTTTGAGTTACCTTGACCTGCACCTGGGCCTCTTCTAGTGGAGGGTTGTCCAGGGTCCGCCATCAGGGTGTGAGTGCAATATCGGGTAGAGGTCTAGCAGCGTTTTGGATTAGGAAATGCTTCTCACCTCTCAGAGCTCTCTGGACATGCAGTTGCTTGCAAGACAATAATGAAATTTTGAAAATGGGAAAACTATTTATAGTTTCTCCTAATTTTGGTGAACCGTAGCTGACACCCATGATCCCGAAATTAGGGTTTATGGTCTATAGCATGGACCTATGGTTCCCAAATTTTGAAAGTTTTAATCGTAGGCCATACCTACGGTTCGCAACTAGCATTAAATGCACTAAAATCCCACCATGGGAAGGTCTAAAATGATAAATTAATGACTCCTAATGGATCAAATGTTAATAAGAGCAATCAATGTTGCAAATTTGGTGATGTTCACGCACCAGGATCAATTAAAAAATTCAAAATTAATAAAAAAAAATAAAATAATTAAAACCCAAATGCACCTCGTATTCAGTTATTTACCCTATACACTTTGTGGTTGCAGTGACTTGCGATCCATGCAATCCGACAAGATGAGTAAATAACCATAAGGACATTTGGGGTAAAATTGTCATCATTGATTTGACATGCTTCTTTTCAATCCTAAAGAAGGCCTTCGAGGTTGGACTACTCCACGGGAACGAGGCATTTCATGGCATGTTTCCTATGACATCCTTCAAAAAATCATCGACAAAATTGATTCAACACAAAACTAATTGGATTTGTATCCTTTTGATTCCCTAAGATGACTATTGTAGCCCGACTGCTCCATGGGATAGAAATGTGCAATTACTATTAATAGTTGGAATCATAAGCTGAACTAGGCTTAGCCAAGTAATTAAAATGCTCAATTCTAAATATTGTTCAGATCATCCATGGTGGTCAAGCGACCTCGTCGCTTCATTCATCGTCATTACCCTCATCGACTCGTCGCTTGAGGGGGTAGTCATAATATCATAATCATAATCAAAATTAGTAGAAGATCCCTAAAATCGTAGATCCCTTGATCTTGTCAAAATTGCGTTCGTCTTATGAATCATTGTCAACAACTATCATAAGCTTACCCCTTTGCTTGGGGAAAATAGCAAATATGAAGTTTGCTTGTTGTTCTCCGCCTTTTGGATCTATGGGTCATAAGATACCTATGGAATGCACAACCACACTGAATGAATGAATATGGGCACAATCTTTTCAAATGTAAGCCTTTCACCCAGTTGGAAGCAATGATTCCAGGATGCACATCCTTTTGCAGGACTTGGGGCATCTAATGTTGATCGAGACTAATGATCATCATGCAACCTTTGACATCATTTTAGAAGGTCTATTTTTGCTCATGCGTTGTTCTATCTCACAACGCATCTCAAAAGGGGCATCTTGTAGACACCTAAAACACGTCATGTTGAAGGTGACTACTCATATGGAACATGCTACAAGACCATATGGAAGATCTTGGATAGACTCCAAGATAGAGAAGTGGTTCTAACCACTCAATTTGGGCTCCTTGGCCTAATCAGATTGAACCATAGTTGAGACCCATGGTTATCAATCTAAACCTTGGTTAAACCCTACGGTTCACAGTCTAGGCCGTAGTTGTGACCTACGGTCTTAACTAAAGTTCAGTTGGCCTTCATCCGAGCCAAATCGGTTTGAACGACCATTTGTTCTAGAAGAAGGTGGTTAAAGGATGGAAGCTTCCAATCCAACTATCCCAACCACCTCTTCTTGTTCTTGGCTTCTCCATGAAGCCACCCTAGCCCTTGGGTAGTCCTATAAGTACCCCTCCAAAATAGGGCAAAAGTGTGAATCAAGCAAGCATTGGAGATTGAAGCAGCGAAGCCCTATCGAATTGTGGACTCACTTGAGTGCATTGAGAGGGAGTGTTGTTAATCAATTGCCAATCAATTGAGCATCATGATGAATTGTGCCATGGATGCCCTAAGGAGCTAGAATGCCAAGAAATGCTAATTCGGGCAAACGGAGGCCCAATCGAGCAATTCAACCACCAAATCTATCAGAGGACACTGAGGCGACCCTTGATCATCAATTTGACAAGGAGGATCAAGTCCATAGCCCTAGAATTGGAGGGCAAAACTACTAAGTTGCTCGTCATGGCTGTCAACCATGGTTTACAATGCAGACCGCTCATCTGAGCTACGGTTTGCAATAGGTATAAGATCCCCTTATTGTTCCTTTTGTAGTGTGCTTATTTAGGTTAGATTAGTCATTCTAATGGTTTCTTTGGTATTTTAGAGACTTTGACTGATCGGATTAAATATTTGAGTAGATTTACTTCATTATAGCATTTAGGACATTAATGGCTTCTTTCCATGCTTTCATGCTTTATTTCACATAAGTAGGCCATTAGATAGTTAGTTGTATTATTCCTTTATGCATATCTAGGAATCTTTATCAATTTAACATAGGTTTAACACATTTTGTATGCTTTCTTGATTTCATATGTTTATAGCATCTTTGTGTTCAATTTCCTCAAAGGACCTCATCATGAGAGGTTCCCAATGCTTTTAATGCTTCTATGTTATTTCTTGATCATAGGGAATTAGATCTAAAGGAGATTCAACCATCAAATACCTTCCTCAACATGAAGAAGAGGGTCAACTCCACCCTAGGCAGTTCGTGTCACCCCGAATGGCCTGAAACTCACATTTTCCCTTGAGAGGGATTTCACATGCTTTCCTACTGTAATAAGAGTATCAAATTGGTATCCCTAAGAGGGACGTATTTGTAATCGGGATTGGCTCATTTAATGGAATAAAGTGTTCTTATTCTTTCTCATTTTGTTGTCAATTTTGTATGCATTGCTTTTGTATCTTTTATTTCAATTACGTAGTAGGAAGCATAGGTGTGAGGCCATTTTGGTGGTCACACATTTAAACTCATAACACTTGCATACATAATTATATTGCACTTGTACATTTTTTACACATTATTACATTACATAAAATATTCACTCACTCACTAATCTAAGACACACTCCTAACATTAACCATTAACATTGATATTTAATATTTTAAGTATTAATGATACTGTTGGAGAATATTACATTATTTTTTACATTTCAATGTACCACCTTGGTACAATATTATATTAGGTGTGTGTCTTAGATTAGAGTGTGAATCTATATTTCATATGTAGGAAATGCACAAGTGTCATGTAATTATGTGTGCAAGTGTTGTGAGTGTAAGTGTGCACAAGTTTCCATTATGTAAGAGTGCACATGTGTCCTTATAATAAGAAAGTGAAGAGTTAGAAAGAATATTGAAGGTCAAGAGTGCACCATATGAGGAGTCGCATACTATTATATATTTGCGATAAAGCATTGTAATTGGTATAAAAAATGCATAACTTATTGCATGCATTAGTAGATATTTATTCTATATTATTTTAAATATTTTTGTGAGCATTTCCATGTGATTATTCTATGAGTATTTCAGAGTTATTCTTGTGTTATTATCATATTTATTGAGTTCATTATATTGTAACTTTATTTTGATCTTGTGATTATTTTCTTGTAAGATTTACATTAAGTATTAGGCTTCAAAATCTATTAGTGGTATCAGAGCCACAACAAGGTTATTTGCATAGGTTTCTAAAAGTTTAAAATAGTCTAAGGAAATTTCCACTAGCTAAGTAAATACCAATAAAATTAAGGACATTACCACTGGATAAGAAAAAATAGTGAAACCAAGAATTCATACCACTAGGTTGAGGACAACCAGTGAAGATTAAATATTTAAATTTTAGAAAACCAACTCAAGGTAAAAGTTTGTCAATCTACAAATTAATTTTATCTATTCAAATAATAAAAAATAGAAGGTAATATACAATATAGATTTAGGTCTCAAAGATAGACCTTGATATTGATAGAGAAAGGAGACTTGAAAAAAGTCCCATTGAAGGTAGACTCAGAGACCCAAGAAGAAGGTCCTACTAAAGATTAAATATAGAAGAAAGAAGACTTCAAGATAGCAAAAATTCTTGAGGACAATCCTAGTTAAAGGACAACACATAGCACTTCAAAGGCAACATATTAGAATTCCACATTAGATAGAAAAACCAGAGAATTTAGGACAACAAAATAGCAAGGTGATATTTTGAAAGTGTGAATGCCACAAGGGAAATATTGAGAAGAGTGAATGCCATAAGGGCAATATTGAAAAGTGTGAATGTCACAAGGGCAGTATTAAAGAGAAAGGTAGCATTTGAAAGCCACAAGGGAAGCATTAAAGATAAATATAATATTTGAATGTCACAAGGACAACATTGGAGATAAAGATAGTAAATTCCACAAGGGCAGTAGTAAATAAAAGAGACAACAAGTTTAGAGAATGCACGGTAACATTTAAAGCATTGTCACAAGCAAGTGAAGTATCAAAATAACACCACAAAAATAAGTCTTGAAACAAGAGAAGGCAACACATTCAATCAAGAAAATACTAAAATATAGAAGAACAACATTGTAGATAAATAAAGAACTCTAGAAGGATTGCTTACTCCAATTTTGGGATAATCATCACCATTGGATGATAAGCCTATAAAATTCAAATATAGAGAAGTAAAGATTATAATTAAACTAAGCATAGGGGGAGAAATAAAAATGCAAGGAGATGTAAGGATAAATAAATATATCCTTGAAATACAAGGAGAGCATCGATGCAGAAGAAGAGAGAAGATTCAACCAAAGTGAGAGGACAACTTATGAATAGAAGATAGTTTTAGACAAGTTAATGTCCAAATATAGCAAGCTAAAATTCAAAGAAAACTAGAATAAACTTGAAGGCAGTAAATTTTTTGAAGGTATAAAGATATCAAAGTCTTAAAAAAATATTTTACTTTCAAGAAAGAAAGCGTTGGCAGAGTTAGAAAATTGTAGTCAAGGTAAAATTTTAGAGTGCAAGGTGCAATAGAAAAGTGTCATCATCCATCCAACGGTTGAAGGAGAAATATTTAATGTTATATTCTATGATCTACAAAAAAAGTAATAAGTAAAGGTAAGGATGTAAGCTTTCATTTGCATAAGAAAAAGTGTGATTTCTAAAATAAAGGAGAAAGCAACATTATACACAAGCACCAAGCTTGTTCAAGTGTAGGTAATGAAACATCAACCCTAGAGGTATTTGGGTGACATCTATTGAAGTGGAATTTCAAGAGACGGATCTTTCAATAAGAAAGGAGAGAAAGTGATCATTAGGTTGTATTAGAAATCTTGTGAATAGAAGGGAAAAATATAACATAATTTAGCCAAAGGAAATAACCAAGTGCAACTCAATCACAAAGGAAAGAGTTGAGTGCATTCCAGAGAGAAGAGAAGGAAAAACATCAATATCATCATTAAATGTGCCCTTGCATGTAGAAAAATAAACTCAAAGGTTTTTAAGCACAAAAAGGCAACTTAAATGAAATTTATAATGCTCAAGTATACTAAGCGCCAACTAAGAAGAGATATAGTATTTTTACAAAAAATATAAAGCATCATCTATTCAAAAGGTACCCTAGTGATGTGCAAAGTGTTTGAAATGAGATTGAGCATTGAAGTGTAACCCTAACATAAAGGAAAGTGAATAAATTAGTGAACCAAAGGAATATGAAATGGGTGGAAGTGTTAGAACATTGAGTGTGAACTAAAATGCCATGCAAACTATATAATGGACACGTTGAGTTAAAGAAGGTAAAAGGATAGAATGTGTAATGTCTATTCAGGAAGATTTCAAATAGTGGTTTAGTCAAGATTCACTTGATGTTATCACATGATCTCAAACACTCGAGTCAAGGAAGCATAGCAAAACGTTATTGAAATTACTAGCATCAAAGTCGTCATCCGAAGCAGTGCCTTTCAAGGAGGTAAAATTAGGGTTTATTAGATAAATTAAATTAATTTTTTATTTATCTAAAGTTTAGTGGAGTGATAAGGAGTTAATTTTTTATTTTTGGTTTTTAAAGGTTTTCTAAAGGTTATTTTGGAGTGATAAGTGTGCTATTAGAATAATAAAGGTTTTAATTGTTTTTAAGCATTTTCTTGGAGTGATAAGTAGTTAGTGAAAAGCTCTTTATTTTTTTACGTTTTATTTTAATATTTTTTTTAAATTCAAAATCAATAGAATATTTGCAAAAAAAATAATTATGGAGAGATAATTAGGGAGACATAAGGAATTCTAATTCAAACTTAGGATTTTTTAAATTTGCAAAAGTTCTTATTTTCCTAGTTTCTAGATAATTAGAGAGACAAGGAATTCAACATCAAAGTTTTTGAAAAATTTAAAGGCAGTCAATTTCAAGGTTATATGAGTATCACAATGACGTCCAACAATTTTTTTCTCTTATAGTCTCAACTTCTTAAAGGTCCTAATTATGCTTCATGAAAAAACAAAGTAAAATCAATCTTGATAGTAGAAAAGTTGTAGGACATTGTTAGAGGAACCAAAACAAAACTTGTTGAAGGTGATAGATAAATTAAAAATTATGAAGAATAAGCTAAAGCTCTTATGATAATAACATTTATAATTACAAATGAAATACAACCATATATAAGCTTAATAGTAACCTCTATAGAAGCATGGAATACTTTAGCCAAGAAAATTGAAGAAAAGAAAAAGCTACTATTTTGAATCTTCAAACTCAATTGCATTCTTTAAAAATTACTAGTGGTTAAAGCATTGAATTATTTTTTAGAAGAGAGGTAGGCATAAAATTAAAACTATTAAATTTAGGTAAAAATATAACAGACAAATTGCTTGTTCAAGTGATACTAAGAGCTCTTTCAAAAAATTACAAACATCTTGTTACTTCTTTGCAAATTCTTGGCAAGGACATTTCATTTGATGAGTTAGTCAATATTCTACAAGAGTATGAAGTTGAGAATTCTATCAAAGATGAAATGACTAACAATGCATTGGTAACTAAATATAACACACAAGGACATGTTGCTTCAACTTCAAGAGATAGGTTTAATAAGAGTAACAAATATTTTTTGATATTTTGAAGTAGGAATCATAATACAAATTTTTGTAGATATAATCCAAGGAATTATTCTCAAGAAAATCAGATAAATCAAAAAGGTCAAGAAAATAGAACAATAAAATCAAGATAATACCAAGCTCAATATCATCCTCATCAGCAAAAATTTAAAAAGTAGTATCCTTCTCAATATCAATATAATCAATCACAACTACAATATAGAGAAGGGAATCAAAAGGATCATTTAGCTCAAGAAATTCATGATCTAGAAGAAAATATGGAAGAAAATTAAGTCAAGGCTCTTTTAGCCAAATTAATAATACATGAAGAATATTTTTTTTAATATGCTAATAACTCATTTGATCAGAATACATAAAGGTAATATATTAAATAAAGCAAGAAAGAAAGGTTAGGTTTCAAGACTAGGATGAAGACTCATATTGAATACTAGAGTCTTCACTAACCAAATAATGTAATACAAGAGGATGTTGGAGAATATTACATTATTTGGTACATGCCAATGTACCATCTTGGTACAATATTAGATTAGGTGTGTGTATTATATTAGAGTGTGATTTTATATTTCATGTAATGTAATAATGTGTAGGTGTAGACACCTAAAATGCACCATGTGTAGGGAACTACTCATATGGGTATCCTAAAAGACCATATGAATGATCTTGGACCATTCCAAGTCAAAGCAGTGGTTTTAACCACTCAATTTAGCCAGCTTTGGCCTACTCAGCCTTAACCGCAGATAGCATCCATAGCTAATATGTCAACCATGGTTGACACCCATGGCTAATAGATTTAGTTATGCTTAAGAGCCACGACTAGCTCTATAACTATCACGGACTCCTGAGCCAAGACAAAATTAAGTTACAACAACCCTAAAAATGAATTTCAATTGATTTTGAGTGAGGAAGCTTCCAGATTCTTCCTCCCAACTGTTCCAACCTCTCGGTTCTTGATCTTGGCTTCTCCATGAAGCCAAGATTAGGAATTGAGAGTGTTATAATACCCCCCTCTAAATTGGGGAAATATCTACAGAATATTTCAATTGAATGTAGTGAAGCCCTGTCATATTAGAGAGCCATTTGCAACCCTTGAGGAGTGCCTATATGCTACTAATTTGGAAATCATGATTGCATGTGAAGCTACGAAGGTTTCAAGAACTTGAGGAGATCATCCATCCATAATCGAACCACTTACATTGCAAATTTGAAGAATCTACACCATCAATTAGTTCCAGAACATGGAGGCAACCCTTAACCATAAACTCCATGGATGAAATTAGAGATTCAAGCCCTGTTATAAGAGCAAGAGTATTTTCTCCTCAGTCGCAGCTATTAGCCATGGCTAATAGAACCAACTATGCTTTAGACCCACAATGAGGTTTCGACACTTAATTTCCCTCATTCTAGTTGTAGGATTTTCATTCTAAATATGCAATTAGATAGATCTGACATAGATTAACTTTCATTTATGCTTTTATATGGTTAATTCTAGGAATTAGAGGTAGCTTTACTCTATTTTCTCTTATTTTTCAATTTGCACTAGTTTCATTAGATTTGCTTCATTTCAAGTTTTAATGGTATATTATGCATCATAATAGCTAGATTTACTACTTTATTATCATTATTTACAATAATTTAGAGGTTTTGTAATCATATTTCCAATTTTCAATGCTTTCTTGTTATATTTTTCCCAATTCATGCAAATTCCTACCAAGAGCCTCATCATGAGAGGCCTCCTTTGCTTATAATTCTTTTATGTTGTTTCTTGAATGTATTTTTATAGGAACTGAGCACATTCAAAGAATTCTTGGCAACATATTCCTCCAATCGAGTGAGAAGAAGGCTTCCTTGAGCCTTAAGTAGTTTGTGTCTATTTTAAGAGCCTACGTATTGCACCATCCCCTTTGAGGGGCTCAAAACATCGTATCAATTGTATCAAGGAATTCGGTATCCCTAAGAGGGACATATTTGTAAAGTATATTTGCAATGATAATATAAAAAAGTTGTTTTTTCTTGTTCAATTCATTGTTATTCATCTTTACATGCTTTAATTCTTGGTATAATTGATGCAATAGCCTAGGTGTATGCTTTTAGGGTGGTACAGATGGAAATCACGATGGAAACCTTGCAAATTATGTTGTATATTACTAATTTTTCTATGTTTTTATGTTGTAGTATTATTCATGTTTAACACCCGTGACCCACAGTCTCAATCGTGCTTAATAGCCATGGCTAGCAACAGAGTAGAAATATAGACAGTAAGCAACATGTCTCTCCTTCAAATGTGGATTTATAGGTAAATAGACTTTCTGATTTTTGAATTATTTTCATTTTTTCCTGCCCATAGTTAATTAACTCACATAGAAAAAGTGTAAGACATAAATTTAATGAAAATTTAATGTCATTTGTTAACCACGGTTGATAGCTGTAGCTAGCACTATTAGCTGTTGCTATCAACCATGGCTAAGTTTTTGGGCTACAGTTTTATGTTGTGGTCTGCACTGCTACATGATACACAAACTATCAGCTAGCAATTAAAATTTGTGTGTATATTTTTCTTGCTGGAGCCCAATCAGAGGCTAATTTTATCATAAAAACTACATTATTTGAAGTTCCTATAGCTAATACATGCATATTTCTAAATCTAAAACACTTTTATTTTAGTCATATAGGAAAGAGCATGTTTTCTTAGTGATGCATGTTTCATTTACATAAAATTTTAAAATGAACACACACACACACACACACCACAAAACTTAAATTCTAGTGAGGTGGAATTCACACCCATCCACTAGTAGAGTTCACTGACGGTGGTAGTTATTTCCATCCCTTGGTCCAACTCCCACAAACCTTGTTCTTTTGGCCAATACCGACTCTAAGATCCATCCTATCCATACAAAATAACATGCATTCCTCTTTAGAGGGGTGTATCATTACACACAGTGTGCTAGGTGATGATTGGTAGAACCTATGCTCCCTACCCGGGTGTGGATTTCATCTCCACACTTTGGGGGGTTTACGTGACAGTGACTTCCATTGTTGATTATCGAGCTATGAGTATGCAAGTGAAATCCAATTAAAATAAAAAAGTATAACATCAAGAATTATGAAAATATGATGAGATTTAGTTTATGATACAACACACCTGAAACACACTCAAACCAGTTTATGGATCACAAAGAAAATTTAAAATATATAATCATCCTTGTTTGCATTGTTTTCTCTAAAATATACACAGGAGATAATTCATATCATGGTTAATCCATGGAGAGGCCAATATCAACACATAATTGAGGTCAAATCCAAAGCTCCACCTAATGCACAAAACAATGTGTCGAACCCTCAACCATAGAATCATCCCGAATAAAGTTCGGTGAGCATTAGAGGGGACAATTCTATATGCAGGGATTGTTTTTCAGAATATCCTTGATAGAGGAGGTAACACACACTCCTCTAGGGATATATCTAAGGATGGTTTAAGGCCCCCACCATACCAATATAGACAAAAATAAAATTCACCCAATAAGGGGTAGGAAGAGAGGGCCACTTCAGATCATAGGCTTGCACAAACTTCAAGCAATAATGAACTTGATAATTTTATTATTGGCATAGCTAGACTTGGAAAAAATGGTACTCCACCAAATCAACCCTAGAAAACAAGACAAATTGATGGTGTTGATAGAGTATTAGGGAAATTAGGGTGTAAGACCTTGGCTATACATTCTTTCTCCACAAGTTCTCATAGTGATAGTACATGTATGACTATCAGGGAACTAGGAGAATGCTCAAAGTGTTCTCGTAGTATACATACCCCTTCAACCCATGTGAGGACATATCACAGACAAAAATAGAATGCAAATGCTATCTTTATAGATAAATATAAGAGTGTGGTAGATGAGTCTATTGGGGTTCACACCTACAAAGCTTCTTGAATAGAGTAAACCCACCAAAGACCACATACGGCCTATCTTCTAGATCAATCACAAAAAATGGTGTCAGAGCAAAGGCAGCATATATTTTAAGATATTTTGAAAGATGTAGCATAGATCGTGACTGCCTCAAAAATGAGGATACTAAAATACAAAGGTTGTTAAGGAAATTTCTATATGAGAAACACATCCTTGACCAAAAGGAGTGTGCAGAGAGAGAATTGATTGGATCGTGTCAATTTACCCCTAGGAGTGAATACAGGGAGCACCCTCATAGACAAGGTGCTTCGTAGACCGAATTACACCTTGAGAACATTGGAAATTGTACTCACTACATGATGCAAAACATGTTATAACACCTAGCACATGAACATCATGGGTATTCTCAGTACGATGAAGTAGTAGGAGATGAACAAGAACATGAATATCCTGAGATATCCTTAGTCAAATTTGAGGATGAGCCTATTCCCCCACATCGATCAAAGAAGAGTATGCCTCCAAAGTCTCCTCAAAGACCTCTTAGGGAAGAGGAGATTCTATCTTCGAAGGCCTATAAGGCCTTGGTAGAAAAGGTAAGAGCAATTGAAAAACAAGGGACGACTTACCAAAGCCAACCTTGAACAACATACACAATGTGCCTTTATGCCCGTCAATGCCTACTCTAGCGTATCCTAATCACTTCAAGATGCGAAAACTGGATAATTTTCAAGGAGATGAAGATGCTCAAGAGCATGTCATCTGTTTCATGAATATGTGCTTTTAGATAGAAATTAGTTATGCTCTATTAATGAGAATCTTCATCACAACCCTTTTAGGTCCTGCCTTGGAATGGTTAAACCAACTAAAGAGGCACAACATAACCAATTTTGAGCAACTGGCTAATGCTTTTCTCGAAGGCTTCTCCTTCGGTGTCAAGAAGAAGATAAACCTATATAATTCTATTGATCCCATTTTTTTGCATCCTTACCTTTAGGCTAAAGGATCCACACCCGGAATTGGGATGCAAGAAGGATGGAACAATACCTCGGACTGAGAGGCCCTTTGAAGGTCGTGCCTCTCGGGGGAGGGGTATAAGGGTGAATTTTTTATGGATGGTGGGGTTCACTAGGAAACTTTGAGTGGTAGTTTCCACACCTAGGTTGAGAATGGGTTTTATAAGTTCATTTTGTACTTCAATCATTCATAATCCTAGGTTGGCCAGAATTAATCTAAGCTATTCTATATGAAATGCCAATTTATATGAATACAGAAAGCATAAATGAATTCTAAATACTAGGAATATACTAAATGAGAAAGAATGTACCTGATTTCGGATGTCTAATGAAGATTTTGAAGCTTGTAAGAGTCTAGATCATCCCAAAAATGATAGGATCATCTGCAATTGTACAGAATCATCCCAGATTACAGTTGATTTTCTGATATCAGACGAGATCATCGTCAATCTGAAGAATTCATTAGATAAATCCGTCAAAATCCTGCAATCATAGAAATAAACACAAAAACAAAAAATGCTACTGCAAGAATAATGCAAAATAATAGAAATGACAGTATGAATGCTTAATTGATAAATATAGATAGTATATTAAAGGAAATGCATTGTTTTAATAACTTATTTTAACTTTATCATGCATTTATGCTAAATGAGGTGAACTCCAGGATGCAGAATGAAAATAAATCAAGTTAATGCATAGTAAAATAAAGAAGAAATATGAGAAATGCAAACTCAAGGCTCTGGTTGCCCCCAATCTGAACTACTATCGAGATCGCCTCCAATCGTATGATATCATCGTCGATCTGTAACTATATTGTTTGAAATCATTTGGAATCACTTGCGACGATCCGAGCTTCCTCCAGATGAAGCATAGTGAAAACATGCAATGAAAAACTTGAAAATACAAATGCAAATTATGGGGGCAAGGATGTTCTAATACAGCAAAACTAGATTTGCAGGGGAATGATCAGCCAAGGGTATAAACTAGAAAAATCCCAAGTTTATATAGGATTAGGGGGAGATTAAGAAGTTGGGGATCATCCCAGTTTGGGAGATCCTTAGGGTAGGAATATCCAACTATGCAGAAATGCTTCTGCCCAAGTTGGAGAGGCTGTTGAAACAGAATCTAATTATGAAAATTTGGTTTTGGGACGAAATTGTCTGGACGTTCTATTCTAGACGAATTCGTTCGATCTGGGACGATTTCGTCTGATCGACGATGATATCGTCCAACGGTCAAAACAACTCCTAAAAATGGCATGAAAATTGGGGAGAGCGGTTAACTAGAAATTTCGGGGTTAAAATTCAAATTTTTATCTTTTTACTAAGGGTTTAACTGTGCCAATTTTAGGGTGCTACATTTTGCCCCCTCTTTAGCGAATTTTTTGAAGAAAATGTGTTAAAGACGAGTTCTTCTCATTTTACGAGAAAGCAAAAATTTATTCTATTTTTTAGAATAAGATTCTAGGTCGAATCGTACAACTGCTTACTATGGTGCCCCCTCCGATTTTTTACCCAAATCGAACGTTTGAGGTAAAAACGCGAAAAAGCAAAAAAATTAAAAAATTAAAAAAAAATGTTATTTTTTTAAATAAAATTAAGAAAAATAGGGTAAAACCCTAATTCATTTTTACTGTTCATTTTGGCTATTTTAGAGATTTGTAGGTAAAATGGTATAAACAGCGCACAGATCAACAGAGGTCCAGCGCGGGTTGCGGGTAAGGATCTAAACCTAGTGAATTATATTTTTAATTTCATTTGTGATTTTTAATTTAAATTTTTACTGTTTGTGGGGCATCATGGCCGTTTTTAGGCCATCGAAAATGTTGGGATGAAATCATCCCATTCTCTTCGAAATCGTCCTCAGATCTTGGATTTTGTCTAAGGGCGAAATCGACAAAATAGGGGCGATCCCGTCCAATAAGGGGTGATCCCCAAGTTGAGAAATAGGAGATGATTTCATCCTAACAAGGATGATTTGACTCAATTTAGTATGATATCGTCCAATAGTGGATGATATCATCATTGTTTTATAAGATGAAATTGATTTTAATGATTATCTATTAATGATTTTTGTTGTTTTATTATTTATTTTACAGAGGGGATTACTAAAAAGTCGAGAATGGAAATATGGGAGGCTAAGAGATGACGTAGCTATGCTCGATTAGGTAAAGCGAGATTGACTAGCAGAGGTTGGGCTACAACATGTGGCAGAGATGCCAAAAATACCTATAGACATGGGGCTATTGACAACCCTAGCAGAGAGGTGGTATTCAGGGTCATCCTATTTTCGGCTATCGATAGGGGAGATGGATACCACTCTAGAGGATGTATGGAGGATTTTGAGGATCCCCATATATAGACGGCTGATGAATCCTA
Source organism: Wollemia nobilis (assembly GCA_028583015.1). Lineage (NCBI taxonomy): Eukaryota > Viridiplantae > Streptophyta > Pinopsida > Araucariales > Araucariaceae > Wollemia > Wollemia nobilis. The sequence goes on along the minus strand of JAQPPZ010000753.1, from coordinate 16,318,558 downwards.
CGTCCAATAAGGGCCATGCCATGATGCGACTGTGCGAAGATCCTAGCTTCACCCTAGAGAAGGGTAGGGTGAGCATCGAGACATTGAGGCAGATGCCTAGTGTGTCTCGATTGACTCAGGTTTTGGTAGGGGTAGTGGGTGGCTTACTACTATGCCACTAGAGCGGATGTATGTTACCATGGCTGCTCTCAAATGTGGTTTGTGATATGAGATACCACAACTACATATTTGTTTGGGGTAGCTTTGTACTATGTCGTTTGTATAGGATCCTGTATCGGGTCGTATACAAGGGAGGTCGATGTCTAGTTTTGACATCGTTGCTACAAGTTTGGTTCTGGGAGCACATTGTGATGCAGAGGTCGGTAGGGCTTCCACTGATAGGGGTTGACTAGGAGAGACCTTGTGTTTTCTATTGGTGCCTCCAAAGAGGGTCACAATGGTAGATAGATCTGTCGATGTCCTAGAGGTTTCCAGACGACCTCATCCTTGACCAAATCACCTAGAGGCCATGGAGAGAGCATCTAGGGTGGGGAGAGGATGGACAAGAGTTGGCTTGCATCAGGCAAGTCTTCCGGCTAAGGATGGAGTGGAGAGAGGTAGATATCCACTGCTATGACCAATTTTTGTGGTAGTTCGGTCTACAGTAGGGGATCCCTTCTCTTAGGGATTACGAGTTCTCCCAGACTATCTAGGATAGTACTACATTAAGCGGGACTCCAGATATGTAGCGATTCTAGAGTCAAGATGCAGAAAATACCTCCATTCAGCTAGTGTATGGGGATGACACAGGGTCATAGATGGATATGATGCCTGGTATGCAAGAATCTGCTCTTCTCGAATGACAAGGGCATAGGGTCCAATGCACGCTTTTGTGCGATGGATGGTGAGGTGATGCTAGGCTACCATCGATGCAACAAGGAGTTGTAGAGGGAGGGAGCAATGCCGGTATTCTCAGGAGATACATCAGAGAGTGCCACAGTCTCTAGAGATACCAAAATAGCTAGAGAGGAGAGAGGAGGTACTCCCTTCTCAACAGAGGGATAGGCTAGCATCGCCTGATAAGGGCAAGGGTATCGAGGTGGCAGAGAGTAGCGAGATGGTGGCTCTCCGGGATGAGGTTGCCTACCTCTAGACTCAAGTGCAAACATTGCAAGATGAGGCTACATGACTTAGGGCTCGGAGTGGAGGGGCAAGCACTTAGGATCTGTAATGGTCTATTGCTCAGACTGCATTCTATCAAGGATTGTACTATCACATGGTTTCAGAGAACCAGAGGATACCATTTCCAGTCCCTATTGCAAAGCTGGTAATGATGGGATCATCAAGGACATCCTCACGATCGACGATGAGGACCCATGATATAGCACGAAACTCTATGGGACCACCTCCTCCATGCTAGGAGGGATTCTCGAGACTAGCTGCTATTTGGCTGGATTGTAGATTTTTGAGAGGATTGAGTATGCCAGGGTATAAATTGTGGCATACCATTCTAGTTGTGATATGATGTACATATATTTTGATATATATATATATGATTTTATGATATGACTTGTCCATATGTTTGATGATGCTTCAATTTTGGAATTGTTGATTGATTATTCATGTAATTATGTCATTGGAAATAGTATAAGTTTTAGGTCATGCTGTAAAATTTAAATGAAATAATCTGATGTAAACAAATTGGTTATTGTGGTATGATTTGATAAAAAATAAAGGGACTTCTAACAATAATTTCAAATGATATTGTTGTTGTTATAGACCATTTCATGGAGTCGCTGCTCGCTAGGTCATCAAGCTAATCCCAGTATAGAAATATTGTTAAAATTAAAAAGTTCTTAAGAGACTGTCTTAAGACTTTGTGTTGTGATGATGAAAATGATGATGGTGATGATTTTTTTTCAGATTTTCATAAAAATATTATGCATGAAATATTAAAAATAAGACTTTTCCTAGGCATAATATTCCTAAGTGTGATAAAATTTTGAACAATTCCTTAGGAATTATACCATGGTTGCAAAATGGAATGTTGACATAATGAAATGAAATAGAAAAATGTGTTCATTCTTTTTAAAGCACAATTGTGTAACATAATGATATAAGCCATATGTTTTTATGAATTAAATAAATGGGAAATAAAATTAGAACAATGGTTTGCTCTAGGCCTAGAATTATAGGTATAGACTTATACCATCATCGCGAAATCCAAAAATATTTTTATTGCATAATTGGTTTTTGATTTTGAGATAAACAGAAAATATATATAAGATGAGGACTTGCGCTAAGCATAGATTCTAATTTAGGTTTTTAGCAACTATACCATCGTTGTGAAAGTCGAAAGTATTATATAAATGTGACTTTATTTACTAGATTTTTGAAGATGTTGTGAAAGAAAATTTTGGATTTTGGAAAGAAATGTATTTAATTGTTTTTATGCTAAGAAAATGTTCTCAAATAAGAAGATGAAATTATTCTAAAATATTTGCATAAATATCTTAAATTATCTCAAAGACAAAATGTAGATTTATAAGGAACCCTTATGTGCAAGTGTGAGTTCATTGCCGATCTTGATTTATCATAATGATACAAAATCTCTCAAATACAAATGTGTGTGCAAGTGTATTGTTCATTTACCAATTTTGAGCAAGATAATTTGATACAAGTAATTTGAATTAACCAAATAAATGTTCGTTGACCATGATTTATATGCATGTAACCATACCAGACTACTATGTAATTTGGGTTATTAAGAGCTAGCTGATCCACAAGAAGAAATAGGTTTGTACAAAAGAAGGTCGCTAATGTGACAGACATATCACCATGCTAGGGATTACCCAAGGCCAAGTGGGTTGGGCACAAACCACCTGTTATGGGGCTTACCTCACAGTTTTTGAATAATTGAGAATTCCAAGGATTCAAACTCATTCACCCTTCTTTTCTTTTCAAGGGGTAGGGAAAGGGATTTTATTTCTTTTGCTTTTGCTTTTTCTTTTTATCTTTTCTTTTTTTTTTTGTATTTTTTCTTGGAACTGAGATAATGCTGAAATATTTCTGCGATGGTACAAAATGATATATATATATATATATATATTTTCCTTTTCTCATTTTCTTTGAATTTTCTTCCTATACTAGGGGTACTTGCTCGGATTGGATGTAGAGCAAGGGATTTTTATTCTGGGCAGGGGTGAGCTTGTCCTTTTGTCAATTCTCAAAGATTCTAGACCATGTGCATGATAGGATAGCAAGGGAAACTTTTTGCTCAAGAAACCACTTCTACTATGTAGCATCATATCGAATTTGCAATGAAATCATTTTAATGTGAAGAGATATACTTGGTTTAAATAAATAACAAGATAAATTCTCTATGCTCAGAACTTTATTTAATTCAACTATGGACTTTGATATAAGAGAGATTAATAATCATACCAAATAAAATCAATATATTTATTCATATGAGTGTGAAAATGCGAGATTCCAAATAAATGCTAATTTATCCAAAATAACTGAAAATATAACTGCAATACTTCAAGAATTAACAGGTGTGAAAATAAAAGATGTTTTTGAAGATTTTGATGATTTTGAAGTTTTTATATTTTGATTTTGATTGATGAATTGAGAAGATACACAATGTGATTGTTTTTTGAAATTTTTATATGGATGACTAAAATGAAACAATATGCAAAATAAAAATATATACAATGGTGAAATGGCCAGAATTATGCATAATAGCGCTTAATATGCATAATGTTCATAGGTTTTTTAAGATCTTTACCATCTAAGGTAGCTAATATGTATGCTCTCGAGCCGAATTTAGTAGTAATAATATACGGTCCAAGCCAGTTGGGCTCGAATTTACATTTAAGATCTTTAGTTGCATTAGTATTTTTTTTATTTCCTTTCAAGACAAGGTCACCGATCTCAAAGGATCGATGATAAAATTTCTTGAGATATGCTCGTTTAAGATTGTTCTGGTAGGCTCGAAGATGCTCCAAAGCATTGATGTGCTTCTCATCTAGGAGTTCCAGCTGACTAAATATTCCAGCATGATATTCATCTCCTACTTCAGTATCTTGAAGTAGCAGAGCCAAAGAAGGAACTTCTAATTCAAAGTGAAAAACTGCTTCAATGCCATAACCAAAACAAAAGGTGAAGTGTCTGTGGGGGTACGAATGCTAGTTCGATAAACCCACAAAGCAGGATATAGTTGAATGTGCCAATCTCGGCTAGATTTATTGACCAGTATTTTGAGTATTTTAATTAATGTTTTATTAGATGCTTCTGCTTGGCCATTACCCTGAGGATAATAGGGAGTGGACCAATGATGTTGAATTTTATATTTTTGACATAATTTCTTGACATATTTATTTTTGAAACAAGTTCCATTATCCGAGATGAAATTTGCAGGAATTTCGAACCTACAAATAATTTAATTAAAAATAAATTTGGAAACTTGGGTTCCAGTGCAAGAATATAAGGGCATAGCTTCAACCCACTTCATGAAATACTCGATGGCGGTTATGATGAATTTGTGTCCATCAGATGACACATGATTGATTTTTCCAATGATGTTTAAGCCCCATTTTGAAAAGGGCCAAGGAGATGAAATATCATGTAGCTCTTGTGCAGGCACATGGAAAAGTTCAACATGTTTCTGGAACTTTTCGCAATGGCGCACATAATCATGTGCATCATTCTCCATGGTACACAAAAAATATCCTATCCTAAGTAGCTTCTTAGCAATGACGCTACCACTAAAGTGTCCCCCACAAGATCCATTGTGGGCTTCACTCAAAGCTAATCTAGCTTCTTCTAGATTCAAACATATCAATAGGATACCTTCAAAAGATCTCCTATATAACATATTTCCAATTATGATGAAGCGACTTGCTCATCTATGCAATAACCGACACTAGTTTCTATTAAAACCTTGAGGGAAGGTCCCATTTTGAAGAAAATTTAAGATATCAGTGTACCAAATTTTAGGAGTAGTTTCATTGATTAGAAACACATCCAAAGGTTCTAAGCATGATTTATTTGAAGTGGGTTCCTGGAGTCGACGAATAATTATGGTAGCATATTCGTACTCTAACTCCAAGGGTAAAAGAGATGCAGCTACAGCCATAGCATCAGTCGCACAATTGCTAGTTCGAGGAATAGCTTCCAAGGTAACTTGATCAAATAAAGATATCAATTGTAATACATATGCTTTATATGGATGCAATTTATCATCTCTGGTCTGATAAAAAACATTAATTTGATTTATGAAAAGTTGAGAATCATCGAAAACTAATATATTTTTAATTTTCAATGCCAAGGCAGATCGTAATCCTAGGATTAGAGCCTCATATTCAGCAATGTTATTAGTACAGGAAAACATTAATTTAAAGGACAGAGGTATAAGATGTTTCTATGGATATATTAAAATAATACCTGCACCAACCCCACTCATGCATTAGGATCCATCAAAGTATAAGGACCATTGCTCTGGATGGTCTGCCTCTAGTTTAAGGCATTCGTCAGGAAACTCAATGATGAGGGGATGGGTAGACTCTAAGGGTGCAATAGCTAATTGATCTGCTATGATTTGACCCTTAAAATACTTTTGTCCTATAAACGTGAGTTCAAACTCTCTTAGCGCAAGAACCCACTTTGATGTGCAACCAGATAAATAAGGTCGACTCATGAGATACCGCAAAGGATCAAATTTAGCAATAACATAGGTTTTTTGATTGAGCATATAATGGCGTAATTTTTATGTAGAAAATATGACTACTAGACATAACTTCTCTAATTCTGTGTAGTGGATTTCATAACTGATTAATGTTCTGCTAATACAATAATTAGCACGTTCTTTCTTCTCATCATCAAGTTGAGCTAACATATCTCCTAAGGCAAAATCTGAAGCAAAAATATACAAGATAAATGGGCAATCAGGTCTAGGTGGCGAAATCATAGGTGGGTTAAGAAGATATTGTTTGAGGAGTTCAAATGCTTCCTAAAATTCGTAGTCCCAATGGAAAAAGACATCCTTCTTAAGAAGCTTAAGAAAGGGTTCAGTTTTATTTTCCAGCTTATCGATGAAGCAATGGATAGCTTGAAGCTTACCTTGTAAACTTTGTAATTTTGATATATTTGTGGGTGTGGTCATATCAGTGATAGCCACAATCTTGAGAGGGTCAATTTTTATGCCACGTAAAGAAACTATAACCCCCAATAATATACTGGACTTAACTCTGAATATACATTTAGCTGGATTCAATCGGATAAGATATTCCATTAACCGATTAAATAATTTTCTCAAGTCATCTAGATGGTCATCTTCTTCAGTAGAAAAAGCTCTGATGTCGTCTACATAATCATGTCGTATATCATGCATCATATCATGAAAAATATAAGTTATGCCCCATTGATATGTTGCACCTGCATTCTTCAAACCGAATGGCATCACTTTCCAACAAAACGTTCTGCCAATAGGTTCTGCCAAAGCACACATATCAAAGGGTCTAGGATCACCATGGATGGTAACCAATTGATTCTTAAATTTTAATTTAACACATTGATGTAAATTTGAGGGAACGACTCACATTACATTGATCCAAGGGTGACCCAAAAGTATATTGTATGATGCAGGGCAATGTACAATAAACACGGTTGTATCCAAGGTTCTTGGACCAACCTGCAATGGAATGGTAATAACTCCACATGTTTCTTGTGTTTCGTCATTGAAGGCTTTTATGATCATATCAATTCTTTTCATTTCATCAGTTCTAAACCCAAATCTTTGGTAGAAGTCAAAAAGTGCAGATGTTTAAATATGAACCATTATCAATCAGGACTCGTTTAAATGCTACATCTCTAATTAAGGTAGTAATATATAATGGGTTATTCTTATGTAAACTATGTTGAGGTATGTCTCTATCCTGATAGTCAATACAATCAAATTCACAAGTTATTATAGTATTAGCCATGGCTTCAGGTTGAATTTCTTGTGGTACCATCATCTAGCTTAATGTGAGCATTAATTCATCTCTATGTATAGGGGGGGATCTTAAAAGGTCCAAAAGGGAAATTATAGTTGTAATGTTTGATAGTTGCTCATTAATATTGTAAGGAGGTTTAATTTGAACATTAGGTGCCTGATTCTCTTTATTAGGAACTTTCAAAACAAATGGATTTGATCCATTGTTCTGCATTTGATCTTGTTTAGAGTTTTGAGCCTGTTGTCTAGTAACATCTCTGATGGTACCAACAATATTATTCTATGGATGATGAATGGGTCTTGGTCTAGCATTTATGGCTTGCTCATTAGAAATTAATTGGTGAGATGATGGTCGAGTAGTGACTCTTCTTGGAAATGGTTCTTATGGGACCATATGGCTTATGATAGGGGGAATAGGATCTGATTCATCTTCAGAGCTATTCAACTAATTTGACATGATTTCCATATCACTCTCAATATCATATTTTGTATCACTAATATTAGGTGTCTAAATATTATGTAGAGGCCTGGTTGTAACCACGGATAAAGTTATGTCAAATATTTCCAAATCATGAGCAGGTAAATGCCCACTAATAGTCCCTACATATCGGGTAGGAGGGGGAACATTATGATGTTCAATTTGATTAGCCACTTCCTTGCCATGCTTTGGTAAAGGATGTTGAAATATGTCCAATGACTGATTGGCATTCTAATTTTTGTTTTGAGGAATGTTCTTTTGAGTATTATTAGGAGGATTTTGCTTAGGTTGAAATGCTTGTACCTCCATCTCATTGTTATCAATCAGGTCCTGTATTTTATGTTTTAATATTTTACAAGAGTTGGTAGTGTGTCCAAGTCCTCTATGGAAGTCACAGTGTAAATCAGCTCTGTATCCGGGTATAGTTGGATCAGGTTCCCGAATAGTTGGTAATTGAATCAAACCTCGTTCTAATAATTGCGGTAGAATGGTTGATAAAGGTTGATTTAACCTAGTAAATTCTTGAGGAGGTTTATCGAGAGGTTTCAATATAAACTTCTCTATTGTATTTGTAGCATTAATAGTAGCAACATTTCTATTATCAGTGACTCCATCACCCACAACTTTTTTATTTTTATATTGATTTCTGGATGTTTTCTCATTGTCTTTCTTTTTAAGTTGTCCTCTCCAAATGAGAGCATCTTCCACTCGTCTGGCTAAGTCTATAGCCTGATCGAAGGTGGTCAAGGTAGCAGTTGATAATTCATAAGATAGTTGGTCTTGTAAATTATTAATAAATATGTCCAACATCTCCCTATAAGGTAACACAAAGTGCAATTTTCCTATCAACTGTCTCCACCTAGCTAGGAAATTAGCAAAACATTCATCTTTGTCTTGTTTTAATTTATACAAGTCTTTAATGGTCACATGCCTTTCGATGTAGGCACTAAACTGATGAACAAAAGACTCAACATTTTCTTTGAAGTTCCTCAAAGAATTAGTGGATAATTGATAATACCACTCTAATGCCATTCCTCCTAAACTTTTTGGGAACATTTTTAGCAATAATAAGTCATCATGTGATATATCATGACATGCTATCCTAAACATACGAAGATGCTCTATGGGATCTTCGGTTCCTTTATATATGGGAAAGATAGGCATAGGAAAATGTTTAGGATATGGTTGTGCTACAACTATAGGATCTAACGTCTAACTACACATCTCTTGATAATTGTACAAGGGATGATAGGGATCTATCTGGTCCATGCGGGAAACTAATTGTTTCACCACAGTTTCAAGATTACTAGTTTGTCCACCATATTGGTTCGGTGGGACATAAGCATGGGATTTATGAGTGTATGATAGTGCGACATAAGGATTAGATACTATATTGCTATTATGCAAAGCATTGGTAGGAAGAGTATTATGAAGAGGATTTTTAGTAGTATTATGTTGTATCCCAGATTGTTGGTAATTGGTGTTTGGTTTTGTTTTGGGTTTTTGCTGATTTGAGGTATATTGCTCAATAGCTTGGCAAAATAGAGCAGTAAATGATGGTTTATTTTGTGTAGGAATGACCCTAGGCTTGCTAATAGGCACTTTAGATGGTTGGGTAACCTGTTGTTGTTGCATGTTCTGGATTATAGCTGCCATATCCAAATTGGATGGTCCAACTTGATCACTCTCTTGTTCAATAAAGGACAAGGGATTAGTGCATGTATGAAATACGTCTTCTAGAGTTTCTTGAGTCTCACTAATTCAATCCTTGTCCATGTGGACTGCTCTATTAAGAACACAAATATTAGTATTAATGAATTTCTAGAATTGATCCATGTTTTCAAATGTGACATATCCTCCCAGAGACATCTTAGGGGATGAGGATCCTTCCTCTCTATTAGTTTCTTCTTGTTCATTTCCCACAGCAAGGTCTTCTTCTTTCTGATCTAGGGTTCCTTCTTTCGAAATTTGATCCTCACGAAGGACATTTGGGTTATTTAATGGTTTTCCTAACCAATCTTCTTCTTCTTCAGTCTATTTTCCATTCCTAGGTCTAGGCATTGTGCTTAAACTTAGATTTCAAAATATATATATATATATATGCGATAGGTTTGAGAGGTATATATTTTAATTATATACCTACTATAATACTTAAAGGGGAAATGTTTTGATTTTTTTTTTTTTTGCATTTTGTAATATTATTTCACAAGTATAAAAATAACATATAGCATGCTAGTTGCAAGAAATAACAATAATAAAAAGAATAACTTAGTTTTCTATAAATAATTTATGGATATCATTGATGGGATCAAGTTCATCAGGAGTCATGAAATGCTCCTCTTCAAATTGAAAATGATTTTTCAAAAATTTGACAAAGTGTGCTATAGTAATATGATCTGTCTCAGATTTTGACCTGTAGAGATAAATTTCATGGAAATATTCTTGATATAACACAGCTCTAGGAACTCTATTCCATATTTTCCTATCTGTAAGAACGACTTCTTTATCCTCTATACGAGATAGAAAATTATGTCCTACAACTGCATTCTCAAGGTATTCTTCAAAGGTGTACAATTCAGAAGACACAAGTGCTCTTTTATCGGCTAACCACCTATGGAAAGCTCTCTAAATTTCATGGCATAAAGTTACCTGATCAGGATCCAAGATTCTATCTAGGAAAAACCTCTTGATTTGCCTAAGTTCGGTTGATCTAGATGAAATAATATCCAATATCCTATCAAGTTCATCCCACAAAGGTTGGACTCTATTCATTTGAGGTACTCTAAGCATAGACATAATCTCTATGGTTGTTAATTTATTTTCAAAACTTATGGTAAAAACTCGTCTTTTATTATAATCTACCATCTAAATATGATATGTAACTTTAATTATTTTTCTAATGATTCTAGATGTTTTCTTTTTTTCTGGATTGTTTTCAAAAGGTTTTAGTTTCACGTCGGGTTCACCAAAATGTATCGACCCAAATTTTTTGCGTCCTTACCTTCAGGCTAAAGGATCTGCACCTGAAATGGGGATGTGAGAAGGATGGAATAATACCTCATACTGAGAGGCCCTTTGAAGGTTGTGCCTCTCGGGGAGGGGTATAAGGGTGAATTTTTGACGGATGGTGGGGTTCACTAGGAAAATTTGAGTGGCAGTTTCCATGCCTAGGTTGAGAATGGGTTTGATGTGTTCATTTTGTACTTAAATCATTCATAATCCTAGGTTGGCTAGAATGAATCTAAGCTATTCTATATGAAATACCAATTTATATGAATACAAAAAGCATAAATGAATTCTAAATACTAGGAATATACTAAATGAGAAAGAATGTACCTGATTTTGGATGTCTAATGAAGATTTTGAAGCTTGTAAGAGTCCAAATCATCCCAAAAATGATAAGATCATCTACAATTGTACATAATAGTCCCAGATTACAGTCGATCATCTGAGATCATATGAGATCATCATCAATCTAAAAAAATCATCAGATGAATATGTCAGAAGCCTGCAATCATAGAAACAGACACCAAAAACCAAAAATGCTACTGCAAGAATAATGCAAAATAATAGAAATGATAGTATGAATGCTTAATTGATAAATCTAGATAGCAGATTAAAGGAAATGCATTGTTTTAATAACTTATTTTAACTTTATCATGCATTTATGCTAAATGAGCTAAACTCCAAGATGTAGAATGAAAATAAATCAAGCTAATGCATAGTAAAATAAATAAGAAATATGAGAAATGCAAACTCAGGGCTCTGGTTGCCCCCAATATGAACTGCTATTGAGATCACCTCCAATCGTACGATATCATCGTTGATCTACAACAGGATCATCTGAAATCATCTGGAATTGCCTACGATGATCTGATCTTCCTCCAGTTGAAGTACAGTGAAAACTTGCAATGAAAAAATTAAAAATATAAATGCAAATGATGGGAGCGAGGATGTTCTAATACAGAAAAACTAGAGTTGCAGGGTAATAATAAGCCAGGGGTATAAACTGGGAAATTCCCAAGTTTATATAGTATTAGGGGGAGGTTAAGAATTTGGGGATCATCCCAATCTGGGAGATCCTTAGTGGAGGAATCTCCAACTGCACAGACACGCTTCTACCCAAGTTGGAGAGGTTGTTGAAACATAATCTAATTATAAAAATTTGATTTTGGGTTGAAATCATTTGGACGTTTTGTTCCATATGAATTCATCCGATCTAGGATGATTTCGTCTGATCGACGATGATATCGTACAACGGTCAAAACAACTCCTAAAAATGGTGCAAAAAATGGGGAGAGCGGTTAACGGGAGGTTTTGGGTTTAAAATTCAAATTTTTATCTTTTTACTAAGGGTTTAACTGCACCAATTTTAGGGTGCTACAATAATCTAGCTACTCTAATGCAATATGACGATGAGCCGATCATGGATTATGGGAAGAAGGATAAAATTTATGGTAAAGTTACCATTTTCCATTTCGACCATAGAATTGACTCGAATGTTTACAAAGAGTTGTGTGAAGCACATCTTACTATTGTTGTAGCTGCAACAATACCAAACATTTTAGGAGCCTTGGTGCAAGCTAAGGTAATTTAGGACATCAAGTTACAGGAGGGTAACTTGAAGCTCTAGAATAGGAAGGATTGGAACAAGAAGAACACTCAAAATCAAAATCACCAGGCCAAACCGGCCCATGTGAATCAAGTGGTGTTAAATGTTCAAAAAGGGTACAAGGGAAAACAACAATAGAATTATTAGGCCTAACCTTCTCCTGTGTGATACGAATAGCATAAAAATAAGAAATAAGGTAAGAATAAAGAGCATCACCTTCCTTTCCAATTCACACTATTATCGAAGATGATGGCATAAATCTTCCATAAATTGTGCAAGGCTAAGGTCATTAACTTACCAGAGTTCAAGTTGCAAGACCCTAACCAACCCAAAATAAAAGGGTATAGGGATGATCAATATTGTGTATACCATAGAATTAAAGGACATGACATTGAAGAATATTATAGTTTTAAACATGTGGTACAAAATAGGATCAAAAAATGTGAGCTAACTGTCGACAACCCTCAAGCTCCAAACAATCAAAATATGGGGATTTTCAAAAATCCTCTTTCGAACCATGAGCCTCTGAGGAATAATGTTGGCCAGATGAACCAAGTGCATATCGAACCAACTACCTAGGGTTTTGTAAGAATGGTAAATCTTATCACAAGAAAATAGAGGTATGAATGATCGGATCCACCTCTAGCTCCAATTAGGGTGCAATTTGTGCCTCCACAAATGCCAATGTAAAATAATATGCCAGACCCACCAACTAGACCGGTGGTTACCATCAAAAGTAGGCTTTATGAATTGATATAGCAGTCTCCTAAGCACAAGGAGATTCTCATGGACATATTAAGATCTATTTAAGTTCAGTCCTAGGACCCTGAAGCATTCATAATTTTTTTGGGACGTGCTACAGTACCGAGAGCCGATGATTCAATTTCATGATCACAAGATTAAAATAGTCTCTACTACTATAGCGGACCCACCATTGCATATAATTGTGTGTGTTAACCACACACCATTTAAATGGGTATTGATTAACATAGGGTCTTCAATCAATATTATTACTACCAAGGCATTGGCATACTTGAAGTTTCCAAAATCACACATTGTACCTTCAACCTTCACTTTGAGAGCATTTAATTATGTGTTATGCTCAACGATTGGTACTATAGTATTTTCTATTTAGGTTGGACTAAAGACCATCCCTGTGATATGTCATGTACTTGAAGGTGCTATGCAATATAACATCCTCTTAGGGAGGCCTTGGATTAGAGAGATGCATTGCATTCCCTCAATTTTACATCAATGTATTAAATATATACATGAGGGACAAGTTCACATGGTTCCTTTTGATGAGGAACCATTTAAATATGTGAACCAAGTAGATTTTCCTAGAGATTTCATTCTCCCTTCAATGCACCTGGATATATGGCCAATGTCACCCATAAAACATCCAGAAGGTAAACTAAAGGAAATGTGTGCAGGATCTTCCACATCAGCACCACAGCTATCAGAGTACACAACAATAGCTTCAATAAAATCTATAACATCCATGATGCTTAGAAATGACAATAAGCTTAAGGTAGTTATGGGCAAAAAAGAGCCAAAGCAAGCATCCAAAGTAGCAACTATCGAGGTTCCTAGTCCCAAGGATGAAGGGGATGCTCAAAACTAAGTTGAGGAGGCATCTCAACCTACTTCACCTAATTCTTTAGCTAGATTATATGCACTATAGGTGACAGTCCATTTGGTCAATCCCAAGCTAGTGAAGTATATAGTATAGAACGTGTCATTCATGCCATTTATCAAGACTGCACAGGACATGGGAAGACCTCAAGCCCATCACTTTTCTATAGGGATGGTGGTACCACTATGGATGCCACCCAAAAAAACAAATTTCATCTATGGAGGGCTTGACAAACTTGCAAATTGAATGCCCATAGATGAGGATGATGATGAACCATTCTCGATGAATGTTAATTATTTGTCTAACCTAGAGTTTGCCTTGCATTATTTCAAATGTTACTATTGGCATGGCTATGGTTTGGGCTTATTCAAGCAAGGGCACTAAACTTCCTATGAACCACAATATCAGTTTACAACTGATAGGTTCGGGTTGGCTACCATATAAAATGATAGGATGAGCTTTTAGTGGCATCTCTCGATCATTTGAACCTTAGTTTAGGGGATAATGTGGATTGGAATCCTTATCACCCTAACCATTCCTACATTTTAAGGGGAAATAGGATGGTGATCTACATATCTATAGAGCCACCTGAGACATATCATGACAACATCATGGTAGAGGTCAATCCAACAGACATTCCAAGATCTGACATAGATATTTAAAGTCATGAATCTACCGATGATAATGACATGCAGATCCAAAATATAGGTATAGCAATGGATACTGAATCAAAAGTTGCTTTTGAATAAGTTCATGTAGAGTCCATTGTCAAAAGTGATGGACCATATTGTAATTCTAGGAGTAATGATGATGAGCAGTCCTCAAAAAATAAACAATATGAGGATGGGACTGAGTTGGCCTATTTATACCCTCTACATTTACGTCATCTATTACCCATGGAGCCAGTGGGAAGGAATGAGGAATTCTTCATAGATGATAGTGACTATGAGGATGAAACGAAAAGGGCCTACCTTGAGACTCATCTTACTCATCATCCAATTCTAGTAGGCAAGAATGAAGGACTTATATATGATAGAGATGATGAGTATGAGACTGAGAGGGCCTATCTCAGGCGTCACTATTTATGTCATCATCATGAACTGTTTGACATCGATGAGATGTATTGAAGAGTCTATCCTGGCCCACGCCTCAGAGGGAGACCATCAAATTTAGATGTGATTTATCATATTATATTCCTTGATTCATCTACATATATGTAGCTCCTCGAGCTGAATGATCTCATGTTCCAGTTTATTCATAGATTGGATCCAAAGATACCCATACCCCCAAAGCCACATCTTAGGTATGTGAATAGCACTAATAAGGTAGAATTACATGCATGTGGTCCTAGAGATCTAATCCATTCTATCAACATGATATTTGCTGATATGACCACTCCACTCCATAATTTACTTGATCCTTCCAAACCACTGTGTCTTAATCTAGATGCTATTGATTTGGATCACGTTGATTCACCACTAGATCCTACAGATTTCTTCCCTAATGAAGAAATGTTGTAACCTTTTAATTTTACACTATGTTGTGCACATGATGTTTATCATGTTGAGGGTAATTATGATGTGGAACCATTAAATTCAATTGATGACATCCACATAATTTCTATGCCTCACCAGCTTGAGGAGGGATCACATATGTCAGTAGAGGAAACATTTGATGTGGATATCAGTGATGATCCCACTAATCCTAAGAAGGTTAAATTTGTAGAGATTCTATATTATAATGAGCATACCAACCTCATACCTCTGCTAAAATAGAGACCTTATATCTTTGCTTGGACATACAAGGATATTCTAGGACTAGATCCAAAAGTGGTTACCCATAACCTTTCTTTAGACCCCTCTAAAAGACCTATCAAGTAGAAGCTTAGGAAGATACACCCAACCATAACTTTAATGGTTAAAGACATGTTGCAGAAGCTATTAGATGTATAATTCATTATCTCCATTGACTATCTAGAATGGGTATCAAACATGGTACCTCTAGGAAAACCTGATGGAAGGATATGTATCTATACAGATTTTAGAGATCTCAACAAGGCAACACCAAAGGATTCATTCCCATTGCCCAAAATAGATGCTCTCGTAGATGTAACTTCAAGTCATGAGATGCTTTCCATTATGGATGGCTTTTTTGGTTATAATTAAATTTATATTAAAGCTAAATACCAACACAAAATGACATTCACAACACCATGAAGAACATTCTATTATAAATTTATGCCATTCAACATTAAAAATGTTTGTGCCACATATCAACAAGCCATGACATACATTTTTCATGACTACATGCATAAAATCCTCGAAGATTATATCGATGAATTATTGGCAAAGTCATTGTTACATTTAGAGCATGCAGAAATTCTTAGAAAGGTCTTCGATCGCCTGATAGAACATAATGATAGGTTGAATCCCAAGAAGTGCGTATTTGGTGAAACTTCAAGAAAGCTCTTAGGATTCATAATTTCTAAGTGAGGGATCGAAGTTGAACCAAAAAGGTTAATTCCATACTAGAAATACATCCTCCAATAAATATCAAAGAACTAAGAATTCTATAGGGCAAAGTAGCATCCATAAAGCAATTCATCCCACAATTACCAGACAAATTTTGACCCATTAATTGATTGCTACACAAGGTGGTCCCATTCAATTGGTATGAGTACTATCAAGTGGTCTTTGCTAAAATTAAGTAATACCTAGAAATGTTGCCAGTGCTAGCTCCACCAAGACCAGATGTGTCATTCTTGCTTTATATATCAGCTACTAACTTTGCACTAGGAACCATGTTAGCCCAAAAGAATGTGCAAGACAAAGAGCAAGTGATATATTATATCAATCGCACCTTGGTGAGTTACAAGCTAGGGTATACATACATGGAGAAGCTATGTTTAGCAATGGTGTTTACAATGAAGAAGTTGCAGCATTACATGCTAAGTCATACAATGTATGTAATATCCAAACAAAATTCTTTATAGTATATGATGAGAAATACATATCATAATACATGTACTACAAAGTGGATCATGCTATTTATAGAATTTGACTTGAAATTCATTAAGAAAAAATTCATCAAGGGATAAGTCATAGCTGATTAGCTGGTAGAGACACCTCTTGAAGATAGTAAGCCTCTCGTTATAGAGCTTCCTGATGATGCAGTATTTATGTTATCAGAATCTACCGAATCTGAAGAACCAGATAACAAAGCTGACATGACTTTGATCTTCGATGGTTTGAAGTTTGATAAATGGGATGGTGTAGGAATTGTCTTCTTCATGCTACAAGGTGCTCCAATGTCCTTGTCATTTAAGCTAGACTTTCCTTGTACCAATAACAATTCTAAATATGAGGCCCTAGTCTTGGGCCTCCAAATAGTAATCACCATGAAGATTAAAAGATTAAACATATTTTATGACTCCCTTATCATTGTCAATCAGGTTAAGGGACTATTTCAATGTAGGTGTCCTATCCTAAAAGCTTATAATAATCTTTCTAACACAGATCTAGCCTAGCTAGAGTGGTATGACATCGATGCAATCCCTCATATGTTGAATAGATTTGCAAACACTATGGCATATTTGGGATATTTAATCCCTCAGAATCTATCTTTCTATTTTACTACCATTCATGTAAATATGCTTTTACAATCCACGATGTAGCATGAGGCTTTAGATAACAAATAATTAGTCAACATGATTCATATAGAACCAAATCATGAATGGTTTTATAAATCTAGAGACTTTCTCAAGAAGGTATATTGGGGGTCTTTGATATCGTAGGTTCCTACGGAGAATAGCACCACCATTAACCATAATGTTGTATCCCAGTTTGCATTCATACACAACGAATACCAAGGGGAACAAGTTATTTTGTAAATCGAGGCAAAAACATATCAGAATTGGATGTCATAATTACATGACTTTCTTAAACTTGGTTTAACCTTGCAAGGATTATTGCATACCATGAAACACACATTAAAATAGAAAATTATAAAGTATGTCTTGCTAGGAGATATATTGTACCATCAAAGCTATGATGGAGTTCTCCTTCATTGTCTTGAGCCCCAAGAATTAGCTTGGGCAATCTCACAGGCTCATGATGGTACATGCGGTGGCCATTTCAATGGCATGGCCATCATCAAGCGCATCCTTTGAATGGGTTATTATTGGCCCACTATGGAGAAGGATTGCATCGTGTATGTCAATAAATGCATTAAATGTCAGCATCATGCTAATCTTATACACTTTCCATTGTAGGCCTTACAACCCATTCAAGCGGCTTAGCCATTTACTTAGTGGGGTTTAGATCTAATAGAAAAGATCTTTGCCTTGTCATTGGGTTGAAATAAATTTATTATAATGGCTACTGAGTATTTTACAAAATGGGTGGAAGTAATCCTATTAACAATGACAATTGGAGCATGTATTACAAAGTTCATACTTCACAATATCATAAGTCATTTTGGGATACCATCCAAAATAATCTTGAATAATGGAACATCATTTAAGAAAAAAATATGATGGATTTGATGTCCAAGTACAATATACAACACATTTTTGTCACTCTATATTATTTGCAGGAAAACAGGTAAGCTAAGACTTCAAAAAATACTGTGGTAGCCATCTTGAAAAGATGGTACAAGAAAAACACAAATATTGGCACATCTAGTTGCCCTTGCATTATGGACTTACAGGACTAGCATACAGACACCCACTAGGGAAATACTATTTTTGATATCATATAGAACTAAGGACATTATGCCATTAGATTTGGATATTCCAACCCTCTGTGTTGCATTGAAATATTTCATCGATGATGACACTGCATGGCAAGCTCACCTTAATCAATTGATTCTTATTGATGAACATTACGTGAATGCCCTTGAGCATCTTCGTGTTTATCAGGAACACCTAAAATAAGCTTATAACAATAAATTCCATTTGAGAGACTTTAAAGTTGGTGATCTTATACTAAAATAGAACCAAAAAATCTCAAACCTATCGCCACACTCGTGTGATAAATTTACGGCTAACTGGTTAGGTCCATATATCATCTCTGAGAATATAGGACCTAGAACGTATCACCTAACATTACTTGAAGGTATTGAATAGCTTGAACCTCTCAATATCCTCCATCTTAAGGTGTTCCACACATAAATTCAAAAATTCAAAAAAAACATGGAAATTTTTCAAAATCCATAAAATTTGAAAAGCAATAAAATCTAAAAAATATTGTAAAACATCAAAACTTCTAAAAAATTTGCATTATGCATTGTATTTTTCACATACATTTCATTTAAATTCATTGCATTAGGTATTTTCATCCATCGCACTTGCATTAAGATAGGTTGTGTTTGCAGTATTGCAAACGACACCACATTTGTATTTCAATCATGCATCTATGCATCATCATCATCCATCACCCTTGTGAGTAATTGTGTTTCTCAACACAACCCCTCATGTTGCTATGAGGAATATACTAGGGTTTTTGGTCATTCAACCATACCTAGTGGTCTTCTCAAATTTAGTAGAAATATTGTTTTAATTTTGAATATGAGGTCTAGTTTTGATAGCACTTAGCACATCAAAATCCCATCACTAATAAACACATTAAAAATCCTAATTAGGGAAAGGAAATATGAATACTATGAAGTGGTCCTAGTCACTTTAAATGAAAGTTTTTGTTACTTGCTTATTTTGTGATGCACAATGATCTAGAGTATGGATCATTGGCAAAAGGACAAGTTCTCCTCTACCCAAGAAATCCCTTGCTTACAAAAAAGGAGCAAAATCCCAAAATAAAATGAAATCCCTTGCTTAAAAGAAAAAAAATATATAAAATAAATAGTAATTTTCATCACTATATATGAGCAAGTATCCCAATAAATCAAAAGAAAATAAGTGGGTGAAGAGCTTGAATAACTGGAATGGTCAATACTCAAAGCCATATAGTGATCCCCAATATATCAATGGGATGAATGAATCCTTCCTGAAATTGGGGTAGGTCTAAGAAATTTATAAATGAGTTAGCTTTAGGTGGTATGTATTGCCTAGTGGTCTAGTTTAACTACATCTAAACCTAGGAGCAAGGTGGATATTTGGTGATCCTCATTACATTAATAGGCTGAATGAATCTCGTCTAGAAATGAGGTAGTCTTATGTATCCTCTAATATATTCATTTGCACACATAAGGATAATGAATATATGGGTCTCTCATTACAAAAAAATTATCTTTCAGAAGGCTAGTATAGTTATTATAAAACTTTTGATAAGTCAACTAGGGTGTTTGAGTCTCATGCAAAACCTCAAAAATTCCTGAATGGCAACAAATCACATCAATAAATCAATAATAAAAAAAAAATTATGAGATTTTTTTATTAAGGGGTGTTCATAACATATAACATATACCGAATGAATATCAAAAATGATATTTAGATGGCCACTGACTATTTTGTACATATATTTTAACTTACAAAATCTTATAAAGAGAAACAATATATCATCATCTCATATCATATATGGATGTCTAATTGGTTAATTTTTATGATAAGATTTATCAATTGCATTCATGATTTTATACATTCTGTGGTGTTGTCCATTATATTTTTACCTCATATTGCATTCATTCCTTATTTTTTAAGTGATTAAAGCATACATGTTCATTTACATTAGATTACATCATGTAAATAATGCATTACATACATTTGCATTCATCATATCATAAAATCATAAATTAAATGCATACAAATAAATCAAATTAAACATGCATTTAATATATAATATTACATACATATGCATACATCATAGTAGTCCACCTACACATCTAGATCATAGTATATAGTCATACATCCATCAACTAGCTAGTGCATTTCATCAATACATCACATCATATAGCATTAAATCAACATAACATATAAGCATTGCATCCATATGCATCTCATAAATATAAACAATAAAAATTTATACATATAATGAGTCATAATAAATTCAGGTCATATATATGTGTGTGTGTGTGTGTGTCAAAAAAATAGAGTACATAGGCATGTATCAAAAATTCCCGTAAGCTACAACTGTGTAGATCCTTAGACCTTACTCAAAAATGGTACAAAAATATGATAACATATACTACATAGAGCCTACACCCCCTACCTGGAAGTCTTCTCCACCATCTCCACCCTCCTGGTTAGTCTGCTTGGAGCTGGTACCTATGGATATCTCAAATCTACCAATCCTATGATTGGGTCGTGTGGATGAATGCCTTGTCTCCCATGTCCTAGTCCTTTGGGACCCTGTAGATGTGGATCTATTAGGAACTAGACCATCACGTAGTCTAACCTCTCCCTCTAGGAGAGCGATGTGGGCCACATATTATGCATGTTGCCTAGTACCCTCTTGGATGAGGGTATGCAATATTCAGATCTTTGTAGACATATCCAAACCTACTAGTCTTGGTGTAGCTTGAGTGATAGGAGAAACCTGAGAAGTCGAGAGACCTCCCCTCACTAACCAGATCAAGTCTCGCTCTATAGTCATAATATCTAGTTGAGACTGAAGAAGATCACATTGCCCGGTGATCTTCTCTATCTCTGTATCTGTAGTGGTAATTTGTGCTAGGAGAGTTGCCCTCTCCTCCTTGTATCCCCACCACTATGACTGTCCCTCTATGATTTGACCCTGGACTACTCTCATATATTCCTGTAGGGTATCCAGGGAGGTATCCCTCTCCATTATCTATGTCCTCATTGTTTGTAGTTAGGACTGCAAGCTAGCCACCTAGGCTCTAATATGGGACACCTCATCATCAGTCTCCTCCTCGCCCTCGTCCTCAACTTGGGGCTCCTCCTCTACTATTGATATATGAGCCCATATACCATCTATCCTCTAATGAATGCATCAAATTGAAAGATACTCATCTAATACCGCTATGACTGTGTCATCTCAAGATCTGCCTAGCGGGCCATCATCCTGCTATAACCTGGTAGTCGACCAAGTATCATAATCTACTATGGTCCCTACATCTGCCAAACCAGAGTCTTGGTAGATGTCATCCTCATATACTAGTGGAGTCGCTTAAGGAAATTCCAAGTCTCTCTCCACCTTAAGGTGGTGGTATATAGCTGGATCTACTAGGATGTCCTGACAAATATAAAACTTCCTAGGGACATGCAAGAAGTGGAAGAACTCGTGTATCTTAGGATTACACCTGATAAGTCATATCTCACATTGTTTCCACCTCAGATAGTAGTCCACCTCTATCCATGTAGGACTATCCATGTAGGGATGTCATAGAACTTGCTCTCACTACAATGTAATCAATCTATCCATGTAGTATTGGAGTTCCCCTACATGTGACTTGCTCTTTAAGCACTTAGCCTCCCTAGGCTAGCATGTTTCTTAGCACTATGACTTCTTGTTGATATCACCAATTCATAGCGGTAGTCCTCTAGGGTGATCAATAGTAATATGCTCCCACACCCATATCTAGAGTAGTGGACTACAACCAACTCCAGCACGACCCCACTAGGTGATCTGGTACAAATCGTCATAGAGCTACATGAGTAGAGCACTCCCCCATGATAGAATAAATTTCTCTTAGGTAGTGCTCTATAGCAAGTCCTATGTCCTGGCCAGGAGGTTCTAGGGGTAACTCGCTCCTAAAGTATCAGGTATCACAACCTCCATGATAAGATGCATCAGCATGGCTTGTCACCATGAGAAGACCCTCTCTCGATACCAGTACTCTATGTGCACCCTATCATCCTCAAAGTCTGTCTACACATCATAGCTCTTGAAGCTAAATATCCTCTAGAAAACTACATCCTTCATCATAGTGGGTGAATATATGATGGCCTCGCCATCAATGGAGATATGAAATATGCAGTAGACATCCTCCAAGGTCACTATAACCTCACTTATGGGTAGGTGGAAGGTGTTGGTCTATGTATCCCAATGGTGGTCCAAGGAAGTCATGTAGGCCTGATCGGCCCTGATGAAAGGTAGTCGTAGCACATATCCAAAGCCTATGGTTGTGAACCAATCCCACTCAACATCGCTCAGTCCATCATGGAGCTCGTAAAGGATATCTGACTCCCTCACTCTAGAAATAAAAGTCTAAAGGGATATAATAACAAGATCAATTAAAATCATAAAAATAAATAAAAAATGCACTTCAAAATGTAAAAAAAATTAATAAAAGACCTTCAAAAAGGCAAAAATAATCACAAATGCATTCAAAATGTTCGAAAAAAATAAAAATTTATTTGGAAAAATTAAAAAAGCAATTAATACCAAAAAATAGCAAAAAAATTAGAAAGATAAATTTTTTTGCTAAAGTTGCTCAACCACGGCTGTCACCTGTGATTGACGACAATGGTCAATTTTTTTACCATTGGTATTTGAAGTCAACTGCGGTTGACAGTCGTGCCCCCCACTTTGCCAATTGGTAGCCACGACTGCCACCCACGGCTATAGGAAAAACCTTTTTTGAGGTCATTTCCTATCCCATGCACCCCAAAATTAAACCCCCCCACTGACTAGCCAAGTCTAATCCTAACTAGGGTGAGGTTCATTACCAATAGTTTAATTTGGTTCATTTAACCCATTAATTAATGTGGTTCATTTTAAGTTGGTAATTCAATAAGTGAGGTTTGGAATGCTACCTTAGTAGCACCAGCTCCACCATTGGTGGACACCTCTGATTGGTCAGCCATAGGGGTAGATTGCAAGGTTTGGTAGTGTTCCGTATTAGTTTTCTAGTTTCTCCTCTCAGAGCTCTCTAATAAGTAGTTGGTAAATGGAAATAATGAATTTGAAAATGAAATATTTTTCTTTTATATTTCCAAATTTTCCCTTAGTCATGACTGGTAACTACATGCACATAATTAGGGTTTTTTGACCATGGGTCAGAACCACGGTTAAGGAATTTTCTAAAACTAGCTATGACTAAAAATTGTAGCTAGCAACCAGCAATAAATACCCTCAAAATTTCACCATGAGGGGTTTCAAAATGCAAAATCAAAGATATTCAATGGATCAAAACCCTAAAAAATTTCAAAAATAACAAAAAACATTCACATAATTCAAAATTCAAATGCGTCTCATATCCAATTATTTACCCTATACACTTGGTGGTTGTAGCGACTTGCACTCCATGCAATCTAATAAGATGAGTAAATCACCATAAGGCCATTTGGGATAAATTAATCATCGTTGAATTGTAATGCTTCACTTCACTCTCGAAGAAGGCTACAACAGTCAGACTGCCCCACGAAAATGAGGTGTTCATTTTATTCCTTCTATGACATCTTCAACACATCATCAACAATAGTGATTCAACACAAGCCTAATTAGAATTGATATCATCTTAAGAAGGCCATTACGTCTAGACTACTCCACAGGGTAGAAATATACAATTACTATTAATGGTTGAAATCATGGCTGAATTATGCCTTGCCAAATAGTAACAATTACAAAGTGTAAAAGTTTTAAATCATCCAAATTATTCATCTTGGTCAAGTGACTCATCACTTTTTTCAATATCCTACCGTCATAGACTCGTCGCTTTAGGGTGTAGTCATAATATCATTAATCATAATCAAATTCAACAAGATATCAGTCGATCTTGTCAAATCGTGTTTGTCTTACGAATCATTGCAAACAACTATCATAAGCTTACCCTTTGATGGGGAAAAAAGCAAATATGATAGTTAATATAGTATCTTTCCAGCTGTTAGAATTATTTTAGCATGACTACCCGATCACCATGGATATGTGAAAGCTTTAAAAATTTAAACCTTTCATTGGTTGGAAGCAATGATTCTAAGATGTGTGTCCTTTTTTAGGACTAGGGCATCTAATGTTGATCAGATTCATGATCATCATTCAACCTACAACATGGCTTTAGATGGTCTATTTTTTCTCAACGTTGTGATCCCACAACACTTCCCAAAAGGGGAATTTGTAGATACCTAAAACACATCATGTTTAGGGTACTACTCATATGGGAATCCTAAAAGATCATATGAATGATCTTGGATCATTCCAATATAGAGTAGTGGTTTTAACCACTCAATTTAGGCATCTTTGGCCTACTCAGAATTAGTCATGAATAGCATCCGTAGCTAAGATGTCAACCATGGTTGAAATCCATGACTAATAGATTTAGTTGCACCTAAGAGCCACAACTAGCTCTGTAAGTATCATGGACTCCCAAGCCAAGCCAAAATAAGTTATAATGTCCTTGGAAATGGATTTCAAGTTGTTTCAAGTGATGAAGCTTCCATATTCTTCCTCCCAACTATTCCAACATCCTGGTTCTTGATCTTGGCTTCTCCATGAAGCCAATATTAGGAATTGCAAGTGTTATGAGACCCCACTCCAAATTGAGGAAAGGTCTAGAGAAGCTTTCAATTGAATGTAACGAAGCCCTGTCAGATTGGAATGCCATATTATAAAAAGAGCATAATCCAACTTTATAAAAAGAACATAATCCAACTTTATAAAGTATAAAGTACAACTATCAACTCATATTGATAGAATAAAATAGGATCATGCATTAAATATCAATGCACTAGTACATTAATCAAGTAACAAGGATAATTCCTACCTAGGTGGGCCACTACATACTCCCCCCTAGGACTAAAAACAACCCCTTGTATTTTTGAAAATAAAATATAATTTTATTCAAACGAGAATTATAATTGCTTTCTCATTTCCTCAACATCTTCTCAAGTTGCACAATTTTTAGAATAATGGTCCCATTGGACCTTACATTGATCTAGGGTATATTTTCTCAAGTTTTTAGAATGAAACCCTAGAATCTTGATAGGTCACACCTCAATGGTTGTGGGATCTACCATTTTCAATTTTGACACATTCCAAACATGATAAGGATCAACAACATACTTCCTAAATAGGGATATATGGGAAGTATCATGAATATTTGATAGGGTTTGTGGTAAGGTGAGCCAATGATTTCAAAAGTCCCAACAAAATGAGGATCCAACTTACTTGACTTGATGGAAATTTTCTTCAGTATCACCCTCAAGAAGACTTATCTCCCATAGAGAATTCTCTTGGTGATATTTTTATATCAACATAGCTCTTCTGGTGATCAATTGCTTCCTTGAGCCTTTGTTGAATCACTTTTATCTGCTCCTTCATCTCCTTAGTGATGTATAATTTTATCACCACCCAATATTTCATATTTTCCCAAGATAGAGGTGTTCTACACCTTCTTCCATACAAGGTATAAAATGGAGCCATTCCCAAGGATGCATGGCATCCATTATTATATGCAATTTAAACTAGATGTTAATAGTCTTCCCACTTATATTTTTGAACCATGCAATACATACGAAGAATATATTCAATATATCACCATCAAGAAGACTTTATCTCCCATAGAGAATTATCTTGGTGTTCTTTTCATATCAACATAGCTCTTTTGGTGATCAATTGCTTTCTCAAGCCTTTGTCAAATAACTCTAAGTTGTTCCATATCCTTGATAGTGTTTTATTTTATCACCATCTAATATTTTAGATTATCCTAAGATAGAGGTGTTATGCACCTTATTCCATACAAGGCCTTGAAATGGAGATATTCCCAAGAATGCATGATATGCAAACTCAACCAAATGCACATAGTCTTCCCACTTAGGCTTTCAATCCATGTAATATATGTGAAGCATATCTTAAAGGACTTGGTTAACCCTCTCTATTTGCCTATCTATTTTTGGATGGTAATTCAATTTAGTGCCCAATGCATGATGAAGAGCTTGCCAAAATTTTGACATAAATATGGAGTCCCTATTTGATATGATCACCTCAAGAAAACCATGTGACTTGTTATTTCCTTAAACTTATTTTCCACAATCGATGTATCATCCTTGATGTTCCTCAACATGAAATATGTAGCCTTTTTCAACTTGTCTACCACCACAAGTATTGTATCATGTTGGTACCTTGTTTTAGGTAAACCCATAATAAAATCCATGGATATGACCTGTCACGTTTGAGTAGGTATATCATGTGGGTAAATTTTTTTTTGGTGGATTTTAATTTTTTACCTTTATTTTCTTTCATTTCAAACATCTAGGAATGAAACCATTAATATCTTATTTCATTTCAGGCCAAAAAGATCTTTTTCATATTTTTTCTCATATTTGCACCTCTTGAATGAGAAAAATATGGAGAACAATGTTCCTCTTGCATAATAATTCTCCTTAAATCACTAATATTGGGTATAAAAACCCTATATTTGAAATATAAAAGCCCATATTTTATGTTAAAATCCCCATTTTCCTTAGGATTTACCTCAATTTTAGCTTGGATTTCAATGCATTATTGATCTCGTAATTGCATTTCCTTGAAATTTTCAATAAAGTCTATATAACTATGGATTAATGATGTTATATGCCTTCTCCTACTTAGGTGTTAGCCACCTTGTTTTTCTTTCCTTTTATATAATCTATACTAAAGTCATACTCAACTAGGAACTCTATCCACCTTCTTTGTCTTACATTTAGTATTGGTTGGGTAAAGATAAACCGTAGACTTTGGTGATCTATCCTTAGATCAAAAGGTTTTCCCAACAAATAGTTCCTTTAGACCTTAAGAGCATGGACAACCACTGCTAACTCTAGGTCATGTGTAGCATAGTTCAACTCATGCTTCTTAAACTTACTATATTCATATGCTATTGTAGCTTCATTTTGGTATAACGCTGCTTCCAATCCTTCTAAATAAGCATCCATGCATACGGTAAAATTTCCAAAATAATTAGGTATTTTGAAAATTGGTTTTGTAGTCAACTTATTCTTTATAGTTTCAAATATGGCCTCACACTTCTTGTCCATTTGAACTATTTTACTTTTCTTTGAAGGTTGTTAATAGAGTAGGCAATTCTTGTGTAGTATTTCACAAATTATCTATAATAACCAATCATTCCCATGAAAATTCCAAATTTGGACACATTAGTAGGTGCAAGCCAACTTAATATGACTTCAATTTTCTTTAAATCCATAACAATCCCTTCTATAGATATAATATGCCCTAGATATTGTACTTATAAGGCATAAAATTCACATTTTGATAACTTTTCATAAAGTTGATTCTTCCTCAACACCTCTAAAACCAACCCCAAATTTTGGTCATGTTCTTCTCCAGTGTGGAAATATATCAATATATCATCCAAAAATATCAAAATAAAATGATCTAGATATTTCCTAAATGCATAATTCATTAGGTCCATAAAGATCATTGGTGGATTTGTCAACCCAAGTGGTAACACTATGAACTTACAGTATCAATATTTAGTCTTGAAGGTTGTTTTGTGACTATCTTCATAAATTCTCAGCTGATGATATATTAATATTAGGTCAATTTTTGAGAAAATAGTGGTATCCTTTAATTGATCAAAAATATCATCAATTCTTGTTAAGGGATACTTATTCTTGATGGTCAAATTATTCAACATCCTATAGTCAATACATAATTTTAAGGAACCATCCTTCTTCTTCACAAAAAACACCAGAGCACCCTAGGGAAACACACTAGGTTTAATCAAACCTATTAGAACCCCACCCTAACACTATGATGTAATAGTTCTTGTAGAATGTAGGGAACATCCATGTTAATATTTTGTAATATTTTATAAACATGGGGGAACACCCATGATAATATTTTGTAATGTTTTGTAATAGTTTTGAATCTAGAAGTGCCTAGACAAATGGCACCATTTTATGTAATTGTTATCAAGAATGTAACTACTTATAGGTAAGATATTCTAGCTCGGGTGACATTTTGAATGTAATCCAACCTTGGGATTTAGGTGTTGATCAAATACTTAAAACCATGAGGGGTGGTATTGTATGTATATTTTTTGCATAATTGAATGAAAGTATTCAAGGATGTTTCCCCCTCGAAGTGGCCCACGATTCTATGTTATCTATGAGATTGTTATTTTTTGCATTTACATTTCATAGTTGTGTTGTGAGCTTATATTTATTTTCAATATTTGTGTGTGTGTTTATTTTTAATAGTAGGTTCCTAAAAAGTGGTATCAAAGTGCTTTTTAGGGCCATGTTCTATTGTGACTATGATGGTTTTTGCCATTTTGACTCTTAGGTATAAGATTTTTGCGTTTCTATTTTTCACTAGTTTTCCTTATTAAAACATAAAACCAACAAAAAAATTATATTCTTCTATTTTTCGTATTAGTTGTGTAGGTTAGAAACCCCATGTCAAGGGTTTTAAAATATCACAAAGGAGTTGTCATTATTGGCTAAGCTAGATAGCCCATAAAGTGTCTAGTGAAGTGAAGGGCGATCAAGCTCCAATACCTAGGTCTTAGACAACACTCACATATGAAATTGAGCTCCCATATATCTTCAAGTATTTAGGGAGACCACCTAGGATTAAACAAAATTTTATCCCTAGGAAGATTTTTGGCCTTGTTTTATCCATAGTATATTGGGCACAACATCTAAAAATGTCACCCTCTCATGCTATCAAAGAGGCAAGTAGTGTGCTCAAGGGTATGTGTGAAATCCTCCTTGGATAGTGACCTAAAATATTGGTTCAAGAACTATCATTCATCATTGCAGTATAAAAAAGGGCCTATGGGTATTACATATACCTTTGCTTAGCATACCCTAGTTCTATAAAAAAAAAAACTACAACAAACATCTTGTTTTATGAATTTCAAACTTGTTACCATACACTTGTCACAAAAATTGAGCATACAGAGAAGACATACCTATTACAAAGTTCATGCATGTAAAACAATAAAAAATAAACAATACAGAAGGATATAATAGGTGTATAAAATACCAAAAAAATAAAAAATAGGGGATAGGGAGGTCAATGTCCATTACAATCAAGAAATTTTACCAGTAACTGTCAGTACATGATCATTAGGTTGTCAAGTTAGAACAATTTTCTACGATAGTTTGAATTAAAATAGATATGGAATATTTATGATAGTCAACAACAATTAGTATAGGGTTGTCAAGAAATATCGATGATAGAATAGTAACAATCAGTTAGTTAGTGATAGAGTCAGACCAAGTAGTTGACAATATAGTGTCAGGAGTGGTCAGTAGTCATAATAGACAAGGTAGAGGTCAGAAAGGGGTGACTCACACAAAACCCAACTTTTGAATCGAGACTCCAAAGAAAAAACTAACCACATCAGTAAACTCATCAAAAAAACAATATAAAAAAGGCTTGGAGGTGTCCATAACCAGTGTTGTGGTACATAGCTCATTATTATCATCTTATTGAGTTTATCATTTTGATATATAGCACCCAAAGCCTTTTTTAGGTTCCTTACTAAAAATAGTAACCACTAAAACCACCTTTCTATTTTTAATAAGTATCACCAAACTTTGAGAACATGGATTTTGGTACTCGACAACAAGAAATTGAGAACCAAATTAGTCAAAAGGTGGATCATATGGGCAAAAAAATATGGACCTCACTCAACCATAGCTTAGAGTACATAATGACAAATCAAAACATTTCAAGAAACTATGAGTACAATTATTGAGTCACAAAAAGAATTGAAGGTAGATTTGGATAGTTGTAATGAATCATTTGGTCATCAAAATAAATAGGATACAGGAACAAGTCATCGCCAATGAAATGTACCAAAACATAATGGATATAAATTGCCAAAATTATATTTTTTAAAATTTGATGGAAAATATCTTGAAGAGTGGATTTATAAGGCCAAACAATATTTCATTCTTTATAATATCCCACACTACATGTGGTTGACCATTGCTTCTAAAGGCTAAAACTAAACTTTATCAGCAATATTTTGAACATCTACTCACTCACTTTAATCCTAGCGAGTTTGAAGATTTTACAAGATCTCTCTTCAAACTTAGACAAACATCCACTATTCAAAAATATCAAACTCAATTTGAAAAAGCTTGCCAATCGTACTACTAGTCTTACAACTGACTCTTTCCAAAGTTGTTTTATGAGTGTATTGAAGGATGATTAGGGATGTGGTAAAATTATTGAGACCACAATCATTACCATAGGCAATACAATTGGCTAAATTGGCAAAATAAAAACTTAAGGCTTTAGGATGAACCTTTAAACTTCTATAATCTCAGCCATCCTTTATGTCCAATCTGATGATAAGTCCTACCAATAAATATTCAAAAATAAAAAAATTGATCTGTGAAGAGATGAAGAGTAGAAGGGTATAATGGCTATGTTTTAATTGTGATGAAAAGTATTCTTTGGGGCATAAGTGTGTGCAATAGAAATTATTTTTCTTAATTTGGATGAAAGACCAACCACAAAATCATTAGAGGATGAGAAGGATCCTCCAAAAGAGGAAACATCAAATCAAGTAGCAGATTCAAAGAATTCCCAACCAGAAATCTCTATTCACACCTTAGTAGTCATTTCCACTCCCTAAAAAATGAAGGTGATTGACTACTTCAAAGGTCAATGGGTTATCATTCTTATTAACTTAGGTAATACACATAACTTTAGGTCATGATTGCTAATGGAGGCACTCTACCGTGCAAGGTAAAATATTGTAATGTTAAGCTTCAATTTTGGGACTATAATATCAATTCAAACATGTTTGCATTACCCCTTTAGGTGTGATATAGTTTTGGGAGTGCAATGGTTACACATGTTAGGACCAGTTTTATGGGATTTTTTAGAGTTATGGATGAAATTTAGTCAAGAGGTAAAGGAATATACTTTACATGGCATGAAATCTAGTGTGTCCCAGTTTATTCCTATGCATAATATGTAAAATTTGTTAAAAAAGTCCTCCCATGGAGTAGTGTCACAATTTTTTTGCTATCACTGGTCCTAAGGAAAAAGAACATAAATATTCATTGCAATTACAAGGATTATTAAACAAATATGATCATGTTTTTTAGGAACCCAAGGGGTTAACACCTCATCACTCATATGACCATACAATACAATTTTTTTCTAGTACTCTTCCTCCTAATGTTTGTCCATAAAAGTATCCTTATGCTCAAAAGTCAAAAATTGAGAAAATTGTACAAGAACTTCATGCTATAGGAATTATATATTCTAGTGATAGTCCTTATTCTTCATCCATGTTATTAGTAAGGAAAAAGTATGGAACTTGGTGATTGTGTGTATATTATAGACACCTCAATAAAATAATTATCAAGGATAAATTTCCAATTTTTGTGTTGTTGCCATTGCACAACTCACCCCAATTGGGGACCCACTTAAAATTTTAAATTTTACGCCAAGATTTTAAATTTGTTTGCACTTATATGTTACATTTTATTACATTGAATAAGTTTTTAAAATTTTTGGTATTTAATATTTTAGAATATATTGGATTTCAATTGTTCTTCAAATTTTGGAAGATTTCATTTTTTGAAGTTGTTTTTAGGGTTTTCTAAATTTTGCCATTTTTAGTAGTTGTAAACCTAAAATGACCATAAATTTTGCTACAAAAAATCATTTGATCTGATTCAAAGCCTAATGGAAATATTTTGAAATTATTTTTACAATGATACCAAGCTTCCATACACAACTCAAATACTTCAAAAGTTTTGATGAAAATACCATTCAGCCACATTATTTTCTTTGTGACAATCCATGAACTTAAAATGGCCATATCATCTTATTCACAATGAATTTTCTAGTTATTTTAGAAGTTCTAGATACCCATTTGGCTGAATTAGATATTGAAAAAGTTTCATAAAATTCTGGAAATTTTGAAATTTTATCCTATTTTCATAATGGCAGGATTAGGATTTATTATATTATTCCATAGAATGGAAGTTTCATAAATCCTAATGGAATAAGTAAATGAAAATAATAATATAATAATTAGAATGGAATTTTTTTTCAAATATTTTTCCCGCCAAATATAAATTTGAACTAATATGTGCTTTTCTTCTGTATTGCAGGTAAATAAAGTCAAAAGCGAACAAGAAACAAAGAATAATAAGGGAAGCCTTGATAAATTTGGAGGCTAGCTAAGTGTTTGGAAGAAATTTTAGAAGAAATATAGTGAACTTGGACCTGATATTGATAAACTAATGCTTGACAACTCAACTCTCTTAGACTCAAGGAGAAGCTACCAGAACAAATTAAAGAAACAATGGCTAGAATTGAAGATCCAGACTAAGAAGAACCACAAATTGACATATCATCTAGGAGACAGTTCATCAGTCCAATTGTAAACCACCAGAATACAATTGTGAAGAACTAAAATACCATTGTAAAGCACTAAAATTTGAAATTGTAAGGCTATAAATAGCCATTGAGATCCCATTCCAAAGGGTCAGAATCCATCATAGCAATAGGTATTTTTAGAATTTTCTTTGCTTTGTAGTTGGTGGATATCTGAACCTTGTCATTGTACTTGGAGAGTTATCCTTGCAATCACCTAATGCAAGTAAGTTTGAGTGTAATCATTGAATATCTTATCAATACAATGTATTAGAATGCTTGGTGTAATTTGTGCATGATGATGGTGGTTACATTTGAGTCAATTTTGATACATTGTCTCTTTCTCCTTTGAAGATAGCATCATCTTGGTCTTAGATTGTGTGAATACTAATTAGGCTAAGGTTGGTTGATTTCAAAATTATTGCTTCAATAGATTCAACATAAGTCTTCAATAATGCAATGGTTTGTTTTCTTGCTTTCTTTAGCCATTTTATTTTGAATTTTATTTGATATTCGCTTACATTAGGAGTATATTAGATGAATTTCAATTATTGAAGCTTATTTTTAGGGATCAAAAGTTCCATTATTTTAATTTTTAGAAGGATTACTGCTACGTACTACAATGTTTTATGGATATGATGCAATGACTGATATATCAATGATAATTATAAGATAATAAGCATAGAATATTACTTTTCTATGTTTCTTGAAAGTAATATTTGATGTTAATGCTTATATGTTGACGATTATATAAACAATTGAATTATAATTTTTGTTTCTTTAAGCTCTAATGACATGAATTAATTCTCACCCTTGTAATAGTTATGTGTGGCCCTGAACATTCCAATATTTTTATTTTATTTTCC
Organism: Wollemia nobilis; assembly: GCA_028583015.1. Classification (NCBI taxonomy): domain Eukaryota; kingdom Viridiplantae; phylum Streptophyta; class Pinopsida; order Araucariales; family Araucariaceae; genus Wollemia; species Wollemia nobilis. The sequence continues at coordinate 16,284,779 of JAQPPZ010000753.1, read as the reverse complement.
TCTTTATACTCTAAAATTGTAATTCAACCAAGATAGATCAACCTTACCAAAACCTTGGGGAAATCCATATTTCCTTTCAAGAGAGGACATCATGTCATAATCATTGGTGTATGTTTGCAATAGGGCAATGTATCACTCAACATTGTCATTGATGAATTACTATATAAGTTGCATGGGGCCCAATATTTTTCCAAGTTGGATTTTCGACTGGGATATTATCAAATTCACATCAAGGAGGATGATATTCCAAAAATATCTTTTAGAACTCATGAAGGGCATTGTGAGTTCCTAGCTATACCATTTGGGTTAACCAATGCACCTTCTACCATTTATATTTTGATGAATTCTATATTTTTCCTTTGCTTTGTAAATTTATTCTAGTATTTTTTGATGATATATTTATTTACAATCATTCATAAGATGAGCATCTTCAGCACTTAGATAAAACACTCTAACTTTTTTTTGACCATCAGCTATATGCCAAGATGTCCAAATATTATTTTTTCTAGAAAGAGGTTGAATACTTGGGTCACATTATCACTAAGGATGGAGTTTAGGTTGATACTAAAAAAATCTAGGCAGTCCAAGATTGGCCTAATCCTTGTACTTTAAAGGAACTTCATGGTTTCATGGGACTCACAGGCTATTACAAGAAATTTGTGAAGAATTTTGGCAAGATAGCAGCCCCTTGATCGTCATGTTGAAGAAGAATCTATTTATGTGGTCTGAACCAATTGATAAGGTTTTTTTTTGTTTGAAGTATGCCATGACCACTACTTCTATGTTAGCAATGCTAGAAGGTTTTGAATTATCCTTTCTCTAAAATTTATTCTTACAATTTTCCTTGTTCCCATTGTTCCTATTTTTGAATTTTGGGTTTGTTTTTATTTTCTTATTTTTTTCCTTGTCCCATCTTGTAAACCCAACACTCTTCCTTTCCTAAATTCATGTCTCTCTCCTTATATCAACACTCCATAATTGAATAATGTCTTCTTGGTATGTTGATTTGCATCCTCCTATAAATCCAAATCATATACTTTTTGTAGGGTTTTGTGCTTAAGCAAATTAATTACTATTTGGATCTTAGGATCCACTCCGAATATGAACTTTTACACCTTAAAATTTTTCCTAGTCTCATACTCCAAAACATATTTTAAAATTTTGATGATTTTTTTATAATATGCCTCCTCAGTCAAGGTGCCTTGCTGGAGCGTAGAGAATTCCTCAAATTTCTCTATGTAAAATTTGATTCATTAGGAATATTTTCTTAAATGCTCTTACAAAATTATCCTATTTTAGGTCCATTACTTGGATTACTATACCTACCTTGAATTTATTCCACCATTCCAAGGTAGCATCTTGGAGATGCAGGATTTCCCAAATAGTTTAGGTTTTTGGTGAGTAATTCTTCATGGAAAAGTAAGTTTCCAATTCATTCAATCACGATTCCACTACATCACCCCCTTCTCTTCCATTAAATTTAGGTACCTTGAAATTATTTAAGTCCTTGGAAATATCAACATCAATCTAAGATTTAACCTCATGGAATCCTCAAGCAATATTTTCTTCTTGTCTACCCTCTGAATTCCTATTATTGGGTTCTTTGTTAACAAGTGTTTCCAACATTTTCTATTTTTGGTCCATCTGCTCTTGAAATAAATTAACTACTGAAGTAAGGTTTTCCACCTTATTATTGGATTACACTAGTCTTCCAAATTTCTTCTAGGGATGAGCTATAGCTACTTCCTACATAGTTGACCGTGACTTCTTGGAAGATCCTCCTCTCAAAATAGGTGATATCTCCTATCCATAAAAATGAGTTGGATAAGTTATTATTCCCCAAAAAGAAACTATACTTTCTATGATTAGTTATTTTCATCTCCCCATTAACCAAATAAGACCATTATCACTCACTTGATAATGATCATGGTCACACTTGCCTACCTGCAAGGTGCCATCCCCAATAAGAAGTACTTTATAGGATTTTTATAGCTTGGTTTGACTGATCAAGATGATGTGCAATATCCACCTTATCCCAAATAAACTTAAAGTTCCTACAAGACTAAGCCTTCTTGAAAATAGCACATCAAGTTAAGGTTTAACCTAGGTTCTTTTTATTGAAGCTTTCAGTCCTATGACCTAGCCTCTGATACCAACTATAGTGACCCACAAACTCGATCCAAGAGAGAGAGCTAATTTTTTAAGAATTAACTTACAAATAAGACTCAATATTTTATTTAGTATAAAGGTATAACCATTTTTTATTTTATTTTTATTGTATATGACACTCAAGTGGACAAGAGTGGACTACCTCTCATAATAATTTGGGGTTCACTTTTCTAACCTTACCATTAGAAAATATACCATTAGTGGTCCCCCCACTTTTCCTATACACTCAGCTGTATAAGACAATTTGACCATGACATAGGGATTATCCTTTAATGTCCATAATAATTAAAGGTGATACCTATTCCCTAACCCTATATAGCTTTATCTATGTAAGACTAATCTAGCATAATGCCTTAGCAATTAGTTAGCTTCACCTCATTGTGATATAACTAAGACAATTACCACTCACCTGGTAATAATCATGGTCACACTTACCTCCCTGTAAGGTGCCACCACTATACTTCCTTATGAATTATATAGTGGATTATCCCATACCAATCCACCTTTAATATTCCTAAGCCTCACTACTAGGAATACATCCAAGCCTCACCGCTAGGACTTGTCCACGCATCACCACTAGGAATAATCAAACCTCATATCTTTGGGCCACCCAAGCATCACTGATTAGGGTGTATCATTCACAAATACCTAGTTTATTACCTCACTGCAACTCACCTAGGATTGGGTACATCTTGACTCAAGGGTTTCTAATATAGCACTAGAACATACCCAAAAATAACCCCCTTCTAAACCTAATAGTCTTAAGATTTATAAACATATCTCCAAAAGGAAATAGAGTTCTATATTAAATCATAATTAAACATAACACATTGCTAAAAACTAAGAATTTGAATACATCTTCAACCTCAACACTAGAATTTAACATTTTTTTTTATTTACAATGAAAGGAATAAATCAACATCTAAAATAATAATAACCATATTCTCTCAATTAGATTGTATAATTCTCTTCAATAACATATCCTTTTCATTTTGTAATAACAAACTATTTTCAAAACTTAACATGAAGAAAAACATTATTCCATTTCCATTCTTTGAAAAAATCTCAAGATAATGATAAAAATATTTACAAGATATATATTCCTTCATCATAATCATTTTATAGTACAACCTTTGCATATAATATGCATAGCACTTCTCATCCCATAAACAATATTACAGTTCAATATTTAAATACACAAATGGTCTCTAGTCTTACCTTTTCCTCAAGTCTTCTATTTGATAAGTCTTCTCCATTGAACTTGGATGTAAGTTTAGGGATAATGACAAATATTGAATGCATATGCAAGTCTAACATGCACTATGCAAGAACATTCAAATACAAGAACATGCACTTTGTAAAATAAAATCATGCAAGACATTGCAAGTTTAAGAGAATCCCATACTTCTCTCACTAATTTATGGATCTATTGCTACACAAGCCACATCCAAATCATGCAAGAACATAGAGAGAATCCCATGCTTCTCTCACTCATTTATGGATTCCTTAGCTACTCAAGCTTCATCCATAAATAATTAACTGATAAATAAACATATTGTTTAATCAAAGTGTTCATTATTGACCGAATAGTTTTCATTCCTAAAACTATTTATAAATAAAAATACATTGTTTAATCAAAAGTCTTCTATTTAAACCAATAGTTTTCATCCCCAAAGCTATTTATTAATTACAAAATTAAATAAATAAGCAACACATTATTAATAAATATAAAAGAACCTACAATATTAATTAATGGTTCCATTAATATAGTAAATAAACACATTATCTAGTCAATATTAACAAAATGAAAGTTTTCCAATATTAATTTATATATTGATAAAACATAATATAACTTTATGAATTCTAAAAAAACATTTCCAGTAATAATTAATAAATTTTATTCTTATGTTTTAGTATGCATTAATAGTTTTTTTTATAAGACAGAAGAAGGAGTTTTGAAAGGGTCCCCAAACATTTTACAACCAATAGTTTACCAAAACAAAGGAAGTACTAGAATAAGAGTCACAAAGAGAAGTACCATCTTAGGCCCCAAGGACAAAACACAATAGAATAAGTATGAATTAAAGGGGAACCAAAGACAACCAAAAAAGAGAAATAAATTAAAGCATCCAAAAATTCCTCTTCCTCCTTAGAATGATCTATCACCACCTCGATGTCCTTTTGGTTGCTTTTAGTACTAACTAACATCAGGGTTACCTCCTTTGTGTACGTAATCACATTTCAGAGAGATTTTCATAGAGAGCTTCACATATGTTTTATGACCTTCATGGAAATTTTGGAAGTATTAAGAGGGTCCTATATTATCATAGGCATCTTCCATTTTGCTCTTGATATTCTCACATGAGAGTTGGATTTCTTTTTCTTTTGAGTAAATTGGGTAAATTCCTTAGAGTCCTCAAAATTTGGAATGGTGTGCATTTATTTTACTAGCTTCACTGGTTTGGATTTTAGGTATTTAGAACACATCATATTTTCATCCTTATTATTAGGAGGATCCATCTGGTCCTTATGCTTCTGATCTTTGAAGACCTCACTCTTCTCTTTGCTAGGAGAAACCTTATGAACAAAAATAAAATGATGCAATAATATTGAAGTGAGGGTTCTTATCTCATTCCTCTCTAATGTTTTAGGAGGAATATTTGACTTAACTACTTTAGGACTTCCAAAATCCATACCCATAGTAATCCCCCCACATACTCTCTTTTATTCACCTCATGGTAAAATACCATCTTCAATAGGCCTTGATGTAGGGGCACCATCAAGACCCCACCCTACACTTGCAATATTGTCTTCTCTAGAGACATAAAAATGCTAGAATATTCATCTTTTTATCATGCCACAAGTGGTTCAAGAATACCAAGTGAAATTTTTTAAAGTAGCATAATAACTATCAAGAGTAAAATACTCCATTTTTACAATAATAACCTTATCCCATGGCTTCAGGAGAGACTCATGCAAATAACCATTTTGACATTTTTCCAAAGTTTCCCTTCTATCATTGAAAATCTTGAATTATTTAGCAAGGGAATTTTTCTTCCTATTAACACAGTACCCTGCAATAGCTAGCTCAATTACCTCAACTATCAGGAGAATGTTAATTTTGATATCAATTTCTCTCATTTTTACTCTACCTTCTTTCCAAGAATGAGCTATTTGGATGGATAAATATTTATCAAAGCCATTTAATTTATTAAGGAACCTTAAGAACCCTCTCTTTTCTAGAAATTCAAGAATTTTCTTATTGATGTTAAGGGAGAAGGTCTCCACTCTCTTTAATTCATCCTCCATTCTTAGATGTCTAGCTCTAAAATAGGGCCAAGGTATTAGACATAGACCATTGAGTTGGGACAAACCTTCAACAAGAAAGAAAAGGCTAAAACCAGAGTTATTTTTAACACCTCCCTCTCTACTCAAAACTCTATCAGAATAGTTTCCAAAAATATCTCTTCTCAAAAAGGAAATCCAAACCAATTTGTCATCCCTAGGGAAATATTCCCCAATCCTTGAAAAATACCTCAATCTAGACCACAAGAGGTAGCTACAATGATAATGCAATTGAGTACTATGAGGGTGCATATAATGCACACAAACTTTGGGTTCACCATGATTACGATGCTAGTTGAGATTGAAGAACTTAGGCATGACAAGAGTTCCCCCAATTTAACCAGAGAGGGTGCTGAAAGTTTACTTTTTTATTTGAAAACTCTTAGACAAAGTGGTGCTACTCAATAGCCTTGAAATGCTAAACCCTAACAGTGGATAAGGCTCAATCCCAAACTTCACCATTTAGATATTTTTAAGAAGTATTTGAAAAGCATAATTACATATATATGAAAATATAAGAAACTATAACATAAATAACACACTTATGCATTCAGATGTTTAAAAAAGAACACATACAATGAGAAACATCTCTAGGTTCTCATGAATACAAATATTAATAAATGAAACATTTTCAGGGATCTCATACTTGAGGATATGATGAAGGTAATTTCACCCGCTCAATAGTAGAATAGACTTAAACACACTAGTACGATCCACATACATTACATGACACAAAAATTTATACAATATCCCAAAGCATAAATATATACATGATAGCACGGTAGAGCATGCAATCTACATGACAAGAAATATTATAGGAAACAAGCAAAGTATCCAATGCATCGATAGTGCTATCATAACTAAAACATGAATATATATAGATAAATATTGCTCAAAAGTAACAATGTAATCTAAATAATAATAGGACTCACTCCAAGAATATGTATTGTAGGTAAACAATACTTCAATAGAACCACAAATGTGTAAGTTTATTTTAATGGTATAACAATATAGAGTATGCTTGGCAAATTTTTAAGCATGCTATAATAGTATAAACTATGACCTTCAAGCATCATGAACATCATGGGGTTATATTGCACAAGATGCATGCTAAACAATAATATTTCTTAGACTAAACCAATTATAATATTAATAGATCAGGTTTTGAAGATTCTAGAACTATAGTTATAAAAATATACCTACGATTTACTATATAGAGTCTGATTTAATTAGAAGAACAAAATATTAAACTACAAGCTAGAAACTTTCCCATATCTCAACCATTGGTCAATTACTTAGATGCACAACAAAGCAACTTCAACATCCAAAGAGTATGCCAAAGTATGAATTCAAGCAATATAGAAATTTTAAATCCAACATAAAAACATACAAAATAGAAGGAAAATACCTTCACAGTAGCAACTCTTAGATTTTTCTCCAATATTTCTCCTTGCCAATATTTTCCCCATTAGTGATACCAAAACTTAGGAGCCAAAGGAAACATATAATTTTTAGAGGAAAAAGGGAGATCAATTATTGGAAATAACTTCTTCTCACCAAGCTTGCCTACCACTCATTCACCCCTCCTCTTTTACCATCCAATTGCACAATTAGGGTAATGTTTCAATATTACATTACAAGATTTTCAACATTTTCAATTTCCAACATTATAAAAATATTGTTTTGATTAGTTGAAAGAGGGGGTTTTGAAAGGGACCCTAACCTTTTTACATTAGATAAATCAAAAGGGAAATAGTCTCCATAGAAGCAACCTCAAAATTACAAAACATAAGAGAAATCTTGGAGGACATCTTGGCACAACCCAAAGAGAGTCTTCAAGGGATGCCAAAAAAAGAAGCAAGGTAAAATAGGACAACACAAAAATAGTGAGCAAAGGATCCCTAGATGATAGCCAAAAGGGATGACCATAGAGGCCATGGCTAATTAGACACCTTGGAGGGAACCCGCTTGTCACCACTTGCATTCTACTCACCATCAAAGACCTGGGTATACCTGATCTTCTACTTTATAATGGTACCAACCATCTTCTCAGCTTGTTGGAGGAGGGTCTAGGTCATGTTAGATGAATTGGATGTATATTTTAGTGAATATTAAAAATTCATAAGGGGGTCAATGTTAGTTCTCTATTGGATACAACTTGAGGGTCCACTTATTGGATCATTGTACCTTAGGGAGAGAGACCAAACTGGAGCCCCATCACTCTTCTACTTTTTAATATTCATTGGAGACTCTCCGGAGGTCTCCTTATCTTGTTCAATTACAATACGAGTTTTTTCTTTCCCCCCAAAATCTTTGCCTATGTATGAATAGCAATGAAGCTTATTTTTGATAGAGGAAGGGATGTCAACAATAGAAGAACCAAATTTTAGCTTCTTCCTAGTTTTAAGAATATCACTAGGAGCTTTCTCTATTACATCATAACTCATGGTAACCTTCATAGGGATCCTTTGGCTAGGAGCCAAAGTAGAAGGCTGATTCATTGGACTACTAACAACAAAGAGAATGGCCTTGTGAGTCTCCTTCTATAATGTATGCTTATATAAAATTAGATGGAGGTCCTGATGCTTCAGGTGTATTGAGATGTCTTCCCTAACACTTTTCATAGAAAGCTCCATAGACCTAAAAAGGTATTTATGGATTTTGATCACCTTAATATATCTCAGGTGGTCAAGATATGGTAGGTGGAAACCCCTAAGAGGGGAGTTGATTTTGTTGACCATGAAGAACTATATAATTGAAATCATAACTCTATTTCAAGGCATCTGTGGGGCTGCCTTGATAATCCCATATTTTTCTCTTACTGGATTCTTACCCTTATCTCTAAAATTATTGAGCTCCTCTACCAAATAATTTTTATCATGACGAATGATTTTACCATCATTGGGGAGCTCTATCACCTTGTCAATCAAGCGAACGCCCACCTTGAACTTGAGCCCTTGAATTTTAATGCAGCCATTATCCCATGACTAAGTGAATTCAAGGGATAATTCAAGGTTACTTCCAAAAAACTTATGGAGAAAAGATAAGAACCTATTGTGGCCATTGCACAACATGCCCCAAAATTGGGGATCCACCTTTTGATTTTTTAGTTTTGGGAATTTTGGTCTTCTTTGAGCAACCTTTTGACCTCACAATGGTCCTAGCGGTGGATGGTTTCGGGGTTAACTTCTTGGGTCTCTTGTGCTCATTATCATGTATTGTTAAGAGGTTACCTTACTTTTGAGTATCATGTTGAGGTGCACATTAAAAGAGTAAATAAAAAGAAGAAGGATTTAAAAATATTTTAGTTCAATAAAATTAAAAAATAAAAAACAAATAAATAAATAAAATAATAAGGGTAATTATTATAATTACCAACACATTAATAAATAAAAATAATAATTAAAAAATAAAATAAAAAGTAAAATAAATAATGTTTATATATATATATACTATACATATATAAATAAATTGAAGTGCAGTCAAAGGTTCCATTGGGTATTATTGGTAGTGAAGTTTCAAGTTTTTAATTTTATTTTTAATGTTGCTTGAATGTTAATTTTAAAGGGTCTAATAAAATACTTCTTCGATGTGTGCAGGGGTGAGATGTTCTGAAAAATGAACTTGAGTTCTTTGATAATGATGACTTAGTGTATGACCTAGACAACATGGATCGTCGACTATAAAAGGAGGTGGAGACCAATACATCATAGTGGATGACAATGCCAACTCAAACCTAAATAACTTTGATCCAAACACGTGGATGTCCAAATTGGAGTGGACAGGGACCACCGAGGTGACAAGGCAACCACCTAGACTAGGAATAATATGGGCGGGCATTACCAAACTAATACAAGGCTAGTGCCAAACGAAGCCATCGACGTTAGATGTATTACATCATTACAGTTGCTACCATGTGAGATGGATTCAAATCCCAATTAATTATAGTGTACTTCACATTTACGTAGGAATAGGTTTACAAAATATACAGCACCTACGTGGCCAAGGAACATGATAATGTTAGGTCATGCATATTTACCTTAGTGCATATTGTGGATACCTATGTGATTGGGTAGCATGGTAGCTAATTATCAATAGGGCTGGCAAAAGGTAGAAGGTTTTATGAATATGCATGGCTCATTGTGTCAGTATTTAAAAGTGTGTTGGTTGTTATCTTAAATATATCCTTGCAAAAAGTTTGAAGTCATTTGTAGCACGTCAATTACTGAAGTCGCACGGACATTGGTCACCCGAGGGATAGATATTGTTTCTTCCCAGTAGTGTTTTATGTAATCCTACCATCAAAGAAGACATCCATCGAGTACGACTATGTGGTAATGATGATAGATTAATTTAATAAAAAACTGGTGAGCCTAGTTCAGAGTCATTTCCCATGTGGAACGACTATAGTGCCTTTAGTCCCATGCAAGAGCCAGTAGCAATAATTCTGAGGGAGTTATGCATCAAAGGGAAAAAGTGGATTAAAATTTATGCTCACTCATCATAATATAATACAACAATTCATCCATGGGTGAGGGATTCATAAGCAGTATTGTGGAGAAATTATTAGGACAAAGATATACGTAAATAGAAAAATGATGTACCGCACTAGTAGGTTGGCAAATGAAAATTATGGTGACAACCGATTAAAGCCGCAACAGAGAGGATTGGTCACATATGGTAGATATAATGTTGATGAAATGCTTGTGTGGGCTCACACATATATTCGATGTGGCTCATGTGTTGGTATACTTAGATATGAAGTATATTTTAACATTTGAAGCGTGGATAGTGGGCAGGTTCCATACAACAAAGATTATGAATTTTTGCTTTGGTAAAAAAAATTGAAACATTTGATATGAGGAGAATGCCAAATTTAATGGGCTATTTGGCATTATGTTATAAAGGTAAAATAGTATGATCTTGAAGATTTTATAGAAGGAGCATTGGCATAAGTGAAAGACATGGCGGTTACAAAGCTTTTTTAAAAACAATAGATGGAATGTGAAATGGATGGAATGAAGAAAAGAGACAGTTTTTAAGCCTAGCTAAGGGAGATAAAATGAAGTGTGGGTTTTAAAAGTTTTAAAAACCCATGAAAACATAGACACAAGGGTTGGAAACGTTTTGCAAAAATAGGGCTACAATTTTTTTGGAAACACAGGGCTGGAAATTTGGTGGAAAATAGGGATAGTATTTTTCTTTGTAAAATGTAAAACACTGCAGAAACTTACACTTTATAAGTTGAATCAGAGGAGAAATATTTTTTGAATGTTGTGGGCTAACCGTTTATCTTTCCCCTCCATGCTTTTAAGCTTATAGACAATGTTTACTGTAGTTTAAGGGTTGCATTGTCGAATATTTAGAAGCATGGAATTTAGTTTCTTTTCCTTAGATGATTAAACTAGGTTACATTCAAAAATTCTCACATCTCTGGTTTTGCAGGATAGGGTAGCATTACATTGATGGTAGTTTATCTTTAATGTTTTCAGCATTCTGGTCCATGTTCCATATTTTTTATTTTTTTTTCTAACCTTATCTTTTTTATTTTTTTTAACTTTTGCAAATAAAATAAAAAATATTAAAAAAATAAAATTCCAAAAATGAATGCATGGATTCCAAGATTAATCTTTAAAGTTTAATTTAAATCAATTTTAATTTTATATTGAAGTCAATTAAAAATTACAAAAACTACATAAAGTTTCTATTTTAAAGGAATTTTGCAATTTCAAAATTTAGATGTTTTCACATTTTAAAGGAGGATTAAATTCTAAGATTTGCACTTTTATTTTCGAAACAATAAATTAACTTCCATTTATGAAGATTACAATTTCATTAAAGTGGGGTAATTTATATGACATTTCTAAGGCTACTGTATTTAAAACAATAAATTAATTCCTCTTTATGAAAATCATTTCATTTAAGAGGGGTAATTTATGATGGCATATCAAAGGCCACTACATTTCAAAGTTAGTCATGCAGATTTATTTTATTTTCATACTCAAAGCAAGTTAAAATGAATCCAATCATCATTTAAGATTCACATTTGAGATAGATTTTAATATTTTGTTTCATGCTCAAAGCAGGATTTAAGGAAGATAAAACTTATTTAAAATCTGCTTAACAAAGGAATATTAGTTTTACCCAAAACACTCTAAGATAAAAAGAATTAAATCACTTTTCATCGAGATCATATGAGTGCCAATCACATTTTCTTTCCTTTTGAGTTTCATGAACAATCAATAGCATAGCATAATAAAATAATACCAACATAGGCCCTGTGTTAATAATTTACTTGTAATCACTGAGGTATTCCTAGAACTTATTTGATATATCTTCACAAGATTACAAGCACACATTAAGTAAAAGTAACCTTGGAGAAATTTCTATTTCTTTGCAAGAGAGGATTTTCTAATCAAAATCTTGACTATGATGGTGATTTTGTAATTGGGCAAAATTACCACTCAATATTTTGGTGCTAGAAGGAGGGCCTGAATTGGTTATTTTATTGCTACTTAAATGCTAACTTGTTCATGTTACTTGAAAGGTTTATTTGAAGGCATTGGTCTTGGCTAACAAGGTTTTGTTGACCACATTCATTGATTAAAAAAATCTCTAATTGATGATGCATTAATGCTAACCTTTTACAAATTAGAAAATGTTCTCTAATGTCATGGTTTAATTGATGCATATCTTTTGGTTGATATACATGATGATTTATGTGTGAAAAATTTGAGGATTTTTAGTCATTTCATGCTTCTTTACAAGATATATTTATTTGACTAACAAAATTGGTACCAAATTTCTATTATTTAAGGTTCACTAATGACATTGTTTACTCCAACCAGGGCAGGAATTGTAGCTTGGATAGGTGATTATTATATCCATTTAAACATTCATACCAATAAAATCCTTAAATGTGTGGAAGAATGTTTACCTCAATTTAGGCATGATATGGCCTCGACTGAGGAACATATCAGAGAAACAAGGACATTTTAATTTATTTGCAAATTATGCATGGAGATGTTCCTTGTAGGTTGTTTTCATACACTTTGGATGAGGTTGTGTTGGATTGGTACATCCATTTACCTCTAAGTTCTATCACTTCTTGGGCTCAACTAGAAATAAAATTTCTTAGTCATTTTGGAAAACTATTTGATCCAACTATGGTTCTAAATCAGTTTATCTCTATTTGTAAAGAACCTAATGAATCAACGAGTCAATTCAATCATAGATTCCATAGGGTGTATACCGAAGTAGGGATACATTACATTATATCGAAAGAAGAATCCATTCAAATATACATGGTAGCCTTAGACCTCATAACTGCTACATTTCTAGGGAGAGTTCTTAAAAATCCATCTTTGCCTAGAACCTATAGGAAGGCAATAATAGTAGAACAACAATGGATTTCGAAATGGATTGATGTGGGATGATTATCATTACTTAACCATAAGGATCCAAATCAAATACCATCCATGAGTTGAGTTGAATTCCAATATTATCTCACAATGAACTATTTTTTAGGAGTTATCAATCCCTACCAATACCAACCATCCAAAAGCACCCTTGAAATAAATGATATCTAATGTAAGCAATCAATGGGATAAAGTTGAGTGTCCAAATTTTACAACCACCATAGATATCATCCAAAATGAGTTACAAGTCTCAAAGCCAATATCCACCAATGAGGATTGTGGTAAACAAGCCCATTAAAATGTAGGAATGCATGAGTCTTCAAACAATCAAGGAGTCCTAGATCTAACTAGCATTGAAATATGTGATAGGTCGGGACCTTCCATAGAATTGAATGAAATGGTTAAAAAAGATGATCAAGGAAGCCAACATGTTCCAAATAATGACAAGCTAGAAATAAAAGGCTTAGAGTCATTATTTACAAAGGAGGATTGGGATAATCATAGAAATCTAAATACAATAATTGATCCCACTGAAGAAACCCTTGACCCACCAAAAGATGAATTTTTTGAAATTGAGGAGGATGAATCTGAGGAAGTGAATTTTTTGAAATTGAGTCCTCAAATGTGGATAAAGGTGAAAAAGAATTGATAGATGAGTCCAAATATTATGAAGACGTGACAAAATTTCAATCCTTGATTTTAGAAGACAATTATTATAATGGTTGGGGAATATATGAGGAATTATTCATTTCTCACACTCCTATTGATGAAATTTCTATTCCACATGATATGCATGACGTTGAAACCTCTATAAAATATCTTGTAATTCTTGTACAAGCAGAAAATGGCATGCCCATTTCAGAAATAGAGGAGGTTCCTAAATTTGATCATCTTGAATATGAGTTTATGGAACACCTTGTTGAAATAGAAAAGAAAGAAATGGTAAATGTTTCATATGATTCAGTTGTTTGGGATCAAGAAGAAGTAAAATATCCTCTTTCATTCTGGAATACTAAAAAACTGGGTATAAATTCACATGATTATCTTGAAGATTCTAAGGAAGAAATACCATGGATGGTTAACAAGGAATTGGAACCAAATAATAAAAATGTTGCTTTATTCAAATTAACTCAAGTAATTGATCATGGAGATGTGTTATTTGACACATCGCTTGATTGACAATATTTATGGTTTGAAAAGGATGGACATATTGTTAATTGGGTGCCTAATTTTGGTGTTTTTATGAAGAGATAATTGATGAAAATGAAGGGCTACAAGATGATAATGATAGAGATCATAAGGAAAAAGAAGAAATTGCAAATCCTCATCAAGTCTTGGTAAATGGAAGTGTACAAAATGTAGAATCTCACCTTTTATGTTCAACCATTTGAAATCTAGGTAAGAGTTTGCATAATGGTATGTTGGATTCAAATGATGTTGATAATGAAATACCATTTTTGGTGAACAAATAATTTGAGTTTACTTCTCCTCACATGAGTAATAAGGTTGCCATGTTAGACAAGATGGAAGTAAATGCCTTTGAGTTATTAAATCAAATTCATCAACAATTGATAATGGAATCTAGGATAAAAACCTATAATGATCCTCATTTAATAGATATCCTAGATTCTTGCAAATTGTTGCATAAGTTTGATTGGCCTAAAAACATGGAAAATGGCTTGGCTTTGAAATTTTTAGAAATAGGCTCCTACTTGCAAAACCTCATTTTTGAAAAGGAAAGCCTAATTCTAAATCATGAAGTCAATTGTGAAATTTGCATTTTAAGGAATGGACAAGAAAGAATTGAAAATCAGTTATTGTCTTATCAATTTGTTGAATTGAAACTCTAATATGGGATTACTAATGGAACTAGACTAAAATGGTGGGGTAAGAGAGGTAAAATGAGAAGTTTTATATTGTGTGGCCTAATCTTATGTTTGTTAGATTTTTGTAAATCTTGGCATGCATATCATAATATATGCCTTTTAAAGTGTACTAATCATGTTTGGCATCCAAGGAAATGATTGCCTAAATTTTTGCATCATATTGTACCATATTGTATATAGTTTTGGTTTTCATGTTTTTGTTTTAGCTTTCTGTTTTTGTGCTTTATCCTTAATTTTTGGTTTGACAAGTTTTGTGTTTGCTTTCTTATCAGTTTGCATTAGGTTAAGTTTTGGGTTTATCTCCAAGTTTGAGTTTCGAGTTTTGTGTGTTAGAAAAAAAAGTGATTATCGATTATAATACATGAATGAGTAAATATAGAGAGATATTAGGGTTTGGAAGATATTAGGGTTTTTATAAAGAAAACCTAACTCTACCCCTAAAAAGCAAAACCCTAACCCTAAAAATAAAATTGCATGTTCAATTAGGCAAAGTGCACTTGAATATTTTAACATCCCCATTAATGTGCACTTTCCTAAGTACAAAATACTCATTCATATTCTAATATCCCCCCTTAATGATGAAGCTCATCTAAAAGGTATCGATCTCTGCAAAAAATGCACCTTTATACAATAATATTGAGCCATCCAAAAGTTATGCTAAAATAGTCAAAAATCTAATTTTGAAATCTTGATGTGGTGCTACCTAAAGTATTTAAAGTGTTCTTATGGTAACTTTATTATCCTACTAGAATGCATGGATAATCAATTGTTGCATCTGCCAGGTGCTATAGATAAGATGACTAGGTACAAGGTTCACTTGCATCGTGATGTTAGAAATCTTGTTGATAAGCCAAGCTAATAATAACTGATCTGCTAAGAGACAAGCCACTAAAGAAAAATACAACTACAACTATAATAGTACCCATGTGATATCCATGATCACATAAAAGAGGGCCATGGTCTTGTGAAGAGACAATGAAAACTCCCAAACTAGAGTACCCGATAGATTTCCATGATCGGTAAACAATACCTCCTACTATAGGAGCACCCAAAATCATAATGGAATCTCAAGAGGGCCATGGTCGTGAAGAAAATATACTTCAAAAAATAGTCTCTAATGACAAAAGTGGATTGAAGAAGTGTCGAGTTCAACCAATAATGCACTTCCTATACAACAAACTTTGAGGTCCAAAAAATCATATGTAACAACCTCAAAACTGAAAATGAACACCTTCATTGTGTTCAACTTTAAAAACTCTTTCCAATGACTACAAACATAACTATCTTTAGATCTAAATGGAGCCTCGAAACTAAGAAAAATAATTAGGCTCATCAGTAGGAAAACAAACGAGGCTCATAGCCTTTACAGTTTGTATTCTCACATAAAAAACTTCAATAAATGGAAATAATCCTAAATCTTAAAGCCTTAAAGATTAAAAAAAAACAATTTTCAGCAAATTATTATTTTGTCAAAAAATTGTCATTTTTAGTAATTACCATTTTCAGCAATTTATTTTTCATCAAAAAAATTACCATTTTTTGGAATTACCATTTTCGGAAAAAAATTATTTCATCAAAAATTGTCATTTTTAGTAATTACTATTTTTGACAAATTACTTTTTCATCAAAAATTTCCATTTTTAGTAATTTGCAAAAAAAAAAAACTCGAATTGACATGCAAATTAACACACAATGTTGTCCAAAACCCATGCAACCATGGTCTTGGTTGAACCCCACGAAGAGCACCTTCCATGTTGTGGATTTTTAGGTTTTCATCTCTTGTACTTCATATCCATAGACAAGCACCCATTATTATTCATATTCCATCGTCAAGTCCATCATGTATGAACTCTGTCAATACTTTTTGGGAACGAATGGCCACCATTACTGCAACCAAAATTATAAAGGCCTCCTTCGAAAAAATAACCTAAGACAAATATCAAGAATTTTTGAAAGGGTGAGGGGGAGATTTCCTTGAGAGAAATCCCCCCTTACATGCGAATCACAGGTGAATCTTACCTCTCTCTCACATAGGTATATCTTACCACTTTGATACCAATTATTAGTTCTTGAGGTGGAGAGAAAAAAAACAACAATAAAGCAATTCTAATCTACGACAAAAAGACCCATCAAATGATATTTGTAACATTCTCGGGTAACAGTTTATCCCCATGAGACCCCAGGGAAGATCAAGTGACATGGGCTCCTACAGAAAATGGGTAGTTCACTGTTAAATCAGCTTACAAGCTTCTACTTGATGACGAGGATTTTTTCCTCCAAAAGGACTTAGTTTGGATAAAAAATTTAATTCTAAAAATTGCAGTCTTTTCATGGCTAGTTATCCAAGGAAGAATTCTAACCATTGATAATATGATGCATTATCTATGCAGGGCTAATTGGGAGACCATTTATCACATTTTCCTTGAGTTCCTTTTTTCCTTGATTGTCCTAAGTGGGGTTTTTTAGGCCTTCAATATTTCATGGGTTAAACCAGCCACTGTACTTTTTCATCCAGTGGCCTTGACCCTTTTCAAGTCAAAGACTTAGATTAATGTGGAAAATTTGTCTTAATCACTATCTTTGGCAAGTGTGGTTAGAAAGGAACCATAGAGTCTTTAATGAGTCTATCCATGATCATCAAACTATCATTGCCAGGATCCTATCCTTTGCCAACGAGAATGTGAACCTTATACCTTTTGATAGCTATAAACCTCATCTGCAGGAGACCACAATTTCTCAATATTTAAGCTTAACCTTGTTAGATGAGTTTGTGCCTAGGGTAGTCAACCCCAGAATCAATGTTAAGTGCTTTCCACCTCTTACAGGCTGGTTTAAGCTTAATTTTTATGGAGTAGCTAAGGAAAATCCTGGCAGAGCAGGCGCTGGTGGCATTGTGTGAGATCATAATGGGAATATGATGCTTGCAGTTTTTGAATATTTGGGAACAAGGATGAACAATGAAGCTAAAGTTAGAGCTATGTGGAGAGGCCTTCAAATGACTCAAGACTTAGAAGGCAATTTGATCATAGAAGGAGACTCTATGCATGTTATAAATCTCCTCAATAATTGGAAAACACCTCCTTGGAGGATAAAACAATTTTTGAAGAGGCTAGGATACTTTTCCAGGGAAGACAGGACAGAAAAGCCCAACATGTCTTTTGGGAAGCTAACAAAATTGCTGATAAGCTGGCCAAATGGGTGTCGATGGTGACAAACTTTTCAAATGGGAACACGGTGTCCCGAGTGAAGTAGAGGAGCTTATTAAACAAGAATGCCAAGAATGATAGTCGAATTTACCAATAATGAAGGCACTATAAGTTTGAAGGCTAGGAGTATTCTTGTCTCTTTTTTGAATTGGACTCACAATAAAAATTATCTGAGTTGTCAGTCTTCGTAGATGCTTCTTGGAAATACCACAAAGACTAATGGGGACAGTCACATGTCAGATAACATGGCTCCTATTCATCTTAGTAATTTTATATTGGTTGATAATCATAGGGAAGGAAAGAAACGACAATATAAGACTTCGAACCAAAGCCACGTAGACCACTAGATAGCCACCGCCATAAATATAGTTAGTAGGTTCACTTCTACAAGGCTGATTGGCCAAGATAGTATGTGGTACCAAAGCATGTCATATACGAAAGAAAGCAATTACCAAAGAATTATTAAGAGTAACTATCAATACAGAGCTTGTGGGAGTTTTTTCAGTACTCTTCTATGTGTGTCTATAGCTTTTTGTTTCTCCATTGTCTCAAGGAAGGGATCCGTGTCTGTTTCTTTTTTGTAATTATGATGCATGTGTGTTTTCTCGTGGTATAACCAAAATGTTGTATGGGAAGTTTCTTTTTGATAATAGGCTATGTGCCTTATCAGATGTAATGGCTTTGGAAACATGTAGATTTTACATAAATAGGATCTTTAGTAAGGATATGTTCATCAACAGCCCTAGGCTGATTTTTGTAAAAGGTTTTGGGTCAACCTATAAAACCTGGTATTAATGCTATAGTATATTATATACAAAAAAAAAACATGAATGGAGCATGGATATCACCCAAAAATGGTCTAGGAGTGTTTATTGATTAAGCTAAACCAATTTTAAATGTCAAATGATGAAATATCCTCAGTGAAAAGTTCCAATTTTAGAAAACTATGTTGCTGGTCCAAACTAGAAATTTTGATCTAAAATTTAAAAAGGGCAAAAATATAAAATTTAAAAAAGCTCCACATAAAAACTCCACAATTGGAGTTGATCCCTCCATTTGAGGTGATGTTTTATGATAGCTACTAATTTATGGCCTCTTGATCATTTTTGTGTTCCTTTGTTGGGAAGGGTGAATTGCTTATCTTGTGGATCAAGCAAAAGGGTATAAAGTTGTTTAGTAACCACCCCTAGATTTTGGGACTAAGATAGTGAATTATGGAATACTGAATCATTTTGCTAATGCTACACACGAACACATCAAATTAAAGGGAATGCTTTGAAATATTGAAGGATGAAATCATTCTCGTATGCAAATTAAGGTAAAAATCCAACACACTCAATTTCAAATACTTTCTAACCTGTGTGGTACATAAACTTTTGCAAAGCCATTCAATAAAAAAATGTAAGCAAAGGAAAACACACTAAAATAAGTCACAAGGTTTGGATAAACTCTACCAGTTCTAAAGATGCCTAACTGGAAATAGGGCTCTGTTTAGACAAAGCTTTTAAAAAAAAAGGCATTGCAAAAATATCAATCAAACATAAGGGTAATTTAGATACTCTATCAGGGCTATAGATGCCTGACTGGCGATAGGGTTCTATCTAAATAAATTCATTTTAATGAGAAATATTTCTATAGATTAAATGCTAAATAAGTGATGGATTTCGAATGGTTTCAAGCATGCAAAATGAAATCACATTCACACACACTAACCTAAAGCAAAGGGTTCATGTGTTTCATTTGAAGTTATCTACCCAACATTATTAGAGGTTGATATATGGTTTGTTTTTTGATCTTTGGTTTGTTTATTTTTAGAACTAGGTTCTTCATCTAAAATGCTCAGGAGCATTTACCAGTAAATTCACCACTTTTTGTGGCCATTGCACAACATGCCCCAAAATTGGGGGCCTACCTTTTAATTTTTGAGTTTTGGGAAGTTTGGTCTTCTTTGAGCAACCTTTTGACCTCACCATGATCCTAGCGGTGGATCGTTTTAGGGTTAAATTCTTGGGCCTCTTGTGCTCATTCTCATATATTGTTAAGAGGTTACCTTGATTTTGAGTATCATGTTGAGGTTGCACATTAAAAGAATAAATAATAAGAATAATGATTTAAAAAAAGGTTTTAATTCAATAAAATATATATATATATATAAAATTTTAAAAATAAAATAAATAAAATAATAAGGGTAATTATTTTAATTACCTACACATTAATAAATAAAAATAATAATTAAAAAATAAAATAAAATAAAATAAAAAGTAAAATAAATAATGTATATATATATATATATACATACTATACGTATATAAATAAATTGAAGTGCAACCAAAGGTTCCATTTGGTCTTATTGGTAGTGAAGTTTAAGTTTTTAATTTTGTTTTTAACGGTGCTCAAATGTTAATTTTAAAGGTGAAGAGCACAAGCTTATACTAAGAGGGGGGTGAACAGTATAAGACCATTTTTTACTTTTCTTTTCAAATAAATATTATGCAATGTATCAATAGCAATATCAACAGAAATAGTCAAATAAATGCATAAGTCACCACATACAATAGAGACACCAATTTAACGTGGTTCACCCAATGTGGGCTACTCCATTGAGAAAATATTTCACTAATTTTTTCTCAAAAAATATCTTGGGAATCCTTTCCCTATTACAATTTTTATAGACCTCTTTCCAAAGGAGACACCAATCCCCTAATCAAGTTCCTGGATCTCTATCCATAGTAGAACTCTTTCTCCTTAGCTATGGTTGGTAATCTTCTAGAAGAATTGTTGCCTTCACTACACTGGCTTATTTATCCACTGAAGACTCTTGACCTCACATAGAAGATCTGTCTTCACTACCCTAGCTAATGGACTTCTATCTACTAGAGACTGGTGTCCTCTATACTCGATTACCCCCAAATATTGCTCTCAGCTCTATCACAAATCTTTACTAAACACGATCCTTTGATCTAGCACAAATCTGCTCAATCTCTATCCTCAAATATGCACTAAACATAGCCCTTCGGTTTAGCACAAATATGCTCAATATGTATCCTTAAATTTGCACTAAACACAGTCCTTCAATCTAGTACAAATCTACTCAATATTTGTCCTTTGATCTGCACTAAACACAGTCCCTCAGTCTAGCACAAATCTGCTCAATATTTATCCTCAAATATGTACTAAACATAGTCCTTCGGTCTAGCACAAAAATTTCTCAATATTTATCCTCAAATCTATCCTCAAGCCTTAACACAAAGCTTGACTCAATCACAAATCAAATCTTCTAGATCTTCCCCAAACCTTAATTTAATATTTGAACAAATTAATCAACTCTGCTCTCAAGTATTCCAAAGACTTGTCTCAAATCTACCTTGTAATCTTCCACAAAAATCTTGCACTAATATGTCCACAAGTCCTCTCCAGAACATATCCAATCTGCTCAACAAGTCTTCACTAAGACTTACTTCAAATCTACTCAAAAAATCTTCCCAATACTTGTTTTAAATTTGTATTATAAGCTTCCAAAAAATCTTACTCACCTCAACTTACACAAGCTTCACATAGAAACTTGTTGAATCTCATAGAAACATATAGATAATTTTTAGAGACTCAATATGTTTCACACTCATCACAATGCTTAACCACTTTCAATCTCTTTCTCAAATCAAATATGAATATAGGACAATTTGTTTCATGGAATTAGAACTATCACTTCAACACTTTCACTTGACTAGGCTCAATCAACTCCACTCAATCAATCACTCAATGAAATACTCATTGCTTACAAACCCTAGTCCAAGCATATGAACACTCACTCAATTATTTCCAACAATGTTTATCAACCAATCTCACATAACAATGATACTCATGTTCTTTCACAAACCCTAGTTCAAGATAGTTCACAACTTCACATAACAATGATACTCATGTTCTTGCACAAACCCTAATCATGCATATGAAGGTTCATTCAATATTTCCAACAATGCTTATCAAACAAGGTTTCTATCTTCAAATTTTATTCCATTAAAACATTTAACAATCAAACTCAACAATGCTTATCAAACAACCCTTTTCACTCCAACTTATCATTCACAACATCCAACATTCACTCACAAGGAAGATGTGCCCATACCTTTTTGTTTGATGAAGAAGTGTCCTTAAAAACCTGTCTCGGTCACAATTATTCTCTTTGTCAATTTTAAGGGTTAGGTAGTAAAAACATTCTAAAAATTTAATCAATAATTTCCTCACAAATTATTTTCACCATTCACAACATGAGAACTCAATTAACCTTATTACTCCTTTCAAATATTAAATAAAATAAAACTTTATTTTGAAATAACATTCAAAACCATCTAATGCCTTATCACTCCATTCAATATTCTAATCACCAAAAATCACAATATAAAAATCAATTTTCATAGCCCTTATATCTTCCTAAAAACCTTATGCCAAACAACCTTAGGAAAAAAAATAAATTGAAAATTTTAAATATCTTTTTCCCTTAGTGGGAATCGAACCCACGTTGCGCTTCCACCAGCACCCTAGTTGCGGCTCCAACCGCTGCATGAGCTATACGCTCACCTTGGGAGCAAAGAGCACCATGTGCTCTATATCCTCCCCTCTTGGTGCCTAAACAAAAATTGTGTTGCTTCCTTTGGTGCCCAAAAAAAACTCACAAAAATCATCGAGATTCGATTGTGGGTCCTTCGGCTTGCCAAAACCCTAGCTCACAACCGTTTGCCACCAAGCCAACCTATTGGATGGATAAGAGGCTTAAAGCCTCATCGAACTTATTCCTTCACTGGCACCCACAAGACAAAAAACTTTTTTCTTCTTCCTCGTATGAAATCGCATTAATCACATTCATCACATTCATCACAGGCCTTTTAGAATTTGAACGAATGTTAGGTATTTGCCACTAAGGCATATGGTATTTATACCACTATGCCACCATTGTTTTTAGATGTCGACGAAGGGATTTTATTTATGATGTCGACGCATTTTTTTTTGCCTTGCAACCCTAACTTTAGGGTTAATTAAATTATATTATAATTTAATTAATAATAAGATAATTATAATTAACTTATAATTAATTTAATAACCATAGGGTTAATTAAATTAAATTACAAATTAATTTATAATGAAATTATTATAATTAATTTATAATTAATTTAATTACTTTGGGTCTTTCCATTAGACCTTTAATATTATAATAAAATATTATAATATTATTTTTCCTGGGCCTTCTAAATTCTCTTGTAGACCTTATCTGATCACCTTCTTATTTATGAATCAAACTCTTGAAGTCCTTACTCTTGCACTACTCACTAAAACTGACTTTTGACATAAATGAGAACAAATCTTGCTCATATTTCCAACAACATCCCCCTTTGTCATTGATGGCAACCCATTTTCATTTTACCATTTCTTTTACCTTTTTCTATTATGCTCCCCCTGAGAAAATGTTCCCTCTGACTGAATGCTCTTCCCCTAACTCAAATATCACCCCCTTTGCCATACCTTTGGGTCTAGGGGCTAAGAATGAGACTCTTAGCTTAGCCCCTCACCCACCTCCTCTTGAGGTGGTTAATTTTGGTGTGGGAGTATTTCTACTCCCCAACATGCACTGCTCTTTTCCTTTATCCTCTTTCCTCCTCATCTAATCCTTCTGATTCCTCTGACTATTTCTATTTCAGCTTGTCTCTAAAATATCTGCTTTACACCACTTTGTTGTATATCCATAATTATTTCACTTATAACACTTAATTTTATTATTCCTTAGAGGTGTAAATATCTTGGGATTTCTCCTGGTGAAGCCATATCTATTCCTATCATGAACCCTGCAATTCATTGCCTTGTGATCAAATTTATTACAAGAGTAGCAATAACCTTGAAATAGCTACCTATTTTGAAGTTTCTATATTCCTGTCTTTCATGTGTCCTGCACTGAGAATTTTTGTGCCCAAACCTGTGACATGAGAAGCATCATCCATTGAAATTGCCTTGCCTTGACCCCATGGGTATTTTAGTCTCTTTTACCCTATGTTGGTTCCTGTTCCATCTTTTCCTTTTTTGTGCATTGTTCCTTTATTTACTAAACTTTCTATTGTCCAAATCATATTAAAAAATCTCACTTTCTCTTGCACTCTCTTCTTCTGAATTTTATTCTTCTTCATAACTTGAGGTTGCCTCCTCTCCTTGTTTATTTTGTACTTGTTCAAAACCAAGTCCTATTTTGCTTACTATGGGTTTTTGTGTCTTGTTAATCTTATCCAAATTATTTTAGCTTCTCCCAAACCTATGTAACCTGTCCTTAGAATCTTTTATGTCCTTAGTTAAGCTACTTCATGCTCCAACATTTCACATTATAAGACCTTTACTTCTAACCTATCTTTGAACTTCCTTATCTTAGCCATTGACTTATTTAGATCCTCTATAAGCTTTCCTTTCTCTTCGTCACATTCTTGAAACTGAAGCTTAAGTTGGAAGTTTTTCTTTCTTACCTTCTTTAATGCATCAAGAGCATAAATAAGCTCTCCCTCAAGATCAACTTCTCCCTTATCTGATTCTTCCTCTATTTGTTTACCTTTGAAAACATCTTCATTATTTTCTGACATATTATTTAGGATCACCTCCTTCTTCTAGTGCTATAAGAATATTCTCTTCTAGTCCTTCAAGTGTATCTTCATATTCATCATCACTAAAACTGAAACCAATATTTGTATAACTATCCTCAAGATGACCAAAGTTACCACATCTAAAACATTTGAGGATTATCGGTGTTCTTTTCCTAACCAATTCTTTTTATTTTTTTAGAAATAGAAATTCATCTCTATCATTATCTGAAGAACTATCATAACTATCAGTTGAGTACTTACTTGCCTTATATGCATAGACAATTTTGTTATGCCTCTGGAATAACTTCTTTTCTTGTGTACCTTGTCCATTCCTATTTTTCTTTTGGTACCCATGCCTTTCTATATCCCTATTATTATGATCATGTTTCTCATCACCACTACTATTTCTAGCTTTTGGACAATCAGATGCATAGTGACCATATTTTCCACATTTAAAACATCTAACTTATTTCGTACCTTTATATTTTCTTGAGTCCTTGTTCCTTCTACCATAAATGGCTTATTCATCACTGGATAACTCATTGCTTGAATTTGACTTCTTACCCATAGTCTTCTTAGTGGCTTTAAATGATGCTTATTTTTTGGGAATAGGTTCCTCTTTTATTATTATCTCAAATATTGTGAGAATGCCATGTAATTCATCTTTTGTCAAATGATTAATATCCTTTGACTCTTCTATAGCTGAAATATTTTCACTAAATAT
Organism: Wollemia nobilis; assembly: GCA_028583015.1. NCBI lineage: Eukaryota > Viridiplantae > Streptophyta > Pinopsida > Araucariales > Araucariaceae > Wollemia > Wollemia nobilis. Next base: position 16,259,417 of record JAQPPZ010000753.1, on the reverse strand, counting down.
TTTTGGAAGTGACCTTAGAATCTTATCACACACATCAGGTCCTGAAACTTGAAGCCCAAGTCCTTGCATGGAGCTAAAAACCTCATCCACATGAAGTAGATATCCTACAATATTTTCTTCATCCTTCATTTTTAGGTTTGTTGTGACGTACTTCACAACGACCCCAAAATTGGGGACCTACCTTAAATTTTGTGATTTCGGGAAGTTTTTGTTTATCTGATTTTGCTTGCATCAAGGTCTTGGAAAATTTACTTTCACTTTGGAATTGCTGACATATTTGCATTTTGAAGGTTTGAATGTAGTTGCAATGCTTCAAAACTAAATATTTTGATTATTTGCATTATTTCAAATCAAATAATTTTATTAAAATTATTTTCAAAGGTTTAAATGAAACAATTTTATTAAAATCATTTTCAAAGGTTTATATGATTAATTTTCATTTAAATAATTAAATTTCATTTAAATAATTAAATATTATTTTAGGGTTAACCCTAAAATTAATGCAAAATTTAAATGGACATATCTTGAGGTAGACAACTCCGTTTGATATCATTCAAAACTTGGTAAGAAGATATGAATATTATCTTTCTAATGATACCAAACATGCAAGATTCTAGATATCAATTTCACGAAAAAAATAGCGGGTTAATTTAGCAATATGAGAACTTTGAAATACTTTTGAAAAAAGGAAAGTTACGAGAAATTAAAGTTTGGTTTTGTTTTGATATTATGATTATTGTTTCATTATGCGAGGTAATACAAGGGCAAGGATTTGAAGAAGATCATTATAAAATCTGTTCCCAATGATGAAACGGAATAACTAAGCTTTTCAAATTATAAATAAATCATTGAGATTCATGGGAAGGGTCGGACATTTTATATAGAGAAGGAGAGGAACAATTGGAATGAGCAAAGCTACACATTCGTTCGAGGAAAATAGAGAATGCCATTTGCAAAACAATGGAAATTATTGTAAGATTTTATAAAAAAATTTAAGCATTTTGGATCCGGATTTATGCACGGATCGTATTTGGAATTAATAAAGTGCTTATTGCAATTTCTTAATAGTTTGTATACCTTAGAATATTGCATCAATTTATTTTATTTCACTATGTGAATACTGGTGAACATTTGATTGGTTTTAGAATTCTGTAAATGGAAATTTGTTATGTTGAATTTGTCCGAGACATTAGTTTAATTTCTAAAGCTTAAATATTTTATTATTTTATTTTTATTCTAAAAACTATATATTATAACTTAGTATAATTTATAAAGTAAAATATGACTAAGTTATAATTAAATTTATAATTCGGATATTACATTAATTAATATTCAAATTAATAAATTTAAGAAAGGATAAATGAATATTCTATTCCTCACCTTAATTTCATAAGTTTGAGGAATTCGGATTGATATCTCTAAAATTCAATTTGGATTTTATTTACAATATAGTTCTATCTATTTTAGAAATCCAAATTTTAAACCACGAGATCACATTTACTCTTTTGAATATTTAATTTCATAAATATTTCAAAAGATAAATATTATAAGCAAATCTAATTTATAAAATTCATTTTATCATAAAATTCAAATTTTATAGATTATTTTCATATTAAGCCCTAAGATTTTATCATTAACAAGGTTTTGGAACCTTATAAATTGGGCAAGACATTATTTCATTTATTCACCTCTTATGGTTTTGATTTATAATTTCATAAGGGAGTTTGAATAAATGATTGCTTTATCAAATAAACATTTGGGAAGTGAATTGATTATAAATCTATTATGTTCCAAAGGTTTATCAAGTTTATAAAATTTCATTCACTTTGATTTTTATTAAAGTTAAATTGAAATTTAATATAAAATGCTAGATTCTTTATAAGCTAATTTCATTTAAAGCAATTTAAGACATTAAATTGAAGAGAGGAAATAAAATTTGGTATACTTTAACCTAAGATAATAAAACGGATTTTATTTTGTTGAATTGATATCAAAGGATGTTATACATGATAAACTTGAAATCATTTACCTAATTCTAGGCCCCTTGTAAACAGTAGTTCACAAATACAAGAGTTATTCAAGTACTCATTGATGTATATACATATGAAATTTTAGATATAACATAAGAACCTTAGAGATATATAATATTATTTTCAAGAGAGAATCATAATTCTGAATTTTTTGGGTGACTTTGTAAGTGGACAAAATCACACCTCAACAAATTGGTGCTAGGAGGGCCTGATAAAACTGGTACTTTATTTTATTTTTATACAATTTACTTTTTCTCAAAATTATATACATGAATTTGCCTAATCATATTGATTTATTCTAAACATTTCAAGTATTACATTTTGCTAGTGAGACTTAGACATAAACTGGAGTTTAAGGAAATTATCACTATGTTTAAGTCAACTGGGTCTACTATATTTTAGAGCCTATCACCCACTAAAATACAAATGAAGTAAAACACAAACTGTGATTCTGCCTAATATCCCTAACGCTAGTCCTAGTGCACTTGTTAACTCCCCACAGATAAATATGGTTGTCGCATCTGTAGGAAATCTTGCATGGCTGGGTAATCAACAAAGTCCACTGAATATAGCAGGTGTTGCTCATGACTTGCCAAAAAGTATGGAGAAGCACTTGCCAAGGTATAAACATGATGGTACTCGTATGGCTGAAGAACGTGTACAAGCATACATTGAGGCCATATCTAGACTACAAATCGAACATGAAAATTTCACTTGTAGGTTATTTCCTCTAACATTAGATGAAATAGCCTATGATTGGTATGTTTCTTTACCTGCTAATTTAATAACATCATGGGATATGCTCAAAAATGCTTTTAATTCTTAGTTTAAACTTGTGATTGATCCTGCTACTGTTTATTTATAGTTTTCTTCTACTCATAGGAAACCTAACGAACCTTTGCGGTTATTTAATACTAGGTTTCATAAAATGTATTCATGACTAACTACTCCCTACAATGTTGCAAAATATATTGCAATCCAAGTTTATTTTGGATCATTGGATCCATTAATGGTGTTGTTTGTCAAAAGCACAAGACAAATAACGACACTCACAAGAGCATACATGGAAGCTCTTTTGGTGGAACAACAAATGATGCCTTCGAGCTACGAGCTTGGTCAACTACCTTTGATCGGATATAAATGTATGCAAAATCAAATACCCATGATTAATAATGCTTTGATGAATCAAAATCCAATGTTAAACATGATACCTCAAGTACCAAATCAAATGACTTATGCACCACAAAATAATCAAATGTTGCTTTAAAGTCATTATGTTGCACAGGAAACTAAAAATGATGCATCGTAATTTAATACATTTGGAAATGTCATCCCAAATCAAAACTTGAATCAATTTCAGAATTTGTAAACACAAAAAAATCCTATGTTCGCTCAAAATTTATAAAATTTACAAATGTAACAGGAGAATCCGATGTTTATGCAAAACATGCAAAATCAAACAAATTCTATGAATTCTAACCCATGGGTAAATCAAAGCATATTACATAACCAAAACTTTTCGTAGGTATGCTCAATACAATTGAAAATAAAAAGCTTAAAAAATTTATGATTGAGTGCATGCCTTGTCCCTCAGTTCTAGATAATGTAAATAATTTTCAATTTTTTGAGAGTGACAGGCATATTTTTTATTTTGTAACTAACTCTGGTATTTTTGAAAACCAGGTTATTGATGAGGATGAAAGATTGCATGAGGACATCAACGAAAGTGAAGAAATAACTAAGGTCAATAATATCCCTCAAGGTATGCTTTCTTTAGAAAAAATCTTCGATATAGTTTACAAAACTAAACAATGTAGCAAGATTTCTTTACCTCAAGATGATTATAATGCTTATAATATTGGTGATTCAAATGAAGCACAAAATATTCTCATAAGTAAAGCTACTACATCTAAATAAAAGGAAGGTATCATGCATGCTTTAAAATATTACAAATATGTGATAGCATGGAGTTATAAAGATCTCAAAACATATAATCAAAACATTATAACTCACACAATTCCCCTAAAGCCGAATGCAAAACCATTTAGGTAGAAACAGAGACCGGTTAACCTGCTTCTAGAACCTCTCATTGAAAAATAAATTAAAAAGTTATTAGATGCCAAGATCATTTTTCCAATTAGGCATTCTACATGGGTTGCTAACATTGTGCCTATCAAAAAGAAAATTGGTGAAATTAGGTTATGCATTGACTTTAGGAATCTAAAAAAAGCTTTCAAAAAAGACAACTATCCATTACCATCCATAGATAGCATATTATAAATGGTAAATGGATATTAAATGATATCATTCCTAGATGGATATTCAGGATACAACTAGATACTAATTGATCCTAGAGATTGAATGAAAACAACTTTCACAACCATATGGGGAACATTTGCTTATCGAAGAATATCATTTGGGTTATTAAATGCAGGTGCCACATTTCAAAGAGCAATGGATTTCACATTTCAAGATTTGATAGGTAAATGCATTGTTGTTTATGTTGATTATATTCCTGTATTTTCCAAAAATAGAAATGACCATGTTAGGGATTTGAGGAAAGTCTTACAAAAATGTAGAGAACATGGTATTTCTCTGAATCCTAAAAAATGCATATTTGGCCTAACAGAAGGAAAATTATTGGGTCACATGATTTATAAAGATGGCATATCCATAGATCCTAAAATAATAAGTGCCATACAAAAGATTCAGCTACCAGGAAGCAAAAAATAATTAAGATCTTTCTTTGGGAAGATTATTTTTTTACGTAAATTTATTTCTGGTTTTGCTGAAATTGTCAATCCATTGAATAATATGATGAAGAAGGATGCTAACATGTCTTGGAGCAATGAAGCAAAGAACGTGTTTCAAAATGTGAAATATACAATTTCAAAAGCACCTATGTTGGTAAGCCCAGACTATAAGAAGCGCTTTTACATTTACTCATTTGCTTCAGAACATTCATTTGCCAGTGTGCTCACTCAAAAAAGTGAAGGTAATGTTGAAAATCCAATTGCATTTGTAAGCAAACATTTCAAAGATGCAGAGGTGAGATTATCAATTCTTGACAAGAAAATGTATGCCTTATTCAAAACTATTAAGAAATTTAGACATTATATTTTGCATAGTCAAGTATTTGCAATAGTACCTGACCCTGTAATTAAAATCATGTATTTGCAGAATGAATTGGGCAAAAGGCAAGGAAAATTTATCTCTACATTGCAGGAATACGAATTGGAAATCTAGCTAATGAATATAGTTTGACGTCAGGGATTATCCAAAACCCTGGCTCAAATCGATCCCCAAATCAGCTGTCATAAGTACACGATGGAAGAAATCACAAATGATGATTGGTACAAAGATATCGTGTACTTTATTCTCAATGGTAAAACCCCTCCAAATTTAAATGCCACTCAAAGAAGATATCTGAGGTTAAAATGTGCTAACTTCATGATTAAAATAGGGGTCTTGTATAGAAATAATCACGAAGGTATTTATCTTCGATGTCTTAATAAGAATGAGGCCTCACAGGTATTAGATGATTTTCATGGTAAGTTTGGTACTGGTCATGGTTTCGCAAATGCAACTGCACATCAAATTTTGAGAGCAGGCTATTATTGGCCTCTTTTGTTTTAATATATACATTCTCATGTTCATCATTGTCATGTTTGCCAAGTTGTTGCAAATCGTGAGAGAAATGTGCCAATGTCATTGTAGCCTGTGATTGAATCAAGACCATTTGCTCAATGGGGGCTCAATTTTATGGGAGAAATTAGTCCAAATTCTTCTTCGCAACACAAGTACATTATAACTACCATTGATTATTGCACTATATGGTCAGAAGCGATTCTGAAAAAAAAACTACACTATAGAGATCGTGGTTCGATTCTTGGAAGAAAATATTATCACTCAATTTGGTATACCTAATGCTATTATTAGTGATAATGGTTCTAACTTTGCATCCATAATTTAGTAGAATGGGCCTATGATAACAAGGTAAGTCTGAATTTTACCTCGAATTACTACCCACAAGGTAATGGTCTCGCCGAATCTACCAATAATAACTTTTTGTCAGTCATTAAAAGGTTGCTTGAACATAATCCACGGGAATGGCATACAAAATTTAAATTTGCATTATGGGTAGATAGGATCAGAATCAAATAATCCATAGGAACATCTCATTATCATTTAGTATATGGACAGGATCCATTATTTCCGACTAATCTTAAGCTCCAAACTTTGCAGTTTATGAAAGATTACCTTGAAACTAATGATAAAGTTGAATCTCGTTTAGTAAATCTTCTTAAACTTGATGAAAAATATGAGGAAGCCTTACTTCACTTTAGTAAGCATCAGGATGTGGTAAAAAATTGGTTTGGTAAACGGGCAACTGTAAAAGCTTTTCGAATATCTAACTTGGTGTTGTTGTGGGGTAAAGCGCATGAAAAAAGGGGGGATCACCAGAAGTTTGATAATTTATGGATAGGTCCATATCAAATTTCCAAAATTTTAGGAGAAATACATTTAGATTGAAAAATTTAAGTGGAGAGAACTTGTCGATTCCTATGAATGGGCGTCATCTAAAGCATTAGTTTCAAGCTTAAACACAGGAGAATGAATCTTATTTGTACATTATTGTATATACCATTTTTGTTGTGTGATGTGCTGGTATCCTGTGTTATTTTTTGCATTGTTGTGTTGGTTGTTGTGTTTGTTTTTGTAATGATCATTGTTGTATTTGTTGTAATATTTTGTTGTTGAGCTTAATGACAGATGAACCTTGCCAGATCGTGTTGGCATTTCTTAAATAAATGTGTTTCAAGTTGGCAAAATTTTAGGTGAGTCTTTCAAGAATAGGGTAAATCTACCTAGTTTGAGGACTCGTGAAACATGGAAAAAAGGAAAATGAGGTATTGATTTATGTCCTTATGAATGTGAACAAAGATAAAGCAAGTATGAAATACTGGAATTTTATCGCAAAAAATTCATATCCTTACATGCACTCGCATTTCATAACACATTTTATAATATTGCATACATCACCCTCACATTCCATATTTCACATCCCATAGAAAGATCATTTATAAAATTCAAAAGTTTTAATTGGTTTTATCAAAAGTCATGTTGCTTTAATCAGGGTCACTTTCAGAAAGGCATTTTGAACAAAATTGTAAAAGATGAAAGATTCATGTTTACGCACCATAGTTTCAGTATTCCTAAATATTTTAGTCACTCAACTATTTCTAGTATGGTAGGCAACCGCCAAAAAGCATGTCATATTCTCTTAGGATCATTGCACAATATACACTAAATAGGTCTTGATAGCGGGGACTGATGTTGAAATTTTTTTGAACCAAACATATTTCATGCATATTAAAACCATTTCAGGTAAAATGATCAAAACCATCCTTGGAAGAAAGTGTAAGGTGAAAAGGGTCATCTTAGTTAGTCCTATCACACAACATAGTCCATAAAATTCATTATTTTTTCATAAATTTTTGAAAATACAAACAAAGTCAGAGTAGTAAGGATAGGGTTAAATTCTCATCACACTTCGGTTGAGAATCCAATTCCCCAAATCTCTAAGTCTATTGACATCATTCATAAATTGATCATAAGGATTCATACTACTCATCTATTAGAAGGAATGGTAGTCATCCCCAAGGTTCAAGAAATCAAAAGTTAAAGCTAAACACATCATTTATCAATGGATCGTAAGGATTCGTACTACTCGTCTATCAGAAGGAAGGGTAGTCATCCCCAAGGTTCAAGAAATCAAAAGTCAAAATATGGACTATGGGGTTAACCTCCACCGGGGCTATAGACGCTTGATTGGCAGTGGAGTACACTCATGCATGGCGATATGTCTCATTAAAAAGTGAGACCTATGATCATTTCAAATGGGTAGGCTAGCCTTGTGTTTCTTTCATAACATGTTTAATCATTTTGGTCAAAATGAGGTAATGAACTCACTTTCACACACATTGGTTTTGAATGATAGTAAGGTCATAACTGAGCTCTTGATCTGGTAAGGAACTCACAACACACACTTTTTGTCCTAATATGATTAGATAGGTTTTAGTGTATTTTTTTATTGTACTAGAGTGTTTGAGTCTTTGTAAAACATGTCATTCATATTATTACATCCTGTTAATATATGTTTCAATTTACGTCATCTCATCTTATTTTCACGAATATTCATTTTAGGGCCCCTAATTAAAGTATGATGAAAAGCATGGCCAAAGCAAATATTTATATTGAAAATGATCATTAATACATATCACATGATCCCAACCAGTAATACATCACATTTTGCATAAATAATCTATGATTATGGCAATTCATATTTGTATTGGTCTATTCTCATTCTTTGGATGCTTATCAATGCTTGTGGTTCTAATGTTCATGTTTTGTGTGTTTTCAGAGTTTGGTTTTAGTCAAAAATGTCCAAGGACAATTACCAAAAAAGTCGCCAATGTTATGACGTCCTTCACAACGACCCTAAAATTGGGGACCCACCTTAAATTTTGTGATTTTGCAAAATTTTTGTTTATCTGATTTTGCTCACATCAAGGTCTTGGAAAATTTGCTTTCACTTTGGAATTGTTGACATATTTGCATTTTGAAGGTTTGAATGTAGTTGCAATGCTTCAAAACTAAATATTTGGATTATTTGCATATCAATTGCATTATTTAAAATCAATTAATTTTATTAAAATCATTTTCAAAGGTTTAAATGATTAATTTTCATTTAAATAATTAAATTTTATTTTAGGGTTAACCCTAAAATTAATGCAAAATTGAAAAGGACATATCTTGAGGTAGACAACTCCGTTTGATCTCATTTAAAACTTGGTAAGAAGATATAAATATTATATTTCTAATGATACCAAACTTGCAAGATTCCATATATCAATTTCACCAAAAAAATAGCGAGTTAATTTAGCAAAATGAGAACTTTGAAATACTTTTGAAGAAAGGAAAGTTACGGGAAAGTAAAGTTTGGTTTTGTTTTGATATTATGATTATTGTTTCATTATGCACGTAATACAAGGGCAAGGATTTGAAGAAGATCATTATAAAATCCATTCCCGATGATGAAACAGAATAACTAAACTTTTCAAATTATAAATAAATCATTGAGATTCATTGGAAGGGTCAGAAATTTTATACAGAGAAGGAGGGGAACGATTGGAATGAGAAAAGCTACACATTCATTGGAGGAAAACAAAGAAGGACATTTGCATAACAATGGAAATTATTTTAAGATTTTATAAATAGTTTTAAGCATTTTGGATCCATATTTGTGCATAGACTGTATTTGGAATTAATAAAGTGCTTATTACAATTTCTTAACAGTTTGTATACCTTAGAATATTGCATCAATTTATTGGATTTCACTGTGTGAATACTGGTGAACATTGGATTGGTTTTAGAATTCTGTAAATGGAAATTTGTTGTATTGAATTTTCCCCAAACATTAGTTTAATTTCTAAAGCTTAAATATTTTATTATTTTATTTTCATTATGAAAACTATATATTATAACTTAGTATAATTTTATAAAGTAAAATTATATGACTAAGTTATAATTAAATTTATAATTCGGATATTACATGAATTAATATTTGAATTTAAAAATTTAAGAAGAGATAAATTAATATTCTATTCCTCACTTTAATTTCATAAGGTTGAGTAACTCGGATTGTTATCTCTAAAATTCAATTTAGATTTGATTTAAAATATAGTTCTATCTATTTCAGAAATCCAAATTTCAAACCAGAGATCACATTTACTCTTTTGAATATTTAATTTCATAAATATTTCAAAAGATAAATATTATAAGAAAATCTAATTTATAAACTTTATTTTAATCCAAATTTTATCGATTAGTTTCATATTAAGCCCTAATATTTTATCATTGACAAGGTTTTGGAACCTTATAAATTGGGCAAGACATTATTTCATTTATTCACCTCTTTTGGGTTTGATTTATAATTTCATAAGGGAGTTTGAATAAATGATTGCTTTATCAAACAAAGATTTGGGAAGTGAAATGATTATAAATCTATTATGTTCCAAACGTTTATCAAGTTTATAAAATTTCATTCAATTTGATTTTTATTAAAGTTAAATTGAAATTTAATATAAAATGCTAGATTCTTTATAATCTAATTTCATTTAAAGCATTTTGAGACATTAAATTGAAGAGAGGAAATAAAATTTGGTATACTTTAACCTAAGATCATAAATCAAATTTTATTTTGTTGAATTGATATCAAAGCATGTTATAAATGATAAACTTGAAATCATTTACCTAATTCCAGGCCCCTTGTAAATAGTAGTTCACAAATCCAAGAGTTATTCAAGTACTCATTGATGTATATACATATGAAATGTTAGATATAAGATAATAAACTTAGAGATATATAATATTATTTTCAAGAGAGAATCATAATTATGAGTTTTTCGGGTGGCTTTGTGATTGGAAAAAATCACACTTCAACAAATTGGTGCTAGAAGGAGGGCCTGATAAAACTGGTACTTGATTTCATTTTTATACAATTTATTGTTTCTCAAAATTATACACTTTTTTTTTAAATAAAGGGTTAAAAATTTATTGATAAAAAATCTATATTATAGAGTACAACTGAGCTTCCAACCAGGACTCAAATAAATAGCCAAACTTGCTAAAACCACTAGACTAGAATGACACCCGAAAAAGACAACAAGAATAAACCACATTAAGTCTGTACATCCTTGTCGATCAACTCCCATTGGCATTGAGAGTCCCTAGACGGGAGACTCTCCCAATTATCAATACTCCAAGGATCCAGCAGATCAGAAGCCCTTTTGGCCAGGTAATTAGCAACCACATTCCATTCCCTTGAAATGTGCACAAAGGATATAAATTTGAACTCTTCACCCATTCTAAGAATCTTAACGAATACAGAGACCAACTGCCAATTAACTTCCTCCACCCTTTTACTATTTAAAATATTAACCATAATTTGAGAGTCAGACTCGTAGATAATCCTATGCCAACCAAGAGAAAACCCCCTTTGTAAGGCCTCAAGAATTGCAAGAGCTTCCATAAAATTGTTGGAGTGAACACCTTTATAAATGGAAAAGAAAAAACTAACACCACTAGTAGAATCTCTCCCAACACCACCAATGCCAGCATGTCCAGGATTACCCCTAGATGATCCATCAGTATTAATTTTTAAAACTCCTCTAGGGGGTGGCCTCCACCTACCATCTATCCTAAACTTCTTGATGAGTTGAGGAACCCTACTAGGGATAGAAGAGTTCACACCATTCCCAAAGATAGTACCTTCTCCTCCCTAGAATCCAAAAGAGGGTCCACATCACATTTTCTATGGATGGTTTCCTGAACCATATACATGATCCTTTACCAGATCTATTGAATAGCCAAATAACTGCCCTAAAATATGTGTCGGTTCCATTCGAGCCAAATTTTTTAGATGATGCAAGAAGGGACAAAATTCCAAGCCACCCAAAGGAAGGGGGCCTTGGTCAGAGGTCTTCCCAGAATACTCCAAAACTCCAATAGGGATAGCACTTGAAAACATGGATGGTTCCAGGCACTCCACCAACAGTGCTAAATGTCTCTAGCAAAGGAACATTGGAAAAATAAATGAGAAGAGTCATCCTCATTCTTACTGCAAAGGACACAAAAAGAGGGACCCTGAAATCTCCTCTTCCTCACATTATCCCAAGTGAGGCATTTATTACGAGCTACCAACCATAGAAAGAAGTTACATTTTGGCTAGGTAAATTTGTTCCACACCTTTTTCCACCAAGTGATGGGAAGACTCCCATACTTTTGCTTATCAAGAACCTAATAACCATAGGCTACCGAGTAGGTTCCCTTAGGATCAGGGTTCCAAGCCAGAATATATTTATCCCTCAATGAAGAACAAGGCCTCCCCATAATAACAAGAGCAAGCACCTCTCTATCCTTGGAAAGTCCTCCCTAGGTCCATTCTTGTGGATATTTCCACCTATACATCTCCATATTTCCAAAAGACTGGATTTTTTTAAAGTCCTCCACATGAGACCAACATTCTTCTAAGAAAAAAATGCTTAGGAAACGTAACCTAGGATATTGATTCAAGATAGGAGGGTGGCCATCCCAAGAATCCTCCCAAAAAAGAGTATTTGATCCCTGATTGCAAATCCAAAACAAACCTTGCTTGTTAAAATTAGCTCCTCTTTTCAGAGTCCCAGATAACTAAACCTTTCCCAACCAAGCTGAATCTAGGGATTTCAGCCTCAAAAATACCTCTCAAGTATTTACAAGATAATATTTTAGCCCAAATCTGATCTTGAGAGGTACACCATCTCCAATAAATTTTTATAGCCAAAGCCTATCGAAAAATAGTTTTCTGTCGCAACCCAAGGCCTCCCTCTTACATCGGCCTACATATAGAATCCCACCTAACCAAACTCTATTTAGATTGATCAAGTTTTCTAGACCATAAAAATTGTCTTGACAAAGCATCCATGTCCTTGATGAAGTGAGAGGGAGCTATTTGTACAAAACATCTATAAATGGGTAAAGCTTGAACAACATATTTTAAAAGCAACACTCTACCTACAGTTGATGGTCATCTAAAAGTCTAGTGATTCACCTTCCTTCTAAACTTATCAAGCATAGACTACTAAGAAGATCTAGGTAGAGGGTGAGATGAAATTGAAATACCAAGATAAATTAAGGGGGGAGTCCCAACCTGGAATCTTAGAATGCAAGCAATCTTGGCTTGAATAAGAGGAGGGGTGTTGAAGAAGAAAATCAAAATTATATACTTGAATTTGCCTAATCATATTCATTTATTCTAAACATTTCAAGTATTGCATTTCGCTAGTGAGACTTAGATATAAAATGGAGTCTAAGGAAATTATCACTAGGTCTAAGTCAATTGGGTCTACTATATTTTAGAGCCTATCACCCACTAAAAGACATAGAATAAGTAAAACACAAACTATGATTCTGCCTAATATGCCTAACGCTAGTCCTAGTGCACTTGTTAACTCCCCATAGATAAATATGGTTGTCACACCTACAGGAAACCTATCATGGCTGGGTAATCAACGAATTTTGCTGAATATAGCAGGTGTTTCTCATGACTTGCCAAAAATGTGTGGAGAAGCACTGCCAAGTTATAACATGATGGTACTTGCATGGCTGAAGAACATGTACAAGCATACATTGATGACATATCTAGACTGCAAATAGAACATGAAGGCATCGCTTGTAGGTTATTTCCTCTAACATTAGATGAAATAGCCTATTATTGGTATGTTTCTTTACCTGCTAATTCAATAACATCATGGTATATGCTCAAAAATGCTTTTATTGCTCAGTTTAAACTTGTGATTGATCCTACTACTGTTTATTTACAATTTGCTTCTACCCGTCGGGAACCTAATGAACCTTTGTGGTTATTTAATACTAGGTTCCATAAAATGTACTCATGACTAACTGCTCCTTACAATATTGCAAAATATGTCACAATCCAAGTTTATTTTGGATCATTGGATCCATTAACGATGTTGTTCGTCATAAGAACATGACAAATAACGACACTCACAGGAGCATACACATAAGCTATTTTGGTAGAACAAAAAATGATGTCTTCGAGCTGTGGACTTGGTCAACTACCTTCGATCAGATATCCAGGTATGCAAAATAAAATACCCATGATTAATAATGCTTTGATGAATCAAACTCCAATGTTAAACATGATACCTCAAGTACCAAATAAAATGACTTATGCACCACAAAATAATCAAATGTTTCTAGAAATTCATTATGCTGCACACAAAACTAGAAATGATGCATCACAATTTAATGCATTTGGAAATATCATCCCAAATCAAAACTTGAATCAATTTCAGAATTTTCAAACACAAAACAATCCCATGTTCGCTCAAAATTTATAAAATTTACAAATGCAACAGAGGAATCTAATGTTTATGCAAAACATGCAAAATCAAACAAATTCTATGAATTCTAACCCATGGATAAATAAAAGCATGTTACATAACCAAAATTTGCCCCATGTTATGCCCCAAATAAATATGGTACTTCATCAAAATGTTCCTAATCAGAATTTTTTGAATCCTCAGTCAAACATGTTAAATCAAAACACTTCTAGTTGGTTGAATCCAACTATTCATAATGTTCCACCAAACCCAAATGTTGAAACTCAAAACAAAAATCAATCTACTAATGATACTCCTGATCTCAAAAAAATAGCAGAATTAGAAATAATGTGCCTTAATTTGAGTAATGATGTGGTACAAATGCAGAAGCAAAATAATCAAAATGTTCAACCTAATCGAATATATACCATGCAAAGACCTAAACATTTTAACACAAGACCAAATAATGGAGGTGTACCAACCCGTGTGGCTAAAAATAATGGAGCTTCTAACTCAAACTCAAAAGCCAATATTATTGATCTCACAGAAGTAGTGTTCGATAATTGGTGTAGACTGCATGGTACAAATGAACATAATGAATTAGAATGTAATGAATTTAGTTGTTACAAATTACATTCAACAGAATTTGAATAAAATTGAATTAGTTCAAGATAATGATGTGGATGAGGCTAGCACAAGAAAAGGTAAGAGTTAAACTTTTATAGTAGACATTTGTGAACTGGAAGAAATTGAATAACAAGAAGAAAGTGAACAAGAGGATGAGCTGGTGGAAGAAGTACACACTCTAAAACAATACAAGAAGCCAACTCATGGCTATCATTTGTGGAGTAGAGGTAAAGTTTATAACACATATTCTACCCCTCCTAAGAAATTGAATGTGCCACCTGATGTCAAATATAATAACAACCTTGTTCCACCACATTTTCCTGAAGAGGAAAAGGTTATTCCAAAAAGCATGTCAAAGACCCAAAACGAGGAATCTACAAGTTATAACATTATTGACGATTTGAAGAAAACAAAAGCTAGCATTAATCTGTATGATGTCTGTCAGTTACCTGAACAAAGACAATTGTTAATGAAAAATTTAGGATTTCAAGAAGCAAAAGAAAAAAATGATGTTACTGAGGTTAAATATTTTGCTAAAAAAGAAACAGAAGAAGCTTTACCTTTTCTACTAATAGTTTGAATTATAGGAAATAATGTACACAATTGGATGGTGGATTCAGGAGCATCCTTGAAATGGACATATCTTGAGGTAGACAACTCCGTTTGATCTCATTCAAAACTTGGTAAGAAGATATGAATATTCTCTTTCTAATGATACCAAACTTGCAAGATTCTAGATATCAATTTCACCAAAAAAATAGCGGGTTAATTTAGCAATATGAGAACTTTGAAATACTTTTGAAAAAAGGAAAGTTACGAGAAATTAAAGTTTGGTTTTGTTTTGATATTATGATTATTGTTTCATTATGCACGTAATACAAGGGCAAGGATTTGAAGAAGATAATTATAAAATTTGTTCCCATTGATGAAACGGAATAACTAAGCTTTTCAAATTATAAATAAATCATTGAGATTCATGGGAAGGGTCGGAACATTTTATACGAGAGAAGGAGAGGAACGATTGGAATGAGCAAATCTACACATTCATGGGAGGAAAATAGAGAAATCCATTTGCAAAACAATGGAAATTATTGTAAGATTTTATAAATTGTTTTAAGCATTTAGGATCCAGATTTATGCACAGACTGTATTTGGAATTAATAAAGTGCTTATTGCAATTTCTTAACAGTTTGTATACCTTAGAATATTGCATCCATTTATTTGATTTCACTATGTGAATATTGGTGAACATTTGATTGGTTTTAGAATTTTGTAACTGGAAATTTGTTATGTTGAATTTGTCCGAGACATTAGTTTAATTTCTAAAGCTTAAATATTTTATTATTTTATTTTCATTCTAAAAACTATATATTATAACTTAGTATAATTTTATAAAGTAAAATATGACTAAGTTATAATTAAATTTATAATTCGGATATTACATTAATTAATATTCAAATTAATAAATTAAAGAAGGGATAAATGATATTCTATTCCTCACCTTAATTTCATAAGTTTGAGGAACTCGGATTGATATCTCTAAAATTCAATTTGGATTTGATTTACAATATAATTCTATCTATTTCAGAAATCCAAATTTCAAACCAGACATCACATTTACTCTTTTGAATATTTAATTTCGTAAATATTTCAAAAGATAAATATTATAAGCAAATCTAATTTAAAAAATTTATTTTATCATAAAATTCAAATTTTATAGATTATTTTCATATTAAACCCTAAGATTTTATCATTAACAAGGTTTTGGAACCTTATAAATTGGGCAAGACATTATTTCATTTATTCACCTCTTATGGTTTTGATTTATAATTTCATAAGGGAGTTTGAATAAATGATTGCTTTATCAAATAAACATTTGGGAAGTGAATTGATTATAAATCTATTATGTTCCAAAGGTTTATCAAGTTTATAAAATTTCATTCACTTTGATTTTTATTAAAGTTAAATTGAAATTTAATATAAAATGCTAGATTCTTTATAAGCTAATTTCATTTAAAGCATTTAAGACATTAAATTGAAGAGAGGAAATAAAATTTGGTATACTTTAACCTAAGATAATAAAAAAAAAATTATTTTGTTGAATTGATATCAAAGGATGTTATACATGATAAAATTGAAATCATTTACCTAATTCTAGGCCCCTTGTAAACAATAGTTCACAAATCCAAGAGTTATTCAAGTACTCATTGATGTATATACATATGAAATGTTAGATATAACATAAGAACCTTGGAGATATATAATATTATTTTCAAGAGAGAATCATAATTCTAAATTTTTCGGGTGACTTTGTGACTGGAAAAAATCACACCTCAACAAATTGGTGCTAGGAGGGCCTGATAAAACTAGTACTTGATTTCATTTTTATACAATTTACTTTTTCTCAAATTTGCCTAATCATATTGATTTATTCTAAACATTTCAAGTATTACATTTTGCTAGTGAGACTTAGACATAAACTGGAGTTTAAGGAAATTATCACTATGTTTAAGTCAACTGGGTCCACTATATTTTAGAGCCTATCACCCACTAAAATACAGATGAAGTAAAACACAAACTATGATTCTGCCTAATATCCCTAATGCTAGTCCTAGTGCACTTGTTAACTCCCCATAGATAAATATGGTTGTCGCATCTGTAGGAAATCTTGCATGGCTGGGTAATAAACAAAGTCCACTGAATATAGCAGGTGTTGCTCATGACTTGCCAAAAAGTATGGAGAAGCACTTGCCAAGGTATAAACATGATGGTACTCGTATGGCTGAAGAACGTGTACAAGCATACATTGAGGCCATATCTAGACTACAAATCGAACATGAAAACGTCACTTGTAGGTTATTTCCTCTAACATTAGATGAAATTGCCTATGATGGGTATGTTTCTTTACCTGCTAATTTAATAACATCATGGGATATTCTCAAAAATGCTTTATTTCTCAGTTTAAACTTGTGATTGATCCTGCTACTATTTATTTACAATTTTCTTCTACTCATAGGGAACCTAACGAACCTTTGCGGTTATTTAATACTAGGTTTCATAAAATGTATTCATGACTAACTGCTCCCTACAATGTTGTAGAAGATATTGCAATCCAAGTTTATTTTGGATCATTGGATCCATTAATGGTGTTGTTTGTCAAAAGAACAGGAAAAATAACGACACTCACAAGAGCATACATGGAAGCTCTTTTGGTGGAACAACAAATGATGCCTTCGAGCTACGAGCTTGGTCAACTACCTTCGATCAGATATACAGGTATGCAAAATCAAATACCCATGATTAATAATGCTTTGATGAATCAAAATCCAATGTTAAACATGATACCTCAAGTACCAAATCAAATGACTTATGCACCACAAAATAATCAAATGTTGCTTTAAAGTCATTATGTTGCACAGAAAACTAAAAATGATGCATCGTAATTTAATACATTTGGAAATGTCATCCCAAATCAAAACTTGAATCAATTTCAAAATTTGTAAACACAGAAAAATCCTATGTTCGCTCAAAATTTATAAAATTTACAAATGCAACAGGAAAATCCGATGTTTATGCAAAACATGCAAAATCAAACAAATTCTATGAATTCTAACCCATGGGTAAATCAAAGAATATTACATAAAAAAAACTTTCCGTAGGTATGCTCAATCCAATTGACAATAAAAAGCTTAAAAAATTTATGATTGAGTGCATGCCTTGTCCCTCAGTTCTAGATAATGTAAATAATTTTCAAGCTTTTGAGAGTGACAAGCATATTTTTTATTTTGTAACTAACTCTGGTATTTTTGAAAACCAGGTTATTGATGAGGATGAAATATTGCATGAGGACATCAATGAAAGTGAAGAAATAACTAAGGTCAATAATATCCCTCAAGGTATGCTTTCTTTAGAAAAAATCTTCGATATAGGTTACAAAACTAAACAATGTAGCAAGATTTCTTTACCTCAAGATGATTATGATGCTTATAATATTGGTGATTCAAATGAAGCACAAAATATTCTCACAAGTAAGGCTACTACATCTAAATAAAAGTAAGGTATCATGCATGCTTTAAAATATTACAAATATGTGATAGCGTGGAGTTATAAAGATCTCAAAACATATAATCAAAACATTATAACTCACACAATTCCCCTAAAGCCGAATGCAAAACCATTTAGGTAGAAACAGAGACTGGTTAACCCACTTCTAGAACCTCTCATTGAAAAATAATTTTAAAAGTTATTAGATGCCAAGATCATTTTTCCAATTAGGCATTCTACATGGGTTGCTAACATTGTGCCTATCAAAAAGAAAATTGGTGAAATTAGGTTATGCATTGACTTTAGGAATCTAAAAAAAGCTTTCAAAAAAGACAACTATCCATTACCATCCATAGATAGCATATTATAAATGGTAAATGGATATTAAATGATGTCATTCCTATATGGATATTCAGGATACAACTAGATACTAATTGATCCTAGATATTGAATGAAAACAACTTTCACAACCATATGGGGAACATTTGCTTATCGAAAAATATCATTTGGGTTATTAAATGCAGGTGCCACATTTCAAAGAGCAATGGATTTCACATTTCAAGATTTGATAGGTAAATGCATTGTTGTTTATGTTGATTATATTCCTGTATTTTCCAAAAATAGAAATGACCATGTTAGGGATTTGAGGAAAGTCTTACAAAAATGTAGAGAACATGGTATTTCTCTGAATCCTAAAAAATGCATATTTGGCCTAACAGAAGGAAAATTATTGGGTCACATGATTTATAAAGATGGCATATCCATAGATCCTAAAATAATAAGTGCCATACAAAAGATTCAGCTACCAGGAAGCAAAAAATAATTAAGATCTTTCTTTGGGAAGATTAATTTTTTACGTAAATTTATTTCTGGTTTTGCTGAAATTGTCAATCTATTGTATAATATAATGAAGAAGGATGCTAACATGTCTTGGAGAAATGAAGCAAAGAACGTGTTTCAAAATGTGAAATATACAATTTCAAAAGCACCTATGTTGGTAAGCCCAAACTATAACAAGCCCTTTTACATTTACTCATTTGCTTCAGAACATTTATTTGCCAGTGTGCTCACTCAAAAAAGTGAAGGTAATGTTGAAAATCCAATTGCATTTGTAAGCAAACATTTCAAAGATGCAGAGGTGAGATTATCAATTCTTGACAAGAAAATGTATGCCTTATTAAAAACTATTAAGAAATTTAGACATTATCTTTTGCATAGTCAAGTATTTGCAATAGTACCTGACCCTGCAATTAAAATTATGTATTTGCAGAATGAATTGGGAAAAATGCAAGGAAAATTGATTTCTACATTGCAAGAATACGAATTGGAAATCTAGCCAATGAATATAGTTTGAGGTCAGGGATTATCCAAAACCCTGGCTCAAATTGATCCCCAAATTAGCTGTCATAAGTACACGGTGGAAGAAATCACAAATGATGATTGGTACAAAGATATCGTGTACTTTATTCTCAATGGCAAAACCCCTCCAAATTTAAATGCCACTCAAAGAAGATATCTGAGGTTAAAATGTGCTAACTTCATGATTAAAATAGGGGTCTTGTATAGAAATAATCACGAAGGTATTTATCTTTGATGTCTTAATAAGAATGAGGCTTCACAGGTATTAGATGATTTTCATGGTAAATTTGGTACTGGTCATGGTTTCGCAAATGCAACCGCACATAAAATTTTGAGAGCAGGCTATTATTGGCCTCATTTGTTTAAATATATACATTCTCATGTTCATCATTGTCATGTTTGCCAAGTTGTTGCAAATCGTGAGAGAAATGCACCAATGTCGTTGTAGCCTGTGATTGAATCAAAACCATTTGCTCAATGGGGGCTCGATTTTATGGGAGAAATTAGTCCAAATTCTTCTTCACAACACAAGTACATTATAACTACCATTGACTATTGCACTATATGGTCAGAAGCGATTCTGAAAAAAAAACTACACTATAGAGATCGTGGTTCGATTCTTGGAAGAAAATATTATCACTCGATTTGGTATACCTAATGCTATTGTTAGTGATAATGGTTCTGCCTTTGCATCCATCATTTAGTAGAATGGGCCTACGATAACAAGGTAAGTCTGAATTTTACCTCGAATTACTACCCACAAGGTAATGGTCTCGTTGAATCTACTAATAATAACTTTTTGTCAGTCATTAAAAGGTTGTTTGAACATAATCCACGGGAATGGCATACAAAAATTAAATTTGCATTATGGGTAGATAGGATCAGAATCAAATAATCCATAGGAACATCTCATTATCATTTAGTATATGGACAGGATCCATTATTTCCCACTAATCTTAAGCTCCAAACTTTGCAGTTTATGAAAGATTACCTTCAAACTAATGATAAAGTTGAATCTCGTTTAGTAAATCTTCTTATAATTTCATAGGTCCTTAAACTAATGATCATTGTTGTATTTGTTGTAATATTTTGTTGTTGAGCTTAATGACAGATGAACCTTGCCAGATCGTGTTGGCATTTCTTAAATAAATGTGTTTCAAGTTGGCAAAATTTTAGGTGGGTCTTTCAAGAATAGGATAAATCTACCTAGTTTAAGGACCTGTGAAACATGGAAAAAAGGAAAATGAGGTATTGATTTATGTCCTTATGAATGTGAACAAAGATAAAGCAAGTATGAAAGACTGGAATTTTATCGCAAAAAATTCATATCCTTACATGCACTCGCATTTCATAACACATTTCATAATATTGCATACATCACCCTCGCATTCCATATTTCACATCCCATAGAAAGATCATTTATAAAATTCAAAAGTTTTAATTGGTTTTATCAAAAGTCATATTGCTTTAATCAGGGTCACTTTCAGAAAGGCATTTTGAACAAAATTGTAAAAGATGAAAGATTCATGTTTACGCACCATAGTTTCAGTATTCCTAAATATTTTAGTCACTCAACTATTTCTAGTATGGTAGGCAACCACTGAAAAGCATGTCATATTATCTTAGGATCATTGCACAATATACACTAAATAGGTCTTGATATCGGGGACTGATGTTGAAATTTTTTTGAACCAAACATATTTCATGCATATTAAAACCATTTCATGTAAAATGATCAAAACCATCCTTGGAATAAAGTGTAAGGTGAAAAGGGTCATCTTAGTTAGTCCTATCACACAACATAGTCCATAAAATTCATTATTTTTTCATAAATTTTTGAAAATACAAACAAAGTTAGAGGAGTAAGGATAGCATTAAATTCTCATCATACTTCGGTTGAGAATCCAATTCCCCAAATATCTAAGTCTATTCACATCATTCATCAATTGATCATAAGGATTCATACTACTCATCTATTAGAAGGAAGGGTAGTCATCCCCAAGGTTCAAGAAATCAAAAGTTAAAGCTAAACACATCATTTATCAATGGATCGTAAGGATTCGTACTACTCGTCTATCAAAAGGAAGGGTAGTCATCCCCAAGGTTCAAGAAATCAAAAGTCAAAATATGGACTATGGGGTTAACCTCCACCAGGGCTATAGATGCTTGATTGGCAGTGGAGTACACTCATGCGTGGCAATATGTCTCATTAAAAATTGAGACCTATGATCATTTCAAATGGGTAGGCTAGCCTTGTTAACATGTTTAATAATTTTGGTCAAAATGAGGTAATGAACTCACTTTCACACACACTGGTTTTGGATGATAGTAAGGTCATAACTGAGCTCTTGATCTAGTAAGGAACTCACAACACACACTTTTGATCCTAAGATGATTAGATAAGTTTTAGTGTATTTTTTTATTGTACTAGAGTGTTTGAGTATTTGTAAAACATGTCATTCATATTATTACATCTTGTTAATATATGTTTCAATTTACGTCATATCATTTTCATATCATCTTATTTTCACGAATGTTCATTTTAGGGCCCCTGATTAAAGTATGATGAAAAGCATGGCCAAAACAAATATTTATATTGAAAATGATCATTAATACATATCACATGATCCCAACCAGTAATACATCACATTTTGCATAAATAATCTATGATTATGGCAATTCAAATTTGTATTGGTCTATTCTCATTCTCTGGATGCTTATCAATGCTTGTGATTCTGATGTTCATGTTTTGTGTGTTTTCAAAGTTTGGTTTTAGTCAAAAATGTCCAAGGACAATTACCAACAGAGTCGCCAATGTTATGACGTCCTTCACAATGACCCTAAAATTAGGGGCCCACCTTAAATTTTGTGATTTTGGAAAAATTTTGTTTATCTGATTTTGGTCGCATCAAGGTCTTGGAAAATTTGCTTTCACTTTGGAATTGCTGACATATTTGCATTTTGAAGGTTTGAATGTAGTTGCAATGCTTCAAAACTAAATATTTGGATTATTTGCATATCAATTGCATTATTTAAAATCAATTAATTTTATTAAAATCATTTTCAAAGGTTTAAATGATTAATTTTCATTTAAATAATTAAATTTTATTTTAGGGTTAACCCTAAAATTAATGCAAAATTGAAAAGGACATATCTTGAGGTAGACAACTCCGTTTGATCTCATTCAAAACTTGGTAAGAAGATATAAATATTATATTTCTAATGATACCAAACTTGCAAGATTCCATATATCAATTTCACCAAAAAAATAGCGAGTTAATTTAGCAAAATGAGAACTTTGAAATACTTTTGAAGAAAGGAAAGTTACGGGAAAGTAAAGTTTGGTTTTGTTTTGATATTATGATTATTGTTTCATTATGCACGTAATACAAGGGCAAGAATTTGAATAATATCATTATAAAATCCATTCCCGATGATGAAACAGAATAACTAAACTTTTCAAATTATAAATAAATCATTGAGATTCATAGATTCATTGGAAGGGTCAGACATTTTATACAGAGAAGGAGGGGAACGATTGGAATGAGAAAAGCTACACATTCATTGGAGGAAAAAAAAGAAGGCCATTTGCAGAACAATGGAAATTATTTTAAGATTTTATAAATAGTTTTAAGCATTTTGGATCCATATTTGTGCATAGATCGTATTTGGAATTAATAAAGTGCTTATTACAATTTCTTAATAGTTTGTATACCTTAGAATATTGCATCAATTTATTTGATTTCACTGTGTGAATACTGGTGAACATTGGATTGGTTTTAGAATTCTGTAAATGAAAATTTGTTCTATTGAAATTTTCCCAAACATTAGTTTAATTTATAAAGATTAAATATTTTATTATTTTATTTTCATTATGAAAACTATATATTATAACTTAGTATAATTTTATAAAGTAAAATTATATGACTAAGTTATAATTAAATTTATAATTCGGATATTAAATTAATTAATATTCGAATTTATAAATTTAAGAAGAGATAAATGAATATTCTATTCCTCACCTTAATTTCATAAGGTTGAGTAACTCGGATTGTTATCTCTAAAATTCAATTTGGATTTGATTTAAAATATAGTTCTATCTATTTCGAAATCCAAATTTCAAACCAGAGATCACATTTACTCTTTTGAATATTTAATTTCATAAATATTTCAAAAGATAAATATTATAAGAAAATCTAATTTATAAACTTTATTTTAATCCAAATTTTATCGATTAGTTTCATATTAAGCCCTAATATTTTATCATTGACAAGGTTTTGGAACCTTATAAATTGGGCAAGACATTATTTCATTTATTCACCTCTTTTGGGTTTGATTTATAATTTCATAAGGGAGTTTGAATAAATGATTGCTTTATCAAACAAACATTTGGGAAGTGAAATGATTATAAATCTATCATGTTCCAAACATTTATCAAGTTTATAAAATTTCATTCAATTTGATTTTTATTAAAGTTAAATTGAAATTTAATATAAAATGCTAGATTCTTTATAATCTAATTTCATTTAAAGCATTTTGAGACATTAAATTGAAGAGAGGAAATAAAATTTGGTATACTTTAACCTAAGATCATAAATCAAATTTTATTTTGTTGAATTGATATCAAAGCATGTTATAAATGATAAACTTGAAATCATTTACCTAATTCCAGTGCCCCTTGTAAATAGTAGTTCACAAATCCAAGAGTTATTCAAGTACTCATTGATGTATATACATATGAAATGTTAGATATAAGATAAGAAACTTAGAGATATATAATATTATTTTCAAGAGAGAATCATAATTATGAGTTTTTCGGGTGGCTTTGTGATTGGAAAAAATCACACTTCAACAAATTGGTGCTAGAAGGAGGGCCTGATAAAACTGGTACTTGATTTCATTTTTATACAGTTTATTGTTTCTCAAAATTATATACTTTTTTTTTAAATAAAGGGTTAAAAATTTATTGATGAAAAATCTAGATTATAGAGTACAACTGAGCTTCCAACCAGGACTCAAATAAATAGCCAAACTTGCTAAAACTACTAGACTAGAATGACACCCGAAAAAGACAAAAAGAATAAACCACATTAAGTCTATACATCCTTGTCGATCAACTCCCATTGGCATTGAGAGTCCCTATATGGGAGACTCTCCCAATTATCAATACTCCAAGGATCCAGCAGCTCAGAAGCCCTTTTGGCCAGGTAATTAGCAACCACATTCCATTCCCTTGGAATATGCACAAAGGATATAAATTCGAACTCTTCACTCATTCTGAGAATCTTAACGAATACAGAGACCAACTGCCAATTAACTTCCTCCACCCTTTTACTATTTAAAATATTAACCACAATTTGAAAGTCAGACTCTTAGATAATCCTATGCAAACCAAGAGAAAACCCCCTTTGTAAGGCCTCAAGAATTGCAAGAGCTTCCATAAAATTGTTGGAGTGAACACCTTTATAAATGGAAAAGAAAAAACTAACACCACCAGTAGAATCTCTCCCAACATCGCCAATGCCAGCATGCCCAAGATTACCCCTGGACAATCCATCAGTATTAATTTTTAAACTCCTCTAGGGGGTGGCCTCCACCTACCATCTATCCTAAACTTCTTACTGAGTTGAGGAACCCTACTAGGGATAGAAGAGTTCACACCATCCCCAAAGAGACCAAGGGCTTGTTGTACCTTCTCCTCCCTAGAATCCAAAAGAGGGTCCACATCACATTTTCTATGGATGGTTTCCTGAACCATATACATGATCCTTTACCAGATCTGTTGAATAGCCAAATAACTGCCCTAAAATATGTTTCGGTTCCATTCAAGCCAAATTTTTTAGATGATGCAAGAAGGGACAAAATTCCAAGCCACCCAAAGGAAGTTGGCCTTGGTCAGAGGTCTTCCCAGACTACTCCAAAACTCCACCAGGGATAGCACTTGAAAACATGGATGGTTCCAGGCACTCCACCAACAGTGCTAAATGTGATATTCACACAATGACACTGAGAGGGGGGGTGAATCAGTGTAGCTATTAATTTTAATATCTACAACATTTAATATGAAATAAAGAGAACTTGAAAACTAGAAAAACAAATTGAACAAGAGAGCACACCACAACACTCAATATACCGAGGTTCACCAATTTGGCTACTCCTCAAAAATGACTGCTTGGACTCCAATCCAAATCCCAGTCTTTGCAAAATACCAATTTTACAAATACTTTACCAGCATCTACTGGAAGGAGCACCAACCCCTTAATTTTCTACTGCAATAGATGGAGCACCAACCCCTAGTACCAAGCACCAACTTGGACTGCAATTCTGATCAATTTAAAATGACATAAGAATGTCTTCACTTCATGCACGACCCTGACTGGTCTGCAATTAACCCAACTCTGCACACTCTCACGGCTCTGCTAATTTTTCTCTTGACTCTTTTCTAACCCTCTTTTTACAGCAATTTCCCTCTTACAACAGCAACATAAATTCTCTGCACGATTGTCCTTTTATAGCCCATTTTTCTCATAGAGATTCTTCGTCTTCTATCTCTCTTCAATCATGTATGCAGTCGAAACACATACCCAACTGTTCGAATTCTTTTTTCTTGCCAATAAGCGGCTGTTCGAAACCTAGTAAATACGGCTGTTCGAGTCCTTCCAGATACGGCTGTTTGAATGCATTTTCGATCCTGCATATTCGGCTGTTCGAATACTTCAAATACGACCATTCGAATACTTTTTCTATTCTGCATATTTGGCTGTTCGAATCCATTCAATACGGCTGTTCGATTCCAAGCAATACGACTGTTCGAAATCCTGCAATACGGCTGTTCGAAACCCTACAAATTCGGCTTTTCGAATGCTGCAAAAATGTCTTTTAGAAAGCTTTTTCGATCCTTCATATTTGATTCTTCGAATGCTTTTCCAGTCGTGCATATACAGTTGTTCTAGTGCATGACTAACACTTGTCAATCTGTAACTGCAGATCTGACATCAGTTACTTTTTACGTAACTGGCTGCATGATTTTCCTGTCTGCTTTTTCTGACACGTGTCACCTTGCATGCTTTTTCGGCTTTTACCCGCCAAACTGTTACCTGTCGCGATATCGCGACACTTTTTGTAGCCGTACCCTTCATGCCCTTGCTGTCATGAAATCATGACCATTTTGGCTTTTGAAAGCTTTCCCACCGTTCATGTCATGAAATCGTGACACTTTGAACTTTTGCTGATGTCATCCTTAATGTTGTCATGAAATCGTGACGCTTTCGGCTTCCTGAGGCTTCTCTCGCAACTTGTCATGAAATCGTGACACTTTCAGCTTTTGCTGACGTCATCCTCAATGTTGTCATGAAATCGTGATGCTTCCGGCTTCCAGCAGCTTTCCTTGCACCTTGTCGCGATATCGTGACACTTTCAGCTTTTGCTGACGTCATCATCATTCTTGTCATGAAATCATGACACTTTCAGCTTCCAGCAGCTTTCCTTGCACTCTATCGTGAAATCGTGACATTTTCAATTTTGTTGACGTCATCCTCAGCTTTGTCATGAAATCACGACGCTTTTCGCTTCCGTACACTCTTCTTTGCCAGCAACCACGAAAATGGAACATGTCACGAAATCACGACGTTCTCTGCTTCGTACAATCTTTGCTTTATGCAGTAGCGAAATCGCTACAACTTTGTGCCTTGTGCTTTCGACTTGCTACATCTTTTAGTTTTGCAATTTTGACTGGTAGCGAAATCGCTACACCTTTGTTTCCATACATTTTGTCATGCAGCGAAATCGCTACACCTTCTTGTTTGTGCCTTTTCACTTGTAGCGAAATCGCTACACCTTTGTTGCCATTCATTTTATCATGCAGCAAAATCGCTACACCTTTGTTGCCATTCATTTCAACATGCAGCGAAATCGCTACACCTTTGTTGTCGAGCATTCTCTCTCCTCTTCGGGTCACGAAAACCCGACGTGTCGCGATATCGTGACACTTTTCGTTGCAAGCTCCTTTCCTCCATTTATGTCATGAAATCGTGACATCTTTTCACCTTGCTTCCTTCTCTGCCAGCATGTCGCGAAATCGTGACAGTTTGCCTTTCACTTTCTCTCTCCTCGGCCATGTCGCGATATCGCGACAATTTGGCATGCACTTTCTCTCTCCTGGAATGTCGCGAAATCGCGACAATTTTTCTTGCATTTTCTCTCTCCTCGGCAATGTCGCGAAATCGCGACAATTTTTCTTGCATTTTCTCTCTCCTCGGCAATGTCGCGAAATCGCGACAATTTTTCTTGCATTTTCTCTCTCCTCTGTTTTGTCGCGATATCGCGACAGTTTTCTTCCTTGTCTTTTTCTGCCAATTTCTGAATCTGGGTCACCTCTGTTTTCCTTGAAATTCACTGCACTTGATCTGACTGACCTCTGAACTACATCAACTGCATCAATCTGTCTGTGTTGACAACAATGACAATACTTTTGCAATTCTTTTGCTGCACCTTGCTCAACAATCTCCCCCTTTGGAATTGTTGGCAACACACTGCAACCTTGCTCAATTTCTTCTCCCCCTTTGCCAATAATACCAAAGGGCTGCTGCAGACTCCCCCTGAGTCTATGCACAACATTCTCAGGCTTAAAAAGTTTGAATGCTCCCCCTGAGAATGTGTTTCCCATAGCTAGTCAGTGCTTGGGTGGTGTGACTACTCCCAACTTCTTCCGAAGGTATTCAAATACTTCCTTTGGCAAAGGTTTTGTGAATATATCAGCTACTTGCTCTGTAGTTGGAACAAAATCCAATTTAACCTCTCCTTCCGCAACTTTATCCTTCAAGAAATGATATCGGATTGCAATATGTTTGGTTCTTGAATGCATATCTGGATTCTTGGATATGTTGATAGCACTAGTGTTATCACATTTAATTGAAATTGGCTCTTTGAAATGAATACCAAGATCTTTCAACGTTTGTCTCATCCATAATATCCGAGTACAACATGTTGTTGCTTGCAATGTATTCTGCCTCTACAGTGGATAGAGATACTGATTCTTGTTTCTTGCTGTGCCATGCTACCGACTTGTCTCCAAGATAAAATGCTCCTCCACTTGTGCTCTTTCTGTCATCAATACATCCTGCCCAATCTGCATCGGAATATGCAATCAAAGTGAAATCTTTACCTTTTGGGTACCACAACCCATAATCCATAGTGCCCTTGAGATATCTGAAGATCCTCTTTACAGTCGTTACATGAGTTTCTTTGGGACTGGCCTGAAATCTTGCAACCATACATACTTGCTTGTAATATATCTGGTCTAGTGGCTGTTAAATACAACAGGCTTCCAATCATAGACCCGTACATTGTTTGATCTACATCTGGAGATTTGTCATCCTTGCTCAACTTGCAGCCTGTTGTCATGGGAGTGCTAACCGGTTTACTGTCTTCCATTGTGAACTTTTTCAGCATTTCTTTTACATATTTAACTTGAGAAATAAAAATGCCTTTTTCATTTTGATTGACCTGCAGTCCTAGGAAATAAGAAAGTTCACCAATCATAGACATCTCAAATTCTTTCTTCATTTTAGTTGATATGTCTTTGCAGTATTCATCCATGCTACTGCCAAATATTATATCATCTACATAAACAACAAGAACAATAAGATGGCCCTTCTCTGTTTTGACATATAAGTTGTTGTCCACCAAACCTTTCTTGAACCCTTGTTTAATTAGATAGTTATCCAGCCTTGCATACCATGCTCTGGGTGCCTGTTTCAAACCATATAATGCTTTCTTTAACCTGCAAACAAAATCTGGGTTGTCACCAAGTTGGAAGCCATCTGGCTGTTCAATGTAAACCTCTTCTTCCAGTTTTCCATTCAAAAATGCTGATTTTACATCCATTTGATATACTTTGAAGTTTTTATGAACTGCTAATGCCATAAACATTCTGATTGCCTCTAGTCTGGCTACCGGTGCAAAAGTTTCCTCAAAATCAATGCCTTCAACCTGAGCATAGCCTTTACAGACCAATCTTGCCTTATTTCTGACAACCTGTCCATCTTCATTTAATTTATTTCGAAAAACCCATTTAGTGCCAATTATGTTTTTATTTGTTGGTCTAGGTACTAATTCCCAGGTATTGTTTTTCTCAATCTGATCTAGTTCTTCATTAATTGCCTTCAACCAACTTTCATCAGTGCTTGCTTCAGCAACATTTTTAGGTTCAATGCTAGATAACAGAGAATAGTTCCGCACTACTGCTCTTCTTGTCTGAATACCATCTTTGGGATCCCCAATAATCTGTTCACTTGGATGATTTTTCTGCCAGTTGCCTATTTTAAATTTCCTATTTTCTTCTTCTTCTGATTCAGTTTTTACACCATCTGGATCAATTTTTTGATTCTTATCTGTTTCCTTTTCATCATCACCTTCAATGACTTCTTCATAGATGGGGTAGTTTTCTTGATAAGTAATTTCTTGTTCTCTACCTTCATCAACTTTCACATCAGCACTCTCAACAATTTTCTTTAGCCTTTTGTTGTAACATGTGTAGGCTTTGCTTTTTGTTGAGTAACCAAGAAAGATACCTTCATCAACTCTATTTTCAAATTTATCGAGATTATCTTCAGTCCGTTTGATGTAGCACTTGCTGCCAAATACTTTGAAATGTCTTGTTGTTGCCTTTCTGCCAAACCACAGCTCATAAGGTGTTTTGCTTTCATGTGGTCTTAGCATGCACCTGTTTTGAATGTAAACTGCAGTATGTACTGCCTCTTTCCAAAATCTGTCAGCTATTTTGTTCTCAGCCAGCATTGTCCGTGCCATTTCCTGCACTGTCCTATTCTTCCTTTCTACAACACCATTCTGCTGAGGTGTTCTAGCTACTGAAAACTGTCTTCTTATCCCATATTTTTGATAGTATTCTGCAAATTCTTCTGAAATAAACTCTCCTCCTCTGTCTGATCTTAGGCATTTAATTCTTTTTCCTGATTGATTCTCAACAAGATTTTTGAAGGTTTTAAACATCTCAAAGGCTTCTGATTTAAGTTTCAAAAATAGTACCCATGTCATTCTTGAGTAGTCATCTATACACAGCATAAAATATTTGTGTCCATTTATGCTTTCAGTTCTCATGGGTCCACATAAATCGGTGTGAATTAGTTCTAATGGCTTGCTCGTGAAATATTCTTTTGCTTTGAAAGTGGCTCTGGTTTGTTTTCCCTTTTGGCATGACTCACAAATACTTGTTTGAAGGTTTACCAATAGTTGGTATGTCTCTTACTGCCCCTTTTGAGCTGATTTTTACCAGATTATCAAAGCTTATGTGACCGAGTCTCTTGTGCCACAACCAGTTTTCTTCTTCCTGACCAACCAAACAAGCTCCTTCTGAATTCTCTGAAAGAGTATACAGATTTCTAGAAGTTCTCAGTCCAGTGGCTATTAACTTTCCATTTTTTGTCTTTCTTACTTCACAGCCCTCCTTCTTGAAGATTACATCATGACCTCTGTCACAGATTTGACTTACACTCAGCAAGTTATGCTTCAGACCAATCACAAACAAGACTTCTTTTGATTTTATATTGCCATCACTGATCTTGACTGATCCCTTTCCCACAATCTTTGCTCCATCATTATTTCCAAATTTCACAGAACCACCTTCATAATTCTGTAAATTCTCAAATTTTTGCTTGTCACCCGTCATGTGACTGGAGCAACCACTATCAAGTATCCAAGGTGCAGATTTGTTCTGAGCTTTAAAGGCAGTCTGAACAATCAAAGATTCCTTTTCTTTCCATTCTGGTTTGATAGCAGATTTGTCTACTTGTTTTGCCTTTGTCCTTTCATTAGCATGTGCCTGTTTTTCAAGAAATTTCTTGTTTTGTTTCAACCCACTTGGTTGAGATTTTCTACCCTGATAATTATTTGATGCAAAAGTGCTTCTACAGTTTCTAGCAATATGTCCAAAATTATGACAATTATAACATTCAACTGCATAATTCATTAAAGGAGAAAAAACATTTCTGCTGGTGAAATTCCTTTGAGATACATTATGCCTGCAATCTGAAATCTTATGACCATAAGCATTGCATTTAAAACAATAACCAGAAAAGGAATGATTAAACCTGGGTGCAGGTCTTTGCCAGTTTGAAGTGGGAGCCATGAATCTTTTCCTTCTTGGATGTGTGACTTTTGTGAATCCATCTTTGTCAGTACTTTTCTTGAATCTGGCATTGTTGCTTTCTTTGGCATGATTTGTTTTTTCTAGGTCAACCCTGATCTTTTCTTCTTTCTTTATGGGTTCTACATTCAAGGCCTTTGAACCCTTTGATGATTCTCCTTCATCGAAGCCTAAACCAAATTTGATGCCGGAAGGCCTTTGGTTATTTAACATTTTATCCAGCTTTACAGTACTTTCTTCAAACTTATGAAAATAGTTCAATTTTCTATTCATCTCCTCTAACTGCATTCTTAACTTAACCATGTCTTCCTCTAGCTTGCTGCATTCAACTGTCTTTACAGTTAATTGTTCATCAAGAACTTCAGACATTTTCTTGAATTCCTCTGTCTGTATTTTTAAACTGTTTATTATGTCAGTGGCATCTTCTAGTTTCTTTGAAAACTTTTTGTTCTTTTTCCTTTCAACACTCAACTCTTCAAGTGCAGCAACCAATTCTCCTTCCAGATAAACTTCAGCCTCATCTTTAAAGTTTTCATCACCTTCCTGATTTTCTTCTGTTCTTTCCTCTTCAAGTGCCATGAACAGAGCTTCACCTTTTTCTTCTTCAGAATCCTCATCCGAGCTTTCTTCAGAAGTGTTGACATTCTTGGATATGAAGCTTTTCTTCTTGAAGTTGTTCTTTCTAAAATTTTGTTTCTTCTTCCAGTCACCTTTTTCTTGGTGTGAGCCTTCACCATTTTTGGTTTTCTCCTGCATTGGACATTTGGCTGCAAAATGACCGACTCCTCCACAATTGAAGCACTTAAAAGGTAGCTTTCCTCTATATTTTCCTTTTCCCTTTGTGAGTTTTCGAACAAAATTAGCTTCTGTTTCATCCAGTGTCTCTTCATCCTCAAATTCATGTTCAGCTTTTATATTCTTGTGTGCTTTAAAAGCTGCTTCTCTGTCTATAGACTTGGTTTGTCCTATTCTCATTTCATATGCTGTCAGGGAACCATGCATCTCATCCAAGCTGAAGTTGTTTAGATCTTTTGCCTCTTCTATTGCAGAAACTTTGGAGTTAAATCTTTTGTGCAGTGTTCTGAGAACCTTTTTCACAACAACTACATCATCAATTTCTTCACCGAGTCCTCTGATTGCATTAATGATTCCGTTGACTCTCAGCATATAAGCCTCTATGTTCTCATCTTCATTCATTTGCAGTGCTTCGAACTATGCTCGATGAGTTTGCAGCTTGGCTTCCTTGATCTTGTTGTCTCCTTCATGGATGCTTTTCAGTTTATCCCACATGTCTTTTGCTGATTTACAGCTCATGACTCTTATCAGTTCATTGTCAACAAGCCCACACATTATGGCATTCTTAGCTTTGGAGTTGTTCTCAAATTTTTTCTTCTCAGCAGTATCTGTTGGAGGAGTAGTGGGTGTTGTGTATCCACTATCTACAGAATCCCAAATATCATATCCCAATGCACTCAGATATGTTTGCATCCTGAGTTTCCAGAAAGTGTAATTTGTTCCATCAAATAAGGGAGCTTTGTTGGATGAGAATCCTTCACCGCCTGCCATTGTTTCTTCCAAGATCTCCTTAGCTGATTAAGCTTGAACAAGGCACCTTGCTCTGATACCAATTGATATTCACACAATGACACTGAGAGGGGGGGGTGAATCAGTGTAGCTATTAATTTTAATATCTACAACATTTAATATGAAATAAAGAGAACTTGAAAACTAGAAAAACAAATTGAACAAGAGAGCACACCACAACACTCAATATACCGAGGTTCACCAATTTGGCTACTCCTCAAAAATGACTGCTTGGACTCCAATCCAAATCCAGTCTTTGCAAAATACCAATTTTACAAATACTTTACCAACATCTACTGGAAGGAGCACCAACCCCTTAATTTTCTACTGCAACAGATGGAGCACCAACCCCTAGTACCAAGCACCAACTTGGACTGCAATTCTGATCAATTTAAAATGACATAAGAATGTCTTCACTTCATGCACGACCCTGATTGGTCTGCAATTAACCCAACTCTGCACACTCTCACGGCTCTGCTAATTTTTCTCTTGACTCTTTTCTAACCCTCTTTTTACAGCAATTTCCCTCTTACAGCAGCAACTTAAATTCTCTGCACGATTGTCCTTTTATAGCCCATTTTTCTCATAGAGATTCTTCGTCTTCTATCTCTCTTCAATCATGTATGCAGTCGAAACACATACCCAACTGTTCGAATTCTTTTTTCTTGCCAATAAGCGGCTGTTCGAAACCTAGTAAATATGGTTGTTCGAGTCCTTCCAGATATGGCTGTTTGAATGCATTTTCGATCCTGCATATTCGGCTGTTCGAATACTTCAAATACGACCATTCGAATACTTTTTCTATTCTGCATATTTGGCTGTTCGAATCCATTCAATACGGCTGTTCGATTCCAAGCAATACGACTGTTCGAAATCCTGCAATACGACTATTCGAAACCCTACAAATTTGGCTTTTCGAATGCTACAAAAATGTCTTTTAGAAAGCTTTTTCGATCCTTCATATTTGATTCTTCGAATGCTTTTCCAGTCATGCATATACAACTGTTCTAGTGCATGACTAACACTTGTCAATCTGTAACTACAGATCTGACATCAGTTACTTTTTACGTAACTGGCTGCATGATTTTCCTATCTACTTTTTCTGACACGTGTCACCTTGCATGCTTTTTTGGCTTTTACCCGCCAAACTGTTACCTGTCGCGATATCGCGACACTTTTTGTAGTCGTACCCTTCATGCCCTTGTTGTCATGAAATCATGACCATTTTGGCTTTTGAAAGCTTTCCCTCCGTTCATGTCATGAAATCGTGACACTTTGAACTTTTGCTGACGTCATCCTTAATGTTGTCATGAAATCATGACGCTTTCGGCTTCCTGAGGCTTCTCTCGCAACTTGTCATGAAATCGTGACACTTTCAGCTTTTGCTGACGTCATCCTCAATGTTGTCATGAAATCACGACGCTTCCGGCTTCCAGCAGCTTTCCTTGCACCTTGTCGCGATATCGCGACACTTTCAGCTTTTGCTGACGATCATCATCATTCTTGTCATGAAATCGTGACACTTTCAGCTTCCAGCAGCTTTCCTTGCACTCTGTCATGAAATCGTGACATTTTCAATTTTGCTGACGTCATCCTCAGCTTTGTCGCGAAATCGTGACGCTTTTCGCTTCCGTACACTCTTCTTTGCCAGCAACCGTGAAAATGGAACATGTCACGAAATCGCGACGTTCTCTGCTTTCGTACAATCTTTGCTTTATGCAGTAGCGAAATCGCGACAACTTTGTGCCTTGTGCTTTCGACTTGCTACATCTTTTAGTTTTGCAATTTTGATTGGTAGCGAAATCGCTACACCTTTGTTTCCATACATTTTGTCATGCAGTGAAATCGCTACACCTTCTTGTTTGTGCCTTTTCACTTGTAGCGAAATCGCTACACCTTTGTTGTCATTCATTTTAACATGCAGCAAAATCGCTACACCTTTGTTGCCATTCATTTCAACATGCAGCGAAATCGCTACACCTTTGTTGCTGAGCATTCTCTCTCCTCTTCGGGTCGTGAAAACCCGACGTGTCACGATATCGCGACACTTTTCGTTGCAAGCTCCTTTCCTCCATTTATGTCATGAAATCGTGACATCTTTTCACCTTGCTTCCTTCTCTGCCAGCATGTCACGAAATCGTGACAGTTTGCCTTTCACTTTCTCTCTCCTCGGCCATGTCATGATATCGCGACAATTTGGCATGCACTTTCTCTCTCCTCGGCAATGTCGCGAAATCGCGACAATTTTTCTTGCATTTTCTCTCTCCTCGGCAATGTCGCGAAATCGCGACAATTTTTCTTGCATTTTCTCTCTCCTCGGCAATGTCGCGAAATCGCGACAATTTTTCTTGCATTTTCTCTCTCCTCTGTTTTGTCGCGATATCGCGACAGAAAACATGTCGCGATATCGCGACATGTTTCTTCCTTGTCTTTTTTTGCCAATTTTTGAATCTGGGTCACCTCTGTTTTCCTTGAAATTCACTGCACTTGATCTGACTGACCTCTAAACTGCATCAACTGCATCAATCTGTCTGTGTTGACAACAATGACAATACTTTTGCAATTCTTTTGCTGCACCTTGCTCAACAAAATGTCTCTAGCAAAGGAACATTGGAAAAATAAATGAGAAGAGTCATCCTCATTCTTACTGCAAAGGACACAAAAATAGGGACCCTGAAATCTCCTCTTCCTCACATTATCCCAAGTGAGGCATTTATTACGAGCTACCAACCAGAGAAAGAAGTTACATTTTGGCTAGGTAAATTTGTTCCACACCATTTTCCACCAAGTGATGGGAACACTCCCATACTTTTGCTTATCAAGAACCTAATAACCATAGGCTACCGAGTAGGTTCCCTTAGGATCAGGGTTCCAAGCTAGAATATATTTATCCCTCAATGAAGAACAAGGCATCCCCATAAGAATAAGAACAAGCACCTCTCTATCCTTGGCCAGTCCCCCCTAGGGCCATTCTTATGGATATTTCCACCTGTACATCTCCATATTTCCAAAAGACTGGATTTTTTTAAAGTCCTCCACATGAGACTAGCCTTCTTCCAAGAAAAAAATGCTTAGGAAACGTAACCTAGGATATTGATTCAAGATAGGAGGGTGGCCATCCCGAGAATCCTCAAAAAAAAGAGTATTTGATCCCTAATTGCAAATCCAGAACAAACCTTGCTAGTTAAAATTAGCTCCTCTTTTCAGAATCCCAGATAGCTGAACCTTTCCCAACCAAGCTGAATCTAGGGATTTCAGCCTCAAAAATACCTCTCAAGTATTTACAAGATAATATTTTAGCCCAAATCTGATCTTGAGAGGTACACCATCTCCAATAAATTTTTACAGCCAAAGCCTATCCAAAAAGAGTTTTCTGTCGCAACCCAAGGCCTCCCTCTTGCATCGGCCTACATATAG
Organism: Wollemia nobilis; assembly: GCA_028583015.1. Lineage (NCBI taxonomy): Eukaryota > Viridiplantae > Streptophyta > Pinopsida > Araucariales > Araucariaceae > Wollemia > Wollemia nobilis. The sequence goes on along the minus strand of JAQPPZ010000753.1, from coordinate 16,222,245 downwards.
AATCCCACCTAACCAAACTCTATTTAGATTGATCAAGTTTTCCAGACCATAAAAATTGTCTTGACAAAGCATCCATGTCCTTGATGAAGTGAGAGGGAGCTATTTGTACAAAACATCTATAAATGGGTAAATATTGAACAACATATTTTAAAAGCAACACTCTACCTACAGTGGATGGTCATCTGAAAGTCTAGTGATTCACCTTCCTTCTAAACTTATCAAGCATAGACTACCAAGAAGATCTAGGTAAAGGGTGAGATGAAATTGAAATACCAAGATGAATTAAGGGGGGAGTCCCAACCTGGAATATTAGAATGCGAGTAATCCTGGCCTAAATAAGAGGAGGGGTGTTGAAGAAGAAAATCAAAATTATATACTTGAATTTGCCTAATCATATTCATTTATTCTAAACATTTCAAGTATTGCATTTTGCTAGTGAGACTTAGATATAAACTGGAGTCTAAGGAAATTATCACTAGGTCTAAGTCAATTGGGTCTACTATATTTTAGAGCCTATCACCCACTAAAAGACATAGACGAAGTAAAAAACAAACTGTGATTCTGCCTAATATCCCTAACTCTAGTCCTAGTGCACTTGTTAACTCCCCATAGATAAATATGGTTGTCACACCTACAGGAAACCTAGCATGGTTGGGTAATCAACGAATTTCACTGAATATAGCAGGTGTTTCTCACGACTTGCCAAAAATGTGTGGAGAAGCACTTGCCAAGGTATAACATGATGGTACTTGCATGGCTGAAGAACATGTACAAGCATACATTGATGACATATCTAGATTGCAAATAGAACATGAAGGCATCGCTTGTAGGCTATTTCCTCTAACATTAGATGAAATAGCCTATTATTGGTATGTTTCTTTACCTGCTAATTCAATAACATCATGGTATATGCTCAAAAATGCTTTTATTGCTCAGTTTAAACTTGTGATTGATCCTACTACTGTTTATTTATAGTTTGCTTCTACCCGTAGGGAACCTAATGAACCTTTGTGGTTATTTAATACTAGGTTCCATAAAATGTATTCATGACTAACTGCTCCTTACAATATTGCAAAATATGTCACAATCCAAGTTCATTTTGGATCATTGGATCCATTAACGGTGTTGTTCATCAGAAGAACACGACAAATAACGACACTCACAAGAGCATACACATAAGCTATTTTGGTGGAACAAAAAATGATGCCTTCTAGATGCGGACTTGGTCAACTACTTTCGATCGGATATCCAGGTATGCAAAATAAAATACCCATGATTAATAATGCTTTGATGAATCAAACTCCAATGTTAAACATGATACCTCAAGTACCAAATAAAATGACTCATGCACCACAAAATAATCAAATGTTTCTAGAAATTCATTATGCTGCACACAAAACTAGAAATGATGCATCACAATTTAATGCATTTGGAAATATCATCCCAAATCAAAACTTGAATCAATTTCAGAATTTTCAAACACAAAACAATCCCATGTTCGCTCAAAATTTATAAAATTTACAAATGCAACAGAGGAATCTAATGTTTATGCAAAACATGCAAAATCAAACAAATTCTATGAATTCTAACCCATGGATAAATAAAAGCATGTTACATAACCAAAATTTACCCCATGTTATGCCCCAAATAAATATGGTACATCAAAATTTTCCTAATCAAAATTTTTTGAATCCTCAGTCAAACATGTTAAATCAAAACACTTCTAGTTGGTTGAATCCAACTATTCATAATGTTCCACCAAACCCAAATGTTGCAACTCAAAACAAAAATCAATCTGCTAATGATACTCCTGATCTCAAAAAAATAGTAGAATTAGAAAGAATGTGCCTTAATTTGAGTAATGATGTGGTACAAATGCAAAAGCAAAATAATCAAAATGTTCAACCTAATCGAATATATACCATGCAAAGACCTAAACATTTTAACACAAGACCAAATAATGGAGGTGTACCAACCCGTGTGGCTAAAAATAATGGAGTTTCTAACTCAAACTCAAAATCCAATATTATTGATCTCACAGAAGTAGTGTTCGATAATTGGTGTAGACTGCATGGTACAAATGAACATAATGAATTAGAATGTAAACAATTTAGTTGTGTTACAAATTACATTCAACAGAATTTGAATAAAATTGAATTAGTTCAAGATAATGATGTGGATGAGGCTAGCACAAGAAAATGTAAGAGTTAAACTTTTATAGTAGACATTTGTGAACTGGATGAAATTGAATAACAAGAAGAAAGTGAACAAGAGGATGAGTTGGTGGAAGAAGTACACACTCTAAAACAATACAAGAAGCCAACTCATGGCTATCATTTGTGGAGTAGAGGTAAAGTTTATAACACATATTCTACCCCTCCTAAGAATTTGAATGTGCCACCTGATGTCAAATATAATAACAACCTTGTTCCACCACATTTTCCTGAAAAGGAAAAGGTTATTCCCAAAAGCATGTCAAAGACCCAAAACGAGGAATCTACAAGTTATAAAATTATTTACGATTTGAAGAAAACAAAGGCTAGCATTAACATGTATGATGTCTGTCAGTTACCTAAACAAAGACAATTGTTAATGAAAAATCTAGGATTTCAAGAAGCAAAAGAAAAAAATGATGTTACTGAGGTTAAATATTTTGCTAAAAAAGAAACAGAATAAGCTTTACCTTTTCTGCTAATAGTTTGAATTATAGGAAAGAATGTACACAATTGGATGGTGGATTCAGGAGCATCCTTGAAATGGACATATCTTGAGGTAGACAACTCCGTTTGATCTCATTCAAAACTTGGTAAGAAGATATGAATATTCTCTTTCTAATGATACCAAACTTGCAAGATTCTAGATATCAATTTCACCAAAAAAATAGCGGGTTAATTTAGCAATATGAGAACTTTGAAATACTTTTGAAAAAAGGAAAGTTACGAGAAATTAAAGTTTGGTTTTGTTTTGATATTATGATTATTGTTTCATTATGCACGTAATACAAGGGCAAGGATTTGAAGAAGATAATTATAAAATTTGTTCCCATTGATGAAACGGAATAACTAAGCTTTTCAAATTATAAATAAATCATTGAGATTCATGGGAAGGGTCAGACATTTTATACAGAGAAGGAGAGGAACGATTGGAATGAGCAAAGCTACACATTCGTTCGAGGAAAATAGAGAATTCCATTTGCAAAACAATGGAAATTATTGTAAGATTTTATAAATTGTTTTAAGCATTTAGGATCCAGATTTATGCACAGACTGTATTTGGAATTAATAAAGTGCTTATTGCAATTTCTTAACAGTTTGTATACCTTAGAATATTGCATCAATTTATTTGATTTCACTATGTGAATACTGGTGAACATTTGATTGGTTTTAGAATTTTGTAAATGAAAATTTGTTATGTTGAATTTTTTCGAGACATTAGTTTAATTTCTAAAGCTTAAATATTTTATTATTTTATTTTCATTCTAAAAACTATATATTATAACTTAGTATAATTTTATAAAGTAAAATATGACTAAGTTATAATTAAATTTATAATTCGGATATTACATTAATTAATATTCAAATTAATAAATTTAAGAAGGGATAAATGAATATTCTATTCCTCACCTTAATTTCATAAGTTTGAGGAACTCGGATTGATATCTCTAAAATTCAATTTGGATTTGATTTACAATATAGTTCTATCTATTTCAGAAATCCAAATTTCAAACCAGAGATCACATTTACTCTTTTGAATATTTAATTTCATAAATATTTCAAAAGATAAATATTATAAGCAAATCTAATTTATAAAATTTATTTTATCATAAAATTCAAATTTTATAGATTATTTTCATATTAAGCCCTAAGATTTTATCATTAACAAGGTTTTGGAACCTTATAAATTGGGCAAGACATTATTTCATTTATCCACCTCTTATGGTTTTGATTTATAATTTTATAAGGGAGTTTGAATAAATGATTGCTTTATCAAATAAACATTTGGGAAGTGAATTGATTATAAATCTATTATGTTCCAAAGGTTTATCAAGTTTATAAAATTTCATTCACTTTGATTTTTATTAAAGTTAAATTGAATTTTAATATAAAATGCTAGGTTCTTTATAAGCTAATTTCATTTAAAGCATTTTAAGACATTAAATTGAAGAGAGGAAATAAAATTTGGTATACTTTAACCTAAGATAATAAAACAAATTTTATTTTGTTGAATTGATATCAAAGGATGTTATACATGATAAACTTGAAATCATTTACCTAATTCTAGGCCCCTTGTAACTTATTTTCCACATTTAAAACATCTAACTTATTTCGTACCTTTATATTTTCTTGAGTCCTTGTTCCTTCTACCATAAATGGCTTATTCATCACTGGATAACTCATTGCTTGAATTTGACTTCTTACCCATAGTCTTCTTAGTGGCTTTAAATGATGCTTATTTTTTGGGAATAGGTTCCTCTTTTATTATTATCTCAAATATTGTGAGAATGCCATGTAATTCATCTTTTGTCAAATGATTAATATCCTTTGACTCTTCTATAGCTGAAATATTTTCACTAAATATTTTTGGAAGTGACCTTAGAATCTTATCACACACATCAGGTCCTGAAACTTGAAGCCCAAGTCCTTGCATGGAGCTAAAAACCTCATCCACATGAAGTAGATATCCTACAATATTTTCTTCATCCTTCATTTTTAGGTTTGTTGTGACGTACTTCACAACGACCCCAAAATTGGGGACCTACCTTAAATTTTGTGATTTCGGGAAGTTTTTGTTTATCCAATTTTGCTCGCATCAAGGTCTTGGAAAATTTACTTTCACTTTGGAATTGCTTGACATATTTGCATTTTGAAGGTTTGAATGTAGTTGCAATGCTTCAAAACTAAATATTTTGATTATTTGCATTATTTCAAATCAAATAATTTTATTAAAATTATTTTCAAAGGTTTAAATGAAACAATTTTATTAAAATCATTTTCAAAGGTTTATATGATTAATTTTCATTTAAATAATTAAATTTCATTTAAATAATTAAATATTATTTTAGGGTTAACCCTAAAATTAATGCAAAATTTAAATGGACATATCTTGAGGTAGACAACTCCGTTTGATATCATTCAAAACTTGGTAAGAAGATATGAATATTATCTTTCTAATGATACCAAACATGCAAGATTCTAGATATCAATTTCACGAAAAAAATAGCGGGTTAATTTAGCAATATGAGAACTTTGAAATACTTTTGAAAAAAGGAAAGTTACGAGAAATTAAAGTTTGGTTTTGTTTTGATATTATGATTATTGTTTCATTATGCAGGTAATACAAGGGCAAGGATTTGAAGAAGATCATTATAAAATCGGTTCCCAATGATGAAACGGAATAACTAAGCTTTTCAAATTATAAATAAATCATTGAGATTCATGGGAAGGGTCGGACATTTTATATAGAGAAGGAGAGGAACAATTGGAATGAGCAAAGCTACACATTCGTTCGAGGAAAATAGAGAATGCCATTTGCAAAACAATGGAAATTATTGTAAGATTTTATAAAAAAATTTAAGCATTTTGGATCCAGATTTGTGCACAGACTGTATTTGGAATTAATAAAGTGCTTATTGCAATTTCTTAATAGTTTGTATACCTTAGAATATTGCATCAATTTATTTTATTTCACTATGTGAATACTGGTGAACATTTGATTGGTTTTAGAATTCTGTAAATGGAAATTTGTTATGTTGAATTTGTCCGAGACATTAGTTTAATTTCTAAAGCTTAAATATTTTATTATTTTATTTTTATTCTAAAAACTATATATTATAACTTAGTATAATTTATAAAGTAAAATATGACTAAGTTATAATTAAATTTATAATTCGGATATTACATTAATTAATATTCAAATTAATAAATTTAAGAAAGGATAAATGAATATTCTATTCCTCACCTTAATTTCATAAGTTTGAGGAATTCGGATTGATATCTCTAAAATTCAATTTGGATTTTATTTACAATATAGTTCTATCTATTTTAGAAATCCAAATTTTAAACCACAGATCACATTTACTCTTTTGAATATTTAATTTCATAAATATTTCAAAAGATAAATATTATAAGCAAATCTAATTTATAAAATTCATTTTATCATAAAATTCAAATTTTATAGATTATTTTCATATTAAGCCCTAAGATTTTATCATTAACAAGGTTTTGGAACCTTATAAATTGGGCAAGACATTATTTCATTTATTCACCTCTTATGGTTTTGATTTATAATTTCATAAGGGAGTTTGAATAAATGATTGCTTTATCAAATAAACATTTGGGAAGTGAATTGATTATAAATCTATTATGTTCCAAAGGTTTATCAAGTTTATAAAATTTCATTCACTTTGATTTTTATTAAAGTTAAATTGAAATTTAATATAAAATGCTAGATTCTTTATAAGCTAATTTCATTTAAAGCAATTTAAGACATTAAATTGAAGAGAGGAAATAAAATTTGGTATACTTTAACCTAAGATAATAAAACGGATTTTATTTTGTTGAATTGATATCAAAGGATGTTATACATGATAAACTTGAAATCATTTACCTAATTCTAGGCCCCTTGTAAACGATAGTTCACAAATACAAGAGTTATTCAAGTACTCATTGATGTATATACATATGAAATTTTAGATATAACATAAGAACCTTGGAGATATATAATATTATTTTCAAGAGAGAATCATAATTCTGAATTTTTTGAGTGACTTTGTGACTGAACAAAATCACACCTCAACAAATTGGTGCTAGGAGGGCCTGATAAAACTGGTACTTGATTTCATTTTTATACAATTTACTTTTTCTCAAAATTATATACATGAATTTTCCTAATCATATTGATTTATTCTAAACATTTCAAGTATTACATTTTGGTAGTGAGACTTAGACATAAACTGGAGTTTGAGGAAATTATCACTATGTTTAAGTCAACTGGGTCTACTATATTTTAGAGCCTATCACCCACTAAAATACAGATGAAGTAAAACAAATTGTGATTCTGCTTAATATCCCTAACGCTAGTGATGGGGACCGGGAAATCACACCTTCAAGAATTTCATGCTTTTCATTAAAGTCTTTTGTTAATTATACACACATCAAAATAAAATAGCCCGTAGGCTTTACAATGACCAAGCTCGGCTTCGGTCTCTCTAACTGTGCTACTTCTCCCTGTTCTCCGGTCCACCACCCCAAATAATACATTAAAACGAGTTTTTATCGAGGTCTCAACCCTCTAGCAATTAATGCCTCCGCCTAACAAAAAAAAATTCAAATTCGATTTTCCCCTCGGTCGAGTTTTCAAAATTTTTTCTGCCATAAATTGGCAACTGCCCGATCCGCCCTGAAGCTTGCATTAATGGCCTCCCTTAACCTGCACCCGTCATTTTTGTCAGATTGTTCTTCTGCATCGTTGTCCCATCCTTAATGTCCATCACCTGTAATTGTTTTTTGCCAAAAATTAAAAAAAATGTGCATGGCCGACATCTCTAATTTGAACTTATGTGGCCCTCATCTTTGTTTCAATACACGTAGCTATCTGCGTGTTTAATTCGTCTATGTCTTCTTCTTGTCACAATATCTTTCATACATGTGCCCTTCACAACTGTCTTGATACACGTGGCTGTCCACGTGTCAAATTTTGGCCTTGCCTGGCCGTTCGCTTATAAACTTTGCCCTGTCTTCTTATTGGCCGCGATATCGCAACAGGTCGCGAAATGGTGACATGTCACGATATCGCGACCAAAAGCACCTTCACCCTACCGAGCCCATTGGGGTCATGATTTCGTGACCCCCTTTTGCCTTCGTCATGTCGAGCCACTTGGGGTCGCGATTTCGTGACATGTCATGAAATCGCGACATGTCACGATTTCGTGACCCCCCACCCTTGCCTGTGCCTTGCTGACGCCTTTATCCTTGTCTTTCACCTTGCTTTGGAAACACTGCCATGTGGCAACTTATAACTGGTCGCGATATCGTGACAGGTCATGATATCGCTACCTGTCACGATATCGCGATAGGACTTCCCCCTACACCTTGCTCTGAAGTATTGTCGTGATATCACGATAGGACTCCCCCCTACGCCTTGCTCTGAAATATTGTTGTGATTTCATGACGTCGCAATATTGTGACGTCGTGATATCGTGACGAAACTTGCCCTTACCTTTTTTGCAGCTTTTGAGGTCACAATTTTGTGACATGTCATGATTTTGTGACATGTCACAATTTTGTGACATGTCACGATTTTGCGACCCCCTTCCCCCTTGCTTTACACAAACTTCCCCCTTGGGAAAAACTGAAGAAAAGTACTTAGAAAAAAAAATTGAAACAAAAATTTTTGAAAGGTGCAAGATTGCTCTACTCGTCGTTGGATGCTCCTGCATCAGACACCCGGGGTAAAAAGAAGTGACCTTCACTTCTATGTTGTTCTTCCGCGTCTTCTGTAACACCTCCAAACAGTCATCTACCTTTGCAACCTGCTCAAATTTTGTCTCCTGGCAAAAAAAAAATTTGCCCTCTACCAGACAAATTATGGCATTGCTGCACACCTTCTCATCCACTGTCTATAATGGCTTCAACTTGTGCCGCACTCCATCTTTCATCAAGGAGTACATATTTGCACGACCATCATGCACTGCACTTCGATCAAACTGCCATGGCCTTCCCAACAGCAAATGGCAAGCATCCATGCAGAAAACATCACACAGGACTTCATCCTGGTATCTCCCAATATGGAACATGACTAAACACTGTTCACGGACCCATGCTCTGTGGTCCTTCCGCAACCACACAATCCGGTATGGATGCGGGTGTCTCCTTCTCTCCAACTGTAACTTAGCAACCATCTCCTTAGAGACTAAGTTATCTGTACTCCCATTGTCTATAATAACATTATAGACTTTGCCTGCACATTTGCACCATGTGTGGAACAGGCTTCTCCTCTGCTCTGGTTTGTCTTCCTCAATCAGCATGGTTCTCCTCACTATCATTGCTTCTCCTTTCTTAGCTTCTTCAGAATGTTCTGATTCAGCATATTTCGCTGCCACAACAACTTTGGCAGGACCCGCTTGTTTCTTATTCACTCTCTCGGGGTGCTGGGGACACTCATATGCCCGATGCCCCTCTTCTCTGTAGTGAAAACATGTTCCCCGAAACACTCCCCTTCCATACCCGCGTCCAGATCTACCTCTCCCTCTTGGGTAGCCATTGTTCTGAACTTGCGGTTTGGGTTCTTCATCTTCTTTCTGATTTCGGCTACTGCTAACCTCTTCTTTCTTCTCTTCCTTTCCTTCCTCTTTTCTTCCACTAGTCTTTCCTCCGGGCCCTCTTCCTTTTTGCTTGCTCTCAAACCTTCTGTTCATTTTTTCAACTTTTAAAGCAAACTGGTAAGCATCTTCAATGGTGATCACCCGCACTAAACTTAACTCTTCCTGGACACTGGGTCTCAACCCATTAATATAACGGGCCACTTTTTCCTTGCTTGCTTCTAAATGGTCGATTCTGATGGAGATTTTGTAAAATTCCTTCGTATATTCTTGGACAGTTTTATTCATCTGTCTCAAACCCTGCATTTTTCTCAAAAGATCCAACTCGTAATCTGTCGAAATAAACTATCTTTTTAATTTTTCTGCCATCCGTTCCCATCTTGTTATCCGTTCTTTTCCTCTTTGGTTTCGTTCCAGCTGTACCCCCTTCCACCATATGCTGGAATGACCTTTTAATTTGGTTTTGGAAAATCTAACCCGCTCGGGATCTTCAAATTCTTCATATTCGAAGTATTCTTCCAGGTAATTTATCCAGTCAATCAATTCCTCCGGATTCAAGTTCTTGAAATACGTGGAAACTTCCATCTTCGGCCTCTTCTCGATTTGGGATATGGCTTTGTACAGTCTGGCTTGTACCGAATCTATAGCTTCTTCTTCTTCTTCAAACTGGTTTTCTTCTTCATCTGCTTCATCTTCACTGTCTGCATCTCTTCTCGATTCGTGTCCTTTGTGTAGTTCTTCTTGCAGGGCCTAAAATTGCCGCTGCAAAGCTCAAAAATCTGCTACTGCCATGCCTCTCCCACCAACGAGGTTTCTTCTCAGAGGCATATTCTCACTTTCTCACGAGCTTTCCCACAGATCTTGGTGTAACTGCCTCACATTCGGTGCTCTGTTACACACTCAGGAACTTTCGGCTCTGATACCACTAACGGGGACCGAGAAATCACACCTTCAAGAATTTCATGCTTTTCATTAAAATCTTCTGTTAATTATACACACATCAAAATAAAATAGCCCACAGGCTTTATAATGACCAAGCTCGACTTCGGTCTCTCTAACTGTGCTACTTCTCCCCGTTCTCCGGTCCACCACCCCAAATAATACATTAAAATGAGTTTTTATTGAGGTCTCGAACCTCTAGCAATTAATGCCCCTACATAACAAAAAAAAATTCAAATTCGATTTTCCCCTCGGTTGAGTTTTCAATTTTTTTCTGCCATAAATGGGCAACTGCCTGATCCACCCTGAAGCTTGCATTAATGGCCTCCCTTAACCTGCACCCGCCATTTTGGTCAGACTGTTCTTCTGCACCACTGTCCCATCCTTAATGTCCGTCACCTGTAACTGTTGTTTGTCAGAAATTAAAAAAAATGTGCATGACCGACATCTCTAATTTGAACTTACGTGGCCCTCATATTTGTTTCAATACACGTAGCTATCCACGTGTTTAATTCGTCTATGTCTTCTTCTTGTCGCAATATCTTTCATACACGTGCCCTTCACAACTGTCTTGATACACGTGGCTATCCATGTGTCAAATTTTGGCCTTGCCTGGCCGTCCGCTTATAAACTTTGCCCTGTCTTCTTATTGGCCGCGATATCGCGACAGGTCATGAAATTGTGACATGTTGCAATATCGTGACCAAAAGCGCCTTCACCCTACCGAGCCCATTGGGGTCACGATTTCGTGACATGTCGTGATTTTGCCTTCGTCATGTCGAGCCACTTGGGGTCGCAATTTCATGACATGTCATGAAATCATGACATGTCACAATTTCGTGACCCCCCACCCTTGCCTGCGCCTTGCTGATGCCTTTATCCTTGTCTTTCGCCTTGCTTTGGAAACACTGCCACGTGGCAACTTATAACTGGTCGTGATATCGCGACAGGTCACGATATCGCTACCTATCACGATATCGTGACAGGACTCTCCCCTACGCCTTTCTCTGAAGTATTATTGTGATATTACGAACTGTCACGATATCACGACAGGATTCCCCCCTACGCCTTGCTCTGAAATATTGTCGCAATATCACAACGTCACGATATCACGACGAAACTTGCCCTTACCTTTTTTGCAGCTTTTGAGGTCACGATTTTGTGACCCCCTTCCCCATTGCTTTACACAAACTTCCCCCTTGGGAAAAATTGAAGAAAAGTACTTCGAAAAAAATTTGAAACAAAAAGTTTTGAAAGGTGCAAGATTGCTCTACTGTCGTCGGATGCTCCTGCATCAGCTAGTCCTAGTGCACTTGTTAACTCCCCATAGATAAATATGGTTGCCGCATCTGTAGGAAATCTTGCATGGCTGGGTAATCAACAAAGTCCACTGAATATAGTAGGTGTTGCTCATGACTTGCCAAAAATTATGGAGAAGCACTTGCCAAGGTATAAACATGATGGTACTCATATGGTTGAAGAACGTGTACAAAAATACATTGAGGCCATATCTAGACTACAAATTGAACATGAAAATGTCACTTGTAGGTTATTTCCTCTAACATTAGATGAAATAGCCTATGATTGGTATGTTTCTTTACCTGCTAATTCAATAACATCATGGGATATGCTCAAAAATGCTTTTATTTCTCAGTTTAAACTTGTGATTGATCCTGCTACTATTTATTTATAGTTTTCTTCTACTCATAGGGAACCTAATGAACCTTTGCGGTTATTTAATACTAGGTTTCATAAAATGTATTCATGACTAACTGCTCCCTACAATGTTGTAGAAGATATTGCAATCCAATTTTATTTTGGATCATTGGATCCATTAATGGTGTTGTTCGTCAAAAGAACAGGACAAATAACGACACTCACAAGAGCATACATGGAAGCCCTTTTGGTGGAACAACAAATGATGCCTTCGAGCTATGAGCTTGGTCAACTACCTTCGATTGGATATACAGGTATGCAAAATCAAATACCCATGATTAATAATGCTTTGATGAATCAAACTCCAATGTTAAACATGATACCTCAAGTACCAAATCAAATGACCTATGCACCACAAAATAATCAAATGTTGCTTTAAAGTCATTATGCTGCATAGAAAACTAAAAATGATGCATTGTAATTTAATACATTTGGAAATGTCATCCCAAATCAAAACTTGAATCAATTTCAGAATTTGTAAACACAAAACAATCGTATGTTTGCTCAAAATTTATAAAATTTACAAATGCAACAGGAGAATCCGATGTTTATGCAAAACATGCAAAATCAAACAAATTCTATGAATTCTAACCCATCGTTAAATCAAAGCATATTACATAACCAAAACTTTCCATAGGTATGCTCAATCCAATTGACAATAAAAAGCTTAAAAAATTTATGATTGAGTGCATGCCTTGTCCCTCAGTTCTAGATAATGTAAATAATTTTCAATTTTTTGAGAGTGACAGCCATATTTTTTATTTTGTAACTAACTCTGGTATTTTTGAAAACCAGGTTATTGATGAGGATGAAATATTGCATGAGGACATCAATGAAAGTGAAGAAATAACTAAGGTCAATAATATCCCTCAAGGTATGCTTTCTTTAGAAAAACTCTTCGATATAGGTTACAAAACTAAACAATGTAGCAAGATTTCTTTACCTCAAGATGATTATGATGCATATAATATTGGTGATTCAAATGAAGCACAAAATATTCTCACAAGTAAAGCTACTACATCTAAATAAAAGGAAGGTATCATGCATGCTTTAAAATATTAAAAATATGTGATAGCGTGGAGTTAAAAAGATCTCAAAACATATAATCAAAACATTATAACTCACACAATTCCCCTAAAGCAGAATGCAAAACCATTTAGGTAGAAACAGAGACCGGTTAACCCACTTATAGAACCTCTCATTGAAAAATAATTTAAAAATTTATTAGATGCCAAGATCATTTTTCCAATTATGCATTCTACATGGGTTGCTAACATTGTTCCTGTCAAAAAGAAAATTGGTGAAATTAGGTTATGCATTGACTTTAGGAATCTGAAAAAAACTTTCAAAAAAGACAACTATCCATTACCATCCATAGATAGCATATTATAAATGGTAAATGGATCTTAAATGATGTCATTCCTAGATGGATATTCAGGATACAACTAGATACTAATTGATCCTAGAGATTGAATGAAAACAACTTTCACAACCATATGGGGAACATTTGCTTATCGAAGAATATCATTTGGGTTATTAAATGCAGGTGCCACATTTCAAAGAGCAATGGATTTCACATTTCAAGATTTGATAGGTAAATGCATTGTTGTTTATGTTGATTATATTCCTATATTTTCCAAAAATAGAAATGACCATGTTAGGGATTTGAGGAAAGTCTTACAAAAATGTAGAGAACATGGTATTTCTCTGAATCCTAAAAAATGCATAGTTGGCCTAACAGAAGGAAAATTATTGGGTCACATGATTTATAAATATGGCATATCCATAGATCCTAAAATAATAAGTGCCATACAAAATATTCAGCTACTAGGAAGCAAAAAATAATTAAGATCTTTCTTTGGGAAGATTAATTTTTTATGTAAATTTATTTATGGTTTTGCTGAAATTGTCAATCCATTGAATAATATGATGAAGAAGGATGCTAACATGTCTTGGAGCAATGAAACAAAGAACGTGTTTCAAAATGTGAAATATACAATTTAAAAAGCACCTATGTTGGTAAGCCCAGACTATAAGAAGCCCTTTTACATTTACTCATTTGCTTCAGAACATTCATTTGCCAGTGTGCTCACTCAAAAAAGTGAAGGTAATGTTGAAAATCCAATTGCATTTGTAAGCAAAAATTTCAAAGATGCAGAGGTGAGATTATCAATTCTTGACAAGAAAATGTATGCCTTATTCAAAACTATTAAGAAATTTAGACATTATATTTTGCATAGTCAAGTATTTGCAATAGTACCTGACCCTGCAATTAAAATTATGTATTTGAAGAATGAATTGGGCAAAATGCAAGGAAAATTGATTTCTACATTGCAAGAATACGAATTGGAAATCTAGCCAATGAATATAGTTTGAGATCAGGGATTATCCAAAACCCTGGCTCAAATCGATCCCCAAATCAGCTGTCATAAGTACACGGTGGAAGAAATCACAAATGATGATTGGTACAAAGATATCATGTACTTTATTCTCAATGGTAAAACCACTCCAAATTTAAATGCCACTCAAATAAGATATCTGAGGTTAAATTGTGCTAACTTCATGATTAAAATAGGGGTCTTGTATAGAAATAATCATGAAGGTATTTATCTTCGATGTCTTAATAAGAATGAGGCCTCACAGGTATTAGATGATTTTCATGGTAAGTTTGGTACTGGTCATGGTTTCGCAAATGCAACTGCACATCAAATTTTGAGAGCAGGCTATTATTGGCCTCATTTGTTTAAATATATACATTCTCATGTTCATCATTGTCATGTTTGCCAAGTTGCTGCAAATCATGAGAGAAATGCGCCAATGTCGTTGTAGCCTGTGATTGAATCAAAATCATTTGCTCAATGGGGGCTCGATTTTATGGGAGAAATTAGTCCAAATTCTTCTTCGCAACACAAGTACATTATAACTACCTTTGACTATTGCACTATATGGTCAGAAGCGATTCTGAAAAAAAAAAACTACACTATAGAGATCGTGGTTCGATTCTTGGAAGAAAATATTATCACTCGATTTGGTATACCTAATGCTATTGTTAGTGATAATGGTTCTGCCTTTGCATCCATCATTTAGTAGAATGGGCCTACGATAACAAGGTAAGTCTAAATTTTACCTCGAATTACTACCCACAAGGTAATGGTCTCGCCGAATCTACCAATAATAACTTTTTGTCAGTCATTAAAATGTTGCTTGAACATAATCCACGGGAATGGCATACAAAATTTAAATTTGCATTATGGGTAGATAGGATCAGAATCAAATAATCCATGGGAACATCTCATTATCATTTAGTATATGAAGAGGATCCATTATTTCCCACTAATCTTAAGCTCCAAACTTTGCAGTTTATGAAATATTACCTTGAAACTAATGATAAATTTGAATCTCGTTTAGTCAATCTTCTTAAACTTGATGAAAAATATGAGGAAGCCTTACTTCACTTTAGTAAGCATCAGGATGTGGTAAAACGTTGGTTTGGTAAATGGGAAACTATAAAAGCTTTTCGAATATCTAACTTGGTGTTGTTGTGGGGTAAAGCACATGAAAAAAGGGGGGATCACCAGAAGTTTGATAATTTATGGATAGATCCATATCAAATTTCAGAAATTTTAGGAGAAATGCATTTAGATTGAAAAATTTAAGTGGAGAGAACTTGTCACTTCCTATGAATGGGCATCATCTAAAGCATTAGTTTCAAGCTTAAACACAGGAGAATGAATCTTATTTGTACATTATTGTATATACCATTTTTGTTGTGTGATGTGCTGGTATCCTGTGTTATTTTTTGCATTGTTGTGTTGGTTGTTGTGTTTGTTTTTGTAATGATCATTGTTGTATTTGTTGTTGTAATATTTTGTTGTTGAGCTTAATGACAGATGAACCTTGCCAGATCGTGTTGGCATTTCTTAAATAAATGTGTTTCAAGTTGGCAAAATTTTAGGTGGGTCTTTCAAGAATAAGGTAAATCTACCTAGTTTAAGGACCTGTGAAACATGGAAAAAAGGAAAATGAGGTATTGATTTATGTCCTTATGAATGTGAACAAAGATAAAGCAAGTATGAAATACTGGAATTTTATCGCAAAAAATTCATATCCTTACATGCACTCGCATTTCATAACACATTTTATAATATTGAATACATCACCCTCACATTCTGTATTTCACATCCCATAGAAATATCATTTATAAAATTCAAAAGTTTTAATTGGTTTTATCAAAAGTCATGTTGCTTTAATCAGGGTCACTTTCAGAAAGGCATTTTGAACAAAATTGTAAAAGATGAAAGATTCATGTTTACGCACCATAGTTTCAGTATTCCTAAATATTTTAGTCACTCAACTATTTCTAGTATGGTAGGCAACCGCCAAAAAGCATATCACATTCTCTTAGGATCATTGCACAATATACACTAAATAGGTCTTGATATCGGGGACCGATGTTGAAATTTTTTGGAACCAAACATATTTCATGCATATTAAAACCATTTAATGTAAAATGATCAAAACCATCCTTAGAAGAAAGTGTAAGGTGAAAAGGGTCATCTTAGTTAGTCCTATCACACAACATAGTCCATAAAATTCATTATTTTTTCATAAATTTTTGAAAATACAAACAAAGTCAGAGTAGTAAGGATAGCGTTAAATTCTCATCACACTTCGGTTGAGAATCCAATTCCCCAAAGCTCTAAGTCTATTCGCATCATTCATCAATGGATCATAAGGATTCATACTACTCATCTATTAGAAGGAAGGGTAGTCATCCCAAAGGTTCAAGAAATCAAAAGTTAAAGCTAAACACATCATTTATCAATGGATCATAAGGATTCGTAATACTCGCCTATCAGAAGGAAGGGTAGTCATCCCCAAGGTTCAAGAAATCAAAAGTCAAAATATGGACTATGGGGTTAACCTCCACCGGAGCTATAGACGCTTGATTGGCAGTGGAGTACACTCATGTGTGGCAATATGGCTCATTAAAAAGTGAGACCTATGATCATTTCAAATGGGTAGGCTAGCCTTGTGTTTCTTTCATAACATGTTTAATCATTTTGGTCAAAATGAGGTAATGAAATCACTTTCACACACACTGGTTTTGGATGATAGTAAGGTCATAACTGAGCTCTTGATCTAGTAAGGAACTCACAACACACACTTTTGGTCCTAAGATGATTAGATAAGTTTTAGTGTATTTTTTTATTGTACTAGAGTGTTTGAGTATTTGTAAAGCATGTCATTCATATTATTACATCTTGTTAATATATGTTTCAATTTACGTCATATCATTTTCATATCATCTTATTTTCACGAATGTTCATTTTAGGGCCCCTGATTAAAGTATGATGAAAAGCATGGCCAAAGCAAATATTTATATTGAAAATGATCATTAATACATATCACATGATCCCAACCAGTAATACATCACATTTTGCATAAATAATCTATGATTATGGCAATTCATATTTGTATTGGTCTATTCTCATTCTCTGGATGCTTATCAATGCTTGTGATTCTGATGTTCATGTTTTGTGTGTTTTCAGAGTTTGGTTTTAGTCAAAAATGTCCAAGGACAATTACCAACAGAGTCGCCAATGTTATGACGTCCTTCACAACGACCCCAAAATTGGGGACCCACCTTAAATTTTGTGATTTTGGAAAATTTTTGTTTATCTGATTTTGCTCGCATCAAGGTCTTCGAAAATTTGCTTTCACTTTGGAATTGCTGGCATGTTTGCATTTTGAAGGTTTGAATGTAGGTGCAATGCTTCAAAACTAAATATTTGGATTATTTGCATATCAATTGCATTATTTAAAATCAATTAATTTAATTAAAATAATTTTCAAAGGTTTAAATGATTAATTTTCTTTTAAATAATTAAATTTTATTTTAGGGTTAACCCTAAAATTAATGCAAAATTGAAAAGGACATATCTTAAGGTAGACAACTCCGTTTGATCTCATTCAAAACTTGGTAAGAAGATATAAAAATTATATTTCTAATGATACCAAACTTGCAAGATTCCATATATCAATTTCACCAAAAAAATAGCGAGTTAATTTAGCAAAATGAGAACTTTGAAATACTTTTGAAGAAAGGAAAGTTACGGGAAAGTAAAGTTTGGTTTTGTTTTGATATTATGATTATTGTTTTATTATGCATGTAATACAAGGGCAAGGATTTGAAGAAGATAATTATAAAATCCATTCTCGATGATGAAACAGAATAACTAAACTTTTCAAATTATAAATAAATCATTGAGATTCATAGATACATTGGAAGGGTCAGACATTTTATACAGAGAAGGAGGGGAACGATTGGAATGAGAAAAGCTACACATTCATTGGAGGAAAAAAAAGAAGGCCATTTGCAGAACAATGGAAATTATTTTAAGATTTTATAAATAGTTTTAAGCATTTTGGATCCATATTTGTGCATAGACTGTATTTGGAATTAATAAAGTGCTTATTACAATTTCTTAATAGTTTGTATACCTTAGAATATTGCATCAATTTATTTGATTTCACTGTGTGAATACTGGTGAACATTGGATTGGTTTTAGAATTCTGTAAATGAAAATTTGTTCTATTGAAATTTTCCCAAACATTAGTTTAATTTATAAAGATTAAATATTTTATTATTTTATTTTCATTATGAAAACTATATATTATAACTTAGTATAATTTTATAAAGTAAAATTATATGACTAAGTTATAATTAAATTTATAATTTGGATATACATTAATTAATATTCGAATTTATAAATTTAAGAAGAGATAAATGAATATTCTATTCCTCACCTTAATTTCATAAGGTTGAGTAACTCGGATTGTTATCTCTAAAATTCAATTTGGATTTGATTTAAAATATAGTTCTATCTATTTCAGAAATCCAAATTTCAAACCAGAGATCACATGTACTCTTTTGAATATTTAATTTCATAAATATTTCAAAAGATAAATATTATAAGAAAATCTAATTTATAAACTTTATTTTAATCCAAATTTTATCGATTAGTTTCATATTAAGCCCTAATATTTTATCATTGACAAGGTTTTGGAACCTTATAAATTTGGCAAGACATTATTTCATTTATTCACCTCTTTTGGGTTTGATTTATAATTTCATAAGGGAGTTTGAATAAATGATTGCTTTATCAAACAAACATTTGGGAAGTGAAATGATTATAAATCTATTATGTTCCAAAGGTTTATCAAATTTATAAAATTTCATTCAATTTTATTTTTATTAAAGATAAATTTAAATTTAATATAAAATGCTAGATTCTTTATAATCTAATTTCATTTAAAGCATTTTGAGACATTAAATTGAAGAGAGGAAATAAAATTTGGTATACTTTAACCTAAGATCATAAATCAAATTTTATTTTGTTGAATTGATATCAAAGCATGTTATAAATGATAAACTTGAAATCATTTACCTCATTCCAGGCCCCTTGTAAACAGTAGTTCACAAATCCAAGAGTTATTCAAGTACTCATTGATGTATATACATATGAAATGTTAGATATAAGATAAGAAACTTAGAGATATATAATATTATTTTCAAGAGAGAATTATAATTATGAGTTTTTCGGGTGGCTTTGTGATTGGAAAAAATCACACTTCAACAAATTGGTGCTAGAAGGAGGGCCTGATAAAACTGGTACTTGATTTCATTTTTATACAATTTATTGTTTCTCAAAATTATATACTTTTTTTTAAATAAAGGGTTAAAAATTTATTGATAAAAAATATAGATTATAGAGTACAACTGAGCTTCCAACCAGGACTCAAATAAATAGCAAAACTTGCTAAAACCACTAGACTAGAATGACACCCAGAAAAGACAACAAGAATAAACCACATTAAGTCTGTACATCCTTGTCGATCAACTCCCATTGGCATTGAGAGTCCCTATATGGGAGACTCTCCCAATTATCAATACTCCAAGGATCCAGCAGCTCAGAAGCCCTTTTGGCCAGGTAATTAGCAACCACATTCCATTCCCTTGGAATGTGCACAAAGGATATAAATTCGAACTCTTCACTCATTCTGAGAATCTTAACGAATACAGAGACCAACTACCAATTAAATTCCTCCCCCTTTAATTATTTAAAATATTAACCATAATTTGAGAGTCAGACTCGTAGATAATCCTATGCCAACTAAGATAAAACCCCCTTTGTAAGGCCTTAATAATTGCAAGATCTTCCATAAAATTTTTGGAGTGAACACCTTTATAAATGGAAAAGAAAAAACTAACACCACTAGTAGAATCTCTCCCAACACCGCCAATGCCAGCATGTCCAGGATTACCCCTGGACGATCCATCGATATTAATTTTTAAAACTCCTCTAAGGGGTGGCCTCCACCTACCATCTATCCTAAACTTCTTGCTGAGTTGAGGAACCCTACTAGGGATAGAAGAGTTCACACCATCCCCAAAGATACCAAGGGCTTGTTGTACCTTCTCCTCCCTAGAATCCAAAAGAGGGTCCACATCACATTTGCTATGGATGGTTTCCTGAACCATATACATGATCCTTTACCAAATCTGTTGAATAGCCAAATAATTGCCCTAAAATATGTGTCGGTTCCATTCGAGCCAAATTTTTTAGATGATGCAAGAAGGGACAAAATTCCAAGCCACCCAAAGGAATGGGGCCTTGGTCAGATGTCTTCCGAGACTACTCCAAAACTCCACCAAGGATAGCACTTGAAAACATGGATGGTTCCAGGTGCTCCACCAATAGTGCTAAACGTCTCTAGCAAAGGAACATTGGAAAAATAAATGAGAAGAGTCATCCTCATTCTTACTGCAAAGGAAACAAAAAGAGGGACCCTGAAATCTCCTCTTCCTCACATTATCCCAAGTGAGGCATTTATTACGAGCTACCAACTAGAGAAAGAAGTTACATTTTGGCCAGGTAAATTTGTTCCACACCTTTTCCACCAAGTGATGGGAAGACTCCTATACTTTTCCTTATCAAGAACCTAATAACCATAGGCTACCAAGTAGGTTCCCTTAGGATCAGGGTTCCAAGCCAGAATATATTTATCCCTCAATGAAGAACAAGGCCTCCCCATAATAATAAGAGCAAGCACCTCTCTATCCTTGGCCAGTCCCCCCTAGGGCCATTCTTGTGGATATTTCCACCTGTACATCTCCATATTTCCAAAAGACTGGATTTTTTTAAAGTCCTCCACATGAGACCAGCCTTCTTCCAAGAAAAAAATGCTTAGGAAACGTAACCTAGGATATTGATTCAAGATAGGAGGGTGGCCATCCCAAGAATCCTCCCAAAAAAGAGTATTTTATCCCTAATTGCAAATCCAGAAAAAACCTTGCTTGTTAAAATTAGCTCCTCTTTTCGGAGTCCCAGATAGCTGAACCTTTCCCAACCAAGCTGAATCTAGGGATTTCAGCCTCAAAAATACCTCTCAAGTATTTACAAGATAATATTTTAGCCCAAATCTGATCTTGAGAGGTACATCATCTCCAATAAATTTTTACAGCCAAAGCCTATCGAAAAAGAGTTTTCTATCGCAACCCAAGGCCTCCCTCTTGCATCAGCCTACATATAGAATCCCACCTAACCAAACTCTATTTAGTTGATCAATTTTTCCAGACCATAAAAATTGTCTTGAAAAAGCATCCATGTCCTTGATGAAGTGAGAGGGAGCTATTTGTACAAAACATCTATAAATGGGTAAAGCTTGAACAACATATTTTAAAAGCAACACTCTACCTACAATGGATGGTCATCTGAAAGTCTAGTGATTCACCTTCGTTCTAAACTTATCAAGCATAGACTACCAAGAAGATCTAGGTAGAGGGTGAGATGAAATTGAAATACCAAGATAAATTAAGGGGGGAGTCCCAACCTAGAATCTTAGAATGCGAGCAATCCTAGCTTGAATAAGAGGAGGGGTGTTGAAGAAGAAAATCAAAATTATATACTTGAATTTGCCTAATCATATTGATTTATTCTAAACATTTCAAGTATTACATTTTGCTAGTGAGACTTAGACATAAACTGGAGTCTAAGGAAATTATCACTAGGTCTAAGTCAACTGGGTCTACTATATTTCAGAGCCTATCACCCACTAAAAGACATAGACGAAGTAAAACACAAACTATGATTATACCTAATACCCCTAACACTAGTCCTAGTGCACTTGTTAACTCCCCATAGATCAATATGGTTGTCGCACCTGTAGGAAACCTGGCATGGCTGGGTAATCAACAAAGTCCACTGAATATAGCAGGTGTTGCTCATGACTTGCCAAAAAGTGTGGAGAAGCACTTGCCAAGGTATAAACATGATGGTACTCGCATGGCGGAAGAACATGTACAAGCATACATTGATGCCATATCTAGACTGCAAATCGAACATGAAGACATCGCTTGTAGGTTATTTCCTCTAACATTAGATGAAATAGCCTATGATTGGTATGTTTCTTTACCTGCTAATTCAATAACATCATGGGATATGCTCAAAAATACTTTTATTGCTCAGTTTAAACTTGTGATTGATCCTGCTACTGTTTATTTACAGTTTGCTTCTACTCGTAGGGAACCTAACGAACCTTTGCGGTTATTTAATACTAGGTTCCATAAAATGTATTCATGACTAACTACTCCTTACAATGTTGCAGAAGATACCACAATCCAAGTTTATTTTGGATCATTGGATCCATTAACGACGTTGTTCATCAGAAGAACAGGACAAATAACGACACTCATAGGAGCATACACGAAAGCTCTTTTGGTGGAACAACAAATGATGCCTTCGAGCTGCGGGCTTGGTCAACTACCTTCGATCGGATATCCAGGTATGCAAAATCAAATACCCATGATTAATAATGCTTTGATGAATCAAACTCCAATGTTAAACATGATACCTCAAATACCAAATCAAATGGCTTATGCACCACAAAATAATCAAATGTTGCTAGAAAGTCATTATGTTGCACAGAAAACTAGAAATGATGCATCACAATTTAATGCATTTGGAAATGTCATCCCAAATCAAAACTTGAATCAATTTCAGAATTTGCAAACACAAAACAATCCCATGTTCACTCAAAATTTACAAAATTTACAAATGCAACAGGGGAATCCGATGTTTATGCAAAACATGCAAAATCAAACAAATTCTATGAATTCTAACCCATGGGTAAATCAAAGCATGTTACATAACCAAAATTTGCCCCATGTTATGCCTCAAATAAATATGGTACTTCATCAAAATGTTCCTAATCAGAATTGGTTGAATCCTCAGTCAAACATGTCAAATCAAAACACTTCTAGTTGGTTGAATCCAACTATTCAAAATGTTCCACCAAACCCAAATGTTGCAACTCAAAACCAAAATCAATCTGCTAATGATACTCCTGATCTCAAAAAAGTAGCAGATTTAGAAAGAATGTGCCTTAAGTTGAGTAATGATGTGGTACAAATGCAGAAGCAAAATAATCAAAATGTTCAACCTAATCGAAGATATACCATGCAAAGACCTAAACATTTTAACACGAGACCAAATAATGGAGGTGTACCAACCCCTGTGGCTAACAATAATGGAGCTTCTAGCTCAAACTCAAAAGCCAATATTGTTAATCTCATAGAAGTAGTGTTCGATAATTGGTGTAGACTGCATGGTACAAATGAACATAATGAATTAGAATGCAATGAATTTAGTTGTGTTGCAAATTACATTCAACAGGATTTGAATAAAATGGAATTAGTTCCAGATAATGATGTGGATGAGGCTAGCACAAGCAAAGGTAAGAGTTCAGCTTTTGTAGTAGACATTTGTGAACCGGATGAAATTGAAGAACAAGAAGAAAGTGAACAAGAGGATGAGTTGGTGGAAGAAGTACACACTCTAAAACAATACAAGAAGCTAACTCATGGCTATCATTTGTGGAGTAGAGGTAAAGTTTATAACACATCTTCTACCCCTCCTAAGAATTTGAACGTGCCACCTGATGTCAAATCTAATAACAACCCTGTTCCACCACCTTTGCCTGAAAAGGAAAAGGTGATTCCAAAAAACATGTCAAAGACCCAAAATGAGGAATCTACAAGTTATAACATTATTGACGATTTGAAGAAAACAAAGGCTAGCATTAACCTGTATGATGCTTGTCAGTTACCTGAACAAAGACAATTGTTAATGCAAAATCTAGGATTTCAAGAAGCAAAAGAAAACAATGATGTTACTGAGGTTAAATATTTTTCTAAAAAAGAAAAAGAAGAAGCTTTACCTTTTCTGCTAATAGTTCGAATTGCAGGAAAGAATGTACACAATTGCATGGTGGATTCAGGAGCATCAGGTAACGTAATGCCATACTCTATTTGCCAAAAATTAGGACTCACTCCTACGAAGACTAACAAAATAGTTGTCCAATTAGACAAAACAGAGGTGAATGTGGTAGGTATGTTGAAAAATATTTTCATTCAAATTGCCTCAGAGCCTAGAATTCAGCAATACATTGATATTCAAGTTGTTGACATTTATGCTAAATATGGGTTATTGTTGAGCAGGGATTGGAGCAGGAACTTGAATGGTTACTTCTCGATAGATTTCTCACACATGTGGCTACCTTGGAAAGGAGTGGCAAATCAAATTCGAGTAGATCGAGAGCCTCGACTCAAAGAACTTATCACAGATTACAATAAAGGAACAAATGAAATTTTGTATACTGAAATAGAATTAGGTACATTCACCTTGGACGTAATCGAAAGAGCAAGGGATTCAGAAGTGCAAGATATATCTAATGAATCACTTGTAGAGAATAATCTTGTCTGGATATTAAAATTCGATGGATCCAGATCCAGGCAAGGTAGTGGTGTTGGGGTGGAACTCATAAGCCCCAAAGGTAAGACCTCATTTCATGCTTATCATTTACAATTCCCTTGTACTTGCAATTCAGCAGAATATGAGGCATTGGTTTGTGGATTACAACTAGCTTTGAGTAAGGGTATCAAATGCTTAAAAGTTTTAGGAGACTCACAACTAGTAGTTAAACAGGTTAAGGGTCAATATTCTTGCAATGATAAAAGATTAATCCATTATAGGAATAGAGTTAGAAGCTTAATTGATGAATTTTTGGCCTTTAACATTGCTTTGATTTCTCGTAAGGGAAACCATGTTGCAGATGCATTAGTCATTGCCATAGGTACGCTCAATCCAATCGACAATAAAAAGCTTAAAAAATTTATGATTGAGCTCATGCCTTGTCCCTCAGTTCCAGATAATGTAAATAATTTTCAAGTTTTTGAGAGTGACAGGCATATTTTTAATTTTGTAACTAACTCTGGTATTTTTGAAAACCAGGTTATTGATGAGGATGAAATATTGCATGAGGACATCAACGAAAGTGAAGAAATGACTAAGGTCAATAATATCCCTCAAGGTATGCTTTCTTTAGAAAAACTCTTCGATATAGGTTACAAAACTAAACAATGTAGCAAGATTTCTTTACCTCAAGATGCTTATGATGCTTATAATATTGGTGAGTCAAATGAAGCACAAAATATTCTCATAAGTAAAGCTACTACATCTAAAGAAAAGGAAGGTATCATGCATGCTTTAAAATATTACAAAGATGTGATAGCGTGGAGTTATAAAGATCTCAAAACATATAATCAAAACATTATAACTCACACAATTCCCCTAAAGCCAGATGCAAAACCATTTAGGCAGAAACAGAGGCCGGTTAACCCACTTCTAGAACCTCTCATTGAAAAAGAAGTTAAAAAGTTATTAGATGCCAAGATCATTTTTCCAATTAGGCATTCTACATGGGTTGCTAACATTGTGCCTGTCAAAAAGAAAACTGGTGAAATTAGGTTATGCATTGACTTTAGGAATCTAAACAAAGCTTCACAAAAAGACAACTATCCATTACCATCCATAGATAGCATATTACAAATGGTAAATGGATCTGAAATGATGTCATTCCTAGATGGATATTCAGGATACAACCAGATACTAATTGATCCTAGAGATCGAATGAAAACAACTTTCACAACCAAATGGGGAACATTTGCTTATCGGAGAATGCCATTTGGGTTATTAAATGTAGGTGCCACATTTCAAAGAGCAATGGATTTCACATTTCGAGATTTGATAGGTAAATGCATTGTTGTTTATGTTGATGATATTCCTGTATTTTCCAAAAATAGAAATGACCATGTTAGGGATTTGAGGAAGGTCTTACAAAAATGTAGAGAACATGGAATTTCTCTGAATCCTAAAAAATGCATATTTGGCCTAACATAAGGGAAATTATTGGGTCACGTGATTTCTAAAGATGGCATATCCATAGATCCTGAAAGAATAAGTGCCATACAAAATATTCAGCTACCAGGAAGCAAAAAAGAATTAAGATCTTTCTTTGGGAAGATTAATTTTTTACGTAAATTTATTTCTGGTTTTGCTGAAATTGTCAATCCATTGAATAACATGATGAAGAAGGATGCTAACATGTCTTGGAGCAATGAAGCAAAGAATGCATTTCAAAATGTGAAAGATGCAATTTCAAAAGCACCTGTGTTGGTAAGCCCAGACTATAAGAAGCCCTTTTACATTTACTCATTTGCTTCAGAACATTCATTTGCCAATGTGCTCACTCAAAAAAGTGAAGGTAATGTTGAAAATCCAATTGCATTTGTAAGCAAACCTTTCAAAGATGCAGAGGTGAGATTCTCAATTCTTGACAAACAAATGTATGCCTTATTCAAAACTATCAAGAAATTTAGACATTATCTTTTGCATAGTCAAGTATTTGCAATAGTACCTGACCCTGCAATTAAAATGATGTATTTGCAGAATGAGTTGGGTGAAAGGCGAGGAAAATGGATCTCTACATTGCAGGAATACGACTTGGAAATCCAGCCAATGAAGATAGTTCGAGGTCAGGGATTATCCAAAACCCTGGCTCAAATCGATCCCCAAATCAGCTGTCATCAGTACATGGTGGAAGAAATCACAAATGATGATTGGTACAAAGACATCGTGTACTTTCTTCTCAATGGTAAAACCCCTCCAAATTTAAATGCCACTCAAAGAAGATCTCTGAGGTTAAAATGTGCTAACTTCATGATTAAAATAGGGGTCTTGTATAGAAAGAATCACGAAGGTATTTATCTTCGATGTCTTAATAAGAATGAGGCCTCATAGGTATTAGATGATTTTCATGGTAAATTTGGTACTGGTCATGGTTCCGCAAATGCAACTGCACATCAAATTTTGAGAGCGGGCTATTATTGGCCTCATTTGTTTAAAGATGTACATTCTCATGTTCGTCATTGTCATGTTTTCCAGGTTGCTACAAATCGTGAGAGAAATGCGCCAATGTCGTTGCAGCCTGTGATTGAATCAAGACCATTCGCTCAATGGGGGCTCGATTTTGTGGGAGAAATTAGTCTGAATTCTTCTACACAACACAAGTACATTCTGACTACCACCGATTATTGCACTAGATGGTCAGAAGCGATTCCGACAAAGAATTGCACTGCAGAGGTCGTGGTCCGATTCTTGGAAGAAAACATTATCACTCGGTTTGGTATGCCTAATGCTATTGTTAGTGATAATGGTTCTGCCTTTGCATCCATTCATTTAGCAGAATGGGCCTACGACAACAAGGTAAGTCTAAAGTTTACCTCGAATTACTACCCACAAGGTAATGGTCTCATCGAATCTACCAATAAGAACTTGTTGTCAGTCATTAAAAGGTTGCTTGAACATAATCCATGGGAATGGCATACGAAACTTAAATTTGCATTATGGGTAGATAGGATCAGAATCAAAGAATCCATAGGAACATCTCCTTATCATTTAGTATATGGATAGGATCCATTATTTCCCACTAATCTTAAGCTCCAAACTTTGCAGTTTATGAAATATTACCTTGAAACTGATGATAAAGTTGAATCCCATTTAGTGAATCTTCTTAAACTTGATGAAAAATGTGAGGAAGCCTTACTTCACTTTAGTAAGCATCAGGATGTGGTAAAATGTTGGTTTGATAAATGGGCAACTGTAAAAGCTTTTCGAATATCTGACTTGGTGTTGTTGTGGGATAAAGCGCATGAAAAAAGGGGGGATCACCAGAAGTTTGATAATTTATGGATAGGCCCATATCAAATTTCAGAAATTTTAGGAGAAAATGCATTTAGATTGAAAACTTTAAGTGGAGAGAACTTGTCGCTTCCTATGAATGGGCATCATCTAAAGCATTATTTTCAAGCTTAAACATAGGAGAATGAATCTTATTTGTACATTATTGTATATACCATTTTTGTTGTGTGATGTGTTGGTGTCTTGTGTTATTTGTTGTATTGTTGTGTTGGTTGTTGTGTTTGTTTTTGTAATGATCATTGTTGTATTTGTTGTTGTAATGTTTTGTTGTTGAGCTTAATGACAAATGAACCTCGCCAGATCGTGTTGGCATTTCTTAAATAAATGTGTTTCAAGTTGGCAAAATTTTAGGTGAGTCTTTCAAGAATAGGGTAAAGCTACCTAGTTTGAGGACCTGTGAAACCTGGAAAAAAGGAAAATGAGGTATTGATTTATGTCCTTATGAATGTGAACAAAGATAAAGCAAGTATGAAAGACTGGAATTTTATCGCAAAAAAATTCATATCCTTACATGCACTCGCATTTCATAACACATTTCATAATATTGCATACATCACCCTCGCATTCCATATTTCACATCCCATAGAAAGATCATTTATAAAATTCAAAAGTTTTAATTGGTTTTATCAAAAGTCATGTTGCTTTAATCAAGGGCACTTTCACAAAGGCATTTTGAACAAAATTGTAAAAGACAAAAGATTCATGTTTACGCACCATAGTTTCAGGATTCCTAAATGTTTTAGTCACTCAGCCATTTCTAGTATGGTAGGCAACCACCGAAAAGCATGTCAGATTCTCTTAGGATCATTGCACAATATACACTAAATAGGTCTTGAGATCGGGGACTGATGTTGAAATTGTCTGGAACCAAACACATTTCATGCATATTAAAACCATTTCGGGTAAAATGGTCAAAACCATCCTTGGAAGAAAGTGTAAGGTGAAAAGGGCCATCCTTGTCAGTCCTATCATGCAACATAGTCCATAAAATTCATTATTTTTTCATAAATTTGTGAAAATCCAAACAAAGTCAGAGTAGTAAGGATAGGGTTAAATTCTCATCACACTTCGGTTGAGAATCCAATTCCCCAAAGCTCTAAGTCTATTCACATCATTCATCAATGGATCGTAAGGATTCGTACTACTCATCTGTCAGAAGGAAGGGTAGTCATCCCCAAGGTTCAAGAAATCAAAATTTAAAGCTAAACACATCATTTATCAATGGATCGTAAGGATTCGTACTACTCGTCTATCAGAAGGAAGGGTAGTCATCCCCAAGGTTCAAGAAATCAAAAGTCAAAATATGGACTATGGGGTTAACCTCCACCGGGGCTATAGACGCTTGACTGGTAGTGGAGTACGCTCATGCATGGTGATATGTCTCATTGAAAAGCGAGACCTATGATCATTTCAAATGGGCAGGCTAGCCTTGTGTTTCTTTCATAACAAGTTTAATCATTTTGGTCAAAATGAGGTAATGAACTCACTTGCGCACACACTGGTTCTGGATGATAGTAAGGTCATAACTGAGCTCTTGATCTGGTAAGGAACTCACAACACACACTTTTGGTCCTAAGAGGATTAGATAAGTTTTAGTGTGTTTGTTTATTGTACTAGAGTGTTTGAGTCTTTGTAAAACATGTCATTCATATTATTACATCCTGTTAATATATGTTTCAGTTTATGTCATATCATTTTCATATCATCTTATTTTCACGAATGTTCATTTTAGGGCCCCTGATTAAAGTATGATGACAAGCATGGCCAAAGCAAATATTTATATTGAAAATGATCATTAATACATATCACATGATCCCAACCAGTAATACATCACATTCTGCATAAATCATCTATGATTCCGGTAATTCATATTTGTATTGGTCTATTCTCATTCTCTGGATGCTTATCAATGCTTGTGATTCTAATGTTCATGTTTTGTGTGTTTTCAGAGTTTGGTTTTTAGTCAGAAATGTCCAGGGACATTTACCAGCAGAGTCGCCAATGTTGTGACGTCCTTCACAACGACCCCAAAATTGGGGACCCACCTTAAATTTTGTGATTTCGGGAAATTTTTGTTTATCTGATTTTGCTCGCATCAAGGTCTTGGAAAATTTGCTTTCACTTTGGAATTTCTGACATATTTGCATTTTGAAGGTTTGAATGTAGTTGCAATGCTTCAAAACTGAATATTTTGATTATTTGCATATTAATTGCATTATTTCAAATCAAATAATTTGATTAAAATCATTTTCAAAGGTTTAAATGAAATAATTTGATTAAAATCATTTTCAAAGGTTTAAATGATTAATTTTCATTTAAATAATTAAATTTTATTTTAGGGTTAACCCTAAAATTAATGCAAAATTGAAATGGACATATCTTGAGGTAGACAACTCCGTTTGATCTCATTCAAAACTTGGTAAGAAGATATGAATATTCTCTTTCTAATGATACCAAACTTGCAAGATTCCAGATATCAATTTCACCAAAAAAATAGCGGGTTAATTTAGCAATATGAGAACTTTGAAATACTTTTGAAAAAAGGAAAGTTATGGGAAAGTAAAGTTTGGTTTTGTTTTGATATTATGATTATTGTTTCATTATGCAGGTAATACAAGGGCAAGGATTTGAAGAAGATCGTTATAAAATCCGTTCCCGGTGATGAAACGGAATAACTAAACTTTTCAAATTATAAATAAATCATTGAGATTCATGGGAAGGGTCAGACATTTTATACAGAGAAGGAGAGGAACGATTGGAAGGAGCAAAGCTACACATTCGTTGGAGGAAAACAGAGAAGGCCATTTGCAGAACAATGGAAATTATTGTAAGATTTTATAAATTGTTTTAAGCATTTTGGATCCAAATTTGTGCATAGATTGTATTTGGAATTAATAAAGTGCTTATTGCAATTTCTTAATAGTTTGTATACCTTAGAAGATTGCATCAATTTATTTGATTTCATTGTGTGAATACTGGTGAACATTGGATTGGTTTTAGAATTCTGTAAATGGAAATTTGTTCTGTTGAATTTGTCCGAGACATTAGTTTAATTTCTAAAGCTTAAATCTTTTATTATTTTATTTTCATTCTGAAAACTATATATTATAACTTAGTATAATTTTA
The DNA here is from genome assembly GCA_028583015.1 of Wollemia nobilis. Classification (NCBI taxonomy): domain Eukaryota; kingdom Viridiplantae; phylum Streptophyta; class Pinopsida; order Araucariales; family Araucariaceae; genus Wollemia; species Wollemia nobilis. Next base: position 16,190,982 of record JAQPPZ010000753.1, on the reverse strand, counting down.
TAAAGTAAAATTATATGACTAAGTTATAATTAAATTTATAATTTGGATATTACATTAATTAATATTCGAATTAATAAATTTAAGAAGGGATAAATGAATATTCTATTCCTCACCTTAATTTCATAAGGTTGAGGAACTCGGATTGATATCTCTAAAATTCAATTTGGATTTGATTTACAATATAGTTCTATCTATTTCAGAAATCCAAATTTCAAACCAGAGATCACATTTACTCTTTTGAATATTTAATTTCATAAATATTTCAAAAGATAAATATTATAAGCAAATCTAATTTATAAACTTTATTTTATCATAAAATCCAAAGTTTATAGATTAGTTTCATATTAAGCCCTAAGATTTTATCATTGACAAGGTTTTGGAACCTTATAAATTGGGCAAGACATTATTTCATTTATTCACCTCTTCTGGGTTTGATTTATAATTTCATAAGGGAGTTTGAATAAATGATTGCTTTATCAAATAAACATTTGGGAAGTGAATTGATTATAAATCTATTATGTTCCAAAGGTTTATCAAGTTTATAAAATTTCATTTACTTTGATTTTTATTAAAGTTAAATTGAAATTTAATATAAAATGCTAGATTCTTTTTATGCTAATTTCATTTAAAGCATTTTGAGACATTAAATTGAAGAGAGGAAATAAAATTTGGTATACTTTAACCTAAGATCATAAAACGAATTTTATTTTGTTGAATTGATATCAAAGCATGTTATACATGATAAACTTGAAATCATTTACCTAATTCCAGGCCCCTTGTAAACAGTAGTTCACAAATCCAAGAGTTATTCAAGTACTCATTGATGTATATACATATGAAATGTTAGATATAACATAAGAACCTTGGAGATATATAATATTCTTTTCAAGAGAGAATCATAATTCTGAGTTTTTCGGGTGGCTTTGTGATTGGACAAAATCACACCTCAACAAGGTCTTCAAATGCTCTCTTGAAATTTTACAATTTTACCATTTTGACCTTTTTATCTCCTTCATATATGCCTTGCAACTTATCCCAAATATCCTTTACTAATTTGCAATGCATATTTATAAAATCTATTTCACGTAAGCCCTTTTGAATTGCATTCATTGCTCTTGAATTATAATGATGTATAATATTACCATATTTATCTGTAGGTGGAGTTGTTGGTGGTGTGCATCCATTTTAAACTACTTTCCATACTTCATTTCCAAGTGCCATTAGATGAAACTTCATCCTTGTGCTCCATAGTGTATAATTATTCCCATCAAAAAATGGTGCTGAATTTCCTAAGGATCCACTCTGAGAATCCATCTATGTTATTTTAGGCTTTTCCTTCAAGCTATTAAACTCTTTCGAAGGAACCCGCTTGGATACTGATTGAATAACACAAGCTTATAGTGAGAGGGGGTGAATAGTATAAGACCAATTTTTACTTTTCTTTTCAAATAAATATTATGCAATGTATCAATAGAAATATCAACAGTAGTAATCAAAGAAATGCAAAAATCACCACACACAATAGAGACACCAATTTAACATGGTTCACCCAATGTGGGATACTCCACAGAGAAAATATTTCACTAAAATTTTCTCAATAAATCTCTTGGGAAAAACTTTCCCTATTAAAATGTTTATGGACCTCTATACAAAGGAGATACCAATCCTCTAATCAAGTTCATGGATCTCTATCCAAAGTAGAACTCTTTCTCCCTAGCTCTGCCTGGTGATCTTCTAAAAGAATTGTTGCCTCCACTGCACTGGCTTATGGATCTCTATCCACTGAAGACTCTTGACCTCACACAGAAGACCTGTCTTCACTGCCCTAGATAATGGACCTCTATCCATTAGAGACTATTGTCCTCTATACTCTATCACCTCCAAAGCTTGCTCTTATCTCTGTCACAAATTTGTACTAAACACAATCCTTTAGTATAGCACAAATTTTCTCAACCTCTATCCTCAAATCTACACTAAACACATTCCTTTGGTCTAGCACAATTTTTCTCAATATCTGTCCTAAAATTTGCACTAAATACAGTCCTTCGGTCTAGCAAAAATCTACTCAAAATCTATTCTCTGATCTGCACTAAATACAGTCCTTCGGTCTAGCACAAATCCACTCAATCTCTATCCTAAAATCTGCACTAAACACATTCCTTTGGTCTAGCACAAATTTTCTCAATCTCTGTCCTCAAATTTGCACTAAACACAATCCTTCGGTCTAGAAAAAATCTACTCAATATCTATCCTCTGATCTACACTAAACATAGTCCTTTGGTATATAAAAAATATTCTCAATCTCTATCCTCAAATATGCATTAAACATATTCCTTCGATCGAGCACAAATATTCTCAATATTTTTCCTCAAATTTGTCCTCAAGCCTTAACAAAAAGCTTGACACAATCACAAATCAAATATACTAGATCTACCCCAAATCTTAATTTAAGATTTTAACAAATCAATCAACTCTGCTCTCAAGTCTTCCAAAAGACTTATCTCAAATATACCTTGTAAAATTCCACAAAAATCTCACACTAATATGTCCACAATTCCTCTCTAGAACCTGTCCAATTTGCTCAACAAGTCTTTACCAAGACTTGCTTCAAATATGCTCAACAAGTCTTCCTAAGACTTGTTTCAAATCTGTATTGTAAGCTTCCACAAAATATTACTCACCTCAACTCACACAAGCTTCACACAAAAACTTGTTCAATATCACAAAAATATATAGAGAATTATTAGAGACTCAATATGCTTCACACTCATCACAATGCTTAACCACTTTCAATATATTTTTCAAATAAAATAATAATATAGAACAATTTGTTTCATAGAATTAGAATTATCATTTCAAAAAATTCACTTGACTAGGCTCAATCAACTCCACTCAATCAATAACTCAATGAAATACTCCTTGCTTACAAACCCTAGTCCAAGCATATGAACACTCACTCAATTATTTCCAACAATGTTTATCAACCAATCTCACATAACAATGATACTCATGTTCTTTCACAAACCCTAGTTCAAGATAGTTCACAACTTCACATAACAATGATACTCATGTTCTTGCACAAACCCTAATTATGCATATGAAGGTTCATTCAATATTTCCAACAATGCTTATCAAATAAGTTTTCTATCTTCAACCTTTATTCCATAAAAACCTTTAACAATCAAAATCAACAATGCTTATCAAACAACCCTTTTCACTCCAACTTAGAATTTACAACATCCAACAATCACTCACAAGGAAGATGTGCCTATACCTTTTTGTTTGATGAAGAAGTACCCTTAAAAACCTGTCTCAATAATAATTATTCTCTTTGCCAATTTTAAGGGTTTGGTAGTAAAAACCTTCTCAAAATTTTATCAATAATTTCCTCAAATTATTTTCACCATTCACAAGATGAGAACTCAATTAACCTTATTACTCCTTTCAAACATTAAACAAAATAAAACTTTATTTTGAAATAACATTCAAAACCATTTAATGCCTTATCACTCCATTCAATATTTTAATCACCAATTATCACAATATAAAAATCAATTTTCACAATCCTTATATCACCCCCAAAACCTTATGCCAAACAACCTTAGGAAAAAAATTAAACTGAAAATTTTAAATACTTTTTTTCCTTGGTGGGAATCTAACCCATGTTGCACTTCCACCAGGTCCTAAGCATGGATCCAACCACCATGTGAGCTAGATGCTCACCTTGGGAGCAAAGAGCGCCACATGCTCTATATCCTCCCATCTTGGTGCCTAAACAAAAATTGTGTTGCTTCCTTTGGTGCCCAAACAAAAACTCACAAACACTGCCATCGAGATTTGATCACATGTCCTCCCACTTGCCAAAGCCCTAGCTCACAACCATTTGCCACTAGGACAACCCGTTGCATGTGTTTGAGGCTTAAAGCCTCACCGAACTTATTCCTTCACTAGCACACACAAGACAAAAAACTTTTGTCTTCTTCCTCGCATGAAATCACATTAATCATATTAATCATAGGCCTTTTAGAATTCGAACGAAGGTTAGGTCTTTTCCACTAAGTTATATGGTATTTATACCATTATTCCACCATTGTTTTTAGATTTTAGCGGAGGGATTTTATTTATGATGTCGATGCATTTATTTTTTCCTTGCAATCCTAACTTTAGGGTTAATAACTATATTATAATTTAATTAATAATAAGATAATTATAATTAATTTAATAACCATAGGGTTAATTAAATTAAATTACAAAATAATTTATAATGAAATTATTATAATTAATTTAATTGCTTTGGGTCTTTCCATTAGACCTTTAATATTATACTAAAATATTATAATATTATTTTTCTTGGGCCTTCTAACTTCTCCTATAGACATTATATGATCACCTTCTTACTAAAAATGACTCTTGAAGTCCTTCCTCTTGTACTGCTCACTGAAACTGACTTTTGAAATCAATGACAATAAATCTTGCTCATATTTACAACAAAAGGGTCTAATAAAGGTCATCTTCGATGTGTGCAAGGGTGAGACGTTATGAACAACGAACCTAAGTTCTTTGATGACGATGACTTAGCATACGACCTAGACAACATGGACCATGGACTACACGAGGAGGTGGAGACCAAGATACCACAAGAGACGATATTTCCAACTCATAGCTAAATGACTTAGACCCAAACCCATGTGGACATGCACATTGGAGTGGACCGAGATCACTGATGTGACAAGGCAATGACCTATACTAGGGATAATATGGACATGTATTGCCAGATGGACCCAAGGCTAGTGTCAAATAAAGCCACAAATATTAGATGTATTACATAATTATAGTTTCTACCAGGTGAGATAGATTCAGACCCTAATTAATTACAGTGCACTCTATATTTACGTAGGAATAGGATTGTAGAATACACATCACCTACATGGTCGGTGGACATGATAACATCAGGTCATGCATAGTTACCTTAGCGCACAACATGGATACCTCTGTGATTGGGTAGCATAGTAGCTGGTTATCGATAAGGCTAGAAAAAGGTAGAAGATTTGACGAATATACATGGCTCACTATTTCAGTATTTGAAAGTGCATTGGTTGTTATCTTAATCATCTCATTGCAAAAAGGTCTAAGTCATTCGTAGCATGACAATTGTCAAAGTCGTGCAAATATTGGTCACTCGAGGGATAGATATTATTTCTTCCCAGTAGTATCGTGTGTAATACTGCCACCTAAGAGGACATACACTGAGTATGACTATGTGGTAACGACGATAGATTAGTTTAATAAAAAATTGGTAAGTTTAGTTTGGAGTCATTTCCCACGTGGGATGACTATAGTGTCTTTAGTCCTAGGTAGGAGCCGATAGAAGTAATTTCGAGGGAGTTATGCATCAAAGGGTAAAAGTGGGTAAATATTTGTGCTCGCTCATCATAATAGACTACAATGATTCATCCACAAGTGAGAGATTCCTGATGTGGTATTATGCAGAAACGATCAGGATGAAGATACATGTAATTGGAAAAATGATGCAACACACTAGCAAGTTGGTAGATGAAGATTATGGTGATAACCGGTTAAATCTATGGTAGAGAGGATTGGTCACATATGGTGAATATAGTGTTGATAAAATACCTGTGTGGGCTCACACATATAGTCTATGTGGCTCGTGCATTGGTGTGCTTGGATACAAAGGAGCTGTTAACATTTGAAGCGTGGGTAGTGGGCATGTGCCATACAACAAATATTGTGAATTTTTACTTCGGTAAAAAAAATCAAAACTTTTGATATGAGGAGAATGAAAAATTTAATGGGCTATTCAGAATTATGTTATAAAGTTAAAATGGTGTGATACTAAGGATGTTATATAAGGAGTGTTGGCATAAGCAGAAGACACGATGGTTACAAAGATTTTTTAAAAATAATAGATGGAATGCAAAACATATGGAATGAAGAAAATCGATAGTTTCAAAGCTAAGCTAAGGGAGAGGAAATGAAGCGTGGTTTTGAAAGTTTTAAAAACCCATGAAAATGTAGGTACAAAGGCTGGAACCTTTTTGGAAAAATAGGGTTAGAACATTTTTGGAAAAATAGGGCTAGAAATTTGGTGGAAATCAGGGATAGTATTTTTCTTTGTAAAATGCAAATTACTACAAAAAGTTACACTTTATAAGTTGAATCAGAGGAGAAATATTTTTTGAATGTTGTGGGCTAATCATTTATCTTTCCCTTCCATTATTTTAGGCTTATAGACAATGTTTAATGCAGTTTAAGGGTTGCATTGTCGAATGTTTAGAAGCATGGAATTTAGTTTATTTTCCTTAGATGATTGCACCTAGTTTATTTTGAACCATGTGAATGCAGCTTCTATTAAACTAGGTTACATTCAAAAATTTTCACATCTTTGGTTTTGCAAGATAGGGTAGCATTACATTGATGGTATATCTTTAACATTTTTAGCATTCTTGTCAATGTTCTAGATTTTTGTTTTTTATTTTTCTAACCCTATCTTTTTCATTTTTTTTAAACTTTTGCAAATAAAATAAAAATATTAAAAAAAATTAAAATTCCAAAAATAAATGCATGGATTCCAATATTAAGCTTTAAAGTTTCATTTTAAGGAATTTTGATTTTATTTTTAAGTGAATTCGAAATTACAAAAATTATATAAAGTTGTTTTTAAAGGAATTTTGTAATTTCAAATTTTACATGTTTTCACATTTTAAAGGAGGATTAAATTCCAAGCTTTGCACTTTTGTTTTCCAAGTGATAAATTAACTTCCCTTTATGAAAATTACAATTTCATTAAAGGGGGTAATTTATATGGCATTTCAAAGGCTATTGTATTTAAAACAATAAATTAATTCCTCTTTATGAAAATTATAATTTCATTTAAGAGGGGTAATTTATGATAACATATCAAAGGCCAATACATTTCAAAGTTAGTCATGTAGATTTATTTTATTTTCATGCTCAAAGAAAGTTAAAATGAATCCAATCATCATTTAAGATTCACATTTAGAGATAGATTTTAATATTTTGTTTCATTCTCAAAGAAATATTTAAGGAAGATAAAACTTGTTTAAAATATGCCTAACAAAGTAAGATAACATCTACTTAAAACACTCCAAGATAAAAGGAATTAAATCACTTTTCATCGTGGATGAGGGCCAATCACATTTTCTTTCCTTTTAAGTTTCATGAACAATCAATAGCATAGCATAATAAAATAATACCAAAACAGGCCCCTTGTTAACAGATTACTTGCAATCACTAAGGTATTCCTAGCACTTATTTGATACATCTTCACAAGATTACAAGCACACATTAAGTAAAAGGAACCTTGGATAAATTTCTATTTCTTTGCAAGAGAGGGTTTTATAATAAAAATCCTAAGTGTGATGGTTATTTTTCAATTGGAAAAAATTACCACTCAACATAACCCATGAGTCTCCAAGATTTCATCGATAGTAGGATCATTTTGTCATAACTCTGGCTCAAGAAGTGCCATCTCAATACTGGTAAGACTCATGAAGGTCCACCTCTAGAAAATGATTGTTGAAGAAGTACTGTAAATATCACCACTCCATAGATTATATTTAAAACACATATGAGAAGCTAAAAGGATGGAAGCTTCGCGAATATGCATGCTACCAAATTTGAAGGTCACCTCACTCCAAATTCATTGATGTCTCACTTTGAACCAGGAAAGCATAGATACATGAGTTGAGTCCTCCTTGGGAACCTCATGACCAATGATAATGGAGGTAATTTTTAAATTCAATTTAACGATTACAACATAGAAACTCAAGAAGGTGATGGGATTGGCCTACTCACTTTCTTGGTAATGATTAAACATAAAGGTTCTTCAAAAATAATCATTGGCATGGTAAATCCTACAATTGAAGCAATCATTTTTAGATATGGGTCAACACATGTGCTTGTGGGAATTCATCACCATGTCAAAGATAATATTCATGTGTTTATCACTAAGCTCATACGAGTCTAGGTAATAAATTTTTGGGATGGAAATCTCTACTTGAAAACCCCATTGAGAAGGACAATATCTTGTGACATGGGTTTCCCTATGAAATCTACATTATCTGAGATGTCAACAGGGCTGAATGATAGCTCTAGGGCAATGATATTCCTTCATCATCATCATGTGCATGGAGGGTCTGAGGAAAATTATCATGCCAAATATGGAGAGAATCCTTAGCCATGCCTAGGTTGGCCATGATGTCAACAACCTTGTTGCCTTCCCTATACATGTGTTGGATAATAAAATTAGTGTAGTTACAAAGGTACCTTCTAGATTTTTTATTGTGTTTGAATATATCCCACACTGGAGTCTAGGTCCCTTTGAGGTGGTTGATGACGTTCAATGAATCACCTTAAATAATAAGGTTTTTGAGATGAAGGTCATCCAGGATGGATAATACCTAGTAAAGAGCTTTAGCTTTGGCTATGTGATTGGTTTGGATACCAATATTTTTAGCGGAGGATTCTCCCATGGTCATCTCTAACAATACCACTACGTCCTGCCTTGCCTGGGTTACCTTTTCTAGCTCCATAAAAATTGAACTTGATCCATCCAATTGGAGGAATAGACCACCTTATATTGGATCTATCAACTAGAGATATAAAAGGATGAGAAAGGATGAAAGAGAGTTTGAAGAAAGCAATAAGCTTGGAATCCAAACTAGACCTAGGGGTATTGAGAGAAGAGACTAACCTAGCATTTTTATGGCAGTGGTTAGGACCCATAAATGGATAGAAAGGGGATCCTTGGAAACACCACATAAGGATTTTTTATTCATATTTAACCAAAATTACCATGGATAATAAGGTAGAAAGACCATAGGGATTTAATGTGAGGGTTGATGAAGGGTCTAGGCCATTGGTCACATAACTTGAGGATGGAATTGGATTGGACCCATGTAATACAAAAGGAAGTGAACAGGGAGTGTAAAAAAATAGAGAATGGACACTCAAATAATAGATGACACATAGACTCCCATCTAGATTGGAAAAGTTAGCATCAATTGGGGATTATCATACCTCTAGTTAACAAGTTATCGATGGTCAAGACTTTATTTTGGATAACCAGCCAAAAAAAGAAAGCAATCTTGGGAACTAGGTGCTTAAGACAAATGAGTCTAATAGGAAACCAATTGATAGAAGGATCATCCTTGAGGTGATAAGCAGATTTAACCATGAATTACTAGGAATGACCATTCAGAATGATACACATTATTAGAATATTGGTCAAATTTTTAGTAGCAACATCCTATTCTTCACTTAAGTCATTAAGAGGAATGGTTTTCCAAATACATATTTGGTATGTATGAGTGATAACATTATAGAATTTATCCCCAAAGAGATGGTCTTTGAGAGGCTTTAAGACCACCAGATTAGGATCATCGAGCAAAGGTTGATCCTTCAACTAGGGATCCTTCCAAAAGGGAGTGCACATAAGCCCTTCTTTGATGATGAGTCTGGATTTGATGACTGAGTTCTAGAATGAAGATCCACTTAGGAGAGGGCCCTCATCTCGCAATGTGTTTTGCTGAAGATATTAAAATATGACTTTATTGAATGCTCCTCTTTATGCAAAGTAATGCTTATATTAATTTTCTACAATTAATAATTAAATCACTTACTCATCTCGATAATTCCATCACTTTCTAATGCTAGCATTAATTACTAACATTAGGATAATAATAATTAAATTAATTATTCATATAATAATTTTAATTAATATCGAATGTTAATATTAACCAATAACATTAGTATTTAATTATTTAAGTATTAAATAATACAAACATTATTATTAAAACCAAACTTGATAAAATTAACTAAACAAATTCCATGCTTCAAAACACATGCAACAACACAAGGGTTCTTGCAAATTTAAATATGTGCAAACAATATTTTTCCTTAAGTAGGAGGTTTTATGATAATTGCAACATTATCACCCACCTATGAAAGATCCCCTAAGCACAAGGTAAGAGTTCTTTTGCATTTATAGGAATGTCCTTGCCCGATGATGCATTTTAATCAAACATATGCAAATGCATCTACATGAGGGTTTTACCCTTGTGGTTGTTGATAAGAATTTATCCATCATTTCCTTTTTTTTCTCTGAATTATGGTGGTTTTTCCATACCAATCCACCCATGATAGTACTTGATCCTGCAACCATAAAATTCATTAGCAATACCATATTCTAAAAATAACATAATCTAAATTTAGAAAATATAAAGTACAACTATCAACTCATCTTGATAGAACAAAATAGGATCATGCATTAAATATCAACACACTAGTACATCAATCAAGCAACAAGGGAAAGTCTTTCCTAGATGGGCCATTACAGTAATTATTTATGCCATTTTTAACTTCTAAACAAGCAAACCATTGTAAATTATCAGTCATATGATGACTAGCTCTTGAGTCTATATACCGAATATCTTTCTCTGATAGAAATGTTTGATTGATTTCATTTGATACTATTTTTCACCTTTGAAAAGAGTTTTTAGGAGTATGATTTTTCTCATTAAATAGTTTTTTTTTTTTTTTAACTTTTTATTTTATGAAATATAGCTTTGTGGATTGATGGTTCCTCCTATGTTGAAAAGTTCCTCTTGATAATTTATCAATTTTTGTACCTTTAACTTGAAACAATTCCTTCATTTATTTCCTTTGATGTAGGCATCCTTATAACTCATATGTTAAAAATAAATCCAAGTATTTAAATTAATTCCTATGAAGAAGAAATCCTTATGTTTGTTGGAATTGTGTTGAATATTTTCCATGTTATTTAGGTGGGGTTAACTTTGAGAGGACTAGACACTCTACCCCTATACTCCCTAGGGTTTAGGGTCGGGTCAGGCTCTGAGTGAGGGTATGGGGGTGGCAGCCCTTGTTCAGGAGTTTGAGGGTGGTAGTCCCTAGGGATTTTTTTGGGGGGGATTTAAGCTATTTTTTAGACCCATATGGGTATTTTTGGGTTAATGTATAGTCATCCCATGGTATTGTAATTTCCCTTCTTGTATTTTTGGTATATAAAACAACACTTGAATGAGGGTTTTTATGTATGACATGTGCAAGCAATGTAAACGCAAGTGAAAACAAGCAAAACATGGGTAAAAACATTATTGTATTGGAGACAGTCAAGTTTATACAATAAGGAAATATTCTTGCTAGTTTTTTTTCTTGAAAGTATTTCCCAAGATAAATTCTTATGTAATGTGTTTCTTCTTCTCTATTTTTCCTTTTATTTTGCACATACTACTTTTCTAGATTTCACTTATTGGGATATTATTTCTCTTAATTTAGTATCAAATCTACGCTTTTTGCTTTGTTCAAGAAGTAAGGGCTTCATCCTTGGGATAAATTGATTCTTTATTGGGAGTAGTGCAAGAAAGAATTTGGGAAAAGGAAAAATTATGATAAACACATAGGTAGGGATCAAAAAATTTAATGGATAGAACTTTGAGTTATAGAAATTCAAGATGGAGGATCTGTTGGTGGATAGAGATCAGTGAATTATAGTCTCTAAAGTAAAATCAATAGGAATGATATATGAGGAGTGTCTAAATATTGATAAGAAGGAAAGGATATCTATTAAATTGTGTTTATCTGATTCAGTATTGTTGAATGTATTGATAGAGACCATGACAAAGTTATTATGGAAAATTTTGGGAGTGTTGTATTAGATAAAGTCACTTGTAAATAAACTCTTTCTCTAGAAGAAGCTATATTTACATTGAAAGAATGATAGTGACTCTGTGGCTAACCATCTGAATACCTTTAACACTATGGTAAGTCAATTAAAATCTATAGATATAAAAAGAAATGAAGAGAAAAAATGTATTACTTTACTTTGTTTATTACCTAATTCTTAGGATAACCTAGTTATGACTATCACCAATACTACATCTTTATTTAAAGTAGATAATATAGTAGGAATATTGTTATCTAAGGAAATGAGATAAAAAAATCTATTGAGGATTATCATCAAAAGGATACCTTGGTTGTGAGAGGTCGTTCTCAAGAAATAAGCAAAAAGAAAATAAGAGAAAAAAATTTGATATCTAGGGGAAAATTTGTTGTTCCAAACAAAAGAAAATGTTGGAAGTGTGGTAAAATAGGGTATTATAAAAGAAGTTGTAGATATAAAAAGGTTAATAATAGTTATTCATCTGATGAACATATGTAGAAATGAAGATAAAAAATGAAGATTTAGGGGACCTATTTGTAGCTACAACATGCTCAAGTGAACACCATGACTCATGGTTGATTGACTCAAGCGTATCTTTTCATATGACTCCTCATAAGGAGGGTTTCTATGAATATGAAAAGATAAATAGAGATGAAGTCTTCTTGTGAGACAATTCGACACATAAAATAATAGGTCAAGGAAGAGTCAAGTTGAGGTTAAAATATGGAAGAATTAAAATCCTTCCTAGTGTGTTGCATATTTCAAGTTTGGCAAGGAATCCGATATCCATTAGTAATATGAATGACACAATTGTGACTTTGATATTTAATAAGAATAGCTACAAGATGGTTCATGGATGCTTAGTGTTGGAAAGGGGAGTTCATACAAGAACTTTGTTCAAAATTGAGGCTAGCACTGTAAGTATTGATTGCAATAACTCTTTAGTTGTAGAGGAAATTAATATGGTAGAAAAAGTTCCAAGTATTTCTATAGTGAAGACAATGTTGTGAGGCTTGAGAGGAGGAGATGATAGGATGTTTTTCATAGGATCTGTCCAAACCGTAAAACTTGTTTTAGCTATATTTCACTCATCTAACTTTGATTGAGCAGAAATTGTGAGGGTAGATGCCCGACAAACCCCAGAATGTTTCCACCAATTTTAAGATCATTTGGAGCAACATAGATCCTAGCACATCCCTATGTATGAATCATATTTTTACCAAGATACTATACGAGGGTTTCATCTGGGTTGAGAGCAAGCAGATCCAAAGGTTATTTTTTGAGGCCTTTGGGCCCTAGTGGCCAACATTTTTGTGGTTTTTGCTCAATATTTTAGCAGGATATGTTGCAAGGGACCCATGATGGGTTATAAATTTATATTTCAATAGATCATGCAGTGAACTTGATTGACAATGGCTTCCAATTTGTTGCACAAAATAAAAGTGAAAAGCATACCTTTCCTCAGCATCTAGGGCACGGATTAAAGAGATCACGAAACAAATTTCAAGAAACTGATCAAAAACTATTTAGATCTCAAGCGAATATGGTGCTAAGGTGCACCTCTAAAATAAAACCACAATGGAAACCCCTTTCAAGGGTAAGTATTTCCAAGACTTGGCCTCAAAAATGAATTTTTGGGATGTCCTTTGTGGTGGATAGCCTCAGCCTAATGCTAACATTAATATTAGGGCTTCCTATAAACCTCTAATAATGCCTAATATTAATCCGAGGAAAACTAGATCAGGATGTCTTAAAGCAGCTAGTGGAACTCCTATTGTTAAGCTTGATATGGGCAACACTCAAACTAGCATTGAATGTCCTGGAAAAAGAAGACTAATTTATCATTTCTTGGGTTTTCATCCGAGCCTATCTCGCTTTCAAATTCTAGGCTACAAAAAGCTAAAAAACTAAAGGTGTTACAAATCTCTATTTACCCAAATAGTTATTTTCTTGTTTTTTTGCTAATAATGAAGATAGAGAGAAAATATTGCAAGGGTGTCCTTGGTTCTTCGGAAGGATAGGGTTTTTAAGAAGCCTTGGTATACTAAATTTAAATATGAAGAAGATATGCCTTCTACAAGTCCCATGTGGGTTAGATTCTTTGGCCTCTCAATTGAATTATGGAATTCAACTATTTTTTCTTCAATTGGAAACTCTTTGGGAAATTTTATGATGACTTTTCATTGTACTCAAAAATTTGAACATGTTATTTATGCTCAAAGCTATGTTTTAATGGATTTTGACAAACCTCTACCTAAAAATATCATATTACAATTTGGGGAGGACACTTGGGAGCAAGTAGTAGACTATGAGAACATTCCTTTTTGTTGTAGAATTTTCCATGAATATGGTCATTTGGCTAGTGTTTGCCTAAATAAAATTCCATATCAAAAGAAAGAAGATACAAATTTAATAGGTTTCCAAATGCCTAAGAAGAAGAACACTCTAAAAAAATGAGTTATTAAGGATCAATCAAATTTACCGACTAATATGTTTGAAATTCTTTCCATAAATGATGCCCTAGGTGAGGAATAGGAAATAATGGAAACAAAAATCCTAGAAACACAATATAGAGATGAAAGGAATAACTCATAGACAAATCAAAAAATCAAAAGTATTCAAAAAAAAGGGAGAAAATATACACAAGAAAAAAAATCTTATAAATGTTGAGACTTCAAATAATACAGGTCCCAAGATAGACTTTGTTAAACCTTCCATGAACAATTTGGCTTTGTACCTACATTCTTCAAGATTAGAAGACATCCCAGATTCAATTAGAGTAAGTCAAGAAACATGGAAAAAAACTGAAGATGGATTCTAATCAAAATGTAGGTTGCAAGACCAATCAACATAATATGGTAAAATAACGTGAAAAGCTTGTAGAGGAAGGTAAGATTAATTCTCTTACCAACTATTTTATCCCTAGTATTAATGAAGATCATCACTTGGAATATTAGAGGACTCAAAGGGAGTCTTTCAAAACAAAATGAAATTAGAATAATGATTCAAATAAACCATCCTCATCTTGTTTTTCTTTAAGAAACAAAGATGTCAATAGAGGAAATAGATACAATTGCTAGTAAAATCTGGCCAATTAGAAAAGTTTTTTTCCCTCAGTTCCTAGGGGATTTCTGGTGGAATTGCTTACCTTTGGGATCCAAAATAACCATATGGTTGGAATTTGGGGTCTTTTGGCTATATATATTCAAAGTAGACATTCCAACCAAATTATGCTTTGTATAACTATTTATGCTTCAAATTCTTTGGAGGAAAAGAGAAGATAGTGGAAGGATATAAGTTATATTATCTCTCATTTTTCTTAATCTTGGATCTTGATAGGAGGAGATTTCAATACCATCCTCTTTTTAGATGAGAAAATAGGGGGAAATAGATATTTATACAAGAGCACTGACCTCATGAATGAATATATTGCAAACCTTCATCTTGTGGATATCCATGCAGATAATGGCCTTATGATGGTCTAACAGAAGGTAAGGCTTAGCTTGTATCATGAAGAGATTGGATAGGTTCCTGCTCTCTAATCATTTATTAATCCATGGTCACATTCCTAAAGTGAAGACCCTTAACAATGTTGGTTCAGATCATCGGCCAGTCATGGTGGAAATTTGGAAAACCAATGTGAGTTTCTCTCCTTTTCAATTTTAGTTAATGTGGCTTAAAGATAGTTCCTTCAAACCTCGAGTGCAACAATGGTGGAAGGAAGGTAAACCAAGATATGGGACTAAGATGTACTATTTTTCCAAAAGGCTGCAATATATTAAATCCAAAATCAATACTTGGAACCGAAAGGAGTTTAGGGATGTTCAAAAAAAAACATGAAGTTATTGCTCAACTTGAAATTTTGAATAATAAAATTCGTGTATATGGTCTCACAGAGAGCAGAAGTACAAATGAAATTAGACTCATAGCTCAGTTAGAGGAATGGGAAAAAAGAACTCTTATGAAAGCAAAAATATTGAATTCAATGGCTCAAAGAAGGATATCAAAACACAAATTTCTTCCACAAATCTCTTCTAGATAGAAGATCTCACAACTTTATTTATTCCCTAAATTAATATTCGGAGAGGTTGTCTACACTTGGGATGGCAAGGACTCTATTATTGTGAATTATGTTTCCAATATTTTTGCTGCTACTCCTCTTGACTTGGATTCTCAACAAAATATTCTTCAAGCGATCCCTTCTCTTATCACTTCGAGGAGAAATTATTTTGACTACTCCTCATTACTATTAATGAGCTTCAACAAGTGGTTTTTAAAATACAAAAAGAGAAAACCCTAGGTCCCGATGGTTTTCCCATTGAGTTCTACCAATATTTCTAGGATATCCTTCATGCTGATTTATTATAGGTGATGGAAGAAGCCAATAAATCCAAAAAAAAAAATTAAGGTTATCAATAAAAATTATATAACTCTTTTCCCAAAATCTCAATAGGCTTAATCATATCTCAAATGTTATACCTATTTCTTTATGTAATGTTCTTCTAAAAATCATTACTAAGATCATGGTAGAAAGGTTGAAGCATATTTTGCATAAGATTATTTCTCCTAAACAAGGAGGTTATGTGGAAGGGTGTCAAATAGTGGATGAGATAGTTCTTGCTAAGGAAGCCATCCATTCCATGGAAATGCAAAAATATCCCTATATATTCATTCGTTTAGACTTATCCAAAGCTTATGACAGAGTGGATTGACACTACCTTATCAAATTTTTGAGGCAATTTGGTTTCTCTCAAGATTGTATGGATTGGATTATGGTTTGTATCTCTTCAGTATTCTAATAAGTTCTTATCAATGGTAGGCCTTCACAACTGTCCCCAGCTTCTAGAGGTATTAGACAAGGTGACCCCCTCTCCCCTTATTTATTCATCATTTGTGTTGAATGCTTGGGTAGGACTATAACCAAATATAGAGACAATAAAACACTCGAGGGACTTACCACTACTCATGGAGCTAGGCCTATATCTCATCTTAAATTTATTGATGGCTCTACTCTGTTAGGTAAAGCTATAGTTAAGGAAGCTTCTAAAATTAAGCAAATCATTAGCTATTTTTCTAAGGCTGTCGTGCATTTGATTAATGAAGAAAAGTCTAAAGTCATTTTCTTTTACCGCTCTACCAGATAGGAATCCATGGTCTTGGATAAATTAATATATAAGAAGACCTCCCTTCCAATCACTTATTTAGGCATCCCTATCAATACTCAAAGATTAAAAAAACAAAGACTGGAATTAATTGTTGGACAATGTTAAGAAGAAAATTGGAAAGTGGGCCAATAGATGGTTTTCTTTTGGAGGTAGAATTACCTTGGTAAAATTTGTCCTTCAAGCTATACCTATTTATATTTCTACCATGTTTAATATCCTAAAGAATGTTCTTCGATAATTGGATCACATTAATCATCGGTTCCTCTAGAGTGGTACTAAGGACAAAATAAAATTGGCCTTGGTGAAATGGGACACTTTATATCTTCCTAAGAATGAAGGGGGGTTAGGATTTTGGTATGCTATTAATAACAACAAAGCTTTAACTACTAAATTATATTGGAGGATTTTACATAACCCCAATGCCCTTTGGGCCAATAATCTTCGTGCTAAATATACTGACAACAAAAGTCCTAAAGACCTTATTCGCTATCAATTACCTACCAAAGGTTCTCTCATTTTAGTGGTCCTTAAGGCTGGTGAGGATTTTATTAAAGAAAATTTTTTTTTGGATCATTCATAATGGTTAGTAGGAAAATTTTTGGACAAATTCTTGGGATGGTCACTAGCCTTTGATAACTCAGTTTCTTTATTGGAGGTCTTGGATGGAGGAGCTTCATCGAGCTAATTGGATAAATGTGGCTAATTATTGTTGATACCATATTGGTAATTCAGAGGTTGGTAGATATTGGATCTCTATTGAGGACTGGCCTATTCAAATTCCATAAAATTCAAAGACAAGATATCCAATGCATCCTGCATATGAGAAACACTACTAAGGGTGAGTATTCAATTGCTAAAGGTTATTTGACCTTATGCCATAATAATCCCAATCAATTTTATGATGTATTTTCTCAGTTGTGGGCTTAAAAGCTCTAGCCTAAGGTGAGGTCCTTTACCTAGATTTTATTGCATTGTAAGGTGCTAACTGGTGAGCAACTTATGAAATATGGTTTTCATGGCCCTTTTATATGTGAAATGTGTGGAGAGAATGTAGAAACTCTTAGCCTTATTTTTATTGAGTGTACTTCAGCCTCTAAGCTATGGAGGAGAATGGCCATCTTACTTGGCTTACAATGGTCCAATTTTTCTACTTTTGAACAACTTTGAAGGGATTGGCTTAATTAGGAGGGTGTTGATTATTTCATTAGGTAGTTAGTTTGGATGGGTTCTACCAGTCTACCTTGGAATATCTAGAAGGAACAACCAAATTTTCAATAAAGAAATAAAGGATATTCATTATATCTAGAAAAATACCATTGCCAACTTAGTTGAATCAGTCTAATAGCTCCTTAATAACACCAAAACTCCCACCAAATATGGGATCAAGTGATGCAAATATTGAATATTAACTCTTTTAAGGGCAACCATATTAAAGAAAATGTGAGTAATTGTAAGATGAAAAGAACAAGAAATTGGTATCCTCCTCCTAAGGATTATGGAAAAGTCAATACCTATGGAGCCTCTAGGGAAAACCCTAAAAAAGCTAGTGTAGGAGGAATTGGTAGACTTTTAGATGACTCCTTGGTTTTCACTTTTGCTGAGAACTTGGGTATCCTTTCCAATAACCTTGTTGGGGGGTATGGTATCCTCAGAGGCCTACAAGAGGATGCTAGGGTTGGATGGGAAAATGTGTTGGTTGAATATGACTCCCAACTCATGATTAATATTTTGAAGACTCCTAAGAATCATAATTTTGATTGGAGAATGAAAAGAATTATTGAGAAGATTCAATTAATCCAAATGGGATTTTGAAAGTGAATTACAATCATGTGGTCAGATAACAAAATAGAAGTGTTGATGCTTTAGCTAATTGGGCATTGATAAAAGGTGATCTTACTTACTATGGCCACCCTCCCAAATGGTGGGCTTCACAAATAAGGGAAGCTCTGCTTTTTATCCTTTCTTTGGATGGCTCCAGTACTATAGGTACATAGTTCCTTTTTTCTTTATTTTTTCTTCTCTTTGGTTTGGTCAGGGTATTTTATTGCCCTAGCTTAGATATATCTTTCTTATGTTTCCTCTATTGAATCTTGTCATAAAAGTATTTTGGCCTAGAAAGGTCGTAGTTGTGTTTTATTTTTTTGTTTTCCTTTTTTTTTAGTTTTTCGAGGGGTGTGTGTGTTTTTTTGTACTATTTTGTTTTTGTGTTGTTTTAGTTGTTTTTTTGTGTTTTTGTTGTTTTTTATGTTTATGTATTTTTTTAAGTGTTTGTATGTTGTTTTGTTGTTTTTATGGTTTTCTTATGTGTTTTATGTTTTGTTTTTTGTTGTTGTTTTTTTTTAATTTAATTATTTATTTGATTTTTTAGTTTTTTATTGTTTTTATGCTTTTATGTTGTTTTTTTTTGTTTTGTGATTTTTATTTTGTTTGTTTGTTTTTTGTTTGGTTGTCTTTGTTTTTTTTATGTTCTATTTTTTGTGTTTTCTTATGTTTTTGTGTTTGTTTGTTATTTTTTTTTTTGTTTTAGGCATACTCACTGAGTGTGCCAAAGGGGTAGGCTAGGTGTGAGCCCTAGGTATTTTTGGTGGAATAGATACCTATGCCTCCTTAGGACTTACCCAAAAGTGGCATCCCATTTGGGGTGTTTTTCACAAAATAAAAAGACAATATTGTGGCATCAATGGATGGGGCACATTAGTGAGAAAATACTTCAAAAATTAAAAATTAAAGGTATGGTTGAAGGAGTTTCTTATTACCCATTAAATTTTGATTTTTGTGAGCACTATATTTTTGGAAAGCAAATATGAGTCAAGTTTCCCAGTGAGTGCTACAAGATCTAAAGGAATTTTGCATCTAGTTCATAGTGATGTGTTTGGACCTACAAAAGTACCATCATTAGGTAAATTTATCTATTTTATTATATTTAAAGATGACTTCTCAAAAATAACTAGGTACTTTTTATGGTATAAATCTAATTTTTCCAAAAAAATTAAAAAGTTTAAGGCTCTTGTAGAAAATCAGACAAAGAAAAAGATAAAGGTTTTGATAAGTGACGATGGTGGTGAGTATTGCTTTAATGAATTTGAATAGTTTTGCAAGGAATGTGAAATAGAAAGGTAGAGAACAACTTTGTATACTTGACAACAAAATGGAGTTACAGGATGGATGAATAAGACATTGATAGAGAGAGTCTAAAGAGGAATATTCAGAGGAATAAGGTGAGGAGAAATCTGAAGATGCAGAATCTAGAACTCTAATTTGATGAGATAATATTGAGTGATAAGACTCCATAAATGTATATCCCTTCAAATTTATGTTTTGCATTTAATTTATTAGTTACTGATGAAGAACCCAAGACTATAAAGGAGGCACTTCAATCAAGAGATAATAAGTAATGGAAAAGGGATATGAAGGAAGAAATGGAGTCCCTATATAAAAATAAGACATGGGACTTGGTGAAACTACCCACTGGAAGAAAACATGTTGGTTGTAAGTGGTTATTCAAGAAAAAGTACAATGTAGAAGGAAATTTGGAGAAGTACAAAGCTCACCTAGTAGCAAAAGGATTTTCTCAAGTTGAGGGAATTGAATTTGGTGAGATTTTTTCTCCTGTGGCTAAACTAACATCAATTAGATTTGTGTTGGCTATTTCTACTACTTTTGATTTTGAATATATGGATGTAAAGATAGCTTTTCTACATGATGAACTTGATGAAGACATATATATATATATATATATATATATATATATATATATATATATATATATATATCACATACAAAATGCTATAGGGTAAAAGGTAAGGAGGAATTGGTATGCAAGTTGAAGAAGTATATTTACAATTTAAAGCAATATCCAAGAATGTGGAACCAAAAACTTGACAGGTATGTTTTGACACTTAAGCTTCAAAAAAGGAAAGCAGATCCATGTGTTTATTTCAAAAAGGAAGGTGAAAATTTTGTAAGCATTGTTTTGTATGTGGATGACATGCTATTAATTGGTAACAATAAGGAGATGATAAAGTTACTAAAATCTCATTTATCTTCTGAATTCGACATGAAGGATTTGGATGCTGCAATATTTATTTTTGTTATGGAAATAATAAGGGATCATGCAAATATAAATTTATGGTTAAATAAAAGGAAATATATTGATTTGATACTATAGAGGTTTAAGATGCATGATTATAAATCACTATGTACTCCATATAATGTTGGTCAAAAGTTATATGTTGAATAGTATCCTAAAATAGATGAGGAAATTGAAGAAATACATCATGTTTGTTATGTCAACACTATTGGTAGTCTAATGTATGCAATGGTATGTACTAGACTTGATATTGCACATGCAGTGGAAGTTGTTAATAGATATATGTCCAATTAAAGAAAGGAACATTAGACTACTGTGAATATGATCTTCATATACCTACGTGGAACTATAGATTATGCTATCTATTACCAAGGAAAATGTGGATATAATAATATTGTAAATTTGCAAGGCTTTGTAGATGCTGACTAGGCTAGACATCTTGACAAGAGAATATCCACGAGTGCTTATGTTTTCAGGTTGTTTAGAAGGGTAGCAAGTTGGATGAGTAAAAATCAATCAGTGATTACTTTATCCATTATAAAAGTAGAGTACATTACATCAACTCATACTTGTAAAGAATCAGTGTGGTTATAGAGGTTGTGTTCAATAGTTGATCTTAAGAAAAAATCTATGAGAGTTGACAACAATATTCAAAATGTAATATTTTTGGCAAACAATCCTAATTTTCATGATCGATCAAACATATTGATATCAAGTACCATTTTGTGAGAGATAGTTGAAGATAAGCAAGTGATGTTGGAGAAATTTAATACAAAGAATAATATTGTTGATTCATAAAAAAGGTTGTACCTGCTCAAAAAATTTCTTGGTGTAGAATTGTTGAGCAAGGTGCAGCAATAGTATTGTCATTGTTGTCAACACAGTTAGATAGATCTGTTGATGCAGTGGACAGGAAGTTCAAAAGCTATTTAGATGCAGAGGACAGGAGCTCAAAGGTTACTCAGAGTATGTACAAATATTTTCCAAGAATACCGAAGAGGCATATATGCAAAATATCAAAGAAAAAGACAAGTAAGAAAAGTGTCGCGATATCCGACATATACAGTAGGCAAGAAAAACTATCATGATTTCATGACATGTTGGAAGAGAGAGAAAAAACAAGAAAAAATGTCACGATTTCGCGACATGTTGGAAGAGAGAAAAAGCAGGAAAAACTATCGCAATTTCGCAACATGTTGGAAGAGAAAAATCCAAGTGGAAAAACTGTCATGATTTCGTGACATGTTGGAAGAGAAAAAGGCAAGTAGAAAAATTGTCGCGATTTCATGACATGTTGGAAGAGAAAAAGGCAAGTGGAAAACGTCAGTGATTTCGCAACATGTTGGAAGAAAAAGAGAAAGCGAGGAAGAAGTGTCACGATTTCACGACAAGTTTGAAGAAAGAGAACAAGTAAGAAAAGTGTCGTGATTTCGTGACATGTCGCATTTTCATGACTAAAATAGGAGAGAGAAAGTAAGTTGGAAAAGTGTCACAATTTTGTGACATGTCGCATTTTCGCGACTAAAATAGGAGAGAGAAAGTAAGTTGGAAAAGTGTCACGATTTCATGACATGTCACATTTTCATGACTTGGAAAGGGCAGGAAGGAAGAGAAAGAAAAAGTGTCACCATGTCAAAGATAATATTCATGTGTTTATCACTAAGCTCATACGAGTCTAGGTAATAAATTTTTGGGATGGAAATCTCTACTTGAAAACCCCATTGAGAAGGACAATATCTTGTGACATGGGTTTCCCTATGAAATCTACATTATCTGAGATGTCAACAGGGCTGAATGATAGCTCTAGGGCAATGATATTCCTTCATCATCATCATGTGCATGGAGGGTCTGAGGAAAATTATCATGCCAAATATGGAGAGAATCCTTAGCCATGCCTAGGTTGGCCATGATGTCAACAACCTTGTTGCCTTCCCTATACATGTGTTGGATAATAAAATTAGTGTAGTTACAAAGGTACCTTCTAGATTTTTTATTGTGTTTGAATATATCCCACACTGGAGTCTAGGTCCCTTTGAGGTGGTTGATGACGTTCAATGAATCACCTTAAATAATAAGGTTTTTGAGATGAAGGTCATCCAGGATGGATAATACCTAGTAAAGAGCTTTAGCTTTGGCTATGTGATTGGTTTGGATACCAATATTTTTAGCGGAGGATTCTCCCATGGTCATCTCTAACAATACCACTACGTCCTGCCTTGCCTGGGTTACCTTTTCTAGCTCCATAAAAATTGAACTTGATCCATCCAATTGGAGGAATAGACCACCTTATATTGGATCTATCAACTAGAGATATAAAAGGATGAGAAAGGATGAAAGAGAGTTTGAAGAAAGCAATAAGCTTGGAATCCAAACTAGACCTAGGGGTATTGAGAGAAGAGACTAACCTAGCATTTTTATGGAAGTGGTTAGGACCCATAAATGGATAGAAAGGGGATCCTTGGAAACACCACATAAGGATTTTTTATTCATATTTAACCAAAATTACCATGGATAATAAGGTAGAAAGACCATAGGGATTTAATGTGAGGGTTGATGAAGGGTCTAGGCCATTGGTCACATAACTTGAGGATGGAATTGGATTGGACCCATGTAATAAAAAAGGAAGTGAACAGGGAGTGTAAAAAAATAGAGAAGGGACACTCAAATAATAGATGACACATAGACTCCCATCTAGATTGGAAAAGTTAGCATCAATTGGGGATTATCATACCTCTAGTTAACAAGTTATCGATGGTCAAGACTTTATTTTGGATAACCAGCCAAAAAAAGAAAGCAATCTTGGGAACTAGGTGCTTAAGACAAATGAGTCTAATAGGAAACCAATTGATAGAAGGATCATCCTTGAGGTGATAAGCAGATTTAACCATGAATTACTAGGAATGACCATTCAGAATGATACACATTATTAGAATATTGGTCAAATTTTTAGTAGCAACATCCTATTCTTCACTTAAGTCATTAAGAGGAATGGTTTTCCAAATACATATTTGGTATGTATGAGTGATAACATTATAGAATTTATCCCCAAAGAGATGGTCTTTGAGAGGCTTTAAGACCACCAGATTAGGATCATCGAGCAAAGGTTGATCCTTCAACTAGGGATCCTTCCAAAAGGGAGTGCACATAAGCCCTTCTTTGATGATGAGTCTGGATTTGATGACTGAGTTCTAGAATGAAGATCCACTTAGGAGAGGGCCCTCATCTCGCAATGTGTTTTGCTGAAGATATTAAAATATGACTTTATTGAATGCTCCTCTTTATGCAAAGTAATGCTTATATTAATTTTCTACAATTAATAATTAAATCACTTACTCATCTCGATAATTCCATCACTTTCTAATGCTAGCATTAATTACTAACATTAGGATAATAATAATTAAATTAATTATTCATATAATAATTTTAATTAATATCGAATGTTAATATTAACCAATAACATTAGTATTTAATTATTTAAGTATTAAATAATACAAACATTATTATTAAAACCAAACTTGATAAAATTAACTAAACAAATTCCATGCTTCAAAACACATGCAACAACACAAGGGTTCTTGCAAATTTAAATATGTGCAAACAATATTTTTCCTTAAGTAGGAGGTTTTATGATAATTGCAACATTATCACCCACCTATGAAAGATCCCCTAAGCACAAGGTAAGAGTTCTTTTGCATTTATAGGAATGTCCTTGCCCGATGATGCATTTTAATCAAACATATGCAAATGCATCTACATGAGGGTTTTACCCTTGTGGTTGTTGATAAGAATTTATCCATCATTTCCTTTTTTTTCTCTGAATTATGGTGGTTTTTCCATACCAATCCACCCATGATAGTACTTGATCCTGCAACCATAAAATTCATTAGCAATACCATATTCTAAAAATAACATAATCTAAATTTAGAAAATATAAAGTACAACTATCAACTCATCTTGATAGAACAAAATAGGATCATGCATTAAATATCAACACACTAGTACATCAATCAAGCAACAAGGGAAAGTCTTTCCTAGATGGGCCATTACAGTAATTATTTATGCCATTTTTAACTTCTAAACAAGCAAACCATTGTAAATTATCAGTCATATGATGACTAGCTCTTGAGTCTATATACCGAATATCTTTCTCTGATAGAAATGTTTGATTGATTTCATTTGATACTATTTTTCACCTTTGAAAAGAGTTTTTAAGAGTATGATTTTTCTCATTAAATAGTTTTTTTTTTTTTTTAACTTTTTATTTTATGAAATATAGCTTTGTGGATTGATGGTTCCTCCTATGTTGAAAAGTTCCTCTTGATAATTTATCAATTTTTGTACCTTTAACTTGAAACAATTCCTTCATTTATTTCCTTTGATGTAGGCATCCTTATAACTCATATGTTAAAAATAAATCCAAGTATTTAAATTAATTCCTATGAAGAAGAAATCCTTATGTTTGTTGGAATTGTGTTGAATATTTTCCATGTTATTTAGGTGGGGTTAACTTTGAGAGGACTAGACACTCTACCCCTATACTCCCTAGGGTTTAGGGTCGGGTCAGGCTCTGAGTGAGGGTATGGGGGTGGCAGCCCTTGTTCAGGAGTTTGAGGGTGGTAGTCCCTAGGGATTTTTTTGGGGGGGATTTAAGCTATTTTTTAGACCCATATGGGTATTTTTGGGTTAATGTATAGTCATCCCATGGTATTGTAATTTCCCTTCTTGTATTTTTGGTATATAAAACAACACTTGAATGAGGGTTTTTATGTATGACATGTGCAAGCAATGTAAACGCAAGTGAAAACAAGCAAAACATGGGTAAAAACATTATTGTATTGGAGACAGTCAAGTTTATACAATAAGGAAATATTCTTGCTAGTTTTTTTTCTTGAAAGTATTTCCCAAGATAAATTCTTATGTAATGTGTTTCTTCTTCTCTATTTTTCCTTTTATTTTGCACATACTACTTTTCTAGATTTCACTTATTGGGATATTATTTCTCTTAATTTAGTATCAAATCTACGCTTTTTGCTTTGTTCAAGAAGTAAGGGCTTCAGCCTTGGGATAAATTGATTCTTTATTGGGAGTAGTGCAAGAAAGAATTTGGGAAAAGGAAAAATTATGATAAACACATAGGTAGGGATCAAAAAATTTAATGGATAGAACTTTGAGTTATAGAAATTCAAGATGGAGGATCTGTTGGTGGATAGAGATCGGTGAATTATAGTCTCTAAAGTAAAACCAATAGGAATGAGATATGAGGAGTGTCTAAATATTTATAGGAAGGTAAGGATATCTATTAAATTGTGTTTATCCGATTCAGGTATTGTTGAATGTATTGATAGAGACCATGACAAAGTTATTATGGAAAAATTTGGGAGTGTTGTATTAGATAAAGTCACTTGTAAATAAACTCTTTCTCTAGAAGAATCTATATTTACATTGAAAGAATGATAGTGACTCTGTGGCTAACCATCTGAATACCTTTAACACTATGGTAAGTCAATTAAAATCTATAGATATAAAAAGAAATGAAGAGAAAAAATGTATTACTTTACTTTGTTTATTACCTAATTCTTAGGATAACCTAGTTATGACTATCACCAATACTACATCTTTATTTAAAGTAGATAATATAGTAGGAATATTGTTATCTAAGGAAATGAGATAAAAAAATCTATTGAGGATTATCATCAAAATGATACCTTGGTTGTGAGAGGTCGTTCTCAAGAAATAAGCAAAAAGAAAATAAGAGAAAAAAATTTGATATCTAGGGGAAAATTTGTTGTTCCAAACAAAAGAAAATGTTGGAAGTGTGGTAAAATAGGGTATTATAAAAGAAGTTGTAGATATAAAAAGGTTAATAATAGTTATTCATCTGATGAACATATGTAGAAATGAAGATAAAAAATGAAGATTTAGGGGACCTATTTGTAGCTACAACATGCTCAAGTGAACACCATGACTCATGGTTGATTGACTCAAGCGTATCTTTTCATATGACTCCTCATAAGGAGGGTTTCTATGAATATGAAAAGATAAATAGAGATGAAGTCTTCTTGTGAGACAATTCGACACATAAAATAATAGGTCAAGGAAGAGTCAAGTTGAGGTTAAAATATGGAAGAATTAAAATCCTTCCTAGTGTGTTGCATATTTCAAGTTTGGCAAGGAATCCGATATCCATTAGTAATATGAATGACACAATTGTGACTTTGATATTTAATAAGAATAGCTACAAGATGGTTCATGGATGCTTAGTGTTGGAAAGGGGAGTTCATACAAGAACTTTGTTCAAAATTGAGGCTAGCACTGTAAGTATTGATTGCAATAACTCTTTAGTTGTAGAGGAAATTAATATGGTAGAAAAAGTTCCAAGTATTTCTATAGTGAAGACAATGTTGTGAGGCTTGAGAGGAGGAGATGATAGGATGTTTTTCATAGGACTTGTCCAAACCGTAAAACTTGTTTTAGCTATATTTCACTCATCTAACTTTGATTGAGCAGAAATTGTGAGGGTAGATGCCCGACAAACCCCAGAATGTTTCCACCAATTTTAAGATCATTTGGAGCAACATAGATCCTAGCACATCCCTATGTATGAATCATATTTTTACCAAGATACTATACGAGGGTTTCATCTGGGTTGAGAGCAAGCAGATCCAAAGGTTATTTTTTGAGGCCTTTGGGCCCTAGTGGCCAACATTTTTGTGGTTTTTGCTCAATATTTTAGCAGGATATGTTGCAAGGGACCCATGATGGGTTATAAATTTATATTTCAATAGATCATGCAGTGAACTTGATTGACAATGGCTTCCAATTTGTTGCACAAAATAAAAGTGAAAAGCATACCTTTCCTCAGCATCTAGGGCACGGATTAAAGAGATCACGAAACAAATTTCAAGAAACTGATCAAAAACTATTTAGATCTCAAGCGAATATGGTGCTAAGGTGCACCTCTAAAATAAAACCACAATGGAAACCCCTTTCAAGGGTAAGTATTTCCAAGACTTGGCCTCAAAAATGAATTTTTGGGATGTCCTTTGTGGTGGATAGCCTCAGCCTAATGCTAACATTAATATTAGGGCTTCCTATAAACCTCTAATAATGCCTAATATTGATCCGAGGAAAACTAGATCGGGATGTCTTAAAGCGACTAGTGGAACTCCTATTGTTAAGCTTGATATGGGCAACACTCAAACTAGCATTGAATGTCTGGAAAAAGAAGACTAATTTATCATTTCTTGGGTTTTCATCTGAGCCTATCTGCTTTCAAATTCTAGGCTACAAAAAGCTAAAAAACTAAAGGTGTTACAAATCTCTATTTACCCAAATAGTTATTTTCTTGTTTTTTTGCTAATAATGAAGATAGAGAGAAAATATTGCAAGGGTGTCCTTGGTTCTTCGGAAGGATAGGGTTTTTAAGAAGCCTTGGTATACTAAATTTAAATATGAAGAAGATATGCCTTCTACAAGTCCCATGTGGGTTAGATTCTTTGGCCTCTCAATTGAATTATGGAATTCAACTATTTTTTCTTCAATTGGAAACTCTTTGGGAAATTTTATGATGACTTTTCATTGTACTCAAAAATTTGAACATGTTATTTATGCTCAAAGCTATGTTTTAATGGATTTTGACAAACCTCTACCTAAAAATATCATATTACAATTTGGGGAGGACACTTGGGAGCAAGTAGTAGACTATGAGAACATTCCTTTTTGTTGTAGAATTTTCCATGAATATGGTCATTTGGCTAGTGTTTGCCTAAATAAAATTCCATATCAAAAGAAAGAAGATACAAATTTAATAGGTTTCCAAATGCCTAAGAAGAAGAACACTCTAAAAAAATGAGTTATTAAGGATCAATCAAATTTACCGACTAATATGTTTGAAATTCTTTCCATAAATGATGCCCTAGGTGAGGAATAGGAAATAATGGAAACAAAAATCCTAGAAACACAATATAGAGATGAAAGGAATAACTCATAGACAAATCAAAAAATCAAAAGTATTCAAAAAAAAGGGAGAAAATATACACAAGAAAAAAAATCTTATAAATGTTGAGACTTCAAATAATACAGGTCCCAAGATAGACTTTGTTAAACCTTCCATGAACAATTTGGCTTTGTACCTACATTCTTCAAGATTAGAAGACATCCCAGATTCAATTAGAGTAAGTCAAGAAACAGAGAAAAAACTGAAGATAGATTATAATCAAAATGTAGGTTGCAAGACCAATCAACATAATATGGTAAAATAACGTGAAAAGCTTGTAGAGGAAGGTAAGATTAATTCTCTTACCAACTATTTTATCCCTAGTATTAATGAAGATCATCACTTGGAATATTAGAGGACTCAAAGGGAGTCTTTCAAAACAAAATGAAATTAGAATAATGATTCAAATAAACCATCCTCATCTTGTTTTTCTTTAAGAAACAAAGATGTCAATAGAGGAAATAGATACAATTGCTAGTAAAATATGGCCAATTAGAAAAGTTTTTTTCCCTCAGTTCCTAGGGGATTTCTGGTGGAATTGCTTACCTTTGGGATCCAAAATAACCATATGGTTGGAATTTGGGGTCTTTTGGCTATATATATTCAAAGTAGACATTCCAACCAAATTATGCTTTGTATAACTATTTATGCTTCAAATTCTTTGGAGGAAAAGAGAAGATAGTGGAAGGATATAAGTTATATTATCTCTCATTTTTCTTAATCTTGGATCTTGATAGGAGGAGATTTCAATACCATCCTCTTTTTAGATGAGAAAATAGGGGGAAATAGATATTTATACAAGAGCACTGACCTCATGAATGAATATATTGCAAACCTTCATCTTGTGGATATCCATGCAGATAATGGCCTTATGATGGTCTAACAGAAGGTAAGGCTTAGCTTGTATCATGAAGAGATTGGATAGGTTCCTGCTCTCTAATCATTTATTAATCCATGGTCACATTCCTAAAGTGAAGACCCTTAACAATGTTGGTTCAGATCACTGGCCAGTCATGGTGGAAATTTGGAAAACCAATGTGAGTTTCTCTCCTTTTCAATTTTAGTTAATGTGGCTTAAAGATAGTTCCTTCAAACCTCGAGTGCAACAATGGTGGAAGGAAGGTAAACCAAGATATGGGACTAAGATGTACTATTTTTCCAAAAGGCTGCAATATATTAAATCCAAAATCAATACTTGGAACCGAAAGGAGTTTAGGGATGTTCAAAAAAAAAACATGAAGTTATTGCTCAACTTGAAATTTTGAATAATAAAATTCGTGTATATGGTCTCACGAGAGCGAAGTACAAATGAAATTAGACTCATAACTCAGTTAGAGGAATGGGAAAAAGAGACTCTTATGAAAGCAAAAATATAGAATTCAATGGCTCAAAGAAGGATATCAAAACACAAATTTCTTCCACAAATCTCTTCTAGATAGAAGATCTCACAACTTTATTTATTCCCTAAATTAATATTCGGAGAGGTTGTCTACACTTGGGATGGCATGAACTCTATTGTTGTGAATTATTTTTCCAATATTTTTGTCGGTACTCCTCTTGACTCGGATTCTCAACAAAATATTCTTCAAGCGATCCCTTCTCTTATCACTTCTGAGGAGAAATTATTTTGACTACTCCTGTTACTATTAATGAGCTTCAACAAGTGGTTTTTAAAATACAAAAAGAGAAAACCCTAGGTCCTGATGGTTTTCCCATTGAGTTCTACCAATATTTCTAGGATATCCTTCATGCTGATTTATTATAGGTGATGGAAGAAGCCAATAAATCCAAAAAAAAAAATTAAGGTTATCAATAAAAATTATATAACTCTTTTCCCAAAATCTCAATAGGCTTAATCATATCTCAAATGTTATACCTATTTCTTTATGTAATGTTCTTCTAAAAATCATTACTAAGATCATGGTAGAAAGGTTGAAGCATATTTTGCATAAGATTATTTCTCCTAAACAAGGAGGTTATGTGGAAGGGTGTCAAATAGTGGATGAGATAGTTCTTGCTAAGGAAGCCATCCATTCCATGGAAATGCAAAAATATCCCTATATATTCATTCGTTTAGACTTATCCAAAGATTATGACAGTGGATTGACACTTATCAAATTTTTGAGGCAATTTGGTTTCTCTCAAGATTGTATGGACTGGATTATGGGTTGTATCTCTTCAGTATTCTAATAAGTTCTTATCAATGGTAGGCCTTCACAACTGTCCCCAGCTTCTAGAGGTATTAGACAAGGTGACCCCCTCTCCCCTTATTTATTCATCATTTGTGTTGAATGCTTGGGTAGGACTATAACCAAATATAGAGACAATAAAACACTCGAGGGACTTACCACTACTCATGGAGCTAGGCCTATATCTCATCTTAAATTTATTGATGGCTCTACTCTGTTAGGTAAAGCTATAGTTAAGGAAGCTTCTAAAATTAAGCAAATCATTAGCTATTTTTCTAAGGCTGTCGTGCATTTGATTAATGAAGAAAAGTCTAAAGTCATTTTCTTTTACCGCTCTACCAGATAGGAATCCATGGTCTTGGATAAATTAATATATAAGAAGACCTCCCTTCCAATCACTTATTTAGGCATCCCTATCAATACTCAAAGATTAAAAAAACAAAGACTGGAATTAATTGTTGGACAATGTTAAGAAGAAAATTGGAAAGTGGGCCAATAGATGGTTTTCTTTTGGAGGTAGAATTACCTTGGTAAAATTTGTCCTTCAAGCTATACCTATTTATATTTCTACCATGTTTAATATCCTAAAGAATGTTCTTCGATAATTGGATCACATTAATCATCGGTTCCTCTAGAGTGGTACTAAGGACAAAATAAAATTGGCCTTGGTGAAATGGGACACTTTATATCTTCCTAAGAATGAAGGGGGTTAGGATTTTGGTATGCTATTAATAACAACAAAGCTTTAGCTACTAAATTATATTGGAGGATTTTACATAACCCCAATGCCCTTTGGGCCAATAATCTTCGTGCTAAATATACTGACAACAAAAGTCCTAAAGACCTTATTCGCTATCAATTACCTACCAAAGGTTCTCTCATTTTAGTGGTCCTTAAGGCTGGTGAGGATTTTATTAAAGAAAATTTTTTTTTGGATCATTCATAATGGTTAGTAGGAAAATTTTTGGACAAATTCTTGGGATGGTCACTAGCCTTTGATAACTCAGTTTCTTTATTGGAGGTCTTGGATGGAGGAGCTTCATCGAGCTAATTGGATAAATGTGTCTAATTATTGTTGATACCATACTTGGTAATTCGAGAGGTTGGTAGATATTGGATCTCTATTGAGGACTGGCCTATTCAAATTCCATAAAATTCAAAGACAAGATATCCAATGCATCCTGCATATGAGAAACACTACTAAGGGTGAGTATTCAATTGCTAAAGGTTATTTGACCTTATGCCATAATAATCCCAATCAATTTTATGATGTATTTTCTCAGTTGTGGGCTTAAAAGCTCTAGCCTAAGGTGAGGTCCTTTACCTAGATTTTATTGCATTGTAAGGTGCTAACTGGTGAGCAACTTATGAAATATGGTTTTCATGGCCCTTTTATATGTGAAATGTGTGGAGAGAATGTAGAAACTCTTAGCCTTATTTTTATTGAGTGTACTTCAGCCTCTAAGCTATGGAGGAGAATGGCCATCTTACTTGGCTTACAATGGTCCAATTTTTCTACTTTTGAACAACTTTGAAGGGATTGGCTTAATTAGGAGGGTGTTGATTATTTCATTAGGTAGTTAGTTTGGATGGGTTCTACCAGTCTACCTTGGAATATCTAGAAGGAACAACCAAATTTTCAATAAAGAAATAAAGGATATTCATTATATCTAGAAAAATACCATTGCCAACTTAGTTGAATCAGTCTAATAGCTCCTTAATAACACCAAAACTCCCACCAAATATGGGATCAAGTGATGCAAATATTGAATATTAACTCTTTTAAGGGCAACCATATTAAAGAAAATGTGAGTAATTGTAAGATGAAAAGAACAAGAAATTGGTATCCTCCTCCTAAGGATTATGGAAAAGTCAATACCTATGGAGCCTCTAGGGAAAACCCTAAAAAAGCTAGTGTAGGAGGAATTGGTAGACTTTTAGATGACTCCTTGGTTTTCACTTTTGCTGAGAACTTGGGTATCCTTTCCAATAACCTTGTTGGGGGGTATGGTATCCTCAGAGGCCTACAAGAGGATGCTAGGGTTGGATGGGAAAATGTGTTGGTTGAATATGACTCCCAACTCATGATTAATATTTTGAAGACTCCTAAGAATCATAATTTTGATTGGAGAATGAAAAGAATTATTGAGAAGATTCAATTAATCCAAATGGGATTTTGAAAGTGAATTACAATCATGTGGTCAGATAACAAAATAGAAGTGTTGATGCTTTAGCTAATTGGGCATTGATAAAAGGTGATCTTACTTACTATGGCCACCCTCCCAAATGGTGGGCTTCACAAATAAGGGAAGCTCTGCTTTTTATCCTTTCTTTGGATGGCTCCGATTACTATAGGTACCTAGTTCCTTTTTTCTTTATTTTTTCTTCTCTTTGGTTTGGTCAGGGTATTTTATTGCCCTAGCTTAGATATATCTTTCTTATGTTTCCTCTATTGAATCTTGTCTTAAAAGTATTTTGGCCTAGAAAGGTCGTAGTTGTGTTTTATTTTTTTGTTTTCCTTTTTTTTTAGTTTTTCGAGGGGTGTGTGTGTTTTTTTGTACTATTTTGTTTTTGTGTTGTTTTAGTTGTTTTTTTGTGTTTTTGTTGTTTTTTATGTTTATGTATTTTTTTAAGTGTTTGTATGTTGTTTTGTTGTTTTTATGGTTTTCTTATGTGTTTTATGTTTTGTTTTTTGTTGTTGTTTTTTTTTAATTTAATTATTTATTTGATTTTTTAGTTTTTTATTGTTTTTATGCTTTTATGTTGTTTTTTTTTGTTTTGTGATTTTTATTTTGTTTGTTTGTTTTTTGTTTGGTTGTCTTTGTTTTTTTTATGTTCTATTTTTTGTGTTTTCTTATGTTTTTGTGTTTGTTTGTTATTTTTTTTTTTGTTTTAGGCATACTCACTGAGTGTGCCAAAGGGGTAGGCTAGGTGTGAGCCCTAGGTATTTTTGGTGGAATAGATACCTATGCCTCCTTAGGACTTACCCAAAAGTGGCATCCCATTTGGGGTGTTTTTCACAAAATAAAAAGACAATATTGTGGCATCAATGGATGGGGCACATTAGTGAGAAAATACTTCAAAAATTAAAAATTAAAGGTATGGTTGAAGGAGTTTCTTATTACCCATTAAATTTTGATTTTTGTGAGCACTATATTTTTGGAAAGCAAATATGAGTCAAGTTTCCCAGTAGTGCTACAAGATCTAAAGGAATTTTGCATCTAGTTCATAGTGATGTGTTTGGACCTACAAAAGTACCATCATTAGGTAAATTTATCTATTTTATTATATTTAAAGATGACTTCTCAAAAATAACTAGGTACTTTTTATGGTATAAATCTAATTTTTCCAAAAAAATTAAAAAGTTTAAGGCTCTTGTAGAAAATCGAGACAAAGAAAAAGATAAAGGTTTTGATAAGTGGCGATGGTGGTGAGTATTTCTCTAATGAATTTGAGTAGTTTTGCAAGGAATGTGGAATAGAAAGGTAGAGAACAACTTTGTATACTTGACAACAAAATGGAGTTACAGGATGGATGAATAAGACATTGATAGAGAGAGTCTAAAGAGGAATATTCAGAGGAATAAGGTGAGGAGAAATCTGAAGATGCAGAATCTAGAACTCTAATTTGATGAGATAATATTGAGTGATAAGACTCCATAAATGTATATCCCTTCAAATTTATGTTTTGCATTTAATTTATTAGTTCCTGATGAAGAACCCAAGACTATAAAGGAGGCACTTCAATCAAGAGATAATAAGTAATGGAAAAGGGATATGAAGGAAGAAATGGAGTCCCTATATAAAAATAAGACATGGGACTTGGTGAAACTACCCACTGGAAGAAAACATGTTGGTTGTAAGTGGTTATTCAAGAAAAAGTACAATGTAGAAGGAAATTTGGAGAAGTACAAAGCTCACCTAGTAGCAAAAGGATTTTCTCAAGTTGAGGGAATTGAATTTGGTGAGATTTTTTCTCCTGTGGCTAAACTAACATCAATTAGATTTTTTTTGGCTATTTATGCTACTTTTGATTTTTTTTATAGAACATATGGATGTAAAGATAGATTTTCTACATGATGAACTTGATGAAGACATATATATATATATATATATATATATATATATATATATATATATATATATCACATACAAAATGCTATAGGGTAAAAGGTAAGGAGGAATTGGTATGCAAGTTGAAGAAGTATATTTACAATTTAAAGCAATATCCAAGAATGTGGAACCAAAAACTTGACAGGTATGTTTTGACACTTAAGCTTCAAAAAAGGAAAGCAGATCCATGTGTTTATTTCAAAAAGGAAGGTGAAAATTTTGTAAGCATTGTTTTGTATGTGGATGACATGCTATTAATTGGTAACAATAAGGAGATGATAAAGTTACTAAAATCTCATTTATCTTCTGAATTCGACATGAAGGATTTGGATGCTGCAATATTTATTTTTGTTATGGAAATAATAAGGGATCATGCAAATATAAATTTATGGTTAAATAAAAGGAAATATATTGATTTGATACTATAGAGGTTTAAGATGCATGATTATAAATCACTATGTACTCCATATAATGTTGGTCAAAAGTTATATGTTGAATAGTATCCTAAAATAGATGAGGAAATTGAAGAAATACATCATGTTTGTTATGTCAACACTATTGGTAGTCTAATGTATGCAATGGTATGTACTAGACTTGATATTGCACATGCAGTGGAAGTTGTTAATAGATATATGTCCAATTAAAGAAAGGAACATTAGACTACTGTGAATATGATCTTCATATACCTACGTGGAACTATAGATTATGCTATCTATTACCAAGGAAAATGTGGATATAATAATATTGTAAATTTGCAAGGCTTTGTAGATGCTGACTAGGCTAGACATCTTGACAAGAGAATATCCACGAGTGCTTATGTTTTCAGGTTGTTTAGAAGGGTAGCAAGTTGGATGAGTAAAAATCAATCAGTGATTACTTTATCCATTATAAAAGTAGAGTACATTACATCAACTCATACTTGTAAAGAATCAGTGTGGTTATAGAGGTTGTGTTCAATAGTTGATCTTAAGAAAAAATCTATGAGAGTTGACAACAATATTCAAAATGTAATATTTTTGGCAAACAATCCTAATTTTCATGATCGATCAAACATATTGATATCAAGTACCATTTTGTGAGAGATAGTTGAAGATAAGCAAGTGATGTTGGAGAAATTTAATACAAAGAATAATATTGTTGATTCATAAAAAAGGTTGTACCTGCTCAAAAAATTTCTTGGTGTAGAATTGTTGAGCAAGGTGCGGCAATAGTATTGTCATTGTTGTCAACACAGTTAGATAGATCTGTTGATGCAGTGGACAGGAAGTTCAAAAGCTATTTAGATGCAGAGGACAGGAGCTCAAAGGTTACTCAGAGTATGTACAAATATTTTCCAAGAATACCGAAGAGGCATATATGCAAAATATCAAAGAAAAAGACAAGTAAGAAAAGTGTCGCGATATCCGACATATACGATGAGGCAAGAAAAACTATCATGATTTCATGACATGTTGGAAGAGAGAGAAAAACAAGAAAAAATGTCACGATTTCGCGACATGTTGGAAGAGAGAGAAAAAGCAGGAAAAACTATCGCAATTTCGCAACATGTTGGAAGAGAAAAATC
The DNA here is from genome assembly GCA_028583015.1 of Wollemia nobilis. Taxonomy (NCBI): domain Eukaryota; kingdom Viridiplantae; phylum Streptophyta; class Pinopsida; order Araucariales; family Araucariaceae; genus Wollemia; species Wollemia nobilis. The sequence continues at coordinate 16,154,141 of JAQPPZ010000753.1, read as the reverse complement.
CAAGTGGAAAAACTGTCATGATTTCGTGACATGTTGGAAGAGAAAAAGGCAAGTAGAAAAATTGTCGCGATTTCATGACATGTTGGAAGAGAAAAAGGCAAGTGGAAAACTGTCGTGATTTCGCAACATGTTGGAAGAAAAAGAGAAAGCGGAAGAAGTGTCACGATTTCACGACAAGTTTGAAGAAAGAGAACAAGTAAGAAAAGTGTCGTGATTTCGTGACATGTCGCATTTTCATGACTAAAATAGGAGAGAGAAAGTAAGTTGGAAAAGTGTCACAATTTTGTGACATGTCGCATTTTCGCGACTAAAATAGGAGAGAGAAAGTAAGTTGGAAAAGTGTCACGATTTCATGACATGTCACATTTTCATGACTTGGAAAGGGCAGGAAGGAAGAGAAAGAAAAAGTGTCACCATGTCAAAGATAATATTCATGTGTTTATCACTAAGCTCATACGAGTCTAGGTAATAAATTTTTGGGATGGAAATCTCTACTTGAAAACCCCATTGAGAAGGACAATATCTTGTGACATGGGTTTCCCTATGAAATCTACATTATCTGAGATGTCAACAGGGCTGAATGATAGCTCTAGGGCAATGATATTCCTTCATCATCATCATGTGCATGGAGGGTCTGAGGAAAATTATCATGCCAAATATGGAGAGAATCCTTAGCCATGCCTAGGTTGGCCATGATGTCAACAACCTTGTTGCCTTCCCTATACATGTGTTGGATAATAAAATTAGTGTAGTTACAAAGGTACCTTCTAGATTTTTTATTGTGTTTGAATATATCCCACACTGGAGTCTAGGTCCCTTTGAGGTGGTTGATGACGTTCAATGAATCACCTTAAATAATAAGGTTTTTGAGATGAAGGTCATCCAGGATGGATAATACCTAGTAAAGAGCTTTAGCTTTGGCTATGTGATTGGTTTGGATACCAATATTTTTAGCGGAGGATTCTCCCATGGTCATCTCTAACAATACCACTACGTCCTGCCTTGCCTGGGTTACCTTTTCTAGCTCCATAAAAATTGAACTTGATCCATCCAATTGGAGGAATAGACCACCTTATATTGGATCTATCAACTAGAGATATAAAAGGATGAGAAAGGATGAAAGAGAGTTTGAAGAAAGCAATAAGCTTGGAATCCAAACTAGACCTAGGGGTATTGAGAGAAGAGACTAACCTAGCATTTTTATGGCAGTGGTTAGGACCCATAAATGGATAGAAAGGGGATCCTTGGAAACACCACATAAGGATTTTTTATTCATATTTAACCAAAATTACCATGGATAATAAGGTAGAAAGACCATAGGGATTTAATGTGAGGGTTGATGAAGGGTCTAGGCCATTGGTCACATAACTTGAGGATGGAATTGGATTGGACCCATGTAATAAAAAAGGAAGTGAACAGGGAGTGTAAAAAAATAGAGAAGGGACACTCAAATAATAGATGACACATAGACTCCCATCTAGATTGGAAAAGTTAGCATCAATTGGGGATTATCATACCTCTAGTTAACAAGTTATCGATGGTCAAGACTTTATTTTGGATAACCAGCCAAAAAAAGAAAGCAATCTTGGGAACTAGGTGCTTAAGACAAATGAGTCTAATAGGAAACCAATTGATAGAAGGATCATCCTTGAGGTGATAAGCAGATTTAACCATGAATTACTAGGAATGACCATTCAGAATGATACACATTATTAGAATATTGGTCAAATTTTTAGTAGCAACATCCTATTCTTCACTTAAGTCATTAAGAGGAATGGTTTTCCAAATACATATTTGGTATGTATGAGTGATAACATTATAGAATTTATCCCCAAAGAGATGGTCTTTGAGAGGCTTTAAGACCACCAGATTAGGATCATCGAGCAAAGGTTGATCCTTCAACTAGGGATCCTTCCAAAAGGGAGTGCACATAAGCCCTTCTTTGATGATGGGTCTAGATTTTATGATTGAGTTCTAAAATGAAGATCCACTTGGGAGAGGGCCCACATATAGTAGAGTGTTTTGTTGAAGATATTAAAATATGACTTTATTGAATGCTCCTCTTTATGCAAAGTAATGCTTATATTAATTTTCTACAATTAATAATTAAATCACTTACTCATCTCGATAATTCCATCACTTTCTAATGCTAGCATTAATTACTAACATTAGGATAATAATAATTAAATTAATTATTCATATAATAATTTTAATTAATATCGAATGTTAATATTAACCAATAACATTAGTATTTAATTATTTAAGTATTAAATAATACAAACATTATTATTAAAACCAAACTTGATAAAATTAACTAAACAAATTCCATGCTTCAAAACACATGCAACAACACAAGGGTTCTTGCAAATTTAAATATGTGCAAACAATATTTTTCCTTAAGTAGGAGGTTTTATGATAATTGCAACATTATCACCCACCTATGAAAGATCCCCTAAGCACAAGGTAAGGGTTCTTTTGCATTTATAGCAACCTCCTTGCTCGATGATGCATTTTAATCAAACATATGCAAATGCATCTACATGAGGGTTTTACCCTTGTGGTTGTTGATGAGAATTCATCCATCATTTCCTTTTTTTCTCTGAACTATGGTGGTTTTTCCATACCAATCCACCCATGAGAGTACTTGATCCTGCAACCATAAAATTCATTAGCAATACCATATTCTAAAAATAACATAATCTAAATTTAGAAAATATAAAGTACAACTATCAACTCATCTTGATAGAACAAAATAGGGTCATGCATTAAATATCAACACACTAGTACATCAATCAAGCAACAAGGGAAAGTCTTTCCTAGATGGGCCATTACAGTAATTATTTATGCCATTTTTAACTTCTAAACAAGCAAACCATTGTAAATTATCAGTCATATGATGACTAGCTCTTGAGTCTATATACCGAATATCTTTCTCTGATAGAAATGTTTGATTGATTTCATTTGATACTATTTTTCACCTTTGAAAAGAGTTTTTAAGAGTATGATTTTTCTCATTAAATAGTTTTTTTTTTTTTTTAACTTTTTATTTTATGAAATATAGCTTTGTGGATTGATGGTTCCTCCTATGTTGAAAAGTTCCTCTTGATAATTTATCAATTTTTGTACCTTTAACTTGAAACAATTCCTTCATTTATTTCCTTTGATGTAGGCATCCTTATAACTCATATGTTAAAAATAAATCCAAGTATTTAAATTAATTCCTATGAAGAAGAAATCCTTATGTTTGTTGGAATTGTGTTGAATATTTTCCATGTTATTTAGGTGGGGTTAACTTTGAGAGGACTAGACACTCTACCCCTATACTCCCTAGGGTTTAGGGTCGGGTCAGGCTCTGAGTGAGGGTATGGGGGTGGCAGCCCTTGTTCAGGAGTTTGAGGGTGGTAGTCCCTAGGGATTTTTTTGGGGGGGATTTAAGCTATTTTTTAGACCCATATGGGTATTTTTGGGTTAATGTATAGTCATCCCATGGTATTGTAATTTCCCTTCTTGTATTTTTGGTATATAAAACAACACTTGAATGAGGGTTTTTATGTATGACATGTGCAAGCAATGTAAACGCAAGTGAAAACAAGCAAAACATGGGTAAAAACATTATTGTATTGGAGACAGTCAAGTTTATACAATAAGGAAATATTCTTGCTAGTTTTTTTTCTTGAAAGTATTTCCCAAGATAAATTCTTATGTAATGTGTTTCTTCTTCTCTATTTTTCCTTTTATTTTGCACATACTACTTTTCTAGATTTCACTTATTGGGATATTATTTCTCTTAATTTAGTATCAAATCTACGCTTTTTGCTTTGTTCAAGAAGTAAGGGCTTCATCCTTGGGATAAATTGATTCTTTATTGGGAGTAGTGCAAGAAAGAATTTGGGAAAAGGAAAAATTATGATAAACACATAGGTAGGGATCAAAAAATTTAATGGATAGAACTTTGAGTTATAGAAATTCAAGATGGAGGATCTGTTGGTGGATAGAGATCAGTGAATTATAGTCTCTAAAGTAAAATCAATAGGAATGATATATGAGGAGTGTCTAAATATTGATAAGAAGGAAAGGATATCTATTAAATTGTGTTTATCTGATTCAGTATTGTTGAATGTATTGATAGAGACCATGACAAAGTTATTATGGAAAAATTTGGGAGTGTTGTATTAGATAAAGTCACTTGTAAATAAACTCTTTCTCTAGAAGAATCTATATTTACATTGAAAGAATGATAGTGACTCTGTGGCTAACCATCTGAATACCTTTAACACTATGGTAAGTCAATTAAAATCTATAGATATAAAAAGAAATGAAGAGAAAAAATGTATTACTTTACTTTGTTTATTACCTAATTCTTAGGATAACCTAGTTATGACTATCACCAATACTACATCTTTATTTAAAGTAGATAATATAGTAGGAATATTGTTATCTAAGGAAATGAGATAAAAAAATCTATTGAGGATTATCATCAAAATGATACCTTGGTTGTGAGAGGTCGTTCTCAAGAAATAAGCAAAAAGAAAATAAGAGAAAAAAATTTGATATCTAGGGGAAAATTTGTTGTTCCAAACAAAAGAAAATGTTGGAAGTGTGGTAAAATAGGGTATTATAAAAGAAGTTGTAGATATAAAAAGGTTAATAATAGTTATTCATCTGATGAACATATGTAGAAATGAAGATAAAAAATGAAGATTTAGGGGACCTATTTGTAGCTACAACATGCTCAAGTGAACACCATGACTCATGGTTGATTGACTCAAGCGTATCTTTTCATATGACTCCTCATAAGGAGGGTTTCTATGAATATGAAAAGATAAATAGAGATGAAGTCTTCTTGTGAGACAATTCGACACATAAAATAATAGGTCAAGGAAGAGTCAAGTTGAGGTTAAAATATGGAAGAATTAAAATCCTTCCTAGTGTGTTGCATATTTCAAGTTTGGCAAGGAATCCGATATCCATTAGTAATATGAATGACACAATTGTGACTTTGATATTTAATAAGAATAGCTACAAGATGGTTCATGGATGCTTAGTGTTGGAAAGGGGAGTTCATACAAGAACTTTGTTCAAAATTGAGGCTAGCACTGTAAGTATTGATTGCAATAACTCTTTAGTTGTAGAGGAAATTAATATGGTAGAAAAAGTTCCAAGTATTTCTATAGTGAAGACAATGTTGTGAGGCTTGAGAGGAGGAGATGATAGGATGTTTTTCATAGGACTGTCCAAACCGTAAAACTTGTTTTAGCTATATTTCACTCATCTATACTTAGATTGAGTTGTAATTGTGAGGGTAGATGCCTGACAAACCCCAGAATGTTTCCACCAATTTTAAGATCATTTGGAGCAACATAGATCCTAGCACATCCCTATGTATGAATCATATTTTTACCAAGATACTATACGAGGGTTTCATCTGGGTTGAGAGCAAGCAGATCCAAAGGTTATTTTTTGAGGCCTTTGGGCCCTAGTGGCCAACATTTTTGTGGTTTTTGCTCAATATTTTAGCAGGATATGTTGCAAGGGACCCATGATGGGTTATAAATTTATATTTCAATAGATCATGCAGTGAACTTGATTGACAATGGCTTCCAATTTGTTGCACAAAATAAAAGTGAAAAGCATACCTTTCCTCAGCATCTAGGGCACGGATTAAAGAGATCACGAAACAAATTTCAAGAAACTGATCAAAAACTATTTAGATCTCAAGCGAATATGGTGCTAAGGTGCACCTCTAAAATAAAACCACAATGGAAACCCCTTTCAAGGGTAAGTATTTCCAAGACTTGGCCTCAAAAATGAATTTTTGGGATGTCCTTTGTGGTGGATAGCCTCAGCCTAATGCTAACATTAATATTAGGGCTTCCTATAAACCTCTAATAATGCCTAATATTAATCCGAGGAAAACTAGATCAGGATGTCTTAAAGCAGCTAGTGGAACTCCTATTGTTAAGCTTGATATGGGCAACACTCAAACTAGCATTGAATGTCTGGAAAAAGAAGACTAATTTATCATTTCTTGGGTTTTCATCTGAGCCTATCTGCTTTCAAATTCTAGGCTACAAAAAGCTAAAAAACTAAAGGTGTTACAAATCTCTATTTACCCAAATAGTTATTTTCTTGTTTTTTTGCTAATAATGAAGATAGAGAGAAAATATTGCAAGGGTGTCCTTGGTTCTTCGGAAGGATAGGGTTTTTAAGAAGCCTTGGTATACTAAATTTAAATATGAAGAAGATATGCCTTCTACAAGTCCCATGTGGGTTAGATTCTTTGGCCTCTCAATTGAATTATGGAATTCAACTATTTTTTCTTCAATTGGAAACTCTTTGGGAAATTTTATGATGACTTTTCATTGTACTCAAAAATTTGAACATGTTATTTATGCTCAAAGCTATGTTTTAATGGATTTTGACAAACCTCTACCTAAAAATATCATATTACAATTTGGGGAGGACACTTGGGAGCAAGTAGTAGACTATGAGAACATTCCTTTTTGTTGTAGAATTTTCCATGAATATGGTCATTTGGCTAGTGTTTGCCTAAATAAAATTCCATATCAAAAGAAAGAAGATACAAATTTAATAGGTTTCCAAATGCCTAAGAAGAAGAACACTCTAAAAAAATGAGTTATTAAGGATCAATCAAATTTACCGACTAATATGTTTGAAATTCTTTCCATAAATGATGCCCTAGGTGAGGAATAGGAAATAATGGAAACAAAAATCCTAGAAACACAATATAGAGATGAAAGGAATAACTCATAGACAAATCAAAAAATCAAAAGTATTCAAAAAAAAGGGAGAAAATATACACAAGAAAAAAAATCTTATAAATGTTGAGACTTCAAATAATACAGGTCCCAAGATAGACTCTGTTAAACCTTCCATGAACAATTTGGCTTTGTACCTACATTCTTCAAGATTAGAAGACATCCCAGATTCAATTAGAGTAAGTCAAGAAACAGAGAAAAAACTGAAGATAGATTATAATCAAAATGTAGGTTGCAAGACCAATCAACATAATATGGTAAAATAACGTGAAAAGCTTGTAGAGGAAGGTAAGATTAATTCTCTTACCAACTATTTTATCCCTAGTATTAATGAAGATCATCACTTGGAATATTAGAGGACTCAAAGGGAGTCTTTCAAAACAAAATGAAATTAGAATAATGATTCAAATAAACCATCCTCATCTTGTTTTTCTTTAAGAAACAAAGATGTCAATAGAGGAAATAGATACAATTGCTAGTAAAATATGGCCAATTAGAAAAGTTTTTTTCCCTCAGTTCCTAGGGGATTTCTGGTGGAATTGCTTACCTTTGGGATCCAAAATAACCATATGGTTGGAATTTGGGGTCTTTTGGCTATATATATTCAAAGTAGACATTCCAACCAAATTATGCTTTGTATAACTATTTATGCTTCAAATTCTTTGGAGGAAAAGAGAAGATAGTGGAAGGATATAAGTTATATTATCTCTCATTTTTCTTAATCTTGGATCTTGATAGGAGGAGATTTCAATACCATCCTCTTTTTAGATGAGAAAATAGGGGGAAATAGATATTTATACAAGAGCACTGACCTCATGAATGAATATATTGCAAACCTTCATCTTGTTGATATCCATGCAGATAATGGCCTTATGATGGTCTAACAGAAGGTAAGGCTTAGCTTGTATCATGAAGAGATTGGATAGGTTCCTGCTCTCTAATCATTTATTAATCCATGGTCACATTCCTAAAGTGAAGACCCTTAACAATGTTGGTTCGGATCATCGGCCAGTCATGGTGGAAATTTGGAAAACCAATGTGAGTTTCTCTCCTTTTCAATTTTAGTTAATGTGGCTTAAAGATAGTTCCTTCAAACCTCGAGTGCAACAATGGTGGAAGGAAGGTAAACCAAGATATGGGACTAAGATGTACTATTTTTCCAAAAGGCTGCAATATATTAAATCCAAAATCAATACTTGGAACCGAAAGGAGTTTAGGGATGTTCAAAAAAAAAACATGAAGTTATTGCTCAACTTGAAATTTTGAATAATAAAATTCGTGTATATGGTCTCACAGAGAGCAGAAGTACAAATGAAATTAGACTCATAGCTCAGTTAGAGGAATGGGAAAAAAGAACTCTTATGAAAGCAAAAATATTGAATTCAATGGCTCAAAGAAGGATATCAAAACACAAATTTCTTCCACAAATCTCTTCTAGATAGAAGATCTCACAACTTTATTTATTTTCTAAATTTTGATTCCGGAGATGTTGTCTACACTTGGGATGGCATGAACTCTATTGTTGTGAATTATTTTTCCAATATTTTTGTCGGTACTCCTCTTGACTCGGATTCTCAACAAAATATTCTTCAAGCGATCCCTTCTCTTATCACTTCGAGGAGAAATTATTTTGACTACTCCTCGTTACTATTAATGAGCTTCAACAAGTGGTTTTTAAAATACAAAAAGAGAAAACCCTAGGTCCCGATGGTTTTCCCATTGAGTTCTACCAATATTTCTAGGATATCCTTCATGCTGATTTATTATAGGTGATGGAAGAAGCCAATAAATCCAAAAAAAAAAATTAAGGTTATCAATAAAAATTATATAACTCTTTTCCCAAAATCTCAATAGGCTTAATCATATCTCAAATGTTATACCTATTTCTTTATGTAATGTTCTTCTAAAAATCATTACTAAGATCATGGTAGAAAGGTTGAAGCATATTTTGCATAAGATTATTTCTCCTAAACAAGGAGGTTATGTGGAAGGGTGTCAAATAGTGGATGAGATAGTTCTTGCTAAGGAAGCCATCCATTCCATGGAAATGCAAAAATATCCCTATATATTCATTCGTTTAGACTTATCCAAAGCTTATGACAGTGGATTGACACTTATCAAATTTTTGAGGCAATTTGGTTTCTCTCAAGATTGTATGGATTGGATTATGGTTTGTATCTCTTCAGTATTCTAATAAGTTCTTATCAATGGTAGGCCTTCACAACTGTCCCCAGCTTCTAGAGGTATTAGACAAGGTGACCCCCTCTCCCCTTATTTATTCATCATTTGTGTTGAATGCTTGGGTAGGACTATAACCAAATATAGAGACAATAAAACACTCGAGGGACTTACCACTACTCATGGAGCTAGGCCTATATCTCATCTTAAATTTATTGATGGCTCTACTCTGTTAGGTAAAGCTATAGTTAAGGAAGCTTCTAAAATTAAGCAAATCATTAGCTATTTTTCTAAGGCTGTCGTGCATTTGATTAATGAAGAAAAGTCTAAAGTCATTTTCTTTTACCGCTCTACCGAGATAGGAATCCATGGTCTTGGATAAATTAATATATAAGAAGACCTCCCTTCCAATCACTTATTTAGGCATCCCTATCAATACTCAAAGATTAAAAAAACAAAGACTGGAATTGATTGTTGGACAATGTTAAGAAGAAAATTGGAAAGTGGGCCAATAGATGGTTTTCTTTTGGAGGTAGAATTACCTTGGTAAAATTTGTCCTTCAAGCTATACCTATTTATATTTCTACCATGTTTAATATCCTAAAGAATGTTCTTCGATAATTGGATCACATTAATCATCGGTTCCTCTAGAGTGGTACTAAGGACAAAATAAAATTGGCCTTGGTGAAATGGGACACTTTATATCTTCCTAAGAATGAAGGGGGGTTAGGATTTTGGTATGCTATTAATAACAACAAAGCTTTAACTACTAAATTATATTGGAGGATTTTACATAACCCCAATGCCCTTTGGGCCAATAATCTTCGTGCTAAATATACTGACAACAAAAGTCCTAAAGACCTTATTCGCTATCAATTACCTACCAAAGGTTCTCTCATTTTAGTGGTCCTTAAGGCTGGTGAGGATTTTATTAAAGAAAATTTTTTTTTGGATCATTCATAATGGTTAGTAGGAAAATTTTTGGACAAATTCTTGGGATGGTCACTAGCCTTTGATAACTCAGTTTCTTTATTGGAGGTCTTGGATGGAGGAGCTTCATCGAGCTAATTGGATAAATGTGTCTAATTATTGTTGATACCATATTGGTAATTCAGAGGTTGGTAGATATTGGATCTCTATTGAGGACTGGCCTATTCAAATTCCATAAAATTCAAAGACAAGATATCCAATGCATCCTGCATATGAGAAACACTACTAAGGGTGAGTATTCAATTGCTAAAGGTTATTTGACCTTATGCCATAATAATCCCAATCAATTTTATGATGTATTTTCTCAGTTGTGGGCTTAAAAGCTCTAGCCTAAGGTGAGGTCCTTTACCTAGATTTTATTGCATTGTAAGGTGCTAACTGGTGAGCAACTTATGAAATATGGTTTTCATGGCCCTTTTATATGTGAAATGTGTGGAGAGAATGTAGAAACTCTTAGCCTTATTTTTATTGAGTGTACTTCAGCCTCTAAGCTATGGAGGAGAATGGCCATCTTACTTGGCTTACAATGGTCCAATTTTTCTACTTTTGAACAACTTTGAAGGGATTGGCTTAATTAGGAGGGTGTTGATTATTTCATTAGGTAGTTAGTTTGGATGGGTTCTACCAGTCTACCTTGGAATATCTAGAAGGAACAACCAAATTTTCAATAAAGAAATAAAGGATATTCATTATATCTAGAAAAATACCATTGCCAACTTAGTTGAATCAGTCTAATAGCTCCTTAATAACACCAAAACTCCCACCAAATATGGGATCAAGTGATGCAAATATTGAATATTAACTCTTTTAAGGGCAACCATATTAAAGAAAATGTGAGTAATTGTAAGATGAAAAGAACAAGAAATTGGTATCCTCCTCCTAAGGATTATGGAAAAGTCAATACCTATGGAGCCTCTAGGGAAAACCCTAAAAAAGCTAGTGTAGGAGGAATTGGTAGACTTTTAGATGACTCCTTGGTTTTCACTTTTGCTGAGAACTTGGGTATCCTTTCCAATAACCTTGTTGGGGGGTATGGTATCCTCAGAGGCCTACAAGAGGATGCTAGGGTTGGATGGGAAAATGTGTTGGTTGAATATGACTCCCAACTCATGATTAATATTTTGAAGACTCCTAAGAATCATAATTTTGATTGGAGAATGAAAAGAATTATTGAGAAGATTCAATTAATCCAAATGGGATTTTGAAAGTGAATTACAATCATGTGGTCAGATAACAAAATAGAAGTGTTGATGCTTTAGCTAATTGGGCATTGATAAAAGGTGATCTTACTTACTATGGCCACCCTCCCAAATGGTGGGCTTCACAAATAAGGGAAGCTCTGCTTTTTATCCTTTCTTTGGATGGCTCCAGTACTATAGGTACATAGTTCCTTTTTTCTTTATTTTTCTTCTCTTTGGTTTGGTCGGGGTATTTTATTTCCCTAGCTTAGACATATCTTTCTTATGTTTCCTCTATTGAATCTTGTCTTAAAAGTATTTTGGCCTAGAAAGGTCGTAGTTGTGTTTTATTTTTTTGTTTTCCTTTTTTTTTAGTTTTTCGAGGGGTGTGTGTGTTTTTTTGTACTATTTTGTTTTTGTAGTGATTTAGTTGTTTTTTTGTGTTTTTGTTGTTTTTTATGTTTATGTATTTTTTTAAGTGTTTGTATGTTGTTTTGTTGTTTTTATGGTTTTCTTATGTGTTTTATGTTTTGTTTTTTGTTGTTGTTTTTTTTTAATTTAATTATTTATTTGATTTTTTAGTTTTTTATTGTTTTTATGCTTTTATGTTGTTTTTTTTTGTTTTGTGATTTTTATTTTGTTTGTTTGTTTTTTGTTTGGTTGTCTTTGTTTTTTTTATGTTCTATTTTTTGTGTTTTCTTATGTTTTTGTGTTTGTTTGTTATTTTTTTTTTTGTTTTAGGCATACTCACTGAGTGTGCCAAAGGGGTAGGCTAGGTGTGAGCCCTAGGTATTTTTGGTGGAATAGATACCTATGCCTCCTTAGGACTTACCCAAAAGTGGCATCCCATTTGGGGTGTTTTTCACAAAATAAAAAGACAATATTGTGGCATCAATGGATGGGGCACATTAGTGAGAAAATACTTCAAAAATTAAAAATTAAAGGTATGGTTGAAGGAGTTTCTTATTACCCATTAAATTTTGATTTTTGTGAGCACTATATTTTTGGAAAGCAAATATGAGTCAAGTTTCCAGGTAGTGCTACAAGATCTAAAGGAATTTTGCATCTAGTTCATAGTGATGTGTTTGGACCTACAAAAGTACCATCATTAGGTAAATTTATCTATTTTATTATATTTAAAGATGACTTCTCAAAAATAACTAGGTACTTTTTATGGTATAAATCTAATTTTTCCAAAAAAATTAAAAAGTTTAAGGCTCTTGTAGAAAATCAGACAAAGAAAAAGATAAAGGTTTTGATAAGTGACGATGGTGGTGAGTATTGCTTTAATGAATTTGAATAGTTTTGCAAGGAATGTGAAATAGAAAGGTAGAGAACAACTTTGTATACTTGACAACAAAATGGAGTTACAGGATGGATGAATAAGACATTGATAGAGAGAGTCTAAAGAGGAATATTCAGAGGAATAAGGTGAGGAGAAATCTGAAGATGCAGAATCTAGAACTCTAATTTGATGAGATAATATTGAGTGATAAGACTCCATAAATGTATATCCCTTCAAATTTATGTTTTGCATTTAATTTATTAGTTACTGATGAAGAACCCAAGACTATAAAGGAGGCACTTCAATCAAGAGATAATAAGTAATGGAAAAGGGATATGAAGGAAGAAATGGAGTCCCTATATAAAAATAAGACATGGGACTTGGTGAAACTACCCACTGGAAGAAAACATGTTGGTTGTAAGTGGTTATTCAAGAAAAAGTCAATGTAGAAGGAAATTTGGAGAAGTACAAAGCTCACCTAGTAGCAAAAGGATTTTCTCAACTTGAGGGAATTGAATTTGGTGAGATTTTTTCTCCTGTGGCTAAACTAACATCAATTAGATTTGTGCTGGCTATTTATACTACTTTTGGTTTTGAACATATGGATGTAAAGATAGCTTTTCTACATGATGAACTTGATGAAGACATATATATATATATATATATATATATATATATATATATATATATTCACATACAAAATGCTATAGGGTAAAAGGTAATGAGGAATTGGTATGCAAGTTGAAGAAGTATATTTACAATTTAAAGCAATATCCAAGAATGTGGAACCAAAAACTTGACAGGTATGTTTTGACACTTAAGCTTCAAAAAAGGAAAGCAGATCCATGTGTTTATTTCAAAAAGGAAGGTGAAAATTTTGTAAGCATTGTTTTGTATGTGGATGACATGCTATTAATTGGTAACAATAAGGAGATGATAAAGTTACTAAAATCTCATTTATCTTCTGAATTCGACATGAAGGATTTGGATGCTGCAATATTTATTTTTGTTATGGAAATAATAAGGGATCATGCAAATATAAATTTATGGTTAAATAAAAGGAAATATATTGATTTGATACTATAGAGGTTTAAGATGCATGATTATAAATCACTATGTACTCCATATAATGTTGGTCAAAAGTTATATGTTGAATAGTATCCTAAAATAGATGAGGAAATTGAAGAAATACATCATGTTTGTTATGTCAACACTATTGGTAGTCTAATGTATGCAATGGTATGTACTAGACTTGATATTGCACATGCAGTGGAAGTTGTTAATAGATATATGTCCAATTAAAGAAAGGAACATTAGACTACTGTGAATATGATCTTCATATACCTACGTGGAACTATAGATTATGCTATCTATTACCAAGGAAAATGTGGATATAATAATATTGTAAATTTGCAAGGCTTTGTAGATGCTGACTAGGCTAGACATCTTGACAAGAGAATATCCACGAGTGCTTATGTTTTCAGGTTGTTTAGAAGGGTAGCAAGTTGGATGAGTAAAAATCAATCAGTGATTACTTTATCCATTATAAAAGTAGAGTACATTACATCAACTCATACTTGTAAAGAATCAGTGTGGTTATAGAGGTTGTGTTCAATAGTTGATCTTAAGAAAAAATCTATGAGAGTTGACAACAATATTCAAAATGTAATATTTTTGGCAAACAATCCTAATTTTCATGATCGATCAAACATATTGATATCAAGTACCATTTTGTGAGAGATAGTTGAAGATAAGCAAGTGATGTTGGAGAAATTTAATACAAAGAATAATATTGTTGATTCATAAAAAAGGTTGTACCTGCTCAAAAAATTTCTTGGTGTAGAATTGTTGAGCAAGGTGCAACAATAGTATTGTCATTGTTGTCAACACGAGTTAGATAGATCTCGTTGATGCGAGTGGACGGGGAAGTTCAAAAGCTATTTAGATGCAGAGGACAGGAGCTCAAAGGTTACTCAGAGTATGTACAAATATTTTCCAAGAATACCGAAGAGGCATATATGCAAAATATCAAAGAAAAAGACAAGTAAGAAAAGTGTCGCGATATCCGACATATACAGTAGGCAAGAAAAACTATCATGATTTCATGACATGTTGGAAGAGAGAGAAAAAACAAGAAAAAATGTCACGATTTCGCGACATGTTGGAAGAGAGAGAAAAAGCGGGAAAAACTATCGCAATTTCGCAACATGTTGGAAGAGAAAAAGGCAAGTGGAAAAATTGTCATGATTTCGTGACATGTTGGAAGAGAAAAAGGCAAGTAGAAAAATTGTCGCGATTTCATGACATGTTGGAAGAGAAAAAGGCAAGTGGAAAAGCTGTCGTGATTTCGCAACATGTTGGAAGAAAAAGAGAAAGCAAGAAGTGTCACGATTTCACGACAAGTTTGAAGAAAGAGAACAAGTAAGAAAAGTGTCGTGATTTCGTGACATGTCGCATTTTCATGACTAAAATAGGAGAGAGAAAGTAAGTTGGAAAAGTGTCACAATTTTGTGACATGTCGCATTTCGCGACTAAAATAGGAGAGAGAAAGTAAGTTGGAAAAGTGTCACGATTTCATGACATGTCACATTTTCATGACTTGGAAAGGGCAGGAAGGAAGAGAAAGAAAAAGTGTCACCATGTCAAAGATAATATTCATGTGTTTATCACTAAGCTCATACGAGTCTAGGTAATAAATTTTTGGGATGGAAATCTCTACTTGAAAACCCCATTGAGAAGGACAATATCTTGTGACATGGGTTTCCCTATGAAATCTACATTATCTGAGATGTCAACAGGGCTGAATGATAGCTCTAGGGCAATGATATTCCTTCATCATCATCATGTGCATGGAGGGTCTGAGGAAAATTATCATGCCAAATATGGAGAGAATCCTTAGCCATGCCTAGGTTGGCCATGATGTCAACAACCTTGTTGCCTTCCCTATACATGTGTTGGATAATAAAATTAGTGTAGTTACAAAGGTACCTTCTAGATTTTTTATTGTGTTTGAATATATCCCACACTGGAGTCTAGGTCCCTTTGAGGTGGTTGATGACGTTCAATGAATCACCTTAAATAATAAGGTTTTTGAGATGAAGGTCATCCAGGATGGATAATACCTAGTAAAGAGCTTTAGCTTTGGCTATGTGATTAGTTTGGATACCAATATTTTTAATTAATGCAAGGATGATTCTCCCATGGTCATCTCTAATGATGCCACCACCTCTTGCCTTGCCTGGGTTACCTTTTCTAGCTCCATAAAAATTGAACTTGATCCATCCAATTGGAGGAATAGACCACCTTATATTGGATCTATCAACTAGAGATATAAAAGGATGAGAAAGGATGAAAGAGAGTTTGAAGAAAGCAATAAGCTTGGAATCCAAACTAGACCTAGGGGTATTGAGAGAAGAGACTAACCTAGCATTTTTATGGCAGTGGTTAGGACCCATAAATGGATAGAAAGGGGATCCTTGGAAACACCACATAAGGATTTTTTATTCATATTTAACCAAAATTACCATGGATAATAAGGTAGAAAGACCATAGGGATTTAATGTGAGGGTTGATGAAGGGTCTAGGCCATTGGTCACATAACTTGAGGATGGAATTGGATTGGACCCATGTAATAAAAAAGGAAGTGAACAGGGAGTGTAAAAAAATAGAGAAGGGACACTCAAATAATAGATGACACATAGACTCCCATATAGATTGGAAAAGTTAGCATCAATTGGGGATTATCATACCTCTAGTTAACAAGTTATCGATGGTCAAGACTTTATTTTGGATAACCAGCCAAAAAAAGAAAGCAATCTTGGGAACTAGGTGCTTAAGACAAATGAGTCTAATAGGAAACCAATTGATAGAAGGATCATCCTTGAGGTGATAAGCAGATTTAACCATGAATTACTAGGAATGACCATTCAGAATGATACACATTATTAGAATATTGGTCAAATTTTTAGTAGCAACATCCTATTCTTCACTTAAGTCATTAAGAGGAATGGTTTTCCAAATACATATTTGGTATGTATGAGTGATAACATTATAGAATTTATCCCCAAAGAGATGGTCTTTGAGAGGCTTTAAGACCACCAGATTAGGATCATCGAGCAAAGGTTGATCCTTCAACTAGGGATCCTTCCAAAAGGGAGTGCACATAAGCCCTTCTTTGATGATGAGTCTGGATTTGATGACTGAGTTCTAGAATGAAGATCCACTTAGGAGAGGGCCCTCATCTCGCAATGTGTTTTGCTGAAGATATTAAAATATGACTTTATTGAATGCTCCTCTTTATGCAAAGTAATGCTTATATTAATTTTCTACAATTAATAATTAAATCACTTACTCATCTCGATAATTCCATCACTTTCTAATGCTAGCATTAATTACTAACATTAGGATAATAATAATTAAATTAATTATTCATATAATAATTTTAATTAATATCGAATGTTAATATTAACCAATAACATTAGTATTTAATTATTTAAGTATTAAATAATACAAACATTATTATTAAAACCAAACTTGATAAAATTAACTAAACAAATTCCATGCTTCAAAACACATGCAACAACACAAGGGTTCTTGCAAATTTAAATATGTGCAAACAATATTTTTCCTTAAGTAGGAGGTTTTATGATAATTGCAACATTATCACCCACCTATGAAAGATCCCCTAAGCACAAGGTAAGAGTTCTTTTGCTTTTATAGGAATGTCCTTGCCCGATGATGCATTTTAATCAAACATATGCAAATGCATCTACATGAGGGTTTTACCCTTGTGGTTGTTGATGAGAATTTATCCATCATTTCCTTTTTTTCTCTCAAATTATGGTGGTTTTTCCATACCAATCCACCCATGATAGTACTTGATCCTGCAACCATAAAATTCATTAGCAATACCATATTCTAAAAATAACATAATCTAAATTTAGAAAATATAAAGTACAACTATCAACTCATCTTGATAGAACAAAATAGGATCATGCATTAAATATCAACACACTAGTACATCAATCAAGCAACAAGGGAAAGTCTTTCCTAGATGGGCCATTACAGTAATTATTTATGCCATTTTTAACTTCTAAACAAGCAAACCATTGTAAATTATCAGTCATATGATGACTAGCTCTTGAGTCTATATACCGAATATCTTTCTCTGATAGAAATGTTTGATTGATTTCATTTGATACTATTTTTCACCTTTGAAAAGAGTTTTTAAGAGTATGATTTTTCTCATTAAATAGTTTTTTTTTTTTTTTAACTTTTTATTTTATGAAATATAGCTTTGTGGATTGATGGTTCCTCCTATGTTGAAAAGTTCCTCTTGATAATTTATCAATTTTTGTACCTTTAACTTGAAACAATTCCTTCATTTATTTCCTTTGATGTAGGCATCCTTATAACTCATATGTTAAAAATAAATCCAAGTATTTAAATTAATTCCTATGAAGAAGAAATCCTTATGTTTGTTGGAATTGTGTTGAATATTTTCCATGTTATTTAGGTGGGGTTAACTTTGAGAGGACTAGACACTCTACCCCTATACTCCCTAGGGTTTAGGGTCGGGTCAGGCTCTGAGTGAGGGTATGGGGGTGGCAGCCCTTGTTCAGGAGTTTGAGGGTGGTAGTCCCTAGGGATTTTTTTGGGGGGGATTTAAGCTATTTTTTAGACCCATATGGGTATTTTTGGGTTAATGTATAGTCATCCCATGGTATTGTAATTTCCCTTCTTGTATTTTTGGTATATAAAACAACACTTGAATGAGGGTTTTTATGTATGACATGTGCAAGCAATGTAAACGCAAGTGAAAACAAGCAAAACATGGGTAAAAACATTATTGTATTGGAGACAGTCAAGTTTATACAATAAGGAAATATTCTTGCTAGTTTTTTTTCTTGAAAGTATTTCCCAAGATAAATTCTTATGTAATGTGTTTCTTCTTCTCTATTTTTCCTTTTATTTTGCACATACTACTTTTCTAGATTTCACTTATTGGGATATTATTTCTCTTAATTTAGTATCAAATCTACGCTTTTTGCTTTGTTCAAGAAGTAAGGGCTTCATCCTTGGGATAAATTGATTCTTTATTGGGAGTAGTGCAAGAAAGAATTTGGGAAAAGGAAAAATTATGATAAACACATAGGTAGGGATCAAAAAATTTAATGGATAGAACTTTGAGTTATAGAAATTCAAGATGGAGGATCTGTTGGTGGATAGAGATCAGTGAATTATAGTCTCTAAAGTAAAATCAATAGGAATGATATATGAGGAGTGTCTAAATATTGATAAGAAGGAAAGGATATCTATTAAATTGTGTTTATCTGATTCAGTATTGTTGAATGTATTGATAGAGACCATGACAAAGTTATTATGGAAAAATTTGGGAGTGTTGTATTAGATAAAGTCACTTGTAAATAAACTCTTTCTCTAGAAGAATCTATATTTACATTGAAAGAATGATAGTGACTCTGTGGCTAACCATCTGAATACCTTTAACACTATGGTAAGTCAATTAAAATCTATAGATATAAAAAGAAATGAAGAGAAAAAATGTATTACTTTACTTTGTTTATTACCTAATTCTTAGGATAACCTAGTTATGACTATCACCAATACTACATCTTTATTTAAAGTAGATAATATAGTAGGAATATTGTTATCTAAGGAAATGAGATAAAAAAATCTATTGAGGATTATCATCAAAATGATACCTTGGTTGTGAGAGGTCGTTCTCAAGAAATAAGCAAAAAGAAAATAAGAGAAAAAAATTTGATATCTAGGGGAAAATTTGTTGTTCCAAACAAAAGAAAATGTTGGAAGTGTGGTAAAATAGGGTATTATAAAAGAAGTTGTAGATATAAAAAGGTTAATAATAGTTATTCATCTGATGAACATATGTAGAAATGAAGATAAAAAATGAAGATTTAGGGGACCTATTTGTAGCTACAACATGCTCAAGTGAACACCATGACTCATGGTTGATTGACTCAAGCGTATCTTTTCATATGACTCCTCATAAGGAGGGTTTCTATGAATATGAAAAGATAAATAGAGATGAAGTCTTCTTGTGAGACAATTCGACACATAAAATAATAGGTCAAGGAAGAGTCAAGTTGAGGTTAAAATATGGAAGAATTAAAATCCTTCCTAGTGTGTTGCATATTTCAAGTTTGGCAAGGAATCCGATATCCATTAGTAATATGAATGACACAATTGTGACTTTGATATTTAATAAGAATAGCTACAAGATGGTTCATGGATGCTTAGTGTTGGAAAGGGGAGTTCATACAAGAACTTTGTTCAAAATTGAGGCTAGCACTGTAAGTATTGATTGCAATAACTCTTTAGTTGTAGAGGAAATTAATATGGTAGAAAAAGTTCCAAGTATTTCTATAGTGAAGACAATGTTGTGAGGCTTGAGAGGAGGAGATGATAGGATGTTTTTCATAGGACTGTCCAAACCGTAAAACTTGTTTTAGCTATATTTCACTCATCTATACTTAGATTGAGTTGTAATTGTGAGGGTAGATGCCTGACAAACCCCAGAATGTTTCCACCAATTTTAAGATCATTTGGAGCAACATAGATCCTAGCACATCCCTATGTATGAATCATATTTTTACCAAGATACTATACGAGGGTTTCATCTGGGTTGAGAGCAAGCAGATCCAAAGGTTATTTTTTGAGGCCTTTGGGCCCTAGTGGCCAACATTTTTGTGGTTTTTGCTCAATATTTTAGCAGGATATGTTGCAAGGGACCCATGATGGGTTATAAATTTATATTTCAATAGATCATGCAGTGAACTTGATTGACAATGGCTTCCAATTTGTTGCACAAAATAAAAGTGAAAAGCATACCTTTCCTCAGCATCTAGGGCACGGATTAAAGAGATCACGAAACAAATTTCAAGAAACTGATCAAAAACTATTTAGATCTCAAGCGAATATGGTGCTAAGGTGCACCTCTAAAATAAAACCACAATGGAAACCCCTTTCAAGGGTAAGTATTTCCAAGACTTGGCCTCAAAAATGAATTTTTGGGATGTCCTTTGTGGTGGATAGCCTCAGCCTAATGCTAACATTAATATTAGGGCTTCCTATAAACCTCTAATAATGCCTAATATTAATCCGAGGAAAACTAGATCAGGATGTCTTAAAGCAGCTAGTGGAACTCCTATTGTTAAGCTTGATATGGGCAACACTCAAACTAGCATTGAATGTCTGGAAAAAGAAGACTAATTTATCATTTCTTGGGTTTTCATCTGAGCCTATCTGCTTTCAAATTCTAGGCTACAAAAAGCTAAAAAACTAAAGGTGTTACAAATCTCTATTTACCCAAATAGTTATTTTCTTGTTTTTTTGCTAATAATGAAGATAGAGAGAAAATATTGCAAGGGTGTCCTTGGTTCTTCGGAAGGATAGGGTTTTTAAGAAGCCTTGGTATACTAAATTTAAATATGAAGAAGATATGCCTTCTACAAGTCCCATGTGGGTTAGATTCTTTGGCCTCTCAATTGAATTATGGAATTCAACTATTTTTTCTTCAATTGGAAACTCTTTGGGAAATTTTATGATGACTTTTCATTGTACTCAAAAATTTGAACATGTTATTTATGCTCAAAGCTATGTTTTAATGGATTTTGACAAACCTCTACCTAAAAATATCATATTACAATTTGGGGAGGACACTTGGGAGCAAGTAGTAGACTATGAGAACATTCCTTTTTGTTGTAGAATTTTCCATGAATATGGTCATTTGGCTAGTGTTTGCCTAAATAAAATTCCATATCAAAAGAAAGAAGATACAAATTTAATAGGTTTCCAAATGCCTAAGAAGAAGAACACTCTAAAAAAATGAGTTATTAAGGATCAATCAAATTTACCGACTAATATGTTTGAAATTCTTTCCATAAATGATGCCCTAGGTGAGGAATAGGAAATAATGGAAACAAAAATCCTAGAAACACAATATAGAGATGAAAGGAATAACTCATAGACAAATCAAAAAATCAAAAGTATTCAAAAAAAAGGGAGAAAATATACACAAGAAAAAAATCTTATAAATGTTGAGACTTCAAATAATACGAGTCCCAAGATAGACTCGTTAAACCTTCCATGAACAATTTGGCTTTGTACCTACATTCTTCAAGATTAGAAGACATCCCAGATTCAATTAGAGTAAGTCAAGAAACAGAGAAAAAACTGAAGATAGATTATAATCAAAATGTAGGTTGCAAGACCAATCAACATAATATGGTAAAATAACGTGAAAAGCTTGTAGAGGAAGGTAAGATTAATTCTCTTACCAACTATTTTATCCCTAGTATTAATGAAGATCATCACTTGGAATATTAGAGGACTCAAAGGGAGTCTTTCAAAACAAAATGAAATTAGAATAATGATTCAAATAAACCATCCTCATCTTGTTTTTCTTTAAGAAACAAAGATGTCAATAGAGGAAATAGATACAATTGCTAGTAAAATCTGGCCAATTAGAAAAGTTTTTTTCCCTCAGTTCCTAGGGGATTTCTGGTGGAATTGCTTACCTTTGGGATCCAAAATAACCATATGGTTGGAATTTGGGGTCTTTTGGCTATATATATTCAAAGTAGACATTCCAACCAAATTATGCTTTGTATAACTATTTATGCTTCAAATTCTTTGGAGGAAAAGAGAAGATAGTGGAAGGATATAAGTTATATTATCTCTCATTTTTCTTAATCTTGGATCTTGATAGGAGGAGATTTCAATACCATCCTCTTTTTAGATGAGAAAATAGGGGGAAATAGATATTTATACAAGAGCACTGACCTCATGAATGAATATATTGCAAACCTTCATCTTGTTGATATCCATGCAGATAATGGCCTTATGATGGTCTAACAGAAGGTAAGGCTTAGCTTGTATCATGAAGAGATTGGATAGGTTCCTGCTCTCTAATCATTTATTAATCCATGGTCACATTCCTAAAGTGAAGACCCTTAACAATGTTGGTTCAGATCACTGGCCAGTCATGGTGGAAATTTGGAAAACCAATGTGAGTTTCTCTCCTTTTCAATTTTAGTTAATGTGGCTTAAAGATAGTTCCTTCAAACCTCGAGTGCAACAATGGTGGAAGGAAGGTAAACCAAGATATGGGACTAAGATGTACTATTTTTCCAAAAGGCTGCAATATATTAAATCCAAAATCAATACTTGGAACCGAAAGGAGTTTAGGGATGTTCAAAAAAAAAACATGAAGTTATTGCTCAACTTGAAATTTTGAATAATAAAATTCGTGTATATGGTCTCACAGAGAGCAGAAGTACAAATGAAATTAGACTCATAGCTCAGTTAGAGGAATGGGAAAAAAGAACTCTTATGAAAGCAAAAATATTGAATTCAATGGCTCAAAGAAGGATATCAAAACACAAATTTCTTCCACAAATCTCTTCTAGATAGAAGATCTCACAACTTTATTTATTCCCTAAATTAATATTCTGGAGAGGTTGTCTACACTTGGGATGGCATGAACTCTATTGTTGTGAATTATTTTTCCAATATTTTTGTCGGTACTCCTCTTGACTCGGATTCTCAACAAAATATTCTTCAAGCGATCCCTTCTCTTATCACTTCTGAGGAGAAATTATTTTGACTACTCCTCGTTACTATTAATGAGCTTCAACAAGTGGTTTTTAAAATACAAAAAGAGAAAACCCGAGGTCCTCGATGGTTTTCCCATTGAGTTCTACCAATATTTCTAGGATATCCTTCATGCTGATTTATTATAGGTGATGGAAGAAGCCAATAAATCCAAAAAAAAAAATTAAGGTTATCAATAAAAATTATATAACTCT
The DNA here is from genome assembly GCA_028583015.1 of Wollemia nobilis. Taxonomy (NCBI): domain Eukaryota; kingdom Viridiplantae; phylum Streptophyta; class Pinopsida; order Araucariales; family Araucariaceae; genus Wollemia; species Wollemia nobilis. Next base: position 16,130,884 of record JAQPPZ010000753.1, on the reverse strand, counting down.
TTTCCCAAAATCTCAATAGGCTTAATCATATCTCAAATGTTATACCTATTTCTTTATGTAATGTTCTTCTAAAAATCATTACTAAGATCATGGTAGAAAGGTTGAAGCATATTTTGCATAAGATTATTTCTCCTAAACAAGGAGGTTATGTGGAAGGGTGTCAAATAGTGGATGAGATAGTTCTTGCTAAGGAAGCCATCCATTCCATGGAAATGCAAAAATATCCCTATATATTCATTCGTTTAGACTTATCCAAAGCTTATGACAGAGTGGATTGACACTTCCTTATCAAATTTTTGAGGCAATTTGGTTTCTCTCAAGATTGTATGGATTGGATTATGGGTTGTATATCTTCAGGTATTCTAATAAGTTCTTATCAATGGTAGGCCTTCACAAGCTGTCCCTGACTTCTAGAGGTATTAGACAAGGTGACCCCCTCTCCCCTTATTTATTCATCATTTGTGTTGAATGCTTGGGTAGGACTATAACCAAATATAGAGACAATAAAACACTCGAGGGACTTACCACTACTCATGGAGCTAGGCCTATATCTCATCTTAAATTTATTGATGGCTCTACTTGTTAGGTAAAGCTATAGTTAAGGAAGCTTCTAAAATTAAGCAAATCATTAGCTATTTTTCTAAGGCTGTCGTGCATTTGATTAATGAAGAAAAGTCTAAAGTCATTTTCTTTTACCGCTCTACCAGATAGGAATCCATGGTCTTGGATAAATTAATATATAAGAAGACCTCCCTTCCAATCACTTATTTAGGCATCCCTATCAATACTCAAAGATTAAAAAAACAAAGACTGGAATTGATTGTTGGACAATGTTAAGAAGAAAATTGGAAAGTGGGCCAATAGATGGTTTTCTTTTGGAGGTAGAATTACCTTGGTAAAATTTGTCCTTCAAGCTATACCTATTTATATTTCTACCATGTTTAATATCCTAAAGAATGTTCTTCGATAATTGGATCACATTAATCATCGGTTCCTCTAGAGTGGTACTAAGGACAAAATAAAATTGGCCTTGGTGAAATGGGACACTTTATATCTTCCTAAGAATGAAGGGGGGTTAGGATTTTGGTATGCTATTAATAACAACAAAGCTTTAACTACTAAATTATATTGGAGGATTTTACATAACCCCAATGCCCTTTGGGCCAATAATCTTCGTGCTAAATATACTGACAACAAAAGTCCTAAAGACCTTATTCGCTATCAATTACCTACCAAAGGTTCTCTCATTTTAGTGGTCCTTAAGGCTGGTGAGGATTTTATTAAAGAAAATTTTTTTTTGGATCATTCATAATGGTTAGTAGGAAAATTTTTGGACAAATTCTTGGGATGGTCACTAGCCTTTGATAACTCAGTTTCTTTATTGGAGGTCTTGGATGGAGGAGCTTCATCGAGCTAATTGGATAAATGTGTCTAATTATTGTTGATACCATACTGGTAATTCAGAGGTTGGTAGATATTGGATCTCTATTGAGGACTGGCCTATTCAAATTCCATAAAATTCAAAGACAAGATATCCAATGCATCCTGCATATGAGAAACACTACTAAGGGTGAGTATTCAATTGCTAAAGGTTATTTGACCTTATGCCATAATAATCCCAATCAATTTTATGATGTATTTTCTCAGTTGTGGGCTTAAAAGCTCTAGCCTAAGGTGAGGTCCTTTACCTAGATTTTATTGCATTGTAAGGTGCTAACTGGTGAGCAACTTATGAAATATGGTTTTCATGGCCCTTTTATATGTGAAATGTGTGGAGAGAATGTAGAAACTCTTAGCCTTATTTTTATTGAGTGTACTTCAGCCTCTAAGCTATGGAGGAGAATGGCCATCTTACTTGGCTTACAATGGTCCAATTTTTCTACTTTTGAACAACTTTGAAGGGATTGGCTTAATTAGGAGGGTGTTGATTATTTCATTAGGTAGTTAGTTTGGATGGGTTCTACCAGTCTACCTTGGAATATCTAGAAGGAACAACCAAATTTTCAATAAAGAAATAAAGGATATTCATTATATCTAGAAAAATACCATTGCCAACTTAGTTGAATCAGTCTAATAGCTCCTTAATAACACCAAAACTCCCACCAAATATGGGATCAAGTGATGCAAATATTGAATATTAACTCTTTTAAGGGCAACCATATTAAAGAAAATGTGAGTAATTGTAAGATGAAAAGAACAAGAAATTGGTATCCTCCTCCTAAGGATTATGGAAAAGTCAATACCTATGGAGCCTCTAGGGAAAACCCTAAAAAAGCTAGTGTAGGAGGAATTGGTAGACTTTTAGATGACTCCTTGGTTTTCACTTTTGCTGAGAACTTGGGTATCCTTTCCAATAACCTTGTTGGGGGGTATGGTATCCTCAGAGGCCTACAAGAGGATGCTAGGGTTGGATGGGAAAATGTGTTGGTTGAATATGACTCCCAACTCATGATTAATATTTTGAAGACTCCTAAGAATCATAATTTTGATTGGAGAATGAAAAGAATTATTGAGAAGATTCAATTAATCCAAATGGGATTTTGAAAGTGAATTACAATCATGTGGTCAGATAACAAAATAGAAGTGTTGATGCTTTAGCTAATTGGGCATTGATAAAAGGTGATCTTACTTACTATGGCCACCCTCCCAAATGGTGGGCTTCACAAATAAGGGAAGCTCCGCTTTTTATCCTTTCTTTGGATGGCTCCGATTACTATAGGTACATAGTTCCTTTTTTCTTTATTTTTTCTTCTCTTTGGTTTGGTCAGGGTATTTTATTGCCCTAGCTTAGATATATCTTTCTTATGTTTCCTCTATTGAATCTTGTCTTAAAAGTATTTTGGCCTAGAAAGGTCGTAGTTGTGTTTTATTTTTTTGTTTTCCTTTTTTTTTAGTTTTTCGAGGGGTGTGTGTGTTTTTTTGTACTATTTTGTTTTTGTGTTGTTTTAGTTGTTTTTTTGTGTTTTTGTTGTTTTTTATGTTTATGTATTTTTTTAAGTGTTTGTATGTTGTTTTGTTGTTTTTATGGTTTTCTTATGTGTTTTATGTTTTGTTTTTTGTTGTTGTTTTTTTTTAATTTAATTATTTATTTGATTTTTTAGTTTTTTATTGTTTTTATGCTTTTATGTTGTTTTTTTTTGTTTTGTGATTTTTATTTTGTTTGTTTGTTTTTTGTTTGGTTGTCTTTGTTTTTTTTATGTTCTATTTTTTGTGTTTTCTTATGTTTTTGTGTTTGTTTGTTATTTTTTTTTTTGTTTTAGGCATACTCACTGAGTGTGCCAAAGGGGTAGGCTAGGTGTGAGCCCTAGGTATTTTTGGTGGAATAGATACCTATGCCTCCTTAGGACTTACCCAAAAGTGGCATCCCATTTGGGGTGTTTTTCACAAAATAAAAAGACAATATTGTGGCATCAATGGATGGGGCACATTAGTGAGAAAATACTTCAAAAATTAAAAATTAAAGGTATGGTTGAAGGAGTTTCTTATTACCCATTAAATTTTGATTTTTGTGAGCACTATATTTTTGGAAAGCAAATATGAGTCAAGTTTCCCAGTAGTGCTACAAGATCTAAAGGAATTTTGCATCTAGTTCATAGTGATGTGTTTGGACCTACAAAAGTACCATCATTAGGTAAATTTATCTATTTTATTATATTTAAAGATGACTTCTCAAAAATAACTAGGTACTTTTTATGGTATAAATCTAATTTTTCCAAAAAAATTAAAAAGTTTAAGGCTCTTGTAGAAAATCAGACAAAGAAAAAGATAAAGGTTTTGATAAGTGACGATGGTGGTGAGTATTGCTTTAATGAATTTGAATAGTTTTGCAAGGAATGTGAAATAGAAAGGTAGAGAACAACTTTGTATACTTGACAACAAAATGGAGTTACAGGATGGATGAATAAGACATTGATAGAGAGAGTCTAAAGAGGAATATTCAGAGGAATAAGGTGAGGAGAAATCTGAAGATGCAGAATCTAGAACTCTAATTTGATGAGATAATATTGAGTGATAAGACTCCATAAATGTATATCCCTTCAAATTTATGTTTTGCATTTAATTTATTAGTTACTGATGAAGAACCCAAGACTATAAAGGAGGCACTTCAATCAAGAGATAATAAGTAATGGAAAAGGGATATGAAGGAAGAAATGGAGTCCCTATATAAAAATAAGACATGGGACTTGGTGAAACTACCCACTGGAAGAAAACATGTTGGTTGTAAGTGGTTATTCAAGAAAAAGTCAATGTAGAAGGAAATTTGGAGAAGTACAAAGCTCACCTAGTAGCAAAAGGATTTTCTCAAGTTGAGGGAATTGAATTTGGTGAGATTTTTCTCTCTTGTGGCTAAACTAACATCAATTAGATTTGTCGTCGGCTATTTATACTACTTTTGGTTTTGAACATATGGATGTAAAGATAGCTTTTCTACATGATGAACTTGATGAAGACATATATATATATATATATATATATATATATATATATATATATATCACATACAAAATGCTATAGGGTAAAAGGTAATGAGGAATTGGTATGCAAGTTGAAGAAGTATATTTACAATTTAAAGCAATATCCAAGAATGTGGAACCAAAAACTTGACAGGTATGTTTTGACACTTAAGCTTCAAAAAAGGAAAGCAGATCCATGTGTTTATTTCAAAAAGGAAGGTGAAAATTTTGTAAGCATTGTTTTGTATGTGGATGACATGCTATTAATTGGTAACAATAAGGAGATGATAAAGTTACTAAAATCTCAATTATCTTCCGAATTCGACATGAAGGATTTGGATGCTGCAATATTTATTTTTGTTATGGAAATAATAAGGGATCATGCAAATATAAATTTATGGTTAAATAAAAGGAAATATATTGATTTGATACTATAGAGGTTTAAGATGCATGATTATAAATCACTATGTACTCCATATAATGTTGGTCAAAAGTTATATGTTGAATAGTATCCTAAAATAGATGAGGAAATTGAAGAAATACATCATGTTTGTTATGTCAACACTATTGGTAGTCTAATGTATGCAATGGTATGTACTAGACTTGATATTGCACATGCAGTGGAAGTTGTTAATAGATATATGTCCAATTAAAGAAAGGAACATTAGACTACTGTGAATATGATCTTCATATACCTACGTGGAACTATAGATTATGCTATCTATTACCAAGGAAAATGTGGATATAATAATATTGTAAATTTGCAAGGCTTTGTAGATGCTGACTAGGCTAGACATCTTGACAAGAGAATATCCACGAGTGCTTATGTTTTCAGGTTGTTTAGAAGGGTAGCAAGTTGGATGAGTAAAAATCAATCAGTGATTACTTTATCCATTATAAAAGTAGAGTACATTACATCAACTCATACTTGTAAAGAATCAGTGTGGTTATAGAGGTTGTGTTCAATAGTTGATCTTAAGAAAAAATCTATGAGAGTTGACAACAATATTCAAAATGTAATATTTTTGGCAAACAATCCTAATTTTCATGATCGATCAAACATATTGATATCAAGTACCATTTTGTGAGAGATAGTTGAAGATAAGCAAGTGATGTTGGAGAAATTTAATACAAAGAATAATATTGTTGATTCATAAAAAAGGTTGTACCTGCTCAAAAAATTTCTTGGTGTAGAATTGTTGAGCAAGGTGCAAGCAATAGTATTGTCATTGTTGTCAACACGATTAGATAGATCTGTTGATGCGAGTGGACGGGAAGTTCAAAAGCTATTTAGATGCGAGAGACGAGAGCTCAAAGGTTACTCGGAGTATGTACAAATATTTTCCAAGAAGACCGAAGAGGCATATATGCAAAATATCAAAGAAAAAGACAAGTAAGAAAAGTGTCGCGATATCCAGACATATACGAGCAGGCAAGAAAAACTATCATGATTTCATGACATGTTGGAAGAGAGAGAAAAAACAAGAAAAAATGTCACGATTTCGCGACATGTTGGAAGAGAGAGAAAAAGCAGGAAAAACTATCGCAATTTCGCAACATGTTGGAAGAGAAAAATCCAAGTGGAAAAACTGTCATGATTTCGTGACATGTTGGAAGAGAAAAAGGCAAGTAGAAAAATTGTCGCGATTTCATGACATGTTGGAAGAGAAAAAGGCAAGTGGAAAAACTGTCGTGATTTCGCAACATGTTGGAAGAAAAAGAGAAAGCAGGAAGAAGTGTCACGATTTCACGACAAGTTTGAAGAAAGAGAACAAGTAAGAAAAGTGTCGTGATTTCGTGACATGTCGCATTTTCATGACTAAAATAGGAGAGAGAAAGTAAGTTGGAAAAGTGTCACAATTTTGTGACATGTCGCATTTTCGCGACTAAAATAGGAGAGAGAAAGTAAGTTGGAAAAGTGTCACGATTTCATGACATGTCACATTTTCATGACTTGGAAAGGGCAGGAAGGAAGAGAAAGAAAAAGTGTCACAATTTCACGACATGTCGCATTTTCACAACTCGAAAATGGCAGGAAGGAAGAGAAAGAAAAAGTGTTGCAATATCGCGACATGTCGCATTTTCACGACAAAAGAAAGAGAGGAAGCGTACGGAAGAAGAACTATCACGATTTCACGACAAAAGCAGAAAGCAAGACTTCAGAAGCAAAAGTTTCATGATTTCATGACAAAAGCAGAGAAGACTTCAAATGCAGAAGTGTCACGATTTCATGACAAAAGAAGAGAAGAATACTTTGAATGCAGAAGTGTCGTGAGTTTGCGACAAAAGCAAAGAAGCTAAGTACTGAAGCAGAAGTGTCATGATTTCATGACAAAAGCAAAGAAGAAGACTTCGAAGGCAGAAGTGTCGCGATATCGTGACAAAAGCAAAGACGAAGTATACAGAGGCGAAAGTGTCGCGATATCATGACATGTTGCATTTTCGTGGGCCAAAGCAAAGAGAAAGAGGAGAGAGAAAAAAGTGTCACGATATCGTGACATGTATTTTCACGGGCCTAAGCAAAGAAAAAGAGCAAGGAGAAAAAGTGTCACAATATCGCAACATGTTGTTTTTTTGCGGGCCTAAGAAAAACAAAGAGAAAGGAGAGAAAGTGTCACGATATCGTGACATGTATTTTTGCGGGCCAAAGCTAAGAGAAAGAGCAAGGAGAAAAAGTGTCATGATATCACGACATGTTGTATTTTCATGGTTAATTTGAAACCGACAAAGACCGACGAACAACCGACTAAATTTAGGGTTTATAGTTGTCATGAAATCCGACTAAGATTAGGATTTATAGCCAACTAAGATTAGGGTTTTCATCTCAAACATTCTGTTATAAAAGGAGGACTATTTGGAGATTTGAGATGAGGTTGAAGAGTGCAAAGTTCGGTCGAAGTGCGCAGAGAGAAAGTCGTGTTGAATCATGCTAAGTGCAAAATTCATAAAGAGAGCAGAGTGCGCAAAAGGGAGAAGATGATCATGAAGTTTTACTGTAACGAAGTAGAGTGTGCGAAGTGATTGCGTAGAGAGAGCCAAGTGCGCAAAATGCAAAAATTTGGAGTTCGATCAGGTGTTATTGTGATTGTGTAGAGAAATCAAAGTGAACAGAGAATGCAAAGGTGAAGAAGACCAGTCAGGGTCTTGCAAAAGCAAAGGTATCTTAAAAAAAAACTTCTAGTTTCAAATTGAAGTCCAGTTTGCAGCTTGGCATCAGGGTTTGGTGCTCCTTTCTGTTGGTGCAGATAAATCAGGGGTTGGTGCTCCTTCCAGTGGGTGCTGGTAAATTGATTGTAAAGTTGGTGCTTTGCAAAGGCTAGATTTGTATGGTATTCCAAGCAGTCATTTTTGAGGAGTAGCCACATTGGTGAACCTCGTTAAATCTTGTGTTGTGTGATGTTCTCTTGTGATACTTGTTTTATCTGGTTTTAAGGTTTCATTATTTCTATTTTAAGATTTGTGAATTTAAGTTTAAAGAGCTACACTGATTCACCCCCCTCTCAGTGTCATTGTGAGACTAAAAATTGGTATTAGAGCTAAGTTCCTGTACAATCTTAACCGGCTAGGGTGATCTTGGAAGTAACACAATGGTAGGTGATGAAGCTCTTTTCATGGCATTTGAAGAAGTACAATCAGAAAAGGAAGGATTGAACTCTGAAGTATGTGGTGAAAACCCTGAGGTTGAAGTAGATTTAGAAGGTGGGTTGATCTCTGCACTTGAAGAGTGGAGAATAGAGAGGAAAAAGAATAAGAAAATTTCAAAAAGGGTTGAGGATGCAAATGAAATCATAACCAGTTTGAAAGTATAGATATAAGAATCCAAGAAAATCTCCGAAGATCTCGAAGTGCAAATAACCATGAAAATAGATTATTGCAGCAATCTAGAAGAAGAGATTGTTGGTTTAAGAATGCAGCTAGAAGAGATGAATAATAAAATTAGTTGTTATCACAAACATGAAGAAAGTTCTATGAAGCTGGAGAAGATCATAAATGACCAAAGGCCTGTAGGCATCAAATTTGGTCTAGGTTTCATCGAAGGAGAATCATCAAGTGGATCAAATGCCAGAAATATAGAATCCATAAAGAATGAAGATAAGAAACAGGTTGATCAAGGAAAAATGTCTCATGAAAAAGAAAGCAATAATGCCAGGTACAAAAGGAGAATTGACAATGATGGATTCACCAATGTCACACATCAAATAAGGAGAAGACCTATGGCTCCTACGGCAACATGGCAAATACCATCACCCAGGTTCAATTATCCCTTTTCTGGTTTCTATTTTAAATGCAATGGCTATGGACATAAAATCTCAGACTACAAATATAATGTAAGACCAAGGAATTTCACTAGTAGAAATGTTTTTTCTCCTCTGATGAATTATACAGTAGAATGTTATAACTGTTATAATTTTGGGCACATTGCAAGAAACTGTAGAAGTACATTTACATTAAATCAATTTCAGGGAAGAAAAGTTCAACCAAATAGGATGAGACAAAATAGAAAATTTTTCGTAAAACATGCACAAGCTGTTGATAAGGGAAAGGCAAAACAAGATCCCAAATCTACTATCAAAACAGAGTGAAAATAAAAAGAGCAACTTAAGGAAGAAAAGGAATCCTTAATCGTACAAACAACATTTAAAGCACAGAATAAATATGTACCATGGATACTGGATAGTGGATGCTCCAGTCATATGACAGGTAACAAACAAAAAATTGAGAAGTTACAAAAATATGAAGGTGGTTCAGTAAAGTTTGGAAATAATGATGGAGCTAAGATAGTTGGCAAAGGTTTAGTTAAAATTATTGACGAAAAAATTAAGTTAGAAGAATTCTTGTTTGTGGATGGTTTGAAACATAACTTGTTGAGCGTAAGTCAGATTTGTGATAAAGGTCATGAAGTAGTTTTTATGAAGTAGGGTTGTGAAGTTAGAAAAATAAACAGTGGAAAATTGATAGCAACTGGATCAAGAAAATCTGGTAACCTATACACACTCTCAAAGACTTAAAAAGGAGCTTGTTTTATTGGATAGGAAGAAGAAAACTGGTTGTGGCACAAGAGACTCGGGCATATCAATTTTTATAATCTAGTAAAAATCACCTCAAAAAGGGCAGTGAGAGATATTCCCACCATCAACAAACCTGCAAACAACATTTGTGCTTCATGCCAAAAGGGGAAACAAACTAGAGTCACATTCAAAACAAAAGAATACTACACAAGCAAACCTTTGGAACTAATACACACTGATTTATGTGGACCCATGAGAACACAAAGCATAAATGCTGACAAATGTTTTATGTTGTGCATTGATGACTATTCCAGAATGACATGGATATTTTTCTTGAAGCATAAATCATAAGCTTTTGATATGTTCAAGATTTTCAAAAACCAGGTTCAGAATGAAATAGGAAAGAGGATCAAATGTTTAAGATTAGATAGAGGAGGAGAATTCATTTCAGAGGAGTTTGCAGAGTACTGTGAAAAATACGATGTTAAGAGACAGTTCTTAGCAGCCAGGAAACCTTAGCAAAATGGAGTGGTAGAAAGAAATAACAGGATAGTGCAGGAAATGGCATGGACTATGTTGGCTGAAAGCAGAGTAGTAGACAGATTTTGGAAAGAAGTAGTCCATACTGCGATGTATATCCAAAATAGGTACATGCTGAGAACACATGAAAGCAAAACTCCTTATGAATTGTGGTTCGGTAAAAGGACAACAACAAAATACCTCAAAGTTTTTGGCAGCAAGTGCTTTATCAAAAGAACTGAAGATAATCTTGGTAAGTTTGAAGATAGAGCGGATGAAGGTATTTTTGTTGGTTATTCGTCAAAAAGCAAAGCTTACAAATGCTACAACAAGAGGCTAAAGAAAATTGTGGACAATGCCGATGTTAAATTTGATGAAGGTAGAGAACGAGTAATTAGCTATGAAACGAACTACCCAATTTATGAAGAAGTTATTGAAGGAGATGAGGAAAACGAAATGGAAAAGATACATAAAATTGACTCAGATGATTTAAGTTGTGATTCAAAAGTGGAAGAAAATAAGAAATTCAAAACAAGCAACTGGCAGAAAAATCATCCTAGAGAGCAAATAATTGGAGACCCCAATGTTGGTGTTCAGACAAGAAGAAGAGTAGTAAGTAACTACTCTCTATTATCCAGCATTGAGCCCAAAAATATTGCTGACACAAGCAAAGATGAAAGTTGGATGAAGGCAATAAATGAAGAATTAGATTATATCAAGAAAAACAAAACTTGGGAGTTAGTACCTAGACCTGCAAATAAAAATATAATCGGGACTAAATGGATTTTTTGAAACAAACTGAATGAAGACGGACAGGTAGTCATAAATAAAGCAAGATTGGTATGTAAGGGTTATGCACAAGTTGAAGGCATTGACTTTGAGAAAACTTTTGCACCAGTAGCTAGACTAGAGGCAATTAGAATGTTTTTGGCTTTAGTAGTCTACAATAATTTCAAAGTTTATCAAATGGATGTGAAATAAGCGTTTTTGAATGGGAAACTTGAAGAAGAGTTTTATATTGAGCAACCAGATGGTTTCCAACTTGGTGATGATCCCAAATTTTTTTGTAAGTTGAAGAAAGCATTATATGGCTTAAAACAGGCACCCCAAGCATGGTATGCAAGGCTAGACAACTATCTCACCCAATAAAGGTTTAAGAAAGGTATGGTGGATAGTAATTTGTATGTCAAAACAAAAAATGGGCATCTTATTGTTCTCGTTGTATACGTAGATGATATCATATTTGGCAGAAGCAAAGATGAGTCATGTAAAGATTTAGCAAATAATATGCAGAAAGAATTTGAAATGTCAATGATTAGTGAACTTTCGTATTTCCTCGGGTTGCAAGTTAATCAAAATAAGAAGGGCATATTTATTTCTCAGGTTAAATATATGAAAGAGATGTTAAAAAAGTTCACAATGGAGGATTGTAAGCTAGTTAGCACTCCCATGACGATAGGCTACAAGTTGAGCAAGGATGACAAATATCCACCTATTTATCAAACCATGTACAGATCTATGATTGGAAGCTTATTGTACCTGATAGCTACCAGACTAGATATTTTGTAGGCAGTACGCATGGTAGCACGATTTCAGGCTAATCCCAAGGAGACTCATGTGATAGTAGTGAAGAGGATTCTTCAGTACCTCAAGGGTACTATGGAGTATCGATTATGGCATCCAAAAGGTAAATACTTCACCCTTATTTCGTATTCAGATGTAGATTGGATAGGATGTGTAGATGACAGAAAGAGTACCAATGGAGGTGCATTCTATCTTGGAGACAGATTGGTCACATGGCACAGTAAGAAACAAGAGTCAGTTCTTTATCGACAGTAGAGGTAGACTATATTGTAGTGACAACATGTTGTACGTAGGTATTGTGGATGAAACAAACCCTAAAATATCTTGGTATTTGCTTCAGTGAGCCAATATCAGTTAAGTGTGATAACACTAGTGCCATTAACATCTCCAAGAATCTAGTTATGCATTCATGCACAAAACACATTGCTATCAGGTATCACTTTTTGAAGGAGAAAGTTGCAGAAGGTGAGGTTAAGTTGGATTTTGTTCCAACTACATAGCAAGTAGCATATATCTTCACAAAACCATTGCTCAAGGAAGTTTTTGAGTACCTTCGCAATAAATTAGGAGTGGTTACACTTCCCAAGAATTGACTAGCTACAGGGATCACATTCTGAGGGGGGAGCATTTAAGTATATGATTATATTTTTGCTCATGTTCATGATTTTTTCTAAGTGTAATAAATTGTGCCTAAGAATGTTGTGCATGGACTCAGGGGGAGTCTACAGTAGCCCTTTGGTATTATTGTCAAAGGGAGAGAAGAGTTACAGGAAATTGCACATGTTGCCAATAATTCCAAAGGGGGAGATTGTTGAGCAAGGTGCAGCAACAGTATTGTCATTGTTGTCAACATAGTCAGATAGATCTGTTGATGCAGTGGATAGGAAGTTCAAAATCTATTCAGATGTAGAAGACAGGAGCTCAAAGGTTACTCAGAGTATGTACAGAGATTTTCCAAGAAGACCGAAGGGGCCTATATGCAAAAGATCAAAGAAAAAGACAAGTAAGAAAAGTGTCGCGATATCGCGACATATACAGCAGGCAAGAAAAACTATCATGATTTCGCAACATGTTGGAAGAGAGAGAAAAAGCAAGAAAAAATGTCACGATTTTGTGACATGTTGGAAGAGATAGAAAAAGCAAGAAAAACTATCGCGATTTCATGACATGTTGGAAGAGAAAAATGCAAGTGGAAAAACTGTCACGATTTCATGACATGTTGGAAGAGAAAAAGGCAAGTGGAAAAACTGTAGCGATTTTGTGACATGTTGGAAGAGAAAAAGGCAAGTGGAAAAACTGTCGCAATTTCGCGACATGTTGGAAGAGAAAAAGGCAAGTGGAAAAACTATCGCGATTTCACGACATGTTGGAAGAAAAAGAGAAAGCAGGAAGAAGTGTCACGATTTCACGACAAGTTCGAAGAAAGAGAACAAGTAAGAAAAGTTTCACGATTTTGCGACATGTCACATTTTAGCGACTAAAATAGGAGAGAGAAAGTAAGTTGGAAAAGTGTCACAATTTTGTGACATGTCGCATTTTCGCAACTAAAACAGGAGAGAGAAAGTAAGTGTGAAAAGTGTCACGATTTTACATGTCACATTTTTACGACTAAAATAGGAGAGAGAAAGTAAGTTGGAAAAGTATCACGATTTTGTGACATGTCGCATTTTTACAACTTGGAAAGGGCAGGAAGGAAGAGAAAGAAAAAGTGTCGTGATTTCACGACATGACACATTTTTGCAACTTGGAAAGGGCAAGAAAGAAGAGAGAAAAAGTGTCGCAATATCGCGACATGTCGCATTTTTGTGACAAAAGAAAGAGAGGAAGCGTACGGAAGCAGAACTGTCATGATTTCGTGACAAAATCAGAAAGCAAGACTTCGAAGGCAGAAGTGTCGCGATTTCGCGACAAAAGTAGAGAAGAAGACTTCAAAGGTAGAAGTGTCATGATTTCACGACAAAAGCAGAGAAGAAGACTTCGAAGGCAGAAGTGTCATGATTTTGTGACAAAAGCAAAGAATCTAAGTATAGAAGCAGAAGTGTCGCGATTTCGTGACAAAAGTAGAGAATAAGACTTCGAAGGCAGAAGTTTCATGATATCGCAAAAAAATCAAAGACAAAGTATACGGAGGCGAAAGTGTCGCGATATCACATGTTGCATTTTTGCGGGCCAAAGCAAAGAGAAAGAGGAGAGAGAAAAAAGTGTCATGATATCATGACATGTATTTTTGTGGGCCTAAGCAAAGAAAAAGAGCAAGGAGAAAAAGTGTCACGATATCGCGACATGTATTTTCGCGGGCCCAAGCAAAACAAAGAGAAAGGAGAGAAAGTGTCGCGATATTGTGACATGTTGTATTTTCATGGACCAAAGCTAAGAGAAAGAGCAAGGAGAAAAAGTGTCACAATATCGTGACATGTATTTTCATGGTTAAGTTGAAGTCAACGAAGACCGACGAACAACTGACTAAATTTAGGATTTACAGTTGTCATGAAAGTCGACTAAGATTAGGATTTACAACCGACTAAGATTAGGGTTTTCATCTCAAACATTCTGTTATAAAAGAAGGGTTGTTTGGAGATTTGATATGAGGTTGAAGAGTGCAAAGTTCGGTCGGAGTGCGTAGAGAGAAAGTCGTGTCGAATCGTGCTAAGTGTGAAATTCACAAAGAGAGCAGAGTGTGCAAAAGGGAGAAGACGATCGTGAAGTTTGACTGTAACAAAGAAGAGTGTGCGAAGTGATTGCACAAAGAGAGCCAAGTGCACATAATGCAAAAATTTGGAGTTCAATTAGGTGTTGCTATGATTGCACAGAGAAATCAGAGTGCACAGAGAATGCAAAGGTGAAGAAGACCAGTCAGGGTCTTGCAAAAGCAAAGGTATCTTACAGACAAACTTATAGTTTCAAATTGAAGTCTAGGTTGCAGCTTGGCATCCAGGATTGGTGCTCCTTTCTGTTGGTGTGGATAAATCAGGGGTTGGTGCTCTTTCTAGTGGGTTTTAGTAAATTGATTGTAAATTTGGTGCTTTGCAAAGGCTGGATTTGGATGGTAGTCCAAGCAGTCATTTTTGAGGAGTAGCCACATTTGTGAACCTCGTTAAATCTTGTGTTGTGTGATGTTCTCTTATGATACTTGTTTTATCTGGTTTTAAGGTTTCATTATTTTTGTTTTAAGAGCTATGAATTTAATTTTAAATAGCTACACTGATTCACCCCCCCTCTCAGTGTCATTGTGATACTAACAAGAATATCTATGGGTATTATTTCCCTTGATAGTTGATAATGGCAATTTTTAGCGCCCATGGAAAGTATTCAACAAGTGGGAGAATGTTGAAATTGTGTTGAATATTTTCCATGTTATTCAAGTAGGGTTAAATCTAAGAGTACTAGGCACTTTACCCCTATACTCATCAGGTTTTGGGGCCAGGTCGGGCCTCGAGTGAGGGTACAAGGGTGGTAGCCCTTGTTCGAGGATCCGAGGGCGATAGCCATTAGAGAAATTTTTTGAGGGGTTTAATATATTTTTTAGATCCATATGGGTGATATTGGTTTAATGTATAGTTGACCCATGGATTTGCACCCATGGTATTGTAATTCCCCTTCTTGTGTTGTTGGTATATGAAATAAAATTTGAATGAGGGTTTTTGTGTGTGAAATGTGCAAGCAATGTAATCACAAGAGAAAACAAATGAAACATAGATAAGGATATTATTGTATTGGATATGGTCAAGTTTATACAATAAGGAAATATTCTTGCTAGGATTTTTCCCGAAAGGGTTTCCTAGGATAAATTCTTGTGTAATGTGTTTCTTCTTCTATGTTTTTCCTTTGATTATGCACTTACTACTTTTCTAGATTTTGTTTATTGGGGTATTATTTATCTTCAATGTCTCCCTAATTTTAGAAACTAAATTTTTAATTTTGCAATTTTTTTTTTTTTGATGTTGAAATCCTTTTGTCCCAAATAAATAAATTTGCAAATACTCCAAACTTTTTAAACTTTCAAAAATAAAACCAAACAAAATATGCTTCAAAAACTTGAATACTTGAAAAAACCAAATAAATTAATTTCATTCCTTATCACTCCAAAATTTTATAGCACCTTAAGCAAATTAATCTAGTTAGTAGACCACCTTATAACTCCAACCTTAAAAATATGCTAAAAACAAAATTATTTAAACATACTAACCTTATCACTCCAACTAAAAACTTATTTCTTGATGTAGGAGCATCCGGTGGTCAAGGAGCAATCTTGCATCCTCCAAATCATTTAATTGTTCGCTTTTATTTCTAAGTATTTGTGTTGGGTTTGTTTCAAATCTTGGCCCAAGAGGGAGTTTTCGTAAGAAAAGAAAAAGAAGGAGAAGTTTTAGAGTAAAGGGCTCAAGTTGCGTTGGGGTCGCGATATCGCGACTATTTCCGCCAAGGTGAAGGCGAAGGGACCGTGGGTCGCGATATCGCGACAAGTTTGAAGACAAGCTTGTGACACGCGTCAAAGCAGAAACGGAAGTTAATTAAATGCAGACACGCGTCCTCCACGTGTATTAAAGTGACACGGTCAGCCGAAGACAAAGCAGAAAAGGAAATTAATTAAACGCGCGGGCTGCCACGAAGATTGAAATTGAATTTCGTGACCGCGTGTATTAAAGATGGGGATGGTCTTCACAACAGTACAGAGCATGGACTTTATGGGCGAAACAGAGGCACGAAAGGACGATCGACCAAGGCGGCGTTTGCAGGTCAGAGAAGAGCTTTAATGAGGGTTTCATGGTGGGTAAGGCAGGGGGCATTTATTGTGAGAAAATTTGAGGAGTCGACCGAGGGAGAGAAAAAAAATTAGAATTTGAATTTGTTAGGCAGGGCATTGATGGCCGAGAGGATCGGGAGCCTCGTTAAAAACCCGAAATGTTGTAAGGATGGGGATGGTGAAGTTCGGGATTGGGGGGAGAAGTGTGATACTGGAGAGAATACGTAACCCGTATCATGCTATTTTTTTTTAATGAAATTACCATGAAATTACGTGAAGGTGTTTGTGTGAATCCCGGCTTGCCATCAGTGGTATCAGAGCGGGAGCTCCTGAGCGTGTAACAGATCGTCGGAGAGAGGCAGTTGCACCAGGATCTGTGGAAGAATTCTTGAAAAAAAAAAATAAATAAATAAATAATAAATAATACAGAGACAAAAAAAATATATATATATATCATGCCTCCACGAAGGAACCGTGGCGGAGCAGGAAATGTGGTACCGGTCGAAGACTTCCGGGCCTTGCAAAGACAAGTTCAAGCATTGCAAGCAGAGTTACGCAGAAGGCGCGAACCCAGAGGGAAGAGGAAAGTGAAGATGAAGTTGAAGAGGAAGAACGGTCGAGGAAGAAGCGAGAAGGTGTGGATCCTGCTCGAGGCCCGGTTGTATAAGGCCATCTCTCGGATTGGAAAACAGACCAAAAATGGAGGTGTCTACCTACTCGGGAAATCTGAATCCAGAAGAAGTGATTGGTTGGATAAATGATTTAGAGGAATATTTTGAGTATGAGGAGATTGAAGACCCTAACCGGGTCAGATTTGCTAAGACCAAGTTAAAGGGTCATGCCAGCATTTGGTGGAGGGGAATGCAGTTGGAGAGAAACGAGAAGGGGGAAAGAAAGAATAACAAGATGGGATAAAATGGTGGAGAAGCTTAAAAGACGGTTCATCCCGGCGGATTACGAGTTGGATCTGCTAAGAAAAATGCGAGCTTGAGACAGGACAAACAAAACTGTCCAAGAGTACATTGAAGAATTTTACAAAATTTCTATTAGAACGGGGCATTTAGAGGCAAATAAAGAGAAAGTAGCCCGTTACATTAATGGGTTGAGGCTTGGTATCCGGGAAGAAGCGAGCCTGGTTCGAGTAAACACCATTGAGGATGCCTATCAATTTGCCTTGAAGGTAGAAGAAAAGTTAAACGAGGCGGTTTGAAGGCAAGCAAAGAGGAAGAGGCCGAGGTGGAAGGAGCTGGTGGGAGGACCGGTGGAGAAAAGTACAAGGATCCAAAGAAGGCTAGGGAAGCCGGTAGTAACCGGGACCAAAAAGACGAAGATGTTTATCGGCCCGAGATCGGAAACGACTACCCAAGAGGACGGGGTGGATACGGACGAGGGTTTGGAAGGGGAGTATTTCGTGGAACATGTTTCCACTGTGGTGAAGAAGGACACGGGGCATTTGAATGTCCACAACATCGAGAAAGAACAAACAAGAGGCCTGAGGGCCCAGCCAGAGCTGCTGTGGCAGAGGAGGATGCTGAATCTGAGCATTCCGAAGAAGCGGAGAGAGGAGAAACAATGGTTGTAAGAAGAGTCTTGTTGAACGAGGAGAAGGACACAGACCAGAGGAAAAGTTTATTCCGCACTAGATGTAAATGTGCGGGCAAGGTTTGCAATATCATTATTGATAATGGTAGCACGGATAACCTGGTTTCAGAGGAAATGGTTACGAAGTTACAGTTAGAGAGGAAGAAACACCCACACCCATACCGGGTCGCATGGTTACAAAAGGACCACGGAGCCTTGGTCAATGAGCAGTGTTATGTTAAATTTAACGTTGGGAAGTATTGTGATGAGGTCTGTGTGACATCTTACCCATGGATGTTTGCCACATGTTCTTGGGGAGACCCTGGCAGTTTGATCGGAGTGCAGTACATGATGGCCGTGCCAACACCTACTCATTGACAAAGAATGGTGTACGCCATAAGCTAAAGCCCTTGAAGGATACAGATGAAAAGGTGTGTAATATTTCCAAAGTCTGTTTAGTTGAGGGGAGAGAGTTTCTGAATGGGTTAAAGCATGAACATTTATGTTATGCAATAATTCCAAGAGTTAGGGGGAAGGAATGTCGGGATACCCCAACAGAAGTTCTAAATCTGCTGGAGGAATTTCCAGACATTGTGTCGACAATGTGCCTGAGGGCTTACCCCCTGTGAGAAAAATTAGCCACCATATAGACTTAGTACCGAGGATCAAGCACGCCAAATAAAGCTGCACACGGGATGACACCTGTAGAGGCGAGGGAGTTAAATAGACGAGGTCCAAGAATTATTAGAAAAGGGATTAATTCGGGAAAGTTTGAGTCCATGCGCAGTACCTGCGATCTTTGGCGCCAAAGAAGGATGGAGAATGGAGGATGTGTACAGATTCACGGGCCATCAACAAAATTACTATTAAGTACAGATTCCCGTTACCAAGAATGGATGATATCATGGATTGTTTAAGTGGAGCTGAGTACTTTACAAAGATTGACCTAAAAAGTGGGTATCATCAGATCCGTATCCGAGAGGGGGATGAATGGAAGACAGCCTTCAAGACAAGAGAAGGCCTGTTTGAGTGGTTAGTCATGCCCTTTGGGCTGTCCAATGCACCAAGTACCTTCATGCGGCTGATGAATGAAATGCTGAAAGAATTTCTGGGAAAGTTTGTTATTGTTTATTTAGATGATATATTGATATTTAGCCGGACCCTGGAGGAACACATGATGCATATCAGGAGAGTCTTTGAAAAGCTGCAAGAAGAACAGTTATTAATAAATTTGAAAAAGTGTAATTTTGTCAAGAAGGAATTGGTATACTTGGGGTTTGTAATCTCAGTAGAAGGCATGAAGATGGACCCCGAAAAGGTGAGAGCCATCATTGAATGGCCTACTCCAAGGAGCACAACAGAAGTGAGGTCATTCCATGGTACGGCCGGTTTTTATAGGAAGTTCATAAAGAACTTCAGCGGTATTTGTGCACCTCTCACCGAGACAATGAGGGGAGATAAAAAGGAGTTCAAATGGACATCGAGGGCTGAAAGGAGCTTTGACACATTGAAGAGAAAAGTTACTGAGAACAGCTGTTTTGGCACTTCCAGGACTTCAACAAGGTATTTCGGGTGGTTGTGATGCCGGTGGCGGTGCAATAGGGGCGATACTGAGTCAAGGAGGCAAGCCAGTTGCTTATTTCAGTGAAAAGTTAAATGATGCTCGGAAGAAGTATTCTGTCTATGATCAAGAATTTTATGCTATAGTTCAGGCCCTGAAAAAGTGGAGACATTATTTATTACCAAAGGAGTTTGTGTTGTTCTGACCATCAGGCTTTGCAATACATTAACGATCAGACAAAACTGAACCAAAGGCACATGAAATGGGTGGAGTTCCTCCAAAGTTATACCTTTGTACTAAAGCACGAAGTGGGAAGTCAAACGGGGTTGCGAGATGCCTTAAGCAGAAGGCAGACTCTGCTGACCAGATTGACAGTGGAAGTAGTGGGGTTTGAAGAACTGAAGGATCTATACCCTGCAGATCCGGATTTTGCAGAAGCTTGGAAGGCTTGCTCAATACCTCTTACCATAGATAGAACAAAATGGTTGGATTTCTTAATCCAAGACGGGATCTTGTTCAAGGGCGATAAGTTGTGCATTCCCAGAAGTTCCATGTGGGAGAATATAATCAAAGAAAAGCACAGCGGATGATTGGTGGGCATTTTGGTAGGGATAAGACCATTGCCTTGGTTGAGGAAAATTACTACGGCCACAACTTCGGCAAGATGTACGGAAGTTTGTGCAAAGTTGCGAGAATATGCCGAGATGGCAAAGGGTGTGAAACAAAATACGAGGTTGTACCGGCCATTACACATGCTCGAGAGACCATGGGAGGACATAAGCATGGATTTTGTCCTTGGATTGCCGAGAACACGAGAGAGGAAATGATTCAATATTTGTGGTGGTGGACCGGTTCTCCAAAATGGCACATTTTATTCCCTGCCAAAAGACAAGTGATGCGGTTCACATTCTTTGGGTTGTTCTTCAAAGAAGTGAGTACGACTTCACGGTTTGCCGAGAAGTATAGTTTCGAGACGAGAGATACAAAGTTTGTTGGGTATTTACGGAGAACTCTGTGGAAGAAATTGAAGACAGACTTGAAATTCGGTTCGAGCATACCATCCACGAGACGGATGGACGAGACGGAGGTGGTCAATAGAAGCACTGGGCAATTTCTTGCGGTGTTTGATAGTGGATCAACCCAAGGGATGGGATTTAGTCTTACCACGGGCGAGTTTGCATATAACGGTTCGGTTAATAAAAGCACAAATAAATCACCGTTCCAGATAATATATGGAAACAGCCCGAGGAATGTGTACGAGCTAAGAAAGTTGGACGAGAAGAGAAAAATGTAGTGCCGAGGCAGAAGAATTTGCAGAGCATATAAAAAGTCTGCATGAGGAAGTAAAAAGACAGATTACAAAAATGAACGAGTCAATATAAGACAAGGGCGGACCGGAAGCGGCGGTTCAAGGAGTTCGAGATTGGAGATGAGGTTATGGTGTATCTCGGGGAAGGAGAGATTTCCTGCCAAGACTTACAATAAATTGAAGATGAAAAAGTTTGGGCCATGCAAAATGCGGGAAAGCGGGAGTCAGGAAATGCGTATGAAGTGAAATTACCGAGTTGGCTTGATATTTCACCTATTTTTAATATTTTAGATCTCATGGAATATCATGAGGGAGAAAGTACAGACATGCAAAGTCCAGAACCATGGCAATTTCCAGCCTCTACTTCAAGCACAGATGAGGCCGAGGAAGTATTAGATACCGTGAAGGCCGGAGCACCCGAAGCGAGGCGATATCCTGAGTACTTGATCAAGTGGAGGGGGAGACCAAGCTGAAGATGCAACTTGGTTGTCGAAGGCGGAGGTTGACCGCTTGGGTCTCCCCTTAGCCGAACAAAAGTGAGGGTCACTTTTTTTATTCTACCCGGGTGTACGATGCGAGGAGCATCCGGTGGTCAAGGAGCAATCTTGCATCCTCCAAATCATTTAATTGTTCGCTTTTATTTCTAAGTATTTGTGTTGGGTTTGTTTCAAATCTTGGCCCAAGAGGGAGTTTTCGTAAGAAAATAAAAAGAAGGAGAAGTTTTAGAGTAAAGGGCTCAAGTTGCGTTGGGGTCGCGAAATCGCGACCCCAAGGCGTCGGAAGGGCAATGGCCGGTTTGAGTCACGATATCGCGACTGTTTTCGCCAAGGTGAAGGCGAAGGGACAGTGGGTCGCGATATCGCGACATGTCGCGATATCGCGACAAGTTTGAAGACAAGCTTGTGACACGCGTCAAAGCAGAAACGGAAGTTAATTAAATGCAGACACGCGTCCTCCACGTGTATTAAAGTGACACGGTCAGCCGAAGACAAAGCAGAAAAGGAAATTAATTAAACGCGCGGGCTGCCACGAAGATTGAAATTGAATTTCGTGACCGCGTGTATTAAAGATGGGGATGGTCTTCACAACAGTACGGAGCATGGACGTTATGGGCGAAACAGAGGCGCGAAAGGACGATCTGACCAAGGCGGCATTTGCAGGTCAGAGAAGAGCTTTAATGAGGGTTTCATGGTGGGTAAGGCAGGGGGCATTTATTGTGAGAAAATTTGAGGAGTCGACCGAGGGAGAGAAAAAAAATTAGAATTTGAATTTGTTAGGCAGGGCATTGATGGCCGAGAGGATCGGGAGCCTCGTTAAAAACCCGAAATGCTGTAAGGATGGGGATGGTGAAGTTCGGGATTGGGGGGGAGAAGTGTGATACTGGAGAGAATACTGTAACCCGTATCATGCTATTTTTTTTTAATGAAATTACCATGAAATTACTGTGAAACTGTTTGTGTGAATCCCGGCTTGCCATCATTTCTCCAAAAAAAGAAGCAATAATTCAAAAACATAAAGTAATTTAATAATCTTCACTTATCTCTCCAATATTCAAATAAACTTTATAACCTTTGCTTATCTCTCCAAAAATAAATTAAAATAACTTTATAAGCTTAAGGCTTCTAAATTAAATAAACTTTATAACTTATCTCTTCTCTGTTGTGCATGAATGTCTCAGTCTCATTGTGTTTGCTTCATGTGTGCTCTTGATGCCTTCCAATTTTCACTAATGCTCCTGTCAAACTCACATAATGCAGTTTGAATTTTGTCACATGTGTGTTTGCAAGGGGGGATTGAGACGTTTTACATTCTAATGCTCCTCCATTATTTTGCACCAATCGATTGCACTCCCAACATACGTAACACCAACAATAATCTAATTTGCTTCAATTATCACATAGACATGTGGCTATCAGACACCACTTCTATTGTATAGCTCTTTGTGTAACTTTTTTTGTATGGCTCTTTGTGTTGCTTCTCATTGTTGTTTGTATTGTAATGCTTTATACCTCCTAAATTTTGCTTTCAAATGTAACATTGTAATATTGGAAATAATATGTTGTGTGGCTTCCTTGATGCTGCTCATAGAAAATAATTTTGTTTTAATGTTATGTGCGACTGTATCATGACCCTCTCTTGGTAGATTTTTTTGGTTGTATTTATGTTAGGTTATGCATGATGGATATTTTATTGTAGCTAGATACTTTTTCTAACCAAAGGAATGATTGATAAATTTATGTTCAATTTTTTCAAACATGGTTTTAAAATAAAATATGATGTTGCTAACATATTTGCATTGATGCAGGATCAAGTTGTCTTGTAAATGGGCATATTATTTGGTAGAAGAGCAACCTAATAGATGATATCTTTTCATAGAAGTGACTTAGCATAATTTGCACATAAGTAATAAATAAAATTTTGCTTTCTTGGTTATTGACTACAAAACATTAGTGGATATTATTTGAGTTATATTATGTTCTTGAAAAAATATATAATCTCTTTCAAAGAAAGAGAATGAAGGAAAGTTTTGGTAACCATAATTAATGAGGTGGACTTATTTATTTTCTATTTAAATACAACATTTATTTGAATTTGTCTTTTGGCCTAATGACTTTGCAAAAAAGTTTTGTTATGGATATTTTGTTCTAAAAGACCCAGTAAGAATTTGATCTAACACATTATTATTGTTGTTGCTAATTTTTTAGTTCACAATGATCTAGTGGGAAAGTATTTTTATAACATATGCAAATTCTTGAGAGAGAAAGACAAGAGTTTTGGATTTCCTTTTTATTAAATTATTTTTTAATTAGAAGGATAATTGTTGTTAAGTGTTTGGAAGGGTGTCGAAGCCTTATGTAGACATGAGATCAAGGGGAGTGAACATCATTGTATTTTCAACTGAGAACCTATGATGAGGCTTATGAATAAATTGTGATAGAGTAGTGGGGAAGTAAAGGCTCGACGGTTCCATTCGGGATGCCCAAGAAAGCGAGTAGGAAAAATAAATTTGGAGGGCACTAGGGAGAGGATAGTTGCAGTCACTCTATGGAAGGAATTTTTTGGAGTGGTGATGTTGAGAAAAAGATATGGTTCACTACAAAGCAACCATTGATCATAGGTAGGCATACACTTAAAAAATATTTTCTTGACTTTACTATTTAAATGGTAGTAGAATAGTTTCTAATGCTCAGGTAGGAGTATTATTCTTTTAAAATAGTAATAGGAGTCCCTTTGTTGCACTCGTTGTTCTAGCAATAGATGTGTGTTTGACCTGTGAGTTAAATTATAATAGAAGAATTTGGAGTTGGCTTTGTTGAGCTAACAAGTTGATGGTATGAATTATTATTGACAAGATTCTCCATATGGTGTAGTAATCCATCAGGTTTGTTGAGTTGGATGTTAGAGATAAGTTTTTTGTGTGAACTATCCAATCTTATTACCTTGCATGTGTTACTCATTGTGTATTAATAGGGAGGTTATTTGAGAAGTCTAGGAACCCTTTTACTTAGCTAGAGGATTAAATAGTTTCTCTTAGTTATAGAACCCAAACATGGGATGATGTTCTTGTTATTGAAGAGACATGAGTTCTTCTGGGATTGCTACTGAGTTCTCCATTGTATGGAGTTGAGTTTGAGATAAGAAACCCTTTTGAAACAACCATTTTACATGCATCTTGTTTTTTTTATTTGACAATATGGGAGTATGTTACTCTCTTGAGCCTAAACAATTATAGTTGTTGTGAAAGATGTTTTGAATTCCAGAACGACACTCTTGATAGTAATCTTGAAGTTGATTTGGTTGTTCTTGTGTGTTTGTCTAGGGATTTTGGTAGTATGGAGGTGTTCTCTGCATGTTATGCAAGGTCAAAATTGAATTTATGAATTGCTTAGCATTGGAAGGAGTTTCCTTTGTATTTTTGAACAATTTTAATTCTATCACCAACTATCTTTGTAGAGTAATACTGCTACCTTTATGTTGGTTAAGTCCGTATTTAAATTGCAGAATTTACTTTCATGTACTAAGGAAAAGAAGTTTAGTTTGTAACAATGCATTGCTATATAAGCTAGGAATGTTGGGTAAAGATTTTATAGTATGGATTTAATCTATGAAATTCTAGTTTCTATTATGATTAGATATCATTAGTGAATTTATGGAATGGATATGTGTGATTCCAGTTTTTGTTATGCTTAGATAGTATTAGTAAATTTATGAAATGGATATGTGTGATTCCAGTTTTTGTTATTCTTAGATAGCATTAGTGATTTTATGAAATGGATATGTGTGTTCTAGTTTCTATTATGTTTAGATAGAATTAATGAATTTATGAAATGGATATGTGTGATTCCAATTTTTTTTATGCTTACATAGAATTAGTGAATTTATGAAATGGATATGTGTGTTCTAGTTCTATTATGCTTAGATAGCATTAGTGAACTTATGCGATAGGTGTTTCGGTTTGGGGAAGATTGGTTGTGCTTTTAATAGCGTAAGGTTCCCAAATTTGGTAGCACCATATTTATTTACTAAAAGGATAGGTTCTACTTTGGGCACTGTAGTTGATGTACTCTTAAATAGATGACATGTTTTAGATCGAGTGATATTGATAGGATGGGATGTTATAATTTATCGGACTACCCATAGAACGCTTGCTAAATGTATTTTATGTTTTTCAACACTGTTATGATAGCAAGATTGGAGATATGGGAATAGGTTTACAAGAGATGGATATAATGATGACTATATATTATGAAGGACTATCTCATAAAGGGGAGATAGAAATAAATTTTAGGATTCTTTAATAAATATTTTGGAAAATATGGGTTGTCCATATCCAATTTAAATATTAGCTTGATAAATAAAATAATGGTGGAATGATTTTGAGGTTGGGTTTACCCACAAGATTTCTCCTAGAATATATTATTTGTTGATATGGTTTATAGTGTGGTTTATAATTATTCAAAAGTTAATTTTTCTAATACAATAGATGTGTTCTCCATGCAAACCTATTAAGGTTTTGGTTAAAATATATAAAGGAAATAAATATTAGAATTGTTTTTATTGCTTGGAAAAAGATAATCCATGGGAAGTTTTAAGAATTTTCTATTCTAAGTTCTAGTTGTATTAAAGATATAATTATGTTTGGAAACCATAACCTTATTTTGGTGTAGATAATTATAGTAAATTTAGCTACTCAAAGGGATGTGGGCAACTTAATTTATGACCCTATCAAAGAGAAAATAATGGATAATGGCAACTAAGTTTAGAGTTGAATAAAATTTTTGGTAGCATATATCAAATAGTAGTAAAGGGAAGAGAAAGCTAAGGAGTTCTAATACATATCATAAATTATTTTAATGGGTGTATTTTGGAAAGAGAGTTGAGTATTCTCAATTAAAAGCTAAGGAATTATTCATACTCATCATAAAGTATTTTGATGAATGAATTTAGATAGGAAGTTGAGAACTCACATTGACCCTTAGTAAATGGTATTGTTTAGTTCTAAACAAATCTATGATGTTTATATAATTAGAGAATTAAAAAGGTAGTTAAATAATTGACTAGCTCATTTTTTAGATGAGAGGTATAGTTAAGTGTTATACACTCTAACCCTACTCAGATAGACATGAGTAGTAGATAGTAATAGAGTGCTTCTTTTGATTAAATGAAAGGAAAGGCAAGTTATCTTGTGTGGCTAGCAAGAGAGGTAACTTGGAAATTATAGTCTTGCACCTATTGCATCTATGTAGCTAGATATACTCAAGATGTAGGGATGGATGTGCCTCGAGTGAGATTTAAACAAATGATTAATGTTGGGTTACTTTGCAACTAAGTCTTCCAAAAAAAATAAAATAGATCAAGAAAATGGGTTATGATAGACTGTGACTCTTGATTACTCTCATCTTTTATACTTAGTCTTCCTTCAGTCCTTCGCTATTGTAGCACAAAGTGCTACATATTTTTTATGCTCTATCGACCTAGAAATCTTTGTAGAACTTGCTAATGCTAATTTTACTCAATCCTTTAATAAAAATATTTCTACTTATTGTTAACTTTGATGCACTGCAGATATGATGACTTCAAGAAGTAGAATGGATCAATCTACGTGAATATCTTAATCAGGTTTAATGTTGCAAGGATAATATATTGATGTACCTTGTTGTTGCTTAGACTACTACATTTCCTATTGCATCTTAATGTGCTTGAATATTTCAATAAATTAATTCATTCTTATATATATTTTCTTAGTTAGAAATTTGGGTTTCTTGCTTCTATAGTTAAAAACTTGAACTCTTAGCTCATGATGTCTATTAAATATTTATTGTTATCTACTTTTCTTTCCTCAAACTCATACCTGTATTCAAATTTATAATAGAATTTTTTTCACTACTTTCTCTTCTATATCTTAGACTCTCTTATAAATATTGATTCTTATATTCTCTATCAAGGTTAATACCTAAAACTTGTCAAGGTCTATATAACCCAAGTCTTCAATGTCAAGGTCTCTCTTCAAGACATAAAATCTATACCTTATATCAAGGTCTATCTCCAAGACCTAAAATATATTTTATATCAAGGTCAATATTACTGACATGTAATTCTTTCTATTTGCATTCTTGTTACCAATATCAAGGTTGAAATGACCTGTATCTCCTTCCTTATATCAAGATCTTGATGATATGTGTCTTCTTCCTTATGTCAAGATCTTGATGACCTATGTCTTCTTCCTTATGTCAAGGTCTTGATGACCTATGTCAAGATCAATGTCCTTATGACCTGAATACTTTTATTATCTTAAATCAAGGCTTGAAGAATGATATATCTATCTCAAGAATGTTGTATCTTTCTTAAAATCTGATATACATTCCTTCTTCCTTTCAATATATTACTCTTCTTCTATTCAATATGCTACACTTTTCCTTCTTTCTTAAGAAGATATTAATGCTTATAAATCCATTGCTATATATTCTTCCCTACACCTCAAATTTGAAACTCTTATCTATCTATTGCAAGAAGCTTCTCACACTTTTGATGCTTTAATCTCTATTGTAACTCTTTCTCTATATTATAAAGGTGAATTGAATATCTTTTATGCTTTTATATATAATATCAAGGTAACCTTAATTTCATTTATGGATCTATCACTAATTTCAAGGTGACATTAATTCGCTTTATTCTTCTATCCATATCAAGGTAACTCAGAATGTCCTTGATTCTTTAACTATCTCTAAAATCAATGTCAAAGCTTGACTGTGTCGTTGAATGATCAACTATCTCAAATTTGGTATTACTTCTAATATAATTGATTCCTATTCTTCACTGGTTATAACCATGGAAAGACTCTATAGATGAGTCTTGGTCTTCACTAGTTTTTCTTCAATTATGGAAAGACTCTATAGATGAGTCTTGGTCTTCACTAGTTATTCTTCAATCATGGAAAGACTCTATAGCTAAGTATTGGTATTAACTGGTTAGTATCCAACCATGGAAATACTCTAGTATTTCTACTCACTATGACCTTACAATAGAGTCTAAGTCTTACTACCTTTAAAGTAGACATAATCTAAATCAATTTTATCAAACTAGATAAAATCAATTTTTGCAAGTAACTAGATTAAATTATATCAACCTGGATAGAATTTAATGGTATATTTGATACCACTAATGGATTTTTAAGCCTTAATACAACCATAAATATCATAGGATCAAATATAATATATCCATAAATCAATAAGATCAAGATAATGATATAAGTAGAGTAATATGAACAAATTAATATGTGTATCAAGGCTAATAATATAACAAATAACATTCACTAATAGACAAAAATATAAATGTAAATAGACTAAACCATACATGTACAAAGCATGTAACACAACTTACAATATTAATTGCTCAAAATATATACAATATTTATTACTCCAATTTCTCTCACAAATATGATAGAACTTGATACTCAATACTTGATACTTCTTGATATTGATTGATCTTACTTTCTATTTCTTAATTAATTTATCATAAGTATCCTTATGACTCTTAGGATACTTGTATATTCCTCTCCATATGCCAAGTCTCATGACTTGTGGCTTCTCTACTTGAAATTTACATACTTGATGAACACTTGACACTATAGTGTATACACACCTAGACATGACTCTTGACATTCAATTTGCACACTCTAACCTAAGACACTTGTGCACATATTTACATTACATATTTTCACTCTTACATATAAGACACTTGTGCACATAGACTCAAATTATATTTTCACACACACTCACATGACACTTGTACATTTCTTACACATTACAACTTTACATGACACTTGTGCATATCCTACACATTCATACTTACATAAGGAAATAATACTCACACTCTAAAATATGACTCAACCCTAATATAATATTTATATATGTACCATGAAGGTACCATGGGGGTACATTAGCATGTACCAAATAATGTAATATACTCCAACTTGAAGGACTATAAATGTGGGCAATGACCAACATTATTAGCACCTCCCAAGGTTTTTTACTTGTAAAATAACCCAACTAGATTTTTCATTGGCAAAGGACTCATAAGAATTAAGAGGAATACTAAGGATGAGAAATATTTTAGAAATTTTTGCAATAAGAAGAGGAGGTAAAGAATGAATATGGTTGGGGAACAACTAAAACCTACTTTGGGAGTAGAATATCAATATTATGTTGTCAAGGAAATTGAAATGGGGTGTGACTTAATGAGCAATTTAAGGAATATGGATGAATGGAGGGAAGAAGAGTATGGAAAATAAAATATGAGGGTGCAAGAAAGGGGAATATATTGGAGAAGATCAAGTGATTATACGTGAATTATTGTGACCTCTTAAGAACTGGATTTTCTTGATCATATATAGTGTTTTCCTTTGTCTTTGGGCCTTTCCCTTCTACCTTATTATTGTTTTCTATTTTAAAACATAAAATATCAATAAGGTAAAAAGTTGAAGTCTCCTCTCTTTGATTAAGGGGTATCCCTATAACACTTGGACATTCTGCTCTTCTTTATTCATGGTGAAATAGTTAATATATTTATACTTACTTCATGCCATAATTTAGAAGACCTTTTTAATATATGGAATTTTAATAGTTGGAATTCATGTGTTCTCATAAACTGTAAATTTATGTCTTGTTTTTGCAATTTCCATAGGTTGAAGGGAATTTTTTGTTTGGTCAAGCAAGCTTTGAAAATATTAATAGCATCTTAGAATTTTCCTCCTATTTTTTGTGCTTCACTATTTTCTTAATTATTTTTGTTAACCCTTTAAAACGGTGAAACCCAATTAACAAAAGAGTGTGGTTGTATCTATTGATCCCCATAACAGGTTGAGAGGTGAGCCCATAGTTGTAATTAATATGTAAAAATTATCAATGAAAGATACATTTATTTAAAACTACAATGGATATTGGGTTCCTACCTATGATAATTTTTGCTTTAGCTACCATCAAGAAGGCTAAAATTCATCATTCTTCAAATCCAATGGATCAAAAATCCTTGTGGCATAGGGATTTTCAAACCTATTTATAATATTTATTTAATGTTGTTCTCCATACAAATTAACAATATCAAGAACCTATAAGTATGATGAATCTTGTAATATATTGGAACCCTATGTTTCATAAGTTCCAAGGCTCATGAGAATTGTTGCCTCAATATGGAGTTTAAAATATTTTTAGCTAACCATATTCTTCTTGCTTTCCCATTTGTTCCAAGTGAATTTTTTGAACATGTGACCTATTGAGCCTTGAAATTGATTAGATATGGACTTTAGATATTTATGGATCCCCACCTTTGAAAAAATCACCACATTAGGATTAATCATGGGAAACAAGTTGCACATCAATTCCTCTTTGCCTTCTAGCCAATTTTCTATCTCCACATTTTGATGCTCCAAAACATTCTTAACCATATTGTCATTTTGCTCCTCATATTTTTCTTTGTGATAAGGATTGATATTTTAACCATAGATCTTGACCATATTTTATATGTAGGGAAGACCATATGAGTGTGATTCCATGCCAGGTACCCTCCAAACTACTCCATAAACTCATTTGACAAACATAATCTAAATAGTGGTGGCAAGTCTACCACCATGACCTCTTGGTTTGTTTCAATATTTAGTAGCTTATACATCAATAATAGAACATATTTCAAAACTCCCACTATCCATACTGGTATCCCATTCCAGTGTAGTATTCCAAAACCAACCCCACCATATTCAAATCCCATGGCATCATAGACTGGCTAAGGCATGATTGTAACCATAGCTTTCAAATCCATTATGTAATTATGTATTATCCAACCTTCCATGTATATATACAAGTAAAAGGATGGAGTCTTAGTATTACCTATGCCAAGATATTATTGTTTAAGTGTTGTCTTGAAGTATAGGAGGGTAATCTCACTAGTTGAGATTTTAAGAATTACTTCTATTTAGTCAACTTTTTGAACATCAGAAAAGCTTCCTTGATATTCTTTACTTCCTTCTTAATTTTTTCCCTATTGTTATTTGGTAGTCTCATTTTATTCTAAGCTAATTGATTGAACTATTTATAATACTGCTCAACCACTTTTATCTATCTCTTGGTTATATAAGGGTAGAACAAATCTCAATAAATGTATTTCCTCTATTGACATACTTGTAGTGCGTTTGGCTTGGATTACTCTTCAAATAGTTTTAGCTCTTTCTCTTCTAGCTACTTCATTAGATGATATCAGACTATTCTCAATTTCATTGACTTAGCTTATTCATTGGGTTACTCCATCATTTGCTCTATAATTCCTAGATCTTCCCCTTTTGGATATTAAATGGCAAAATATTATGGTTGTATCTGGCATCCATGCTAGCTAGGATAGTTGTAGAATTATCCTTGACTATTAGATATTGTTTTAGATGCATCATTGTAGATAGGAATAACTGCCCTACCACGTACAATTCTCAAATGGATCTGCTAGAGTTGAGGTGATTGTGGGGGTATGTTATAACTCTACACTTAGTTTAAAACTAGGGGAAGGGTTCATTGGGAATAATTTTAGGACTTACTCCAAGTATAGGGTGGAATGTGTTTAAATGTATCAATTAAGCATACACCTATGTTTGGCCTTTCTAAAAATGCACTATGAAAAATGAAATAACAATGTAAGATACAAGATGCAAGAAGATAAGATCTAACCCTAGAATGATTCTTTGTTTTAATATCATTAACCCTAGGATTGCAAAATAGAGCCTTTGAGCAAGGGTCCAAGAGAAATACACAAATAAGGTTAAAAAACCTAGATGTTTTAAATAGAAATAATTATAAAGCAATCAACAAACAACCTAGAGATCTACTAGGGTACTTACCTGACTCAATGGTTTTTCCAGGCTTTATATTACATATAGAAATGTCCCATGAATTCAATCCTGTAAAATAACTTCAAAAAACCCTAAACAAATATGATCAATGTTATGGTGCATACTTAGGATTCTATATAAATATGCTTGGAAGCGTAGAAGTCAAGCCCTCCAGGTCCTTTTAGCTAACCTTTAGAATGCAAAATTGAAAGTTGAAATTTTTATAAAATGAAAAAATAGGATATATTGTAGTAGAATAATATGATGAATAGAGTGAAAATTATGCTATTATGCTCTAAATATAACATGAAATGTAGATCTAGGGTTTGGAGGTAAATTTTTACCCCTAAGCTTGGCATAGGTGAAATCACACCCTGCATGGGGTAGACATGATTTTGTTGCTGATGAAATCATGCCTTGTAATTACGAGGTATGATTTTACAACAGAAATAGAATGCAACAAAATAAAGTAGATGAATCAATAAAAGATGTGAAACTAAAAATGTATGAATATGAATGGGAAAAAAAACTTGGTGGTAGTAAAAAATCAATCAAAAGTATGAAGACATCTAAGATAGTGGACTCATCCTTAGGTTTCTAACACTTTTCCACCAAGGGCAACAACACATAATCAGTGTAACAAAATATAACTCCACAAAGATACAAACAACTTCAACATATCACTTGGCACTCTTACAATTAGACAGTTCTTACTTGTATAAAAACCATTTCTTCTTAGCATACTTCTTGTATTAGGGGGAAAATAAAGCTTCAAACCCTTTATTTATATGATATTTGAAACAAGGATGGGTAGGAAAACTAAGGAAAATTTGATGTCAAAGAGATTTATTTTTAAAAAATAGGGTTCTCTAAGAGAAAACCCTAGCTAGGTGAAATTGTGCCCTATAAGGGTCAACCATGATTTCATCTAAACTAGAAAAAAAAGGGGAAAGTAAGGGGGAGATAGAAACAAAGTTGCTTTGGGCAAGTTGGAGGGTCTCCCTAAGAATTTAGGGAAAATGACTCACTCAAGTGGGTCAATTTTCCACGTCTATATTTTACCCCTTCTTTTATGCATTTATGGCCTAATAAATGCATCAAAGAAATATGTAGACACCTATGGGTGAAGGAAAACAAACAAAAAAAAGGGAGTGGTTGGGTTAGAAGAAAGAGTGGTGCAAATTTGGTTTTATTTCGACCACTTTCTTATTTTACATGCAAATTGAGGCATTAGGGACATTAATGCCTCTCAGGCTAGGGTGCCCCCTCATATTTTGAAAGGAATGCAAAATTTCTAGTGAAAATCAAAATGGCAGATGCAAAATAGAGAAGAGCGAAAACCAAATAAAAAAAGAAGAGAGAAAAGTAGAAAACAAGAACTAAAAGGGCAAAAGTTGAAAACCCTAATTCATTTTCACCATGCAAAAGAGAATAAAGTGTTGGAATATATTACATTAATTGGTACATACTAATGTACCACATTTGGTACATCTTTAGATTAGGAAAGAGTGTCCTACATTTTAATTTGAGTATTTACTTTATGCAATGTAATAAATGCACAAGTATTATTAAAGTGTGGAAAGTATTTTGGTATTGCAAATATACATAGTTGTCCATGTGCACATAAGTCCATAGAATAGGAATTTGGAGAGTCTCTAGAAGAGTGAATGCCAAGAGTACTCCATATGAAGAGTAACTTTACATCCTATATGTATGGGATATGACAGTTTTTGTAATATGGAAGTATAGATACTTGAGATTTTGATTCAATAGAGATACAATTTCGTGAATATTTATTAATGGTAATTTTATGAGTTATAGTTGAAGTTATTTATAAGTTTTATACTTCTAGAATATTTCCATTAATATATATTTCATATTGCAACTTTATTTTTTATATTTTAGTTTATTTTATTTTAAGTATTTAGCTTCAAAAGCTAACAATGGTATCAAAGCCACAACACGTTTTTGACTTGCACAAGTTTTAAAATTGCAAAGGATATTTCCACTGGTTAAGGAAGAACTAGTGAAGTTAAAGGAATTACCTCTAGAAAACAAAACCAAAGAATATTGGATATTTACCTATTCCAATAGCAAATTCAAAATAGAAGGAGATTACATGTCTTGAAGATAAACCATGAAATTGAAGAGATTAAGATACCCAAGGAGGTCCTATTGGAGAAGTTTGATATATTGAAGGAGATTCTAGATTGCAAGTTGGTTGCATTCTTTCCACAAGATTGAAGGAGAACTCATGAAGACTATGACTCAACATAGAATTATTTCAAGTAGTTTTGAGAATATCTAGTGAAGTTCATTGCTTTTAGAATTCTAAAAATTTAAATGCATTTAGTCTAAGTTTTTTGTTGTAGACAATTTATTCTTAGAAGTTGAGAATCTTACTACAACATTTGGAGAATAATTTCACCTTTTATTGCTTAAAATTCTATGTTATTTCCTCATGCAGGAATTAGTTTTGAGTTGTAGCAAAAGAATAGACATTTAATATTAAGGAGGTCCAAGAAAGAAGGACCCATTGGAGATTGAAGGAAGAAAATTGAGGTGAACCAAGAAATATGTCTCATAGGATATTTAAGATTGAATACTGTATATTGGAGAATTTTAAGAGACCCAAAAGAGGTCACATTGAAGAACTTATAAAATTGGAAGATATAAGATTGGATATTGAATCCATAGTAGGACTAATAAAAGGTCCTATTACAGAATTTAGAAGCAGTAGATTTTAGAGATATAAGAAATCAAGAATAGGTCTCATTAAAGCTTTGAGGAGAAGAGTTGAGAAGCTATAAAATTAGAAAATCCAATAGGGGAGGTCTCAAGAGAATTTGGAGAAGGATAAGAAGGCTATAGAAAGTCTTATTGCAAAATTGGAGAAGCAACCATTGGAGAAAGCTAAAGGAAGAAGAAATCTAAGCAAGGAGAAGGAGAGGAAGGCTTGAGAGAGCCTTATTATAGAATTGGAGAAGAAACCATTGGAGAAGTTGAGAAGAGATATAAAGGAATAAGGAATCCAAGCAAGATGTTTTTGATAAGAAGGATTTGGGACAATTATCACCATATGACAACAAGCCCAAGAGGAAGAAGATTTTGGCAAAAAGTTTGCTAAATTTTGGAGGAGACTTTTGAATATCTCAAGATATTCATATTCTTGAGGAAGAAGATAGTGAAGGAGATAATATTTAAAGTCATAAATTGACAAGAATATTGAAGTAGAAGGGAATACTGAAGAGGCCATAGTCTTGAGAAGTTTAAGGATAGCTAGAATATTTTTGAAGGCTGATTTGAAAAGGGAAGTTTGCCGATTTTCAAGGTAGAAGTTAAAGAATTGCAGGAGAGTGAATTGAAGGAGGTATAGATCTATGATTTGGAGAATATTTGGATATATTTTGAAGTTCCATTTAAGGAGATATTGAAGAAGGTCATGACAGTGAAAGAAGGTAGCATTTTGGAGATTTTTGTTGTATATTTGAACAATGAAACAAACAAGGAATTGATTGGAGAGTTGCAAAAAAATTTGATAGGATTTGGGTAGAATTAATAACTGCAAGTTTTAGAGTTTGATTTAATATATTTGAAGGATATTTGAAGCCACAAAATCATATTTATGGATAGCATTAGGAGAGAGATATATAATTTTGGAGAACTTTAGGGTAGATTTGAGAGAATTTTTGAGCAGCAATCAAGTTGTATTTGAGAAGCAATTAGAGCTGCAGTATTGATAGGTTTTGAAGAAGCAAAGCACAATAAATTAAAGGTGCAAAACTTACAAGATCGAGATAGAAATAGGGTGAATCAATCACCAAACAAATTATCTACAAAAGGAGATCAAAAAGGCATGCGATAGTGGTGCTACATAGGTTTATTATTTAAGTATCAAAATCAGTTTTACATTAAGCATTTGAGAGCACCATATTAGTTTTATTAAAATATGAAAAATGAAGTTTAAAAGGAGTATTCAAGAAAAAGGATATAGTAGTATTTGCATCCTAAAATTTGTAATATTAAAATAGAAAAATAAAAGTTAAATATTACTTGAAAAGGAGAAATAAGAGTATTCTTTTCAGCTCATGAGTATGTAGATTTATTAGAGTAAAAGGAAATAAAAGTAAGAGCATTTGTCTAAGCAAGTTGAATACCAAACAAGGGTTAAAAATTAGAGTAAAATTTTCAATGTCTAAAGATACTAAGAAGCCATAGTTCAAAAGTTAAGTTAAAGCATCCATTGGAGTAGTAAAGCACCACCATAGCTCAAGTAAGAGCCACCACCATACTAGGAAGCACCAACATAGTCTAAGAGAGTGCTACTGTTACACAAGGAAGAGCCACCATCATATAATAAAGACCCACCATTAAAACATAGAGCAAGGTATCAAATTTCATCCAAGGAGTCCAAATGAATACATTTATGGAAAAGGAGTGCAAAAGACTATGTAGGGAATAAAAGGGCTGAAAATTAGGGAAAGTTACAAGTGTTGAGGATTGGTAGATATGTTACATGCAATAGAGAAGACAAAATATAAGCTAGAAATTTTTTTGGGTGTCAAATAAGCACCAAGGCTAAAAGAAGGCATTAAATATTCATTTAGAAGCAAGATACTTGATGATAGTAATGCCCAAAGTGTAATACTATCATTCACTCAGGCAAGAATATGTTATATGAGCATAAGGAGAATAAAGGAGGTGAATTTAGAGCATTGGAAGAGTCTGAGTGCCATGTGGTACATATAAAGTAGAAATTCAATAGGTTTGAAGAATTTCAAGCACTCATCTCAAGGGAGAACGTATTTTAAGGAGCTAAAGATAGAAAAGTTAAGGGCAATTCATAGAGAAGCACTGGAAATAGAAGAACATGTAGGTAAATTCATTAATTGAAGATAGAGTGAATGTAAGAGGGAGATACACCACTTGGCATTGCAAGAGAGATATTTAAGTTACATACAACAAAGGAGTTTGTTGATTGGACTTTCATGCACACCCTATGAAGAGTAAACATTAAAAACATGAATAACACTTAATGGGAATAAATCCCTCTCACTTTAGGATCTTTCTGGATATCCAAGATGTGAGTTATAGAGTCGGGTCAAATTTTATCACTCTTTTCTACTTCTAGAATAGTTTTAAGTAGACTGATTGTTTTACCTGTAATGGGTTCAACCTTCATTCATTGGTGTTTGGTGGTAGCTTGTGTTGTTCATGATCAGATTTACAGTTTGTGAATTGATCTAGCTCTTCAAATATTAGTATATTAAATAAATAAATAATTTTAATAAATATAAAAGTGAAACCTTTTAGAAATAAAGTAGAGAGAGTATGATATAACAGAAAAGAGAGGATATCTAATCTAGTTGCATATTGTAACTATCAAATTCAACTATGTTGTTCAACTTCACAATGAAATAAATCAAATGAAGAAGGTGTTGAGATTTCTAATATCACCTTCCACTTTAAGCATTGGACAAAGACAAATGGAGATTTGCCAATCTAAAGAAAGATAACTACAAACATAGGGGTCCCAGCCTCACTTGGTTTTTCTTACCAGTAATCTAGCTAGCGTATTAAGAACAGAGCAAGTATGAAACAAAGACAAATCTTTTTTTTGTAATTTCTTTAAAGCACATCAAACAGATTAAAACTAACAACATAGTATGATTTCAATAATTTTTAGATCTACAATTAAACCAAATAAATACTAAGTGAGACAAAAACAGAAGAAATTGCACTTATTGCAGTATAAAAAATATTAGGCTTATGGCCACACTATTTTAAAATATGATGTCACACCAACCTCAAGTACAAAATGAAGAAAAACCAACAAGATTTGTCAAATATTGCAAGAAGTCTTCTATTCCAAGTTTTCACATCCTTAGATTACATTCAATGGGAGTATTTATAGACTCGGGACATGCCCTAATATTTTCAAAAATATCAAGCTCTCAATCAAGCAAAAATAATAGAAAAATCCACTGTTGGGGCTTTACATAATAAAACATATAATAATAGAGTTCAGGTCAACTCAAACCACTCCAAAAATTTGCCTAAGTATCTTGCCATAAATGGAGAAGACATGATTCGATCTTATCTTCATAAAATGGATACTGTATTTAGATGTTTTCACTTTTTCAGCAAGTTGCAATTATATTCATTCAATGCGCATCACTTTTGGTCATGTCTCAATATCCCTTCACCACCTTGCAAGTTGGGTTGATCATCAATTTCACGCACATTCTATCTCTGCACAGCCGCCCTTGCTTGGTTCACATTGAAATTCCATGTCCACCATGATGTCTGCAATATTTAATGTGGCCACCAATGATTTCCTACAAAAATAAAAAATGGGCAAAGGTTAGAACATTAGAAAAATAATTAATTTAATTATTTTAATTTTCCTAAGGTTCAATTTTTTTTTTTTTTTTTAATTATTTTCCTATGGTTTCCAGAAAAATAATTTTCTAGAATTATATCATTATTCATTGCCAGAGAATCATTTTTAGATTTTCCAGGCTTTAATTCCATGGGCAAAGCTTTGGGTTTCTTACTTCTTCAATAATGACCAATATTATTGACCAAATGCATAGGTGGCCTTTCAAGACTCAACTTTATTCAAAAATATCTTATTTTAATTGGAAATTATTATGGGTGGTACTTTGGGATGTGTTGTGATGTCCTTCACAGCGACCCCAAAATTGGGGACCCACCTTAAATTTTGTGATTTCGGTGAATTTTTGTTTATCTGATTTTGCTCACATCAAGGTCTTGGAAAATTTGCTTTCACTTTGGAATTGCTGACATATTTGCATTTTGAAGGTTTTAATGTAGTTGCAGTGCCTCAAAACTGAATATTTTGATTATTTGCATATTAATTGCATTATTTCAAATCAAATAATTTTATTAAAATCATTTTCAAAAGTTTAAATGAAATAATTTGATTAAAATCATTTTTAAAGGTTTAAATGATTAATTTTCATATAAATAATTAAATTTTATTTTAGGGTTAACCCTAAAATTAGTGCAAAATTGAAATGGACATATCTTGAGGCAGAGAACTCTATTTGATCTCATTCAAAACTTGGTAAAAGATATGGATTTTCTCTTTCTAATGATACCAAACTGGCATGATTCTAGATGTCAATTTCACCAAAAAATAGTGGGTTAATTTAGCAATATGAGAATTTGAAATAATTTCGAAAAAAAAAAAAAAAGTTACGGGAAAGTAAAGTATGGTTTTGTTTTGATAATATGATTATTGTTTCATTATACACAGGTAATACAAGGGCAAGGGTTTGAAGAAGATCGTTATAAAATCTGTCTCGATGATGAAACATAATAACTAAACTTTTCAAATTATAAATAAATCATTGAGATTCATAGAAAAGGTCGGACATTTTATACAGAGAAGGAGAGGAATGATTGGAAGGAGCAAAGCTACACATTCGTTGGAGGAAAACAGAGAAGGCCATTTGCAAAACAATGGAAATTATTGTAAGATTTTATAAATTATTTTAAGCATTTTGGATCCAAATTTGTGCACAGATTGTATTTGGAATTAATAAAGTGTTTATTGCAATTTCTTAATAGTTTGTATACCTTAGAAGATTGCATCA
Source organism: Wollemia nobilis (assembly GCA_028583015.1). Taxonomy (NCBI): domain Eukaryota; kingdom Viridiplantae; phylum Streptophyta; class Pinopsida; order Araucariales; family Araucariaceae; genus Wollemia; species Wollemia nobilis. The sequence continues at coordinate 16,091,133 of JAQPPZ010000753.1, read as the reverse complement.
ATTTATTTGATTTCACTGTGTGAATACTAGTGAACATTGGATTGGTTTTAGAATTCTGTAAATAGAAATTTGTTCTGTTGAATTTATCCGAGACATTAGTTTAATTTCTAAAGCTTAAATATTTTATTATTTTATTTTCATTCTGAAAACTATATAGTATAACTTAGTATAATTTTATAAAGTAAAATTATATGAATAAGTTATAATTAAATTTATAATTCAGATATTACATTAATTAATATTCAAATTAATAAATTTAAGAAGGGATAAATGAATATTCTATTCCTCACCTTAATTTCATAAGTTTGAGGAGAAATCCAAATTTCAAACGAGAGATCACATTTACTCTTTTGAATATTTAATTTCATAAATACTTCAAAAGATGAATACTATAAGCAAATCTTATTTATAAACTTTATTTTATCATAAGATCCAAAGTTTATAGATTATTTTCATATTACGCCCTAAGATTTTATCATTGACAAGGTTTTGGAACCTTGTAAATTGGGCAAGACATTATTTCATTTATTCACCTCTTCTGGGTTTGATTTATAATTTCATAAGGGATTTTGAATAAATGATTACTTTTTTTTTTTTTTGATATATACAAGCAATGGTTACAATCACAATTTTTAGTAACTACCAGCACAGTTGGTAGGGTTCAAACTATCTACGAAGGAAACATTTGGGAAGTGAATTGATTATAAATTTATTATGTTCCAAAGGCTTATCAAATTTATAAAATTTCATTTACTTTGATTTTTATTAAAGTTAAATTGAAATTTAATACAAAATGCTAGATTCTTGTTATGCTAATTTAATTTAAAGCATTTTGAGACATTAAATTGAAGAGAGGAAATAAAATTTGGTATACTTTAACCTAATTTCATAAAACGAATTTTATTTTGTTGAATTGATATCAAAGCATTTTATACATGATAAACTTGAAATCATTTACCTAATTCCAGGCCCCTTGTAAACAGCAGTTCACAAATCCAAGAGTTATTCAAGTACTCATTGATGTATATATATGAAATGTTAGATATAACATAAGAACCTTGGAGATATATAATATTATTTTCAAGAGAGAATCATAATTTTGAGTTTATCGGGTGGTTTTGTGACTGGAAAAAATCACACCTCAACAAATTGACGCTAGAAGGAGGGCATGAAAGGTAATGATTTTAATTTTAGAATGTACAATTTGTTATAAAAAGAAATAAAATTGTTTGAAATTTTCAATTTATGTTGCATTAACGTTAATCTATCATAAATTCAAAAATTAGGTTATGATGCAATTTTTGTGAATTTTCATACATAGCCTTGCATATTAAAGTTGGTTCAATTGCAAAAAATGATTTACCATTTTATAAACATGATGGAATGATTATTATAGAAGAACATATTCAGGCATATAAAAATATTATGTTTAGTTTTCAAATTATGCATGAAGATGTTTTCTGTAGAATGTCTTCATACACATTGGATGAAGTTGCTAAAGATTGGTTTATCAATTTACCTGCAGGTTCTACCACTTCTTGGAATCACCTTGAAGCAATTTTCCTTGAACACTTTAGAAAATTGGTCGACACAGATTTGTTATCAAATCAATTTTCCTCTATTCGTAAAAGGCCTAATGAATCTATGAATCAATTTAATGATAGGTTTCATAAGTTGTATATGGAAATGGAGATACACTTTATCATTTCATAAGAAGAAGTTGTTCAAATTTATTTGGAATCTTTAGATCCTTTTACGATTACATGTTTATAAATATTTCCTAAGGATTTATCCTTATCTAGCATGTATGGTGGTGCAGTAGCTATAGAGCAATGGTTTATTTTAATAGGAATAGATGTGGATAGATTATCATTACATCACCCTAAGGTTTCAAATCAAGTATCACCTATGAGTCATGATATGTATTTCTCGACACCATTGAATGAAATTGAATGTCCTAGTTCTTCAACCACTTTAGATATTATCCAAGAGGAAGTGAAAGTTTCAAATCCAATATCCATTGATGAGGATTGTAGTAATAAAGTTTATCAAAATGCAGAAATGCATGAGTCTTCAGATATTGGAGGAGTTTTAGATTTAACTAGCTTTGAAACATATGATAGAATAGAATCTTCCATAGAGTTGAATGAAACAATTGAAGCTCCAGAATTAAAATATTCTAGAGGTAGTTTCATCATCATCGATCATATAAGTTTATTACTTGAGGAAGATGAGTTTCTTATTGAGGATAGGTTTTTCGAAGGTGAAGAAGGTGAATTTAAAAAGGAAATTATAGACCTATCCGAAGTTTGCACAAAATATATGGTGGAACCTCACCCTATAACAATAGAAGATAATTTTTATAATGGTTGGGGAGGATATGATGAATGTTTTTCTTTTATGCCTATTGATAAGAATTTTTCTTCATCTGATATGCAAGATGCTAAAATTGATATCTTACATGAAGAGTCTACAACTCTTGTATAGTCAAAGAATCACATGTTTTCTAAAGCCATGATAAAATCTCATCCCTTAGCTTTAGAAGATAATTATTATTATGGATGGGGTATGTATAGTGAATCATTGTTTTCTCATACTTCTACTGATAAAATTTTTGTTTCACTTGATATGCAAGATGTTGAAACTTCTATTTCAAAAGAAGATTTCACAAATTCTACACAATCAGAAAATGACATGCCAATTGTAGAAATAGAGAAGGTTCCAAAATTGAATCACTTTGAAGATGAATTTATTGAACACATTTCTGAAATTGAAAATGAAGAAATGGTAAATGTTTCTTATGACTCGTTTGTTAATAATGAGGATAAGGTAAAGTCATCTCTTTTACCCGTGACTAATAAAAATTTGAGTACAAATTCACATGAATGGTTTGGATTTAATGTTGGTGATGACCTAAAGGAAAATGTTGATCTATCTGAAGTAACTCAAGTGGTTGATCAAGAAAATTTGTTATTTTATGATCAGTCATATTTGTGGTTTGAAAAGGATGGGCATATATTTAATTGGGTGCCTAATTTTGGTGTCTTTAACAAAAAGGTATTTGATGAAGATGAAGAACTGCAAGGTGATCATGATGGAGACCATGAAGAAAAGGAAAAAGTGACAAATGCTCATCAAATCTTGGTAAATGCTAATAATGATGTGTTGAGTATAGATGACGAGGTAAAATCTTCACCTTTCTCATTGGTTACAAAATTTTCAGGTAATGGGATGCATGATAAGTTTTTGGATGCTAAGGCTATCAATGATGAGATGTTAAATGTTGTTAACAAAAAGTGGGAGATAACTTTTGAAATTTTTGCCATAAATGAAATGAAGGAAAATATGTTGGAGATGCTTAATCAAATTCATGAGCAATCAACTAGTGAATCTAGGGTGCAAATTTTTTATGATCTTCTTATACCAAATGTCCTAGATGCTTGTCAATTCTTGAATGATTGTGATTGCTTTAAAAACTTTGAAAGTGACTTGAATTTGAAATTTTTAGAAATAGGTTCTTACTTACAATATTTCCCATTTCTAAAGAGGAGCCTAGTTCTAAATTATGAATCAAAATGTGAAATTTACACCTTTTTGAATAAGCAAAGGATAATCGAAGATCATATATTTTCCCGTAAGGTTAATAAATCAAAACTTAAACATAGAATTTCTTATAAGTTTGAATCAAATCAATGGGGTGTGAAAGGCAAAATGAATGTTGCATGGTTTGATTTAATCTTGATTTTGTTGGATTTATGTGAATCTTGGAATGTAAATCATGAGATATGTCTTTTAAGGTGTGTCTATCGTGTATGGGATCCAGGAAAATAATGGTATACATTTTGTAGTGTCTTGTATATTATATACATTTTTGTAAATAGTTTTTGGATTTTGTGTTTGTTGTGTTGTTTTGTCATGTGATGTGTTAGTGTTGTGTGTTGTTTTCATATCTCGTATGTTTTTGTTGAGCTTAAGGACATATTGACTTTGCCAAAACTTGCTAGAGTTTCATGACATTGATGTGATTCAAATTGATCAATTTTTAAGGTGGATGTGTTAGAAGTAAGGTATTTGTGGTTGATTCCCTGGTCATTTGTTGGCGGTGTTTGGTCTTTGATCCTGGATTGAATAGGATGAAGTTACCTAGTTTGAAAACCTGTGAAACCTGGAAAAAGGAAAAGTAAGATATTGGTTTAGGTCCTCATGAATGTGAACTAAGATAAGGCGGATATGAAAAATTGGAATTGTATTGCAAAAGCTCCACAAGTACCATGAATACACTTACATACACCCACATTTCATAACACATTTCATAACATTGTGTACATCCCCCTCGTGTTCCACATTTCATATTCCATAGAAAGATCATTTATAAAATTCAAAGATCCTAATTGGTTTGTCAAAAGTCAGGTTGCTTTAATCAGGGGCACTTTCACAAAGGCATTTTGTAAAAAACTATAAAAGACAAAGTTTCATGTTTACACATCATAGTTTCATGATGCCTAAATGTTTTTAGTCACTCAACCATTTCTAGTATGGTAGGCAACCGTCGAAAAGCATGTCATATTCTCTTAGGATCATTACAAAATATACACTAAAAGGATCTTGATATCGGGGACTGATGTTGAAATTATCTGGAACCAAACACAGTTACACATATTAAAAATATTTTGGGTAAAATGGTCAAAACCATCATTGGAAGAAAATATAGGGTGAAAAGGGGTATCCTTGTCAGTCCTATCATGCAACATAGTCCATAAAACTCATTATTACCACAAATATTTAAAAGCTCTAAACAAAATCAGAGTAGTAAGGATAGGGTTAAATTCTCATCATACTTCAGTTGAGAATCCAATTCCCCAAAGCTTTGAGTCTATTTACATCACATACCACCGACTATTGGGTCGTAAGGATTCGTACTACTCATCCATCAGAAGGAAGGGTAGTCATCCCCAAGGTTCAAGAAATAAAAATCCAAACACATCATTCACTATTGGATTGTAAGGATTTGTACTACTTGTCCCTCAGACGGATGGGTAGTCATCCCCAAGATTCAAGCAATTCTAAAGCCAAAATCATGGACTATGGGGTTAACCTCCACCGGGGCTATAGACGCTTGACTGGTAGTGGAGTACGCTCATGCGTGGCGATATGTCTTATTGAAAAGTGAGACCTATGTTCATTTCAAATGGGCAGGCTAGCCTTGTATTTCTTTCATAACAAGTTTAACCATTTTGGTCAAAATGAGGTAATGAACTCACTTGCGCACACACTGGTTCTGGATGATAGTAAGGTCATAACTGAGCTCTTGATCTGGTAAAGGAATTCATGGCACACACATTTGTCCTAAGAGGGTTAGACCGGTTTTAGTGTGTTTGTTTATTGTACTAGAATGTTTGAGTCTCTATAAGACAGGTAGTTCATTTCAATACATTATTTTAGCTCATATCATATTATTTTCCATATCATCTTATCGGTCATGAAAGGTCATTTTTAGGGCCCCTGATTAAAGTATGATGACAAGCATGGCCAAAGAAAATATTTATATTGAAAATGATCATTAATACATATCACATGATCCCAACTAGTAATACATCACATTCTACATAAATCATCTATGATTCCGGTAATTCATATTTGTATTGGTCTATTCTCATTCTCTGGATGCTTATCAATGCTTGTGATTCTAATATTCATGTTTTGTGTGTTTTCAGAGTTTGGTTTTTAGTCAAAAATGTCCAGGGACATTTACCAGCAGAGTCGCCAATGTTGTGATGTCCTTCACAATGACCCCAAAATTGGGGACCCACCTTAAATTTTGTGATTTCGGAAAATTTTTGTTTATCTGATTTTGCTCGCATCAAGGTCTTGGAAAATTTGCTTTCACTTTGGAATTGTTGACATATTTGCATTTTGAAGGTTTGAATGTAGTTGCAATGCTTCAAAACTAAATATTTTGATTATTTGCATATTAATTGCATTATTTCAAATCAAATAATTTGATTAAAATCATTTTCAAAGGTTTAAATGAAATAATTTGATTAAAATCATTTTCAAAGGTTTAAATGATTAATTTTCATTTAAATAATTAAATTTTATTTTAGGGTTAACCCTAAAATTAGTGCAAAATTGAAATGGACATATCTTGAGGCAGAGAACTCCGTTTGATCTCATTCAAAACTTGGTAAAAATATATGGATTTTCTCTTTCTAATGATACCAAACTTGCAAGATTCCAGATGTCAATTTCACCAAAAAAATAGTGGGTTAATTTAGCAATATGAGAACTTTGAAATACTTTTGAAAAAAAGGAAGTTACGAAAGAAAGTTTTGTTTTGTTTTGATATTATGATTATTGTTTCATTATGAGGTAATACAAGGGCAAGGGTTTGAAGAAGATCATTATAAAATTTGTTCCCGGTGATGAAACGAAATAACTAAACTTTTCAAATTATAAATAAATCATTGAGATTCATGGAAAGGGTCGGACATTTTATACAGAGAAGGAGAGGAATGATTGGAAGGAGCAAAGCTACACATTCATTGGAGGAAAACAAAGAAGGCCATTTGCAGAACAATGGAAATTATTGTAAGATTTTATAAATTGTTTTAAGCATTTTGGATCCAGATTTGTGCACAGACTATATTTGGAATTAATAAAGTGCTTATTGCAATTTCTTAATAGTTTGTATACCTTAGAAGATTGCATCAATTTATTTGATTTCACTGTGTGAATACTGGTGAACATTGGATTGGTTTTAGAATTCTATAAATGGAAATTTGTTTCGAGACATTAGTTTAATTTCTAAAGCTTAAATATTTTATTATTTTATTTTCATTCTGAAAACTATATATTATAACTTAGTATAATTTTATAAAGTAAAATTATATGACTAAGTTATAATTAAATTTATAATTCGGATATTACATTAATTAATATTTGAATTAATAAATTTAAGAAGGGATAAATGAATATTCTATTCCTCACCTTAATTTCATAAGGTTGAGGAACTCGGATTGATATCTCTAAAATTTAATTTGGATTTGATTTATAATATAGTTCTATCTATTTCAGAAATCCAAATTTCAAACGAGAGATCACATTTACTCTTTTGAATATTTAATTTCATAAATATTTCAAAAGATAAATATTATAAGCAAATCTAATTTATAAACTTTATTTTATCATAAAATCCAAAGTTTATAGATTAGTTTCATATTAAGCCCTAAGATTTTATCATTGACAAGGTTTTGGAACCTTATAAATTGGGCAAGACATTATTTCATTTATTCACCTCTTTTGGGTTTGATTTATAATTTCATAAGGGAGTTTGAATAAATGATTGCTTTATCAAATAAACATTTGGGAAGTGAATTGATTATAAATTTATTATGTTCCAAAGGTTTATCAAGTTTATAAAATTTCATTTACTTTGATTTTTATTAAAGTTAAATTGAAATTTAATACAAAATGCTAGATTCTTTTTATGCTAATTTCATTTAAAGCATCTTGAGACATTAAATTGAAGAGAGGAAATAAAATTTGGTATACTTTAACCTAAGATCATAAAACGAATTTTATTTTGTTGAATTGATATCAAAGCATGTTATATATGATAAACTTGAAATCATTTACCTAATTCCAGGCCCCTTGTAAATAGTAGTTCACAAATCCAAGAGTTATTCAAGTACTCATTGATGTATATATATATATGAAATGTTAGATATAACATAAGAATCTTGGAGATATATAATATTCTTTTCAAGAGAGAATCATAATTCTGAGTTTGTCGGGTGGTTTTGTGATTGGACAAAATCACACCTCAACAGGATGCTTACTTCTTCAATGGAGTCCCATTTCTTCACCCTCTTAGGTTCTATTTCGTTATGGAGTGTGGTGCCCATTTTTTCACCCTAGCTAAGACTTAGAAAATTTTCCATTTCTTAGAAAGTTATCGGACGGGGTTTCAAGATTTCACTTTCTTTGTCAATATCTAAAACTTCCTCCCATGTTTCTTTCTTTTGTAATTTTTTAACTTCTCAATGGTTGGGTTTCTATTTTATACTTAGCACACTCCAATATTTCCAACAACGTGCATGGGAAACATTTTAGGTTTTATTGGGATGTGATAGCATCTCATTTCTCCACCCTAGCTTACTTAGATAAATTTTTATTTTTTCTAAGGTGGGTGAAACTTTGGGACTTAACTTTTCTCGATAATGCTCCATTTCTCTACCCTAGTTGTATTCCTTTCTAAAGTGGGTGGAACTTTGGGACTCTCTTGGAGTATGGTGGCATCCCCCTTCTTCCAACACTTAATAGATTTTTCAAAATTTGGACATTGATTCTAATGACCCTGAACTTTTGCATTTGGCATTTTTCAAGGTTTATGAAGGATTCCCATTGGCCAAAAATTAATTTCAAATACTAGAAAACTAATTTCAAGTGCTTGAAAGATGCCCATTTCATGTGATGTGAAAATATAATGAAATTGAAAGTGCTAAGAATTGAAAAAACTTTCCAAATTCGCAAATGAGCCAAACGAGTATCTGAATCTACAGAAAAATTACAAAAAATCATCCCAGATCAAGATATATAGAATTAAAAAGTTCATTAGTTACAATTAAAAATTGCTATTTCTAGAAATAAAATCATGTTTGAAACCCTAAAAATTTGGTATCACTACAAAGAGGAGCTCAAGATATTTCATCCAAAATTTGAATCACCTCAAACAGATTCCTCTGTCAAAATATATGGTGATTGCAAATTTGAAGTAAAATCATGATAAAAGATATAGGAATTTGCTAGGCATCAAATTCCTAGTGAGAGTGCAATGCATGTAAGAAACAACCTAACTAGGTGTCATCACTTTCCATTGTCACGATATCGCTTAAAATCTATATGATCAAGCAGCAAATGCTATGACAAGCAAAAATGCAAGATAGACAAAATATCAAGCAAATCATGAAAAATATAATAAGCAAGCATGTAGTATGAACAAACAAATGAATGCAGTGAATAGAAATGCAAGGTATGCCTAATTAATGGTTTTATTATTTTATTTTTAGTTTTTTAATGCAAGTGAGCAGAACGATAGTCGACACAAAGTTTGATTGTGCCTCCTATATTGACAAAAATAAAAGGTGCACAAGGGACTAATCCATCAAATAATAATCTAGAATAGGAATAATCTTAATGATCAAAATCACAAGGAAACTCCATAACTTTTTCTTCAACAACCTTTGCACAAAAATCTTCATAACCCCTAACTGAACCATCTTTCTTAACAAAATGAGGGGTGCTTAAAATTTACCATATTACAAAACAAAATGTTAGAGGGATAAGAGAGTCCCTCATCCTCATCATTCCACTCCAATATTTTATGATATAAATATTTAGCACAAGTTTTAAGGTTAATTCATTATAGAATGATAAATGTTGGTTTTTGATAGAGATGTAGCCTACACCACACATCCCAAGCCAAACTTCAACACCCAAAGGCTCTTGAATGTATTTATATTGGGGTCCTAAACCTTTACCAACATATTCCATGCTAGATAGGATTTTTTTTAGGAGTGGGTAATCATTGGATTTGTAATAGTGGTTAAACCAATGCTTCACAGGAGAAGGGTGGCTACCACTAATTTTTTCTTCAAAGGTTATTCCCGTCAAGATAAAGGTACATGTACCAATGTGTATAAATTTACCTTTCTTATGAGTTAAACCCATAGTTCATGGTGAAGGTGGTAGCTAGGCAATATCCATAAGAGGCTCTTGAATATTATGATTAAATTAATCCCAAGATGAAACTTTGATTTGATATTCCTCATTCACTTTTAGACTTTCAAGTTGCTCAGATGTTTCAGATGAGGAACTTGGAGAAGCAGATGATGAAAGTGAAGGAGAAATGTTGAGACTAGATTGAGTTTACTCAACCATAGAATAATATTTGAATGCACGAGGGTCACCTAGAATAGTGACAACTTGATCCTTAAATTTGAACTTCAAATATTGATGAAAGGTGTAAGGTATGGCCTTCATCATATGGATTCAAGGACGTTCAAGAAGAATATTGAAAGATGTTATGCAAGGTACCACATAGAACATGTTATCTAGGATCTAAGGTCCAAATCTCAAGGGTAGATATACAATGTCGCAAGCCTTTTAGGACTCATTATTGAAAGCCTTAATGATAATATCAAATTTGGTTAGGTCTTCCTATTTTAATCCAAAATTTTGGAAAAAATGTTAAGTGCTTAAATTAAGGGAAGAACCATTATCAATCAAGATTAATTTGATAAAATTTCTCCCAATAAATGTTATAATGTAAAGGGAAGGATCCCCTCGCAAGTCTGATGAAGGTATATCATCATCCAAAAATGTGATGTCATGTATCCCAAAATAACCTACAACATTGGCTACAACACTAGGGTAGATGTTTACCAGAACAAATTATTATCTTAGAAGTTCCAAAAAATATTCCTATTGTTGCACTTGCACAACACGCCCCAATTTGGACTACGGATCCACTTTTTAAATTTTTGACGAGCCTTCTCTTATTTATTTTTATATGTAGTTTTCGATCATCCTGAGCTTAGGTTTTTGCTGAAAGTTTTTTGTGTTTTTAACTTTTATTGTGCCTTAAGCTTGTTGTGATAACTATTACCATGATTATTTTGAGCTCTAATGTATTTTTACTTCAATATTTGTTCCAAGATGCTGCTACCAGGGTCACCCGAGAATTTTTTAGGAAATGATTGTGTGTCCATAACTTAAGTGTAAGGCTTCCCTGGTCGTATGTATGTCCATGTAAAATGGGGATGAAAAGGAAGACAAGTTTAAATTTACTAGCAACTCAAGTGAAATAAAATTTCATATCTGGACCATTTAAAAGTCATTTTTGGCAAATTAAAATTGCTCCCAAGACTTCAAAAATTAATGCCAAGGAATGAAAAAAATTATTTTGGATAATTGAAATTCATTTTTGAGCATTTATATTTCATTTACAGGAAATCAAAGATTAATTTTGAGACTTAAGAATTTTATTTGGAATAGTTGAAATCATTTCAGGATGACATGATTTCATATCCAAGATTTGAGAAATTATTGTCGAATAATTGAAAATCAATTTTGGATATTTGAGGTCCGAGGTGTAGACCAAATGGTTCGACCAAACCCCGTAAGGGGGTGGAGGTCCAAGGTTCAAATATTGGACCTCATTGAACTGAACGCTTGTCCCTTTCTTGGTAATTTCAATGGCGTAAAAGGTTTAAAATTATTGTGGCATGGTGGTTATAGGGGCGGATTGCACAAAGAAATGTGTGGTAGGTTTTAGGGTAGACAATGCGAGAATACTATGGTGGCCATAAAATCTGGACAACCTGCCTAGATTTGTGGTGGCTACCAATTCCACCATGTAAATTCAAAAAAAAAATGGATATTTGAGAAATCAATTTTGGGCTATGAAAATCTTTTCGATATGATTGAAAATTATTTCCATATAGCTAAATAATTATTTTCAAGCAATAGAAATTATTTTCAAGCATTTAAATTCATTTTCGAGTAGTTTGAAATTTATTTTTGGGTAGCAAGTTTTATTTTCCAAGCTTTAAAGAATTATTTTTGAGCAAGTTAAAGTCATCCCTGGACAATTCAAATTCATTTGTAGGCAATAGATTTTGTTCTAGGCTTTGAAAATCAATATTGAATCAAATTTTGCTAAATGTTGATATTGCCAGAAGGGATGTGAAAAAGGTAATTTTTTTATTATTGAGATCGTCAAAAATTTTGTACCATAACTAGAAGCAGAGAGGTACCGAAAGTTTGATAACCTTGAGAAAGGAAAATTTGCTAATGTTGACATTGTCGAAAATAATGTACCATACTAGGAAGTGGAGAAGTGCAAAAAGTCTATCAGCATTGTCGAAAGTATTGAACCTTTGTGGAGCCCAGAGAGGTCCCGAAACCCCATCACTTGGTAGCTTGGAGAAAAAATCTAAGTGTGAGCATTGCCAAAAATCATGGACCATGGCAGAACCTGAAGAGGTCCCAAAATCCCATCACTTGATGGTGTTAGAATAAATTAAAATTTACTAAGTATTGAAAGTATAGTACTTTGGAGGAAGATTGCATCAATAGAGAAACCTAAAATTTTGGCAATTAAAAATGAAGTTCAACAAATTAGAAATCATTCCACTAATTGAAATTGAATTTTGGCAATTAGAAAATAATTCCTAGCAACCTGAAAATGAATTCTAGAAATTGGAATGAATTTTGGCAATTAGAAATTTGATTCTAAGCAATTAGAATTCATCTTCGAGTAGTTGAAAATTAGTTATGGTTGTTTGAAGATCACGTCCAAGTTATTGAAAAGTGATATTGGGTGAGTAAAAAACATTTTCAATGATTGAAAATTATTTTTGGGTACTTTGAATTCATATGAGTGTCATTGAAAATATATTCCTGGCAATAGAAAGTCAATGCATAATGTTGAATCCAAAATTTGGCTAATTTCCTCTCTATTTTCTGTTGTTGACCCTATGGGGTTTCCTGTCCTTCTGGTTTTCCTCTATTTGTCTTTCTGTGTTTTCCTTTTTGCTTAGGATGCATTTTGATATTTCCTTGCATCCTCTTCCCTTTCTTCTGCTTTGCTAGGATGCACTTTTGCTTCTTCTACATCCCTTTCCTTTTTGTTGTATCAAGGCGTTGGGGTGCCTTTAAAATGTCACGTTAATGAAAAATTATTAACTTACCAAAAAATAAAATTGGTAAAGTATAAGTATTATTAAAAATATTGCACCCTAACAGAGTGTGAAGAGGTACCGAAAGTCCAACAACTTTGAGGAAAATGAAAATTTGTTAAGTTTTGAGATTGTCAGAAATAATGTACCATGGTGGAATGTGGGAGGGTATCGAAAGTTGAAAATTTTCTAAGTATGGAAGTTGCCAAAAGTATTTTACCCTGGGAGAGTGCGAAGGGGTATAGAAATTCCATCAGCTTATCAAAAATGATGTGAGAAAGGAAAATTTTCTAAGTGTAGAGATTGTTGCAACCTTTGCACCACTAATGTCAAGAGATAAAAAAATCCTGACAATTGAAAATGCATCTGACACTCTAAGGTGAAGGCAATAAATAGTGGCAATAGAAATAAATCTTAGCTATAAGAAAGTGAAGTGCAACAATGGAAAAATGTCTAGCAATTAGAAGGTGAGTTCTGGAAAAGAGAAGAAGTTCATGAAGCCTGACCATGAATTTTGCATCCGATAATTGGAGGCTACCCGGATTGATGCCCTGACAATGAACAATGTTTTAATACCGAAAAATCATGGTATAAAACTTAGAATATAATTTATTGCAGTGCCTCTAATACCAAAAAACTCAGGAAAATTTTGAAACATTAAAAAATTAAAAATTTAAAACTTTAGGAAATTTAAAAAAAAAAATTAAATTAATAATAATATTAATGATCTAACCTTTGCCTTTTTTAATTTTTGTAAAAAAAATTCTCGTGGCTGCATTAAATACAGTGGATGTAATGGAAAACATGTAATTTCAATGCAAGCTAGGCAAATGCAGTCATGCAATATGGAAGAAAAATAAATTAATGATCCAACTAAATTTTATAGAATGAAGAGTTAATGAGGCATGGTCGTTACAGAAGTTCTAAGCATCATATGATTTGAAATTTAATGAAGTCTAGTTATTGTAGGGCTCATTGCAGATGAAGTCTTTATGATGCCATGGCAAAATTATTGTGTATTTAAGGAGGCATGATTGCAGTATGGGGAGAAAATTACTTTCTATAGGCACATCCTAGAATTAGGTGGCAATTAATTACAAAATGTAATTCTATATGAAGGCCAAAAAATTGTATAAATAGTGGCTCACTAGCTAGTTACAGGGGTCAAAAACCATCTATTAGTTGGCCCCTTTTAGCATTGTTATTTTTCTCTCTTGTAGTTAGATGTCATTTTTTAACTAAGTTGCTACTATTTTTTTAGCCTCGTTCTTTGTAATCCACTAAAGTTGGTAAATATGAAGAATATACTTAATTAATATCTTTTAATATTAAAGGCTTTTGGATTTTTTTGTGTTCAACTTGTGCATGTTGATGGTGATTGCACTCAATCCATTTCATGGTATGTTGTTCTTTTGAATAATGCACCATCTCAGATCTTAGGTTGTGTGAATGTTGGTCACGTCGAGATTGGTTTCAATTTGGGTTTGTTGCTTTACCAGATTGGAGTTGGAGTTTAGGGCAGTATCAACTTGTTTTATTTTATTTTCTCTCACCCTTAAACCTTTGACTTTTATTTGAAGCTTATTTATATTAGGACTAGAATTAATTTCATACAGTCAAGAATTTATTTTTAGCATTGTTCCAAGAAATTTATATTCTTTAAGCATTAACTAGAAAATGCTTCTTAAAAGGAACAATCATCAATGACCTCTGATTATATCCGCATTGGCCAAGACTTGGCATACCCAAACCTTGGGGGAAAGATATTTCCTTTTCAAGAGGGAACATATTTCTATTCCAATTACGTTGACATGCCCTTGACAATGTGTCATTTGCATGCCCAACAGAACTAGTGCTAGGAGGGCTAAAATTATACCTTTTCTTGGTTCATTGTTTATATTATACATCTTGACTGTTAAAGCTAAAGCCTAAGGTCATCATCACTAGGTCTAAGTCATCTATCAAAGGTATTGATTTTATCAATCTTTCTCCATATAGAAAATCCAAAGTTGACAAAGGTAGACTAAGTACTCCTTTGAATTCTAATATTTCTATAGAGGCTATTAACCTTTGTCTTGATCCTTTTGCCACTCCCTAAAGACCACCAATGGTAGATATTGCTCCTCGATTAGTGGGAAATAGCCCTTTCAATATACCAATACCTACACATGATATGCCAAAAAAATTTGAAAGGTATCTTCCTCATTATATACATAATAGAATGAGATTATTTGAAGAGCATGTAAAAGCATACAAAGATACTGTGATTCATTTACAAATCGAACATGAAGATGTTGCTTGTAGGATGTTTCCACATAGTCTGGATGATTTTGCTTATGATTGGTATATTGCTTACCTTCAGGCTCCATCACTACTTGGGCTCAATTAGAAGTAACTTTTATTATCCATTTTAAGTTGCTTGTTGATCTAGCTATGATTTATCATCAATTCGCTTCTGCTTGTAGAGAACCTAGTGAATCCTTGAGACTATTCAACACTAGGTTCCATAAATTATATACCATGTTGATGGCACTTTACACCCTCATAGCCAATGCAACCATCCAAATGTATCTTAGATCTTTAGATCTACTGAATTCTATGTTTGTGAGGAGATCTCCACTAATCACAACCTTACCCTTGGCATATAGCAAAGCTCTAAATATTGAAAAAAAATTAATACCTCAAGGTTTTTTTTTAGGTCAATTACCTTTAGTTGGGCGAGCTTATAGATAGATACCATTAATAAATCAATCCCTTACACAACATATTCCCATGCTAAATCCATTTTTAGGATCCATGTATTTAAACTAGAATCAACCATTCAATTTGGCTCCTTTGAATCAAATTATGCCTATGTGAGCAATCAACATACCATTCCAGCATATTTGGACAATCAGATGACCATAAACAATGTTTCCAATCATACACCCCCTATAAATAATCAACCAAATTTACCTGCATTTTTTAATACATCTGCATCTATGAATAATGTAGTAGGAAAAGCATGACCAAGTCAACCTAATAATTCTAATCCTAAGTTAGAAAATATACAAAGGATTGTTCAAAAAATGAGCAATGATATGCTTCAACTACAAATACAAGTTCCTAAAAATCCACCTACAAATAATAACACACATAATATAAACTTTGGTTTTCAAAGGACCAATCATCTATGGAATACTCACCCAAATAATGGAGGGGATTCAAATCCTATTGGAAACCAAAACCATTCAAGTCACAACCCAAATACTTTAGTGAATTTGGTAGATCTTGCTTTACCCAGTTAGTGTAGGGTCCATTCCATAGCTCAACACTATAAAACTATCTTTCCAAAATTTAGAACTACATTGGATATTTTCCAAAAGGAGATGGAAATTTTGGAATTAGTGCCCACTAACGAGAATTTTTGGGAATCAAGTTGATTAGAATGCAGGGACAAATCTAGTTTTAGAGACTTATGAATCTCAGGAGTGGATGAAGTTAAATTTTATGAAAACTTGGAAGAAGAGGTGTAAGCTTACCAACAATTTCAAAGAGGCAACAATTATATGCTTTGAAGTAAAGGAAAATCCCCAATGACTTCTTCTACACCTCCTAAAAAAACCTCCATCCCACATGATGAGCAAGCCAACAAAAACTTGGTCCCACCCAAAGGTCCTACAATGCCTACTCCACCAAAACCCAATATGTCATTTCCACTGGCACAGGAAAATCTAGAACAAAACAAGTCTAGATATAATATCATTGAAGACCTTATAAAAACCTAGGAAAATATTTCTCTATTTGAGGTAGCTCAATTAATTGGCCAAAAGGATTTATTGATCAAAACACTCTCTGGTCAAGGTAAAAAAGAATTAAAAAAGACTATTGATGCTCAAGTGGTAGTATACAAAGAGAAGGTAGAATCCCCTCCTTTTATTTTGACCATTAGAATTGTTGGAAAAAACTTACATAATTGCCTTAATGATTTAGGTTCTTTCGACAACATGATGTCATATGCAGTCAACCAAATATTAGGACTAAATCCTACTCCCTCAAACAAGAAGGTTATTTAGCTAGATAAGATAGAGGTGAATTTGGTTGGGGTGTTGAACCAGATCCATATACAGTTATATTATGAACCTCGAATACAATAATATATTGATATCTAGGTGGTGGATATCCTAGATGTGTATGGGATGCTGCTCAGCTATGATTGGTCAAGAACCTTGAATGGTTACATGGAAAATAATTTCTCACATATATGGCTTCCAAGGCATGGCATAGCCAATCAAATATGGGTAGAAAGGGAGCCAAAGCTAAAATATATAATTACAAAGTACAACAATGTTAATAAAATTCTATACACTGAGCCAAAATTGGGTGTTTACACTATAGCAGTGGAAAACAAATCCAAAGAGAATAATCTAGCACCAAAAATCCAACCAAGCAAACAAAAAATAACTAAATATCAGTTGTGGACTCTCAAGTTTGATGGGTCAAAATGCAAACATGACAATGGTGCTAGAATTAAATTGGTCAATCCCAAAGGCAAATCACATCTTATGGCTTATCGACTTCAATTCCCTTACACCTGTAATGTTGTAGAATATGAGGCATTGATTCATGGACTATAATTCACCATCAAGAAGAGAGTTAAATATATATAGGTCCTAGGAGATTTTGAATTGGTGATCAAGCAATTAAAAAATTAGTATGCCTACCATGAATAGCATCTCTCAAATTACCGTAGTCGAGTGTGTGATTTAATCAAGGAATTTGATGCCTTCAATATCCAAACTATTCAACAAAAAAAGAATCACAGTGTAGATTCATTGGTAGTAGAAACAAGTACCCTAAAACCCATTATCCATTACAATATAAAGTGGTTCCCGATAGAGCTAGTTGTCACTCCCTCTATACCAGACAACATCCAAAAAATTTAGGTATTTGAGGATGACATACATGTAGTTTATTTTATCACTAACTCTGGTATATTTGAAGCTCACATCATAGATGAGGTAGAAAAAAATTATGTAGAGCTAGAGGAAGAAGGTGAATTGAATTTGAAAAAAATACCATTCCTAAAGGTATGGTTTCTTTGGAAAGACTATTTGATATGGATCACCATAATTGAAAGAAATAGACCGCTCAATAAAATAAAGGATCATATGAAGCTTACAATTTAGGACATGTTGAGAAACCCCAAAAAATTTTCTTGGGAAAATCTTTCACTAAGAAATAAAATGAAGAAATAATCCAAGTGCTAAAATATTATTGAGATTTCATAGCATGGAGTTATAATGATTTGAAGACATATTACACATCCATAATTATCCATACCATTCCCTTGAATCCAAGAACAAAACCTTTCTGTCAAAAGCAGAGTAGTGAATCCTTTGTGGGAGCCTCTCATTCTCAAAGAAATAAAAAAATTGTTGGCATCCCACATTATTTTTTTGGTAAGACATTCTACTTGGGTGTAAAATTTGGTACTTGTCCATAAGAAAAATGGGAAATACACCTTTGATTAGATTTTAAAAATCTTAACAAGGCATATGAGAAGGATAACTATCCACTCCCTTCCTTATATGAAATATTACAAATGATGAATGGTTTTGAGATGATGTCATTTCTAGATGGTTATTCAAGGTATAATCAAGTAATGGTAGACCTTGGGATAGGATTAAAATTGTATTTACTACCAAGGGGGGAACCTTTGCATATAGGAGGATTTCATTCGGCCTGATCAATGTAGGGGCAACATTTCAAATGGTTATGGACATCGCTTTCAAGGATCTCATTAGGAAATGCATTGTGATTTATATGAATGATCTTCCAATATTTTCTAATATGCGTATAAACCATGTGGAAGACTCGAGGAAGTTTCTACAAATAGGTAGAGATCATGGAACTTCATTAAATATAAAAAAGTGTATTTTTAGAGTTACAAAAATAAAACTGTTGGGGCATGTTATTTTTTAAGACAGTATTTCTATTGAGCCAGATAGGGCTGAAGCAATTCAAAAAATTCCCATTCCCAAAAGTAAGAAGGAGTTGAAGTCTTTCTTTGGCAAGATTAATTTTGTGAGAAAGTTTATTTTTGGTTTTGCAAAAATAGTCCGACCTCTAAATGCAATGTTGAAAAAGGATGTCAAGATTGTATGGGCTGGAGAAGCACAAGCTGCTTTTCAAGAAACTAAAAGGGAAATCATGAATGCTCCTGTATTAATTAGTCATGATTACACTCAACCATTTTATATTTATTTATTTGCATTTGAGAACTCCATTTTTGGTGTTTTAATTCAAAATAAAGGATTTGGTGATGAGAGGCCAATAGGTTTTGTAATCTCACCATTAAAAGATGCCCAACTCAAACATTCAACTATCAATAGACAATCCTTTGTTTTGATCAATGTTGTAAAGAAATTTCAGCATTATAGCCTACATAGCAGAGTATTTGTGATAGTTCTAGATCCAACAATAAAAATGATGTTGATGCAAAATGAGTTAGGTGAATGCAGGGGAAAGTGTATGTCTATCTTGTGGGAGTTTGATCTAGAAATTCAGCTTATGAGAATTTTTAGAGGACAAGGACTAAGTAGAGCACTAGCAAAAGTTAACCCCTATATTTCATGCCAAAAATATTCTGTGGGGGAAATTACAAATGATGAGTGGTACCAAGACATTGTTTATTATTTTCTTAATGGAGTATATCATGGTCACTTGAAATCCACCCAAATAAGAGCATTGCATCTCAAAAGTGTAAATTTCATGATTAAAGTAGGTATTTTATGTCAAAACAATCATGAAGAAATCTACTTGAGGTGTTTAAACAAGAAAGAAGTTTTTGAGGTCCTAAAATATTTTCATGGTAAGTATGGAACCAGACATGGCTCTAGGAATACCATAATGCACCAAATACTGAGAGCTAGGCATTATTGACCCCACATATTTAAATATTCACATGCACATGTTCGATCGTGTCATGTTTATCAAACTATAAATCATCAAGAAATGAATTCTTCAATGCCTCTACAACTAGTAATTGAATCCCATTTATTCGCACAATGGGAATTAAACTTTATTGGTGTCATTAATCCTAACTCATAAACCAACAATAAGTTCATATTGATTATCATGACCATCCTTGGTAGGCTTTTTGTCAAAAAAAAATATGTATTGATTAATGATGTTTTAATGCTTAGTTTGTGGAAATGAGCAGATGTGTAATGTTTAGTTTGATTTCTACAAGAGCATGGTACTACTAATATATTGATAATTTGCAATATCAGGTACACTCGTGGGTGGAAGAGGTAGAATAATCCACAAGAAATGGGGTACTTGAGGTTGAAGAAGTGATGACTAAGGCAATTTGGGAGTAACATTGATGGATACCTTCATATAGGCATGCATTATCAGTTAGGGATAATCGTCAATTAGCTAGCTACCTAGAGCCTCAGTTGATAGCCTAGTAGCTATTGTAAATTCTTCGATTGAGATGGGCGACTAGATTGATGGAAAGACTCCCTCTCTTTTTTTGCATCTATTTGTTTTTCTTTTACTTCATCACTTAAACAACATCTTGGTTTGGGAATATGTGCATGAATTGTATGGCCTTCGAATTTCCTAAATTGTTGTTAGTGTAGCATTTTGCTAGTTATGATAAAAGAACTTGTTTGTTGATAAAATATAATCTATATTAAAAAATAATTGAGCTTTATTTAAATAGATAGTAAAATCTATATTAAATAATAATTGAGCTTTATTTAAATATATATTAAAAATCTATATTAAATAATAATTGAGATTTATTTAAATAGATAGTAAAAATCTATATTAAATAATAATTGAGCTTTATTTAAATAGATAGTAAAAATCTATATCAAATAATAATTGAGCTTTCTTAAAATAGATAGTAAAAATATATATTAAATAGTAATTGAGCTTTATTTAAATAGATGGTAGAATCTCTATTGAATAATAATTGAGCTTTATTTATATAGATAATAAAACCTATATTAAATAATAGTAGAGTTTTACTTAAAAGGATGATAAGACTTTATCCAAATAATAACATAATTTTATATTGATCTTTAGCTCTAAATAATGATAGGTTTTCATTATTTGAAGTAAATGAAAAAAATTATTATTAAAAAATAATAATAAATTCATAATATTTATAATAAGAATTTAATCTAAACAAGATAAGATCTTCTTCTGGTAAGAATCTCTCCTTTTAATGAAAATGTTTCCATAAATTAAATTTTAAACTATGAGAATAATATCCACTAAAGTAATTAAAGAAATATTCCTAGAGATAAAGTGGTTGTGAACTCTTATAGTGGAAGCTTCTTATCACCGTTAGAAGGAGGAGAGCATCTTTTTGGTGGATTTCAAAGTAAGAAAACAATAGTTTTTAAATTGAAATATCTTACTTGGATGAGGGAGAATTGAATAGACATTGGTAAAAATTTATGGACATTGAGCACGTCAAGAGATGTGGTAATAGAGACTCCATCCTTTAAAGGAAAAAGAAAAATAAATGATAGGGGTTGTCTTTGCATTTAGATAGGAGAAGCAAGAGGAAGAAGGAGACATGAAAACTAGAGGACAATCACCTGGTGAAAGACAACATTCCAGAATAGCAAGTTTGTAGTTCGAAAGGATACATAGGTTGGTGTGAAAGTGCTTACCCTTCTAGCTGGTTAAACATTATTTTTAATGCTTTATTTTATTGGCATCTTTGTTGAAGCTTCTTGAGCTTCTGCACCATCTTCTTGCTTTGTATTTCCCTTAGTCCTATCATTGCTTACACCCAATTTCTGTGTTAGGATTTCCTCTATGTGAAAAATGAGTCATTGGCTCTTGAATTCTACTAAAATCCCACCATTAATTCTCCTCTATGTATTGGTTGTATTGTAGGGTGTTACATCTTTGGTGATGTCATGAATAGTGCTACAACAATGGGATGTTGCATCAATTTGTCTAGTTGGTTGCGATGCATCGTAGATCATGAAAATCCTTAGGAGGTATTCTATAGTTTGTTATGCATTCCATTTTAGCCCTACGATGAGAGGTCTATGACTGTGTTGGTGTTAAGTTATATTTTAACTAAAATCCCCCTTCTAGTCTTGTAGTGGTGGCTTTAGCATCACTCTTTTTTGGTACATTCAAATAATGAAGTTAACCTTGGAATGTACCTTTCCTCTACACCCATTGTTGTGATTGAAGAACATGAGCTTATACTGAGAGGGGGGTGAACAATATAAGATAAAACTTTTTACTTTTCAATCCATATGATAACATCAACAATATTAAAGCAGTAAGCATTCCACAAATCATCACACACATGAGAGACATGATTTAACGTGGTTCACCCAATGTGGGCTACTCCACAGAGAAAATATTCCTTATAAATTTTCTCAATGAATTCCTTTGGGAATCAATTCCCTATTACAATGTTTATGGACCCCTATCCAAAGGAGACACCAATCCCCTTACTCTAGTTTGTGGAACTCTATCCATAGGAGAACTCTTTCTCCTCTGCTCTGGCTGGTGATATTCTAGAAGACTTCTTCCCCCACTGCACTGGCTTGTGGATCTCTCTCCATAGAAGACCTCTATCCTTACTACCCTGGCTAATGGATCTCTATCCACTGGAGACTATTGTCCTCTACTCTATCACCTCCAAATCTTGCTCTCAACTCTATCTCAAATCTACACCAAACTCTATCCCAAGTGTAGTACAAATCTGCTCTAACTCTATCTCAGGTCTAGCATAAATTTACTCACAAATATGCACCAACCTCTATCCTCAAATCTATCCTCAAGTCTTCTCAAAGACTTTCTCAAATATACCTTCAAGTCCTCTCAATAACTTGCTCAAATCTACCTTCAAGTCCTCTCAAGAACTTGCTCAAATCTTCTCAAACATTTTCTCAAAATAGCTCACAATATTTGCTCAAGAATTTCATTCAATCATTCAACCAATGAAACACAACTTGCTTACAAACCCTAAACAAGTGTTTTCATACTTCTTCAAACAAAGAGCACAATGTGGGTCTCAAACCCTAACTCAAATAATCTTCAATATCTATCTCAAATGTTCTCTAAACATTCACCAATGAAGCATATAAAAACTCACTCAAATATTTCCAACAATGCTTATCAAACAATCCTTTTCACTCCACCTTATATTTCACAACATTCATTCCAATCACTCTAAACAAAAGATAATGTGCTCATACCTTTTTTTTGTGATGGAGATATGTCTTCAAAACCTATTTTACTCACAACCAATTCCTTTTGTTCCACTTCCAAGGTTAGATAACAATGGTCTATCTCAAAACCTCAAAATGAATATTTCACAACATTCACAAAATATTCCTCCCAAAATGTGCTTGTGAAATCTGAAAGATATACTCTAGAACCCTTCTTTTTCTCAAGTAAAATGCATTAAACTTCATCATAACCCACAAATACTCTTCTTCATAATGCAAGAAAGTACAATAAAATGTCAAATCACTTTTACACCTTATAACTCCTAATATTTCAAATTAAATAAACCCAACATAGAACACAAATCACACAATTAATTTTTCACTATTACACCTTTTAATCTCCTTCTCTTAAAAATATTTTCAATCAAACTATTATACTCAAATCCCTTTGTTCACACTATAATCTCCAATACTTTATTTCATGCATCCCTTTACCAAAATTAAAAATATTTAACACCCCTTATGACTCCCTAAACAATTTCACTTATTTCCCTTTCATGATTTTGAAGCCTCAAAGTCAAATCACGTATTCCAAGACCATAGAAGCACATAAATTAAAAAGCATACCTTTTAATATTCTGCCTGTGAAAAATATTGCACAAGTCTCAATGACCAGTGCCCAAGCTCGAACCCATGACCTAAGCCACCACAATGCCCTAGCCCAAGGCTAGGCTACCACTTGGGCTACACGCCCACACACAACCAAATATCCACGAGTTCATATTTGAAATCTGCCTTCACTAAAAATGAAAAGGTGCTTTACCCTTTTGCAAAACAACTCTGTGGGATTCAAAATGGAAACCTTCCCTTCGCAAGTACCTTAGCCACATTCCTCCTACCACCTATGCTACCCAACGCTATGGGATATCTCTTTTGCTCCAAGTGAATTTCAACACAACTCTGCCTCCCTTTCCTTTAAGGCTCACAAACGTCTTCTCCTTTTCGAAAATGGAGCGCACGAATTATCTCTTCACTTGGGCATTCGAATATATGAACCTTTGGAAATGAAAAATCATTTCCTTTAAATACTCTTTCCTTTGGTTTAAAAAATGTCGGCCCTCTCTTGCTTTTGAATTCGAATTCGATTTGAAACTTTGGCGCCATAAATTATTTTAAATTAAAATTTTAACTTTTGTTAAAATATTTTAATTTAAATAATTTAAAAAACCTTTGCAACCTTTTATAAAAGCTCAATAAACCTTGTCCAGGATATCTCTTTTTTTTAATGATTTCTTGGACCCAATTATTATAATATTGAAAAATATTATAATAATATTTGTCTTTCCTTTTAAACCATGGCCTCTTCTTTCCAACCAATTTTCTTGCTTTTGGGATGAACTTTGCCTTGATCAATTTCAACCATATCAACCATAGAAGAATATTCCTGCCATACAAAGTGCTCTCTGACATCAACCTTTTGACATCAACCTTTTGACATCAATGACAACACAACTTACTCAAAATTTCCAACAATCTCCCCCTTTGTCATTGATGGCAACCCTTTTCCTTAATCATTCCTTTTTCCTTTTTCCAATTCTGCTCTCCTTGACTAAATGATCTCCCCCTAACTCAAATCTCTCCCCCTTTGACATCAATGGCAAAGGGAATCCTTTGGGGCTAAATATAAGACTCTTAGCTCAGCCCCCTCCCCACCTCCTCTCCTTGAGGTGATTAATTTTGGGGTGGGAGTAAAACTACTCCCAATTTTCTTCTGAGATACTCAAAAGTTTCTTTTGGAAGTGGTTTAGTGAAAATATCCACAATATGCTCCTTTGTAGTAACATATTCCAACCTGACTTGCTTATCTGTCACCTGCTCTCTCAGAAAATGATATTTTATCAGGATGTGCTTGGTCTTGGAGTGCATCACCGGATTCTTTGAGATATTTATAGCACTTGTATTATCACACAGTATGGGGATAGGGTGATCATGCTCTATCTTGAAGTCCTTTAAAGTTCACTTCATCCATAACACCTGTGTACAACAAGCAACCACTGCAATATACTCTGCCTCTACTGTGGATAAAGATATTGATGCATGTTTCTTTCTTAGCCAAGAGACTAAACAATCTCCAAGAAAGAATGCTCCTCCACTTGTGATTTTTTTATCATCAATACTACCTACCCAATATGCATCTGTATATGCTATGAGAGTGAAATTATCACTTTTGGGGTACCAGAGCCCAAAATCCATAGTCCCTTTTAAATACCTGAGAATCCTTTTTACTGCTACTACATGTGTTTCCTTTGGTGCTTCTTGAAACCTTGCCACTAGTCCCACTGCCTGCATTATATCTGGTCTTGTAGCTGTGACATATAGTAAGCTACCAATCATAGATCTATACAATTTTTTATTTACCTCAGGAGATTCATCATATTTACTTAACTTGCATCCTGTAACCATGGGGGTACTTACTGGTTTGCAATATTCTAACTTGAATTTCTTTAGCATCTCTTTTATATACTTGGTTTGTGAGAGAAATACACCTTTCTCTGATTGTGAAATCTGAAGTCCAAGAAAGAAGGACAACTCACCAAGCATTGACATTTCAAATTCACTTTGCATGCTCTTTGCAAATTTTTGACACATCTTATCATTATTGCCTCCAAAAATGATATCATCCACATAAACAACCACAATTAGTAAGTCATTTCCTTCATTTTTGATGTATAAATTACTGTCCACTATTCCTTTTCTGAAACCTTGTTCCTGAAGATACTTATCCAATATTGAATACCAAGCTCTAGGAGCTTGCTTTAGTCCATAAAGTGCCTTCTTTAATCTGCATACATAGTCTGGTTTATCAATTAGGTTGAATCCCTCAGGTTGCTCAATGTAAACCTCTTCTTCCAGGACACCATTTAGAAAGGCTGATTTAACATCCATCTGATATACTTTGAAATTTTTGAAACTTGAGAAGGCTAAAAATATTCTTATAGCTTCAAGTCATGCAACCGGAGCAAATGTCTCATCAAAATCAATCCCCTCAACTTGTGCATAACCTTTGCATACTAATATTGCTTTGTTTCTGACTACCTGACCATCTTCATTTAACTTGTTTCTAAAAACCCATTTAGTGCCAATCACATTCTTACCTTTTGGTCATGGGACAAGTTCCCAAGTCTCACTTTTTTCTATTTGATCTAGTTCCTCATTCATTGCCTTGATCCAAAACTTATCTTCTCTTGCCTCATTAAAATATTTGGGCTCAATTTTAGATAACAAAGAAAAATTTGCATGCTCACTTGTTCCTATAATCTTTCTCCTTGTCTGTCTCTCATTTGGATTTCCAATAATTAGATCTCCTGGATGATTTTTCTGCACATATCTGGATGGAGTTTTGGGTAGTAGTCTTTGTGTTTCTTCTTCTTCTTCTGATTCTTCACCTAACTCTTCTTGACTTTCTTCTTCCTGATACACAATTTCTCGAGTTGGTTCTCTTGACCCTATCTTCTCATCAACTATCACATTTATACTTTCTATAATAGTATGTGTCCTTTTGTTATAGCATCTATAGGCTTTGCTCTTGGTGGAATAGCCAAGAAAAATACCCTCATCACATCTTGAGTCAAACTTACCCAAATTTTTCTCTTCTCGTCTTATGTAACATTTGCTTCCAAAGATTTTTAAATATTTTATTTTGGCTAGTCTTCCTTTCCAGAGCTTATATGGGGTTTTATGGTGATTTACTCTTATTTGAGCTCTATTGATGATATACACTATTGTATGTACTGCCTCTTCCCAAAAACCATATGAAATATTAGACTTATTTAACATGGCTCTGGCCATATTTTCAACAATCCTATTTTTCCTTTCAACTACCCCATTTTGTTGAGGAGTTCTTGTTGTTGAATATTCTCTTTTGATCCCATGTTGTTCATAGAAGTCTACAAATTCATTTGAGGTAAATTCTCCTCCTCTATCTGATCTTAAACCCTTAATCCTTCTACCTATTTCATTTTCCACTAATTCTTTAAAAGCTTTAAACTTCTCAAGAGCTTCTAACTTTTCTTTCAAGAAGGCTATCCAAATCATTCTAGAATAATCATCTATAAATAATATAAAGTAACTTTCACCTTGTAGACTCTTTGTCCTTGTAGGACCACATAGGTCAGTGTGCACTAGTTTCAATGGCTCAGATGACATAAATCCTTTTGACTTGAAACTTGTTCTAGTTTGCTTCCCATGCTGAAGTTGTGCACAAATTATGTTTTGTGGTCTTTTTTTATCTTGGGTAAATCTCTGACAGCCTGCTTGTTACTTATTTTCACTATGTTGTCAAAGTTCAAATGACCCATTCTTTTATGCCACAACCAACTCTCATCTTCTTGTGATAGAAAATATTTTTCTCCTTTAATCTCACTTAGCATGTAGAGGTTGTTTGTAGTTCTATTTGCATCTGCAATAAGCTTTCCAGTTTTAGACTTTCTGATCTCACATCTATTTGGATGAAATGTAACCGTGTGCCCCTGATCACAAAGTTGGCTTACACTTAGTAGATTGTGCCTTAACCCCTTGACATACAATACATTCTCCGTCTTTGTTTTTCC
This sequence comes from Wollemia nobilis, assembly GCA_028583015.1. Classification (NCBI taxonomy): domain Eukaryota; kingdom Viridiplantae; phylum Streptophyta; class Pinopsida; order Araucariales; family Araucariaceae; genus Wollemia; species Wollemia nobilis. Next base: position 16,063,581 of record JAQPPZ010000753.1, on the reverse strand, counting down.
ATTATCTAAACTCAAAGTTCCCTTTCCACAAATTTTTGTTGAACCATTGTCACCAAATTTTACTGATCCTCCATCAATTTCTTTGAGTACAAGAAATTTACTTTTGTCTCTTGTCATATGACTAGAACAACCACTATCAAGGAACCATTGTTTTCCCTTATCTTGAACATGAAGGGTTGTTTGTACTAACATTGATCTAACTTTCTCATGCTCTTTTTCCTCTCTCCTAATTGTTGAAGTTGTAGTCTTTTTACTTGACTCAGGAAATACCATTTTGCACCATTTAGCCTTGTGCCCAAAATTATTGCATTTATAACATATGACATCATCATTCATAAGCGGTGCAAAAGAATTGAAATTTCTATCAATATTATTTTTCACATAACCAGTGCAATGTGCAACTCTATGACCATATTTGTTACATGAAAAACAATAGCCATGGAAGAGATTTTGTAACCTGTTGGAGTGCCTTGAAGTATATGGTTGAGTGCTTCTTCTTTTGTTGTTCTTGTAATTGAATTTTGTCCATGGATCTTCTTTACCCTCTTCTTTCCTCATGCCTTTTCTTTCTAGAGTATTAGCATGAGTTATGAGCTCATATTTGTTTGATGTCTCTGTTTCTTGAGAGCTTGACTCCTCTTTTTGTTTCCCTAACTTTATATCTTGTTGTAACTTAGTCTTTTTAACTTCATTCCTTAGAGATATAATTTTTTATTCCAATATTTCACACTCTGTCTCTCTTACCCTTAATAGTTCTATCATATCTTGTTCAATTTTATTTCCCTCTTCCACTTTTACCTTGAGTTCTGTAATATTTTGTAGAAGTTCCATATTTGCTTCTTCATCCTCTTGAATTTGATCCTTCAAACTTGAGTTCTTCCTTATGATCTTTTACAAATTTTTGAGAGCAGCAAAAAATTCTTCTTTTATGTCAATTATGGCCTCTTTTTTATTTTATGAGATCATGTATGTTCTTATGGTATCTTCCTCCAAGCTATTAGGCTTTTAATGAAGGATCCCACTCTAATACCATTTGAAGAATATGAGATTATACTAAGAGGGAGGGGTGAATAGTATAAGATAAAAAAATTTACTTTTCAATCCATATGATAACATCAACAATATTAAAGCAATAAGAATTCCACAAATCATCACACACATGAGAGACATGATTTAACGTGGTTCACCCAATGTGGGCTACTCCACGGAGAAAATATTCTTTATAAATTTTCTCAATGAATTCCTTTGGGAATCAATTCCCTATTACAATGTTTATGGACCCCTGTCCAAAGGAGACACCAATCCCCTTACTCTAGTTTGTGGAACTCTATCCATTGGAGAAATATTTCTCCTCTACTCTGGCTGGTGATCTTCTAGAAGACTTTTACCCCCACTATACTGGCTTGTGGATCTCTCTCCATAAAAGACCTATGTCCTTACTACCCTGGATAATGGATCTCTATCCACTAGAGACTATATTCCTCTACTCTATCACCTCCAAATCTTACTCTCAACTCTATCTCAAATCTATACCAAACTCTATCCCAAGTGTAGTACAAATTTGCTCTAACTTTGTCTCAGGTCTAGCATAAATATGCACCAATATCTGTCCTCAAGTCTTCTCAAAGACTTGCTCAAATCTACCTTCAAGTCCTCTCAAGAACTTACTCAAATCTACCTTCAATTCCTCTCAAGAACTTGTTCAAATATACTCAATAATTTCACTCAATCATTCAACCAATGAAACACAACTTGCTTACAAACCCTAAACAAGTGCTTTCATACTTCTTCAAACAAAGAGCACAATGTAGGTCTCAAACCCTAACTCAAATAATATTCAATATCTATCTCAAATATTCTCTAAACATTCACCAATGAAGCATATAAAAACTCACTCAAATATTTCCAACAATTCTTATCAAACAATCCTTTTCACTCCACATTATATTTCACAATATTCATTCCAATCACTCTAAACAAAAGATAATGTGCTCATACCTTTTTGTTGTGATGGAGATATGTCTTCAAAACCTGTTTTACTCACAACCAATTCCTTTTGTTCCACTTTCAAGGTTAGATAACAATGGTCTATCTCAAAACCTCAAAATGAATATTTCACAACATTCACAAAATATTCCTCCCAAAATGTGCTTAGTAAAATTCTGAAAGATATAATCTAGAACCCTTCTTTTGATCTCAATAAAAATGCATTAAAGCTCCATCATAAGCCCACAAATACTCTTCTTCATAATACAAAAAGGCACAATAAAATTCAAACCAATTTTACACCTTATAACTCCTAATCTTGCAAATTAAATAAACCCAACAAGAACACAAATCACACAATTAATTTTTTACTATTATACCTTTTAAATCCTTTCTTAAAAATATTTCAATCAAACTATTATACTCCAAATTCCTTTTTAAAATAACACCACATAATTTATTTCATGCATCCCTTTTATCAAAATTATAAATGTTTACCTTATAACTCCCAAAATAATTTCACTTATTTCCCTTTCACAATTTTGAAGCCTCAAAGTCAAATCACGTATTCCAAGACCATAGAAGCACATAAATTAAAAAGAATATCTTTTAATATTCTACCTGTGAAAAATATTGCACAAGTCTCAACAACCAGTGCCCAAGCTCAAACTCACGACCTAAGTCACCATAATGCCCTAGCCCAAGGTTAGGCTGCCACCTGGGCTACACGCTCACACACAACCAAATGTCCATGATTTTGTATTTGAAATCTGCCTTCACTGAAAATGAAAAGGTGCTCTACCCTTTTGCAAAACAACTCCATGGGATTCGAAACGAAAACCTTCCCTTCATAAGCACCTTAGCCACGTTCCTACTACCACCTGTGCTACCTAGCGCTATGGGATATCTCTTTTGCTCCAAGTGAATTTTAACACAACTACTCTGCCTCCCTTTCCTTTAAGGCTCACAACATCTTCTTTTTGAAAATGGAGTGCACGAATTATCTCCTCACCAAGGCATTCAAATTATTAACTTTTGGAAATGAAAAATCATTTCCTTTAAATACTCTTTCCTTTGGTTTAAAAAATGTTGGCCCTCTCTTGCTTTTGAATTCAAATTCGATTTGAAACTTTGGCGCCATAAATTATTTTAAATTAAAATTTTAACTTTTGTTAAAATATTTTAATTTAAATAATTTAAAAACCTTTGCAACCTTTATAAAATCTCAATAAACCTTGTCCTAGGATATCTCCTTTTTTAATGATTTCTTGGACCCAATTATTATAATATTGAAAAATATTATAATAATATTTGTCTTTCCTTTTAAACCATGGCCTCTTCTTTCAACCAATTTGCTTGCTTTTGGGATGAACTTTGTCCTTGATCAATTTTAACCATATCAACCATAGAAGAATATTCCTACCATACAAAGTGCTCTCTGACATCAACCTTTTGACATCAATGACAACACAACTTACTCAAAATTTCCAATAGTGATAACACCTTGGTAGTCATTGAGTCGCTTAGTTGTTTATCCTTTGGAAGTCGTTGTAGGTTATCAAAGAGAGAGCACGTTGTTAGAGGTGAGAGTGTGATATTTCTAGTATTGTAGACCAAAGTGTTTTCCCATAGACCCTTATGTTAAGCATTATTTGTGGTGATATGTTGACTTGCATGGTGGCTTCACCTTGATTTTATAGGTTGCTAGCTCATGGGTGCCCCTATGTTCATTGAGGGCGGTTTCTTATTGTTTAAAAAAAGGCTTAATGTTCACCTTTTTATTCATTAAAATAGAAAGCTATAAAAGGAACTTGGGATTATTTATTTAATTAAACATTATGTTATTTGATTAATGTAAACAAAAGGAACTTGGGTTTAATTAGTTAATAAATATTATGTTATTTGATTAATGTAAAATAAAGGAACTTTGGTTTATTTAGTTATTTAAATATTATGTTATTTGATTTATATAAACAAAAGGAACTTGGGTTTATTTAGTTAATTAAATATTATGTTATTTGATTAATATAAACAAAAGTAACTTTGGTTTATTTAGTTAATTGAATAATATATTATTTGATTAATATGAATAAAGGATAAATAGTTTCTTTAAGTAATTGAAGGTATGGGACTTTGATTATGTTGAATAAAGAAAAAATAGTTTATTTAAATAATTAAAGTTATGGGACTTTGATTATGTTGAATAAAGGAAAAATAGTTTATTTAAGTAATTAAAGGTATGGGACTTTGATTATGTTGAATAAAGGAAAAATAGTTTATTTAAGTAATTAAAGGTATGGGACTTTGATTATGTTGAATAAAGGAAAAATAGTTCATTTAAATAATTGAAGGTATGGGACTTTGTTATGTTGAATAAAGGAAAAATATTTTATTAAGTAATTGAAGGTATGGAACTTTGATTATGTTGAATAAAGGAAAAACATTTTATTTAAGTAATTGAAGGTATGAGACTTTGATTATGTTGAATAAAGAAAAAATAGTTTATTTAAGTAATTGAAGGTATGGGAATTTGATTATATTTAATAAAGGAAACCTAGCCTATTTAAGTGTTTAAAGGTATGGGACTTTGATTATGTTGAATAAGAATTTGAAATATTTGGATTAAAGTAGACTTGTGATCTAGTTGTGTATGTTGAAGCGACTCTTTTGAGCAAATGAGAGGTGAAAATAAAAATGATATTTTTATGATTCAACTAAACAGTAAATTGGAAGAATACTTTAATTAAATTTGTATAGTTTCAAATTGGTAAAGTAATCAGTAAATGCACTAGTTTTATGTTACTAGTAGATGCATTTAGTTTTATGTCTATAATAATACCATGAGTTGCCCTAATCCCATACTATCCTCAAACAAGCGATGAAAGACAGAGAGGATCATGGAGGTAGATGGAACAATTGCACTGGTTTGAATTATATTTGCAATAGCTTATTTATGTTCAAATAAGACTAGACTTATAGGGAGAAATATCTAAATGAAAACAGACATATTACTTTATTCTTTCAAGAGTATGGAAGTCTTACCATATTGGGATATATTTAATAATTTATTAAATGAATGGGAAATGTATCGTTAACTTTCTTCTTTGAATTATCTATGTTTTGTATCTAGATTTCTCTTTTTTTAATGGTTATCCTTACTTAATTGTTGTTTCCTTTCTAAATGCTTCTTGTATGCTTTATGGGTTTTTCTCTTTAGTTGGGTAAGTAGATAGAGTTATTCTTATATTTTTGATAAAAATATAGGTAACCTAAGAAAAGGAAACCTTAGGGTGAACATAGAATGGACCTAAGAGATTGAGACCTCTTAGGGTGAACGTAGAAAATACCTAAGGGATTGAGACCCCTTAGGAAGAATGTGAACTAAGTAAACTAAAATATTACATCTGAGTTAAGATAGCTCATTGCAAAGATGATATGAATATATTAACTCACAATACACATAGCATACCTACATAGAAATAAATGTGTATGGTATGGTGATGGGTGTATACCTTTGACTGTACTGAAGGTGATAAGTTTAGCTCATCAAGTATGATGATATGGATAAGATTATTTTTGGTATCACATAGAATGACTACATAGATGGATTTGTGTAGGGTATCATGTGAGATGTAACTCTTTGGAAAATTTTAGGAATTTAGTAAACAAAATAGTAGGTTAACCAAAGGCTAGATAGGGATTTATGAATCCCTCTTCATAGTAATTTTTTTTCTTGTGTTTTCTTATAGCTAGTTTTAGGAATATTACATTTGGTATCAAATATCTAGGTACAATGGGATAGAGCTTCTTAAAGTGTTTTAGGGATTTGTATGTATTTCTATGAAGAATTTCTTAAGTTTTAAGCTAAATTCAAGAAGACCTAGAATCCCCTACTTGCTAGAAAGTAATGGGGATTAACTTCAAGGGGTGATCAGAATTTTATGACACCCAATTTATATGTAAGTTTAGACTTTGGCATTGAAGTTACATCATAACATTAGAGCACTACCCTAATTAAATTATTGATATTTTAGCAAGAGAACGCTATATTATGGCTTGTGTTAGTAGTTCAGTTCAAAGGTGGAACTATAACCTAACCATATCTTATTAGTTTTCATAGGATAAGTGGCACCTGAGTTTATAAAATAGAGGCCTATGCCTTCAACTAGGTGAACTCAACAAAATAATACTGAAGAAGAGATTCGATGTGAGAATCCCAAAAATTCCAATAAAGATAGAAAATCTCACTACTACGGTTGCTACCATGTAGAATCATATGAATCAAATGTTGGAAACCCTTGCAAATAAAAATTTATAAGTTAGGATTTTAGAGGTTAGCCAAGCCAACGGACTAATTTTAGAACATTTAAAAGCTAGAGCTCTTTTGGAAAAATAACTGGCTAAGGATCTAAAAAGTGTTCACATCAATAAGTTTGATGGATAAGGATATGGAGATGTAGCCAAAGCCTGGTTAGGGGAATTAGAAGTTTATTTTATAGTGAAGGGCTATTACCTATAGTTTGGGACACAATATACCTAGAAAGGGCTACTTTATATTGGTGGTAGACTCACTATGAGAAGACTAAGATCAATCTTGTCGACATTAAATGAAAATCTAAATCTAAAAAAAAAAGTTCCTCACAGAACACTTTTATGCATTAAATTTTGAGGAGTTTTCCAACCTTCAAAAAGGAACCAAAACTATGGAGATATATTACAAAAATATGGTATTATTACTAAAGTATATTCTTGCTTATGATGAGAAGATAAGGGTTCATAATTTCATTCTTGGGATAGAATCAAGAGTTAGGCATGATGTAAACATGAATGAACCCAAGTTACTGTAGAAGGTGTATGACCTGGCAAAGAAGGTAGAGTCTCACTTACAATTTAATTATTTCATCTTATTTGGGTAAGATCAGCAAGCACTTAGGAAGAGGAATAATTAGGGATTCTTGAAATGGGAAGAGAAACAGGATAAAAAAATCAAGAACCCTAAAAAATTTGAGTAAATAAATATTGGAAAATAGGGCAAGTTCAAGAACTTTCAAAATAAAACCAACAATCCCAACAACGCAAATCCTCAGCCTTAGAAATAATAAACTTCATCCCTAAAAAGTAATATAGGGGAACAAAAAAATGAAAAGTGACAAGGACCCAGGGATGGGTGTTATAATTATAGAGGCCCTCACTATGCTAGTTAGTGTCCACATCAACCAGGGCTAAGTATATCTAGTGCCAAGAGAAAGTAACCTACGCACCAAAATTATGATGCAACCAAGAATGAAAATCTAGAGGGGCAAGTTATCCAATTTCTTGTGAAAGGTAATATTTTTAATAAGAAAGTAAATATTTTAATTGATAGGGGGGCCACATATATATTTATTTCTTCTAGTTTAGCAAGGGATATTCCATAAAGTTCAAGATATTTGGCTCATGGATGGAAGTTCAAGTATGGTTCTGGGAAAACCTACTCAGTAAACCAATGTTTTCCAATGGCATAGATCACTCTAACTAGTGGTACCATTAAATTTTGTTTGTATGTAGCTCCACTTTATACTTTTTATATGATCTTAGGGATGGATTGGTTAAAAGCCCATAAGACCTTGATAAATTTCCAAGATAAATGGATTGAGAATTCATAGAAATGCAAGGAGAGACTAAGAATTCATAGCGAACATGGGGTCTTCTAACCCTGGATGTTGTCATATATGCAATTGAAGAAATTCCTCAATAAGGGAGGGATGGTCTATATTATAAAACTCAATGAAGTTGGAGAAGATCATAAGAGAGAGGTATTGGAGAAACACCCAATTTTTTAGGACTTTAAAGATATATTTCTAAAGGATTTACCTAGACTTCCTCTTGTGTGAGAATTTGAATTTACTATTGAACTTATGTCAGGAGCAAAACCCATCCATAGATATACCTATAGGATGAATCCTATTGAGATGTAGGAACTAAAGGTGCAACTATAAGAGCTATTGGAAAGTGGATTGATAAAGCCAAGTATGTTGCCTTGGGATGCATCAATTTTATTTATGAAAAAGAAAGATGGTTTATTAAGTTTGTGTATTGATTACAGGATGGTTAATTAAGGCTACAATTAGGAATCGATACCCCTTACCTAGAATTGAAGATTTGTTCAACCAATTAAGAGATGCCATGATTTTCACAAAGATTGACCTAAAATTAGGGTATCATCAATTAAGAATATGTGAGGAGGACACTCATAAAATGTTATTCAAAACTAGGTATGGGCATTATGAGTTTACAGTCCTACCCTTTGGACTAATTAACATCCCAGTTGCATTCATGAATCTAATGAACAGTGTGTTCAAAAAACATCTAGATCAGTTTATCCTCATATTTTTAGATGATATCTTGATATACTCTTGAGACAAGAGGAGTATGGCAAACATATTAAGATCATGTTATATTTGCTAAAGGAGAAAAAACTCTATGGAAATCTAGAAAAAAGTGATTTCTATGTCTCAGAGTTACGATATCTTGGGCATATTATATCAGAGAAAGAAATTGCTATAGATCCAAAGAAAATTGAAATCATTCTGAATTGGCCATCCCCTACCAACGTGACTGAGGTACAAAGCTTAATGGGGATGATGGGCTACTATAGATGTTATATAAAGGACTACTCTAATATTTCAGCAACATTAACTAACTTCTAGAAAAAGTGAAAGGAATTTAAGTGGTCACAAAAGCGTGAAGTTGCCTTTGCATTGCTAAAATATAAACTCACTATAGCTCTAATATTGAAAAAAAATTATCCTAAAGAGAATTTTTTAGTATGCACAGATGCATCATTGGAAGGGTTAGGAGGAGTGCTCTCTCAAGATGTGCCAGTAGTAGTATACACTTCAAAGAATCTTAAGAAGCATGAAATAAATTATGCTACACATTATTTAGAGCTTGTTGCAGTGGTGCATGCTCTAAAAGTCTAGTGTCACTACTTGGTAGGAAGACCCTTTGAGTTGAAAACTGACCATCAAAGTCTAAGGTATATATTCACCCAATCTATAGTCAATGTGAGATAGAGAAGGTAGGTTGAGTTTCTCACTGAATATGACTTTGATATTGAGTAAATAAAGGGGAAGAAGAATAAGGTTGTTGATGCCTTAAGTTGAAGAAAGCACATATTAGCCATAGCTAGAAGTCACATGGATCTAATGGATCAAGTGAAGGAAGAGCAAACTCAATATGAGTATTGCAAAGAAATTCAGTCTAAGTTGAGTAGAGACCTTGAGGGTAATAAGGAATTTAGTATGAATGGTAACCTTTTGTGCTATAAAGGTAGAATCATCATACCAGAAATGGAAAATTTAAGAAATTTAATAATGCAAGAAGCCCATAGATCCCCTTATTCTACTCACCTTGGAGGGGCCAAAATTGGGTAAAACATGAAAAGAACCTTCTTTTGGATAGGAATGAAGTAGGATATCACCAATTTTATTGCTCAGTATCTTAAATATCAAAAGGTTAAGGCCGAATGTAGGAATCCAGTAGGGACAATTGTATCCACATGATGTGCCTACACAAATATAGTAAGTTATATCTATGGATTTTATAGTAGGTTTACCCAAGACCATGTATCAACATGATGTAATCCTTATAATAGTTGATATATTGGCTAAGGTTGCACATTTTATATTTGGAAACCTCAAGGATGATGCTCATATAGTGGTTAACAGATTTGCCAAAGAGGTATTTCGATTGCATGGGTTTCTTGAAATAATTATTTCATATTGGGATTCTAGATTTACTTCTAAATTTTGGAAATCTCTACATCGTGCAATAGGTAGGAAATTGAATATGAGCTCGACATACCATCCTAAGATATATGGTAAAATAGAATAGGTAAACTAAGTACTATAAGACATGCTTCACATGTACTGCATGGATCAAAAGTTTTTTTGGGAAGACTACCTACATCTTGTAGAGTTTACCTACAATAATGGACATAAGTCCTCTCTAGGAATGGCTTATTTCGATGTTTTGTATGGGTGAAAGTGTAGAACAACATTATCTTGGGATAACCTATTGAGAAAGGTGCAACAACAGTATTGTCATTGTTGTCAACACAGTCAGATAGATCTGTTGATGTAGTGGACAGGAAGTTCAAAAGATATTCAGATGCAGAAGACAGGAGTTCAAAGGTTATTCGGAGTATGTACAGTGATTTTCCAAGAAGACCGAAGTGGCCCATATGCAAAAGATCAAAGAAAAAGACAAGTAAGAAAAGTGTCGCGATATCGCGACATATACAATAGGCAAGAAAAACTATCGCGATTTCGCGACATGTTGGAAGAGAGAAAAAGTAGGAAAAACTATCGCGATTTCGCGACATGTTGGAAGAGAAAAAACAAGCGGAAAAACTATCGCGATTTCGTGACATGTTGGAAGAAAAAGAAAAAGCAAGAAAAACTGTCACGATTTCGTGACATGTTGGAAGAGAAAAGGCAAGTGGAAAAACTGTCGCGATTTCGTGACATGTTGGAAGAGAAAAAGCAAGCAGGAAAAACTGTCACGATTTCACGACATGTTGGAAGAGAAAAAGGCAAGTGGAAAAAGTGTCACGATTTCGTGACATGTTGGAAGAGAAAAAGGCAAGTGGAAAAAGTGTCATGATTTCGCGACATGTTGGAAGAGAAAAAGGCAAGTGGAAAAATGTCACGATTTCGTGACATGTTGGAAGAAAAAGAGAAATCTGGAAGAAGTGTCACGATTTCGTGACAAGTTCGAAAGAAAGAGAGTAAGTTGGAAAAGTGTCACGATTTCGTGACATGTCGCATTTTCATGACTAAAATAGGAGAGAGAAAGTAAGTTTGAAAAGTGTCACGATTTCGTGACATGTCGCATTTTCGCGACTAAAATAGGAGAGAGAAAGTAAGTTGGAAAAGTGTCACGATTTCGTGACATGTCGCATTTTCCGACTCGAAAAGAAGAAGGAAGAGAAAGAAAAAGTGTCATGATTTCGTGACATGTCACATTTTCGTGACTCGAAAAGGAGGAAGGAAGAGAAAGAAAAAGTGTCATGATTTTGCGACAAAAGCAGAAAGCAAGACTTCGGAAGGTAGAAGTGTCATGATTTCATGACAAAAGCAGAGAAGAAGACTTCGAAGGAGAAGTGTCATGATTTCGTGACAAAAGAAAGAGAAGAAGACTTCAGAAGCAGAAGTGTCATGATTTCGTGACAAAAGCAGAGAAGAAGACTAAAGGAGAAGTGTCACGATATCATGACAAAAGCAAAGATGAAGTATACGGAGGCGAAAGTGTCACGATATCGTGACATGTATTTTCGAGCCAAAGCAAAGAGAAAGAGGAGAGAGAAAAAGTGTCACGATTTGCGACATGTTGGGCAAAGCAAAGAGAAAGAGGAGAGAGAAAATAGTGTCGCGATTTCGTGACATGTATTTTGTGGCAAAGCAAAGAGAAAGAGGAGAGAGAAAATAGTGTCACGATTTCATGACATGTATTTTTGGGCCAAAGCTAAGAGAAAGAGGAGAGAGAAAATAGTGTCACGATTTCGTGACATGTTGTATTTTCGTGGGCCAAAGCAAAGAGAAAGAGGAGAGAGAAAATAGTGTCACGATATCGCGACATGTATTTTCGCGGGCCAAAGCTAAGAGAAAGAGCAAGGAGAAAAAGTGTCGTGATATCGTGACATGTATTTTCATGGTTCGATGCAAAGAGAAAGAGCAAGGAGAAAAAGTGTCGTGATATCGCGACATGTAGCTTTTGGGTCGATGCAAAGAGAAAGAGAGAGAAAGCGAAAGTGTCGCGATATCGTGACATGTATTTTCATGGTTAAGTTGAAGCCGACGAAGACCGATGAATAATCGACTAATTTTAGGGTTTTCAGTTGTTATGCAAGCCGACTAAGATTAGGGTTTTCATCATGAAAATGTTGTTATAAAAGGAGGGTTGTTTGGAGAATTGTGATGAGTTGGATAAGTTGTTGAATGCGTGTCGAAGTGTGAAATGTGGTCGTAAGAGCGTAGAAAGCGTAGAAGCGGCGAGATGATGGTGAAGTGCACAAAGTGAGCGAAGAGTCATGTCGAATTGTCCTAAGTGCATCTGTGATTGCGTAGAGAAAGCAGAAGGCACAGAGAGTGCAAAGGGCGAAGACGAACACAAAGTGCAGTTGTAATGAAGCAGAGTGTGCGAAGTGATTACGTAGAGAGAGCAGAGTGCACAGAGAGCGCAAAGGTGAAGAAGACCAGTCAGGGTCTTGCAAAAGCAAAGGTATCTTACTATCAATCTTCTAGTTTCAGAATTGAAGTCCAAGTTGATGCTTGGCATCAGGGGTTGGTGCTCCTTCCAGTTGGTGCTGGTAAATTAGGGGTTGGTGCTCCTTCCAGTTGGTGCTGGTAAATCAGGGGTTGGTGCTCCTTTCTATTGGTGCAGATAAATCAGGGGTTGGTGCTCCTTCCAGTTGGTGCTGGTAAATTGATTGTAAAGTTGGTGCTTTGCAAAGGCTGGATTTGGATGGTAGTCCAAGCAGTCATTCTTGAGGAGTAGCCAAATTGGTGAACCTCGTTAAATCTTGTGTTGTGTGATGTTCTCTTGTGATACTTGCTTTATCTGGTTTTAAGGTTTCATTATTTCAGTTTTAAGAGCTATGAATTTAAGTTTAAAGAACTACACTGATTCACCCCCCTCTCAGTGCCATTGTAAGACTAACAATTGGTATCAGAGCCAAGTTCCCTTCTCAGGCTAAATCAGTCAGGGTTGATCTTGGATTAGTATGCAATGGGTAAGAAGAATAGATCCTCCTCCAAAAGGGCATCTCAATCAGTTTCAGTTCTGTGGAAGAGAAAATTGAACCAGAAAAGGTTGAAGACTTCTCATCAAACAAAGCACCTTTGTTTGATGGAACTAATTACGTGATCTGGAGAATCAGGATGCAGGCATATCTTTGTGCTTTGGGATACGACATCTGGGATTCAGTAGATAATGAATACACAATACCCATCACTCCTCCAACCGATGTTGCCGATAAGAATCTATTTGAAAATGACTCAAAAGCAAAGAATGCTATCAGGTGTGGATTAGTAGATAGTGAACTGGTAAAGATCATGAGTTGTAAAATGGCAAAAGAAATATGGGACAAACTGAGGAGTATTCATGAAGGAGATGATGAGATCAAGGAGGCCAAGTTACAAACACATCAAGCTCAGTTCGAAGCTTTAAAGTTGAATAACGATGAGAACATAGAGGCATATATGCTGAGAGTTAATGAAGTCCTAGAGGATGATTCTAAAAAGGAAATAGGTGGAGGTCTTTTCATGACACTCGAAGAAGAAACAAAAAAAGAACAGGAATGTGATGAAGAAGAAATTGATGCAGAAATAAATTTGAAAGAGGAACTAATTGCAGCTCTGGATGAATTGAAGATAGAAAGAAAAAGGAATAAGGAAATCTCAAGAAAGCTTGAGGATGCAAATGAAATAATAACCAGTTTGAAAGTACAGGTAGAAGAATTCAAAAGGATTGAAGAAACTCTCAAGTCACAGATCAATGAGAAAGAGATTGGTTGCTTGCAAACAAGAGGAAGAGATTGTTTTATTGAAGAAACAACTAGAAGAGGCCAATACAAATCTCAAATTCGAGAAGAGCACAGAGTTGCTAGATAAAATGATAAGCCAACAAAGAAGCTCCACGGATAAGCGTGGTCTTGGATATGAAGTTGAACAACCTTCATCTTCCAACTCTGCAGAGAAGAAGAAGTTCACTGTTGAAGGATCGAAGCAAGAAAAGTTTGAAGTTGAATCTTCAAAAGGAAGAAAATATCAAAGGAGATCTACAACAAAGCAACCACAACAAAAGAGGTTCTATCACTCTCACTCTATTCATAATAATACTTTTAATGGCTATTGTTTCAGATGCAACCAGTATGGTCACAAGGCAACTTATTGTGGATTGAATAATAAATCAAAGAGTTATGCTAGTAGAAATACATCTGCGTTTCTGAGTGAACACTATGTACAATGTTTTCAATGTAATGCTCATGGGCACATAGCAAGGTTTTGTCCTAGAACTTTTGTATCTAATCTAAGGCAAGACAGTAGATTTCATCAGACTCAAAGAATGCAACACAGACAGGGAAGAAATCATGTGCATAAAAGAAAGGAAAATAATCATTCATCAAGGATGCACAAGAGACAACCACACAAGAGAAATGTTTGAGTTCACTTTGATGGATTATGGGTAGAATGTTATAATTCATAATTTTGGGAATAAGAAATTGTGAAGTAATTTGATCAAATAATTTAGGGAAGAAAATTTCAACAAATAGAATGAGACAATATAATATTTCCGAAAAAGATGCACAAGCTACTGAAAAATATAATTCAAAACAAGAGCCCAAAAGTAATCAAACGATTGGAGAAAGATAGAAGAAAGGAAATCGTGTCTCCTTGGACCGAAGGAGACTACTCCTCTATTGCACTAAGCAACTCCGGGTAGCACATCCTCGGGGGGAGCAATCTTAAAGTTTTATTTTAATGCTCCTATGTATTTGTTTGGTTATCCGAGGATGAAAGGCAAGTAGTAAGGGGGAGTTGTCGTATAGTTGTCGAAGTGTGTTTTGAGTTCATGTAGTTGTTTGTGGAAGTGTCGTGAAGGGTGGTGATTAAATTGAGAGTTGTCATTATTGGTAGTATTGCTATATGTCATTGTTGTACTGGTGATGGTTCTTACTGCCATTGTCCAAAGTTAAGGATTATAATAGTTCAGATAATTTGGTTAGTGAAAGAATGTTGCCCTAGCCGCATATATGTGTTTCGATAAAAGCAGTGTATATTTGAACTACACATTGACGTGAAGATTGTTAGATCTATTATGATGTTGTGGTGAAAAATATTGAAGTCTGATCATTGATTCATGTTTAGCTCATCAAGATGAGCAACTTTGCTTTGTGAATCATACCTATCCGAGGTCCAGAAGTATGAGTTTGAGTAAGGTGCACTATAGTTGGCCGTGAAGTGTTTAACAAAATATTGTCTCCTGATTCGAATAGTTGAAAGTAAGGTGTGACCAACGGTGACTGTAGAAAACATAGACCAAGTTGAAAATGTAAAAAGGGATTTGGTTGGTGTTGTGGTACTGTGTTTGATGCTTGCACAGAGTTGGCAGTAAAATTGCAGTGTTGGTACAATGTTGGACAAAAGTTGGTACAAGTGTGAGTCACTTGTCAATTTTGTTGATAGATGTGAAATCAACATTTTTGAATGGGAAGCTTGAAGAAGAGGTTTATATTGAGCAGCCAGATGGTTTCCAGCTTGGTGATGATTGGTTGAGTTGATTTGATTGAGCCTAGTCAAGTTATGTGTGAAGTGATTTTTAAAGTTCTATGAAATAAATTATTCCATCATTCTATGTTGAGTTGAGATTGAGGTTAGAAGATATTAAGTCTCTAACAATTCTCTTTATGCTTCTATGAAGTGGATTTGATTTGAGATTGTCATTCATTGTTGAGTTCATTTTGAGTACTACTTGAGCATGATTGATTGAGCCTTTGAAGAAGGCCTTTGGGAAATATTTGAGGACAATGCTGGGACAGATTTGAGGACAGTGTTGGGATAGATTTCTAGAGCAGATTTGGGCAAGTTCTTGGTGGTGGGGGTGGAGGTGTCGATGATAGAAAGAGTACCAGTGGAGGTGCATTCTATCTTGGAGACAGATTGGTCGAGTGGTCACACTTCCCAAGAATTGACTAGCTACAGGGATCACATTTTTAGGGGGAGCATTTAAGTATTTGATTATCTTTTTGCTCATGTTCATGCTTTTTGCTAAGTGTAATAAATTTTGCTTGAGAATGTTGTGCATGGACTCAGGGGGAGTCTGCAGTAGCCCTTTGGTATTATTGTCAAAGGGGGAGAAGAGTTACAGGAAATTGCACATGTGTTGCCAACAATTCCAAAGGGGGAGATTGTTGAGCAAGGTGCAGCAACGGTATTGTCATTGTTGTCAACACAGTCAGATAGATCTGTTGATGCAGTGGACAGGAAGTTCAAAAGATATTCAGATGCAGAAGATAGGAGTTCAAAGGGTACTCAGAGTTTGTACAGTGATTTTCCAAGAAGACCGAAGTGGCCCATATGCAAAAGATCAAAGAAAAAGACAAGTAAGAAAAGTGTCGCGATATCGTGACATATACGACAGGAAAGAAAAATTGTCATGATTTCGCGACATGTTGGAAGAGAGAGAAAAGTAGGAAAAGCTGTCACGATTTCGTGACATGTTGGAAGAGAGAAAAAGCAAGAAAAATTTCAGACATGTTAGAGAAAAAGAGAAAAGTCACGATTTCGCGACATGTTGGAAGAGAAAAAGCAAGGGAAAAACTATCATGATTTTATGACATGTTGGAAGAGAAAAAGGCAAGTGGAAAAACTATCGCGATTTCATGACATGTTGGAAGAAAAAGGCAAGTGGAAAAACTATCAGATTTCGTGACATGTTGGAAGAGAAAAAGGCAAGTGGAAAAACTGTCGCGATTTCATGACATGTTGGAAGAGAAAAAGGCAAGTGGAAAAACTGTCATGATTTCATGACATGTTGGAAGAAAAAGAGAAAGCAGGAAGAAGTGTCACGATTTCGCGACAAGTTCGAAGAAAGAGAGTAAGTTGGAAAAGTGTCACGATTTCGTGACATGTCGCATTTTCACGACTAAAATAGGAGAGAGAAAGTAAGTTGGAAAAGTGTCACGATTTCGTGACATGTCGCATTTTTGCGACTAAAATAGGAGAGAGGAAGAGAAAGATGGAAAAGTGTCACGATTTCGTGACATGTCGCATTTTCGTGACTCAAATAGGAAGGAAGAGAAAGAAAAAGTGTCACGATTTTGTGACATGTCGCATTTTCGTGACTCGAAAGGCAGGAAGGAAGAGAAAGAAAAAGTGTCACGATTTCGTGACATGTCACATTTTTGACTCAAAAGAGGAAGGAAGAGAAAGAAAAAGTGTCACGATTTCGCGACATGTGTCAGTTTCATGACAAAGGAGAAGAAAGTGTCACGATTTTGTGACAAAAGAAAAGAAGACTTGAAGAAGTGTCACGATTTCGTGACAAAAAAAGAGAAGTACTGAAGGAAGTGTCACGATTTCGTGACAAAGGAGAAGAAGACTTCGAAGGTGTCAGATTTCGTGACAAAAGTAAAAGAAGTGAAGAAGTGTCACGATATTCGTGACATCAAGCAAGAGAAAGAGAGAGAAAATAGTGTCACGATTTGAATGTTGTTTCGGCAAAGCAAAGAGAAAGAGGAGAGAGAAAATAGTGTCACGATTTTGTGACATGTATTTTTGTAGGGCAAAGCAAAGAGAAAGAGGAGAGAGAAAATAGTGTCACGATTTCGTGACATGTATTTTTGCGGGCCAAAGCTAAGAGAAAGAGGAGAGAGAAAATAGTGTCACGATTTCATGACATGTATTTTCGTGGGCCAAAGCAAAGAGAAAGAGGAGAGAGAAAATAGTGTCGCGATATCGCGACATGTATTTTCGTGGGCCAAAGCTAAGAGAAAGAGCAAGGAGAAAAAGTGTCGCGATATCGCGACATGTTGTATTTTTGTGGTCCGATGCAAAGAGAAAGAGCAAGGAGAAAAAGTGTCACGATATCGTGACATGTAGCTTTTTCGTGGTCCGATGCAAAGAGAAAGAGAGAGAAAGCGAAAGTGTCACGATATCGCGACATGTTGTATTTTCACGGTTAAGTTGAAGCCGACGAAGACCGACGAACAACCGACTAATTTTAGGGTTTTCAGTTGTTATGCAAGCCGACTAAGATTAGGGTTTTCATCATGAAAATGTTGTTATAAAAGGAGGGTTGTTTGGAGAATTGTGATGAAGTTGGATAAGTTGTCGAATGCGTGTCGAAGTGTGAAATGTGGTCGTAAGAGCGTAGAAAGCGTAGAAGCGGCGAGATGATGGCGAAGTGCGCAAAGTGAGCGAAGAGTCATGTCGAATTGTCCTAAGTGCGTCTGTGATTGCGTAGAGAAAGCAGAAGGAGCAGAGAGTGCAAAGGGCGAAGACGAACGCAAAGTGCAGCTATAACGAAGTAGAGTGTGCGAAGTGATTGCGTAGAGAGAGCAGAGTGCGTAGAGAGCGCAAAGGTGAAGAAGACCAGTCAGGGTCTTGCAAAAGCAAAGGTATCTTACTATCAATCTTCTAGTTTCAGAATTGAAGTCCAAGTTGATGCTTGGCATCAGGGGTTGGTGCTCCTTCTAGTTGGTTCTGGTAAATTAGGGGTTGGTGCTCCTTCCAGTTGGTGTTGGTAAATCGGGGTTGGTGCTCCTTTCTGTTGGTGCAGATAAATCAGGGGTTGGTGCTCCTTCCAGTTGGTGCTGGTAAATTGATTGTAAAGTTGGTGCTTTGCAAAGGCTGGATTTGGATGGTAGTCCAAGCAGTCATTCTTGAGGAGTAGCCAAATTGGTGAACCTCGTTAAATCTTGTGTTGTGTGATGTTCTCTTGTGATACTTGCTTTATCTGGTTTTAAGGTTTCATTATTTCAGTTTTAAGAGCTATGAATTTAAGTTTAAAGAGCTACACTGATTCACCCCCCCTCTCAGTGCCATTGTAAGACTAACATAACCTAGAATATTGGGATGTAATTGGGCTAGATATGGTCATAGAAATGGGGGATCAATTGAAGGTAATCAAGCAAAGACTGAAAGAAGCCATTGATCAACAAAAAAGTTATGTTGAGCTAAAAAGGACTCCAAGAGAGTACTATGTAGGAGATAAAGTATTCTTAAGGGTTAAAATGAATAAGAGTACTATCAAATCCACAAATTTGGATCCTTGGTTTGTGGGACCCTTTGAGATCACTAAGAAGATTATCCTGGTGGCTTATCAACTTGCTTTACCACTTAAATTTTCAAATATCCATGAAACCTTCCACATATCCCTACTTAGAAAATATATTGTTGACCTTCAACATGTGTGGGATGTTTCTATATTGCATATGGCAAACCCAAAGGCAATTGAAGTAATAACGATGAATATTCTTGAGTTTCATTCTAAATCTATGTAGAACTAAACTCTTGAACAATGTAAGGTCCAATGGGACCATTTTTTAAAAAGAAATACCACTTGGAAAAAAATGGAGGAAATGCAAAAATATATTTCCTTCTTGTTTGAAAATATAATGTAATTAATTTTATTTTTGTAAAACAAGAAACACCCAGGACAATGTTTAGTCATGAACCTCCCTAGCAGGATTTTTGTTAAAAAAAAGTATGTATTGATTAATGATGTTTTAATGCTTTGTTTGTGTAAATATAAGTTGTGCAATTTTTAGTTTTATTTATAGAAGAGTATAGTAATGCTAACATATTTATAATATGCAGGATCAGGTACACTCGTGGGTGGAAGAGGTAGAATCATCTACCAATATTAGGGTACTTGAGGTTGGCGAAGTGATGACTAAGACGACTCAAGGTAACATAGAGGGATACCTTAATATAGGTATGCATTATCAATTAGGGATAATCGTCAATTAGCTATCCACCTAGAGCCTCTGTTGATAGCCTAGTAGCTATCGTAAATTCTTCAACTGAAAAGGGTGACTATATTGATGGAAATACTCCCTCTTTGCTTGTTTCATCTGTTTGTTTATCTTTTACTTCATCACTTAAACAACATCTTGGTTTTTAGAATATGTGCATGAATTTGATTGCTTTCAAATTCCCTAAATTGCTATTAGTGTAGCATTTTTCTAGTTATGATAAAAGAACTTTTTTATTGATAAAATATAATCTATATTAAATAATAATTGAGCTTTGTTTAAATAGATAGTGAAATCTATATTAAATAATAATTGAGCTTTATTTAAATAGATAGTGAAATCTATATTAAATAATAATGGAGCTTTATTTAAATAGATAATAAAAAGCTATATTAAATAATAATTGAGCTTTATTTAAATATATAGTAAAAATCTATATTAAATAATAATTGAGCTTTATTTAAGTAGATGGAAAAATCTCTATTGAATAATAATTGAGCTTTATTTATACAGATGGTAAAACCTATATTAAATAATAGTAGTTTTACTTAAAAGGATGATAAGACTCTATCCAAATAATAACAAAATTTTATATCGGTATTTAGCACTAAATAATGATAGATTTTCATTATTTAAAGTAAATGAAAGACTTTCATTATTTAAAAATAATAATAAATTCATAATATTTATAATAATAATTTAATCTAAAAAATATGAGAGCTTCTTTTGGTAAGAATCTCTCCTTTTAATGAAAAGGAAGGTTCTATGAATTAAATTTCAAACTATGAGAATAATCTCCACTAAAGTAATAAAAGAAATCTTGCCAAAGACAAAGTGGTTGTGAACTCTTGCAGTGGAATCTTCTTGTCACTGTTAAAAGGAGGAAAACCTCTTTATGATGGATTTTGAAGTAATAAAATAATAGTTTTTAAATTAAAATAACTTACTTGGATGAGGGAGAATTGAATAGATGTTGGTAATAAGTTATGGGGGATGTTGAACATGTCGAGATACGTGGCCACAAAGACTCTGTCCTTTAAAGTAAAAGGAAAAATAAAGGATAGGGGTTGGATTTGCATTTGGATGGGAGAAGCAATATGGAGACACAAAAACCAGAGGATAATCACCTGGCAAAAGATAGCATTCTAGAAGAGCAAGTTCATAGTTCAAAAGGATACACAGGTTGATGTGAGAGTGCTTATATCTGGTTAAACATTATTTTGAATGCATTCTTTTATTGGCATCTTCATTGAATCTTCTTGAGCTTCTGCATCATCTTCTTTCTTTGTATTTCCAGGTTAGGATTTCCTCTATGTGGATAGCGAGTCGTTGGCTCTAGAATTCTATCAAAATCTGATTGTTATATTTCCTCTACATGTTGGCTATGCCATAGGGTGTTACATATTTGGTGATGTTGTGGCTAGTGCTACGATGATAGGGTGCTGCATCAATTCTGTCTAGCTGGCCTTGATGCATCGTAGAGCACCATGATCCTTAGGAGGTATTTTGTAGTTTTTTCTACATTCTCTTTTAGCCCTACAATGGCATATTTGTAACTACATCAGTTTTAAGTCCTCTTTTGTTTGAAATCCCCCTTCTAGTCATGTAGTGGTGTCTTTAGCATCTCTCTTTGTTGGTACAGCCAAAGAGTGCAGTTAACTATGGAGTGGACCTTCCCTCTACATCATTTTTGTGATAACACCCTGACAATCATTGAGTCGCTTGGTTGTTCATCCTTTGGAAGCCATTGTAGGTTATCAGAGAGAGAGCACGCTATTAGATGTGGGAGTGTGATATTTCTAGTCTTGTAGACCACAATGTTTCCCCATAGACTCTTTTGTTAAGATTTCTTTGTGGTGATGAATTGACTTGCATGGTGGCTTCACCTTGAGTTCATAGGTTGCTCACTCACGAGCATCCCTGTGTTCATTGAGGGTAGTTTCTTATTGTTTAAACAAAGGCTTAATGTTCACCTTTTTATTCATTAAAATAGAAAGCTATAAAAGGAACTTGGGATTATTTATTTAAATAAATATTACATTATTTGATTAATGTAAACAAAAGGAACTTGCATTTATTTAGCTAATTAAATATTATCTTATTTTATTAATGTAAACAAAAGGAACTTGGATTCATTTAGTTAATTAAATATTATGTTATTTTATTAATGTAAACAAATGGAACTTGGGTTTATTTAGTTAATTAAATATTATGTTATTTGATTAATGTAAATAAAAAGAACTTTGGTTTATTTAGTTAATTGAATATTATGTTATTTGATTAATGTGAATAAAGGAAAAATAGTTTATTTAAGTAGTTGAAGGTATGGGACTTTGATTATGTTGAATAAAGAAAAAATAGTTTATTTAAGTAATTAAAGGTATGGGACTTTGATTATGTTGAATAAAGAAAAAATAGTTTATTTAAATAATTGAAGGTATGGGACTTTGATTATGTTGAATAAAGGAAAAATATTTTATTTAAGTAATTGAAGGTATGGGACTTTGATTATGTTGAATAAAGGAAAAATAGTTTATTAAGTAATTGAAGGTATGGGACTTTTATTATGTTGAATAAAGGAAAAATAGTTTATTTAAATAATTAAAGGTATGGGACTTTTATTATGTTGAATAAAGAAAAAATAGTTTATTTAATTAATTGAAGGTATGGGACTTTGATTATGTTTAATAAAGGAAACCTAGCTTATTTAAGTAATTGAAGGTATGGGAATTATGTTGAATAAGGGTTTGAAATGTTTGGATTAAAGTAAGACTTGTGATATTGTTGTGTATGTTGAAATGAATCTCTTGAGAAAATGAGAGGTGAAAATAAAAATGAGAATATTTTTATGATTCAACTAAACAGTAAATGGATGAATACTTAAATAAAATGTGTATAGTTGTAAATTGGCAAAGAAATTAGTAAATGCACTAGTTTCATGTTACTAGTAGATGCATTTAGTTGCATGTCTATCATAAAACCATGAGTTGCCCTAATCCCCTACTATCCTCAAAAAAATGATGGAATATAGAGAGGATCATGGAGGCAGATGGAATAATTGCATTGGTTTGAATTATATTTGCAATTGTTTATTTATGTTCAAATAAGACTAGACTGAAATCTCTAAATGAAAATAGATGTATTAATTTATTCTGTGAAGAGTATGGAAGTTTTACCATACTGGGATATATGTACTAATTTATTGGATGAATGGGAAATGTATCGTTAATTTTTTCCTTTAATTTATATATGTTTTGTATCTAGATTTCTCTTTTGTTTAATGGTTATCCTTAATGACATGTTTTTTCTATATAAATGCTTCTTGTATGCTTTATGTGTTTTTCTCTTTAGTTGGTTAAGTGAATAGATTTATTCTTGTCTTCTTGATAAAAATATAGGTAACCTAAGAAAATGAAACCTTAGGGTGAACATAGAATGGACCTAAGAGATTGAGATATTTTAGAGTGAACGTAGGAAATACCTAAGGGATTGAGCCTCCTTCAGGAGAATGTAAACTAAGTAAACTGAAATATTACATTTGAGTTAAGATATCTCATCGTGAAGATGATATGGATAGCTTAACTCACAATACGTGTAGCATACCTACATAAATAGACTTGTGTATGGTATGGTGATGGGTGTATACCTTTGACTGTACTGAAGGTGATAAGTTTAGCTCATCAAGTATGATGAGATTGATAATATTATTTACGATATCACATAGAATGCCCACAAAGATGAACTTGTGTAGGATATCATGTGAGATGTAACTCTTTGGAAAAGTTGAGGAACTTAGTAAACAAAATAGTAATTTAACCAAAGGTTAGATGGGGATTTATGAATCCCTCTCCATAGTAAAAAAAAAAAAAAAAAAAATTTCTTTTCTTGTGTTTTATTATATCTAGTTTTAGGGACATTACATTGACTACCATTGATTATTGCAAACATTGGATAGAGGCTCAAGTATTCAAAAACAACACAACTAAGGTCGTGATCAAGTTCATTGAAGATAACATTATGACCAGGTTTGGGATACCATATACACTAGTATGTGATAATGGTCATGCTTTCTCTTCTTTACAATTTGCTAAATGGGCTTACTATAACAAGGTAACTGTAAAAAAAAAAAATCTAATTATTATCCTCAAGGAAATGGTGTAGTAGAATCAACAAATAAAAAATTTCTAGAAATAATTAAGAAAATTTTAGACAAAAATCCTAGGGATTGGTATAATAAACTAAAATATACATTATGGTAAAAAAGAACAAGGATTAAGTCTTCATTAGGCACATATTCCTATCATCTAGTTTATGGTCAAGATCTTATATTTCCCACCAACCTTAAGATCCTTACCTTGCAATTCATTAAAGGCCACTTAGAAATAGATGACAAGGTAGAAGCCAAGCTATTGAATTTTATGAGTTTGAATGAAAAAAAAAAGAAGCCCTACAAAATTTTAGTAAGCATCAAGAAATAGCAAAATGATGGTTTGATAAGAGGGCCAAATGAAAAATTAAGGTCTCCTTGAGTATGGATTATAGGGGTGTTTATAAACACCCCTATAATCCATACTCAAGGAGACCTTCATTTTGTAGAAAAATAGCAAGCCTCTCTAGGTAGGAAAAACAATTCTATATTCTTCATTTTCTCACGAAGAATATTTTGGCATAAAATATGGTATCAGATCAAGATTTCCCTGCTCTGTGAACCTAAGGAGCTTTTCCCATGGGGGGATTTCCCTCATGGAAATTGCCCCCTCTTTTTTTTTCCTTTTTTTTTTTGGATTTTTTTTTTGATACCAAGGGAGTATGCTCTCCATATTTCTGATGGATTAGAAACCAGATGGTTAAAATTTTTAGTATCTGTTGAGTTTTTATGTCCATAGGAGGTCATGTTTCTAGATTAATTAGCCTTGTCTAGCATAATATTGGTATTTCAGCGATTCAATCTCCAAGTAAATTTTTGGCCAAGGTTTACTATTTTTCTAGCCATATTTCAACATTTTCTTGGGACGAAACTATGTTAGAGTTTCAAAGAGACTGATTGGTAGCCAGATATGATATGATGCAAAAGTTTTTTTTAGAGCGGTTTGGAGTAATTACACACCCAAATGGTGTCAAGTTTGATTCAAAAAATTGAGTGTAGAGTATTTTTTTCCCCTTTGTTCCTGTGATTTTTAGGCCAAAACTGATATTTTTTTAGGACAATAATGCTTGGCCCAATTTGTTGAATAGGTGTTGTGATAATTACTAAAGGAGAGTTGGGCAGCAATCTAAGCTATGGAGGGTGCGGATAATTTGGAGCTACATGGCGACTACAACGACCGCACATGGAAGCTCTTGTTTTATGAGCATATTGTTTTCTCTTCAAATCAACTCCTATACATATTTCATGAGATGTTACCAAGGATTTTTTATCCAATGAGGCGATGTTGGATTTACGTTCCTTTTTTAGGCCCATGGATCATACCCATGAAGTTTTTGTCCCACAAACATCGTCGATCCACTACAAGAAGGGCGATAATTCCCTTCATTTGGGAGGTGGCTTTGGAAAATCTAGGTGGCATAGAAGTTTTGTTTTCACAAGTCCCAATGGG
Source organism: Wollemia nobilis (assembly GCA_028583015.1). Classification (NCBI taxonomy): domain Eukaryota; kingdom Viridiplantae; phylum Streptophyta; class Pinopsida; order Araucariales; family Araucariaceae; genus Wollemia; species Wollemia nobilis. Next base: position 16,038,477 of record JAQPPZ010000753.1, on the reverse strand, counting down.
CATTTTAACCTCCTGTTTTATACAGTGCCATGCAGTTTACCTAGGCGAGCCATAAAATAGTTTTGCAGACTAATGAACGACATGGCCATCATTTTTTGTTGGGGAAATGGATCATGTAGCCTCTTTGTGCCATTCATTGCAACGAGCTCAGGACTGGCAAACATTTATAGAAGAAGCTATTCACTAGTTTGGAAGCTCGTGCCATCGCCCAGCAACAAAAATTAATTTTTAATATTTCCTACTAAATTAGAGTTTTCTTATGCATATTTTGTACATGGGGATGCTACTTCGGTGGTGCCTATGTTCACTAGGTGCTATGAATCTCAGGAGTAATCGATTACAACATGAAGGAAGACGATGTATATTTCACCACCCGTGATCTGCATGTCAACATGGGAGTGAGGTCTAAACCACCTAGCGCTCCACCATCTCACAATTTCATTCGGTAGACAGTGTCATTGACAAAATATAGAAAATATCACACTACACACCAAATAATCTGGCTAGATATAGATACATTGCATTGCAACTATGATAATGAAAAATTTTTGTGATCCCCATTGGAAGGATATTATGATGATATCGAGAGCTTTGTGTGTGGTTTTTATCCAAGTGCATACTGCATATGGTTTGAGTACATGGGCATGATCTACGACTTGGTGATCTTCCCTTGCTTGTTGCATTTGCTCCATTTCGTGCATCAAGGTTGGTGCTTCTACCAGTTCTAGTCTAATGGAAGATGTAAATAGAAGATGACAAAGGCTTTGATAATCATTTGCAAGCTTTGACGGTCATTTTTTGCTTTTGGGTATTGTGTAATGCCATATTTCTCACTCCACTATTCACCCTCTAAAAGAGACATACCGCTATTACGAACCTGTTTGGTGTTATGAACCTATGATAGTTGGAGTGAACGAAGCCAACAATAAGGAGATACGATTTCAATGGATTTCAAATATTGTTCACTGCTTGACGGTGTGCATGGAGAATTTTTTAGTCAGCGATTTCAATTCGCCAGATCACATATGGTCGACCACCTTAAAAATACGAAGGATTTTGAAACATTTCCATGGGGGTTTGTGTTGTTGTATTGTTTTAAGGGCCCGTGTTCATGTGGGAGTCTACGTTGGAGACGATATTCTCTGCGTACAAAAAATCAAAATATTTTTTGTATACCTATGGTGGTGAACTCCTTATGTGGATAATAGGCGGTGAACTCTTGATGCGGATAACATTCTCTTTCATCATGCCACATAAGCACTTGTTCTTAATGAGGACCCATGTTTCTCTCTATTTTTTTAAGTCATGCAAATGTTCCATGGTCGATGAAATAATGATGGTTGTCACGTCTCCCAAATATTTGGCATTGATAGTGTCCCATATAAGTAGTTCTTTTGTACTAGTGCACGGAGGATGGTACATGTAAAACATCCATCAACCGACGACGAAGCCCGAGGATTTTCTACAGAAGAAGGTTGGGATCGTTGTATCCAATGGATGAAGTTTAGCTATGTGATGGGCCCACTATATCGCTCCTCATCAGTGACGCCTCCATTTTTTTCTCCCAATGAAGTGGTCATTTTTTTATCACAAACCGCATGGCAACGCACTTACTGGACGGAGCAGTGAGGTCGGAGATGCTAAATTCTAATAATAGTTTCAAGTATTATTGGAATATTTTTTGTTGTGTGAAATGGTAAGTATAAAATGCTTTTTTAAAAGCATATTTTGTCCTATATGAAATATGGACAATGCTATTTTAGCCTTTATTTTAATACAAATTATAGTATGGGCATTTTAAAAGGATACAAAAGTTTTTATCCATGTGGAAAGTGGATATCCCACAACCCATTTTATATTCCCCTACGAGGGAAACTGGAAAGTTGTTTTAAAATGTATTCCACCATGCTTTATGCAAAAATATTCCTGGTGAGGAAATGGAGAAGATTGAATTGTTTTTCCTGCCTAGAAAGGCTTGTTGTTTTTCTAAAAAATGAAGGCCTCATTGATTATGGATCATAGGGGTGTTTATAGTCATCAAAAAAGTTTTTTCAAGCTGGACATATTAGTACTGTTCAATTTCAATTTTGAGGTAATTTAACATGTGTTTTTTAGCCTCAAATATATTGTATTATGGAGTGCACTCTCGGTTGAACCCGAAACTTCCAAAGCTTTATATGTGATCCTAGTATCTAGTCATATTATCTATAGTACCCGATGGATGCAGCAACTGGTTACCCATGCATTTCGATAGGATGAGGAGGTCACCATAAGGACATTAAAATTGCTACATTGGTGCTTCATTTTTATTCCCTTATTTTTTTGTTTATCCATAAGTTTTGGACCTTGTTATCAGTACATTGTGTTCATATAGGTGGAAACCACATACTTATACTTGTGGAGTATTTTTGTACTGCCCTTGCGATTCTTGTGGTTATTTATCCATCCTATCTTCTCTCTTTTTTGTGAGATGGTTTCAAGGGGTTTTCTATAGTGACTCTTTTTCATGGTTCATAGCCTTGTTCATTTTCACAAGCACCAGTTTCGGAGTAATATTTCATTTAGTTCGACGATGAGGCTTCTCTAATTTTTTGAGACATCTAATGGATCCTTTGCAGGCTTCTTGAAAGGAAGTTGTCATAAGGGGGGTTGAAGATGACATCTTCATCTCCAATCTTCTTCCTCCTCCTCCTACTCCTCCTCCTTCTTCTTCTTCTTCTTCTTCTTCTATTATAGTGGTGGTTTTTTCTTTATCTCTCTAGATGAGTTTTCTTATGCATATATTGTATATGAGTACCGTATTAGACCTTGTTGTTGGGACTCATACTTGTGGATATGCCACTTGTTTGCTTTTTTTTTTTCACTACCTCCTAGTATCACTTAAAGGGGGTGTTAGTATATCCTAGCACTACTTAAGGGTGGTTGTTAGAATATATATTATATCCTAAGTTGTTACTAGGATAAGTTGTGTGGTTGAGATCATTCAGTTAGTTATGATCCAATGGATCAGATTGTAAGCACTTTCTATTTAAGCAAGGTCCTTTCAATTGAATAACATCAAGTATTTTACTTTTCCAACATATTCAAAAAAAATGTTCAAAAAATAAGGAAAAGATAAAAGGTTCAATTGCTTGCATGATTCAGACAACCTCTACCAAGGCTATGAACACCTGGCTGGCAGTATAGCAAGGTCTAGAGTGGGATCAAAGATAACTTCTTTGGGGCTATAGATTCCTGGCTAGAAATGGAGCAATATCCGATAATTGATGACATGTCTACCTGAGTGACAAAGATCATCATTAGTAGATTAATGTTTGCTTAGGGTTAAACTAGCCTAATTTCTAAACTGTGTTGGCAAGTTTTACCTAATCGTGGGATAATAATGAATTCATATGCACACACATTTTCTAAAACAAAATGAGGTTTTGCTTTCAGATAAATTATCTAACCCCAACCTTGTGTGGATGCAAATTTTTTTATTTTGTTGGTTTGAAAGTTTCATTGTTTTTAGAGAGGGTTATTTTTATCCCAAAATTCTCAAGAGCATTTTCCAGTAGAGTCACCATTTGTTGTTGTGCTTGCACAACACACCCTAGTCTGGATTGGGGATCCACTTTTTAAATTTTTTGTGAGCCTTCTCTTATTTTTGTTGGTTTATATGTAGTTTTTGATCATCTCAAGTTTAGGTTTTTGCTGAAAGCTTTTTGTGTTTTTTAATTTTGTTGTGCCTTAAGCTTGTTGTGATAACTGTTTTCGTGATTATTTTGAGCTCTAATATGTTTTTCCTTCAACATTTGATCCAAAATGTCACTACCAAGATAACCTAAGGATTTTTTAAGAAATAACTGTGTCCATAACTTAAGTGCAAGGTTTCCCTAATCATATGTATGTCCATGTAAAATGGGGGTTAAAAGAAATACAAGTTTAAATCTACTAGCAACTCACCAATATCATGCAAATGATGAAACCCTAGAACTCAAGTGAAATAAAAGTTCATATACAGACCATTTAAAAGTCATTCTTAGAAAATTGAAATTGCTCCCAAGCCTTCAAAAATTAATGCCAGGCAGCGAAAAAAATATTTCAAACAATTGAAATTCATTTTTGAGCATTTAGATTTCATTTACAAGCAATCAAAGATTAATTTTGAGACTTAAGAATTTTATTTGGGATGGTTGAAATCATTTTTAAATGACATGAGTTCATCTCCAAGATTTGAGAAATTATTGTTGAATAATTGAAAATCATTTTCGGATATTTGAGAAATCAATTTTGGGCTATGAAAATATTTTTGGGATGTTTGAAAATTATTTTTGGATAGCTAAAGAATTATTTCCAAGCAATAGAAATTGTTTTCAAGCATTTAGTTTTGTTTTCAAGTATTTTGAACTTTATTTTTGGGCAAAAAGTCTTCTTTTCCAAGCTTTAAAGAATTATTGTCGAGCAATTTAAAGTCATTCCTAGGCAATTAAAAGTCATTTGTAGGCAAAAAATTTTGTTCTAGGCTTTGAAAATCAACTTTAGATCAAAGTTTGCTAAATGTTGATATTACCAAAAGTGCTGTGAAAAAGGTAAATTTTCTAAGTATTGAGATCATCAAAAATCTTGTACTATGCTGAGAAGCAAGAGGTACCAAAAGTCCAACAACATTGAGAAAGGAAAATTCACTAATGTTGACATTGTCAAAAATAATGTACCATATCGAGAAGCGAAGAGGTGTAGAAAGTACGTCAAAATTACCAAAAGTATTGAACCCTAGCAGATCTTGAAGAGGTCCCGAAACCTTGTCACTCGGAAGCTTGGAGAAAATAAAAAATTTGAAGTGTGATAATTGACGAAAATCATGGACCGTGGCAGAAACCAAAAAAGTCTCGAAATCCTGTCACCCAATGGCGTTCGAATAAATTAAAATTTACTAATTATTAAAAGTGCCATACTTTAAAGAAAAATTACATTAACAGAGAAACCTAAAAGTTTGACAATGAAAAATGAAGTCCGAAAAATTAGAAATCGTTCCACCAATTGAAACTGAATTCTGACAATTAGAAAAACATTCCTAGCAACTTGAAAATGAATTTTATAAATTGGAATGAAGTTTGGCAATTAGAAAATCAATTACAAGCAATTAGAAGTCATCTTTGAGTAGTTGAAAATTAGTTTGGATATTTGAATATCACATTCAAGTTATTGAAAAGTGATTCTAGGTGAGTAAAAAACATTTTTAGCGATTGAAAATTGTTGCTGAGCACTTCGAATTCATATCAGTGCCATTGAAAATTTATTGCAGGCAATAGAAAGTCAACACCAACTCTAAAATTTGATTAAGTATAAGAATTCCCATAAATATTGCACCCTAATGGAGTGCAGAGAGGTACCAAAAGTACAACTTTGATGAAAATCAAAATTTACGAAGTGTCAAGATTGTTGAAAATAATGTACCATGGCAGAATGTGGGAGGGCATCGAAAGTCTATCAATGAGCTATAAAATAAGTTGAAAATTTTCTAAGTGTGGAAGTGGCCAAAATTATTGTACATTGGTGGAGTATAGAGGGGTACAAAAAGTTTGTTGACTTATTGAAAATTATGTGAGAAAGGAAAATATTGATAATTGAAAATGCATCTGGCACTCCAAGGTGAAGGTAATAAATCCCAGCAATGGAAAAATAAAGCCTGACTATAATAAAGTGAAGTGCAAAAATGGAAAAATGTCTGACAATTATAAGGTGAGGTCTAACAATGGGAATAAGCTCATGAAGCCCAACCATGAATTTTACATCCGACAATTGGAGTCTACTCGGATTGATGCCCTGACGATGAACAATATTTTAATGCCAAAAAAGCATAGTCTAAAACTTAGAAAATAATTTTTTGCAATGCCTCTAATTTCGAAAACCTTAGGAAAATTTTGAAAAATTAAAAATTTTAAAAATTAAAACCTTAGGAAAATAAAAAAAAAATAAATTAATAATAATATTAATGTTCTAGCCTTCCTCTTTTTTATTTTTTTTCAAAAAAAATTGTCGTGGTCACATTAAATACAGTGAACGTAATTGTAGACATGGAATTTCAATGCGAGCTAGGCAAGTGCAGCTGTGTAATATGGAATATAGAATAAATTAATGATCTAGCTAGATTTTGCAAAATGAAGAGTTAATGAGGTATGGTCATTCCAAAAGTTTTGAGCGTCGTGTGATTTGAAATTTAATGAAGTCTAGCCATTGTAGGTCTCATTTTAGATGAGGTCTTTATGAGTCCATGGCCAAAGTGTTGTGTATTTAAGGAGGGATAATCATAATATGGCAAGAAAATTAATTTCAACAAGCACATCCTAGAATTAGGTGGCAATTAATTGCAAAATATAATGTTGGGTGAAGGTCAAAAAATTGTATAAATAGTGTCTCACTAGTTAGTTATAGAGATTTGAAACCATATATTAGCTAGCCCCTTTTACATTTCTTATTTTTTTTCTCTTTATAGTTGGATGGTATTTCTGAACCAAGGTGCTACTATTTTTTGAACCTTGTTATTTGTAATCCACTAAAGTTGGCAAATTTGAAGAATGTACTTAATGACTATATTTTAATATTAAAGGATTTTGGAATTTTTTGTGTTCAATTTGTGCATGTTGATGGTGGTTGCACTCTGTCCATTTCATGGTATGTTGTTCTTCTGAATATTTCATCATCTCAGATCTTAGGCTATGTGAATGTTGTTCGGGTTAGGATTGGTTTAAATTTGGGTTTGTTGCTTTAACAAATTGGAGCTAGATTTTAGGGCAGTATCAACTTGTTTTCTTTTATTTTCTCTCACCCTTCAACCTTTGACTTTTATTTGAAGCTTATTTAGATTAGGATTATAATTACTTTCATACAATCAAGCATTTATTTTTAGCATTGTACCAAGAAATTTATATTCTTTAAGCATTAACCAACAAAGACCCCTTAAAAGGAACAGTCATCAATGACCTTTGAGTTTAGCCACACTGGCCAAGACCTTGCATACCTAAACCTTGGGGGAAAGAGATTTTATTTTCAAGATGGAATATATATTTGTTCCAAGTACATTGACATAACATTGATAATGTGTTATTTGTATGCCCAATGCTTCCCTATAAATAGGGAAAAAAATGCAAGAATTATGAGATAGATATCTTGGCTAGGTTACTAGCTAACTACTATTGAATATCAAAGGAGACTTTAAGTTGAGGTTTCAACACTAAATGTGGGGTTTTACTCCCATACTCCTTTGAGCATTCTTCAAAACTAGGATAGGCTTTGAATGTGGGTTGGATGAAGAGCTCATCTCTTACTGATAATGTTGAGCCAATTGATTATGTGTTCGTTGCCTTGTAGTTAATGTTATAATACCAACCATATTATCAGAAGGAGGTGGCACATTCTGATATGATACTTGATTAGTTGTTTGTTTCCCATGCTTAGGTAGGGTATCTTGGAAGATTTCCATATCTTGATTAGTTGTGGTTTCTTGTTGAGTAGGAGGTTGATTGTTTGGTGAGCAATAACCTTCTACAACAGGGCATCTTGCATCAATCAGGTCCTAAACTACATGTTTTAACCTCTTACAAGAATTTCTCTAGTGTTCCTCCACTCTATGATACTCATAGTGTTGACATAATTTATACCAATTAGTTGTGGTATCAGGTTACCTTAAGGGAGGTAACTCAATTGTATTAGCTTCCAAAATTTTCTTTAGAACCACTGCCATAGGCATGTTGAGCCCTGTAAAATTCCTTTGTGGAGGTTTTGGAGGTTGGCTAAGCACCATCTCTTATAGTTTATTGACAATACTATTAACATGCCTACTATATGTGACTCTATCACCTACCATATGCTTTTTCTTATATTGATTTTTAGTGGTCTTATCTTCTTTCACTTTAATTTGTCCTCTTTTGGTAAGATCTTGTTCTACCTTTCTTGCTAGTTCAATTGCTTTATCGAAAGATGTGATAGTTGTAGTTTCCAATGCATAAGATAATTGTTCTTGCAAATTTCCAATAAATATTTCAAGCATGTCTTGAGGAGGTAAGGTATATCTCAAGCGTCCAACTAGACTCCTCCATTGAGATAAAAATTCTAAAACATTTTCCTCTTTACCTTGTTTTAACATGTAAACATATTTCATGGTCGTATTTTTTTCAACATAAGCACAAAATTGCTCTACAAATAATTCAGTTGTTTCTTCAAAATTCCTCAAAGAATGGTTGTGCAACTAAAAATACCACTCTAATGCCATGCCACCAAGACTCTTAGGAAATATTTTTAGCAACAAGACATCATCATATATGATATCATGACAATCTATTCTAAACATTCTTAAATGCTCAACTGGATATTTTGTTCCCTTATATATAGGTAAAATCAGCATGGGAAAATGCTTGGGATAGGGCCTAGCGGTAACTATAGGATTTAAGGGATGATTACACATTTATTTATAGTTGTAGGTGAAACTAGGGGGTTGAATCATATCCACTCTTGAAACTGATTATTTCACCATATTTGTTAAACTTTGCACCTCATGATTGTTGTTGTGCAATACCCCTAGATTCCCTAAGGGAGGGGTATAGGTAGATTGTTAAAATGATACGTACCCCATGTTGGAGGTATTGATACCATTATGTTATGGGTTACGATATGTGATATCTTTCTAGAGAGGATAACAAATAGTTGGTGGAACATAAGCAAAAATGTTGAAATTAGATAAATTAGGAGGAAATTGAACATAATATTGAGATGTACTACTAGTTGGAGGAATTTGTAGAATCCTTCCAACATTGGTGGTCACAATAGTAGCATATGTTGGTTGATGGACAAGATTACCATGATTCAAAGATTCAAACAAAGGGTTAGTATGAACACATCTAGGAGAGACTATTGGAGGAGGGGGAGTCTCACCTCTTTCAATTTGAGCTTCTCGTTCCATAGCCTTAAGTAAGTCTACCCTATGATATTTCATAAAACCTCAAACATGATCAAATGATTTAAATAAGTAGCCACCATCAATTCCTTCAAGGGGATCATAGTTTGTTTCAATTTCAATGTGTTATTGCTCTTCTACATCAAGGTTAGGGTTCTCTCTATCAATTTGTTCATATCCTTAGGGAATATGATCAGACTCTAGATGCCTTTGCTAACTTCTAAGGAATGGAACCATTAGAAGAAGCAAAAGGATAGAAGAGAAAACTAAAAAAAAGACACACAAGAAGATTTTTTTAAATTTTTATTAATGTTCTAATTCTAAGAAAACAAATTAGTGGTCTTGTTAAAAATTTAAAAGAAAAGAAAACAAGTAAAATGCTTCCTAATTTGGCCACTAAGACATGTCTTTCATTTCAGGTTTACCAAATATGTAGAGAGTGAAAATTTTCCTACTGCATACGATTCTTGGTTGGATCCACTGGATCCAAGGTGATCGCAAGGGTATGTTATAACTCTACACTCAGTGGGAAACCAGGGGAAGGGTTCACCAAGAATGATTTTAGGACTCACTCCAAGTCTAGGGTGGAATGTGTTTGAATGTATAAATGAAGCATACACTTATGTTTGGCCTTTCTAAAATTGCACTATGAAAAAGGAAAGAACAATGCAAGATACAAGATGCAAGAAGACAAGAGCTAACCCTAGAATGATTCTTTTCTTGAATGATCACTAATCCTAGGGTTGCAAAATAATTCTTTTGAGCAAGGGTCCAAGATAAATGCATAAACAAGCTTAAAAACCCTATATGCACACTATATGATTTTGTTTTTTAAATGCCTAGAAATTTGATCAAATAATTTTCTTTACTTGTGATCTATTTTTTGAACAGAAATGAATATAAAGAAATCAACAAACAACCTAGAGATATACTAGGGCACTTATCTGACTCAATGGTTATTCCAGGATTTATCTTACATCTAGTAATGTCCCATGGCTTCAATCCTATAAAATAACTTCATAAAACCCTTGAAAAAATATGATCAGTTCTAGGGGGCATGCTTAGGTTGCTATATAACTGTGCTTGGAGGCACAACAATCAAGTCCCCTAGATCCTTTTAGATGACCTTTAGAACACAAAAGTGAAAGTTAAACTTTTTGTAAAATGAACAAATAGTATATAATGTAGTAGTATAGTATGATGAATAAAGTGCAAATTATGCTATTATACTCTAAATATAACATGAAATGCAGATCTAGGGTTTGGAGATGAACCTCTACCTCCAAGATTGGCATAGGAAAAATCATGTCCTACATAAGGTAGTCATGATTTTAATGCTAATAAAATCATACCCTATAATTATGAGGTATGATTTCACAATAGAAATATAACACAATAGAATGAAGCAGATGAATCAATAAAATATGCAAAACTAACAATGTATCAATGTGAATGGGCAAAAATAGCCTAGTGGTAGTAAAAATAGTCAAAAGGATGAAGACCTCCAAGATAGTAGACTCCTCCTTAGGGCTCAAAAACTTTTCCATAAATGGTAGCAACACATAATCAATGCAGAAAAATATAACTCCATAAAGGTGCAAACAAATTCAACAGATCACTTGGCACTCTTGCAATTAGGTACTTCTTGCTTGTATTAAAACTTGTTCTTAGCTTGCTTCTTGGATTGGGGGGGAAATAAGGATTCACACTTTATTTATAAGGGATTTGAAATAATAATGGACAAGAAAACCAACATCAAAGAGGTCAATTTGAAAAAAATAGGATTATCTAAGAGAAAACCCTAGCTAGGCAAAATTGCACCTTGTAAGGGCCGACCATTATTTCATTGAAACTATAAAAAAAAGAGGGGAAAGGAAGGGGGAGAGAGGCCCAAAATTTCTTTGTGTAATTTGGAGGGTCTCCCTAAGGATCTAGGCAAACTGACTCACTCAAGTGGATCAATTTTCTATGTCTACAATCTCCAAGGTCATGATTTCTTCTAATTCCTAAGCTAGGGCATGTCAGTATTGAATTCGATAAGCCTAGCATGTATCACCCTTATGATGACTATAAAATTTTGAATATCAATAGTCATGTGAAGTTATTGATGCTTCTTTTTTATGACTCTTAGCAACAACAAATTGTTCTTTATCAAATTTACTCATTGGCATCCCTTTGTCTCTTAAGACATAGGTAAACTCCTTTTGTTCATATATTTCAAGTCTTTCTTCGGCATTTTAATGCTTCACAATATCAAGTGCATTTGTCAAGTTTTGGATCATAATTATTAACACATGTATCTCCTATAATTCTAGATTAGGCATGATGGGTACATAACCCACCAAAATAATATGTAGAGTAAATGTGTTGAATAATGCGATCAGTAAAGGGCAAGGCTAAGACAAAAAAAGATCTTATGGGCTTGCCTAATGGATCTAAGGCACATATGGTATAGTAATCCTAAGGGGAAGCTTTACAACTGAAATGAGTGTATTTTCTACTACAATGGAAACCTAAAACAATTGTGGGAACCTCCTCTCATTAGATTGTTGAATCTGAAGACTAAGGTTTGAGGTGAAAGCATGAAGATAATAGATGTAAGCTTGGGCATTTTATAACTTTATGTCTTGAGGTATTATCATCTAGATTATTTTGAACCAGATATTACAATCAATGATGCTCTTTTGGAGGTGCCTTTGAATAAATAAAAACTAATTGATCAGCATGAAATGATCCCCTATATCATAAAAATCTAAGATGAGAGGTTTAACAAGGTCATCCTAAGTACTTATGCTGCTATCTTCTAAAGAGTGGTACCATACCAACACTTTACCTTAAAAATAAAGTGCAAGGAGTCTTACCATTATATTTTCATATAAAATATCATAGATAGTGGCTAAAGTAGCAACATCCTAGCAATGTTCATAAGCTATTTTTCATTTCCATCATAAGACGGTAAGACTTTCAATACTGATTGTGAGTATGATGGATATCATGCAGGTTAAGGGGTCCAATATTATTCCAATTTTGATATATACATATATCCATGGATTTAGGTAAGATGTATTATGATATCATATTTTCTATGAGTTGTTTTAGTCTTTGGTTCTTTTGCCATGCAATTCTAGAGATTGTTCTTTAGTAGAGTTTCTAATATCATAGGTTATTTAATATTGTAGTTACTAGGTGAGTAAATTTTTTGATCATCAAAGAGTAGAACTTTACCAAGGTTCTAAGAAATTGGTATTTGACTCTTCTATTCAAGATAAGTTAGATTATTATCCCATCAATGATTATTTGTGGAATAAACTAGATTTTTTTGGTCCCACAAGACATGCCAAAAATTCTTGGATGGCAATCTACCTAATGTGAAAAATGCACCCTTAGACCACAACCAATATTGGATGACTCTAAATTTCTTCTAATTCAACCTTTAGATAAGTTCCCTTCCTTATTATGTGAAATAAAATAAATAAATGGGTCAAGACTAAATAAAAATATGCAAGGGTTTAGAAGGGATATAGGGTTATAGATTGATTGAAATATGGTCAGGATATAGCTAACAATAATATAATACATTGGATAAATATCTATAGTTAAAATAAGATCAATCCTAATATACCAACTATTAAATATAGCATCTCAAAATTTATTAATCTCATATTATGCTCCTTAAACATTCTAAAAACTCTAAGGAAGATGATTTAAACACCAATCCAAATTATAGTAGAATTTTCTTAGTATAATTAATAAACCATAAATAATTAGCATAAATGTATGAAGCTACACAATTCACATTCATATGAAAACCTAAAACGCTATCTTCAATGGGGGCCAAACAACTTTTGCTTATATTGATTATAGAGCAATTTATACAACATATAACAAGCAAAGTGCTAAAGAATTGAGCCTTATGTTGATAAAGTCTCATCTATTTATAAGACTATGAAATTCTTTATGACATTATTTATCACTACAATAAGAGCTCTTTTTAGGCCTAACATAGATAGGCACAACCTGATTAGGATGTTTGAGGTGCATGGTTGTCATTTTTCTACTTATCTTAACTCAACTGTCTTAATTCTAGTGAAGAAGTTTAGTTGGATGTTTAAGGTACATCTTACATCCTTGAGACATGTTAGAGATATTTATTGGAAATTTGTAAAAGCATATATCATATGATTTGGAAACAATGATTGTTAACTATTTTGAACAAGCAATATATTTAGTAAGAAGATTAGAGAAGTCTCTCATTAAAAGAGGTCAAATCAAGTTAAGGAAAGAAGAAGAAAGGACCATGAAAACCTAGTATAATAACACGCATGTAGTTGGTTATGGGGTAACATATAATAGGTAAACCAACAATGTTAATGCCAATAGTACCTTGTAAAATTTGGTACTTAGAAAACCCCCAAAACCCCCACCAATAAATATCAATAAACTCAACCAACCCATTTTGTCGATCCTTAAGAAACTATTGGAAGCTAAGATGGTCAAACCACCCTCCATAAGACAACCTAATACAATGATAGTTTGGTATAAACTTGATCAAATTTATGAGTATCATAGAGTGGAGGGTCACATGACGAGTTCATATAAGAGGTTGAAACATGTAGTTTAGGATTTAGTAGATGAAGGTCACCTTGTTGCGGATGATTCCCAACCCACTCCTAGCCACAAATATCCAACTAATCAACCTCCTACTCAATAGACACCTACAACTAATCAAGATATGGGATCTTCTAAAATCATCTACCTAATCATGGGCAACAAAAACTAATCAAGTATCAGATAATAATGTTCCACCTCCCTAAAAAAACATGGTCGGTATGATAGTAGCTACTACAAGGAAACAAGATCAAGATCAATCAACTCAACCATCTTAGCAACAGATAAGTTCAACATCCAACCAACTCTCTAAACCACCCTTAGTTATTAAGAGTACCCAAAAAAGGAACACGTGTAGAAAAACCAACATTATTGTTGAAGCCACAACCAAATGTCTCCTTCGACATTCAATAATAGTTAAGTAACACACTACCAAGATATCCCTCTTAAAACTTTTACATACTTATATTCATAAGTAAGCCTTGTTGAAGCTTCTAATTCAACAATTTGTTCCACAAGATCTTCCCCCTAGTAACCTAGCCAATGTGGTAGGTAATCTTGGGATAAATCATATATCATTTTATAATGGTGATCTTACTTCCTCAAATTTACAAGGGGATTTTCTCTTTTACATCACTGGGTATATTGGGTAAAATTTCATCAAGAGAATATTGGTGGACAATGGTCCCTACCTCAATATATGCACTTATAAATATTTCCAAAATTTTAGACTTAATGAGGAATATTTAACCAAATTGGATGTTATCATAAAAGCTTTCAAAAATGAGTCCCAAGAGGCCTACAACATTTTATCCCTTCCACTTAGGGTAGGACCCAAGATCCTAGACACTTTTTTATATATGGTATCTTGCCCAACATATTTTAATCTTCTTCTCAAACATCATTCGATTTATACCATGAGAGTTGTCCCTTCTACTCTTCATCAATGTTTAAAATATGAATTTAAAAAATAGCTTATCACCATCCTGGGTGACCCTCATCCATTCCAATATTGTTCAATGGTTGATCAAGATCAATCTAACATCAATTTATATCCATTTGTTTCTCTTCATAAAGTTTCTTCTTCTTCACCAAGAATTTTATAACTTCAAAATAAGTGAAGAATCGCCAATCATAGTCTCATCACATGTTCAAGCCAATCATTCGTTTGAAATTCCTCTTCTAGATCTAGCTAAGCTACCACCTTCATCCTGATCTATGGGTTTACCTCATAAAAAGGGTTAATTCATACACATCAATATGTGTACCTTTGTCTATGCAATAATGTCCCATAAATAAAATATCTATGGTAGTAACCTTTACCCATTGTTATCTATCCAATGATTATCCACTTCCTAATCAAATCCTATCTAGTATGGGATATGTAAGTAAGGGTTTTGGGTCATAATAGCAAGGTATTCAAGATCCTTTGGAAGTTGAGCTTTGGCCTAGGATATGTGGCATAGGTTACATCCCCAACAAAAACCAACCCTTACCAATCGATGATGATCAATTTGTCACCTTCATTGAATTCATGGATCATCATGGAATAGAATGGATTAATGAGGAAGAGGGACCTATTTCTCTCTCAAACATACTATTTTGCAATATGATAACTTTTTTACACACTTAGTTAGTAGTGACCCCAAGGGAGTATGCTGAAGTAGATACTCTTTGTGATATGGATCATGAATATATCCTTTGAAATAGCTTCTTCTTTGATGGGTTAGTTTCTAATGTCTTCCATGTTGAGTCTTCTAGTTCTCAAGTGGATCCTATTCCTATGTCTCATAAAGACCTTGAGAAACTAGGATTGATCACCACCCCTCCTCACTATGATTATAAATTCCACATCCTCATTGAGGAGACCCTAGATGTTAATATAGGTTCTAAGAAAATCCCTAGAATCCTTAAGCGAGGAAAAGCCTTGTCCATGTACGAGCAAGAGCAATTGACCAAATTATTGATGGAATTTCAAGATAAGTTTTCTTGGTCATATGCTAACATGCCAGTGCTTGATATCTTCCTAGTTATACATCACCTAGTGGTTAGACCCAATCCCAAATCCTTTAATCAAAATCTTAGGAAAATTCATCCTAATTGTGAAAAAGAGTGTGTCTATTAATCATAATTGGAAATACTTTATATCAATATTATTTTTAGGAAATCCTCTTATAATGCCTTAACTCTGATGAAGTTTTGGTATCTCTTAATGAAGCTCATGAAGGATCATGTGGAGGCCGTTTTAGTGGCAATGCTATTGCTAAGAATCTCCTTTAGATCGAATACTATTGGCCTTCCATAGAGAAAGATGCATGTGGTTATGTTTGATATTGTAATAAGTGTCAATGTCATGACAACCTTGTTTGTGCTCCTTCTCAAAACCTTTGAGTTATTTATTCCCCTAAATCATTCTCCATGTGGGTATTAGAAATTATAGGGAAGATTAACCTCATATTGTCTTATGGTCATAATTTTATCATTATGACAATATAATACTTCACCAAGTGGGTCAAATCCATACCCCTGGCTACAGTGACTAGAGCTCAAGTCTTCAAGTTCATCTTCAACCAAATTATTTATAGGTAGGGATTCCTTCAGTAATTTTTCTAACAATGGAACTCCTTTCAAGAATAAGGATATCCATAAACTTTGCACCAAGTACAAGATCTAGCACAAATGTTCAACTCCATATTACCCTTAGGGTAATATACATGCCAAAGCATCCAATAAGTCTTTAGTTAAGATCCTTAAGAACTTGGTAAGTAAGACCAAGTATGATTGGCATATCCAATTGTATCCTCTTTTGTGGGCCTATCACACTAGCAAGCAAAATCCTATAGGTGCAATCCCACATGCCTTGGTCTATGGCACTAAGGCAGTTTTTCCCTTTTATTTAGATGTCCTATCTTTGTTCATCTTGTTGTAAGATACCTTGGTCAATCATGAGTACCATTTAGATCATTTAAACTAATTGGAGTCATTTGATGAAAATTGCACCCATGCCTTAGAGGATATTTGAGCATATCAGAATAAGCTCAAGTGATATTACTCTAAGTAAGTTTGCATTCATTCTTTTAAGGTTGGGGACCTTGTTCTCAAGGAAAACCAAAAGAATACAAATGCTCAGATATATTTGAAGGGAAAATTTTATAACGGTCAATATTGGCCTAATTCTTGGAAACATTAGATGGTAAAGAACTTAAAGAACCAATGAATATCATGCACCTAAAATGATATTATGCATGACCTCACATCTTCCTTCTTCATCCTGCATTTTTTTTGCTTGCTCATACTGCATGACTACTTGTCATACTTTACATAAATTACTTCATATTATGTTCCATCTGCATCTTTGCTTGTCATATAGATACTTTTCTACTTAATCATACTTGCATCTGATTTCTTGAACATATAGATTTTTTTGGGGGAATTCATAATGAGACATATGATGAAACCTATTTAGGTTTTAGCTCACATGTATTGCACTCATACTAGGTCACTAATTCTTAGAAAACCCCCAACCTAGGGTACATCTTCATTCATTTTTCATTTCATTGCATTTGTTGTCATCAATAATTTTTTTCTCTTCTCTTATCATATATTTCTTGACCTTAAAAGTTTCAATAATCATGAATAATTCTCCAAGTTGATGGATATATTTCTTCATCTCTTGTATATATTTTATCCTTTGAAAGTTTTTATATTTTCTTCTCTTCTTCAAGACAAAGGATATATGTTCCTTCTATTTATGCATCTTTTTTTTCTCACACTTTTTTCTTCTTGATCTTTCAATTGTTAAGGGGTCCTCATAGGATAGGGTATATACCACATGAATATTACTTATGGTGTTCATACAACCACTAACTATCTAAAGAACATATTTTAGCAATTGAAATTTCAAAAAGGACACACACACATTATTTTTTACTTCTTGCTTCTCTCATTATTCAATCTTCCTTATGTCTAACATATGCACACACACAAACACACATATTTTTTTTGGGCTTTACTTTACTCATCTATATTTTGTGTACACCACACCCCTATTGGGTTACACTCATTTTGGAAAATTAATAAAATATTACACCCCATATGGGATAGCTTCATGGTTGCCAGTGAGCACCAGCCCCCACCTTAAGCCATTTGTGAGCATCCATCCTATAAGGTATCTCCCCATCAACCATTATTGAGCATCACACCCATTGCGGGTATCACTCCATAATTGTTATTATCATTGAGCATAACACCTTCATATGATAGCTTCATGGTAACTCATGAGAACTACACCCATAGCGATTTTTGCTCCATCCTTTGCCATTTATGAGCATATATCCTCAAAATATTCCACTCCACATTTTATTTTATTTTTCACTTAGCTTATATTCATTTGATCACATAGACCCCCTGCGGTCTATGCTAATTCAAATATCATGATCTAAGCATATTTTTTTCTTTCTTTTACATTTTTTTAACTTTATCCTTCTTATTTTCCTACTTTTTTCCTCTTTTTTGAATTCACATCCTATTCTTATGGGGCACAAATTCATGGTCTATTTTTATGGGGCACAAATTTGACTATAGTGTATTGTTTGTTTTCCTTACTTGTTTTTTTTCTCATTTTTTCTTTCTTCCATCCCCTTTTTTGTCTTAATTCACTCCTTTGATCCATGCATTTTATTTAGTTATATTCATTCATTTTGCATTCATTAGTTAAGTTAATTTTGCAATTATTTGTTAAATTTTATTCATCATGCATTGCATTCATTCATCATGTTTGTGGATAGTCATGCATAAAAAAAAAATAACAATGCATAGTCAAACACTTAATAAATAGCAATAAATATCATATATTACTTGAAAGTGGTGGGTACATGTCAGCTAGGTTAGTGTACCATAGTCCAATCTCGGTACACTCAACCCCCCTAGCGATGCATGCCACACTCAAAATTAGCATGTCACCTTGACCCCTACCCTAGGTATATAAGCTAGACTCCCCCACTCTACCTATTAGAGGTGGTCCTAGTGGAGAAATTTTCATGAACCACAAGATAGACTATGTCCATGATCTACTTTGTGATCATAATGAGGATGGTAGAGGAACCCTCTACTCTACAGGTATTTCCTAGTAGTACATCATCTAGTAGTAGTTCTCCCTCTATGCCAATGCTTGCAATTCCTCCCTCATCCTTTGTAGCTCCTCCTATAGCAATTATATCCCCTCTCCCTACTAGCTACCAATGATAGCAACCATTCCCTCTACCTAGGCCTATTATCACTCCTCTAGTTGGACCATCTCTCTCCTAAGGTGGTCTACCTCTACCCTCATCGTGTCTCTCTTTGATGATATCATGGTTTGTGTTGCAAGGGTCTAATCCCACTTTGAGAGTACCATGTTTAAGGCACCTTGCATCCCCTTTAGCCCCTTGGCCTTGTCCTCTTGGAGTAGTTCCATATCCATATACATGGCTACCATCCTAGATTGTAGTGCCTCTACCTACCTCGTTGGGTCATCTTGACCCATGATTCCACTAGGTCCTACTATCATTACTGAAGGGGTATCTCCTACTACCCTATTCAACCTAACCTATGTAGCTATGGAGTCACCTCTAGATGTCCCCCTTCCTCCCAAGCTAGAGAGTGATATTGGTCCTCATGGATGTCCCCATATCTATCCAAACCTACATCCATGTATACCTAGGGGGGTTCATGACCCTATATCACCACTCATTTATGTATTATGTGGCCTCTCAAAGTACCAAATTCACTCATAGGGTCATGATCTAGCACCTTTACATTGACACCAATGGGGATATCTTTGGGGGAATAATACACTTATACTATATTTGATACCCAAGCACTACTTTGACATCATCCACTCCTGGATCCATGAAGAGTGGGTCATCTAGGTACACTTATGTGAACCTTCCCACATCAAGGTCCTCTTTCACCCTTGATGGATCCCACCACACCTACCTAAACCAGTAGTCTCCCAAGTCTAGTATCTCCTAGAGGATGTCGAGCTATCGCTAGACTTAGTCAAAATTTTAGAACTCTAGCTCATCCCTCTCTATCACCACCCACCTAATCCTCCATACCCTTATCATCTCCTCCCCATCCTCATCCCATCCAAGGTGTAGATTCCATAGTCATCATATAATCTGGTGCTCTTGCAACTCATCTACCACTAGCCTGCCTAGTGACAAGATACTAGTGTACATTCCTTGGACTCGATCATAGTATTAGGTCCACCTATATGTTGTTAGCCACTCTAGGTTAGGAAGTGGTCTTCATAGTACATGTGATATCTAGATAGCTATGTGCTCCCAGCACCATACCTAGAGCAAAGTAATGTAAACTAGCTATGTTTGTTGCTTGTAAATGAAATTGTATAATATCCTATACAAGAAAGCTAACACATATGATCCCCATGTGAATCCATCCTATTTTTCTCGCATGTCTACTACTACCCTTTCCAATACCCATGGAAATTTTTTCCTACTCATGTGGTATGCCAAGAACCTAGCCACTTCCCCATAAAGCATCATTAGTGCATCAACTCCATATCGTATGGGTATCTCATATACATGGAATCCACTCTACTAAACCTCATAAATCAAGTCCATAGATAATAATTATAGTGCTATCTGATGCCCCCATGCTTTATAAACTACTCTCCCCTAATGGGGATGCACAAGATCTACCACACATCCTCTAGTGTGACAGTCATATCTCCCATCAGTAATTGAAAGGTTGACAACTATGGGTATCATCTCTCTACCAGCACTGTTAGTAGTGCTCTATCTACCTCAACCCAAGGTATATCTACAAAATGTAGTAGCCCCATCACCTATAGAGTCTCTCTCTCTCTATTGCAATGAGCTACCACAATGCCTCCTCTAAGGAGTTCAACCGCCACTCCCTACTCTCTAGTACATCATTATACGAACACAAACATTAACATGTTTTATCAATTTCATCCTCATAATTAATAAGCATTAATTTAAAAAAATAATAAACTTAAGCAAGCGATTATTTGTTTCTCTTTTTTTTCTTCTCTCTTTTATTTATTTTTTCTCTCTATTTTTCCTCTTTTTCTCTTCTACAAATTCATGCCCCTTCTTTCCAAGGTGTAAATTATCACCCTATACTTTTGATGCACAAATTTGATCACTACTATGATACGATCAAATTTTTGGTTGGCCCCCAAAATCGCATTAGGCACCCGAATGGTGATTTCCTCCAAAAACAAAAAAAAAACATTAAAAATTTAATAAATGTAGTAAAAATCCTAATCTAACCTAGTCTAAAAGTTGGGTTTCGGTTCTTATCCATACTTAATATGTTGTTGCAGTGGTCTCACCCCTCGCAATAGTTAAATGGTATGTGGGAAGCATCACTTTGCTTTTTCTATAGAGCTCTTTTTTGTTTCTTCACGTCGTGAAAATGAATTCATTTTCAATGTCCCCTCCATTTTATCCCTCCTTTTGTCTCTCCTCTTTTTTCTTTTCTTATTCTATTTTCTTTTGTGTTCTTCTCTGTTTGCCATTTCGATTTTCTTGAATAATTTGACATTCCTTCTAAAACTTAAGGGGAAACCCTGATCTCAAGGGCGTTAATATCATTAATTCCTCAAGAAGCATCCAAAATTTTAAAGTGTTTATAATGACACCATTTTTGCATCATTCCTCCATCTAAACCTGTCATCCCTTTTTTTTCTCATCATTTTCTTCCTGTAGGTGTCTACATCTTTCTTTGGTGCATTTATTAGGCCCTAAATGCATTAAAAAGGGGGTAAAATATAAAAACGAAAAATTGACTCATCAAAATGAATCATTTTTTTCTTAGAATACCTAAGTCCCTCAAAGTTGCTAAGTGCAAGTTTGGACTTCTTTCCCCTTAGTTTCTTTATTTTTTCTCCTAGCCTTACTGAATTCATGGTCGTCCTAAGATGAGGTACGAACTCAACAATTTTAGGGCTTTTCTCTTGAAAAGCTCAATTTTTGGCTAGCCTTTGTGGCATCAGTATTGGCCAAAGTTGTTTTTCAATTTTCAACCTAAACCTCCTATAAATAGAAGGGCTAAGTGAAATTGGGAATTTTTGGAATCATCATGCTCTCAAGATTTGATGCTTTTAGAACACTCTAGGCTCCATTTTTGGTGTGTTTTCAATGATTTCTTGTTGAGGATAAGCAAGTAGAGAAGCTTTGATGACATATTAAGTACATCATTTATCTTCTAAGGAAAAAAATATTCTACTTTGGTTACTAACTCTACTCCTGCTTCTATAAGCTTATCAAGTTTTCTCTATGCATTTATAAGATCTTAGATCATCAATCCTTAGTGTTAAATTTCATTTTGTATTCTTAATTTAGCTCTTCAACACTCTTATGTGAATTTATTCCCTACCCTTACAAGGCATGAATTTCGTGAAACCATTAGTGTTGCCTTTTTTTTCATTTTTTTAAAGTTTGTGCTTACTTATTACGAGGTGTGATTTGGTTAGAGTATCTTGGGGGTACATTTTTGCTCCCAAAACCCTCGACCATCATTTACATACTAGTTTTTCATTGCATCCATTATGTTTACACTATGCTTTCACTATTTCATGTTGTTACATCTTGTTTTTCTTGTTTCCAAAGGTCAAAAATCATTTTAAATTTTGAATGGTTAGCTAAAAGAAACAAGGAGGCTTCATTGTGGCACCTCCAAGCTCAATCACATAGTAACCTAAGAAATACCCCAAATATTGATCAGTTTTCCAAGGTTTTGAAGTTGTTTTGTAGGTCTAATCAAATTCATGATCGTTGCTTTACGAGGTATGGATTTGTCTAGGATCAATTATCAGATCAAGTAAGTGCTTTGATAGATCTTTTAGGTTTTTTGTTATGTACCTATATCCATTTCTATTCATTTCTAGATTTATATCATAGGAAAAAGAAGGCATTTTGATTTCATGTCTAGGCATCAAAAGAGAAAAAGCATATAGTTTGCATTTAGGCTAATCTCATTTTTACATTCTCTTGGCCTCTTGCTTGAAAAAAATAGAAAATTTACTTCCTCACAAGATCATGGATAGTCCTCATTCAACCAAAGGATCATTCTTCTTGTTTGCTTGCATCATTATTTGTCCTGCATTACTCCTTAATTTCTTATAGCTTAGATCTTAGAAAGACCAAACTTAGGTGTTTGTTCAAATAAATACATCAAAAACCCTTCCATCCCAAAATTGGAGTGAGTCCTTAAATTATTTTTGGTGAACCTCTTGATCCACCAAGGCCCAGGTGTAGAGGAAAAATAACAACCCCATGGTCATCTCAACTCCTAGTGGAACCATCGAGAATCATACACTGTGGGAAATTTCCCCCCCTCTACAATAATACTATAAAATGCTTTCTGCCATTCTTGATCACTATAATGAGAGCTCTTTTTAGGATTGATGTGGATAGGCACAGTCTGATCATCACACTTGAAGTGCATGGTTGTTATTTTCCCACTTATCTTAGCTCAACTACCTTTATTCTAGTGAATACATGGTTGGTCCTGGTCTCTTCCCAAAACTTGGCATTTGTTGGATGTGTGTCAAAGATACTAGATTTTTGTTTTTGGTAGTTTCTAGACATGTGTTGAGATATTATTAGTTGGTTGCCTAACTATGGATGGGAAAACCCTAAAAGTTGTACCTCAATGTGTGTATTTATTTTCATAGATGCAACTCTATAAAAGGTACATGTGTGAAGAACCATGAGAGAATAACATCTCTTAGATGTAATGTTAAATGTATTGTGAATGAAGCTCTTCTTCTTCCATTTTTTGTTTTTTCTTTAAGGCATGTCATCTATAAATATTTACTAGTAAATCATTATTTTATTTCCTATTAGTTTCTTATCAGTTGTACATTATTTTCTTCATTATATGATTTTATTTCATCCTTTATTTGTTGTTGAGTTTTTTGGCTACATATTATGTTGTGCCAAAAACTGGTATCAGGGTAGCTTGAGGAAAATCATTTTTTTGGCTATGCACAAAGCTTATAACTACTTTTTTGTGTTATATTTTATGGATTTACAGATAAATCCATCTCCATAGCACATAATGCAGTGGGATATTTGTGAATATTTACAACAATAAATATGGAATGTAAACCTAGTATAGATAAGTTTAGTGGGAAAAACATCAATCTTTGGAAGTTGAAGATGGAGTTTTTGCTTGTGGAAAGAGACTTAAAGATGGTTTTCATTGCAACAATGATGCCTACAAGAATAGTACAAGTTGAATAGGATAAATAGAATGAGAAAATAATTTCCTTGATTGGATTGAACTTGGCTAATTTTATTTTGATGAATGTCTAGGGTGCTAAGACTACTAAGGAGTTGTGGAATAACTTGAGAAAAATGTATGAGTTCAAATCTATGATGAACTTGATATTCTTGATGAAGAATTATTCTTTGAAAATGAAGAAGGGAGACAGTGTAGCTAACCACCTGAATTTTTTCAATACACTGATGAACCAATAAAGATCTGCTAGAGATGAGGTTAAAGAGACTAAACAATGCATCTGCTTGTTGTGTAGTTTTCCTGACTCTTGGGATAATCTAATTGTTGTAATTAGTGGGATTTCTAAGCTAAAAAATATTTAAAAATATAATATTGTGGCCCAACTATTGTAAGAGGATACAAGGAGAAAGAATGTGGAGCATTCTAAACACTCAAGAGCTTTGATAACTAAAGATAGATATGGTGATAAATATTTTGGTGCAAGAAGATTTGAATCAAGAAGATCTTCTAGTAGAGTAAGGAAGTCTTAGTTGGTGTTTTGGAGGTGCAAGAAAAAAGTTCATACAAAATATGGTTGTAGAGTATATTTGTCAAAAAAACAAATATAATTAAGCTATAGGAACATCTACCAATGATGAGAATATTTTACATGTTTCTAATACATGTCTTGTTGTATACATGCAGTCTGATATGTGGTTTATAGATTCTAGATCTTCCTTCTATATGACTCCCCACAAGGAGTGGTTTGTAGAATATGAAGAAGCAAATTATGGAATATTTTTCTTGGGTGACAGTTCCATTGATGAGATTATTGATAGAGACAAGATTAAAATCAAACTTAGGTATGGGAGTGTTAAGTGCATCCCAAATATTAGACACATTTTGGGATTAACAAGAAGCTTGATATTAGTGAACCAACTAGCTAAAGCAGGAATGGATATTACATTCAATAAGGATGTTTGTATTTTGATTCATGGAGTAATTACTTAGGCCAGTGAATTAAGACTTGGAACAATGTATAAGTTGGACGTAACATGTTTTAATTTTGCATGTGCACACATAACCACTATGGAAACAAGTAAACCCTCAGATTCAAAGATGTCAAGTATGATGTTGTGGAATAGGATGTTAGGACATCTTGATGAAAGAAACCTAAAAGAGACGTGTTCAAAGAATATAGTACATGGATTGGAGAAAGAGAAGTTCAATTCTATGGGTTTCTATGAATCATGCATTTTAGGAAAGTAGAAAAAGACACTTTTTGGGATTGCTTCATTTTGGGCTTCCTTTAATTTGGGTTTTTAATGAACCGAGCTAAACCCAAGATCACTTGGTTCTGGCATTTTAGCTTCCTATACCTTCCATACTTCTTCTATTTTTGGATTTATTAAATTTTTTCTTTTGAAACATTCCGCTAACATCATCTTTTTAAAATTCTAGGATTGATTTATCTCAATATTTTTTACCAAAACCTTTCTAACATGGCCAAATTTTTGGATTTGGCCAGGTGCATTTAAATTTTTGGCTCCCTCTATAGTCCCAAACATTCTAAGAAAACTTGACTACTTTAAAATTTAGGGTTGATCATATATATCAAGACCTCCATCAACTTACTTATGCAAAAAATGATCATCCTAGCCATGTGTCCAAACTATTACCTTAGCAAAATTTCAGAAAAAAATATAGTTTGACATTGCTTGCAAGGGCTATATATGTGGGAAATGATCCAAAGTTACATGTCCACTTATCCCATAATTACTAAAAAAACTCATCCTAGTAAATTTTGCATATGATTTTCTCTTCATAAATTTTATGTTATTACCACCTCTCAAAGATTTAATGGCATTACTTCTTTCATCTTTTGCATAGGATTGTTTTTTCACAAAATTGGTCTTACTACCACTTGCTTGGCCTATATATCCAATGCCTTAATTATTTGTCCTTATATCTATTAATATGGGCTCTTTCACACCTTACCCATTTCTTCCCAAACTTGTACCATCATATTCCATTCTTCTCATTATTTTTGAACCTACACCTTTAGTATACCTTTTGAAGCATCCAATTTTTGCATCACCACTTTGATTGTTGTCAACATCATCAACAATGTTCAAACACCCAATTTTATTATTTTTACTATAGTCTTTGCCACTATTCAAATACCACACATTATCACAATGTCCTTTACTACAAGTTGATCTATCAATATCATTTTCAACTCTAACAATATGGCCTTTATCATGGCCACCACAATCATATTTTACACAAACTCTATATTCACAAATAAACTTAAAATCACTAGTGACACATGCTATATCTCCCATTTGAACAAGATATTAAATATTACAATACATGTCTACCATCATGCGTATCAAATCACTTGTATCACAACTGATATTTATCCTTTGAAGAAGATCACTTATGTCATAATGCACATATTTCAACATGGGCTTATTATTCAACTTCTTTATTATTTCAATTTGATTTTTACATTGCACCTTAAGTATGTTAAGGATAAATAGTACCATACACATTCTTCTTACAACACCAATTGAGATTGCCACACTATTTTAAAATTATCCTTCACCAAAATTCTTGATTATTGTCTACAATATGACCTTAGTTTTAAGAACTCACCATCTTCACTATCCTTTGATGACACACAATTATGTATTTAACATTTTATATTGTCTTGTTTAAAATCACTTTTATTTATTAATTTTATGCCTCCCTTCCCATGAGGACTTTATGTGATGTCTCAAATTCATATTCATAATTTTATTTTGATTCAAATTTATCTTGTGCAATATACTCTTGGTTGTGTGGCCTTTTTTGTGATTTCTCTCTTTGATATTGCCCTTGTCCTTGTTGCCCTTCTTGATATTATGATTTTTGATTCCATTGAGAAGGTCTTCAAAATTGATTCCTCCTATTCAATGAATTATATTTACAAAATCTCGTACTATGTCCTTTTTCACAAATATGACAATACCATCTTCTCCTTTGAGACTAATTGTGTGATTAATATGGGTTAAAAGGACCCTTTGAACCTTATTTAAATTTCTTAGATGAAATAATGACATTATTGGTCAACTTGTATCTTAATTAATTCTTCACTTCATATTGTTAAAATATGTTTACGAAATCTTCAAATGACAGACTTCTATTTGACACTTGGAGAGATGTCACCAATGTTTTGAATGACTCAAGGAGAGCTCTTAGCATAACTAAGACCAAGAGCTTTTCTTCCACATTTTCTCCCATGGTATTCAGCTTTGATTTCAAATTTACAATTCTTTGACATTCTCATCATCTTGAACCCTTAATGTATGAAATTTTGATTGAATATAAAGTATAGTGGCTTCATTTCTTCCTTTAAATATGGTATAAATTTTATCCCATGCATATTTTCATGTTGTTGCCTTACTGATATATGGTTGTATTTTATCAACCACTCCAAATGTGATGAGCATAGGTGACCTTGCATCTCTTTCAACATGTTTTTTCTTAGTTGCATCTCCTATAGGATGATTTTCATCACTGGTAATAATATCCCAAAATTATTTGACCACAAGTATTGTTCTCATTTTTGTTTTCCATGGTGCAAAGTTTGGGACCTTTAGAAATTGATATTCTTTGAGGAATATTTTTGAGATAAAAATAGTGATGGTTTCTTATATCTCCATATGGTCTCCTTTTCTACATACCACTAGTCCTATATACCAATCCTTTTGATATTCCCATCTATATGTGGAAGAAGGTAGTCCTCTCAATATATGTGATTGTACATAAGATAGACCTTAAGGTACATTAAAGAGATTGATACATGGCACCAAGGTAGTACTAAACAATATTTTTTCTATCAATAACACTTGCTTAAAGAGAAACCCTCATACATAGGTGTAATTTCCCCATATACTTGAATTTTTTTTATTTCAAAATTTACATCTAACAATAGAAATGAAAGGGTTAAATGATGGAATAAAAAAAATATATCATAAAGGATGTGTCCTTATTCCTCCTTGATGATTTTTAGGGTCAATACCTAGATGTCATTATGGTATCTATATTAGGATTTAGATACAATAACTTAACATGACAATTTTACCTACAAATGCAAGTTAGAGGTATTGTTTATATCAAATGCTACAATTATACAAAGCACATGTTTTGACTTTTATTTTTATGTAAAAAATTATTTTTAAATAAAAAATTTTTTTGAGAAAAATAAGATATCAATCACTACACCTTTTTAAAAAATCTCCTATGCCACTTTTATTTCATGACTTCAAAAATACCCATTAAAAAAATATGCACCTAAACACCTTTTAACTCCCTAAATTATCTCTTAACAAAAAGAATAATTTTATACAAACTATAGGTTTACTTTAAACAACAAACTAAAACTATTTAATCCTTATTTTCATAAAAAATATCACTTAGAAGAATATTCTTATGCACTTTTTTTTTTAATTTACATGGTGAAATCAGTAGCCACCACAAATTCGGGTAGGTTGTCCAGCTTTTATGGCTGCCATAGTATTCTACATTGTCTACCCTGAAAGCCACCACATAGATCTTCGTGCAGTCCACCCTTATAACCACCATGCCACAATCATTTTAAACCTTTTACACCGTTGAAAACACCACAAAAGTTACAAGCGTTTAGTCTTATGAGGCTTAATATTTGGACCTTGGACCTCTGCCCCCCTTACGGAGTTTGGTCGAACTAATTTTTCTACACCTTGGACCTTATTCTTATGCAACTTTGACTCCCTAACTAAATAGTTTTTTCTTTTGAAAAATATTTCCTATGAGAATTGAACCTATAACTATTCTTTTAGAAATATTATGCTCTCTTCTAAAAACCAATTCTCCATTTGTTCACATTTGATTTGAGAATGTGAAGCGATTGTGATATATAAATGTTGTCTTGGAGTCAATGTTGAGTGCTAATCTATGAAAAATCAACCTTTACATTGTAGTCACTTTCACTACCTCCATGTGCCTTCAACATTTTCATGGTAGAGTCTAATCACCTTGCTTCACATGAGTCTTGAAACCAGATGTGTTGGAGATGTCTTTACACCTTATTAATCTTACCTAAACTTATATCATGATTGAAGCACCCTCCTAGATCTATTGCATACATATGAGAGAGGCTTTAATCCACTCTCTCTCTCTCTCATCAATAATTAAGAAAAAATAATATCTTTATATGAGACCTCTCCTCTAGGTTTAGAAATATGTAATTAAATTCATCTATTAGTGACTATCTATATTTTTTCTTAAGGACTAATGAGTGACTACCTTTGTGGTGTCACTTGTAGTTCTTATGTGTAAAAAGAGCACTAACCACTAAATTTGCAAGTGGTGGAGAGTCTCATCCTCCTTCATATGGGATAGATATGGACTACTTTTGTTAGTCCTTGGGTAGGATGGCGATGAGCCAGTTGGCCAAAGGTTTTGGTTCCCTTCTAACATCTTTGTTTGTCATGTTTTTCCATCTTATTTTATCCATTTTCCTTCCATGGAACTTTTTTCCCTTTCCCATGATGTCATGTGTCACTTTTCCCATTTTATATTAAAATTCTATAAAAAAATTAAAAAAATATTAAAATAAGATTTAAAATTTTAGATAAAAAGGGGAAATTTCTTAAATTTTGATTGTCAGCCTCAAAAGGGAAGTTATTATTTTCATTTTATCTAAGTACCCATTTCATCTTCTCATTTTCTCACCATAGATTCACTTATCAAAAATTATTATCGCTATCATTATTCTCAAGCTTTCTTCCTCTATTGATTTTGTGACATATGACCTTCTTTCTCTCTTTCTCTCTCTTACCCTTGTAGGTACAACCAAAGCCATTGACAACTTATTTTTTTACATTCAATAAAGGAGCATATGATGCTTTGCTATGATTGCATAGTTATTGCTTATTTATCTTGATTTAAGTATTTTGGTATATCTTGTATTAATTCATGTAATTAAATGAGATATTCTATTGTTCCTACAAGCATATTCCTATATTATTTAGCATTGATTAGGGAAATAGATATAGGAGAATATAACTATGGTATCTTGAAGCACTGGCCTCAAATAATGATGATGACACTTTAGGTTCCAGACTCATATACACCAGGCCTCTTCCACATTAATGGTTGGCCCAAAATCACATTACAAACATCCAAGGGTAAAACAATGGATAAAAATTCATATTTAAAGTGTTTTATGACATAATAGAGAAGATATTATTGAGTGATATGAATGTATCTCCCCTATTGTCACAATAAAACATCATATAGTTGTGTGTGTGGTGTGATATATATATTTAAATCCTTTATAATCTAGCCAAAAATAATATTATTTTTACTCCCACTATAAACAAAAAAATATAATGGCTTATCTTTAACTCACATTTATGAGTGAAATAGGCATTCCTCCTCTTATAACATTTCTTATGACCCTTATGGTGCAACATATGTGGTGGAAATGGTCATATTTGGTTCAAATTCCATGATCTATTTCCTTATATTCTTATCCTATGGATGTGGAGGTAGTGGTTCCATATATGCAAAGTGTTTCAACTTAGCAAACAATTACTTAATTTATTAACACCCCTCCTTGTTAACTTTTGAAGATAAATACTTAAGATAAAATAACCAAAAGATCTAAAATAAAGTTGCAATATGAAATATAAGATAATGGATATATTCTAAACATATAAAACTCATAAATAACTTCAAAAATTACTTATAGAATTTCCATTAACAAATGCTCATAAAAATTGTATATCTACTGAATAAATATCTCAAATACACTATACTTCCACACACTCTCATTCTATAATGTATATCTCACACTCACACACATAGATACATATATAATGGAATGTGACTCTTCATATGGAGCACTCTTGGCCTTCACTCTTCTAAAGACTCTTCATCTTCCTATTCTATGGACTCATGTGCACATGGACTATTATGCACACTTACATTACCAAAATACTTTGCACACTCTAATAATACTTGTGCATTTATTACATTGCATAAAGTAAATACTCACACTCTAATCTAGGACACTCTCCTCATCTAAAGATGTACCCAAGGTGGTACATTAGCATGTACCAAATAATGTTATATATTCCAACACCCCCCTGTATTATGTTATTTAGTTATTGAAGACTTTATTCTTCAATATGGTTCTTCGTCTCTGATCTGGAACTTGTGCTCTTATTTTCTGCTTTTTTCATTCTACTCTTTTTTTGTATCTTGGTCAAGTAAATTATTAGTATCTTCATAAAATACTATATTTTCTTAAAGTACTTTAACTTCATGTTCTTTTGTAGATTCTTCTAGTTCTTGAATTTTTTGAATCTCTTGAGCTAAGTGTCCCTTTTGTTTCCCTTCTCTATATTGTAATTGAGGTTGACTATATTGATTCTAATGCTGAAATAGTTGTTGATGTGGACTATATTGACTCTGATATTGTCTTGGTTGAAATGACCTATTTGATTGGCTCCCAAAATTTGTTTGATTCCTTTGATATTGATTACTTGGATTGAATTTACAAAAAATTGTACTATGTCCTCTCTTTCTGCATACTTGACAATATCTATTATTCCATTTTGATCTACCCCTTGAGAATGAAGCAATATTTCCTTGTGGATTATATTTTGAGAATAAGGTATTGTTAGTCATTTTATCTTTGACTAAATTCTCCACTTCATATTCTTGTAACATATTGACTAACTCATCAAACGACGTATCTTTACTTAGAATTTTCAAAGGTGTAACTAGATGTTTGTAGATTTCAAGAAGTGCTCTTTAAATTATTTGAACAAAAAACTTGTCTTCTACCTTCTATCATAAGGTTAATAATTTTCCTTTTATATCTGCCACTTTTCTTAGAAAAAAGTCTATATTTTCACTATTATTAACTTCTAGAGAATGCAATTGAGTTTGAAGATTAAAGATAGTGGATTTATTCTTTCCTTTAAATATCTTGGCCAAAGCATTCCAAGCTTTTGTAGAAGTTACCACTCTACTAATGTATGGTTGTATATCATTTGTAATTGTAAATGTTATTATCATGAGTTATTTTGCTTCATATTCTTCATGCTTTTGAATTTCCCTAGGATATTTAGTAGGATTAGTTTTTGCTCCTTTAACTATATCCCAAATATTTTCTACTATCAATGTTAATTGCACTTTGTTTTTCCATGAAGCGTAATTACGACCTTTGAGTAGTTGATATTTTGAAAGAAATAATTTATGTGTTGTCATGATTAACACTTGTAGACTACCTTATATATCCCTAATTTTTGGGTAATGATCAACCGATAGTTTTGATAAGGGTTTCGATTCCTCAAAAAATATAATTTCTTTAATTCTAAATTTCTCAATCCTATGTTGGTGGTGAATTCCTTATAAGTCCAAATTTAGAAATTCTATAGAATGATATTTGCAAGTTTTGTATTCCTAATTTGATGTAGGAAAACTTATTTACCCAAAATTATAAAATTTCAAATATTTCAAATTGTTTTGTAAACTCAAATAATCAAATTACAAAACTTCAAATTAATTCCTTCAATTCTTCAAATCAATTTTTAAATCTTCATAAAACTTTCAAATAGCAATAATCAGGTTTCTAAGGTTTCAAATATTACTTCAATATCTTATCTCTCCAATAATCAAGTAAATAAAATAATTTCACTTTAACCTTAGAAAATAATAATTTCATCCAACCTTATAACTCCTATCTTGGGCATATAATTAATTTCAAATAAAATAAATCACCTCCAATATTGAGGTGCAAATTATCTTGGTCAAAAATTTTGACCTTCTCTTAATCGGTGCTCCTTCGTCTCTGTTGCATGTATGGAGCTCTTTCTCCTATCTACTTTACTCTAGCTTGATTCATAAAAATAACTTTATCTCCTCTTTGACTGGTCAAATAACTTCCCAAGCTTTTCAAAGTGCTCGAATTAAAACTCATATACATTAGCCTTGTTGTTGTAGAAGTGGTAGTGGTAGTGATAGTGGTGCAAAATTATTTTCAAACTTGGGTTTGACCCTTCAACTCCCTTCATTGGTATCTCTTGGATGACCCTCTTGCATGAGCCAAATGGAATGTCTCCTCCTTGCTTGCACTCAAACTTCAATAAATGTACTTAATTGCTTTTGCTTCTCTTTCAGGCGATATTTGGAATAAAACTCAAACTTTTGCTATTTTTGGTAACTCAAATCATGCATTACTATATTTTCTACAAATGTTTGAATTAATATAGCATATTTATGTTTCACTTCTCATGTGCCACATGGAACTCAATCTCTTCTACTTCTTCAATTTCACTCACTTTGTTCTCCTTAGGCATTTATATTCCCCTTACAATGTTACTCTACCTAGTTTGGTGAGATTATGACAAATTGGATGTTACACTTTACAAGTGTCTTACCTCCAATAGAAATTCAAATGTCTCCTTCAATCTTGGTGCTTGGAGTTTTCCCTAGCTCATCCTCTTCAATGCTTTGTCTTCTCTATGCATGTCCCTTCAATATATTTTGTAAAAATATCTCGTTTGTATTTTTTTGAGCTCCTTGAGTGGAGCTATGGTATTGGAATTTCATATTAGTGGTTTCCTTTCATTTTTTGGTGGCTACTCCTTGAGCTGTGGTGGCTCTTCCAACTCCGTGGTGCTTTTATTTCTTCAAATCAGTGCCTCCTCCTCTTATCGCTCGGTGGTTCCCTTGGTGTCTTTAAACACTCTTAAATTTGCTCTATTTTGAGCCCTTACTTTATCTTCTCTTCGCTTAATAAATATACCCTTTTTCAATTTCTTTCACTTCAACAAATATGCACTTTTATAAACTTGTAAAAACAATATTTAATACTAATCTTGTTTCCTCCTTATTTTTCCTTTTTAAGCAAACTCTAACTTTGATCTTTGCTCTCTTATTTTTGCATATTTTAGGACAAGAATACTACCACATTCTTTTTCTTGAAGATTCTATTTCTTCTTTTTTTGAATTTAATAAAGCTAATATGGTGCTCTCAAACACTTAGCGTAGACTAGTTTTAATGCTTGAATAATAAACTTTTGTAGCATCGATATCACATACCTTTTTGGCCTCATTTTGTAGCTAATCTTCTTGGTGATTTGATTCACCATTTTTTTGTATTGAATTTGTAAATTTTGTAACTTCACTTCCTTTACTTTTTTGCTCTAAACTTATCAATTTTGCAGCTCTAATTGCTACCCAAATATTAACTTTCTTGTTGTCCAAAACTCTCTCAAATCTACCCTGAAGTTCTCCAAAATGTAACTCTCTCTTCTCCTTCTAATGCTACCCAATTTTGTAGCTCAAATATCTTCAAATTGCTGCTTCAAAAATCTGATTTCTCCTCCTTATATTGTTATCCAATAATCTCCTCTATCTCCTTCAAATTGTTGCCTTATTTTGCTATCAAGTCTTCCTTCAATTGGTTGTTCAAGGTCTCTTAAAAATCTACCAAAATCTTCTCCAATATGAAATTATATATCTTCTTCAATTTGTTGTCATGTGATCCTTCAACTTCTACCTCAAAAATCAGCAACCTCCTTCTTTGCAAATCAGCCTTCAAAATATTTTATGGTTGTCCTCAAAATTCTCAAATCTGGTGGCCTCTTCTATTCTTTTTCTCCTCCAATATTCTTGTCAAATTTTAACTTCAAATTTGGCCTCTTTGGCTGACATCTTCCTCAAGAATATGAATGTCTTGAGGTCTTCAAAAAATATTTTCAAAATTTGGCAAACTTCTTGCCAAATCCTTCTTCCTTTTGGGCTTGTTATCAGATGGTGACAATTTTTCCAATTTCTTGTTTTCATTATCTTCTCCTACATGGAATTTTCTACCTTGAGAATTCTTCAAATCTCCTCCAATGGCCACTTCTTCAACTCCTTCAACAAGACTTCTCTAGCCTTTATTCTTATTTCTTATTTTGAATTTTTTTAAGATCTCTTCTCTTGGGTCTTCAAATTTTACAACTCTTCAAGTGGACCTTTTCTTAGTCCTTTATCTTCTTTCTCAAATCTACAATGGAGACCTCCTTCTTGGGTCTCCTCAATATTTAGTCTTCAATATTCTATGGGGACCTCCTTCATGGGTCTCCTCAATATTCAATGTCTACAATATTCAATATGTAGTCTTCAATCTTCAATGATACCTCTTTCTTGGATATCCTTAATCTACATTGTCTACTCTTTTGCTACAACTCAAAACTAATCCCTGCACAAGGAAAGTACATATACTTTTAGACAACCAAAGGTGAAATTCTTCTCTATCTATTGTAGAAAGCTTCTCAACTTATGAGAACTAATTTTTTACAACTAAAAACTTAGATAGTAGCAACCAAATACATTCAAATTTCTAAAATTTTAAAATCAATGAACTTCACTAGTTATTCTTAAAACTAGTGAAAATAAATCTATGTTGAATCCTAGTCTTCACTAGTTTTCCTTCAACCCTGTGGAAATACTCTAGCCAAATAGAAATCTAGAATCTTCTTCAATCTATCAAACTTTTCAATAATACCTCCTTATTTAGTCTCTTAATCTCATCAATGTTAAGGTCTATCTTCAAGACCTATAAATTTTCTTCTATTTTGAATTTGCTCTTGGAATAGGTAAATCTTCAAACTTCACTAGTTTTCCTTCAACATAGTGAAAAATACTATCTTCCTTGGTTTTCTTTTCCAGAGGTAATTTCTTCAACTTCACTAGTTTCTCCTTAACTACTGAAAATCTCCTTTGTAAATTTAAAACCTATGCAAGATAAAATCTTGTTGTAGCTATGATACCACTATTAGATTTTGAAGCTAAATACTTAAGATAAAATAACCACAAGATCTAAAATAAAGTTGCAATATGAAATATAATATAATAGAAATATTCTAAACATATAAAACTCATAAATAACTTCAACAATAACTCATAGAATTACCATTAACAAATTCTCACAAAAATTGTATCTTCATTGAATAAAGATCTCAAATACACCATACTTCCACACACTCTCATTCTACAATGTATATCTCACACTCACACACATAGATACATATATAATGGAATGTAACTCTTCATATGGAGCACTCTTGACCTTCACTCTTCTAGAGACTCTTTATCTTCCTATTCTATGGACGCATGTGCACATGGACTATTATACATATTTACATTACCAAAATACTTTGCACACTTTAATAATCCTTGTGCATTTATTACATTGCATAAAGTAAATACTCACACTCTAATCAAGGACACTTTCTTAATATAAACATGTACCAAAGCTGGTACATTAGCATGTACCAAATTATGTAATATATTCCAACATTCCCTTTAATATTGGTTGATCTTGTGATAATCACACTATTTTCTAGTCTTAATATTTAGGGGTTCTTTTCATGGGAGTATTTTTTTGTCTCCAATTTTGATCTTGGAGGTGACTCCCTTTTTCTTGACTTTCTGGTGTCACTCTTGCCTTTATTTGGGTAGTATTTAATGTTATATTTCTTGTTATTTTCTCCTTATTTTTTTATTTTTATTCTTGTATTTTTGCTATAATTTAATGACAATTTTGTATGCCTCTCTTAATATCTTGAATTTAAATATGTCTATGTCCTTTGGAATGTACCATTAAAATCCAATGTAATACTTAAGGATTCAATGTATGTTGGTATCTTAAATACTTTTTTTTGCTTCCATGGAATGAAAAGAATCAATATATTCTTAAATAGATTGGTATTTATCTTGATGTAATTATTTTCATCGCATCTATTATTATTCATTAGATCCCATAGAAAATATTTTTCCTTGGAATCCTCCATAAAATAATCCCATATGAACACTACTTCTGCATGTCTATTCTCCTCCTTGGCCCTATTACAATATGATTCTCATCAATTTTTAAAATTTAATAAAGCTTTCAAGGGTACAAAAAATATATTCTCACTATTAATGAATTTATTTATAGATAAGTATAAACATAATAAATCCAACCACTTTTTTAGGGTATCAACAATTATTTTTCTTTCAAAAGTAGGAATATCAAAATTCACTTTCATCTTGAAAGGTTGAGAGCACTTAATGGTTCTAGGATAGTGAGAAATTATTTGAAGGAGGTTGTAGAATATTTAACAAGGATCCAGTGAAGAATTTGATCAAATTGATCCTTCATCTCATTCATTTATGTCATTAAGACTTCATTCAATATCTCCTTGAAAGGATCAATTATCTTGATGTCATCCACTCTAATTCCTATTTAAGATCATTTGAAAGGGAAAGGGAAGTAATTATAGGGATCTCACATCTTATACCCAAACTTTCAACATCTTGATATCATGTTTATGGACACATTAAAAATATAGACCACTCTAATACCACTTATTGAAATTTAAAATTTTGAGTAAAAGAATACCAAAAAAGAGTGTAATTTAGAAATAAATAGTATAAAGAATCAAAACATAAAAGTGTGGGTAAAAAAATAGAATGATTTTATTGCTTAGGAAGCATAGTACAATGTAAGCAATCTCTAAGAAGAAATATGATGACATGGCATTGCATTCATTACTCATGTTTTTTTACAATCATAGGTACATCTCTCTTTATACAACAATTTAATGGATTGGAAATTCATTGTATTGAATACAAAAAGCCATCAACATGAAATGTGGTGGTTTACCTTCCATGAAATAGAAGGCCACCCATATAGAAATATTGTGGTTCAACTTACATGAGTTACAAAGTGTATATTAAATAAAAATTACATGCATATGACTTCTCTGTTTATTTTATCTTCTACTTGTGTGTCAACATGGCTAGAGATGCATTTGGCTATAAATAACTAAAAATAGAAAATTACTCTTTTCAATAAATAATTTATTTTGTTATTTTTAGGACCTCTTAAGTGCTTTTTCCATGGAGTCATAGGTAATTTATATGAGACAATGGTGCCCACTGAAATTGTTGCTCTCCCTCTAAATTATTTAATGTTTCTTGAATAGATCAAAACAGAGTCCCAAGTTCAATTTATGCCCCTCACAATGTGGTTAGGACTATTAAAAAAAATAGTTTTGGGTATTTTTAGATATAAATCCATGATTGAATAAGCTCACATGCTTGGATCACAAAATTATTGTTACAGAAGAGCAAATAAGCTTCATTCAAGGATGACACATTTTAGATAATATCATGTTAGCCTAGGAAGTTTCATAGTGGGCACAAGAATCTGGGCAACATGCTCTACTAATTATAAAATTGATGTTGATAAATCCTATGATAGAATGCGTTGGAATTTCATCCTTAAAGTTTACTTAGATTGGATTTGGAGACAAGTTTTTCTAACATATCTCTTTACTTTTCAAATATGTTTTAGCATGTATTCAAGCAAATGATATTTTATTTTAGTCTACATATATCTATCAGACATGGATGTCTTGTTGCTTTTTGCTTTATGTTATCACTGTAGATGCCTCTGGATACTTGCTAAACAAAGCATAAATTAACAATCTCCTATCAAGAGTCAAACTATCCAATAACAAATTTGTGATCAATTTTATTTTCTAGATAAATCCATGTTGTTCTTTCATAATAGTGAGGAAATAATATTGCTTGAGAAGTTCTTCAATTATATTGTGATGTCTTTGGTTATCTTATTGATGATGGTAAAATTGAGATCTATTACTACTCTTCTAAATTTAATTGGGAAATATACCAACAACATGGAAAGTTATTCTTAATGGCAAATAGTTTGGTTTATAGATTTTAGTTGGCATTAATGTCTCTCCCACAAAAATGTGTAGTTGGGTGTTCAACTATTCCTAAAAAACTTTTTAGTAAAACCCAACACATTATTGTCTGTAGGTAGAAATATTAGGTAATTAGCAAAGTGTTAATAACCTTTATTAAGATCTCATAAGGGTAAAAATTGTATAATATGTTTCAATGTATTTGATAATACATCTTTCTTAAAAAATCATAGGCTCATATAAAATATGATCTTATTAATATTAAAATCCATTTTTCAAGTTTTTGAAATAAATATACTAAAAAAGCACCAAACATCCGAGATATTTCTTTATACCCTCAAGTACAAGTGCTAATTTAATTTTGGAGAAGTTGTGGAGTAATGTACCATAGGTGCCAAATAATGTTGTTAATCACCATAGGAAAAACATTAAAAAAAAAAAATCTCATTTAAATATAAAGAAACATATAGCTAGGGTATACCGGGGTTATTTTTTCAAGAATCCAAGTGTAGTGTTATGATAGAATAAAACATCTAGAGTGGGAAAAGACAATTTGTTGAATACTTTCCCCAAGAAAGGATGGAATTCTTTAGACAATTTGTTGAATATTTTCGACAAGAAAAGATGGAATTCTTTAGCTGTGCAAAGGACCGCGGACCCAGCAACGATGAAGGTGGTTCGAAACAGCCAACGTATCCTCGGACACATAATATTGTATATCACTGTTGTGTCTTTTGTGCTGGTCTAAGTCACTTTGGATGTATTTATGGTAAATATTTAATATATTAACGTTGTCCTTCTATGTTTTATATTTTTTATTCTGCACTTGTAACAAGAAAGTGTATTTATATTGAATATTTAAATGCAGCCATCGTAATTTGTTTATCATCTTATGTATTTTTTCTTCAATATATCTTGTATTTTAGTTGACTTAAAAAATTTAAACATTACACCAGATATTAGACCTTAACTTTTAAGAATTGCATCGAATATTAGACCTTAGCTTTTAAAGATCCCATGGAATATTAGAATCGAATTGCTTCCTACCTTTACAAGCACAACCATACAACTTTAGGACTAACAGAGGAATACGGTGGTGATTACTTTAAGTAATTTTTAATGGTTGTAAGATCATATAAAAGATTTTTTTTAGGAAGATATTTATTTATTTAATTATATTAAAATTATAAAGTAAAGGTACAACTTTTTTCAAAATTTTAGAGATTATAAGTCATATCAAAATAAAATTATTCTCATTAAAAATATATATTTATAAAATTATAAAAAAATATAAACCTTAAACTTGCCTTTAAATCCAATCAAGTCTTATTTTTTGAAAAGAATGTTTATTTATTTAATTATATTTAAATTATAAAGTAAAAATAAAATAAAAAATCAAAATTTTAAAGATTATAAGTCCTATCAAATTAAAATTATTCTCGTAAAAAAATATTTATAAGATCATTAAAAAAATATACTATATAACCCTATGTGAACCTTAAACTTGCCTTTAAATCCAATCAAGTCTTATTTTTGTTTTTCATGGAAAAAAAAGCATGAATGTCATCATATTTTCTTAACCGTTGTGCCCATGTCTGCATCCATCAATCCAAAAAAAAAAATCATACTAATAATAATAACAATTTTTTTTTTACATAGGGACCACCCTCTGAATCAAAGTCTTATTTTTGTTTTTCCTGGAAAAAAAAAGCATGAATGTCATCATATTTTCTTAACCGTTGTGCCCATGTCTACATCCATCAATCCCAAAAAAAAAAAAAATCATACTGATAATAATAATTTTTTTTTTTTTTACATAGGGACCACCCTCTGAGTCAAACTTGGTCTTCCCCACAGGGACAATAACAATTCTTAAGGAATCAGCAAGTGACAATAATCATATACTTGGATGCCATGGGAGACAAATCAATGGAGCCCAGAGAAATCACAAAATTGGAAGGAGAGACATTACCGGAAGTGGAGAGGAGAAAAACATGAAAGCGAAGGTAAGTTGGCGAAACCTTCGGAGCGTAATTTAAGCAGGAGTCACGGACTGCTCGTGGAGCTCTATCACGCACAGTGATGATGAATGATGATAGGACCCCTTCGGTTTCAAATTTTTTCTCTACTTTAGCCGTAACGTAGCCCACAAGATGGCTTTAAGCAATGGCGGGACGAGTGCTACCTGACCCGTCATTAACGGCATAGAACATCGGACAAGAACTGTGACAGCCACCGCCCCAACAGTTCAAGCTTAAAATTTCAACGAAGGAGGTGAAATCTGCTCTTTCCTTATAAATATCCGGATGCTATCACTTGTCAAGCTCGTGGAATCTCTTTACCTGAGAGAAAAATGAGTCGTGATAGCAATACAAGGATTGTTGCAGCCCTGTTTGGCC
The DNA here is from genome assembly GCA_028583015.1 of Wollemia nobilis. Lineage (NCBI taxonomy): Eukaryota > Viridiplantae > Streptophyta > Pinopsida > Araucariales > Araucariaceae > Wollemia > Wollemia nobilis. Next base: position 15,997,474 of record JAQPPZ010000753.1, on the reverse strand, counting down.
TGCTCATTCTTTCTGTGAACTTTGCCGCTCATGGCGTAGACGGTGAGCCCTCTAGTCCTTCAAATGGCAAACTTATGATTTTTTTTTTATTATTCATACGAAAATTGGTAAATTTATGTTGGGTTGTCTTTATAAACTCTAAATTTTTGTAAAATATATTCAATAGATCTTGAACACTATAAAGTAACTAATCAACAATCACTCGATAGCTACTATATTATAATAATTCTAATTAATTTTTTTTTTATTGTTGTAGGCGGCAGTATCAACTGCGAAGAGCTGCCGGTAGAGGCGTGTGCTTTCTCTGTCTCGTCCGGTGGAAATCGATGCGTTCTCGAGAAGGGCGTCATCAAGGATGGCACCTTGCAATTCCAATGCCAGGTTTGATAAATATCTGGCTTAAGGTTTTTATTTGTGGGTATAGCGTAGTCTCTAACGATATAAAATGCTGTGCAGTCTTCTGTAATAATGGCGGAGGGAATGTTGGATTGGGTGGAGAGCGAGGAATGCGTGAGCACCTGCGGGTTGGAGAGGATGTCCGTCGGAATGTCCACGGACTCCCTTTTGGAACCCAATTTCGCCACGAAATTGTGCTCTGCCAAGTGCCAGAACAACTGCCCCAATATTGTCGATCTCTATCTCAATCTCGCCGAAGGCGAAGGTAACAAAATTTTAATCATAGAATATGTTATTAGATTTGTATCCTTATAAAAAAAACTGGATTTTAATGGTGTTTATTATGATTAAAGGAATATCATTGTCAAGTCTCTGCGCTGCTCAACGAAGCAGATCACGGCGTCTGATTGCGAGCGTGCTGTCTGCAGCGAAGTCAAGCACATTTACGACTGAAGCGTTTGCACCTCACTTCGGGATCGATCCGGCTGCGGCTGCCCCTGCACCTGCTCTTTAATGGCCGCCTTATGTAGCTATTTCTTTTATATTTTAGCAATAGAGACGTAGCTTGCAGACATACGACTATACGAGTTCAAGGCAGGCAGCAGGTAGGTGTTGGAAACATTAGGATTCCTTGCATAGCGTTCAGGGATTCAGGGTATTTGATACAGTATTTGAGAAGTGAGAAGGGAGCCTGAAGAGGGCGATTTGGTTGGATATTGACATATGTATATCTTATTTCATATACGTATATAATATATAACACATATTCGTAGAGATTTATTTAGTGTATGATGTCTCCCGAGTGCTCCGTATGGGCATTTACGATTCAGAATAATGTTTGTTTTTTTTTTTCCTTAGTAAATTTGGATGTAATTTACATCTGTGATAAAAACTCTTAATTTTAATTTTATTTTTTTATTAATGGTTAAGTTTTTTAAAATCTTATTAATTTAGTAATTAATTCTTCGGATCCTCAGGGCCTATAGTCCTTTTATGTTAAAATATTAAAATTATTTTTTGTTAAAGTGTTTGGATATAAATTTTAAATATGTTAATTTTTTTGTGGTGGTGTGTTTTTAGATTTTTTTTCAAAAATTTAAGTTTAAACTAAATAATGAAGGGACCCTTTCACAACCCATGTTTTACTTTAATTTTTTATCCCATCTCGATCCTATCTGTATGTCTTTGAATTTTCATCTAGGAAATCCAAGTTCAAACCTGGTATAAGGGGGTAAAACATTGTGCTTTACCCTGATCTCATCTTGTCCTAAGAGGGATAGAGTAGTAGTATGTCTTTGGGTCTTCATCTAGAAGACTCAAATTCAAATCCGGGTACAAGAGGACTGAGACCCATACCTTATTCTCATCTTGTTCTGTGAAGAATGTTGTAGTGGTATGTCTTATTGGTTTTCATTCAAAAAAACCAAGTTCAAACCTAAAGAACCAAAACCTCTTTCAATAACTTACACTTTACCTTAAAATATTATCTCAAAAATAAATCTACCAATAACAATCTTTCAACCACTTATACTTTACCTTAAAATTTTATAAAAAAATAAATCAATCAATAGCAATCGACCTGTTTGATTCCCTCAACCGTCCAATTCCCGTTGGAAAAAAATATCAACCGTCCAATTCCCTTTATAAAGGTTCCCAATGAAAAAAAATCTCAAATATGATGATGCATTATATTTTCTTGTGTGATATTATAGTTACTTTATTCTAAAACAATAATATGAAAATATGAGATTATGAGATGAGGTATCGATATTTTATTTAAAAAATTAAAGTGTTATGCATTTATACATTTTATTTATTATTTTTTAATATTATATAAAAACAAATAAATTTTAAATATTTTAATTACTTTATATTTAAAAAAAGCCATAAAAATTTTATTTATACACATGCACCAGAGATTATTAGAACTGAACTCTTAACCGCTAGTCCTTACAATAAACTTTTTAAATTTTTTTGTTTTTTAATATTTTGTATATTATTTAATTTTTTAAATTATTATTAAAATAATAATTAATTATTTTATTTTTTAATATTTTATATATTATAATAATTAATTATTAAAATTTATTTTTTTGCATAAGAAGAATAATTAAAGTGGAAGGAAACTCCAACATAACCATGAGATTCAAATACTCTTCTCCTCTTTAAAAAAACTTGATTTGTTTCTCAATAGATTTTGTTTTTAATTATTTCATATGCATAATAATATTTTCTATAGAAAATGATAGACATATAAATTTTTTATTATTAAGATTAATCATATTATTTATTATAAATAAAATTAGGTAAAAGATATTGAAATATTAAATATGTAAGTTACATAAAATATTGTTTATAAAATAAAAGATATTGCTTATTCAAAAATTTAATCGACTTTATTGATCATTGGGGTAATGCTCCTTGTGCATGCAGTGAATCCTATTCCTCCAGTCCTTACACAGTAATGATGCATAGTTTATTAGTTGTTTTTTCAGGCAGTTCTTTGTTTGGTTTTCTTGTGAACTTCTGTAAGTTATTTTCGTAGCTCTGCTAGCTGTTTAGCACACAGTTAGTGTGTTGGTTCGGGGTGTGCTAATTCCACCCACCTTTTTTTTTTGTATGATTAAGCTAATTTAATATAATGTTTTTTCATCCAAAAAAAATTAATCGATAGATTAATATAAATCAGTATAAAAAATAAATTATTTTACGTAAATTTTTAATAAAGTAAGTATATAAATTGATTTTTTAATCATTCATAATTGTTGTTGTCCATTAAACAATGATTCAAAATATGACTTATTCACTTAAAATTATTATTATAGCTAATCATAATAATTATAAAATAAATGTAAGCAAAATTATTTCAATAAAAAAAAATGTAAGTTGAAAATATCTCAAAAATATTTTATAAAAATAGAAGTGTTTTACTAATATTTGGACAAGCCAAACCTCAATAAAACTCTACAGGAAATGGGGATGACTAGGTTGGAATTAAGGTAAACAATATTTTAGAAGGATAATTTAGGCATGCACAAGAGAAATACATATGATAGGATAGTTGTAGGGCTCACATGTAGACACATAGACACAAGAAAAAAGAAACTAGTTTTCTAGGCAAATATTAACAAAATAAAGTAAATCATTGACAATGAAAGCGAACAATGTAAATTATGGTAATTGACCTAATATGCTAGGTAAAAAAATATCAATATGAATATGAAAGAGAGGTAATGAGAGCAATGTATAAACCTTGGTTTAGTGTACCATCAAGAGGCTTGAGAAATACTTTGTTAAAGACCTTAGATGGGGAGTTATCCTTTACCTCCTTGTTGATTATATTGTTGTTGCTACACTTCCAAATCTTTTTTGATTAAGGGTGCCTATTCAAATATTTTGAGATAAGGTGTCCTCCAAGAGGAATATTAAACTAGGGATAAAAGTTATTTTTTTCCTCCTATAATAGTACAAGAAACAATAGTGAGTAGGCTTCCATTATCTCTCTTAGCACTCATGAGAGATTTGAACATATTTGGGATGTATAGTAAATAGGATTTGACTATTAGGAAGAAGGTATAGACGAAGGAAGGAGGATTGATGAACGAAGAGGAATTCAACTATGGCAAGTCCTCTATCTACTTCATATTAAATTTTAACTTCAAATTAGATGTAGAATGACCTATTTGATGCAATGTTTATAGGGTTTTGATATTCAAAGTATCCCCAATCTTGATGGCCATAAATCATATTATGAGAATTGATGAGAAGATAGGAGTTCTAGTCAAGACAGAGCTAACAATGAAATTTATTTTAAGATTAGACATATTTTAGGTAAGAGCAGTAACAGATTTTGATGTGAAAGTATCGTTTACCAAAGACAAGCACTCTAGTCTGTTAGACAGGGAGTAACTCCAAGACGTGTAGTGAGGTTTCCTAGTCAATTATATGGTCCTATATGCATGGTTTTTAAGGTTCTAGCTTTAGGTCTTAGTCATGAGGGATGAAGATCCAAAGGGTGGTTATCACTTATGAAGCTCAATGCCTTACATTTCCCACTTAAGATTCATGTTCTCCCTTATCATGGTCACCATTAATATAATAGAGAGGGAAGAAAACTTACCTTTGCTTACCTTTTATGTTTAAAATTGAGATTGATCATTTTTCTAATATAAATCATGTTACCATAAGGTTCTATTTTACCATTAAGTGAAGCAAGATATGTTTACCTTTGGAAAATTAATCATGTGCACAAGCCTGCAAGATAGAATGTCACAAAAAATAAAATATATGGATTTGGTGCTTGCCTTAGTCAAGCCCCTTGTGTAATTAATATTAATAAAGAATAAATTATAAAAGAAGTTTAAAATCAAATAAGAAAGCACATAAGAGCATGCAAAGCATAAGTGATAAATCATTTGTAAAGGTGCATGAAACTTGGATATTGTGGAACATTTACAAGTTAAAGAATAAACATGAAGGAAGAGTGATGTCAAAAATAAATCAAGCTCCTAAAAGAGATACACATGACTTAAGGATGGAGTGGGTGGGTAGATATGGACTCTTATAATAGCTAAGTAAGAAATACATACCTTGATAAAATATTCTCATGCTGCAATATGATAGAACTAATGTGTTAATGATCGATAACTAAGGCTAGATGACATAGTTCTACATTATGTGGAACTTGACCAAGTTAGGGGATGTTAGCATGTAGAGGCTTTATAGATAATGGAATGTAATATTAAATTTGTAGGTAGCCAAATTGTACTAACAAGCCCATTCCATATGATGACCTTTGACATACCCATTTAATATGATCTTATCTAGTAAGATCCTATCAAATTCTATAAGGTAGTATTTCAAGCCTATATAAACAAGAGCTAATGAATGAAACTACAAGTTCTAGTTTTGGGTTTTCATCTCAGTTTCATATCATTGACATCAAAGTAGTTGATCTTACCTTGGGAAATTCCCCCTACCCTTCCTCATCAATTTTTTTCAATGTCTTTTCTATTTCACCTCTATTTTATAATGAGATGAAGATCCCATTTGTTTGAATTCATTGATTCATCATCCTAGCAAGATATCTCATTTGGGTCTTCTTGTATATTGTTCAGATGAATAGTGAGTAGTTACCATTATTTTCATCATCAAAAATGGGCATTGTGTACTCTTGGATGATAACTCCATGTTCACAAGATAAAATACTACCAATGCTCCTCTACCTCACAGTAACCTACCCTAACCTAGACATGTTTTGTTGCATTTGCTATCTCTAGCTCCTCTTTCATTGCATATTATTTTCCTAATAACAATGGAAGGTCGTGAAAGTCCTAGGAAGTTGATTGGGATTCGAGAGATCTAGAAACTAGTAATGAAGTTCAATGGGTATTCTACCCTACCACTCTACCCATATCCCATGGTCTACCCACCACTACCTTACTCCTTATATTTTTCTACATCCTCACCAATACTATTAGTGGAATTTTTAAGGCAAGCATAGCGTATTTGCTTGCTTTTATAAATAAGAGTCCTAACATTGCTACGAATAAGAATAATACTAATAATATTTACAATATTGTATTTCTAGACTCTAACAGTGTGGGATAGAGACTTCACCACCAGATACCTTGCTCATACACATTCAATTCCTATGAGCCCTTGAAAACTTCTAATAAAACTTTAGCTTCAATGTGTTTTGATCCTACGCCCTCATTGAGCCTCTTGTTTTCTATGAATAGCATACCTTCTTCTCACAATAACAACGATAGCATAAATAGTTGATAATGTAGCACTCAATAGATCTATGATGTGACATAGCTTAAGAATATACAAGAAAATTTGCAGCAGTAGAAGAAGTTTGTTTTTCCATTTTTTCTTATCAACAATAGTTACCTGAGGGTTGAGGACACATTGACCATGATGTCTATCATCATGAATATGGTCATCTAGTAGGTGTTGTTGTTGATATTCCAATATTCTTATAATGTTTGTGATTTCAACAACTCCTTGATATTTGTTATGTACGAAATGGTGGCCAAGGAGATGCAAAGTTACATGAAAGGGCTTTGTAGTGTTCAAACCCACTTGTCCAAGTACGAATGTGATCCTCTTATTGTCATACACCTATTATTTGGTTGGCATGATCATTCATACCTCTAACAACAAGTACCTCAAGGCCATATGCATTGACATTGAACTCATAAATAGTTGTATTTTAATATCCCACATTCATGGCAAGAAGGCTAATTGTAGCCATTATTTATGTATTTTTTCTTTATTGAACATAAATGAGGATGTAGACACCCACATACAAATTTTAAAGCATAATAATATTTTGATACCCAATGAAGAATATTTTCTACAAATACTAGGTTGGAGGAAGAATCATCTTTAACCTTTATTTTGCTCGATGAAACTCTAATTTATTGTATATCAAGTCATTCATCCATTTCCAAGTATAGGCATATATATACTCATTGGAAAGCAGTTTTCAAGGTCAATTTAGTGGAAGTAAAATTTTTTCACTTTTGTGATAGTCTAATATGACTAAAGGTGCATCAAAATTATGTTTTCCAAACTACTAATTTTTCATACTTGTAATATGGAGTACATTCTCAGTAGTACCTAACACTTTTCAAAATAATACAAGCGAATCTTGTAAGCAATGATCTACTCTATAAAACCTAGTGGTTACAGTGATTGGTATCCATGCAATCTGGTAGGATGAGAAGATTACCATAAGGACACTTGTAGGTAATCCATGCAGGCTCTTCTTCGAGTATTTGTATCCTTTCAAATAATCCACCTTCATCATCATAGACTATTTTGGAAGAAGAATTTTCTTCAAGACCATGGCCCTTGCATACAAGTACTCCTACATACATAGTTGTATTTGAAGACTTTTATGACCATGGCCTCTTTTATGTGATCACATGCATCACATGGGTACTCCTATAGTCAAATTTATCATTTTATATTCCTTCTCAAGACTAAAGCCATTTTATGTGATCGTGGACATCACATGGGCACTCCTACAAGTGATGTTGTCTTTACATTTTATTGACTTGTCTCTCTCAATGAATTTCATGCAATGATTTTCTCCTGACATTAAGAATTACCAGACTTCTCAGGGCAACACCACATCAAACACATCACTTTTCTCATAGCTTTTGCATCAGGCTCATTATATATCTCATTCACAACTCTCTCAAAATTATCCTTCCCTTTTGTATGCATTGGAGTCCAATGCTTTTGTTTTTGAGAGGAATGATAGGGAATGGAATATAATATTAAATTTATAAACATGTAATATTTATATATTACCAACTTGCACTAACAACCCCATTCCATATGATGATATCTGATATACCCATTTAATCTGATCTTATTTACTAAGATCTAGTCACATCCTATAAGGGCCTATTCCATGCCCATATAAACAAGAATTTATGAATAAAATTATAAGTTCTAGTTTTAGGTTTTTATCTTGGTTCTATATCAAGGATCAAAGGCATATATATGGTAGATGTAGAGGTGGGAAAACTACCCTACCATATATAATTTTTGACTAGATCTATTGGGAGTCGAGGTGACCGTAGGGGCTATGTTGATTCCTCTACACTTGGGGATTTGGGGGATTAAAAGGTTCACCAAGAATGGTTTAAGGACTTTCTCCAAGTCTCAGGTAAATTTTTTTTTATGTGTTTATTGAACAAGCACCTATGTTTGGACTTACTAAGATCTAAACTAAAAATAATGAAAGAACAATGTAGGGCAAACAGTAATGCAAGCAAAAAAAATATTATCCCTAGAATGATTCTTGATTTCAATGAGGACTAAAACCTTAACTTTGCAAATAAATAAATATTTTTCCTTTTCAGCAAGGATTCAAGAGAATGCACAAATAAAATTAACCTAAGATGAAAAACTACAAAGATACTTCACAAATAGCCTAAAGATCTACCATAGCACTTACTTGATTCAACAGTTGATCTTATCAAAATTTGAACCCAAAATGTCGAATAGCTTAAAAGCCTACAAAATAGCTTCAAAACCCTTAGAAAATTAATCATTGTTTGGGGGTCTACTTAGGTCACTAAATGACTAAGCTTAGATGCTCAATAGTCAAGCCCTCTTGGTCCTTTTAGTTGACCATTTGAAAAATAAATTATTGTTGACCTTTGGAACAAACAAAGAAAGATGTGATAGAAATGAAATATTGAAATGTAGATAAAATAAAAATGACAAAAGAAAAGTATGTAAAATGCAAACTAGGGTTTTTGGGAGAAAAGGCTTACCCCCAAGCCCTAGTTGACCAAATTCACACCCCATAAGGGGCGATCATTATTCTGGATTGCCAAATACACATCCTATATAGATCAGACATGAATTTTATTTATAGCACTTTTTAACTTACAAAACGTCAAAATATATGATGCAAAATAAGAAATTAAGCTTCTAAAATACTAATAATGCATAAAATAATTTATTAGTTGATGGAGAAAGCAAGGAGCAATGAGAAATTAAATATAATGATAAAAATGGTAGACATATCTCATCATCAAGGCTCCTCAAATTATTCACCAAGAGTAGCTAATTCCAAGAAGCACAAAAATAGTGACAAAACATTCCAACAACAAAAAAACACTTGAAAATAATTGAGAGCAAGATCATAAATGAAGAACACTGAAAATGAAATATTCATGATATGGGACAAAAATGGGATCCAATCCTCCTATATATAGGAATTTTGGAGAGCTTAAAAAGGGGATAAAATTAAATTTAACCTTAGGTAAGGGCTGACATCATAAAGAACTAATGTAGGACAAGGATTTTGAGAGAAAAAACCCTAAGATTACCAAATTTGTGCCCCATACTTGATGGGTGCGAATTTGGCATGCCAAATTCATGCCCTATAAGGGATGAGTGAAAATTTAGAAATGCTAAGGAAAAAAGGTAAAACAAAAGCAGAAAAAAGGCTCAAACTTGTACTCATTTTGATGGGTCAGTTTTCCATGTCTACATTTTGCCCCCTCTTTGATGCATTTATGGCTGAATAAATGTGTCAAATAAAGATGTAGACACCTATGGGTGAAGAAAAATGAACACAAAAAGAGGTGGCTAGTTTAGAAGAAGGGATGGTGTAAAAATTATGTCATTCCAAAAACTATAAATTTTTGCATGTTTATCGAGGTATTAATGTTATTAATGCCTTTAAGGCTGGGGTGCCCCTAAAATTTCATAAGGAATGTAAAATTCTTGAGGAAACTCAATGACAAACATACAAAAAATAAGAAAGCAAATAGAGAAGAAAATAAAAATAACAAGAGGAGAGAGAAAAAAGGAGGTAAAAGAGAAAAATATGAGAGAGAAAGGAATAAAAAGAGAAAAGGATGAAAAATGAAGTCATTTTCACCACAAGAAGAAGAAGAAAAGAGAAATGGCTCTTTCTACACATTGTACAACCATTGTAAGGGGAAAATTCGGCACTACAGTAGACTAAGCATGAGTAAGGATCTAAACCCAACCCTAGACTAATCTAGATTAGGGATTTAGCACAAAATTTATTTGAAATTTTTAGCATTTTTTTAGCAAATTTGGTAGCTAGGCATGAATTCGGCTATACGACAATGCCAAATTCATGCTCGAGGATTTTGGGACACGAATTTGGTTAGTTTTTTTAATTTATCAATCAATTCATTCATTCATTCATGTGTATTATTATAATAAAACTGATGAAAATTTTATTTTTAATTGTAGCATGATGTACTCAAGAGTAGGGAGTAACAATTAAGCACACTAGAGGCTGTGAGAGGGCTCACAATTATGGATCGAGATACCCTACGGGATGTGAGGCTACTGCATCTAGTAGAGATGCCCTGGGTTGAGGCAGATAGAGCACTATTGATGGCATTGGTCGAGTGGGGGTATTCAAAGTTATCCATCTTTTGGTTATCAATAAGGGAGATGATTGTCACGCTAGAGGGTATGTAGCACATCTTGAGGATCCCCATTAGAAGGAGAATTATTTATAGGGTACTGGTACCACATGAAACATTAGAGATATTATTGGGGGACCCAACACATGAGATCTAGCAAAGCAAATTTTATGTTGATCAAATGCTGCAATGATATGGAGTTGGAGCACTAGCTTTTGTACTTTATGGGGTTGTGGCAGGGATGCTAGTGTACCATATGATAATGCAACCCCTACCATGGGAACTGGTGGGAGTAGTAGCAAGCATACAAGACCAATAGGTGTGGTTCACATGGGAACCATGTGTTGGCCCACCTATATAGGATATTACACAATATTATGTATAAGCGACATACAGGTTTGGTCTATATGATGTTGGTTTAGTTGTGGTGCTGAAAGCACATAATTTTTTGTATATACCATGCACTACTAAGGCCATTTACCAACCTATAATGGCCATCAACATATAGGTGGATCTAACACTTTGAGCATGTATAGAGAGCATATGCAAGTGTCCTGTGACTAGGGATATGGATAATATATGATCTATATGGACACAACATAATATGGTGATCATGGCATCTACGCCCTATGTGGGTTGAGAATTTGGAGAATATAAATTGGTTTTAGAGGATCTAATGGATCACCACAAAGAAGCATAAGCAGGAGCTATATAGGTTTGACCAAGTATAGCAATAGTTTGACATTCTGTAGGAGATTTTGGCTCTTAATGACTACTGGTTTTGGTAAGTTCAGAGAGACCCATCAAGGATCGAATAGGATCCTAATGTGGGGAGGTCCATGAAGGACTTAGATGAATCCCTCTATGTTGATATAGGATTTGATGATGTTGAAGTAACCTTCAAGTATAGGATATGGTATAGGTGTGTTATGGCCCTCAGGATCTCCCCATCGATGCTAGTACAAAGGTGCTAAATCATGGATCGATGAGTGTAGCTAGAATTTTAAGAGGCTAATTGATGCATAGAAAAGCAACAACAAAGGGGTGTAGACCCTCCCAGGTAGACACAAGCATAGATCTAGGTGGAGATGATGATAGCCATGAGGATGACCATCACCATATTTGGCTCAAGAGGAGGGGGAATAGCAGGAGTTACCCCCACAATGACATAGGCATGACCTAGTAGGGTTGTGGTTCAAGAGGACTTGATGAGGTAGGTAGAGGTACTATGGATTAGGATGACAACTATGTAGATGGCGATGGACACCACCTACATAGCATTGGACTAGGATCTATTAGTATGAGATACAATGAGGGTTGAGATAGAGTGTCTCAAAGGGGATATGGGCTAGCTGGAGCAAGAGTGATAGTAGGCCTAGATAGAGGGGATTTCTATCATTATAAAAAACCAATAGAGTAATGTATTTGGCTACTATAGGAGGAGCTACAAAGAGCAAGGGAGGCACACAAGGTAGTCATGTAGAGGGAGGTCTAAAAATAGGTTGTCCCAATAGATCAAATGATTTCTTCATATTCTTCCCTATGATCATAGTGTCACTCATAGTCATGAAAATGATCTATATTATGATCTATGAACAAACCTCCACCAAGACCACCTCCAAAAAGAAGAGCAAAAGAAGGCAAAGATCAGAATGATATATCAATTTTTATTGTGGTATGCATCCCTAGGGATGGTCAAATGTGCCAACCTCTCTATTGTGGCACATTGACTAGTGGACACACACTCTATACTTTACAAGTACTATACATGTTGCTTTATTTATGTGTGAATTATGTGTTTTATTATGCATTATTTAAATGAATGGATGCAAAAATATGCGATGCACAAAATGCGGGATGAATGATCTAAACTAAATGCATGAAAAAGAAACAAAAAATAAGGGTGATAGAAGAAGAAATAAAATAAGAATAACAATAGAAGAAAGATAGAAGACAAAGAAGAAGGAAAGATAAAAAAAGGTCAACAAAGACAAATAAAATGCATAGAGTATACCATTTGAATCAGCATATTCTACAAGGGGTCAATGTGATCAAATGAAAATAAACTAAGTGAAAGAAAGAAAAAGAGATAGAGCAAAACCCTGTAAGTATGTATGCTCATAAATGGTCTAATGGAGGTTGTTCCTTGAAGAACACAAGCTTATACTGAGAGGGGGGTGAACAGTATAAGACCACTTTTTACTTTTCTTCTCAAATCAATATTATACAGTGTATAGATAGCAGTATCAATAGCAGTAATCAAAGCAATGCACAAAACATCACACACAATAGAGACACATATTTAACGTGGTTCACCCAATGTGGGCTACCTCCATAGAGAAAATATTTCTTCTAAATATTTCTCAAATAATCTCTTGGGAATATTTCCCAAATTACAATGTTTATGGACCTCGGTCCAAAGGAGATGTTGATCCCCTAAATCTCAAGTTCGTGGATCTCTTCCACAGGAGAACTCTTTCCCCTTCTACTCTGGCTAGTGATCTTCTAGAAGACTCTGTCTCTCTGCTGCACTAACTTGTGGATCTCTCTCCACTTGAAGACTCCTCACTTAGATCTGTCTTCAATTGTCCTGGCTGCTGGATCTCTATCCACTGAGACTCTATCCTCTATACTCTGTCACCTCCAAAGCTCTGTCTCAATACTGTACCAAACACAGTTTCAATCGGTCTAGCACAGTTCTGCTCAATCTCTTGCACTAAACATAGTACAGTCGGTCTAGTACAATTTTGCTCAATAGGTTCACTTAGAACCTACTCAAATATGCTCAACAAGTTCACACAAAACCTATCCAAATCTTCTCAATAGGTTCACACAAAACCTGTCCAAATATGCTCAACAAGTTCACACAAAACTTGTCCAAATCTGCTCAACAAGTTCACACAAAACTTGTCCAAATCTGCTCAACAAGTTCACACAAAACTTGTCCAAATTTGCTCAATAAGTTCTCTCTAGGACTTGTCCAAATCTGCTCAATAAGTCCTCTCTAGAACTTGCTCAAATCTGCTCAATAAGTCCTCTATAGGACTTGCTCAAATCTGCATAGCAAGCTTTCACAAAATCTTAACTCAAAATAGTCCACAAGTCTTCTCAAAGACTTGTCTCAATCACATAGAATCATAAAGAGAATTGTTAGAGACTCAATATGTTCTAAGCTCAATGTACAATCAATATCTCAAATCAATCTCATAGAAGCATAAAGAGAATTGTTAGAGACTCTATATGTTCTATACTCAAATCCCAATCTCAACTCAAATCAACCTCAATCTCAACTCAAATCAGAATATTGAATAGTTTGTTTCTAGGAACTTGAACAACCACATGCATCCACTTGACTAGGCTTAATCAACTCAACTCAATCAATCACCTCAAGGAACAATCCTTTCTCACAAACCCTAGTCCAAGCATGTATTAACCAACTCAACTCAACCAATCACCTCAAGGAACAATCCTTTTTCACAAACCCTAGTCCAAGCATGTATTAACCAACTCAAAATGTTTCCAACAATGCTCAAGCACAAGTCTCACATAGCAATGATACTCATGTTCTTTTCTAACTCAAGTTCAAGTTCATTTCATCATCAATGGGCTTCAACAACAATGCTAATAAAACAAGGTTTAAATACAACTCACAAACCAGGAAAACCTTGAAGCATTCAACCAATCATTTTCTCAAAGGAAACCACAATCAATCCTTTTCTCTCCAATGATATTTTAGAAATCAACCACCATAAACAATCAATAGGAGAATGTGCCCATACCTTTTTGATGCCAATAAGTTGTCCACAAAATCTGCCACACTTAAACACAACTTTCCTTTCCAATCTAAACAAGGGTTAATGGACTTCAAATAATCACAAAATAAAGCATTACTCAAATTACACCCTTTTTACTCCAAGTTAATAAACACATCCACCAAAGTCCCTTTTATTAAAACCCTTATAAAAAATAATAAACCTCTCAAAATTGCTTTTAAAAAACAACTCCTTATTTCTCCTAAAATTAATTCTCCATAACCATCAAATAAATCATAAACCAATTATGCTTTGCAATAATAATCACAGCCCTAATAACAAACTTTAATTTCCATTAACTACCTTATAACTCCAAACTTTAGGGCTAATAAAAATTATTTAAATGCAAAACGTAATTACCTCCTCAAGGGGATTCGAACCCTCGACTTGCCACACCGCGAGCGTCTTAGCCGCGGCTAAGATTCCACACGAGCTAGGCGCTCGTTGGAAAGGCAAAGGCCCAAAGTGCCTTAAACCTTCCTCCACCTTTCGCAAAAGACAAAGCGCCAAAGCGCTTTCCACACGCCTTCCGAAATGTCATCCAAGGGATTCGATCCCTGGTGTTTGCGTTGCCTTGTCCCTTAAACAAAATGATTTGCCAATGCGCCACGCTTCCCACCATGATTTGACTTTCCAAGCGCTGTCATTTTCTTTCCTGCTTCTCTTCTCAAAATTCGCATGAGCTCATAGACTTATTCGAATGCCAAACATTTATCACAAGAGCAAGGATAAAACTTTGATTTATTTACCACCCCTTTATATAGTGTTTAAAACACTTCGAAGACATCGACGAAAATATGAATTTATGTTTGCTTGATGACGTCGACGGGAAACTTTGCATTTAAATTTTAAATAATTAAAATTTAAACCAAATATTAAAACTCAAATAACTCCATCATCGGGGCACCTTTTTCGATGAAACGAAAGCCCAACTTGGGTTTTAAGAAAAACCCAGATCAAATCTGTTGTCCATGGTTTTAAATAAAACCTTTTATTTTTCCTGCCTTGGTTTTCACAAAAACCCTTCATAGATCCTTTTGACATTAAATGCTCTTTTGACATCAATGACAACATTTTAGCTTAGGGACTCAAAATGTCCAACAATCTCCCCCTTTGTCATTGATGGCAACCCAAATCCTTTTACTAAATTCTGACCTTCTTTTCTGCTCCCCCTGGGACTTTGCTCCCCCTGGCTCAATGCTCTCTCAGATATCAAATCTCTCCTCATATCCAAAAACTCTCCCCATAATACACAAATCTCTCCCCCTTTGACATCAATGGCAAAGGGTCACCTTTGGGGCTCGGGGCTAAGAATTAAGCCTCTTAGCTTAGCCCCTCCCCCACCTCCACATGAGGTGGTTAATTCTAGGGTGGGAGTATTTCTACTCCCCGAAAGCACTGTTCTCTGCCTTTGTCTTTTCCTCTTCCTTTTTGTTGAATCCTCTCATTGTTTCTTTCCAAGTCATCATCCCTGTTCCTATTCCTGTTCTTGTTCTCATCCATGTTCCTGTTCTTATTCTCATTCTTCTCTGAGTCTCTTTTCTTTTTTGAGTCTCTGTTCCTATTCATCTTCATGTTCCTATTCATATTCTATGTTC
Organism: Wollemia nobilis; assembly: GCA_028583015.1. Taxonomy (NCBI): domain Eukaryota; kingdom Viridiplantae; phylum Streptophyta; class Pinopsida; order Araucariales; family Araucariaceae; genus Wollemia; species Wollemia nobilis. The sequence goes on along the minus strand of JAQPPZ010000753.1, from coordinate 15,981,727 downwards.
TTGTTCATATTCCTATTCCTGTTCATGCCTATTTCTAGAATATTTGCTCTACACCATCTTGCTATGTGACCATCATTATTGCACTTATAACACTTAATGTTATTATTCCTTGGATGTGCAACAGTCTTAGGATTTCTCCTAGTGAAGCCATATCCTCTTCTGTCATGAATTCTGCAATTCATTGCCTTGTGACCAAACTCATTACATGAATAGCAATATCCTTGGAAAAGTTGTTCTCTTCCATATACCTATCTTTCATGTGATCTACACTGTGAAGCCATATGCCCAAACCTTTGACATGAGAAGCATCTCCCATTGAAGCTTCCTTGCCTAGACCTCATTGGTCTCCTATTCTGATTGTTGTTCCATCTGTATCTTCTTTGCCCATTGTCCCTGTTGGACTCACTGCAATCTGACTCATCCTTAGAAGTTTCACTTTCACTTGCACTTACATCTGAGAATCCCTCTTCTGAAGTACCTTCTTCTTCTTTGAAGACTTGAAGTAGACTTTTCTTTTTCCTATTTCTTTCCAAAGCCTAGAACTGTTGAACATGATGCTCTCTACTATCCACAAATGAACTTATCCAAGTTCTTAGAGCTATTTGTGAAACTCTTCATCTTGATCTTGGAGTCCTGTAAATATTTCTTTAGAGTAGCCACTTCTTGTGCTAACTTCTCACATTCCAAAATATTTGCTTCTAACTTATCCTTGAACTTACTTGCCTTAGCCTTTGACTTTTCTAAGTCCTCTATGAGCAATAATATTTCTTCATCACATTCTTGAAACTGACTTTCAAGCTTAGAGTGTTGCTTTCTTACCTTCTTTACTTGTGTCAAGGGCATGGATAAGTTCTCCCTTGAGATCATAACCATTCTCTATTGAGTAGTCCTCTATTTGTTTGCCTTTGTCCATATCATTTCTTTCTTTTGACTTGCTTTCTATAGGATCACTCAATTCTTCATCTTCTAAAGCCATTAGAAGATTCTCATTTGATCTATCAAGTGCATCTTCAAAATCATCATCACTGAAACTAAAACCATCTCTTGTGCAATCATCTTCAAGATGTCCAAATTTACCACATCTAAAACACTTAAGAATAACTGGAGTCTTTTTCTTAGTTTGATCCTTTTCTTCAATCATGAACAAGACTTCATCTCTATCATTGTCTGAAAAACTAGCATCACTATCAAATGAGTACTTACTTGCATTATCCGCATAGTAGCTTTTCTTTTGCCTTTGGAAAAACTTCTTTCCTTGTTTGTTCTGTCCATCCTTACCTTTCTTCTGGTACTTGTGTCTTTCTGATTCCCTGTACTTGTGATCCTATTTTTCTTCATCACTATTGTACTTTGGCTCTTTGCACTTTGTTGCAAAATGTCCAAACTTGCCACAATTAAAGCACTTAACTGATCTCATATCTATTGGTCTTTTGAACCCTTTATCTCTTCTACCATAGTTAGCTTCTTCATCACTAGATGACTCACTTCTTGATTCTATTTGCTTTCCCTTTTTCTTTTTTTCCACTTTGAAAGTAGCTTCTTTCGGAGGAATAGGATCTTTTGTTCTTATCTCAAAAGTAGTAAGCATACCAAGCAAAGAATTCCTTGTCAAAGAATCACTATCAATTGATGTTTCTATAGCAGAAACCTTTTCACTATACCTTTTTGGAAGAGTTCTCAAGATCTTATCACAAGCATCTGATTCATCAACCTTCATTCCAAGACCTCTCATCTCATGTACAAGTTCATCAATCTTACTGAGATAATCATGAATATTTTCATCATCTCTCATTCTTAAGTTCTCAAATTCTCCTTTGAGATTTTTGATCTTAGCTTTCTTGACACCTTTATCACCCTCATATATATCATGTAGTAGATCCCACATATCTTTTGTTGTTTTACAATCCATAACCTTCATAGATTCTGATCTACCCAATCCTTTTATAATTGCATTCATAGCTCTTGAATTTGCATGCATTAGAAGCTTACCTTCCTTATCTATCGGAGGATTGACTGTAGAATCATATCCAAGTTCCACTGCATCCCAAACTTCATTTCCAAGTGCCATCAGGTAAAATCTCATCAACATACACCAATACAAGAAGTCACTTCCATCAAATACTGGTACTACATTATTGAAGGACCCATCCTTTTGATCTTTGTGATCCATTGTGTTCTTAGACCACTTTTCCTTCAAGTCTGTCAAACTCTTCTGAAGGAACCCACTCTGATACCAATTGAAGAACACAAGCTTATACTGAGAGGGGGGTGAATAATATAAGACCACTTTTTACTTTTCTTCTCAAATCAATATTATGCAGTATATAGATAGCAATATCAATAGCAGTAATCAAAGCAATGCACAAAACTCCACACATAATAGAGACACAGATTTAACATGGTTCACCCAATGTGGGCTACCTCCATAGAGAAAATATTTCTTCTAAATATTTCTCAAATAATCTCTTGGGAATATTTCCCAAATTACAATGTTTATGGACCTTGGTCCAAAGGAGATGTTGATCCCCTAAATCTCAAGTTCATGGATCTCTTCCATAGGAGAACTCTTTCCCCTTCTGCTCTAGCTAGTGATCTTCTAGAAGACTCTGTCTCTCTACTACACTGACTTGTGGATAGATCTGTCTTCAATTGTCTTGGTTGCTAGATCTCTATCCATTGAGACTCTATCCTCTATACTCTATCACCTCCAAAGCTCTATCTCAATATTGTACCAAACATAGTTCAGTCGGTCTAGCATAGTTCTGCTCAATATCTTGCACTAAACATAGTACAGTCGGTCTAGTACAATTTCTCAATAGGTTCACTTAGAACCTGCTCAAATATGCTCAATAGGTTCACACAAAACCTATCCAAATCTGCTCAATAAGTTCACACAAAACCTATCCAAATCTGCTCAATAAGTTCACACAAAACTTGTCCAAATCTGCTCAACAAGTTCACACAAAACTTGTCCAAATCTTCTCAACAAGTTCACACAAAACTTGTCTAAATCTGCTCAACAAGTTCACACTAGAACTTGTCCAAATCTGCTCAACAAGTTCACATAGGACTTGTTCAAATCTGCTCAATAAGTCCTCTATAGGACTTGCTCAAATCTGCATAGCAAGCTTTCACAAAATCTTAACTCAAAATAGTCCACAAGTCTTCTCAAAGACTTGTCTCAATCACATAGAATCATAAAGAGAATTGTTAGAGACTCAATATGTTCTAAGCTCAATGTACAATCAATATCTCAAATCAATCTCATAGAAGCATAAAGAGAATTGTTAGAGACTCTATATGTTCTATACTCAAATCCCAATCTCAACTCAAATCAACCTCAATCTCAACTCAAATCAATCTCAACTCAAATTAGAATATTGAATAGTTTGTTTCTAGGAACTTGAACAACCACATGCATCCACTTGACTAGGCTTAATCAACTCAACTCAATCAATCACCTCAAGGAACAATCCTTTCTCACAAACCCTAGTCCAAGCATGTATTAACCAACTCAACTCAACCAATCACCTCAAGGAACAATCCTTTTTCACAAACCCTAGTCCAAGCATGTATTAACCAACTCAAAATGTTTCCAACAATGCTCAAGCACAAGTCTCACATAGCAATGATACTCATGTTCTTTTCTAACTCAAGTTCAAGTTCATTTCATCATCAATGGGCTTCAACAACAATGCTAATAAAACAAGGTTTAAATACAACTCACAAACCAGAAAACCTTGAAGCATTCAACCAATCATTTTCTCAAAGGAAACCACAATCAATCCTTTTCTCTCCAATGATATTTCAGAAATCAACCACCATAAACAATCAATAGGAGAATGTGCCCATACCTTTTTGATGCCAATAAGTTGTCCACAAAATCTGCCACACTTAAACACAACTTTCCTTTCCAATCTAAACAAGGGTTAATGGACTTCAAATAATCACAAAATAAAGCATTACTCAAATTACACCCTTTTTACTCCAAGTTAATAAACACATCCACCAAAGTCCCTTTTATTAAAACCCTTATAAAAAATAATAAACCTCTCAAAATTGCTTTTAAAAAACAACTCCTTATTTCTCCTAAAATTAATTCTCCATAACCATCAAATAAATCATAAACCAATTATGCTTTGCAATAATAATCACAGCCCTAATAACAAACTTTAATTTCCATTAACTACCTTATAACTCCAAACTTTAGGGCTAATAAAAATTATTTAAATGCAAAACGTAATTACCTCCTCAAGGGGATTCGAACCCCCGACTTGCCACACTACGAGTGTCTTAGTTGCGTCTTAGGGCTAAGATTCCACACGAGCTAGGCGCTCGTTGGAAAGGCAAAGGCCCAAAGTGCCTTAAACCTTCCTCCACCTTCCACAAAAGACAAAGCGCCAAAGCGCTTTCCACATGCCTTCCGAAACGCCATCCAAGGGATTCGATCCCTGGTGTTTGCGCTGCCTTGTCCCTTAGCCAAAATGATTTGCCAATGCGCCACGCTTCCCACCACGTTTTGACTTTCCAAGCATTATCATTTTCTTTCCTTCTTCTCTTCTCAAAATTCGCACGAGCTCATAGACTTATTCGAATGCCAAACATTTATCACAAGAGCAAGGATAAAACTTTGATTTATTTACCACCCCTTTATATAGTGTTTAAAACACTTCGAAGACATCGACGAAAATATGAATTTATGTTTGCTTGATGACGTCGATGGGAAACTTTACATTTAAATTTAAATTTGAATTTAAATTTTAAATAATTAAAATTTAAACCAAATATTAAAACTCAAATAACTCCATCATCGGGGCACCTTTTTCGATGAAACGAAAGCCCAACTTGGGTTTTAAGAAAAATCTAGATCAAATCTGTTGTCCATGGTTTTAAATAAAACCTTTTATTTTTCCTGCCTTGGTTTTCACAAAAACCCTTCATAGATCCTTTTGACATTAAATGCTCTTTTGACATCAATGACAACATTTTAGCTTAGGGACTCAAAATGTCCAACAATCTCCCCCTTTGTCATTGATGGCAACCCAAATCCTTTTACTAAATTCTGACCTTCTTTTCTGCTCCCCCCGGGACTTTGCTCCCCCTGGCTCAATGCTCTCTCAGATATCAAATCTCTCCTCATATCCAAAAACTCTCCCCATAATACACAAATCTCTCCCCCTTTGACATCAATGGCAAAGGGTCACCTTTGGGGCTCGGGGCTAAGAATTAAGCCTCTTAGCTTAGCCCCTCCCCCACCTCCACATGAGGTGGTTAATTCTAGGGTGGGAGTATTTCTACTCCTCGAAAGCACTATTCTCTACCTTTGTCTTTTCCTCTTCCTTTTTGCTGAATCCTCTCATTGTTTCTTTCCAAGTCATCATCCCTGTTCCTATTCCTGTTCTTGTTCTCATCCATGTTCCTATTCTTGTTCTCATTCTTCTCTGAGTCTCTTTTCTTTTCTGAGTCTCTTTTCCTATTCATCTTCTTGTTTCTATTCATGTTCATGTTCTTGTTCATATTCCTGTTCCTGTTCATGCCTGTTTCTAGAATATTTGCTCTACACCATCTTGCTATGTGACCATCATTATTGCACTTATAACACTTAATGTTATTATTCCTTGGATGTGCAACAGTCTTAGGATTTCTCCTAGTGAAGCCATATCCTCTTCTGTCATGAATTCTGCAATTCATTGCCTTGTGACCAAACTCATTACATGAATAGCAATATCCTTGGAAAATTTGTTCTCTTCCATATACCTATCTTTCATGTGATCTACACTGTGAAGCCATATGCCCAAACCTTTGACATGAGAAGCATCTCCCATTGAAGCTTCCTTGCCTAGACCTCATTGGTCTCCTATTCTGATTGTTGTTCCATCTGTATCTTCTTTGCCCATTGTCCCTATTGGACTCACTGCAATCTGACTCATCCTTAGAAGTTTCACTTTCACTTGCATCTAAGAATAACCCTCTTCTGAAGTATCTTCTTCTGATGTTGTTTCTTCTTCAAGACTTGAAGTAGAATTTTCTTTTTCCTGTTTCTCCAAAGCCAAGACCTGTTGAACATGATGTTCTCTTTGTCCACAAATGAACTTATCCAAGTTCTTAGAGCTATTTGTGAAACTCTTCATCTTGATCTTGGAGTCCTGTAAATATTTCTTTAGAGTAGCCACTTCTTGTGCTAACTTCTCACATTCCAAAATCTTTGCTTCTAACTTATCCTTGAACTTACTTGCCTTAGCCTTTGACTTTTCTAAGTCCTCTATGAGCAATAATATTTCTTCATCACATTCTTGAAACTGACTTTCAAGCTTAGAGTGTTGCTTTCTTACCTTCTTTACTTGTGTCAAGGGCATGGATAAGTTCTCCCTTGAGATCATAACCATTCTCTATTGAGTAGTCCTCTATTTGTTTGCCTTTGTCCATATCATTTCTTTCTTTTGACTTGCTTTCTATAGGATCACTCAATTCTTCATCTTCTAAAGCCATTAGAAGATTCTCATTTGATCTATCAAGTGCATCTTCAAAATCATCATCACTGAAACTAAAACCATCTCTTGTGCAATCATCTTCAAGATGTCCAAATTTACCACATCTAAAACACTTAAGAATAACTGGAGTCTTTTTCTTAGTTTGATCCTTTTCTTCAATCATGAACAAGACTTCATCTCTATCATTGTCTGAAAAACTAGCATCACTATCAAATGAGTACTTACTTGCATTATCCGCATAGTAGCTTTTCTTTTGCCTTTGGAAAAACTTCTTTCCTTGTTTGTTCTATCCATCCTTGCCTTTCTTCTAGTACTTGTGTCTTTCTGATTCCCTGTACTTGTGATCCTATTTTTCTTCATCACTATTGTACTTTGGCTCTTTGCACTTTGTTGCAAAATGTCCAAACTTGCCACAATTAAAGCACTTAATTGATCTCATATCTATTGGTCTTTTGAACCCTTTATCTCTTCTACCATAGTTAGCTTCTTCATCACTAGATGACTCACTGCTTGATTCTATTTGCTTTCCCTTTTTATTTTTGTCCACTTTGAAAGTAGCTTCTTTCGGAGGAATAGGATCTTTTGTTCTTATCTCAAAAGTAGTAAGCATACCAAGCAAAGAATTCCTTGTCAAAGAATCACTATCAATTGATGTTTCTATAGCAGAAACCTTTTCACTATACCTTTTTGGAAGAGTTCTCAAGATCTTATCACAAGCATCTGATTCATCAACCTTCATTCCAAGACCTCTCATCTCATGTACAAGTTCATCAATCTTACTGAGATAATCATGAATATTTTCATCATCTCTCATTCTTAAGTTCTCAAATTCTCCTTTGAGATTTCTGATCTTAGCTTTCCTGACACCTTTATCACCCTCATATATATCATGTAGTAGATCCCACATATCTTTTTTTGTTTTACAATCCATAACCTTCATAGATTTTGATCTACCCAATCCTTTTATAATTGCATTCATAGCTCTTGAATTTGCATGCATTAGAAGCTTACCTTCCTTATCTATCGGAGGATTGATTGTAGAATCATATCCAAGTTCCACTGCATCCCAAACTTCATTTCCAAGTGCCATCAGGTAAAATCTCATCAGCATACACCAATACAAGAAGTCACTTCCATCAAATACTGGTACTACATTATTGAAGGACCCATCCTTTTGATCTTTGTGATCCATTGTGTTCTTAGACCACTTTTCCTTCAAGTTGTCAAACTCTTCTGAAGGAACCCACTCTGATACCAATTGAAGAACACAAGCTTATATTGAGAGGGGGTGAACAGTATAAGACCACTTTTTACTTTTCTTCTCAAATCAATATTATGCAGTGTATAGATAGTAGTATCAATAGCAGTAATCAAAGCAATGCACAAAACTCCACACACAATAGAGACACAGATTTAACATGGTTCACCCAATGTGGGCTACCTCCATAGAGAAAATATTTCTTCTAAATATTTCTCAAATAATCTCTTGGGAATATTTCCCAAATTACAATGTTTATGGACCTCGGTCCAAAGGAGATGTTGATCCCCTAAATCTCAAGTTCATGGATCTCTTCCATAGGAGAACTCTTTCCCCTTCTACTCTAGCTAGTGATCTTCTAGAAGACTCTGTCTCTCTACTACACTGACTTGTGGATCTCTCTCCACTTGAAGACTCCTCACTCAGATCTATCTTCAATTGTCTTGGTTGTTGGATCTCTATCCATTGAGACTCTATCCTCTATACTCTGTCACCTCCAAATCTTTATCTCAATACTATACCAAACATAGTTCAGTTGGTCTAGCACAGTTCTACTCAATCTCTTGCACTAAACATAGTATAGTCAGTCTAGTACAATTTTGCTCAATAGGTTCACTTAGAACCTACTCAAATCTGCTCAACAGGTTCACACAAAACTATCCAAATCTGCTCAATAGGTTCACACAAAACCTATCCAAATATGCTCAATAAGTTCACACAAAACTTGTCCAAATATGCTCAACAAGTTCACATAAAACTTGTCCAAATCTTCTCAACAAGTTCACACAAAACTTGTCCAAATTTGCTCAATAAGTTCACACAAGAACTTGTCCAAATCTGCTCAACAAGTCTCTCTAGAACTTGCTCAAATCTGCTCAATAAGTCCTCTATAGGACTTGCTCAAATCTGCATAGCAAGCTTTCACAAAAGCTTAACTCAAAATAGTCCACAAGTCTTCTCAAAGACTTGTCTCAATCACATAGAATCATAAAGAGAATTGTTAGAGACTCAATATGTTCTAAGCTCAATGTACAATCAATATCTCAAATCAATCTCATAGAAGCATAAAGAGAATTGTTAGAGACTCTATATGTTCTATACTCAAATCCCAATCTCAACTCAAATCAACCTCAATCTCAACTCAAATCAATCTCAACTCAAATCAGAATATTGAATAGTTTGTTTCTAGGAACTTGAACAACCACATGCATCCACTTGACTAGGCTTAATCAACTCAACTCAACCAATCACCTCAAGGAACAATCCTTTCTCACAAACCCTAGTCCAAGCATGTATTAACCAACTCAACTCAACCAATCACCTCAAGGAACAATCCTTTTTCACAAACCCTAGTCCAAGCATGTATTAACCAACTCAAAATGTTTCCAACAATGCTCAAGCACAAGTCTCACATAGCAATGATACTCATGTTCTTTTCTAACTCAAGTTCAAGTTCATTTCATCATCAATGGGCTTCAACAACAATGCTAATAAAACAAGGTTTAAATACAACTCACAAACCAGAAAACCTTGAAGCATTCAACCAATCATTTTCTCAAAGGAAACCACAATCAATCCTTTTCTCTCCAATGATATTTCAGAAATCAACCACCATAAACAATCAATAGGAGAATGTGCCCATACCTTTTTGATGCCAATAAGTTGTCCACAAAATCTGCCACACTTAAACACAACTTTCCTTTCCAATCTAAACAAGGGTTAATGGACTTCAAATAATCACAAAATAAAGCATTACTCAAATTACACCCTTTTTACTCCAAGTTAATAAACACATCCACCAAAGTCCCTTTTATTAAAACCCTTATCAAAAATAATAAACCTCTCAAAATTGCTTTTAAAAAACAACTCCTTATTTCTCCTAAAATTAATTCTCCATAACCATCAAATAAATCATAAACCAATTATGCTTTGCAATAATAATCACAGCCCTAATAACAAACTTTAATTTCCATTAACTACCTTATAACTCCAAACTTTAGGGCTAATAAAAATTATTTAAATGCAAAACGTAATTACCTCCTCAAGGGGATTCGAACCCCCGACTTGCCACACCGCGAGCGTCTTAGCCATGGCTAAGATTCCACACGAGCTAGGCACTCGTTGGAAAGGCAAAGGCCCAAAGTGCCTTAAACCTTCCTCCACCTTCCGCAAAAGACAAAGCGCCAAAGCGCTTTCCACACGCCTTTCGAAATGCCATCCAAGGGATTCGATCCCTGGTGTTTGCGCTGCCTTGTGCCTTAAACCAAAATGATTTGCCAATGCGCCACGCTTCCCACCATGATTTGACTTTCCAAGCGTTGTCATTTTCTTTCTTGCTTCTCTTCTCAAAATTCGCACGAGCTCATAGACTTATTCGAATGCCAAACATTTATCACAAGAGCAAGGATAAAACTTTGATTTATTTACCACCCCTTTATATAGTGTTTAAAACACTTCGAAGATGTCGGCGAAAATATGAATTTATGTTTGCTTGATGACGTCGATGGGAAACTTTGCATTTAAATTTAAATTTTAAATAATTAAAATTTAAACCAAATATTAAAACTCAAATAACTCCATCATCGGGGCACCTTTTTCGATGAAACGAAAGCCCAACTTGGGTTTTAAGAAAAACCCAGATCAAATCTGTTGTCCATGGTTTTAAATAAAACCTTTTATTTTTCCTGCCTTGGTTTTCACAAAAACCCTTCATAGATCCTTTTGACATTAAATGCTCTTTTGACATCAATGACAACATTTTAGCTTAGGGACTCAAAATGTCCAACACTCCTCACTTGAAGCCATGAAGTTATCCTATAAGGGTGTAATACTCACTATAAAAGAACAAGTTTGGAGCAATACTTGCTATGGTTATGTGCTTGCTAATGTCTATGGTTGGAGAGATACTTTCTAGGATGTATGCTCACAAATGACCTGATGGAGGTTGTTCCTCACTTGCGACCATGAAGCTATCCTATAAGGGTTTAATATTCACTAGAAAAAAAAAGTGTAGAGTGATACCCACTATGGGTGATACCCACTATGGTTGGAGAGATACTCGGTAGCATGTATGCTCGTAAATGACCCAGTGGAGGTTACTCCTCGCTTGGTGGTCATGAAGCTATCTCGTATGGGGTGTAGTATTTTATTGATTTTCCAAAAAGAGTGTAACCTAATAGGGGTGTGGTGTGTGCAAAATATGAGTAAGCAAAGCAAAGCACAATAAAAAACATGTGTGTGTGCACATGTGAGATAGAATAAAGATTGAATTAAATAGCATTGTGTGTGTGTATCCTTTTTGAAAATTTGATAGCTAAGAGATGTGCATAAGATAGTTAATGGTTGTATGAATACCATAAATGATATTCATGTAGTATCTACTACATCCAATGAGGATTCCTTAATAATTGAAAGATCAAAAAGGAAAAAATGTGAGCAGAACAAGATGCACAAATAGAAGAAGGAATGTATATCCTTTATATTGGAGAAAATAAAAAATATATTAAAATATTTCAAAGGAAAATATATATACAAGAGATGAAGAACTATATCCTTTGAATTGGAGAGATATTTATGATTGTTGAAACTTTCAAGGTCAAGGAATATATTATAAGAGAAAATAATAAAATAAATGAGCAAATGCAATGATGAAAATTGTATGGAGATGTTCCCTAGGTTAGGGTTTCACTAAGCATCAGTGACCTAGTATGAGTGCAATGCATGTGAGCTAGAACCTAACTAGGTTTCATCACTTGCCTCATTGTGAAGTCCCCAAAAATATATATGCTTAAGCAGTCGAATGCAAGTATTATCAAGCATCAAAGTATCTATATGACAAACAAAGATGCAAAACAGAATAGAATATCAATAAATTCATGCAAATCATGATAGGTAATCATGTAATATAAGCAAGCAGCCAAATAAAATTTGAAGAATAATGATGTGAAATCATGCATTATATCATTTTAGGTGCATTATGTCCATTGGTTATTTAATTTTTTTACCATCTAATATTTCTAAATTATAGATACCTAAGTCAAACTTAGTCATTATGATAAAGGGTCCTAGCCAATTCAGCTAAAATTTACCCTTCAGATCTGTGCAAGCATTAGTGTTCTAGTTTTTCTTGAAGACAAGGTCCCTGGCCTCAAAAGAATGATTGTAAATATTCTTAGAGTAATATTTCTTGAGCCTATTTTAATAGGCTTGAAGATTCTCTAATACATGGATGTGTTTCTCATCCAACAACTCGAATTGGTTTAAATGATCTAAATGATACTCATCATCGACCAAGGCATCTTGTTGTTGGAAGTATATGAGATGTAATATTATTATTGGAGGATGAGTACATATATATAGCAAGAGGTATTAGGGTTTGAAGAAAGGAAAACCCTAATTCTAACCCTAATGGGTAAAGTGCACATTAATATTCTAACATCCCCCATTAATGTGCACTTTCCTAAATATAAAAATAAGTCAAACTTACAAAATTCAACATTAGATATGTCCCCCCTTAATGTTGACTCTCATTTGGGAGTGTCGGATACAACCAAGAATGCACTCCATACAACAAAATTAGAAAATTGAGCCTTAAAGTAGAATCCCAAAATAGAGGATGGGAAAGAAAGAGCTTTTGAAGTGTTTCCATATCTGTAGTCTTCAAAAGTTGATGATGTTAGAAGTGGTAAAAAATCTATGTAGTCTTTGAATAGAGTATAGGGTGTCTATATTCTATAGTCCCTAGAAGAATTTGTTGATTTAGAGTGTCTAAGTTCTATAGTATCTGATCAAATAAGAGAAAGCACAAATGGTGATTTTCTAGTTTATGTGGTTTAGATCATGATGTTGTTGGTTAACATGGTTTGGCTCACGATGTTGTGGAAAACTTGGAGCACTAATAAGGCATAACAAACTTTTTACAAATATAAAATATTGTGGTTCCACTGAAATGTGCACAAAAAATGCTTTGCAATGAGTATAAACAAGACTATACTTGAGAAGAATAAATATTTGCCTCGATTTACGAGAAATAGTGTCTCGTCAAGAAAAAAATAAGAAGAGGGTTATCTTTTACCTCCAAGAAAAATTAAATTTGAAATATTTCACAATTTTTAATTTTCCCTCGTAAGGGAATATTTTGAGAATTGTGCCTTCAAAATATTTTACAATGTTTGAAAATTTTACTTAGCCCTTCATTTCCACTTACATTCAAAAAATGAAAATGCCTTTCCCACAAATAATGTGGGATAATAAAGCATGGGCCATCATGCTTTCACTTACATTCCTCCATGTGAGCTTGTTGGGGGCCTCTATGGGTCTACTAGAGACCTTTGTGAGCCCATTGTGGGCCTGTTGGGGGCCTATTATGGACCTATATGGGCCTACTAGGGGCCTATTGGGGGGTCTCTGTGGACCTCTATGGGCTAGTTGGGGGTCTCTATGGGCCTTTTGGGGGTATTTATGGGCTTTTTGGGAGTTGTTGTAGGCTTGTTGTGGGCCTGTTGGGGGCCTCTATGGGCCTGTTGTGGTCCTGTTGTGGGCCTACTAGGGTCTCTATGGACCTACTATGGACCTATTAGGGTTTTCCTTTCTTCAAAACCTAATACTTCCTACTATATATATGTACTCACCCTTCAATAATAATACATATCTTATACTTCCAAAATTTGGTATCAGAGCCAGGTATATCTCAATCGAGTCTTGTAGAGAGTATGCTCTCACCACTCTTGGTGATCAGAAATCAGACCAAGACTTTAGTATACAAAAAAAAATTCTTGGAGTATCCTCTTCACTTGCAACCTCTTTGGTTGATCTTGTGAATGAAAAATGAATTTTTTTTAGCCTTTGGTTTTTTTTGTCCTTTAAAATTCATCTGAGAGATTTTTTTTATGTTTAAAGCCTTTGAAGACCATAGAGAGTTGGTCAAGGGTTTTTTTGGTAATTGTTCCATAGCTAGGGAGACAACACATGGCAACCACAATAGCATGGGAGGCCTAGAATGAGTAGCATCAGATATAAAGTCTACGGAAGATAAAGCAAAAAATACTCTTTCATTGGCAACTAGAAAGAAAAAAAAATGGCAAAAATTTGGAAAAAAAACAAGAGAATTTTTTTAAAAGCAGGAGAAATTTTTTGAAAAAAAGGTGAGAAAAAATTTGAAAAAAAAAGTGGGAGAAAAAATTTGAAAAAAAAGCACAAAAGCAAAAAAATTAAAAAAAGGTGCACGAAAAAAAAGGGTGCTTCCCCTACACTTCCCAAGAGCTCACTCAGAACGCACCTTCCTCATTCCCCTATATGGCATCCACCATTCCTTCCCTCCCCTCCCCCTCCTCCTCCACCTGCGTTTGGATTGATTTTGCTACTGTCATCAATTTGGTTTGCATGTGATCTCTTTCAATTGACTTCATGTATAGGTAGAGAACCCCCTCCTGTTATTGAATGGTGGTATATCGACTATCAACTGTTAAAGGACTTGAAATTCCTATGCACAATGAATGGAGTGCAAATTTCATGCAAACACTCTAGAGCCCTTTCTATCCCTAGTGTAATATTTACATGAATATTCCATGTCAAGTGTTTTGTGGTCTCATCTACCATGTGCAGTATGTCATACAGTAACTTGTAGCCAAAAATATCATAGAAAAGAAGGTGATGTTCATTTTTTGGGCAATAAACCACAAGTTTAGTGATATTTTAATGATGTAGGCATGGCATGATAGAAACTACTTCCACAAATTCTTTAGGATTTTGTAGGGAGAGAGCTGAAGTGTCCATTTTTTTCACTGCCAAAATCTTTCCATAAAAAAACTTTGCTTTGTAAACACGTCCAAGATTCCCTCACCAATAATATTTTCTTGATTAAAATTGTTTATGGCCATCTAGAAGTTTTTGATAGAGTATTATGTTGTTGGTATTGGTCTTTCAATATTCTTTCTAGTAAACATGCTTCCAAAGCCTTTATCACCAGCTAACTTGTGGTGATTTGAAGAGGGAAGCTTCAGAGTGAGCTCAAGAGGATATGACCTCTCTTTTAGCTCTCCTTTGGCACAATAGAAACTTTAGGTGTAAGAGGTTAAAGTGGGATAAAACATGAATCACTATTTAATTTTTGGTTCAAGTGGGCTAAAACATGAATCACTATTTAATTTTTCTTCATCTTGTCATTCTCTAGGTGACCTTCATGCAAAGAAAACTATTCCAAGAACAACATCAACAGTAGTCAAAAGAACTACAAATACTATACTTGTTATTTTCTCACTTCCTCAATCATCCTTACTGAGCTCTCCATTATGTAACTTGAACAAGGAATCATCATCTTCTGGAGCAAACCCGGTCGCTGTAAAAAACATAATTAAAAAATAGTCAAGAGGCTCATTGAAGAGTTGGATAAAAAGGCCAAGCCTTCTACGAACTTCTAAAATTACATTTGGGCAAGAATTTTTTCAAAAATTAAAAAAAATAGGAATATCCCTTCCATAGGAGGGATGATTTTTTTTAAAAAGGAGGCACCCAAATATTTTTTAAATATTTTAGAATATTTATTTTTAAAGAGAATATTTTCATGATTGAGAAAGAAAACCCTTTTACACATTTTTTAGCATATTTTTCACTTGGAGCATCGAATTTTAGATCCGAAAGTTGAGTTGTAGAGAAAACTCAAAGCCCTTTCCAATGAGTGGTTGCAAGGCACATTTTAGGTGCATATTGAAGTTAAATTTAATGGTTGAAGTGGCTGGAATATTTTTTTTAGAACTTTACTCATTTAAAAGCAAATTATTGTAAGGCTTTTTTTTAGTCAATTTTTCATTGTACTTGCAAAAATTATTATGCCATTTTGGGAGCTTGTATTTGGAACTCTTTGCCTTATGTTTTATCATTGTCTTTGACTCGGAGGTCTTGTTATTAATCATATTATATGTGGAGGCCGAGGTATTGTACTTGGCTTGAAAGCATTGACATTATATCACATTTAGACACACCATTGGTAGTTATTTTTTAGCCATCTTCTCAATAAAATCACTATCACAAGGGGTGTTTTAGGGACCCATGTCCCTTGATTGTGGTGTCTCTTTATTGTGGCATTGACTTGGCCATATTGTTCTTGCATTTACTTACTTGTTCTTGGATTTCATTTCGAGTTTTTTATGCTTGCTATACCCCCACATGTCTTTGGGGTTTATTTCACATTGTAATTAAGTGTAGTTCCTTTTGCATATGCAAACTTGACTTTCTATTTGATGCATAATTTTTATATTTTATTTCTCAAGAAAGTAAGCACCTTACCCCCACTTCTTACTCTCCTTGGTTGGAATAGGTCACTTGTGTTCAAGTTTCCTCCCACTGTTGGAACCACTTGTTGATTCAAAGTGGAAGAGATAGACAAATCCTTCACACATTATGGATCTTAAGAGGTGTACCCTAGAATATTTTGAGTCTCATACTTGGAACTTGTGTTCCTAATTACCTCCTTAGTTGATCTCCCTCCCTTCTTACTCCTTTTCTAATCATTGATGAGGCTGGGAATTGCCTCATCTATAGACTATTTTTGATAACTGATAAACTATTTGACCCACCTTATGTTATGTTTTGATGTTTATTATGGTGATAGAATGCATTATGTATTAGTATTTACATGTTTTAAATGTTGAAGAGCATATATTTTGTTTTGACTATTTTTCTATATTTTTGACCTGTTTCAGCTTAATTATCTAGCAAATTAGGATTTATTTGAAGTTGTAATAATAGATTTTGATATGTATTCAGTTCTGAAATCATTCCATTTGCTTTAATTATCTTTTAATAAATTCAAATGCTAAAAAGGGCACCAAAACCTGTCTAAATTAAGTTGACTATGTAGAAACAGAATATTAACCATATAAATTCTAGCCATCTGTGCATACACAACATGGATTGGAATCGGTCATCTCCAGCATGAACCAATGGTGGAATAGGTCTTCTAAGGATGGTAGGAGAATTTTCATACAGTCAAAACCACTTTCCTACGCATCAGATACACAGATTAGCACAAGAATTGTTATACTGCCTGATATTTCAGAGCAGCACTGGAATGAGCGGAGCAGGAATAGTTTTGGTTAAAATCATCCACAAAATGGTTAATACAATGGCAAATGGTGATATAAGGTTGGTTTCAGCTATCTAAGGGGTTGTTTTAATCTTTCCAATACCTTTCTCCCAATGATTGCAACCCAGCAAAGCAAATGGATAAACTGTAGCTAAACAAATTCCTGCATATTAGGAAAATAGTTCTAAAACTGTTGATGGCATCCCTGAAGAATAACAACAACTCATATCAGCATTGTAATAGAATAATATAAATAACCTAGCTCCTATTCATTTCAGAATATAAGGATATAGGTGTAGAAGAATTCTAGAATAGATAAGTTGTTTTATTGTAGCAAAATAGTATTTTACAAATATTTTCCTGCTACTATAGAATTAATAAAGGTGTAATTTTTCCATTCTATTGGAATTATGAGTGAATGTGTGTGAGAATTAGATAGTTTAGAATATTTATTTCCACCTTCTTCTGGTTCAAGGAGCAAGGGCCACTTCTAGGCATAGGAGAAGGAACAACTTTGATAGGTTATCTACTCATTTCTTGCTGCAGCAAATTAGTAGGAACCTGATAGTTTATATTTCATGTTATTAGTTATGTTAGATTACATTTTGTAATGATTAATGCATGTTATCTGAACACCTAGAGTAGATCCCTACATCTTACAACATTTTCTAATATTCCCTGTTTTTAACAGTTGTTCCTCATATTTTGGTATTTTCATTTTGTGTTAATTAATTTCCTGATGTTCCAGTTGTGCAACATTTTGATTCTTGTATTTTGAATTTTGTTCTTATAACTAGGTTTAATTTATGCAAAGTGTGACTTTCAATTCTAAAAATTTACTTTCTGTTGTTTCCATTTCTGCAATATTTTATTTCTGTCAATTTAGATTTTGTAAAAGTAGATAGTTTCCTTTTCTTGCAAAGTTTTAATTCCTGCAATTTCTATTATGTAAGGGTAAATAGGAGTCAATTTCAGTTTTTATATTAGAGGTGACACCAAACCCCCAAAATCTAATTATTTCACTAATAAAACCATTATCTAAATGAACTGATCCTTAAACTCCTCACATCTACTATCACATACAACCATTGGACACCACCCTGGATTGACAAGTATAATGATTAAATGATGAATCATTAATGACACATCATTTTTGGCATAGTTGCTGGGAAGAAATATGTGTTGTTAGGAGAAGTAAGTAGGTCAAGAATTGTTGTCTTGATACAAGTAACAATTCTTGGACACTTGTACTTCAATTTATTTAGCAAATGAGCATGAATGCATAGGCCAAGAGATGAAAGAGGAAGGTTTATCAGAACTGGCTCTTTTCTACCAAGGCGTTCTTCACAAGATTTGCCTGTGTATGAACTTCCAAAAAAACTTAAACGAGAATCATCTTCTTCATCAACTAAAATTTCAGGATCTTTGCAATAAAAACTCTTAGAGGCACTTGCTTCTAGATATTCCCATAGGGTTGATCCATCTGAACCAGTTGAACAAGTCAAAACTGAGGAAGCACCTATGGCAGAACAAGGAGAACATGATAGGGATATTGTTGGTCATGATGCTGAAAATCCTCCTATTAGAACTTTTGAATACCCTATTCGTCTGAATCCTACTCAGAATTCTCCTATGAAAACAATTTCACCTTCAGTATTGCCAATATTTAGGGGAATTGTTTCTGAATATCCCAATCAATTTATGTTTGAATTAAAGGTTCTATGTCATACTTATGACTATGTCAATGACAACCAAAAATTGAAGTTATTTCCCTCTACACTCAAATATGCAACCTTACGATGGTTTATAATCCTTGAACCAGATTCAATCCACACTTGGTATCAAATGGAAATCGCATTTTTGGATAAGTATCAGGAGTATTGTATAGTAATAAATAATAAGGATGAGTTATTTCATATTAGACAAGAAGAGGATGAAAACTTAGAGGATTATCTTGATATATTTTCCTTTATCCAAAAGAGATGTGGTCCTATGGAAACTGAATTATTAAAAACTATATTTTTGAGAGGTTTATAGGATGATTCCAAAGAAGTATTGGATTTAATGGGAAAATGAGATATAAACCATCTCAAGATTAATGATATTGTAGAGTTATGCATAAATTATTCCTGCACTAGGCAAAGAAGAAGGAAGCAAAATCCTAGTAATACTGATATAAAATATTTGATGGAAGAAATGGCTAACATGAAAAATGATATTCTTGTATAATTAAATTTCGCAATAGGGGAATGGAATTCAAAATCCAATTCTTCACTACCCCTGGTTATCTATTGTCCTATATGTAGAAATAAGCATGCCCTACATGATTATCCTTTGTATAGAACCTCTATCTCAACTATTTGTGGCATATGTTCAAAAGGGCATAAAACCGATAGGTGTCATCTATTGCCTCACCTGAAAAATGTTTTGGAAACTCAAACTGAAGAACTTAATGTTATTGGGGACATTCCAAGTGGTAACTTTTCACAATACCATAATGCCCCTCATTTTCCTACAGGTTGGGGATAAAATCCTTGGAATATGCCTTGGGGATATTTAGAACCATGTTTACAACCATGGAATCAATCTTGGGCATCTTCCCAAGATTGGTCACATCCTCCCTGGAATCCGGTTAATCCACCTTGGACATAGAATCAACAATATGGGAAAATATGGGGGCCACAATACCCATCATATCAAGGGCAACAAAGGTATCAAGGTCAAACTTAAAACTTTTTGTCAGCTCCTAATCAGAACTTTCAAGGAATAATACAACCTCAATAAGTACATCCAGTTAAGAAACCCCCACTTCCAACTTAGCCTATGGCTAACCCAAATAATACCAGAGAAGTAGCCTCTGTGTATGGAGCTGAGTCTGAAGACACTGTTGTAGTTCATGTACTTGATTGTAGTAATATCCAGTTACATTCAAGGAAATTTTTACCTGACCCTGTCCCACCCACCATTGAATAAATTGATGGAAAGCAAGAGTCTCCACGCTTATAACCAATGTAAACAAAATAAAAAGACGAGAAACCAAAAAAAATGCAAGGGCAAAAGGAACCTTCTTCAAAAGTAGTGCCACACCCTGAAATATTTTCTCATACTGTCACTACTCTTGAATCAGAATTGGTTACAAAACTTAAAAATATGTCTATATCCCTCCCTTTGTTGCAAGAAATAAAGGATGTGCCCTTAATAAATAAAACCATTCAGGAGTTATGTATCAAGAAACCTGGTAGAAAGAAGAAAGCCTTTCCTAAAACTATGTAAGTAGAAGGGAAGTTGGCTGACCTACTATCTGGAAAACTAGTACCTCCCAAATATAGTGATCCAAGAAGTCCAGTAGTCATAATAACTATTGGGTTAATACAAATTCTAAATGTACTAATTGATCTTAGAGCTGTAATCAATGTAATGACTAAAGAAACAATGCAACAACTATAGCTCAATAATCTCAGCCCTACCACCATAGTTTTATAAATGGTAGATAGATCGGTTGCTAGGCCAGAAGGGATTCTAGAAGATATTGCCATTGAAGTTTCTTCCTGGGAGTATCCTATATATTTCTTGGTATTGCAGCCTATAAATTCAGTTAATGGTTATCCCATCATTCTAGGACGATCTTGGCTTGCTACTGCAGCTACTTTTATAGACTGCAAGTCAGGAGCAATGACTATTTCAAATGGCATTGACCTTACGAAGATTTCCCTCTATCTACCAGCCCAACCTTCAACCAAATTTTATGGACAGATATGGTATCCTAGGTTTGATGAAGAACAAGAAACTATTGCCACTTTGACCATAGTAATAGTGAAGGAACACATTGAGGAAGTCAATTCACCAAAAAGGGAAAATTTTGAAGATGAAATTGTCCTAGTGAAAACATTACAAGGACTTAAAGATGATCAAATTCTTGTCCATCGCCTGCTATGGAAGGATGAAGAACAAACCTCAGAACATTTGTCACCTATTCTCATATAAGAAATATATTTCACACTGCCACATGGATGGCATCATCATCTTCTTACTTATTTCACATGTCCTATGCAGGGAATGATTCCATTCGGCATCACTTATAAAACAGAATCCAGAATATTTCATACTCTGTAGCCACATCATTGTCCATTAAATTTTTTAATCAGCAAATATGAAGCAGTCAATTCTGTTTATCTAGGGATTAAACAAATTAAAATACAGCCAGGGAAAGTTCTAAATATTAATAGTTGGTTGACTGATGAACAAGAAAACCAAACTATTTGTTGTTCTACAGAAACATATTCAGGATTTTGCCTGGAGTTACAAGGACATGACTGGCATTCGTCCTAATGTATGTACACATAGGATATACATTGAAGATGTCAAACCAGTGAGACAACCTCAAAGATGCCTAAATACTGCTCTAAAAGATATTGTTAAAGTAGAAATTGAAAAACTTTTAGATGTAGGATTCATTTACCCAATTTCAGACAGTAAGTGGGTTTCTCCATTGGTCATTGTTCCAAAGAAAAATGGGAAAATGAGAGTGTGTGTGGATTACATAGAATTAAACAAAGTGACACATAAAGAGCATTTTCCATTACCATTTATAGACCAAGTGTTAGATACCCTTGCTGGTAAGAAATTTTTCTATTTTCTTGATGGTTTTAGTGGTTATAATCAGATACAAGTTGCACTAGAAGACCAGGAAAAGACTACTTTCACCTGCCCTTGGGGAACATTTGCTTATAAAGTTTTACCCTTCGGTTTGTGTAATGCTCTAGCAACATTTCAAAGAGTTGTTTTGGCCATATTCTCTGATTTGACAAATGAGAGTGTAGAAATTTACATGGATGATTTCACAGTGTTTGGAGATAGTTTTGAGTATACCTTAGAACAACTTGAAAATGTTTTACTATGTTGTGAAACATACCATCTATCTCTTAATCTTGATAAATGCTTCTTAATTATGGAGGAAGGGATTTTCCTTGATCATCATATTTCCTCTTATGGGATCAAGGTTGATCCTAAAAATATGGAAGTCATCAAAAACCTTCCTCCTCCAAAAACTCAAACTAATGTAAAAAATTTCTTAGGACATATTGGTTTTGTCTATAAATTTATTGCCAATTTTAGTACCATAGCCAATACAATGTTTGTGTTACTAACTAAGGATTCTGAATTTACTTGGTCTACTGAGTGTCAAACATCTTTGAAGTATTGAAAGAAAAGTTAACAACTCCCCCTATATTGAGGGGACCTAATTGGGAACTGCCCTTCCATATTCAGACTAATGCTTCCAATACTGCTATTGGAGCTCCATTAGGACAAATTTAAAATGGGGAGCATTATGCCATTTATTACATCAGTAAAAACTTGACAGTAACTAAAAATAACTACATCACCATTGAAAAGGAATTCTTAGCTGTGATATATGCTATTAATAAATTCTGACACTATATCACAGGATATCAAGTATTCATCCATACCGATCATGCTGCAATAAAATACTTGAATAAACCTTTGGTTAGTGCAAGAATTATTCTCTGGTTAATACTGTTGTTGGAATTTGATATCACCATAGTTAATAAACCAGGGAAAACTAATGTAGTATCATATTTTATGTCAATGTTGCCAAATGTAGATATAGGAGAATTGGTAGAAGATACATTCTCAGATGAAAACTATTTGCTATTTATGTACAATCTCCATGGTTTGCAGATATAGTTAATTAATTGGCTACAGGAAAGATTTCTCTTCACTTTACTCCTAAGCAAAATAAACAACTAATCAAGCAAAGTTCTTTCAAATGGATAGGAGGCTTATTGTTTAAATGCAATCCTGACCATGTTTTACACAGGTGTATCCGCAAGGATGAGGTATATGTTATCTTACGGGCATGTCATGATGAACCATCAAGAGGACATTATTCAGTAAAAATCACCATTCAAAATATGTTTGGTACTGGTTACTACTAGCTATCTTTACATAAAGATGTGAAAATATATGTCAGACATTGTGATGCATGCCAAAGGATGGGAAAACCTACCTTCACTAGTGAAATGCCATTACAACCTCAAATAGGAATAGAACCATTTGAGAGATGGAGGCTAGATTTTATAGGACCCATTGACCCTCCTTCCCAAGGAAAAGTGCATATACTAGTATGTACCGACTATGTAACCAAATGGGTAGAAGCCCATGCTTTTAAGTATGTTCGAGAAGAAAAAGTTGATGATTTCCTGTATTCATAGATTTTTCTATGTTTTGGAGCCCCACAATCCATCACCACAAATCAAGGACCTCAATTTACCTCAAGATTTGTTGAAGATTTTATTCAACTATATCAAATCAAGCACAAGAAATCCTCACCTTATCATCCACAAGCCAATGGACAGGTTGAAGTAACTAATAGGGAACTAGAGAGAATATTAATAAAAACCATAGCAGCCCATAGGAAGAATTGGTTGGAAAACTACCTAAAGCAATTGGGGTTTACAACACTACTTGGAAATCCACCACTGGAGTTACACCATATGAATTAGTTTATGGTAAAAAGCCTCTTTTGCCTATTGAATTTGAGTTACTGACTCTTCGAACTACTTTGGATGTAGGTATTGATTTGTCACAGGTACAAACAGAATGAATTCTACATATCAATGCATTAGATAAGCTACGAATGGATGCATTGCACCATACTAAGATGATCCAAGCATAGTGAAAATTGTGGCATGACAGTCACATTCAACAACAAAAATTTTAGCAAGGTGATTGGGCTTTGTTGTTTGACTCTCGTTATGAAGACTATCCTGGAAAGTTGCAGACTAGGTGGCTTGGACCATATCAGATTGAGGAAGTGTTTGAAAATGGAGATGTTTGCCTTTCACCCATTGATGATTCACGATGAAATTTGGTGGTTAATGGACATCGTCTTTGGATATACCATAAACCACTAACTAAAGAGGAGTTTCTCAAGCAAGTGGAAAACCTGGATGTACACATGTTGGAAGAAAACACTTCTTCCACACCAAACTCAGCAGAGTAACATGAAAGAAATAAAAAATATAAAAAAATGATAAATAAATAAATAAATAATTCAGAAAGTGAAAACCTCTTTGAGGCACTTTTGAATTAGGCTTGCATAAAAATTGGTTTTCTAGCATGTTTGCCTTGTTGAAATCACAATTTGGACCCACCATCATTGTTATGTCTTTTCTCACAATCACTGTTTCACCTATTTTAAGATTGCACCTATCTTAGTCAGTAGAGCATCCAGCTAAGAATTAACAAGAACAACCATCTGTATAAATGTAGATAAATGGTTATATCAGGTATGTGCCTTTTTTATTTTAGAACATTGTTGATATCTAGTATGCAGTGTATAATATCCCTAGTTAGTATATAAGACATACATAAGGTTGATTCAAAAATTATCCATCTGGTCAATGGGAGATGTGGCTATGATATGATCATAAAAACTTTTAGTCGATGTATTCAAATGATTCTGCATGAGAATGCTCCAGAATGAGAATATTGTTCATAACAATTTTAGAATTATGGAAGCTCCAAAACCAGAAAGTAGAAAGCATCTTCAAAATGAAAAAACTTGTGCTCTGTAATCTAAAATAACATTACACAATGATTCAATAAACTTTGAAATGAGTTTAAGAGCGAATTAGTTGGAAATAGAAGGTAACACGTGTCCTCCCAAGTTTTTTTACCATTGGGGTTGGAAATATGAAATGGAGCACGAGTTTCAACTGTAGGGTTCAAGGCAGCATATGGTTTCGAGGTATGCAAAAGTTTATAGCACACGCATCAAGGTAAAATTTGAAAAGGAAACCGTCATAAGATTGGTGATTCTACATCACCTCAACAAAGTTGTAATCATTCAATGGCACACCGTAAAACAAATAATTAAGGAATCGTCTATGCAATAAAACTCTACCATGTGTCCAATTCACGTTCTTAGACACATTCCAAAGTCGTTCTTGCGCTGCCAAAATTTACTCCTCAAAGCCAAATATAAGCGTCGAAAGAAATTGATCATTCCAAATTGGAGATAACTTCTGCTACCAAAATTTTGCAGGGCTAAAATACACAGAGCACAAGCAATTTACAATGGGGGGTAAGAAAAATAGGGTTGAACCATAAAATATTGAGTATTTGTAAAAATATTATGAATCCTTACGGGTCTTCATGGAGGGTGGGTTCATGTCGTTTCTGAGCAAGTTCAATTGATATTCTGAAGGGTTGGAAACTGAGTTCACCCAGACATTCAAGAACAACCAAGTCCATATCAATGGCATGACCATCTAGGTAACTCTAGAAATTATTAGCCATATTACTGAAATGCCTTTGCAAGGAGTTTAGATTGTGAAAACTGGTAAAAATGCTTTAGTAGAAATTGTTAACCAGTTTAGGGAAGAAAGAGATAGACCAATTGAATTTTTAATGAATAAGAATGTCTGCGAAGGGGTTAAATGGTCCAGTATACCACCTTCTTGGGATGATGTAGCTATGTGGGTTATTAGATTTTTAACCTGTGATGGACAATTTTATGTTCTATCTGGGCATCATGTCAAAATTTTGAATCATTTACAACATGGTCATTCAAACCCAGAGGTCAAGATAAATCTTCCCTTATACCTTCATTAGGAATTGAAAAATATGGCTAGAAAATACCAAGAAGAAAAGGGCACTCCCAAAAACCATGGGATCATCAAGCTCATCTGCAAACATCACTTTAGGGGAAATCCTAGGAGTTTTGAATGATTTTTCTCTACATGGAATGAGATGGAAACTGAAGATCCTAAACCTGCATCTGACGAAGAGGCAGAGGGTGAAAGTCCTGAGGAGGAAATTCAAGATGAAGAACCCTCTAGGAGTAAAATTCCCTCTTCTCTAGAAGGACCTCCATCATCAAGGACCAAAAGACAAAGAAAATCTACAGTCGAGCCTGAGAAGAAAAAAAGGAAAGTGACATTTTTGGAGAATGTGTCAGTATTCCAGGTATAATATATTGAAGAATTTGAGACCTCAAGCAGGCCATAACAGGTGTAAAAATATCTTAACCAGATTTTGCTCCAAAATCTCCAAGCTCTGTTCTAAAATCTACAAAGAAACAAAATCAACCTTCTCTAGGGTTATGGAGGTCCTAAAGACTTAGGAAATCCAGTGCCATGGAAGAAGAGGTAAAAGAAGGTGTGACAGAGCATATTGATTTGTCTGGTGAAGACACATTGCAGGAAGAGGAATTCATGGAGGAATCTAGAAATACAAGGGAATTCATGGAATTCATGGAGGAATCTAAAAATACAGGTATCCAAAATATATATACAGGTCCAGAAGATGTAGGAGTAGGCACAACAATAGATTTGGATACAAAAATGCCTACAATCCAACTAGTTGACTATTCTGATTCTACAAATTCTGATTCTGAAGAATACTCTGGTTCTAAAGAAGAGGTTGATATGCAAACCCAGTTACATGCTGCCAGAAGTGTCATCAAGACACAAATGGGTTGGATTGAGAAAAATGAGGTCTCCATGAAGGAAAAATATGAACATATTGCCTAGTTGCAGCAGGAAGTCAAAGAGTTAAAAGCTAGGTTTTCCATTCTGAAGCAACAACCTATTCGAACTAATTCTGGAGATGAATTGGCTAATATTTTTCCAGAATTATCTAAAGAATATAGAGCTATAGCCTTACCTAGAAGGGAATCACCCATCAAGGAAGTGGAAACAGAGGAAATGCCCATTCAAATAGCCCAACATGAGGAAAATAGATCAGAGCATGAAAATTTAGAAGCAATTATACAACATGTTGATGATTTACAGCAACAGGAGATGCAAGCAGCATTGGATGTTGAGAAGGAAGTCAGAATACAAGAGCAAGTAAATATGCATTCCCCTCAAGTTTCTATTGACTTGATTTCATTTGTTGCACCTAAAATAGAAACAATAGAAACCGGGATACAAATAGATTTACCCACTTTTGAAACAACAGAAGTAGGCATACAAGTAAATATTATCCCACATATGCAACCTATAATTAGGCCTCCAGATATAGTGACATTAACAAAATACAATGAGGATATAGCATACTGGATGGGGCAGTGTCATAAGCTGGAGACACAAATCTTGTCTTTAAAACCTCTGAAAGAACAACTGGAAGCTAAAAATGGAGACATCGGTAAATTATAGGAGCAGGTACAAGAAACATGCCAAATTGTAGAGTGTCTAGTGCAATGTAGGAGACCGAAAAGATTCTATAGTTTGATATTGAAATAGAAATATCTCTGATGGCAATTAATGAGAATTGCTTCTAGTATTCCTCATAAGCTGGAAACTCCTAGTGAGATTTTAGAAATATTCTGGCAGAGTTCAATAGCCTAGCAGAACCTGTTATATGAGCTAAATCTACATAACTTCTTCTTACCAACTGAAGTGATATTCTTTCCACACATATTTACAAGTGATCTCCAATTGAGGTCTTTTATGTCAACATTGCAAAACCAAATTCACTGGGAACAGGATAAAGTAAGTAAGGAGATGGAGCTACAAGCAGTGTTACTCATCAGACCTGTTTATCTTAACCACAGAGATTCCACATGCTAGTATTATACTATGATGAGAGATACAAGGGTCCAAAATATGTATATGGAAAATCTTCAGAGGTGTATGACTCATTTTCAGGTTTTTTATGCAGAATATTTTTTTGATGCTTTATCAACATGAAAAAGTAGATGGGGAGAATTACCCATATCATTGCAAAAGAGGGAACCCATATCTCCAAACAACCTATTGTGGTCAAGACGAAAAGCAAAAAGTATTATCCATACCATATTGGAGGTAAAATAACAATAGGTAGGTCTCAGGTACAAGTCACCAACAATTATCACCCCTGTCTCTTATTTCTTTTACAATGATCCTAAATCTAATGAAAAATTCCAAGAATGTCTTAGAGAAATAAAGGAGCATTGAGGATATTATAATATTGGGGGAAGACTATGGAAGTATCATGAAATATATCTTGACATAGATCTTTGTGCCTTTGTAGCTGCACAGAATGCATGAGGACATGCATTATAATAAGTTGGGGGGAAATGATGAGGTTGGGAATTGCCTCATCTATAGACTATTTTTGATAACTGATAAACTATTTGACCCACCTTATTTTATGTTTTGATGTTGATTATGTTAGAATAGGAAATAAATCAAAGGCATTAACCTTGATATTCATAGTGGTAGTGCTTAAATACAAGTAGCATAGGCTAGAAATAGACTTAGGAGATATTAGGAAATAATATCCCTTAGCTACGCTAACAACTACGCATAATAGGTTGCCCCAACGTAAAGGTAGCTAACCATTAACCACTAACATAGTCAAAATGACTACAATGACTAACTAGTAAAAGAAATTTACTAGTGGTAAAAAGTAAGACCTTACTTTTTACCATGAGGTAAATTATATCTACCTAAATGAGGTAATATTTATAGTTACTAACACAGTAACTCTAACATCCCCCCTTATTACATTATTTGGGTAATACATATATATCCCTCTTATACAACAATATTTGGGTAAAGTATATAACTACCCCAATACAGTGAAGAAGATGTTGATCTGCTGGTTCTTTTGCTCTGTCACAGTACTCTGGTTGCTCCTAAGCAAAAAGTGGTTCATTCCTCTATTTTTCTTCATGCCAATGAATGTCCTTATGGTAATCACATCATCCAATCGATTTGCATGGGTAACCAGCCACTGCAATCACTAGGTGTAGTAGAATAGATCACTTCATACAAGGTTCATTCATTTACAATATGAATTTGCAAAAGATAAGGTAGCTAAGGTGTCGGTCGCTGCCGAAAATGCACCCTTATAAGGTCCCCCCTTCTTGTTGCAAAACATAGTGTAATTAATTTTTGAAGGAAGTGTGACTAAGGTGTCGGTCAAAGCCGAAAATGCACCCTTATAAGTCATCTTCCCTATTTACAAAAAATTGTGAAGAAAAGAAATGGATATCCCCCCTCAATTGCATAAAGGTATGCAACTCAAGAGTGTTGTGAAGGATTTTACAAATATTGCCTCCTAGACAATTTTACATCACAAAAAGTTGCTCCTCTTGTTACAAGTACTTCAAACACTTAGAATTTGCTATTTATGAAGCCTAAAAGAGGTACAAGCACCCCTTATTGCAAGGTCTTCAAACAAAATACTTATGCTATTTATGAAGCCTAAAAGAAGAGAGAGAGAATATGGTTCTTTTGCCCAAGGGACACATGTGTTTTCCCTCTACAATACTAGCTTTAGCAATTTTAGCACTCCTTGTGCTATCTTTGAACCAGAAACAGAATCAGAATGAGACACTTCACAAGAAATATGGCTTTTGTGTTGTGCCTTTGCCATTTTAGTTTTTCTTGTTTTGAAACCAACACTGAATGGTGTCTTGGTTGTCATTTTTACAATCTGTGCAAAACTATTCTTTCTAGGCAATTTGATCAAAAAAGTTCACCACTTTGTCCTTTCTTATTGTAAGTACTTCAAGCATGTTTGTTGTTATGAAGTCTAAAAGAAAATATATAGTTTGTATGATGACTTCTACTTTTCTGATTGCCTTTACAAGTTTTATCTCCCTCTTGTCAAGATCTGTGTTTGAAGGAAGAAAGGAATTATCCCCCCTTAGTGCAAAGGATTGCTACTTTCAAGGTTCCTAAAAAAACTTGTTCTTTCTTTTGATTACCCTAAAAGAGTACCAAAATATAATTCACTCAAACAGATATTTAATGGCACCTGCCTTAACTCCCTTCAGGAAGGATGAAAAGTTTGAGGAAATTTAAGCCAAACAAATAAGAGTGAATTAGGGGTTTTGTTGATTTAGGAGAGAATATCAAGTAATTTTGGCTTTAAATTTGTGCAAGGATTTACACAAATTTGTGAAATTTTGGGGTTTAGTGTGTTCTTGATTCTATGACTTATAATTGCAAAATAAATAATGCAATAATCAAACAAGAATGCCCACAAAATTCTTATCACCTAGGTGTCGGATGCAACCGAAAATGCACCTAATTTGCCAATAAAGGTGTCGAGTAAAATCGAAAATGCACCTTTTAATTTTTGCAACAAAATGTGTATTTGTGTTGTGCAAAAAATTGATATTTTTATGTCTCCTACTTTGTTTTATAATTTTGCAAAAGAAGTACAATGTTGTCTTCCCCCCCTGAATGTTGCAAAATTAACAATTTGAGCACTCCTTCCAAGACAAGTCGACACACGACCCGCATTTGGAAGGCTTCCAGAACTAGTCGACAAATGACTTAGTTTTTTATGGACCCAAGGTTACAATTTCTTCTCAATTTTTTGCAAAAAAGAATGTGCAATTTTATGTCTTATATCCCCCCTTGGAGAAAACAAATGCACACTTTGCCTTTGAATTTGACAAAAAATTTCAATCTCCTTGTGTTACAATTTGGCAAAAAAGAATTCAGGTTTGAACCTTTATTGTATGCTGAATTAACAAGGTTTCAGAAGAATGAAGGTTCCCTAATTTTGCAATAAAAAGGTGCTCTTCTATGTCTTATATTCCGTTTTATGAGAAAACAAAAGCACTCATTTGTTTGTGTTGCAAAAAATAGGTTTTTTTTAATTCTCTATTTTAATGCAAAAGTTTAATAAATCTAATCATATTTATTTAAATAATAAAATTTAATTTTGTAAAAAATCAATGTAATTTTTGAAAAAGAATTGATTTTAAACAAAATATATTAAATTATTAAAGAAAAATATTAAAAAATAATTAAAAATCTACAAAAAAAAAAAGAATTTTTGACCTTTTGTTTTTTTTTACTTGGTCCATTTTATTGCCGCGCCTTGCAAAAGGTGTTTTGGGGCCGACGAGAGTCGAACTCCCGACCTCCCGTCGGCCAGCGCCTAAAGGGTAGTCCCTCCGCCGATCAGGCTAGCTGGCCCAACCTGAAGGGAAGCGGCGCGCCTTCCATTTGAAGGCTTTCCCGCATTCAGGCAGGAAAACATTAAAAAAAAAAAATTAATGTTGTATTTTCGGCCTGGCCAGGAGTCAAACTTCCGACCCCGTGGCCGTCAGCATTTCGACTGGCACTTCTGCCAGTCGGGCTACGCCGCCCGATGGGAAGGGAAGGGAATGCCTTCCCTTTATTTCCCGTCGGGGTGGGGAAACCCAAAGATTTGGGTTTTTAATCCCACATCGCCGCGATGGGCGATGTTTAGCGAGATAAAAGGGGAAATGTGCCCCTTTTATTTCGATTGCCTTCGGGCAATCGATGCTTTCCCTCATTTTTGCTATGCCAAGCGATGCATGGCTAGTCTGCCACACATCACGTCTGGTGGCATGTGGCCTGTCTACCATGCATCACCATGTTGTCTGTCCCGATGGCACATGGCCTGTCTACCATGTGTCACGTCATTGTCTATCCAATTAGCCTCGAGTTTCGTGCCTGAGGTCCAGTCAGGTTCACATCCGATCAACCTCGGGTTTCATGCCTGAGGTCCAGTCAGGTCCACGTGTCTATGTTCGGTCTAGTGGTTGTTTTCCATGTCAGCACCTCGGGATGTGTGCTTGAGGTCACATCTCATTGTCTACCATGTCAGTGCCTTGAGATCTATGCTCGAGGTTAGGTGGGTACCATCAATTTAGGTCATCGATCCGATCGTCAGAGATCAGAGGGTGCTCCTGCCCTCGTAGATCCTGGTCGTAGATAGCCGGATCTATGTCGACAGTCCATTATCGGCCTGTCAGTCAGCCTTGGGATTTGTGCCTAGATTTAGTCCGATCCAATCAAGTCAATTTCTATGTTGGATCCACCTCGAGATCTATGCCAGTTAGGCAGCTAGAACGGGATGTCACACCCGCCTTGTCCAGGGTTGTTGCCTCAAAATACGAGTCCTGTCCAGGGGGTCCCATGTCAGGATTTGCGCCCCTGGTCCAGCTGGAATGGGACATTATGATATTCTCACAATGACACTGAGAGGGGGGGTGAATCAGTGTAGCTATTTAAATTCAGATCTACAACTCTTTAAAACTTAAGCAAGGAGAACTTAAAAATAGATAAAGCAATTAAACAAGAGAGCATTCCACAACACACGATTTAACGAGGTTCACCAGTTTTGGCTACTCCTCAAAAATTAGACTGCTTGGACACCCATCCAAATCCAGCCTTTGCAAAGCACCAACTTTACAAACAATTTTCTAGCACCCACTGGAAGGAGCACCAACCCCTAATTTATCTGCACCAATAGAAAGGAGCACCAACCCCTGATTTACCAGCACCAACTGGAAGGAGCACCAACCCCTGATTCCAAGCACCAACTTGGATTTCTATTTTGAATCTTAGATTGACATAAATATGCCTTCACTTTTACAAGACCCTCACTGGTCTATTGCTCTTTTACAAGAACTGCATATACTTACAGCTCTGCTATATTTTTCTCTTTTAGCTCTACTCTTCTCTCTTACAGCCCTCTCTTTTTTACCTTTTTCAGCACACTTCACACTATCTTTTCACAGTTACTCTTACCTTTTATTTGACAATACACAACACTCATGCCACATGTGGAGCTCAACCCTAACCCTAACTTATTGTACATGAAAACATTCTTTCGACTCTTCTTACTATGCTTTTGATAGCCTTAAATGCTTACTTACGGCTCTGACAGCCTTATCTACCCACTTTACGGCTCTGACAGCCTTTTTTGTGCTTTGACAGTGTATCCGCCATTCTGATAGATTTATCTTCTCATTTATGGCTCTCTGACAACCTTCTCTGCTCATTTCGGCTCTGACAGCCTTTTATGTTCTCTTACAGCTCTGACAGTAGAACCATCGCTCTGACAGCATTTTTGTCTTCTTCTCGGCCTGCATGCGTGAAAACACATGTCACGATATCGTGACACTTTTCGCCTCCGTACACTCTACTTGGCTTGCACCAACGAAAACATGACATGTCATGAAATCGTGACACTTTTCGCTTCCTTGCACTCTTCTCGGCATGCACCAACGAAAACATGACATGTCACGAAATCGTGACACTTTTCTCTCTCCTCTTTCTCTTTGCTTTGGACCACGAAAATGAAACATGTCACAAAATCATATCTTTTTCTCTCTCCTCTTTCTCTTCGCTTTGGACCGCGAAAATGGAACATGTCATGAAATCGTGACACTTTTGCTGCCTTGTGCCTTTCTCTGCCTTTCACCCATGAAAATGGAACATGTCACAAAATCATGACACTTTCACTGCTTTGCTTTATTATTCGGCTTGCACCCGCAAAAACACATGTCACAAAATTGTGACACTTTTGCTGTCTTGAACTCTTCTCTGTCTCTTTCCCGCAAAAATGAAACATGTCACTAAATCGTGACACTTTCGCCTTTGAGCTCTTCCTCCTTGAATTTGTTGCAAAATCATGATGCTTTTGCTTCCAAGCTCTTTCGTTTTGCTTCTGTCATGAAATCGTGACACTTCATCCTTTGGAGTCTTCCTCTCTGTCGTGATATCGTGACATTTCTATCTCCATCTCTCTCCTCTCTTAGTCATGAAAATGCGACATGTCGCGATATCGTGACATCTTTTCTCCTTAGCTCTTTTTCTTCCCTTTGGGTCATGAAAACCTGACATGTCGCGATATCGCGACACTTTTTCTCCTTAGCGCTTCCTCTTGCAAATTGTCGTGAAATCGTGACACTTTTCCTTGCAAGCTCTTTCTCTCAAACATGTCACAAAATCGTGACACATTTTTTGTCCGTACTGCCTCTCTTGCAGATTGTCATGAAATCGTGACACTTTTCTTTTCCTGCGCCTTTTCTCCAAACATGTCATGAAATCGTGACAGTTTTCTTCCTTGCCTTCTTTGCTTTCAACATGTCACAAAATCACAATAGTTTTTCTACTTGGATTCTTTGCTTCCAACATGTCATGAAATCGCGACAGTTTTCTTTCATTTTCTCTCTCTTCCAACATGTCATGAAATCATGACAGTTTTCCTTGTGCTTTCTCTCTCTTCCAACATGTCACGAAATCGTGACAGTTTTCCTTATGCTTTCTCTCTCTTCCAACATGTCACGAAATCGCGACAGTTTTCCTTGCGCTTTCTCTCTCCTCCAATATGTCATGAAATCGTGACAGTTTTCTTTACACTTTCTCTCTCCTTCGATATGTCGTGATATCGTGACATTTTTGCCAGCATTTTCTCTCTCCTCCGATATGTCGTGATATCGTGACATTTTTGCCAGCATTTTCTCTCTCCTTCGATATGTCGCGAAATCACGACAGAAAACATGTCGCGATATCGCGACAGTTTTCTTACTTGTCTTTTTCTTTGATCTTTTGAATCTGGGCCACTTTTGTCTTCTTGGAAATTCACTGTACATGCTCTGACTGACCTCTGAACTCCTGTCCACTGCATCATCAATTGATCTATCTATCTGTGTTGACAACAATGACAATATTGTTTCTGCACCTTGCTCAACAATCTCCCCCTTTGGAATTGTTGGCAACACATGTGCAATTTCCAGTAATTCTTCTCCCCCTTTGACAATAATACCAAAGGGCTGCTGCAGACTCCCCCTGAGTCCATGCACAACATTCTCAGGCACACAATATTACGGTTAGCAAAAATTACAAACATGAGCAAACAAGTAATCAAATATATAAATGCTCCCCCTGAGAATGTGTTCCCGATAGCTAGTCGGTTCTTGGGTAGTGTGACCACTCCCAACTTACTGCGAAGGTATTCAAAAACTTCCTTGGGCAACGGTTTAGTGAAGATATCCGCTACTTGCTCTGTAGTTGGAACAAAATCCAATTTAACCTCACCTTCTGCAACTTTATCCTTCAAAAAGTGATACCGGATTGCAATATGTTTGGTGCGAGAATGCATAACCGGATTCTTTGAGATGTTAATAGCACTGGTATTATCACATTTAACTGAAATTGGCTCTTTGAAGTTAATACCAAGATCTTTCAGGGTTTGTCTCATCCATAAAATCTGTGTACAACATGTTGTTGCTTGCAATGTATTCTGCCTCTGCTTGTGGATAGAGAGATCGATTCTTGTTTCTTGTTGTGCCATGCTACCAACCTGTCTCCAAGATAGAATGCACCTCCACTTGTACTCTTTCTGTCATCTATACATCCTGCCCAATCTGCATCAGAATATGCAATAAGAGTGAAGTCCTTACCTTTTGGGTACCATAACCCATACTCCATAGTACCCTTGAGGTACCTAAAAATCCTCTTCACAACTTGTCACATGAGTCTCTTTGGGACTAGCCTGAAATCTTGCTACCATGCATACTTGCTCGTAAGATATCTGGTCTGGTAGCTGTCAAATACAACAGGCTTCCAATCATAGATCCGTACATGGTTTGATCTACATCTGGAGATTTGTCATCCTTGCTCAACTTGCAACCTGTTGTCATGGGAGTGCTAACGAGGTTTACAATCCTCCATTGTGAACTTTTTCAGCATTTCTTTCACATATTTAACTTGAGAAATAAAAATGCCCTTTTCATTTTGGTTAACTTGCAGTCCGAGGAAATATGAAAGTTCACCAATCATAGACATTTCAAATTCTTTCTGCATTTTATTTGCTAGGTCTCTACATGACTCATCATTGCTATTGCCAAAAATTATATCATCTACATAAACAACAAGGACAATAAGATGGCCATTGTCTATTTTGACATACAAGTTACTATCCACCATACCTTTCTTGAACCCTTGTTCAGTGAGATAGTTGTCTAGTCTTGCATACCATGCTTTGGGTGCCTGTTTCAAGCCATACAAAGCTTTCTTCAACTTGCAAACAAAGTTGGGATTATCACCGAGTTGAAAACCATCTGGCTGCTCAATATAAACTTCTTCTTCAAGATTTCCATTCAGAAATGCTGATTTCACGTCCATCTGATAAACTTTGAAATTCCTGTGGACTGCTAAAGCCAGAAACATTCTGATTGCCTCGAGTCTAGCCACTGGTGCAAAAGTTTCCTCAAAATCAATACCTTCAACTTGAGCATAGCCTTTACTGAGACCAATCTTGCTTTATTCCTTACAACCTATCCGTCTTCATTCAATTTGTTTTGAAAAATCCATTTAGTACCGATTATGTTTTTATTTGCAGGCCTTGGTACTAACTCCCGGGGTTTTGTTTTTCTCAATCTGATCTAGTTCTTCGTTTATTGCCTTCATCCAACTTTCATCTGTGCTTGCTTCAGCAATATTTTTGGGCTCAATGCTGGATAATAGGGAGTAGTTACTTACTACTCTTCTTCTTGTCTTAACACCAACTGTGGGGTCCCCAATAATTTGCTCTCCGGGATGATTTTTCTGCCAGCTTCCTATTTTGAATTTATTGTTTTCTTCTACTTCCGAATCAATACTTAAATCATCTGGGTCAATTTTTTGATTCTCTTCTGTTTCCTTTTCTTCATCTCCTTCAATAACTTCTTCATAAATAGGGTAGTTTTCTTCACGGTTGACTGCTCGTTTCCTATCTTCATCAAATTTAACATCGACACTTGTCTACAATTTTCTTTAGCCTTTTGTTGTAGCATTTGTAAGCTTTGCTTTTTGATGAATAGCCAACAAAAATACCTTCATCAGCTCTATCTTCAAACTTACCAAGATTATCTTCAGTTCTTTTGATGTAACACTTGCTGCCAAAGACTTTGAAGTATTTTGTTGTTGCCTTCTTGCCGAACCATAGCTCATAAGGGGTTTTGCTTTCATGCGTCCTCAACATGCACCTTTTTTGGATATAAACTGCAGTATGGACTGCCTCTTTCCAAAATCTGTCTACAATTTTGCTCTCAGTCAACATCGTCCGTGCCATTTCCTGCATAGTTCTGTTCTTTCTTTCTACAACACCATTCTGTTGAGGTGTCCTTGCTGCTGAAAACTATCTTCTGATCCCATATTTTTGATAGTATTCGCAAACTCCTCCGAGATGAACTCTCCTCCTCTATCTGATCTTAAGCATTTGATCCTCTTTCCTGTTTCATTCTCAACTTGGTTTTTGAAAGTCTTGAACATTTCAAAAGCTTCAGATTTCTGCTTCAAAAAGAATATCCAGGTCATTCGGAATAGTCATCTATGCACAACATAAAGTATTTGTCACCATTTATACTTTGTGTTCTCATGGGTCCACATAAATCAGTATGTATTAGTTCTAAAGGTTTGCTGGTAAAGTACTCCTTTGATTTAAATGTGGCTCTAGTTTGCTTCCCCTTTTGGCATGAAGCACAAATACTATTTAGTGGTTTGCCAATGGAGGGTATATCTCTTATTGCCCTTTTTGAGCTTATTTTTACCAAATTGTCAAAGCTGATATGACCGAGCCTCTTGTGCCACAGCCAATTTTCATCTTCCTGTCCAATCAAGCATGCTCCTTCTGAAGTCTCTGAGAGAGTATACAGGTTTCCATAAGTCCTTGATCCAGTAGCAATCAACTTCCCACTATTAGCTTTTCTCACTTCACAACCCTGCTTCTTAAAAATTACTTCATGACCTCTGTCACAGATTTGACTTACGTTGAGCAAGTTATGCTTCAGACCAATCACAAACAAGACTTCTTTTGATTTGATCTTTCCATCACTGATCTTGACTGATCCTTTGCCAACTATCTTTGCTCCATCATTATTTCCAAATTTCACAGAACCACCTTCGTAATTCTGTAACTTCTCAAATTTTTGCTTGTCACCTGTCATGTGACTGGAGCATCCACTATCAAGTATCCATGGTGCAGATTTGTTCTATGCTTTAAAAGCAGTCTGAACAATCAAAGATTCCTTTTCTTCCTAGAGTTTCTCCTTTTCTTTCTAGAGTTTCTCCTTTTCTTTCCATTCTGGTTTGATAGCAGTTTTGGCTACTTGTTTTGCCTTTCCCCTTTCATTAGCTTGTGCCTATTTTTCAGGAAATTTTTTGTTTTGTTTCAATCCATTTGGTTGAGATTTTCTACCCTGATATTTATTTGCTGCAAAAGTGCTTCTATAGTTTCTTGCAATGTGTCCAAAATTATGACAGTTATAACATTCTACTGCATAATCCATCAATGGTGAAAAGACATTTCTACTGGTGAAATTCCTTTGTGCTACATTATAACTGCAATCTGAAATCTTATGACCATAAGCATTGCATTTAAAACAATAACCAGAAAAGGAATGATTAAACCTGGGTGAAGGTCTTTGCCATTTTGAAGTAGGAGCCATGAATCTTCTCCTTCTTGGATGTGTGACTTTTGTGAATCCATCTTTGTCAGTACTCCTCTTGAGTCCGGCATTATTGCTTTCTTTGGCATGATTTGTTTTTTCTTGATCAACCCCGATCTTATCTTCTTTCTTTATGGGTTCTACATTTATGGCCTTTGATCCCTTTGATGATTCTCCTTCATCGAAGCCCAAACCAAATTTGATGCCCGAAGGCCTTTGGTTATTTATAATTTTATCCAGCTTTACAGAACTTTCTTCAAACTTATGATAACAACTCAATTTCTGATTCATCTCCTCTAGCTGCATCCTTAACCTAACAATGTCTTCTTCTAGCTTGCTGCACTCATCTATTTTTATGGTTAATTGTACTTCGAGAACTTTAGACATTTTCTTAAATTCATCTGTCTATACTTTCAAGTTGTTTATTATTTCATTGGCATCCTCAAGCTTTCTTGAAACCTTTTTATTCTTTTTCCTTTCTATGCTCAGCTCTTTAAGTGCAGCAACCAACTCACCTTCCAGATATACTTCAGCCTCATCCTCAGGTTTTTCATTACATTCCTATTTTTCCTCTGTTTTTCTTTCTTCAAATGCCATGAACAGAGCTTCACCTGCTTCTTCTTCAGAATCCTCACCGGAGCAGTCTTTAGAAGAGCTGACATTCTTGGATATGAAACTTTTCTTCTTGAAGTTGCTTTTTCTAAAATGTGGTTTCTTCTTCCAGTCACTTCTTTCTTGGTGTGACCCTTCATCATTTTTGTTTTTCTCATTCATTGGACATTTAGCTGCAAAGTGCCCGACGCCTCCACAGTTGAAGCACTTAAACGGTAACTTTCCTCTATACTTTCCTTTTCCCTTTATTAGTTTCCTAACAAAGTTTGCTTCTATTTCATCTGAAGACTCTTCTTCCTCGGATTCTTGTTTAGCTTTTATATTTTTGTGTGCTTTAAAAGTAGCTTCTCTGTCTCGAGGGCTTAGTTTGTCCTATTCTCATTTCGTATGCAGTTAAAGAACCATGCATTTCATCCATGCTAAAAGTATTTAGATCTTTAGCTTCTTCTATAGCAGAAACTTTAGAATCAAATCTTTTGTGAAGAGTTCTTAGTACCTTTTTCATGATGACCGCATCTTCCATTTCCTCATCGAGTCCTCTAATCTACAACACTTTAAAACTTATGCAGAGAGAACTTAAAAACTAGATATAGCACATAAACAAGAGAGCATTCCACAACACACAATTTAACGAGGTTCACCGAGTTTGGGCTACTCCTCAAAAATTAGACTGCTTGGACACCCATCCAAATCCAGCCTTTGCAAAGCACCAACTTTACAAACAATTTTCTAGCACCCATTAGAAGGAGCACCAACCCCTAATTTATCTACACCAACAGAAAGGAGCACCAACCCCTGATTTACCAGAGAAGGAGCACCAACCCCTGATTCCAAGCACCAACTTGGATTTCTATTTTGAATCTTAGATTGACATAAATATGCCTTCACTTTTACAAGACCCTCACTGGTCTATTGCTCTTTTACAAGAACTGCATATACTTACAACTCTGCTGTATTTTTCTCTTTCAGCTCTTCTCTTCTCTCTTACAACCCTCTCTTCTGTATCTTTTTTAGCACACTACACTATCTTTTCATAGCTTCTTTTTCCTTTTATTCGGCAATACACAATACTCATGCCACGTGTAGAGCTCAACCCTAACCCTAACTTATTGTACATGAAAACATTCTTTTGGCTCTGCTTACTATGCTTTTGATAGCCTTAAATGCTTACTTACGCTCCGACACTTATCTACCCACTTTACGACTCTGACAGCCTTTTCTGTGCTTTGATAGTGTATCCACCGTTCTGACAGATTTATCTTCTCATTTAAGACTCTCGACACTTCTTTATTTTGCTCTCGATAACCTTTTCTGTTCTCTTACAGCTCTGACAAAAGAATCGTCGCTCTAATAGCCTTTTTGTCTTCTTCTCGCCTCTCAAAATGCTTTTTTCTACTATGACATGTCACGAAATCGATGACACTTTTCTTCCTTCACTCTTCTGCGGCATGCACCACGAAAACATGACATGTCGTGAAATCAGCGACACTTTTCTCTCTCCTCTTTCTCTTCTTGCACCAAAAATGAAACATGTCACGAAATCGTGACATTTTTCTCTCTCCTCTTTCTCTTCGCTTAGGACTGTGAAAATGAAACATTTCATGAAATCGTGACACTTTCCCCTTGTCCTTTCTCGCTTTCACCTGAAAAGGAACATGTCATGAAATCGTGACACTTTCTCTTTGCTTCATTGTTCGCTTCCCCTGAAAACAACATGTCACGAAATCGTGACACTTTCTTTCTTGAACTCTTCTCTTCTCTTGCCTGGAAAATGGAACATGTCACGAAATCGTGACACTTTCGCCTTTGAGCTCTTCCTCCTTGAATTTGTCATGAAATCGTGACGCTCTGCTTCCAAGCTCTTTCTTTCTTTTAAATGACAACTTCATCCTTTGGAGTCTTCCTCTCTGTCGCGATATCGTGACATTTCTATCTCCAACATTCTCTCTCCTCTCTTAGTCACGAAAATGCGACATGTCACGATATCGTGACATCTTTTCTCCTTAGCGCTTTTCTTCCCTTCGGGTCGTGAAAACCCGACATGTCATGAAATCGTGACACTTTTTCTCCTTAGCGCTTCCTCTTGCAAATTGTCATGAAATCATGACACTTTTCCTTGCAAGCTCTTTCTCTCAAACATGTCATGAAATCGTGACACTTTTTGTCCGTACTGCCTCTCTCCAACATGTCATGAAATCATGACACTTTTCTTTGCCTGCGCCTTTTCTCCAAACATGTCATGAAATCGTGACAGTTTTCTTCCTTGCCTTCTTTGCTTCCAACATGTCATGAAATCGTGACAGTTTTCTACTTGCTTCTTCTTCCAAACATGTCACGAAATCGTGACAGTTTTCTTCTTCTTCCAACATGTCATCGAAATCACGATTTTTCCTGCGCTTTCTCTTTCATCCAACATGTCGTGAAATCGTGATAGTTTTCTTGTGCTTTCTCTCTCCTCCAATATGTCACGATATCATGACATTTTTGCCAAATTTTCTCTCTCCTCCGATATGTCGCGATATCACGACATTTTTGCCAACATTTTCTCTCTCCTCCGATATGTCGTGAAATCACGACAGAAAACATGTCGCGATATCGCGACAGTTTTTTTACTTGTCTTTTTCTTTGATTTTTTGAATCTGGGCCACTTCTGTCTTCTTGGAAATTCACTGTACATGTTCTGACTGACCTCTGAACTCCTGTCCACTGCATCATCAATTGATCTATCTGTCTGTGTTGACAACAATGACAATACTGTTTCTGCACCTTGCTCAACAATCTCCCCCTTTGGAATTGTTGGCAACACATGTGCAATTTCCAGTAATTCTTCTCCCCCTTTGACAATAATACCAAAGGGCTTCTTCAGACTCCCCCTGAGTCCATGCACAACATTCTCAGGCACACAATGTTACAGTTAGCAAAAATTACAAACATGAGCAAACAGGTAATCAAATATATAAATGCTCCCCCTGAGAATGTGTTCCCGATAGCTAGTCAGTTCTTGGGTAGTGTGACCACTCCCAACTTACTGTGAAGGTATTCAAAAACTTCCTTGGGCAACGGTTTAGTGAAGATATCCGCTACTTGCTCTGTAGTTGGAACAAAATCCAATTTAACCTCACCTTCTGCAACTTTATCCTTCAAAAAGTGATATCGGATTGCAATATGTTTGGTGCGAGAATGCATAACCGGATTCTTTGAGATGTTAATAGCACTAGTATTATCACATTTAACTGAAATT
Source organism: Wollemia nobilis (assembly GCA_028583015.1). Taxonomy (NCBI): domain Eukaryota; kingdom Viridiplantae; phylum Streptophyta; class Pinopsida; order Araucariales; family Araucariaceae; genus Wollemia; species Wollemia nobilis. The sequence goes on along the minus strand of JAQPPZ010000753.1, from coordinate 15,939,823 downwards.
GGCTCTTTGAAGTTAATGCCAAGATCTTTCAGGGTTTGTCTCATCCATAAAATCTGTGTACAACATGTTGTTGCTGCAATGTATTCTGCCTCTGCTGTGGATAGAGAGACTGATTCTTGTTTCTTGTTGTGCCATGCTACCAACCTGTCTCCAAGATAGAATGCACCTCCATTGGTACTCTTTCTGTCATCTATACATCCTGCCCAATCTGCATCAGAATATGCAATAAGAGTGAAGTCCTTACCTTTTGGGTACCATAACCCATACTCCATAGTACCCTTGAGGTACCTAAAAATCCTCTTCACAGCTGTCACATGAGTCTCTTTGGGACTAGCCAGAAATCTTGCTACCATGCATACTGCCTGTAAGATATCTGGTCTTGTAGCTGTTAAATACAATAGGGCTTCCAATCATAGATCTGTACATGGTTTGATCTACATCTGGAGATTTGTCATCCTTGCTCAACTTGCAACCTGTTGTCATGGGAGTGCTAACAGGTTTACAATCCTCCATTGTGAACTTTTTCAGCATTTCTTTCACATATTTAACTTGAGAAATAAAAATGCCCTTTTCATTTTGGTTAACTTGCAGTCCGAAGAAATATGAAAGTTCACCAATCATAGACATTTCAAATTCTTTCTGCATTTTATTTGCTAAGTCTCTACATGACTCATCATTGCTGTTGCCAAAAATTATATCATCTACATAAACAACAAGGACAATAAGATGGCCATTGTCTATTTTGACATACAAGTTACTATCCACCATACCTTTCTTGAACCCTTGTTTAGTGAGATAGTTGTCTAGTCTTGCATACCATGCTCTGGGTGCCTGTTTCAAGCCATACAAGGCTTTCTTCAACTTGCAAACAAATTTGGGATTATCACCGAGTTGAAAACCATCTGGCTACTCAATATAAACTTCTTCTTCAAGATTTCCATTCAGAAATGTTGATTTCACGTCCATCTGATAAACTTTGAAATTCCTGTGGACTGCTAAAGCCAGAAACATTCTGATTGCCTCGAGTCTAGCCACTGGTGCAAAAGTTTCCTCAAAATCAATACCTTCAACTTGAGCATAGCCTTTACAGACCAATCTTGCTTTATTCCTTACAACTCTGTCCGTCTTCATTCAATTTGTTTCAAAAAATCCATTTAGTATCGATTATGTTTTTATTTGCAGGCCTTGGTACTAACTCCCAGGTTTTGTTTTTCTCAATCTGATCTAGTTCTTCGTTTATTGCCTTCATCCAACTTTCATCTGTGCTTGCTTCAGTAATATTTTTGGGCTCAATGCTGGATAAAAGGGAGTAGTTACTTACTACTCTTCTTCTTGTCTTAACACCAACAGTGGGGTCCCCAATAATTTGCTCTCTGGGATGATTTTTCTGCCAGCTTCCTGTTTTGAACTTTTTGTTTTCTTCTACTTCTGAATCAATACTTAAATCATCTGTGTCAATTTTTTGATTCTCTTCTGTTTCCTTTTCTTCATCTCCTTCAATAACTTCTTCATAAATAGGGTAGTTTTCTTCACAGTTGACTGCTCGTTTCCTATCTTCATCAAATTTAACATCGGCACTTGTCTACAATTTTCTTTAGCCTTTTGTTGTAGCATTTGTAAGCTTTGCTTTTTGATGAATAGCCAACAAAAATACCTTCATCAGCTCTATCTTCAAACTTACCAAGATTATCTTCAGTTCTTTTGATATAACACTTGCTGCCAAAGACTTTGAAGTATTTTGTTGTTGCCTTCTTGCCGAACCATAGCTCATAAGGGGTTTTGCTTTCATGCGACCTCAACATGCACCTGTTTTGGATATAAACTGCAGTATGGACTGCCTCTTTCCAAAATCTGTCTACAATTTTGCTCTCGATCAACATCGTCCGTGCCATTTCCTGCATAGTTCTGTTCTTTCTTTCTACAACACCATTCTGCTGAGGTGTCCTTGTTGCTGAAAACTGTCTTCTGATCCCATATTTTTGATAGTATTCTGCAAACTCCTCTGAGATGAACTCTCCTCCTCTATCTGATCTTAAGCATTTGATCCTCTTTCCTGTTTCATTCTCAACTTGGTTTTTGAAAGTCTTGAACATTTCAAAAGCTTCAAATTTCTGCTTCAAAAAGAATATCCAGGTCATTCTGGAATAGTCATCTATGCACAACATAAAGTATTTGTCACCATTTATACTTTGTGTTCTCATGGGTCCACATAAATCAGTATGTATTAGTTCTAAAGGTTTGCTGGTAAAGTACTCCTTTGATTTAAATGTGGCTCTAGTTTGCTTCCCCTTTTGGCATGAAGCACAAATACTATTTAGTGGTTTGCCAATGGAGGGTATATCTCTTACTGCCCTTTTTGAGCTTATTTTTACCAAATTGTCAAAGCTGATATGACCGAGCCTCTTGTGCCACAACCAATTTTCATCTTCTTGTCCAATCAAGCATGCTCCTTCTGAAGTCTCTGAGAGAGTATACAGGTTTCCAGAAGTCCTTGATCCAGTAGCAATCAACTTCCCACTGTTAGCTTTTCTCACTTCACAACCCTGCTTCTTAAAAATTACTTCATGACCTCTGTCACAGATTTGACTTACGTTGAGCAAGTTATGCTTCAGACCAATCACAAACAAGACTTCTTTTGATTTGATCTTTCCATCACTGATCTTGACTCGATCCTTTGCCAACTATCTTTGCTCCATCATTATTTCCAAATTTCACAGAACCACCTTCGTAATTCTGTAACTTCTCAAATTTTTGCTTGTCACCTGTCATGTGGTCGGAGCATCCACTATCCAATATCCATGGTGTTGTTTTGTTCTGTGCTTTAAAAGCAGTCTGAACAATCAAAGATTCCTTTTCTTCTTGGAGTTTCTCCTTTTCTTTCTGGAGTTTCTCCTTTTCTTTCCATTCTGGTTTGATAGCACTTTTGGCTACTTGTTTTGCCTTTCCCCTTTCATTAGCTTGTGCCTATTTTTCAAGAAAAATTTTATTTTGTTTCAATCCATTTGGTTGAGATTTTCTACCCTGATATTTATTTGCTGCAAAAGTGCTTCTACAGTTTCTTGCAATGTGTCCAAAATTATGACAGTTATAACATTCTACTGCATAATCCATCAATGGTGAAAAGACATTTCTACTGGTGAAATTCCTTTGTGCTACATTATAACTACAATCTGAAATCTTATGACCATAAGCATTGCATTTAAAACAATAACCAGAAAAAGAATGATTAAACCTGGGTGAAGGTCTTTGCCATTTTGAAGTAGGAGCCATGAATCTTCTCCTTCTTGGATGTGTGACTTTTGTGAATCCATCTTTGTCAGTACTCCTCTTGAGTCTGGCATTATTGCTTTCTTTGGCATGATTTGTTTTTTCTTGATCAACCCTGATCTTATCTTCTTTCTTTATGGGTTCTACATTTATGGCCTTTGATCCCTCTGATGATTCTCCTTCATCGAAGCCCAAACCAAATTTGATGCCAGAAGGCCTTTGGTTATTTATAATTTTATCCAGCTTTACAGAACTTTCTTCAAACTTATGATAACAACTCAATTTCTGATTCATCTCCTCTAGCTGCAACCTTAACCTAACAATGTCTTCTTCTAGCTTGCTGCACTCATCTATTTTTATGGTTAATTGTACTTCGAGAACTTCAGACACTTTCTTAAATTCATCTGTCTAAACTTTCAAGTTGTTTATTATTTCATTGGCATCCTCAAGCTTTCTTGAAAACTTTTTATTCTTTTTCCTTTCTGTGCTCAGCTCTTTAAGTGCAGCAACCAACTCACCTTCCAGATACACTTCAGCCTCATCCTTAGGTTTTTCATTACATTCCTATTTTTCCTCTGTTTTTCTTTCTTCAAATGCCATGAACAGAGCTTCACCTGCTTCTTCTTCAGAATCCTCACCGGAGCAGTCTTCAGAAGAGCTGACATTCTTGGATATGAAACTTTTCTTCTTGAAGTTGCTTTTTCTAAAATGTGGTTTCTTCTTCCAGTCACTTCTTTCTTGGTGTGACCCTTCACCATTTTTGTTTTTCTCATTCATTGGACAATTAGCTGCAAAGTGCCCGATGCCTCCACAGTTGAAGCACTTAAACGGTAACTTTCCTCTGTACTTTCCTTTTCCCTTTATTAGTTTCCTAACAAAGTTTGCTTCTGTTTCATCTGAAGATTCTTCTTCCTCAGATTCTTGTTTAGCTTTTATATTTTTGTGTGCTTTAAAAGTAGCTTCTCTGTCTGAGGGCTTAGTTTGTCCTATTCTCATTTCGTATGTAGTTAAAGAACCATGCATTTCATCCATGCTAAAAGTATTTAGATCTTTAGCTTCTTCTATAGCAAAAACTTTAGAATCAAATCTTTTGTGAAGAGTTCTTAGTACCTTTTTCACGATGACTGCATCTTCCATTTCCTCGTCGAGTCCTCTAATCGCATTAATAATTCCATTGACTCTCAGCATATAGGCCTCTATGTTCTCATCGTCATTCATTTTTAATGCTTCGAACTGAGCTCGATGCGTTTGTAGCTTGGCTTCCTTGATCTTGTCGTCTCCTTCATGAATGCTCTGCAGTTTGTCCCACATGTCTTTTGTCGTTTTATAGCTCATGATCCTTATCAGTTCACTGTCTACTAACCCACACATTATAGCATTCTTTGCTTTAGAGTTATTCTCAAACTTTTTCTTCTCGAAAGCATCTGTTGGAGGAGTAGAGGGTATTGTGTATCCACTGTCTACTGACTCCCAAATGTCATATCCCAAAGCACACAGATAAGTCTGCATCCCGAGTCTCCAGAAAGAGTAATTAGTTCCATCGAACAAAGGAGCTTTGTTGGATGAAAATCCTTCACCACCGGCCATTGTGTTTCTTCCAAGATCACCTTAGCTGATTGAGCTTGTTCAGGAACCTTGCTCTGATACCAATTGATATTCTCACAATGACACTGAGAGGGGGGGTGAATCAGTGTAGCTATTTAAATTCAGATCTACAACACTTTAAAACTTAAGCAGGGAGAACTTAAAAATAGATACAACAATTAAACAAGAGAGCATTCCACAACACACAATTTAACGAGGTTCACCAGTTTTGGCTACTCCTCAAAAATTAGACTGCTTGGACACCCATCCAAATCCAGCCTTTGCAAAGCACCAACTTTACAAACAATTTTCTAGCACCCACTGGAAGGAGCACCAACCCCTAATTTATCTACACCAACAGAAAGGAGCACCAACCCTTGATTTACTAGCACCAACTGGAAGGAGCACCAACCCCTGATTCCAAGCACCAACTTGGATTTCTATTTTGAATCTTAGATTGACATAAATATGCCTTCACTTTTACAAGACCCTCACTGGTCTATTGCTCTTTTACAAGAACTGCATATACTTATAACTCTGTTATATTTTTCTCTTTCACTCTCTCTTCTCTCTTACACCCTCTCTTCTATACTTTTTAGCACACTCCAACTTCTTTTCATAGTTCTTTTCTTTTTATTTGGAAATACACAATACTCATGCCACGTGTAGAGCTCAACCCTAACCCTAACTTACTGTACATGAAAACATTCTTTTGGCTCTGCTTATTATGCTTTTGATAGCCTTAAATGCTTACTTACGGCTCTAACAACCTTATCTACCCACTTTACGGCTCTGACAACCTTTTCTATTCTTTGACAGTGTATCTACCGTTCTGACAGAATTATCTTCTCATTTACGGCTCTCTAACAACCTTCTCTATTTATTTCGGCTCTAATAGCCTTTTCTGTTCTCTTACAACTACGACAGAACCGCCGCTCGATAACCTTTTTGTCTTCTTCTCGCTCGGCCTTTTTCTCTTCATGACACATGTCAAAATCGTGACACTTTTCTTCCTTGCACTCTTCTCGGCATGCACCAACGAAAACATGACATGTCACGAAATATCGACATCTTTTCTCTCTCCTCTTTCTCTTCCTTTGCACCACAAAATGAAACATGTCATGAAATCATGACATCTTTTCTCTCTCCTCTTTCTCTTCGCTTTGGACCGTGAAAATGGAACATGTCACGAAATCATGACACTTTCGCTGCCTTTCTCTGCCTTTCACCCATGAAAATGGAACATGTCATGAAATCGTGACACTTTCGCTACTTTGCTTCATTGTTCGGCTTGCACCTACGAAAACACATGTCACGAAATCGTGACACTTTCGTTGTCTTGAACTCTTCTCTGTCTCTTGCCCATGAAAATGGAACATGTCATGAAATCGTGATGCTTTCGCCTTTGAGCTCTTCCTCCTTGAATTTGTCATGAAATCGTGACGCTTTTGCTTCCAAGCTCTTTCGTTTTGCTTCTGTCATGAAATCGTGACACTTCATCCTTTGGAGTCTTCCTCTCTGCTGTTGTCACGATATCGTGACATTTCTATCTCCACATTCTCTCTCCTCTCTTAGTCACGAAAATGCGACATGTCACGATATCGCGACATCTTTTCTCCTTAGCGCTTTTTCTTCCCTTCGGGTCATGAAAACCGACATGTCGCGATATCGCGACACTTTTTCCCTTAGCCTTCCTCTTGCAAATTGTCATGAAATCGTGACACTTTTCCTTGCAAGCTCTTTCTCTCAAACATGTCACGAAATCGTGACACATTTTTCTTCTCTCTTGCAGATTGTCACGAAATCGTGACACTTTTCTTTGCCTGCGCCTTTTCTCCAAACATGTCACGAAATCGTGACAGTTTTCTTCCTTGCCTTCTTTGCTTTCAACATGTCATGAAATCATGACAGTTTTTCTACTTGGCTTCTTTGCTTCCAACTTGTCGCGAAATCGTGACAGTTTATCTTGCGCTTTCTCTCTCTTCCAACATGTCACGAAATCATGACAATTTTCCTTGTGCTTTCTCTCTCTTCCAACATGTCGCGAAATCATGAATTTTCTTTTTCTTCTTCCAACATGTCGAAATAGGTTTTCCTTGCGCTTTCTCTTTCGTCCAACATGTCATGAAATCATGACAGTTTTCTTTGCGCTTTCTCTCTCCTCCGATATGTCATGATATCACGACATTTTTGCCAGCATTTTCTCTCTCCTCCGATATGTCGCGATATCGCGACATTTTTGCCAGCATTTTCTCTCTCCTTCGATATGTCACGAAATCACGACAGAAAACATGTCGCGATATCGTGACAGTTTTCTTACTTGTCTTTTTCTTTGATTTTTTGAATCTGGGCCACTTCTGTCTTCTTGGAAATTCACTGTACATGTTCTGACTGACCTCTGAACTCCTGTCCACTGCATCATCAATTGATCTATCTGTCTGTGTTGACAACAATGACAATACTATTTCTGCACCTTGCTCAACATGTTGCCCGCCTTGTCCAGGTCCGGTCGTGTGGGCCGCCTCGAGAAGCAAGTCGGTTAGCCTACGAGCCACCTCGAGAAGCATGTTGGTCAACTCCTACAATCCACCTCGAGAAGTGTGTCAAATCCAGATCGGGTGGAACGAGCGAAGCTCGTATTGGGCCACCCGGATCTGATACCAATGTTAGAATAGGAAATAAATCAGAGGCATTAACCTTGATATTCATAGTGGTAGTGCTTAAATACAAGTAGCATAGGCTAGAAATAGACTTAGGAGATATTAGGAAATAATATCCCTTAGCTACGCTAAAAACTACGCGTAATAGGTTGCCCCAATGTAAAGGTAGCTAACCATTAACCACTAACATAGTCAAAATGACTACAATGACTAACTAGTAAAAGAAATTTACTAGTGGTAAAAAGTAAGACCTTACTTTTTACCATGAGGTAAATTATATCTACCTAAATGAGGTAATATTTATAGTTACTAACACAGTAACTCTAACAGATTATGGTGATAGAATGCATTATGTATTAGTATTTACATGTTTTAAATGTTGAAGAACATATATTTTGCTTTGACTATTTTTCTGCATTTTTGACCTGTTTTAGCTAAATTATCTAGCAAATTAGGATTTATTTGAAGTTGTAATAATAGATGTTGATATGTATTTGGTTATAAAATTATTCCATTTGATTTTATTACCTTTTAAAAAATTCAAATGCTAAAAAAGGTGCTAAAACCTGTCTAAATTAAGTTGACTATGCAGAAACATAATATTGACAATATAAATTCTAGCCAGTTGTGCATACACAACATGGCTTGGAATTGGTCATCTCCAACATGATCCAATGGTAGAATATGTCTTCTAAGTATGGTAGGATAATTTTCACACAGTCAAAACCACGTTCATGTGCATCGAATGCACGAATTAGCATAGGAACTGTTATACTACCTAATATTTCGGAGCAACTCCAAAATGAGTAGAGCAAGAACAGTTTTGGTCAAAATCAGCCACAAAATGACCAAGACAATGGCAAATGGTAAGATAAGGTTGGTTTCAGCTGTCTAAGGGATTTTTTTACTCTTTTCAACACCTTTCTCCCAACGATTGCAGCCCAGCAAAGCAAATGGATAAAATGTAGCTAAACAAATTCCTGCATATTAGGAAAACAGTTCTGAAATAGTTGATGACATCCCTGAAGAACAACAACTCATATCAGCATTGTAATAGAATAATATAAATAACCTAACTTCCATTCAGTTGAGCATATAGGGATATAGGTGTAGAATAATTCCATAATACATAAGTTATTTTATTGTAGCAAAATAGTATTTTGTAGGTATTTTCCTGCACTACTGTAATGCTACTGCATAATCAATAAATGTGCAATTTTTCCATTATGTTGGAATTATTAGTGAATGTGCATGATATTTAGATAGTTTAGAACAATTCTTTCCACCTTATTCTAGTTCAAGGAGCAAGGGCCACTTCCAGGCCTAGGAGAAGGAACAACTTTGACAGGTTTTCTGCTCATTTCTTGTTGTAGCAAATTAGCAGGAACCTGACCGTTTATATTTCATGTTATTAGCTGTGTTAGATTAAATTTTGTAATGATTAATGCATGTTATATTAACACCTAGAGTGGATCCCTAAATCTTATAATATTTTCTAATATTCCCTATTTTCAACAGTTGTTCCTCAGATTTTGGCATTTCCATTTTCTATCAATTAATTTCCTGATGTTCCAGTTGTGCAACATTTTGATTCCTCTCTTTTGAATTATATTCTTATAACTAGGTTTACTTTATGCAAATTGTGACTTTCAATTCTATAAATTTACTTTCCGTTGTTTCCATTTTTGCAATATTTTATTTCTATCAATTTAGATTTTGCAAAAGTAGATAGTTTCCTTTTCTTGCAAAGTTTTAATTCTTGCAATTTCCATTCTATAAGGGTAAATAGGAGTCAATTTAGGTTTTTATATTAGAGGTGACACCAAACCCCCAAAAGCTAATTGTTCCACTATTAAAGCCAATATCTAAATGAACTGATACTTAAACTACTTACATCTACTATCGCATACAACCATTTGACACCACCTGGGATTGACAAGTATAATTATTAAATGATGAATCATTAACGACACTCATCAATGATGACATCCACAAATCTTCTTAATTACCTCACATAAAACATTGAGGGAGCTAACTCATTTACCGATTAGAAATTTTAAATAGAATCAATATTAATGATGCATAGTATGCAGGACTGTGTTAGAGACAAAGAAAAAAATGAACCACCATTAACTCCACCTATAGATGCTACAACTAGAGAACTATTATATAGCATTAAGCTTAATCAAGCTATCTACTAGGATTCCATGTAGAAAAATAGTCAAGGCTACCACTACACCAAAAAAAACTTGGGATGCACTCATGAGGCTATTTGATAGGCCTAGTCAAGATAAAATCTTGTATTTGAAACATAAGTTGCATAATATTTGTATGAAAGGCTCACTTACCGATTATCTCATGGAAGTGAAGTCTATTAGAAATGATTTATTAGCTACAGGTTCAACTCTTCCTAATAGTGATTTTGTTCCTATCATTTTATGTGGCCTCCCTTCTAAATTTTATGCATATGCTACCATGTTAAATCTAACTGGTAAAATATTGAGTGCTCCATTTAAGGAGATTGAAGTTCTTCATAAGAAACATAAGCAAGACCTCATCAAATATGAAGAGGTTTATTCTATAGTAGTATCCTTTTCCACCAAGGTATCTTTATAGCATAAACTTAACAGGGTTTCACATCAATAGAATCAAAGAGGTAGATAGAGGTCTCAGCCACTTCAACAATATTAGCAGCCATGATAAGTACCACAATAGTACCATCAAAATCCACAATAGAAGCCATATCAATAGCCAATATTATAACCAAGACATCCTCAAGGGGTTCATCCTAATATAAGGTCTCAAAATAATAGGCTTCAACAACAACCAAATCTACCCAACAACCAACAAGGGTGTGACTATTATGGAAAATAGGGTCATCTAGGCTGATACGAAATGATAAACCCCATATGTTCTCCATATATGGAGTGGTGAGATATTGTGGGTGTCTCTATGTTGTATCTTATGGGAAGTAGGGTTACACCCCTTTAGGCTCCATACTAATAAAGGAGCAACGGTTATGATGATTGTCCCCTTTGTTGAAATGATAACAACAACACAAGTTGTACCAAAACAACACAGATTGAACCAAAAAATGAGGATCTTATTCAATATACTTTCTCTATAATCACTATTCACATCACTTCCATGCATCCCATGGTCACCGTAAAGTGCAGGGGTTGCCAGCCCTAGAAAATTTAGACTATTGTTAAAAAGCATTTGCCACATTTTTAAAATAGTTTACTTCAAACCCAAATGTAAACTTATCTTTGAGTTATGTATTTTAAGGGGTCATGAATGCTTTAATGTACTGGGATTAGCACAAAGTCCACATTATCAAGGGAACCATGGTAGTTGTTGAGAGAGGTGGATTTGCAAATTGAGGCAACATAATTTAGATTTTTTTGATGTGTTGGGGAGCATCGATCGAAGCACTAGAAAGGGTGTCCATAGGTGGAGGTCCATGAAATCACCAAATATCCATGCGTGGAGTTGTGTATCAAGGTTCCCATTCTTTTTGAAGGAAAATAACATTACAAAAATCCCTTCGATGGAGTTTTTTAACTTCATTGGGTGGCAAAGCAAGTACAATATGATGATGACATAGGAGTAGTGTAATACCGAGTTATTCCTTTTGGCTAAAAATCATGCACACAAAATAAAATCCAACGATGCCAAATCTAGGATACAATCACATAGGAGGTATTAGTGGACACAAGCAAATTCAGTGGCAAAGTATCCATTCTAGATAGCACTATAGAAATAAATAAAATCCTAAAAAATCCTCACTCATTGGGAATAAAAACAACTCAATAGGCACTACGACCCCATACAAACTAGAAAAAATGTAGACCTCAAGAAAAAAACTTTGATCTTAAGTTTGAATCTTGTCAGGTCCTACTTTTTACAACCCCAAAAGGAATAACAAACCAATCTAGGTATAATCTTCCTAAAAAACTACAAAAATAAAATCAAATCTATAACAACAGATTTAAAGTTGGGCTATCTGGTGCACTATGTTGGTGAACATTGAACAATAGATATTATCATGTAGAATGTGGCTATAGTATCATTAAACTATGTAGTGGGCCATAGGGGGTTACAATATCCCCAAAATTATGGTTCCAAGCACTAAATTTTTAGGGTCAACCATAACTAGACTTATTCTTTTCTCCATTATCACTAGAAAATATTTTTCATTCCTATTTTGAACCAAATATTGACCTAGAGAAAGAGGATACTCTCTCAGTATCTAGCCATGGATAAGGGAGGGGAGTACCACCATTGGTGGATGGCATTAATGGCCAATTTGGGAGGGGAGAATTGCCAAAGAAGAAATTCCCCCCTCAAGGGTTTAGGCAAGACAGGAGAGTGTCTTTGATATCAAATGTAGGAAGTATATGATATGTCATATTATTATTGAAGGATGAGTATATATAGCAAGAGGTATTAGGGTTTGAAGAAAGGAAAACCCTAACCCTAACCCTAATAGGTAAAGTGCACATTAATATTCTAACTCTTGCAACAAGATACACAAGGAAGGGATTTCTACCTTGAACAAAAAAATGCCTTAGTTTCATAGACCAAGACATATAGGGTTGCACATGTAGGAGTTTGCATGCTAGTACAATAGGCCCACAAGGTATGGTACAATCAAAAATATCAATCTCGACTAGTCTTACTTACTAGCTTCTTGAGAATCTTAACTAAAGACTTTTTTGGATGCTTTGGCTTGGCCATTACCCTAAGGGTAATAAGGAGTTGACCATTTTTGCTGAATATTATACTTAGAACAAAATTTATGGATATTCTTTCTATTGAAGGAGTGTCATTTTCAAAATAATGATTGAAGGAATCTCGTACCTACATAGGATCTAGTTGAAGATGAACTTAATGACTTGGGCTCCAGTCATTGTAGCCAAGGATATGGCTTCAACCCACTTGGTGAAGTACTCTACTTTGTAATGATAAACTTATGATCATCCAATGACATGGGTTAATTTTCCCTATAATATACAATCTCTACATGGAGAATGGCCAAGGAGAAGAAATGACCTAAAGGTTTTGAAAAAGAGCATGAACAAGGTTGTTATGGTGTTGACACTTGTTGTAGCACCAAACATAGTAACATGTATCTTTCTCCATGAAATGCTAATAGTATCTTATCTGAAGGAGCTTCTTAGAAATAGTATTTTTGCTAAAATGGCCTCCACATGATCCTTCATGAGCTTCACTAAGGGCTATTCGGGCTTCATCCTAGTTAAGGCATCATAATAGGATACCCTCAAAACAATATCAATATCAAGTATTACCAATTATCACAAATTGGTATACTCTTTTACGTAAAATATTGCACTGATTGCGATTTGATCCATCAGACATCAAACTATCCTTAAGGAAATTAAATTTATTTGTGTACCAAGACTCAAATTGAGAAACTTGTATGCTTAAGGACATCTAATGGAATGAGACTAGAACTAAGGGGTACAAGCTCTCAGATTTAGAAAATAATAATCATCTCTTGATCATCTTCTAACTCCAAGGGAACCAGAGATGTAGTAGTGGTCATGGCATCCACATGGAAATTATAGGATCTAGGGACAGACTCTATGGTTACCCTATCAAAGGCTAACAAAATCTTCATCATAATTTCCTTATAAGATTTTAGTTTATCATATCTATTTTGATAAACATCATTGATCTGATTAGCCACAAGTTGAGAGCCACTAAATATAGACATGACTTTAACCTTCAAGGCTAAGGCTATTATAATACCTAAGATCAAGGCTTCATACTCTATAGTTTATTAGTGCAAGAGAAACGAAGCTTGAAGAAAAATAAGATGAGTTGTTTTTGTGGGATGACTAGAATAATTCTAGCACCAATGCCCTTCAAGCATTACTCTCCATCAAAAAATAAATTCCAATACTTAGGCTCTTCTACTTCCAAAATAAGGGACTCATTAATAAACTTGATGACTAAGGGATGGGTGGCTTCTAGGGGAGCAATGGCTAGATGGTCGACAATCAACTAACCTTTTGTAGCATTATGATCTATAAAGGTTAATTCAAACTCACTAAGAGTTAGAACCCACTTAGTGGCTCAAATTGAAAGGTGGAGCTTTGACATTAAGTAGTGGAGAGGGTCAAACTTCATGACTACCAATATCTTATGGTTAAGCATGTAGTATCTCAAATTTTGAGAAGCAAACACTACAACGAGGTAAAGCTTCTCTAAGGAAGTGTACCAAGTTTCATAGCTAACCAAGGTTCTACTGATATAGTAGATAGCTCACTCTTTATTCTAATAATCATGTTGATCTAGCATAGTCCCCAAATCTTGGATTGTGGCTGCTATGTAAAGCATAAAATGCTTATCCAATCTAGGGGAAACAAGAAAAAATGAGACAGTGAGATAATTCTTAAGTTCATAAAATACTTTTTAATACTCAAAATTCCACTTGAACACTACATATTTCTTAAGAAACTTAAGAAAAGGTTGACACTTTGAAGAACACAAGCTTATACTGAGGGGGAGGGTAAATAGTATAAGACCACTTTTACTTTTATTTCTCAAACAATATTATCCAAGATAATAAATTGTAATATAAAAATCAATAATCAAATCAATGCATAAATCATCACACACAATAGAGACACCAATTTAACATGGTTCACCCAATGTGGGCTACTCCACGGAGAAAATATTTCACTAAAATTTTCTCAACAAATCTCTTGGGAATCCTTCCCTATTATATTTATGGACCTCTATCCAAAAGAGACATCGATCCCCTAATCAAGTTCATGTATATCTATCCATAGGAGAACTCCTTCCCCTTATTGGTTTGTGGATCTCTATCCACAGGAGAACTCTTTCTACTCTACTCTAGCTGGTGATCTTCTAGAAGACTATTGCCTCCACTGCACTGGCTTATGGATCTCTTTTCACTTAAGATCTTTGTCCTCACTCAGAAGACCCCTATCCTCACTGCCCTAGCTAATTGATCTCTATCAACTGGAGACTATTTTCCTCTGCTCTATCACCTCCAAATCTTACTCTCAACTTTGTTCAATATTTGTCTCAAATCTACCATAAACACTATCCTTCGATCTAGAATAAAATTTCTCACAATTTAGTCACTGATCTGGCACAAATCTGCCTTCAAATCTTCACCAAAATTTGTCCTCAAATTTGTCCTCAAGCCTTAACACAAAGCTTGATCTAATCACTGGTGAGCAGAAATCATGTCTCAAAAAATATTCATTTCTCTTCCATAAATTATCAATCCGGTAAGTTCGTAAACTTACGAGTGTCACGCATAGTATATGCCTGCAGTTTTGGGGGAATAAAATATTTTTGTACCTTATTTTGGTGGGGGATGTTCGTGCATTTGAAATTCAACCAAACTAAATAAACTAAGTGTGAAAAATTAAATAAATAAATTACAACTAAATTAAAGTGCTAAAAATAAAGTACGGAAATAAAATACAGGAAAATAAACACACAGCTAAATTAATCAAAGTAGGAAATAAAACAATAAATTTAATCTAATGAAAATAAAGAACATAAATAAATAGGGGAGGACTATTGCAGGGAGTGGGCCCAAGCTCCTGCAGATAGTCCGCTCGACTAGCTACGTAGAGCTTGCTCGAATAAGAGGAGTTGCACTCTTAATCAATTAAACAAAGAATTAAATGGAATAATAATTTCTATGTAAAATTAATCATTGATCCCCTTGTTCATCTGGCCTGTGTCTTTATATAAAGCACAACCAGATATTGTTACAATAACAAATCAATCTAATTTAATCACATGACGTGATTAGTTACAATTGGTTCTACACAGATTTTATTCTACTAATTTAAAGCATGTTCATTCACCAGAAGGATAAATATAAAAATCCTTAGGTGTACGTAACAAACATATCCTTAAATTAATGCATCCTAAAAATAATATGCTTTAAGAGCCTTACAAGGTCAACCGGCCAATCGGTTGATAATAATAAAAAATACTTTATTCTATTTAATAAATGCATGATTAAAATAATTCTCCTTTGTCTTCACGTGCAACCTCCTCCTTAGCCCCTTGGTCAACCTGGTCAATGTTGACTTGGTCATATGGCATCTCTAATGTGGGTGTCTCAAACGTATGGGGAGTAAGGCACCAATAAGGCGCCTACTTGAGTAAGGCGCCAGAGTAAGATGCCTCCCCATGTATGGGAGTAAGGCGCCAGAGTAAGGCACCTACTCCATATACCTCAGATGCATTAAAATAGAAACATGCCAGGTCCATTTGGGATGTAGATTGGGAAACACCATATCAGTAGCAAAACCTACATTTATACATAGTTTCCACTAAAAACACCCGTTAAGCATAATACCGGATTTTCTATCAATTATATGCATAAGTTAAATAAAAATATATTTCTAATGCTAATTAAACCAATGATGATGCCCCTTAACAATGTATATAAAATGAGCATTTATGGTGCTCATCATCCCCCCATACCTAAATATTATCACATCCTCATGACAACAGCCCCCGAAAAATAGCCCCTAGAATTATAATAATTTTTTTTCATTGAGCACTGCTCTATTTTTTTTTCATTCAACACTACTATTTTTTTCCTCACTGAGCACTGCTATTTTTTTCATTCAACACTGTTGTTTTTTTCATTCAACACTGCTGTGTTTTTTTCATTTGAGTGTTGTTATTTTTTTCTCACTAAGCACTTCTATTTTTTCATTTGGCACTGCTGTGTTTTTTTTCATTTGAGTGTTGTGTTTCTACCAGTAGATTTTATTTTACTTTCTCTTCTTTGTTTCAGGTAGTAGATTTCCATTTCACTCCAGAATTGAACCTGAAGTGACATGAGAAAATCGTTTTCCCAGTCTGTTGTCTTCTTTGGCACTCCACGGATTTCTCACAATGCAGCAATGAACCAATGCCAAATCTATTCACGTGAATGCCATAGCTTATTTTTTTTGTTTTTAAATTATTCCAAAGTAATGAATTTTTTTACATCCAAGGCATGTCTTGTGCTTGAGTTCTAATGGGAGATTTTGACAGAAATAATTTTAAAGGGCATCTACTAAGTTTAGCATAGAAATTATTTTTAAAATAACTCTACACATAATTAACAAAAAACATAGTACATACCAGGGTGAATTTCATAGATTCTGATCTGTAGCATGCTAGTGTTGTCCTTCGGCTACGCTGGCTTTCGATGATGTTGGGTTGGATTTCATTCTACGTCAGATTCTTATTGCACTGGCTATGCCTCCTTGGTATGCTAGCCCAATACCTGTGTTGGGTGTTGCAGCTATAGTCATATCTCCTCTCTGGAACACTACCTCTGCTTCCTTCCATAAGTTAGCATGTTGAGGGTGCAATTCTCCGAAGGAAATATTGGAGTTGTCCCTCTTTTGAACAACCATGCTGGCCTTGTACAGTCAAAGTTCTTTAAGGGTGAGTCCAACATATGCAATTGCTACTGCCTCTGCCTCTACATCTGGAGAATTATATATATATATATATATATATATATATATATATATATATATATATATATATATATATATATATATATATATATATATATATATATTTCTCTTTTTCTGGTTGTCGTCCTCATTCGTACCACTAGTCATAACTGGTGTTCTGCCTTTGAGCGTTTCTACTCCAGCAGTGAATCCAATCATGATCAACCATTAAATTGTGAGCAAATAAAAAAATCATAGCCATCACCAAAAAACATAAGGTCTCTTTCTCTTCTGGAATTCAAACTCGCAATGCACACCCAAAAAATAGCTAGTAGTGTGTGTGCTGAAAAACTACGATGGAAGGGGAATTCTTTCATGAAAGTAAGTGCCATATATTTGATGAAAACATGCAGGGATTTTTTTTTTCTTTTGTTGCATGTACAGATGCACTATATTCAATTTGACCCATTGAGGCATTCCTCTCATGTGGACTTTAACAAGTCCAACATCGCAGCCATACTATATTTATTTTTACTTTTATTTTTTTATTTTTTTCACTCATTTTTTTTCTTGTCGAAGATTCAGGTTCACCCATCCTCTCCCCCACTTTAATTGGTGACACCCTCATCACTAGTAATAGGTTCACCCAAATCCTCCCCCACTTAAATTGGTGATGCCCTCATCACCAGTAATAGGTCCCTCTGTGCAATAGGTTTGCAACCCTTTGAACATTAGGTTCCACACTTATCAACCGACATCCCCATATTAGGGAGAAAAAAAAAGAGGTTTGCAGCTTTCTTTTGCAACACTCTGATTCTCCACAGGGCTCTTTTTTTTTTATGGACTTCTCAACAGAAATTAAGTGCCTCTAGTCAAAGCACACATGAATGCATGACTTCAAGGCAACTCTCTTGGTATGGAAAAGTGAGCAGTTACTAACACGTCTATTGTTGCAGGGTTGATCAGGCCCTCCAATTTTCTTTCTCATACTACATCAGCATCTACTTTTTCCAAGAACAAAGGTGGGTACCTCTTCCATTTATAGTAAATTAATACCCATGTCCATGCCCAGATGGGGACTATCTCCTTCGGATGGAAATAGTCGAATTTATACCTCCCTAAAAAATGTGCAAGTTCATGAATGTTGAGCCGGTATAGGCCTTGTCTCCCAAGATGCCTATTTTTTGTACAATCAGGCCATTTCCCCTACAAAATAAAAACTAAGAAAACTAAAATGCAGTTCAGTGCAATTTGTACTTTTTAGGGCTTGGCTCTCAAGATGCCTGTAGCTTGCATGCAGGTAATTTCCCTACAACACACGAAAGCAGTGAAAGAAATTTTATGTTGAGCAGGATAGATGATATGTGGTTTTTTTAATAATAATCAAGGCACCCTTGACGCATGACATCAAGGTTCTTGTCCTATTTTTTTTATTTTCATGATTAGGTGCCTCCACTGATGGACATTGAGGCATCACTTGAGGAGCTTGGCATCTGCTTGAGTAAGACGCCTGCTTGGCGCCTACCTTAGTAAGGTGCCTACTTAAGTAAGGCACCTATCTTAGTAAGGTGCCTACTTAAGTAAGGTGCCTACCTTAATAAGGTGCCTACCTCAGTAATGTGCCTACTTCAGTAAGGTGCTTCCTTTAGTAAGGTGTCGCACCACTACCGCACCACCAGAGTAAGGGACCGCGCCACCATCATGCCACCAGAGTAAGGCACCACACCACCGCCATGCCACCAGAGTAAGGTGCCTACTTCATTAAAGTGCCTGCTTTAGTAAGGTGCCTAATTTAGTAAGGCACCACACCACCGTCGCACCACCATAGTAAGGCATCGTACCACCATCGTGCCACCAGAGTAAGGCACCTACTTCAGTAAGGCTCCTGCTTCAGTAAGGCGCCTGCTTGTAGATTAAGGAACTTTCTAAAAACTATTAGTATGACATCTCCGCACTTCATGCTATCCTACAAAACATAAAAAAATGAACTAAAGGAATTAATAAAATTCTAACTAACTAATTTTTTTTTCTCTCTGTTCTGCCATGACTAGAACAGATCTTGTGTCATATTTTTTTTCATCATCCACATCAGAAGAATATCAACTGCAACACTGTGAGCTGGTAAAAATGTGGCATTCTCCTCCACCACAGTGAAATTTTGTCTCTTCTCTGTAATTTATTTTTCACATTTAAAAAATGCTACCAAAAAAATATGTAATTTTGGCACTGTGCATTTGAAATACTTAGCTCATCATCAATGGCACATATAAAAATATTTTAATCCCGCTTTGATGTATCTCTCTCCAAATGCATTTGTAGGGATTTATGTTTGTGCATTATTAATTTCTCACCGTATGCTCTTGAGTATGTCACCCCCTTTTTCCATTGATTAAAATTTATACAGTCCCAACACACGTGTGTCTGAATTAGAATGATCTCCCTCTTCAATTTTTTTTTTCCCGTAGGCAGAATTAGAGCAACACTGCGATTATCTTCTTCCGAGAGTGGGGGATAAATCCATTCACCATCATCTACGGTGTGTGTCAGGTGTTCATATGTGATGTTTTCAAGAGACGTAACGTTGAGATTTTATGTGCTATTATTTTTTAGGCCACTATGAGCTCCATTCATATTTTTTTCTTATCGTGCTCAGGCACCATGTGGACTTCGTGCAGATATTTGATTTCTTTCAAGCTCCTCCTATATTTTTTTTAGCTACAGGTTGGATATTTCTCATTTCCATTCTAGACCAAGTTGTTCCTTAGGAAAGAGGATACTCTCATCCAATGGATAGCAAAAAACTCTATTTCAGCTCTGCATTTTAATTTGGAGCTTTTTCAGCAGAAGATTTATTTTTTTTATGAACACTGCAACTACCATTCAGTGTTGTTGGCGACATTGATGAAGGTGGAGTCTCCCCCATGCCTACCTCTGAACTAGTATTCTCAAAATCATCTCTTCTTGATCAACTATTTTGATGCACTATAGCATGAGAAGAGTATTTTCCTTCATGGCCTCACAACCAAACTCTTTCAATGTTACGGTAAAATGTGTAGGTCGAAAAATGAATATCTATGGGCTAGCACCTTGAAGAAAATAGGGTATAGCAATATTTTTAAAAATATGTGCTTGTTTCTGATTCACCAGGTCGCCTTAAGCACAAGTGAAGAGCATACTCCATAACAACATGTTCTTTTAAATTTAGCTCTATCATTTTCCTTGCATCATTAAAAGAATTTGCCAATATGTTGCAAAGTGTTAAGCCTGTAAAAATTTTCAATCATCAAAACTAATATTTTGGAGGTATAATTCTGTAATAGTTTCTGTATAAAAACACATCCCTAAAAATTTTAAATCAGACCTGGGTTGTTCTATTTCTTTGATTTCTTGAAACCATTCAGAACATGATGGAAATTCTTCATCGCCTGATTTTTTTAAATTTTTTTCAACAACATAATTTATTCCTACTTCTACACTTAATTATGGTACATCAGGTTCATTCCTGTATTTACCTAAGAAGCTGATAAATTTAAACAGTTGCCTATGGGATTTGGATGTGACTATTCTGGCAACTATTTTTGGCCTTATAAAAAAGGCCCTTGGTGGACTCACACTTCTCAGGTAAAATATTTACAGGTAATTTTAAATGGGATTTTTTTATCTAACCTATAAATCTAAACACTTTAGTTTTGACACTCCACGACGACGGTGCCAAAATGGTGAGCAGAAATCATGTCTCAAAAAATATTCATTTCTTTTCAATAAATTATCAATCCAGTAAGTCCATAAACTTATGAGTGTCATGCACAGTATATGTCTGCGGTGTTGGGGGAATGAAATCTGTATGTGCCTTATTTAGTTTGGTGGGGGATGTTTGTGCATTTGAAATTTAGCCAAACTAAATAAACTAAGTGCAAAAAATTAAATAAATAAATTACAACTAAATTAAAGTGCTGAAAATAAAGTACGAAAATAAAATACAGGAAAATAAACACACACAACTAAATTAATCAAAGCAAGAAATAAAATAATAAATTTAATCTAATGAAAATAAAGAACAAAAATAAATAGGGGAGGACTACTCCAGGGAGTGGGCCCAAGCTCCCATAGATAGTCCACCCGGCTAGCTACATAGATCTTGCTCGAATAATAGGAGTTGCACTCTTAATCAATTAAACAAAAATTAAATGGAATAATAATTTTTGTGTAAAATTAATCATTGATCCCTCGTTCATCTGGCCTGCATCTTTATATAAAGCACAGCTAGATATTGTTACAATAACAAATCAATCTAATTTAATCACATGACGTGATTAGTTACAATTGGTTCTACATAGATTTTATTCTACTAATTTAAAGCATGTTCGTTCACCAAAAGGATAAATATAAAAATCCTTAGGTGTACGTAACAAACACATCCTTAAATTAATGCATCCTAAAAATAATATGCTTTAAGAGCTTTACAAGGTCAACTGGCCAATCGGTTGATAATAATAAAAAATACTTTATTCTATTTAATAAATGCATGATTAAAATAGTTTTCCTTTATCTTCACATGTAACCTCCTCCTTAGCCTCTTGGTCAACCTGGTCAATGTTGACTTGGTCATATGGCATCTCCAATGTGGGTGTCTCCAATGTATGGGGAGTAAGGCACCAATAAGGCACCTACTTGAGTAAGGTGCCGGCTTGGTGCCTACTTGAGTAAGGCACCAGAGTAAGACACCTCCCCATGTATGGGAGTAAGGCACCAGAGTAAGGTGCCTACTCCATATACCTCAGATGCATTAAAATAGAAACATGTCAGGTCCATTTGGGATGTATATTGGGAGACACAATATCAGTAGAAAAACCTGCATTTATACATGGTTTTCGCTAAAAATACCCGTTAAGCATAATACCGGATTTTCTATCAATTATATGCATAAGTTAAATAAAAATATATTTCTAATTTTAATTAAACCAGTGATGATGCCCCTTAACAATGTCTATAAAATGAGCATTTCTGGTGCTCATCAATCACAAATAAACTCTACTAGATCTGCACCAAGCCTTAACTCAAAGCTTGAACAAATTAATCAATCAACTCTACTCTCAAGTCTTCTCAAATACTTACCTCAAATCTATCCACAAGTCCTCTCAAGAACTTGCTCAATTTTCTCTCAAGTCTTCTCAAAGACTTACCTTAAATCTATCCACTATTCCTATTAAGAACTTGCTCAATCTGCTCTCAATTCTTCACCAAGACTTTCCTCAAATCCACTCTTAAGTCTTCACCAAGACTTACCTCAAATATGCTCTCAAGTCTTCTCTAAGACTTTTCCAATTTTCTCAACAAGTCTTCACTAAGACTTATCTCAAATCTGCTTGTAATAGTCCACAAAATCTCACACATATTTGTCCTTAAGCTTTCATAAAATCTTACTCAATTATCCTTAATTCCCCTCTAGGACTTACTCAATTCTGATCACAAGATTTTACAAGAGCTTGCTTAAACAACTGCAATACTTGCATACAAAAAATTAATTTAATCTCTTTCAGAAAACCTCTTCAATCACATAAACAAGTTTCACTCAGAATCTTGTTTGACCAAAGAAACATGTAGAGAATGGTAAGGGATTCAATATGTTTCACATTCACAAAACACTCAATCACTTTCAAACTCTATTTTAAATCAATTTAGAATAAGGTATAATTTGTTGCACAAATCTTGAACTATCACTTCAATGCTTTTAATCAATAAAGCTCATTCAACTTCACACAACCATTCACTTAATGAAACACACCTTGCTTACAAACCCTAACCAAGTGTTTCACTATACTTCCAACAACTCACACTATGGAACTCAAACCTTGACTCAAGATGATTTCAATTTCACATAATAATTATACTCATGTTCTTTCATAA
This sequence comes from Wollemia nobilis, assembly GCA_028583015.1. Taxonomy (NCBI): domain Eukaryota; kingdom Viridiplantae; phylum Streptophyta; class Pinopsida; order Araucariales; family Araucariaceae; genus Wollemia; species Wollemia nobilis. Next base: position 15,916,923 of record JAQPPZ010000753.1, on the reverse strand, counting down.
GCCCTAGTTTAGGATAGTTCTCAATTTCACATAAAAATGATACTCATGATCTTTCAAAAACCCTAGTTCAATATAGTTCTTAATTTCACATAACAATGATACTCATGATCTTTCAACATCCATAAATCATGCACATGAAAACCTACTCAAACATTTCCAACAATGCTTATCAAACAATCCTTTTCACTCCACCTTTGCATCTCACAACATTCAATCAAACATTATTTCACTTCACAAGGAAGATGTGCCCATACCTTTTATTTTGATGGAGATATGTCTTCAAAACCTGTCTTAATCACAATCAAATTCTCTTTGCCAATTTCAAGGTTAGAAAACAACCTATCTCAAAATATCCACAAAATTATTCTCTCCAATAATTAATTCACCATACAAAAATATTAGCTCTCAAGTACACCTTATAATCTCCAAAATTCACAAAATAATATTCAATTCACAAACAATCAAAAATCCTTTGATAACACTTTATAAACCCAATTTTCACACTTATCAAAAATAAAAATTAATTCCTTTGTTTAACACTTTTAACTCCAATCTTCACACAATAATATTCAACACAATTAATTTCCTTTCAAACACCTTATATCTCCAATATTTTATTTTTAATTCTAATTAAAAATTAAAATATTAAACACCCTTATGACTCCCTATCTTTCACCTTAGCAAAAATTAATCAAAGCACCTTCACAACTATCATGTGGCCCCCTAGTGCTATTCACACCTTGAAAAAATAAATCAAGCACTTACCTCATATGATGGCCCATGTTAAAATTAGCGTCCTCAAATACTACGTTTGACTCGAACCCTTGACTAGTTGTCGCCACGATGCCTAACCCTAAGGCTTGGCTACCATTGGGACACATGCCCAAGACAAAACCAAAAGTGCATGGTTCACCTTTTACACATTGCTCTTCACATCTTTCAAAATTAAAAAAAAACCTTGCTACACTCAAAATGAAGGGGACACGAATCGAACCCTTGACCTGCCTTGCACAAATGCCTTAACCAGCCATTGATCACCGCTTGTGCTACCAAGCGCTTGGTGAGTTATTTGATGCTCCACTTGGTCTTATCACAAGGTCTGCCCTTTTAATATTAACACATGCAAATCCTCTTTCTTCTCTTAATGCAGTGCACACATTTCTTTTACTCTCTTGGGCATTCGAATTGCATGGATGAATTTTGATTAAAAACCTTTGCCCCTTTTATACCATATGCTATGTACTCCAACATGTCAGCAATTTAGGAAATTTGATTTTTAATTCAAATTTAACATTTAAACTTTTGGCGCCTTTATTATTTATTTAAATTTAAATTTTAACCTATGGTTAAAATATTTAAATTTAAATAAATTAAATCATAACCTTTAAAATCTGCCAAATGGGTCTTTTTGAGGATTTATAATTTAATAACTCCTTGGACCTCATTTTTCTTCAACTCAACCTTTAACCCGGAATATTATAATATTAAATATTATAATATTATTATTTCCTTTTAAACTTGCTTCTCCTTTCTTGGGATTTCTTTTTAAACCTTCTTCTTCTTCCTTGGGTCTTCAATATTTTAGGTCACTTTAGGCATATAATATTAAAATAAATATTATATCCTATTTATTTTAACCTCTTCCTTACCTTTTGGAAAAACCACCTGATGAAATTAATGACGATGAAACTTGAACATCAATCTCTTGACATCAATGACAACAAAACTAGCTCAAATTTCCAACACACCTATCGACTAACTAGACTACAAACCAATGAATAGCTTGAAGTTTACCTTGCAAGCTACTCAACTCAGGTAGGTTAGGAGGAGGAGGTATGTCAGTAATAGCCACTATATTAGCAAGGTCTACTTCAATACCACCTAGACACTATGAAGCCTAAAATCTTGCTAGATGTGACTCCAAACACACACTTAAAGGGCTTAAGATGAACCTTGTATTATCAAACTCTTTCAAAGAGACATCTTAAATCTTGAGCATTATTTTCTCAATTTATGGAGTGACCAAGAATATTGTCCACATAGTCCTCAACAATATCATGCATCATGCAATGAAAAACATGTCATGGATATTTTTTATGTGGCACTAGCATTATTTAATCCAAAAGAATCACTTTATAACAAAAGGTACCCCATAGAATTATGAAAGTGGCCTTGGATAGGTCCTCAGTAGTAATAATTATTTTATTGTATCTCGAAAAACCATCCATGAGTGATAACATTCCATATTTGGTAGAAAAATATTTGATCATATCTATTTTGGGGAGAGTAAAATCATCCTTGGGATATGCTAAGTTAATATCCCTAAAGTCGGTACATATTCTGATTGTCACTTCCTTCTTAGTTATAGGAACGATGTTGGATATCCAATCAGAATAGCATTTCTTATGCCGCTATATGATTGATCTTGGAGGTGCAATAGTCAAGCCCCCTTGGTACTTTTAGCTAACCATTTAGAAAATAAATGCTTATTGACCTTTGGAACAAACAAATCAAGATGCAATAGATATGAAACAATGAAATAAAATGCAAATAAAATGAGCATGATAGAAGGAAAGTATGCAAAATGTAAACTAGGGTTTTTGGAAGAAAAAAAATTCCCTCAAGCCCTAGTTGACCAATTTTGCACCCTGTAAGGGGCGAGCATGAATTTTACTTGCCAAATTCACACCCTATATAGACCAAATATGAATTTGGTTCAAAGCATTTTTTGGTTTACAAAACATCAAAAGATGTGATGCAAAACAAGAAATTAGGCTTTTAAAAGACTAATAATACATAGAAAACCTAATTAGCTGATGGAGAAATCAAGGATCAATAATAAAGTTAAGGAAAAAACCAAAATGGTATACCTCTCTCATCATCAAGGCTCCTCCACTTGTTTAACAAGAGCAGATAATCCCAATAAGCATAAAATAATTACAAAGCATTCCAACACCAAAAGAGCACTTGAAAATCATTGAGAGTGAGATCAGAAATGAATAACATCAAAAATAGAAGATTCATGAGATGGGACAAAAGGGGATCCAATCCTCCTATTTATAGTAATTTTAGAGAGTTTCAAAAGTGAGAAAATGAAAGTTAACCTCAAGCAAGAGCTAGCATCACAAAGATCCGACGTGGAACAAGAATTTTGAGAGAAAAATCCTAAGATTACCAAATTCATGCCCCGTACTTGGCGGGTGTGAATTTGGTATGCCAAATTTGCACCTCATAAGGGATGGGTGTGAATTTTGTAAGGCTAAGGTAAAAAGGTAAAACAAAGGGGGAAAAGGGTCTCAAACTTGTACTAAGCAATTTTGAGTGGCTTCCTAAGGATCTAAATAAAAAATGACTCTTTTTGATGGGTCGATTTTTCATGTCTACAGTAGAAGGATAAAAAAAGAATGATAGAATCAATGGAATGGATATTTGGCACATATCCCAAGTTCTAGTTAGGAAAATATTTGCTTTTAATTTTTTGCTTTACCTTTTGTATTTAATTTTATCCATTTTTACTTATATTTTTTTCTTTATTTTTTTAATTTGTAATTCTCTTGAAAACATAACTCCAAACAGAACATAGAAGCATAAGTGCACTTTGAAATTGTAATTTGCTTGATTACATGAAGAAGTATACTCAACCACATGAAAAGTTAGGTTTGTAAGCCAAAATATGACATGTCCTTCAAGTGAACTTGTTAAGATCCTGCTGTAAAATAAACTCAAATAACACACTCTCACACAATTGCTTGGAAATAACTCACATAAACATCACATTAATATAACAGAAATTTGCATAAAGAACAATCTCACAATAGAACTGAATCACAGGCCTCTTCGAGGGGGCAACCTCCTTCAATACTTCATTAATTTTGCAAAATATGGTTACATTGGTGCCTTTTTGGGTATTTAAGGAGTTTCCTTCCAAGGTTGGCTTACATGCAAAATGCCACCTAGATTACATGCATAATGCCACCCGAATTACATGCATAGTGCCACTTTGAATTACATGCACAATGCCACTCGAATTACATGCACAATGCCACTCGAATTACATGCACAATGCCACATGAATTACATGCACAATGCCACCTATCTACCATGTGTTACATAAAAAGGGTGCCATTTGTCATAGGCACTACCTAAGCTAAAACTTAGAACATTACAAAATATTAATCATGGGTACTACCCACGTTCACTAGGAATTATTACAAAAGGGGAGTTATTACATTAAGGGTTAGGATGAGATCCTAACATGCCCTTCTCCTTAAAGGAGCTTTGTCCTCAAAGCTGAAAATGAGGAAACTGTTGCTGGATTTGATGGAGAGACTCCCATGTAGCATCCTCAGGTTGAAGTCCATGCCACTGAACCAGGACCTCTGTGATGGTATGGTTGCACAGAGTGCGAGTTCGACGATCCAGCAGCTGTTCCGATGCAAGTAAGATGGAGCCTTCTTCATCCAATTCAGGGAGTGTTGATTGAACCTGTACCTTTGTGCCCACAACTTTCTTGAGAAGGGAAACATGAAAAACAGGGTGGATCTTGGAAGTGGGGGGAAGAGCCAATTTGTAAGTTGTTGGACCAATCCGTTGCAGAACCTGATAAGGACCATAGAATTTTGGAGCAATCTTCTGACACCTGCGGAGTTGTAGGGATGATTGTTTGTATGGCTGCAAGCGAAGGAAGACCATATCACCCACATCAAAACTACGCTTAGAACGATGCTGATCAGCTTGTTGGCGCATCCGATTCTGGGCCATGTTCAAATTTTGCTTGAGTTGGCGGAGGACCTCGGTGTGTTGACTCAGAGCATTGTCGACGGCCTGGACCTTGGAGCTGCCCGGAATGTAGGAGGAAGGCATGAGTGGAGGGCACCCGTAAACTGCCTCAAATGGTGTGAGTTTGGTGGCGGTATGATAGGAAGTGTTGTACCACCATTCAGCCAAAGAAAGCCATTTTGCCCAATGAGTAGGATGATCGGAGGCAAAGTAGCGAAGGTAGGTTTCCAAGCATTTATTAACAACCTTTGTTTGACCATCCGTTTGCGAATGGTAGGCTGAACTCATTTTGAGCTGAGTCCCCTGCAACTTAAACAACTCTTGCCAAAAATTGCTAGTAAAGGTGGGATCATGATCAGATACAATGGAGGCGGGCATGCCATGAAGGTGAAATATGGAGTCAAGAAAAGTTTGGGCAATAGTGGATGTTGTGTAAGGATGGGTTAGGGCACAAAAGTGAGCATACTTTGAAAGGCGGTCCACTACCACAAAAATAATAGACTTGCCTCCAGATTTAGGTAGCCCTTCTATGAAGTCCATGGAGATGTCAGTCCACACCTGATCTGGTATTGGCAATGGTTGAAGAGTGCCTGGGGAGCACACTGTTTCTCCTTTCATCCGTTGACAAGTGTCGCAATCCGCTACAAAAGAGCGAATGTCCTGTTTCATGCCTTTCCAAAAGAAGGTGCGCTTGAGTCGTTCATAAGTTTTTAGGAACCCTGAATGGCCAGCAGATGGAGTAGCATGTGATTCCTTCATGAGGAGTTCTCGAAGTGTGGACTTAGGAGGAAGAACCAGACGTTGATGGTAACGCAGATCTTGGCCATCCCAACTATATCTTGGTGTAGACTCTGGATCATCCCTAAGTGAAGCAACCAGGTCTTTCAAATCTGCATCCTGAAGTATTTCCTGACGTAAGGGCTCAATCCATTAGGGCAATGGTGCAGAGATGGCACACAGCATACTAAGGGCCTCAAATTGGCGAGAGAGAGCATCTGCCACAAGATTTTCCTTCCCTTTTTTGTACGTGATGTCATAATCATAGCCCATGAGTTTTGATACCCACTTTTGTTGCTCGGGAGTGGAAACTCGTTGTTCTAGAAAGTATTTAAGGCTCTGGTGGTCAGTTTTGATGGAGAAATGGCGCCCAATGAGGTAAGGCCGCCAATGTAGGACTGCATGCAATATTGCCAACATTTCCTTAGCATATGTGGATTTTCCCAGATTGCGATCAGATAGGGCTTTGCTGGTAAAAGCCAAAGGGCGTCCTTCTTGCATCAATACTGCCCCAATACCATGACCAGAAGCGTCACTTTCAATGACAATTTTTTTTGAGAAGTCTGGCATGGCTAAAATCGGAGTGGTGGTCATGGCATGTTTGAGGTCCAGGAATGCTTGCTCAGTCGGCCTTGTCCACATAAAAGAATACTTCTTCAACATGGAGGTGAGGGGGGCGGCTATCTTTCCATAATTGCAGACAAATTTACGGTAATATCTTATAAGCCCTAAAAATCCTCGAAGTCCCTTGAGTGTGCGAGGTTTTGGCCATTCTTGGACTGCTTGGATTTTCTTAGGGTCAACCTTGACACCATCCTTTGAGACAATGTGTCCCAGATATTCTACTTCAGTCAAACCAAAGGAGCACTTGGACCTTTTTGCAAACAATTTATGGTCGGCCAGTAGTTGGAGAGTTTGATCTACATGATTGAGATGCTCTTCCCATGTGTGACTGTAAATCAAGATGTCATCGAAGAACACAAGGATGAACTTTCGCAAGAAGGGGCGAAAGATGTTGTTCATCAGGCTTTGGAATGTGGAAGGAGCATTTGTGAGACCAAATGGCATTACCAAGAATTCATAATGACCTTCATGAGTGCGAAAAGCAGTTTTAGGAATATCTTCATCCCTAAGCCGGATCTGATGGTACCCAGAGCGAAGGTCTAGCTTGGTGAAGTACATGGTCCCATGTAATTCATCTAGTAATTCATCAACCACGAGGGATAGGAAATTTATCCTTGACCGTTATCTTGTTGAGCTCTCGGTAGTCAATACACAATCGCCAAGAGCCATCCTTCTTGAGGACCGATGAAGACTGGTGCAGAGTAGGGACTACTACTAGGCCGAATGACACCCGCCTTGAGTAATTCCTGTATCATCTTCTCAATCTCTGACTTCATGGCATGGGGGTATCTGTACGGGCGAATATTGGGAGGTGTACTATCTAGCAATAATGGGATGGCATGGTCATGAGAGCGATGTGGTGGTAGTGTGATTGGTTCTGAAAATATGGCCTCATGTTTGTGGAGAACCTGTTGCATGTCTGGTGGAATTTCACCCATTGGGGATGTGGATGGTTGGATGGAGAATAGTTGTGCAATGACCCCACATGATGATTTCTTTAGCAATTTCTCCATGCCGTTTGAACTGATAATTTGAGGTGTTCCTGCTGGGGAGCCCTTGATGATGTGTGTTTGGCCATTCTGGGAGAACTGCATCCAAAGTTCAGCAAAGTTCCAACTGATAGTGCCCAGTGTACTCAACCATTGAGATCCCAAAACAATATCACATCCACCCAACTGGAGGGCAAACATGTCTTGCTTGAGTGCATAGTCCCCTATCTGGATTTTAACATTGCGACACTTTCCCTTACAAGGTAAGGTTCCCCCGTTGGCTACCATGACCTCAAAGGAGTTACAAGTGTGGATATAGCAATTTGCCCGCTGAGCAACTCTAGGGTCAATAAAGTTGTGTGTTCTTCCCGAGTCCAAAAGGATGGAAAGACGTTGGCCCTTGAAAAATCCTGTAACCTTCATGGTTTGAGGGGTAGTAATGCTGCAAGGGCATGGACTGTAATTGCTTGTTTCAGGTTCCTGTTTCACTTCTTCTTGTGGAGGAGGTGTTTCTGGAGGGTCCTCATCCTTATCACTCTCATCAGAGGTATCAGGTTCTTCAACATCGATCAGGAACAATTTTTTGTGTGCGCACTTATGCCCTTTGAAAAAAATTTCATCACAATTATAGCATAATCCTTGGGCACGACGTGCATCCATCTCTTCGGTGGTGAGGCGCTTTGGTGCAGCAAGTTTATTATCAACTAGGTTTTGGGCTCTAGGAGGAAATGAAGGTCTATTTTGCAAAAACTTTGATGGGCGTCTTTGGGCAGAGAGTTTAGATTCGGCCAGACGGGCCAAACTGATAGCTTCCATCATAGTTCATGGTTTCAACATTTTGACTTCTGCTTGGAGTTCCATCTTCAACCCACTAATATAAAAACTCTGGAAGAACCCTTCACTCAATCCTCTTGTTCGATTGGCAAATTTTTCAAATTGAGCTTGGTACTCTCGAACTGACCCTGTTTGTTGTAGTTTGGATAAGGCTCCTGTGAAGTCCTCAAACTCACTAGGACCAAATCAAGTGAGTATTTGGGATTCAAAATCCTCCCAAGAGATATTTGGGTAGGTAATACGCAACTATTGAAACCAATGTAGAGCCTCAGATTCCAAGTTAAAGGAAGCCATCTGGACTCGATGAAATACTGGTACATTATGAAGTCGAAAGAATTGGTCAACCCTACATAGCCACCCATCAACATCCTTCCCACTGAATTTGGGAAAGTCCAACTTGGGCATTCTGAAGGGTGTATCATGGTCACGATTCCTTGTAGAACTCTCAGCTTGGTATTCTGATCTGGGTGGTTCTCTTCTCAGTTTGTTGTCCACTTCAGTCAATGCTTCTTCTAAGCGATTGCTAGTGGCCTCATGCTCTAGGCGAAGACCTTGGACTTCTTCCCTTATGGAGTGAAAAGTCGAGTTCAAGTTCTCAATGGCTTTTGTTAGGGAATCCAAGTGTTCTAGTTCTTTCTGGTGTCCACGAGTACCCTGGGCCATTTTTTGACCTTTTGTGACCAGTTACTAAAAATAGAATTGAATTTTTTTGACTTACTATTTTTAGTAAGTGCCCAAAAAAGTGCTTGGGTGCTATATATCAAAATGATCAGCAGGAGGAGGTGGTCACAATGAGCTATATCTCTTAACACTACTTTTTTTTTTTTTTTCTCCTGTTTTGCTGAGTCTAACGGTGTTTACAGATTCTGATTCTGAGCTACTGAGCAAAATTTGGGTACTGGAGCACTATCTAAAACTGGCCGTGTTCCACACTCAAGATTCTCTGTATTTTGTAGGTGACTGATATGACAGTTCTGTTCTGACTCTGAAGACTGTGAATTCTACCCTGACTGTGCTGACCTCTCCGACTCTGATCGACTCGATCGTGGATCGCCACTTGTAAATTTGACTGTTACTCTCCAGAATTTCAACTTAAGTGTCACCCTCATGGCTTATCCCGAATGCATGTCCCTTCTGTTATTTTTTTGGTAGAGGACTCCTTTCTCATATGCTCACTTTTGAAATGCAGGTTTACAAATGGGGGTGTTTGGATTCTTATTTTGATTTTTATTTTTGCATTTTTTACAGGTTGCAGTTTTAACAGAACCAGGGAATGCTAAGTATAGGAGTATGTACCACCCATAGGCCCTCTAATATACCGACAGTGACGAACAATAGTGCTCGGACCAATATTTCAGGCCACTACTCAAGGAGGATTCCACACATACCCTTGAGCACACTACCCGCCTCTCTAACAATATGGGAGGGTAATCGTCCAGGATGCTGTGTCCCGTAGACTATGAGTAATACAAGGCCGAAGAGCTTCCTAATGGCTAAAAGTTTGTTTAATCCTAGATGGTCTCCCGATATACCTAAAGATACGTGGGAGCTCAAGTCCGTGCACGAGTTCATCGTCTGAGGCCTGGGTATTGGAGCCTGATCGCCCCTCACTTCACTAGACGCTTTATGGGCTATCTAGCTTAGCCAATAACGACAGATCCTTTGCAATATTTTAAAACCCCCGGTACAGAGTTTCTACCTACTCAACTAATAATATATTTTTTTGTTTTTGGTCTGAAAAAAAAAAAAAACACTGTATTTTTTTTTTGGATTTTTTTAATAAGGAAAAATAGAATGGAAAAAACACACGGAATTTATACCTAACAGGCGGATTGGATGGCAAGAATCATTGCAGTTGCAGTAGAACTTGGCCCTGGAAAGCGCTCTGATACCACTTGTTAAGATCCTGCTATAAAATAAACTCAAATAACACACTCTCACACAATTGCTTGGAAATAACTCACATAAACATCACATTAATATAACAGAAATTTGCATAAAGAACAATCTCACAATAGAACTGAATCGCAGGCCTCTTCAAGGGGGCAACCTCCTTCAATACTTCATTAATTTTGCAAAATATGGTTACATTGGTGCCTTTTTGGGTATTTAAGGAGTTTCCTTCCAAGGTTGGCTTACATGCAAAATGCCACCTGGATTACATGCATAATGCCACCCGAATTACATGCATAGTGCCACTTTGAATTACATGCACAATGCCACTCGAATTACATGCACAATGCCACTCGAATTACATGCACAATGCCACACGAATTACATGCACAATGCCACCTATCTACCATGTGTTACATAAAAAGGGTGCCATTTGTCATAGGCACTACCTAAGCTAAAACTTAGAACATTACAAAATATTAATCATGGGTACTACCCACGTTCACTAGGAATTATTACAAAAGGGGAGTTATTACATTAAGGGTTAGGATGAGATCCTAACAGAACTATATAGCTTTGCATCTATAAATGTGATAAATCAAAAGAGATATGGAAGGATTAAATCCAATGCTTGGTGAATTAATAATACTAGTTGTTAGGAATCCAAGAATTCTCACTCATCCTTACATGGATAAATGCCCATCAAGAAAACTTCATTGCGTGGATTAATAGAGGTATCTAGAAGAAACAGTACTTTGATTTACAAATTCCTTGATCTTTCTTTGTTTATTTATTCCATTATTTTGTGAATCCATATAATATATTTTCCATAATATCATGTGCAAAGAACACCTCAATGTAAATGCTCCAATGATCCAATTTGGATGCTCATAGGTACAAGAATACTCAAAAAACTCTACAAAGGATAAAAAATGCATCATATTTATATAGAATTATGGTGACTTCTTAAATTGGGAGCTAAGGATTTAAGTATAATGATAATGACCCTTTAGACTTGGGCATACAAATAAAAGATGATGTAAAGGGATGTGATGCCTTTTATACTTCATAAATGAAAAAAAGGTAAGTAGTCATGTGTTGCCTTTCCACATGGGTTTTCTCTCTCTTTCCTTGTCCACTACTATTATATAGGTGTATGTATATATACATATATGGAGATAGAGAGAGAGATATACCTCATTATTTATTTTCATAGTGACTTTCTCTTATTTTTTTGAATGGTAAATATTATTTATTTTCTCATTTTATAGGTCTAAGTAATAAGGGAGCTACATCAATGACCCCTCATACTAGTTCCACAACCAATATGAGACTGATGCAATTGCTTTAGAGGGTTAGCCTATTCATAGTAGTAATCCTCAATAGATTTGCATTGCCAACCACCAAAACCAGTCTTATAGCCACTATGGGGTGGTGCAGTCACATCAAATGCAAGATAGTAAGATAATATTTGCACATATTTTTTATAGGAAATGGACATCCTATGGAAAATACAAACATATGATATGATAATATTTTGATTATTTAAAGTATGAGATGACTAGGGCATAGAATTGAAATTTTAATTTTTCTTTGAATTTTCTTTTACAAGTAGAGATCATGACTTTGTACAATAGAAGTAAAAGATTCATATGTTCATATTACACCTTAGCAATACTTTAAAATAGTTTATAAATTATGGAATTAAGGAAGTTAGGTATGGAGGAATAAATTTTTGTATAGTATAATGATATGAAAAAACCACTTGGAGACTGATTTGTAATCATGAACTCTTTCTTAGAAGGTCAAAATATGGATGGAAAAGAGAGACAAAGTGAAAATATAGAAATGAGAAGACAAAATATGGAATCTATACTATGTTAACCCTTCAAAAGAGAAAGGATAGGTATGGTCCTATGGGTGAAAATAAGCATAAAAGCACTTAAGGAACATGAAATTGATGGGCTCCTCCAATTCCTCTTGAGTGAGTGTTTGGAGATTAAAATTTATGGTTACATAAACTTCAAAAATGATATAAGGACCATGGCATCTATTGAAAAACTCACCTTTCTTATCATGGTTGTTGCTAAATCCTAGTAATTGATCACTAGTCTAGAATTCTCTTGATTTTTTTTTTATTATATTATCTTACAAACTTTTGTTTATATGTTATATTGTGCTCAAAGGCATACAATCCATTATCATCAAGTAGTGCTAATTGATGCAATCTTATTTATCTATAGTTCTCTTCACCTATGATTTTATTGAAAGACACCTAAAGAGAAAGAATTTGAACTTCTAAAGGTAAGATAACTTTATAAACATATACAAGTAATAAATGGGTGCCCCCATGGCAATTTTATAGCTAGTGTGATAATATCACAAATATGGATACTTTTTTTTTGGTAGATTATATTAAAAATGGGTTTTTATCAAGGATCCCAAAACTTGATTACATTGAAACCAGATTACATCAAAATAAGACACCCAAGGAAATACATCAATACAGGCTTGAGGATAGCCAAAAGTAACAAGATCAGGAAAGCACCAGAGGAACTGATTAAGGAACCTGTAAAGGAAGCAGAAATAGAAAAAAACCAGGAAAACTATAAAGGAAAATCGTGCAGGAACAAAAATCCCGTCAGAATAACGAAATTGAAACTACAGGTTCCAAATAATAATTTTGAATCTTTCCAAAGGTAGGAAAAAGACCCAAACCACCCCAACATCTAGAAACCACCCTTGGTAAACCAGGACCCAAAATAAAAACTACTTTCCATGTAGGGGAGCATCAAACTAAAATAGAAAACCCACCTAAAACAAAAATGTGGAGAAGACCCTTAGAGAAACTATAGATCCCACAAAAATAGGGATGTGAAACACCCAGGGATGGCAAAGAATCACGAAAACTAGAAAAAACCAATCCCTAGAATGCCTGAAAGATGATGCAGCATAAAGAGAAATTCCACAGGCGATGAAATCCTTATGCAATGGAACTTCAGTTTGAAATATGGTGCAGCAAAAAAAGGAATTCTATAGGCGATGAATTCCTCATGCAATGGAAAAATATCCTGAAATATAGTGCAAAAGTGGTTCAACAACAAGAGGAACTTCCCAAGCCACAAAGTCCTCAAGCATAAAAAAGCAAGTCTTCAAAAACATCAACCCAAAGGAGGAAACAGTAGTAGCAGAACATCACTTCTAAAGGAAAATATGGGAAAGTTCCTCAGGAACCCAAAAGGAAGGAGTCATGAGGAAGCACGGTTATAGACATTAGAGCCCAAACCAAAAGAAAGCAACCAGGCATCCTAGACAACCTTCAACACCACCAAAAAACAACTTCAAGGACATAGATGAGGAAGTCTTGCAAGGATTCAATAGCAAGAAAAACAAAGGCCCCCTTGAAAGCCATGAAAGGAACTGAAATCCCACTGGACCCACCACCTCAATACCAAAGAGAAGAGTCATAGTAGAAAGTACATGGGCCACTCCAAAAACCAAAAGGATGTTGTGCAAAACTTCTCATGAAGCCATAATTCCTCAAACCCAGCATTCCACAGCTGAAGATCCTCAAAGAGCAAATGTCAAGAAGACTTCCAAAAAAAACCTAAGAAAAAAGGATAAAACAAGGAAAAACCCTGAATGATCCAAAAAACCTAGGAAAAGTCCCAAGGAAGAACCTAAACCCATCCCAAAACCCAAACACCGAAGAAAAATGGCAAAACAATGGAGAAAAATAATGGAACAAAGATCTCCCCACCACAGGGTAAGGAAAGGGGAAGAATAGTGGAACAATGATCTCCCCACCAAAATATATCATATGCAACACCTTCCTACCATGGAGGATGGGAAAAGGAGGTTCTAGGGAAGTTGGGATAGGATCAAGAACCTGGGACAGGGTCGAGGAAGGGTTGCAGGAAAGTGGAACAAGACTTCCATAGGAAGTCTCCTGCAGAGCCCCATCCTTCGCCTTTGCAAATATGGAAACTTTATGTGCTAAAATTTATTATTTTCCATGATTATATTTTACATAATTTTGATATTTTACTTGTTCAATGCATTATAGGTTGTATAGTGAAAATAATTTATACTAGATATGATAATCTCACACAAGACTTTGAAATCATTTTTTTGAAGCACATGTTATTATTTGTGATGATAGTGTAAGGAATATAAAATACATATATTATATCCATAATGAAACAACTACTAGAAATAAAATAACAATTCAATAAGTGCAATCATATTCAATACCAAAAAAATCAATAATAAAGATAACAAATTCTAGATTCCAAACAAATAAAAATTCTAACACCTACAGAGGGCAAAGTCTTATAGCCACTTCGAGAGGAAAAAGTTTCATTTACATAGTAGAGATAATTTATATTACAAGTATAAATGATTATCTCAACTAAAACATAATTCATATATTTATAAAGTAAATTAAACAATAACCCTAACCCTAATGCTTAAGGGCCAACTAGTCTAATCCTAGGAACCAAACTCCTAATAATAAATATATGTAGCCTAGCTATATTGGGGTCATTTTTTTGGCTCCCCCATCAAAAATCTTTGTCCTCAGATCTGAAAATAAATGTAAAATGATCTTCTTCTTTTTTTTAAGCTAAAAACCCTTTGCGGGGCCGCCTTAGTCTGAGAGACCACGAACAGGGGGTTCTACACCGTCAAAGTCACCCAGGAGTCGCACCCGACCCTGCCCGTACCAACATTATCAATTGGATTTTGGATACCTAATTCAGCTTTTTGGTAGGGTGGAGATTTGAACTTGGGACCTCCCTTGAAGGATTGCCCTCTCCTCTCCAACTCACCTATAACACCTGGGTAAATGGAAAATGATCTCAAGCCAACACAACATATCTTTATTTGGAATATCCTACCATTTAATGAGGAACTCCTCTATCTAAGACTACAAATTATGGACTCAGGACTACAATATAAATTTGGATTGAAGAGTGATTTGTCCTTCTTCGTCGAGTACTAGAAGTTTCATTTTGGATTGTATTATTTTGATAATAACCTATTTAATACAATAAATACGAAAATAGTGTGGATGCACAAAGTCAATAGAAGCTCCAATTGATACGTCACTTCTTGAATTTGATGAAAAATCTTGTGGGGGTTGTAAAATTGAGGGTCCAACTTCTAACTAGACTTGATCTTCAAGGACAATTGCTTACAAAGTTGCTATAAATTATCACGTAGAGTGATGCATGTCTTGCTATTGCATCATGTGGTTTTGGGTCTAGGATAAATGATCTTTAAGGAGTTGTAGCACATATCAATGTTGTCATAAAAAATCATCCACCTTGTTCATATTGGAGGTAAAAATGGTATCAAGTGTTATACAACCATTCAACTAATGAAAGCTAGAAAATCTAGTAATATTATTTGTCTTGGGTAAAAAAACAAAGGTAAGTACCTAAACATTTTTCACAGTCTTTGTTTGGCCATTCAACTAAGAGTGATAAAAAGAGTGCATATTCAATTAACACTAAGAGTGAAAAAATCCTTATAAAAATTATTTGGTGAAACTAGCTCATGGTCATTAATAATGGACTTGGGCATACCATACAATTTGAAAATAAAATTGAGGAACATCTTGGTAACCTTACTACCTATGAAGGAATATTGTAGGGCGTAATAGTAGGTATAATTTGAAAGGAATTCCACCACCACCACAAAGATCACTATTTTTTCTTAGAATTGGGAAGAACCTCAATGAAATCCATGGGGATGTGCTTGCATTGGTGATAATTAATATGTAAATATGCAATAAACTAGGATATTTAACAATTTTCCCCTTTTTTTTGTTACCATACCTCATATTTGAACTTGAAATATCTTGACATCAAAATTTAATCATTTTGAAGAAAATGATTGGTTCATCCACTAGAAATTTTTAAGAAATAAGAATGTATAATTGGAGGAGATGCATGCAATTCCTACAAAACACTAGTCTTGAGGACTTGATATGGAGGAAGATAGATGTGGTCCTTATTGTGGAGAACCCCATTAGCATATTTGAACAAGAAAGGTGATGAAGATCCACCCTCTACACCATGATTGATTTGAATGATCTCTAGGTCAAATTGTCATTCCTCCTAGAATTATGAAAGTGTTATGTAAGTAAACTTTAGATGACACTAACAATAATTATGTACTCATGTTTGTGAGACAAAGCATCCACCACCATATTCTCCTTTCACTTTTTGTACTCAATATAAAAATTATAACCCAAGATATTTGGCATCCATTTGTTCTACTTAGGATAAGAGAGAGATTATTCTAGGAAATTTTGAAGGCTACTACAGCCAGTGTTGATAATGAAGTGTCATCCCAAACAATAAGACCTTAATTTTTCTGTGACATGCAAAATCGATAATATTTTCTTCTACAGAGTGGACAAAACCAAGTACTTTATAGATATTTGTTTGTTTGAAAAGAATAATGGGTGTCCATACTACATCAAAATAACTCCAATACCTATCTTGAAGCATCATATTCAATTATTAAAGGTTTTTTGAAATTGGGAGTAGCCAAAATAGAGATAATACACATAGCCTTCTTTTGGACATTGAAGGATTTGAAAGCTCCTTTAGACAAAAAAAGCATCATTCTTAGAGAGAGTGGTGATAAGGGCTACAATATTACCATAATTGCATATAAATTTATTATAATAGCCGATTAGACCTAAAAACCCATGAAGTTTCTTGAGGGATTTAGGCCTAGGTACATCTTGTGTGATTTTGATATTCTTAGGATCCACCTTGACCCCTTGAAATACTATATATCCCAAGTATTCTACCTCATGGACACCAAAAGAATGCTTGGACCTCTTGAAAAATATTCACTCCTTCTTTAAGAGGTGAAGGACTTGGTCAACATGAACTAAGTGAGCTTACCAACACTTCTAAACTAAGATATCATCAAATAAGACTAGAAAAAACTAATGGAGAAAAGGATGAAAGATAAAATTCATGAGGCTATGAAAAGTGGAAGGATCATTAGTAATACTAAAATGCATGACTAAGAACTCATGATGACCCTCATGCGTGTGGAAATAAGTCTTGGCAATATCCTCTTCTCTAACCCTAATTTAATGGAACTCAAAGTTTAAGTCAAGCTTAGTAAATTATTTAGCACAATGTAATTTATCAAACAAATTATCTATAATAAGGATAGAAAAATTATATTTGGTGTTGATTTTGTTGAGAGTTCAAAAATAAAGACACATGTACCAATATTTTTCCTTACATCATAGCATAACCACCAAGTAGGAATAACAAATGATGCTTGGACGGATAAGTTTTGCTCCATCATCTCCTAAAACAATTTCTCAAACTTAGAATTTTAAGTATAGGGGTATCTATAAGGATCAAAACTCAGAGGTTGACTTCTCAAAATTAGATGGATGTCATGATCTTGTGTGCACTTAGGAGGAAAATTCATGGGTTCCTCAAAATATTTTCCATTGCAATCAACAATAGTATACAAGTTTGAAGGAAAAGAAAGAAAGAGCAACTCAAAAGAGTGGACTTAGATGCAATTGACCTAGGCAAAGAATCCATCACCAAATTTCTTTAGGATATTTTCCATGTTATGGGATCTCATCACCTTGGAAGGATAAAATTGGATACCCTAGAGACAAATGACCTTGCTATTTTCCACTCATTTGACATGTAGTTTTTATAGATTAATAGTAACATCATTAAGCTATGAGAACAATTATTCTCCCAAGATGACATCTGCACTATGTAGATTCATGGAAAAAATATGACCAAACCAAGTTTAATCTTCCATCTAGATGTTAAACTTAGTCATACGACCCACAAGATAAGTTATAACTCCATTTGTAATAAAAAATAGGAATTTATGCTTGGTCATAGTATTGATATTCAATCCAAAAGACTTTATTATTTGTTCTTCATAAATTTATGTGTGATATCTAAATTTATCAACACATTGATGTGCTAATATTTGACGAATCATTTGGATTTGATGGTATGGTAACCCTAGTTCCATGATAGCAAACACAAATAGATCCATGGTATCAACCTTATGCTCAAAATGTGTTGCTTCAATTGATGACTCTTTCTACAAAGAATCAGGACCTTCATTCTCTCATAATGATACTTCCTTAGCTTTTACTAGGAAGTTAAGTTCTTCACAAGCCTAACCTCAAGGATGGCATGAATGACATTTGTAACAAATAATTCTTAGGGACACTCATCATTACAATTATTGAAGTAAGTTCATCAAGGATTGAAATTATGCAAAGGTTGGGGATAGTACATTTAGATATTTTTATCTACCACTAGAGCCACACATTTAGCCTCCTCAAGGGTGCATGGATCATGCATATTGACCTCCCACCTAATTTCATCGTTAAGGCCATCGTAATAGGCTAAGATCACCAACATTGGATCTAATTGATAGGCATAATTGAATAGTCTTATGAACTCTATGCTAAAATCCTCGATCGATCCTATTTTCTTGGTTTACATCAAATAGACTACACACAAGGTAGAAGATCACTTGTAAAACTTGTGAAGGAACAATGCTTTAAACTGTAGAGAAATGAGATATGCTTGTGTTAGTATATCTCTCATAACAACCATTGATGAGCATGGAATCCCAAGTTAGTAGAGGCCAATGTGACATGACCTTATTTAGACATGGTTTAGTTGAATGATGTTATCCATATTGGCTATCCAACCATGCGGATATTTACCCTCAAAGGTTGTGAGGTCAAGTGATATGAGCAATAATTGGCATGAACATGCATGAACAAAAAAGAACCACTGAGAGACACACTTTTCTCAATGAAAATCACACATCCAATATTATTCATGTCTAGTCTTATAAAGGAGTACAATGATGCTTTTTTTAGAAGAATAAGAAGGAAACTTCGACATAGAAGTTTCCTAGAATAACTAATTTAATATTTTATTCCTATAATAACTAATTTAATATTCTATTATAATAACTAATTAAATATTAAAAATCATAATAATATTCTACTATAATAACTAATCAAATATTATCTTGCATGAAGATAATATTAAATATTATCTTGCATGAAGATAGATACTAAGTCTTATCAATTCCTCCCTATTTAGTGGAAATTTTCCCCACTTTCATCGAAGAGGAGGAAAAGGCTACAAAAAATATGGCATAAATACCCCCTATACTTGGGTTATCCATGTATCCATATGACCAGCCATGTAGTGGTATTCCTACTCATGGTACCCATATATTGTTGTTGTTGTAAATAAGAATAAGATTGTCGCAGTGCTTGATGTTGTGGTTATGACTATGCTTGTAGTGAAAACTATTGTTGTGGCTTTTGTAGATGTTGTTGTTGTTGTTGTTGTTGAAGAGATATGGATCTCTGAAATTTGATATAAGGCAAAATATTGGTCTGCCCCATATATCCAATTTGTGGGGTCGCCTCCACCAAATTTTGGAAAATCCAGCTTTTTAGTATGAGGGAGGATTGATGTATGTGATTCCCCTATAAATTTTTATTGCGATGGTGTAGTGTTTTGTTGTCTGCTATGCATTAACATCAAGTTTTGGTGTACCAAGTCCATAGAGTAATTTGTAGCATCCAACTTGGTTGATAACTCTGTATTGGAATTATTGATCTTCATAGTTAGGTCTGCTATTCTTGCAGTGATCTTATCCTCTAAATTATCTTTCCAAATCGTCATTCCTTGCATCACTTCTTTCATTTCTTTTGAAACCTCTTTGGAGACCTCTTTCACAATATCCTTTGCCACTTCTTTCAAGACTTCTTTCGCAATATCCTTTTCATCCTTCTGCTATGGCAGGTTTATAATTTCCTAGTAAATTTATAGGTTATTGTATTTTTTGCACAATTTTGGTTACAATTTACCCACAATTTGTAAAACAACTTTTTGCAAAATTTGCAAAAAAATTGTTAATAGATTTTTTGTAAAAATTTGTCAATAGGTTTGCAAAATTTTGTTTTACAAATTTTTGTTCATTGGTGGTAGTGGAGTGGAGCCTAAGGTGGTAGCAAAGCGAAGGGAGCCAAGGCAGTAGCGGAGCAGAGAGGGTTCAATTCGACAGCTAAACGGATCTGAGGAGGTGACAGAGTAGAGAGGGGTCGAGGCAGCAGCTGAGCAGAGTCAAGGCAGCGACAAAGTGGAGAGGGGTTGAGGTGACAGTTGAGTGGAGATGAGGTGTCAGCAGAGCAGGGAGAGTCAAGTGACGACAGGGAAGGGGGTAGCTAGTAGGATTTAAACAAGAGTTAAAACCACTAACATTTCAACACTTGGTGGTAATGTACTGGATTTGGTCGCGCGAGGGCTTCATCCAGTGTGACCAAACTCACATTTCAAATAAAGCACATGACTTCTTTTAAACTCCCCACAACCTGTTTATGGGTAAATATGGGATATTGTTTTACGATGCACATTTTTAAACTTTACTTCCTGTAGATGTCTTCGACGTCGAAAACCTTTTTTGAGGCCAAAAAATTAAACTACCTTAGTTGCACTTTAATAAAATAAAATAAAAATTACCAATTCTTTTGGCTTAATTGGAAAACGCTGCGCATTTCGAAGACCTTCTCACAGCGATCAATGATTTAACAACTTGCTTATCTGATGGATGTCTGTGTTCAATGGATGCACTGCTACTAATTTTTGGAGGTTGCACTGAATGAAATTAATTTTGTTGCTTTGTATCGTCGAAGGTATGCCATAATTTGAACCAAAATAATTTAGTGGGTTATGTGTAATTCTTCACCGAAATGAATCCCTTTCTTGACGTATGCGAACAGGTTGTATAGCTTGACGTATGCAAATAGGTTGTAATCATTCGATAACATTTGTAGGCTTTGTACTCAAAGAATGATAAAAAGGAAGGAAAAAAAATTCCTTCAGGTTTTGGCTTTGATGCCAGATGTTATGCACCTAGCAATGTTAAGTAGTGATTATATAAATAAAATGCAGAATAGAATGGAAATAATCACTTTTAGTAAAGAATCACTGGTTTCATGTAAGGTAAAAACCCACAAGGTATATAAAATAAAATGATCTTGATGCCTTAGAGACATCCCTTGAGTGCTTATTTATATCTACCAAGAGTTATGAATGGTGAAAGGACATGTCGGTCCTTGAATTATAATAACACATAGTTAATATTTATTATTAATATTATGTTAGGAGTAGGATCTTAACATGCCACCCTCCTTAAAAAAATCTTTGTCCTCAAAGATAAAATTGTGGAAATTGTTGTTGAATATGATGGAGCATCTTCCATGTAGCATCTTTTGAAGGTAGACCTTTCCATTGAATCAATATTTTGGTGATGGTGTGATTGCGAAGGTGGTGCACGCAGTGGTCTAAGATAGCTTATGGTTCAACCATGAGGGCACCATTGTTTGAAAACTCTAGAAGTTGAGTTTGAGTAGTGATGTGAGTGCCTATTATGACCTTAAGACAAGAAACATGGAATACAAGATGGATTTTGGAGGATTCTGGTAACTCAAGCTTATATGCAACTGGTCCAATACGCTATAGAATTTTATAAGGGCCATAAAATTTAGGTGCTAACTTTTGAGACCCCTTGATTTTTAAAGAAGTTTTATGATATGGTTGAAGGTAAAGAAATACCATATCCCCTTCTTGGAAAACCCTCTCGATTCAATTTTGGTCCGCTTGTTGCTTCATGCGGTTTTGGGCGATGTGTAGATTGTCTTTCAAAGTGCAAATAATATTATCTCGAGTAACAAAAATCCCTCTCTATAGCTGACATCTTTGTATTTATTGGAAGGTAAGAGGTTAGGGATAGGGGTGATTGGCCATATAGTGCTTCAAAAGGGGTCATTTTAATGGTTGTGTGATATGTGGTATTATACCACCATTCAGCTAGTGGAAGTCATTTAACCCAGTGAAGGGGTTTTGTGGAAATAAAACATCGAAGATAAGTTTCTAATAATTTATTGACAACTTCAGTTTGACCGTCTGTTAGGGGGTGGTAAATGGAGCTCATTCGAAGTTGAGTACCTTGGACTTTAAATAATTCTTTCCAAAAATTACTATGACAGTGGGATCATAATCACTAATTATAGTCGAAGGCATGCCATGTGACTTAAAGATATTGTTAAGAAAATTTTGGGTAATAGTACTAGCGGTATAGAGGTGAGCTATTGGAAAAAAATGGGCGTATTTAGATAAATGATCTACCACCACTAGGATGGTTGTTTTTCCTGTAGACTTTGGAAGGCCTTCAATGAAATCTAATGAAATATCCACTCATGGTTTTGTTGGTATGGGAAGAGGTTGAATAAGACTTGGTGTCATCACTATTTCACCTTTATGTCTTTGGCATGTTTCACATTCATTGACGAATCTCTTGATATCATTTTTCATCCCTATACAATAAAAATATTTAGTCACTCTTTTGTAGGTTTTTAGAAATTCATAGTGTCATGTAGTAGGTGTAGTGTGTAGCTCATGTAGAAGCTTTGTACGATAAGCGAATGTGGGTGAGAGGACAAGACGTTCTTTGTAACGGAGTATGTTATCTTTCCAAGAGTAGTGAGGTTTTCTCATGGGGTTTTGTTGGAGATGTTGAATTATGGTATGTGTGGTAGGGTCCGCATACCATTCTTCCTTGACTTGTTCGATCCATTTAGGGATAGGGCAAGAAAGAACATGTAATTGTGAAGTTTCTTCGAAATTTCTAGAAAGTGCATCCGCAACCATGTTATCTTTACCTTTTTTGTATATGATTTCATAATCATAGCCTAGCAGTTTTATCACCCACTTTTATTGTTCTGGTGTGGTTATCCGTTGTTCCAAAAGGTATTTTAGACTATGGTGGTTGGTGCGGATAATGAAATATTTTGTGATAAGGTGTGGTCTCCAATGTTGAATAGCATGAACAATAGTTAAAATTTCTTTTTCATATGTGGAACGTGATAAATTCTTTTTTGAAAATGCTTTACTAGTGAAGGCTAAGGGTTTTTCATTTTGCATGAGCATGACTCTCATTCCCAATATTGAAGCATCACTTTCAATAATAAATGGTTTGGAAAAATTAGGCATGGCTAGGACAAGGATGGTACACATGGCATTTTTTAAGATCATGAAGGCTTCATTAGCTTTTGCAGACCATAAGAAAGCATTCTTCTTAAGTAGTGTCGTTAAGGGTGAAGCTATTTTGCCATAATACTTAAAAAAATTGCGATAATAGCTAGTTAGTCCTAAGAACCCACGCAACCATTTTAGTGTTTTTGAAATTGGCCAATTTTCCACACCTTCAATCTTACGAGGATCTACTTTAACTCCTTCCTTTGAGATAATATGTCTGAGGTATTCAAATTCTTACTTTTCAAAGGAGCATTTTGATCTCTTTGTGTATAATTGATTTTCCTCCAATATCTTGAGTGCTTGCTCTATATGTTTTAAGTTCTCTTCCCATGTTTTGTTTTAAATCAAAATATCGTCAAAGAAAAATAGAATAAACTTTCAAAGGAAAGGGTAAAATACCTTGTTCATAAGGCTTTGAAATGTGGAAGGAGCATTGGTGAGACCAAATGGCATCACCAAAAATTCATAATGCCCCTCGTGAGTGCAAAAATTTGTTTTGGGTATATCACTTTCTTTAACTTGAATTTGGTGGTAGCCAGATCATAAATTGAGTTTAGAAAAATATGCTGCTCCATTAAGTTCATCGAGTAATTCATTGATGACTAGAATAGAAAATTTTTCTTTGATCGTTATTTTTTTGAGGGTGCAAAAATCCACACATAGGCACCATGATCCATCCTTTTTTCTTACTAGTATGACTGAAGAAGAGTAGGGACTTCTACTAGGTTGAATGACCCCTGCCCTTAGTAGGTCTTGTACCAATTTTTCTATTTCTATATTTTGTAAATATGGGTATCGATAAGGTCTAATATTATGAGTTTGTTGTCCCAAAAGTAATTGAATGGCATGATCATGGCTTCATTGTGGAGGAAATCCTTATGGTTTGTTAAATAGTTTCTCATGTCTCTCTAGGAATTTTAGTAATTTAGGTACCTCTGGTTGTTCTTCATTAGTGGTTTACAAGAAAAATAGTTGGGAAACCATGCCTTTTCCTCCTTTGTGAATAATATTTTCTATTCTATGGGAACTTACAATTTGTGTAGGACCCATTTTTAACCCTTTAATTGTGTAAGTTTGGTCATTTTGTATGAATTGCATCCATAATTCTTCAAAGTCCCATTGAATTTTTCCAAGCGTTCGTAGCCATTGTACTCCCAAAATGATGTCACATCCTCCCAATGGTAGTACATACATATCTACTTTCATATTATAATCTTCCATAGTGAGTTTGATATTACAACATTTGCCTTTGCATGCAATTTTTTTACCATCGCCAATCATGACTTCGAAGTTATTACAAGGATATATAAAAAAATTATCTTATTTGGCCAACCTAGGATCTATAAAATTGTGAGTGTTACCAGTGTCTAATAGCACAATAGGGTTTTGTTTCTTAAAATACCCTTTAACCTTTATATTTTTTGGGGCCGAATATCCTGCGAGGGCATTAACGGATATTTTTGTTTTATCCTATTGATTTTCGTCTGGAGTATTCGTTATGACTTTAACTTCAATGTCATCCTCTTTTTTGGGGGTGCAATCAATTGTATCCAAAATATATAATTCTGGTGAAATGCATTTGTGATTGGGGGTGAATTTTTCATCACAATGGAAACAAAGACCCTTTTCTCATCTTTCTTTCATTTCCTCTTGGCTAATTAGTTTAATTGGCATGACTTTATTTAGTTTTTGGCTGGTGTAGGTGTTTGGTGGTTTTCCTTTTGAAACTCTCCCTATTCATTGTTGGTTATTGATCTTCTCTTCTATCATTTGTGCTAATGCCACTGCATGCATCATATCGATAGGATTTTGTATTTGTACTTCCAGTCGAATGTCTTCTTTAAGGCCACTGATGAAGCAACTTTGAAAGAATGATGAATCGAGACTTGATGTAAGGTTTGCCAACTCCTCAAATTATGCATGGTATTATCTTATGGTGGATGCTTGGAAAAGTTTGGTGAGGGCTCCTATGAAATCTTCAAATTTGTTAGGGAAAAATTACAACATTAGGTTTTTGTGAATTCGATTCATGTGGGAGTAGCTTTTGTTTTTCATACCATTGGTACCATTGTGTAGCAGTTTGTTCTAAGTGAAATGATGTGATACGAACTTTTTGGGTCTCCAGAATTTGATATAAGGTGAAATATTGGTCTGCCCTATATATCCAGTTTGTGGGATCACCTCCATCAAATTTTGGAAAATCCAGCTTTGTGGTACGAGGGAGTATTGATGTATGCATTCCCCCTATTAATTTTTATTGCGATGGTGTAGTGTTTTGTTTTCTGCTATGCATTAACATCAAGTTTTTGTGTACCAAGTCCATTGACTGATTTGTAGCATCCAACTTGGTTGATAAGTCTGTATTGGAATTGTTGATGCTCATAGTTAAGTTTTCTATTCTTGCAGTGATCTTATCCTCTAAATTATATTTCCAAATCATCATTCCTTGTATCACTTATTTCATTTCTTTTGAAACCTCTTTTGATACCTCTTTTGCAATATCCTTTGCCACTTCTTTCGATACTTCTTTCACAATATCCTTTGTCGTGTCTTGTGACCTTCATCCTTTTGGCATGGTAGGTTTATAATTTCCTGGTAAATTTGCTGGTTATTGTGTTTTTTGCATAATTTTGGTTAGAATTTACCCACAATTTGTAAAACATTTTTTTGCAAAATTTACAAAAAAATTGTCAATAGGTATTTTGTTGAAATTTGTCAATAGGTTTGCAAAAAAAAAAATTTACAATTTTTTGTTGGCTGGCGACAATGGAGCGAAGCCTGAGGTTGTGGTAGAGCAGAAATATCCAAGGCGACGATGGAGCAAATAGGGGTCAAACCGGTAGCTGATCAGAGCCGAGGTGGTGGCATAGTGGAAAGGGATCGAGGTGGAAATTGAGCGGAGCCAAGGCAACGATGGAGTGGAGAGGGGTCGGGCGGCAGCTGAGCAAAAATGAGGTTGCGGTAAAGTAGGGAAAGTTGAGCAACAGTAGGGAAGGGGGTAGCGAGTAGGAGTCAAACAAGATTCAATACCACTAACCTTCAAACACTTGGTGGTAATGTACTAGCTTTGGTCACGCGAGGGCTTCGTCTAGCGTGATCGAAGTTACATTTCAACTAAAGTGCATGACTTCTTTTAAACTCCCCACAACCTATTTATGGGTAAATGTGGGATATTATTTTGTGGGTCCCATTTTTAAACTTTACTTCCTGCCGCTATATCCGATGTTGGCAACCTTTTTCAGTGATAGGAAAATTAAACTACCTTAATTGCACATTAATAAAATAAATAAAAAATTACCGATTCTATTGGCTTAGTTGAAAAAATTTGTGCACGTCGAAGATCTTCTCACGGTGATCAACGATTTAATGGATTGCTTATCCGGTGGATGTCTGCATTCAATGGATGCACTGCTACTGGTTTTCGAAGGCTACAC
This sequence comes from Wollemia nobilis, assembly GCA_028583015.1. Lineage (NCBI taxonomy): Eukaryota > Viridiplantae > Streptophyta > Pinopsida > Araucariales > Araucariaceae > Wollemia > Wollemia nobilis. The sequence continues at coordinate 15,890,445 of JAQPPZ010000753.1, read as the reverse complement.
TAAACATAATTAATTTTGTTTCCTGTGCTTGGTTGTTGAATATCATCAGAGGCATGTTGCAATTTAAACTAGAAGAATTTAGTGGGTTATGTGTAATTCTTCATCAAAATGAATCCCTTGCTCAATGTATGTGAATAGGTTGTATAGCCCAACGTATGCGAACATGTTGTAATTTTTGGGTAGTGTCCATAGGCTTTGTACTCAGAGAACAAGAAAAAAGAAGGAAAAAAATTTCCCTCAGGACTTGGCTCTGATGCCAGATGTTATGCACCTAGTAATGTTAAGTAGTGATTATATAAATAAAATGCATAATAGAATGGAAATAATCACTTTTAGTAAAGAATCACTGGTTTCATGTAAGGTAAAAACCCACAAGGTATATAAAATAAAATGATCTTGATACCTTAGAGACATACCCTGAGTGCTTATTTGTATCTACCAAGAGTTATGAATGGTGAAAGGACATGTTGGTCCTTGAATTATAATAACACATATTTAATATTTATTATGATTATTATGTTAGGAGTAGGATCCTAACACCAAGGGTGTGGCATCACATTCAACTATATTATAGAAAGGCCCTGTAGCAAATGTGATTGTCCAAACCTTGTTATTGAGTGTAGAGGACCCCTATTCTTGTACCCAACCAAGATGATATGGATAAGGATGATCATATGTGAGGAGTTGAAGAGTAGGGACCAATTGTTCACTAACCAAATTCTTTTCACTTCCATTATCAATAGTCAATAGATCCATATTATTCTTGATTTGGCAATTTTGTGTAGAGATAGACTCTTGAGAGGCTTGATAGTAGTTCTTAATTAGGAGGACAAGCGCAGGATCAAGATTTGTAGGATTTTTTATTTCTATCATAGGCATGTCCTCTACATAATATATTTTTCTTACCACTCATTTTTGCCATCACACAATGTACCCCAATTTGGGGATCCACTCAAAATTTTGAAAGTTAATGTGAAATTTTGTTTGCATTGAGTGTTTTGTTGATTAGTCTATACCAAGAAATTTTACAATGTGGATTACAAAGTTTTGAAATTATAGGTCAAGGTTTTGAGATATTATGGTTGATTTTTAGTTTATGATGTCATAAAGAAGTCAATGACCATGTTACATTACCTATATTACATCATGACTATGTTATCACGGAATTAGAACATCTTGGCAATAATGGATATATCACTTGGCAAGATTTGAACCATGGTCTTCAAATCCCAAAAGTCAAAATGTTCATATGGTTAATAGGTCATAGAATATTTTTTTTATTTTGGGATAACCTAATATAAAGAGTTTTTCATGGCCCCTCATAATATGTCCCACTCAAAAAGAATAGTATACACCCTTTTTTGAGACATTGCTCAATAGTCTAAAATTTATGGAAAGGGGTATTTAACATGTTTGATAGATGCATAGTGATGAATGACGGAATTAAATAATGATAAAGTACTCTTAAAAGTGAGACGTTAAAGACAATATGGGATAATCTTCATTCCTTTGGGTTTCACAGACTTGGATGAATTTTTCAGTAATGCTATACATTGTTTAATATTTGGGGTTTCGTTTATAGTGACTAGAATTCAAGCTCTACGTTTATATATCATATAGATTTTTTATATTTATTTAAAAAAAAAAAAAAATGTGTTAATCCAATAGGGTTATAAAATCTATGGATATCTATGTCAATGTACGAATCGCTATGGACGTAATAGCTATTATATCATGGTACTGTATTAAGTCAAGCAGTGCACCCGTAAATTAGTCGGTGGTAGGCATGATACCATTCCTGGTATGGAACAAGGACATCATCTATGAGAAAGCAACCAAAAAGATAATTAATAGTGGTGGTAAATTTATATTTGGAGGCCCATGGATGCCCAAATTTCTCTTTGAAGTCATCACCTACACCTTGAACAACTTAGAGCATATTATGAAGAATGATTTTCCCTAACTTTCTCTAGGGATTCTATTTGAAAGAAGTGTTCTTCTCTATATTTGGTGATGGGTTGTTCATAGTAGACAGTGAGCTATGGAGGTTTCAAAGGAAGGCAGTGGGAATTTCCATGGGCAACGACATCTTTAGAGACTTTAGTTCAAGTATCTTACAAAAATTAGTCAAAAAAATTTTGATGCCCCTTCTCAAAGAAGCAAAATATAAGACATCTTCCCTTGACTTACAGGATGTCTTTCTTCGCTTCAATTTCGATAACATATGCAGCAGTGTATTGGAACGAGACTTTGGATCCCTGAGTCCTAGTTTCCCTCATATTTTCTTTTCCATGGTATTTGATGAAGCCCTTAAAGCATGTAGTTACTATCTCATAGTCCCCACATTTACGTAGAAGTTGATGAGATTGTTGAACATGGGATTTGAGAGAAATCTCAAGAGATCTTCCACAATGATATATAAATGTGCATCAGAGATGGTGAAATCTAGGATAAATGATATCAAATACATGGGTGGTGTTCTATGGGGGGATATCTTGTCCAACTTCATCAAGATGGAGGCAGAAGAAGGACGTTCTCCTTTTGAGAAATTGCTGCAAGATTTGGTGTTGAGCATTTTTTCATGGGTAGAGATATGTATTTTTTATCTCTTAGCTGGTTCATCTAGATTTTCAACATGCATCCATAAGTAGAGGAAAATATATTTTCTAAGCTCTCCACGATACCAAATTTCTCCCAAAACAAATATTTTGGGACGGAGGTAGTAAGAGGGTTGAATTATTTGCAGGCAAGTTTATTGGAAGTGGTAATGCTTTATCCATATGTTCCCATTATATTCCTCACCATGGTGGAAAATATTAATTTTATAATTAATATGTCATTAATCTGGTAATACAAGTGTTGAAGAGAATATAACCCGTTGTAGAAATAGTTATGAAACTGAACAACTAAAAATTTGAATTATAAATAGTCATTGAGACCTGAGGAGAAGAGGTCGGAGGCCATTTGGAGCAAGAATATTTTAGAAATTTTGGTTGTTCTTTGTTTTCAATGAGCATCTCCTCCTTGGTTGTTGGAAGTGAGAGTTTTATCCATTGTAATCACCTAATGCAAGGAAATCTGAGTATGTATTAATTACATATCTTTTGTTAATACAATGTATTGGAATTTTTTTGAATGAGATATACGCATGTTGATGGTGTTCTTATTTGAAATAATTTTGGTATATTATTTTATTCCCTTTATAATATTGCACCAACTTAATTTCAGATTGTGTGAAGGTTGATCAGGTTAAGATTGGTTAAATTCAGATCATTTGCTTCAACATATTCAGGATGAAATTCCAAAAATTATAGTGACCTATTTGTTTTTTTATTTTTCTTTTTCTAACCCTATCTTTTGATTTTCTTTAAAAATATGAATAAAATAGGAGTTGATTAATTAAATATTTCATTTCTGAAATTTAATTTTTGGTAAATTTTAGAATTGCAACAATTGTAATATTTTAATAATTCCAAAAATATTAAATTTTTGGTATAAAAACATAAAAATAAAAAAATAAAAAAATATAAAAGATCTTGTTGGTTATTGATATTCTGAAAGTAATCTTTGATATTAAATGTATATCTTGATAGTTTTATGAACAACAAAATTGAATTTTTGATAAAAAAATTAATTAAATTTACCCCTTGTAAACAATAATATGTTTTGCTTGAGTTATTCATCTGATTTTTACATTGCATATTTTGATAAGTATACAACCAAGTGAAATTAACCTTACCCAAACCTTGGGGAGATCAAGTATTTCCTTTCAAGAGAGGATATCTTGAATGAATCTTGATTGTGGGTATGTGTTTGTAACTGGACAAATATATTACTCAACACTACTCTTCTACAAGGAGGGTTTTCCCTTCTTTTTTCCTTTGGAGTACCCTACACTTAATGGAATGACCCCAACTTTTGTGGTATTTATAGAGCTATTTGCTACTATAAGAAGGGGAGGATGACAAATTGCGAAATTTTTATTGGCAACTGCTAATTATGGCAGGCTTAGAGGTTCCCTATTGGATTATTATTTTAAGGCCTAACTTATTTTTTGTAGTCATTGCAAGCTTAAAAGACTTATCTAAGGATTCAAATTCAAACATAGCCAACTCTTTATGAAGGATAGGGGAAAGACTTGAAATAAATTTAACAACCAATACCTCTTTTATATCTATAAAATTGAGCTTAACCTAGAGCTTTCTAAAGATATTGATATACTACTGAAATGATTTCCCTTGAGCTTGTATGAGTTGCATCTAGCGATCTAATATGTTATGAAGGTAGCTAGGGGGATAAAACAAAATCTTGAGTGCTACTTGGATTTCCTCCTATGGAATGATCTCTTATGATTTTTATACAATCATGGTCTAATGTTTTTACCACTATTCTAGGGCTAAATATGATATATAGAATTCAACCATTTGGATATTTTGATCGTTAGTCAAATTGGGCCTAGTTTTAAAATATACCTCAAGGCTATGCAACCAAGAGTCCAACTTCTCATTGTCAAAGCTTCCATAAAATTTTAGAATGGAAACCTTCATTTCTAGTTGGAAGCCTTGGGTTTGAGCCACATGCATGTTGGTTGGAGTGCATTGGAGCATTGCTTGAAATGTTGCCATAAGATCTTGCATGACATGATTTTGGCTCTCTACTTGAATTTATAAAAAAAATTGGAGTATTACTCATATTCATTAATATTTTATAAGTCTAATCATGATGGGTATCCCACTTAGGAGCCATTTGAAAAGGTATGAGCAAATTTATTTTAGGTTTTGAAGCAGGAAACCTTCTCGAGGGCATAATTTTTTATCCAAAACTCTTATTTTAAAATTTATTTTTTGAAATTGACTAGCTTGACAAGACAAATGCATTAAACTTATTAAATATTGGTTTGTTGCTTGTTAAAACCCTTAGAAAATATTTAAATTAAGCTCCATTTTTTTTTAAGTGTGATACCTAAGAAAAAGAAAATAGAGATATAACAAGGGTAATATGCAGAAACCCTTAAAGGAGGTTATATCTTTAGCAAATTGATATGAGGGATTTGGTAAATATTGTGTCAAAATATTTTAGAATACCAAATCCAAGGCCATGATAGCTTGATTTTTATACCAGTTGATATGAGCAACAATTGACATAAACATGCATAAATAGAAAATAAACACTAAGAGAGAGATTTTTCTCAATGAAGATAATGGATAAATCAAGTTTAAGAAAAGAAAATTAAAATGGATAAATCACAATATTATAGAATAAAATGCATCATAATATGGAGCCTAAATTTTTCTTGACAAAAAATACTCAGATGATAGGAAGAAGATCTATTATATGAGAGTCTAGAATGGTTCACACACCCTTTTGCCACTTTTTTACACTATTATATGCTTTAGTTTTTTTGGGGTTTCACTAGGGTTTTTTGTGGTATGATAAATATATGTAACTTATTATGCTTTGGTTTTGTTGAAGTATCATTAGGAATTTTTTGTTTTTATGTGGATGTATGAAACTTTTTTGTAAACAGGTTTTGGGGACCCTATTCAAAAAACCCACCCCTTTATTTACCTAATAAAAAAAATCAATGCTTTAATACTACTTATAACAAAAAACTACTAGAAATACAACAACAATAATAATTCAATAATGGGAAAAATTAAACATCCACAAGAAAATTAAATTAGATTTAATACCAAAAAATCAATAATGCAAGTAGTAGTGTAGATTCCAAATCAGTACAAATCCTAGCCATTTAGAGAGAGAAAAGTCTCTTGGTCACTTAGAGAGGATAATTTCTTATATGCACAACCAAGGTAAGTTAGATTATGAGTATTAATAATGATATCAACTAAAACATAACTCCTTTGTTTATAGACTAAATCAAATCATAACCCTAACCCTAATGCTCATGGGTCGATTAACCTAATCCTAGGACCTAAACTAGCAATAATAAAGATAGGCAATATGGCTGTAATGAATTTGTTACATTGTGATGATTGATTAATCTAGCATGGCTTCAACCCATATAGAAACAAAGGGTATGGCTTCAACCCACTTAGTAAAATATTATGTGGTAGTAATTATGAATTTGTGACCATTGTATGACAAGAGTGATATTTTCTAATAAGGTCAAGTTCCTATACATAAAAAGCCCAAAATGCATCTATATAAGTCACTGTATAGAATCATGTACAAGATTTTCATTTTGTTAGCAAGGATCACATTAAGACACAAATTTATGAGAATAAATTTCCATTATAGGCCAATAGTATCCCACCCTGAGAATCTTGTGAGAAGTAGAACATCCACTAAAGTGTCCCCCACAAGTTCCAAAATAGTATTCATATAAGGTAGTAGGCATTTTATCTTTAATTAGGAATCTAAGAAAGGTACTATCATAACTCTTATAGTAAAGGGTATCTCCTAATATGACATGCTTAATAACTTTCTTGTGAATGTGAGTTCTTTCTTTGGTACTAATTTCTTTGGGGTAGGTTTGAGACTCAAGGTATTGAATGATGTCTTTCTACCTCCAACAAGCCTTATGAAACTCAATGTTATTAAATTCAAATATGTAAATGATATCTACCTCAAACTAGGGATTATGAGTGATAGACTTATGTATAACTTTGAAGGTGAAACTATTGTTGTCATCAATATATTTATAAGGATTAAATGATTTGATAGATGAGGTCAAGGAATAAATAAATTGATTCTTTAGTTTAGGCATATGTTCAATCGAAAAGGACTCAAGATTGATCAATTTCCTATAAGATATCATGATAATTTTTTAGGAACTCATTCTTAACTTGATATTCACTTTTGACTTTGTGGACAATTAGTTTGTGAATCTCCAATGATATGGATATGTTTTGCACCTAAATTTTTGACCGCTATGAGTCCTAATATAAGGCCTTCATTATACAACAACATTATTTGTATAATAAAAATTGACTTGAGTATAAAGAGGGATTAAGCATATATTGTGGAATCACATGTATATCCCATTTCCTACCCTGATTTGGTTTGTATACCCATCAAAATTAAGAATGCATGTGCCAAGATATAAAATAATTTCCTCTTACGGTTCCTCTAACTCACTCTCCTCATTGGGATCCCTAGGATCTTTAGGTTTAGATATTTTAGTCTTAGTATTTTTGATTTTGTCTTCTAAATCTATTTTGATGTCACTAACATATAATTTAGAGTAACTATAAAAGGATTTAGGGAGAGAAATAGATTTGAGTAAGGATGTTGATGCTAATTGGTCAACTATGACTTAACCCTTGACTAGTTTCGATCTTATTAATATTAGGTCATATTCATGAACATGTTGGACTCATTTAAATATTCATCCCAACATATAAGTCTTTTGAATCAAATAATGCAAAGGAATTGACCTAATAACCACACAAGGAGTTTGATATAGCATGTGATGTCTTATATTTTGGGTTGTAAAGTAAATGACAAGGCAATTATGTTTAATTGAGGTATATATATTTTCTATGTCTAATAATATTCTACTAATGTAGTAAATGGTATATTGTACACCCTTATTATATTCTTTGACCAAAATTACCTAAGGTGACTTTCATGGAATAAGTGTATAAAATCAAGAATTTATGTTGCATAGGAGGCATGAGGGTGGAATTTTGAAGTAGTAGTTGTTTTATTTCATAAAAAACATCTTGGAATTCCTTATTCCATTCAATTTTAGCACCTATTTTGAATGTCTTAGTGATAGAATAAGTCTTGTGAGCAAATTTAGACATGAATCTACTTATGACATTCAATCATACAAAAAATAAATAATCTCCTTGATTGTAGTGGTGTGGAATTTCAATTATGTATTTAATTTTTAAAGAATAAATATCAATGATAATTTTTAAATCTATATTTAACCTAAAATTTTTCCCCTTGAGATATCAAAAACATACCTAAGTAGACTAAGTAAAATATTAAACTTGTCAATTTGTGCAAAGATGTCTTTCAAAACTCTAGGATTATTTTCTTCATTTTTCCCCTAGAAGATCATATACATAGGACTACATATTTTCATGAATCATATCATGAAAAATAAATATCATAGATCATAACAACATAGCAATAGGTGCCTCACTTCAGAATGAAAGTCATCTTGTGTTGATATTTGAGAGCAGTCCTAATTTAGCTATAGCTAAAAATATGTCCATAAGGGAAATATCTCAAATATTATGGTAGATTCAACAACTTGGACAATGGAAGGCAATGAAAATTATCCTTAGGACAAGATCTGTTGACATATTTAATACATGCTCTAAATTCTTTTATCTCCTTTTTGTTGATGGGGACAACAATAGAAACATGATCAGTAGAGTCAATAGGCTTGATAAATATTGCTTTCAAGATATTTTTCACCTTTGGATTAACTTGCTTATTATAGAAGAGGATTCTCTAGTTTGTTGTTGTATGGGTTTAACATTTAAATAAGTAACAATGATATGCACTATAATTTTACAGTCAATTATGGACATAAAATCATAGCTTTATGCGAGAATGTGATTGTATTTGGTAATGACATTAGTGTATTCTTCAATATCCTAGGGAGTCGATTCTTTGTCTAGCATGATCATTCTAGGATCATCTTGGTTTCCAATATTGATTTGCATAGTCTCGTCAACTAGAATATTGTTCCCATATTAATAGAGATAAGGTGCATTGAGATTTTTTTAATTTAAAAATCATCTATTTATAAGCCTTTGGATATCATGATGGTAGTTAATATGAAGAACACAAGCTTATATTGAGAGGGGGGTGAACAGTATAAGACCACTTTTTACTTTCTTTGCAAACCAATATCAATTAATGTCCTTAATTGCAATAACCAAATATAGCAGTGTGCATTAATAACTCAGATAGTAATAGTAAGCAAGAGCACAAGTCACCACACACAATTGAGACACAAGATTTAACATGGTTCCCCCAATGTGAGGTACTCCACAAGATAATATCCTTATAATATTTCACATAGAAATAAGGATACTTATCCAATTCAATGATTTCTTTGATCTGCTCAAAGTTAGGCAATAACAAGCTCACACAGAACTTGTCAAAAACTGCATAACAAGCTCACATAGAACTTGTCCAAAACTGCTCAACAAGCTCACACAGAACTTCTCCAAATTTCTTTGATCTGCTCAAAGCTAGGCAATAACAAATTCACACAAAACTTATCCAAATATGCATAACAAGCTCACATAGAACTTGTTCAAAACTGTTCAAAAATCTCACCAAGAACTTGTCCAAATCTGCTCTAGCAAGCTCACCAAGAACTTGCTCAAATCTGCTCCAACAAGCTCACTAATAACTTGTCCAAATATTCTCTAGCAAGATCACAAAGAACTTGCTCAAATTTGCTCCAACAAAATCACTAAGAACTTGTCCAAATCTGCTCTAACAAGCTCACCAAGAACTTGCTCAAATCTACTCCAACAAGCTCACTAAGAACTTGCTCAAATCTGCTCCAACAAGCTCACTAAGAACTTGCTCAAATATGCTCAAAAAGCTCACCAAGAACTTGTCCAAAAGAATTCTAGCAAGCTCACCAAGAACTTGCTCAACTCTGCTCAATAGAATCATGTAGAACCTCATCAAAATTTATCCCAAATCTCTCCACAAATCTGTCTAAAACTATCCACAAATATGTCCCAAAAATTGTCCACAAAGCCTTCTCAAAGGCTCAATCAATCATACACAAATTACCACAATTTTTTCCAGTAATATATCGCAAAGGCCTTCTCAAAGGCTCAATCAATCATGGTCAAGTAGTACTCAAATCTCATCCACAAATCTATGAAGGCAAGTTTCAAAGATGAACTCAACAATGAATGGCAATGCACTCTACAATGGATGACAATAATGATCCACTATGATCTCAACTCAACTCAACTCAAATCAATCTCAACTCAAGTCAACTCATAGAAGCATAAAGAGAATTTTTAGAGACTCAATATGTTCTAAGCTCAATCTCAACTCAAATCAGAATTATAGAATAGTTTGTTTCATGGGACTTGAACAATCACCTCACACAATCACTTGACTAGGCTCAATCAACTCAACTCAACCAATCACCACAAGGGACAACTCTTTATCACAAAACCCTAGTCCAAGCATGTATCAACCAACTCAAATGTTTCCAACAATGCTCAACCACAAATCTCACATAACAATGATACTCATGTTCTTTTCAAGTTCTTTACATAACCAATGGGCTTCAAAAACTATGCTTATAAAATAATGTTTAAACACAACTCTTAAACCAGAAAACCTTGAAGCATTCAACCAACCACTTTCGAAAAGGAAACCACAATCAATCCTTTTCACTCCAATGATATTTCAGAAATCAACCACCATAAACAATCAATATGAGAATGTTCCCATACCTTTTTGATGTCAAGAAGTTGTCCACAAAATCTGCCACACTAAACACAACTTTCCTTTCCAATATCAATAAGGGTTAGTGGACTTCAAATAATAATCACAAGATAAAGCATAACTCAATTTACACCTTTTTACTCCAACTTAATAAACACATCCACCAAAGTCCTTTTTAATAAAAACCCTTATCAAAATAATAATCAATAAACCTCTCATAAATTATTTTATAACAACTCCTTATTTCTCCTAAATATTAATTCTCAATTTCATGAACATCAAATTAAATCAACAACTCATCCACCTTTGAAATAATAATCACAGCCCTTATAAAAACAAAGTTTAATTAAAAACTTTAATTATTCCTAACCACCTTATAACTCCAACTTAGGGCTTAACAAAAATTAATTAGAGAAAAAACGTATTTACCTCCTCAAGGGGATTTGAACCCCCGAGTTGCCCACACTGCGAGCGCCTTAGCCACAACTAAGGTTGCCACATGAGCTAGCTGCTCATTTGAAAGGGAAAGGCACAACGTGCCTTAAAACCTTTCCTCCATTTCTGCAAATCAAAAGCGCTTCGAGCTCTTTTCTTCCAACGTCTTTCAAACTTAGTCAAGGGGATTCAAAACCTTGGCGTTTGTCCTGCCACACACCTTAGCCAAAATCAAACTACCAATGCGCCACTCTGCCCATGATGACTTTGGACTTCGACCAACCTTCGTTTATTCGTTGCTTCTGCTTTCTAAAAGAATTTTGCACGAGCTCAATTCGGATGCTTAGCCAACAATTTTTAACCATGAGCTCGGATCAGTTTATGAACCTTAGGTATCCCCTTTATATAGCCTCCTTATTATTTTCGATGACGTCGATGAAAATCTTGCATATTTAATTTTAAATTTTAATTTTAATTTTAAATAATTAAAATTTAAACTAAATATTAAAAATTAAATATCTCCATCATCGGGGCACCTTTTTCGATGAAACGAAAGGCCAACTTGGGTTTTAATAAAAACCCAGTTCAAATCTGCCATCCATGGTTTTAAATAAAACCTTTTATTTTTCCTGCCTTGGTTTTCACAAAAACCCTGTATTTATCCATGCTTTCCAAAATATCATTTGGCCACCAAAACTCAATGTGATCCATGTGACATCAATGACAACATAAAATAAATCAAATTGCCAATATAATCCTCCTTCTTGGAGATGGCCAAGCTTGTGGTGTTGCCTTAGAATTCACTCTTCTCTTGTACCAAGTAATTCTAGGATAACATATTCATTTTTCATTATCTAGACTGACAAGAGTTTATAGGATTGGGTGGATCATTGATTTGTACTTCATTGGTATTGATCTCAAGGGAAGGAGAGGGTGATTTGGTTAACTCGATGATCAAGTCAACACAATTATCAATAGTAATATCATTTGTAGTAATGATTACCACACCAAATGTGAGATGTTCATATGCTAATGGGGGATGGGAAATATCAATCTTTGAATTCTTAAAAGATAATATTTGATGTTCATTGTCAAGTTAATCATTATAGTCTTGGGATACCCCTGCCTCCTTGGGTCTTACCCGAAAGTGGCATCCCTTTTGAGATGTTTTCCACAAATAAAAAAAAAATCATTATAGTCTTGGATTCTTTGATTCATGTACTCAATATAAGAAATATCATAAGATTCATTTCTATTTGATGCTTTATTTGAAGCCTTATTGACTAAATTTCATAGGGCTAGTGCCTTCAATCTAATAGAATTTGTCTAACCCATAAGAATCATGTTGTTAGAATTGATACTTTTGTTATTTGACTTTGTTGAATGGCTTAGATATTGCTCATATTCTCTTAAGATAGTGCAATATTTCATTGGTAAAGGGTATTTTCCCAATGTGCTTTCATACTTTATGTGTGCATAAGATCACATGGATCAACATGGCTCTTTATCATCATTAGAATTATATACATTGACCACATCTCAATTAGGCTTAAGTCGAGGATGTGTGTATTATAGTTCAATAAGAGGTATCCATACCTCTTCTTTATCATATTTAGGAGTACTAGTCTCAAGAAAAGGCATGTAAGAGGGAGCATACTTGAACCTTGTAATAGATCACCAAGGATTAGGGTGTCCTTGAATGGTCATAGTATGATTTTGGTAAGGAAATTTAATCACTTGACATGTTTTGAAGCAACAACTCTCATTATATATGTCTAAGGATATCCTAAAATAATGTTATATCAAGATTTTTATTAGAATATTATAATATTGACAGAAAGGCTCTTTGTTACATATGTAATAAGTAACCATATGTAACCAAGAGGACAATATAGGGATGGATTGTAACCATCGTAACTAGATATTATAGGTTTTAGATCCTTTTGGCAATATTCAAGTCTTCTAATGGAGAGTGAGGTAATGCATGTTGTTGTCCCCTCATCCATTGAGCATCTTTTAACTCCATGATGAGCAATTTTCAATTCAAAAAAGAGTGGAGGTTCTCTCATTTGATATAAGTCATGAGTAGGCATCATATCTTTGATTGGTGAAGAAATAACTTCTTCATTGGTATAGTGGTCAATCTTAATAGCATGAATAGCATAGTCATTCCCTTGTTCTTGAATGGAAGCAATAACCATTAGAACTTGACCCTTTTTATGGTGCACACGGGTATCAAGAGTCTCATCATAACTCCTCAATGGAAAAGGGTGTCCTCAAGAGTTCTAACCAATGAATTTTTGTCGAGGTAAAGACCAATTCTTTGATCATGTCCCATAGGGTGACTTGGAATTGATTATCCTGGAGTCCTAAAGTAAGTGTTAATTGGAAGTGGTAGGGTAGTACTTTGGAGCTTCATAAGTAGATTAATATAGTTGGGATTGAGTGGTATTATTGACTATGACACTTGAGCATGTGAGGATTGGGTGTAAGATGATTGGTTAGATGAGGGTTGATTGGATGGAGAAGCTTAATTGGATGAAGAATCTATACTAGGTTGGAAACCTTGCAACTTTTCATGACTCTTGGTTTTTAGTTGATCTCTCAGTATCGATATCTTTAGCATTGTCTTTATTAGAAGAGAATTTATGATATTTAAGACCACCTCTAATAACAACATTAATATGTCTTTGTTGATATAGTATTAATGAAACTTCGCCACATAAAATTAATAATAATGTTAGCTTATATGCCTCCTCTCATCACTCTCATCACTACGAGATTCAAAATTATTTGTGAACAATTTAGATACTGCACATTTATAATATTTTTACTTTGCCTTTGTAATTTGTACATCAATACATATATGTTTTTTTTATATGCCTCCTTTCATCATTGTGACATCTAATTTTATTTACATGTTTTATATTTTTAGTTTGTGACATTCATTTTATTTATAAACAATAGAAATATTATACATTTCATATATATATATAAAGTTAATGTAATAATTTATATTATTAGTTTTTTTTTTTATACATAGAGGAGTTGGTTACATCCACAATATTTTAAGTAATCATTTATATTATTGATAGTTTAATAGCTGTAGGTTACACACAAACATTTTAGATGAAGGATACAATTTTATAGATATTTGACCATTAAAATTTTGGTAAGAATAGGAAACACAAAATTTCATAGGTAAAAACATTTTCTTTATAAAGATTACAATTTTATAGATATTTGACCATTAAATTTGTGGTAAGGATGAAAAACATAAAATTTCATCAATAAAAATATTTTCCTTGATGAAAATAACAAATATTTTTAGGATAATACAATGATTAAAACTTTTAACTCTTTAAAAAAAACAATTACAAACCACAACATACCTATCAAAAAAAATAAATCAATTAATAACAAGTTCTGTTAAACTTGATAAGAATCTGCCCCATATCGAGCAAAGGTGGTCCCGTTGAGCCCACTCTGTGAAATTGCTAGTCAGAGAACCATCTCCTGTCTCATCAACTAAAGCATTACTCACAAAATATCTGTGAAATTGCTAGATAATAAAGTTCTCCTATCTCATCAACTAAAACATTTGATTCCTTTGATAAGACCTACGAAATTTTACTTTGGTTGCTGATGTTTATCGTATTATATTACAACTGGAGCACATTCCATCCGGGACAAAACCTTTCAAATCGGATTTTCTCTTAATCATAATTAATTAATAAATAATGTATTAGAAAGGGTTTATTTTTTTCAAGAAAATAAATAAATAATGTAGTATTAAGATAGACAAATATTAACATAAAAAATTTAATAATAAATATAAAATTGAATAATAATAAATTAATTTTTTTATTTATTTTTTATTATATTCGAAGAATGATAACTGGTTACAATTTTCAATGTTTCGTGTTCTTTGTAGCTATTATAACTTCCATGCTGACATCATACATCCACCAAGCACATGTAATGCGTCCACGGTACTACGGGGCAGAGATTGGAACCTTGGTCTTCTTATTCTTACAAAAGACAAAAACGTTTTTACCATTGAAGCAAATCTTCAAACCTTTAATAAATTAATTATTACATTATATTATTTCAATAAAATATAAATAATATTAATAAAAATAATAATTATTTAATTTTAATAAATTATTATTATAATATTTTTATATTAAAATATAAACATTTAATGTTATTATATATTTTTTGTTTTTATTAAAAGATTAGGTGATTATTTCTTGTTAGATAATTATGATATAATAATTAGGTCACTAAATTTAATTTAAAATTATAAAATAATAATTTATTTATTTATTTTATATTAAAAAATTATGATTTAGTGTCAAATTCTGTGCTATTCCTATTATAACCTGATTTCAAGTTTAAACTAAAAACATCAATTCAAAAGTAATTGATAGATTTTATCCAAATAAAATCTTTGCTTAATAAAGTGGCATTTTCACTTAAACATAAAAGCAATAACACTATACCTAAGAGGATATAACAAAATCCATGGGATAAGACTTTGATAGTAAAAGGAATATTTTTAATTAATATATTTGATTTATTATAAAACTATAAAAATAATTACATAGTTATTAATAAGTTTTTCAAAAAAATTTGTCGGTCCTTCGTTTTCCTTGATGGAAACTTTTAAAACTTCCTTAATAAAATTGTTTTCATGTGCAGGAATGGGACTTCAAGTCATAGTGATCTTTGTCCACATTTGGTGGACAAAGGTTCCATAGTCTCAAACATAGTATTTCAAATGTTGAGAGGATTTTGTACACTGTCTAAATTCAAATTGAAGTTTTACCTTCTAAACCAAAAACATATATTGTTTTAGTACAATCTTATATAAAGAATAACGGAGGCCATTTTGACCTCTAATTTTTCAGTATATTTGAAAAACAGTGTGAAATACCTTATTATGTTTGTGTTTTTTACATCTTACATATTATATTTTATATGTGATGCTTTGCTTTTCCTGAATAATGTTATTTATTATTGCTATGAGTGTTTGTTTATTAATAAAACTGTTATGAGTGTTTGTTTATTAATAAAACTTCACTAATAACGAGGTAATCTTAAGATTTTCATGCATAATGTTAATTATTACTGCTATGAGTGTGTTTGTTTATTAATAAAACTTCACTAATAACAAGGTAATCTAACTACTTTGCAAAGGATTCTTATCTCTATAACTAATAATATGCTTTAATATTTTTTTCAATAAAATTTTATAAAAAAATATAAATAATCTAAGTTTTAATTGAATTCATTTTATAGAATTTTATTTTTATTTTTATTTTTTAATTATGTGAGTTTTAATCCAAATGTAATTAGTTGATTTTGTGAAGTACAAAAGTATGTTAATTTATGATATATTAATTTTTTACATAAATTGATTTTTATCTATTTTAAATACTTACTGATATATGTTAATAAGGTTATGTATAAGGAGATGATCCTGAAATGTATTTATAAAATTAAGGTGAATTAGTTTCGAAATAAAGGTAAATCATATCCAAACTCATGTAGAAGATATGGCGAGATGTATTTTTTCCCACCAAAATTATAAAAATAGGGTGAATCAATTGCAAAATCTTGCTACCACATGTTTTTCATATATTTTTGTGATAAGACAACAATATTTACTAGATCCATCATTTTAGGTTTCCAAAATCTAGCATCCTTTAAGGGTTTTTGCACATTACCCTTACTAGATCTCTACTTGCTTTTTCTCCAGTATCGCAATTTAGCAACTTTAAAGCTCATTTTGGAGGACTTTTGAGGGTTTTTCGAGAATTTTACCAATTGCCAAACTGATCATAGATCAATTTAAAGTGTAGATTTCATTGAGCTGGGTGGTTTCAAAAAAATTTGAAAACAAATCTTTGGATCAAAAGTTACACCTTTTAGAAGGTTCTCTATCGATTAACTACTCCTCTACAACCGATAGATACTCGATTGTTCCTCTATAATCGATGGATACTCGAACTCTCTTTTATAACTGAGCAACACTCGACTACTCCTCTATAAACAATCCAAACTCGGTTTCTCCTCTACAACCAATCGACACTTGACTACTCCTCTACAACCGATCCATAATCGATTGCTCCTCTACAACTGATTGACACTCAAGTACTCCTCTGCAATCGATCCACACTTGACTACTCCTATGTAATCAATCCACACTCGGTTGCTCTTATATAATCAATCCACACTTGGTTTCTCCTTTGCAACAGATCCACACTCATCTGCTCCACTACAATCGATTGACACTCGACTACTCCTCTGCAATTGATCGACACTCAATTACTCCTCTATAATTGATCGACACTCAGCTACTCCTCTATAATTAATTGACACTTCTATTGATCAATTGCTCCTCTATAATCGATCGACACTCGATTTCTTCTTTACAACCAATCAACACTTAGTTGCTCCTCTGCAATCGTTCAATACTTAGTTGCTCCTCTACAATCGATCAACACTTATGTTGATCAACTACTCCTCTACAACCAATCAACTCTTTTGTTGTTAGACTCTCCTCATTTCTTTATATCAATAGAATAATCCTTTGCAATCGATCATTTTTTCTTCTCTTTGTAACTGATTGTATCAAATTTTTACGTATTATTTTTTACTGATCCTTTTGATGAGAATGAATATTTTATATGAATGAGTATCGTTGTCGTTTTAAGTATATATACTAGTGGTATAAGAGATAAATTTGACACAATAAATAAAAATATTTATAATTTGAAGGCGAAAAAGATCAACGATTTAGATGGGAGTGTTGGCGATTTAGAAAAAAATAGTGAAATTATAATCAATGCGGGGTGAGTTAACCCCCAAAAAAAATTACTCATAGAAATTTTGGGTGAATGGGCCAACGTCCAGGGTTCACATATTCACTAATTTCAAATTTCAAAAATCCTAATATTCACGAATTAAAAATGATTCACTGCTATGTATAACCCTGTATGTTAATATTATTTTACTTTGTTTACTTTTAAAGGTATTAACATTTTACAAGTTTATAATATATTAAATTTTATATAAAATTAATAATTAAAATTGAAGTCAATATAAAATTTTATTTAAAATTTGGTAAGATTAATTTGATGTGTTAAATCTAAAGTGAATGCTAGTGTGAGTGGGAATTGTATGTTAGTGAGGAGCAAGTAGTGGAGAAAAATAATAACATTAAAAATTTATGCTAGATCACTGATGAAATTTGAAAACTAAAGGATTTTTATGAGGACAAGTCAAGTACCAATAAAGAAAAGTTATTAAGGAATCTAAATTTAAAAATAACAATGTCATACTTGGATGAAGTAGTTTTTTCCAACTAAGAATAAAAATAAATCTATGTCAATCTCTTTTAAAATGGAAGGCAATTTTTTAAAAGTTATTAGCAAGAATGAAATTATTGAGCATGGTAATGTAATAGTTCTTGAAATTAGAGGGTCAAAAAGTAAGCCAATGCATATAGCCAAGTTTTCCAAAGATCTCAAAGTGGATTAAAAAATTTAGGGATTAAATTCGCATTATTTAATGACTTTTCTTTTGAAATGATTATTTTCACTAATATTATACAAATCAAAATCTAGGAAAAAAATTAATGGGTAACAATGCATGGTTGATAAGTAGGGATAACTTGCATTTAATACTATGGAGTAATTTTTTTTGTATAGATATGAAAAATCTACAATGGATGGATCTAGCGGTGGCGGTTGGGAGTCTCAACCAGATATCGACAATTTTTGGTCTTCTCAATCACATGAGTAAATGCATACAGTTGTCTCTCCTGATGTATTTTGTCTCCTTTTCTTTACTCGGTTCTGATGTAATAATGGCTTGTTGAGTCGATCCATGTGATCGTGATTTTTTTGGGTGTGTGCCACGGGGTGTGTTAATTCCACCCAACCTTTTTTTGTATGAAAGTGATTTTTTCCATTTAATATAAAGTCCTTTCATTCAAAAAAAAATCTCAAAATAATTAGAGGATGGGTCATTATTTTTGTACTATAGTATGATCTTATCAATAATGTTTTAAAAATATTGATAATACCCAAAGGTAACTCATTTAAATGACATCTTCTATGGAGTGAAAGTTAGTTATGTCTATGAATACATGTATTTCCTAGGATATTTCAAGACCTTCTAAATTCCATCATGATTAAATATGAATCAATATCATGGGTTCAACAAATAAAATATGAAAGAGTGTGAGTTGGGAGAGAGTGTAAGCTAGGAGTGAGTGTGAGCCATAAGTGAGTAGGAAGTGTGAGCAAGAAGCAAGAAGTAGAAAGTAAAGTGAGATTAAGGAGCAAGTGCCACTTCTTATTTAAAATATTAGGAGAAACTTAAAAATTAAAGGATTCATGTGAAGAAAATCTAGGTAACATGGCAAGAAAGTTATTTTTGAAATTCTTTATTAAAAGTAAATATGCCCTAGTTGAAAGTAAGTATGCCTTAGTTGGAAATATGGATGCTCTAGTTAGAAATATGAGAAAGAGAAAATCTATAAAAAAAAACCCTATCCAGATAGTAGATACTACACTAGAAGTGATTATCAAGTATGAGATGATTGAGCATGATATAATGGTTCTAAAAACCAAAGGGTTAATTTATAAGTTTGATGGATACTAGCTAATATTTTTATGAAATTCAAAATTAGATCAAGTGGAAGTGGGGATTGAATCCAAATTACTCCATGAATTTTATTCCAAAAAAATTATTATTATTATCTTCTCAAGTTTAAAAATAAGGGATAAAATAATAAATGGAGGTCTTTGGTTTAGGGAGATAGATGCATTATATTTAAGACCACGGAGTGATATTTTTAGTGGATATAGAAACTATTAAAAGGCCTTTGGTTTAGACTAGACTTTTTAGACTTCCTTATCAACTCAGTAATAAGGAGGTTTTGAAGAATATTGGTAATACTCTAGATGAGTTCATCTAGGAGGGACCAACTACTAAGGAGAGAATGCATGTTGTATACACTTGAATATGTATTGCCATGGATATTTCAAAACCTTTACCACAATCCATTAGGATTAAATCTATATCAAGAGAATAGGATCAACAAGTGGATTATGAAAATATTGCTTTTCGATGTTACAAATATCAAGAACCAGACAAATGACAAGAGGCTATGAAGTGAAAATAATGGAGAAAGAGATGAAATTTTTTGGGCATGAGGGTAACTTTAGTATGAAACAAGAAGGTCATATCATAGGATAAGCTAGGTCAAATCAAGGATTTTTCACTCCTAAAAAAATTGTAAGAAGAATCTCTCTGCATCATTAGATGGCAAAGGCCATTATAGTTCACTCAAACCAACTATTAGAAGAAAAAATAATACTTAAGTTCAAATATATGAGTTAAAGGTGCAAAGGAAGATGGAAAGGTAAATTTTAAAGCAAAGGAATATGGGGAGGCAAATTTTAAAGTGAATGAGGTGAAATATGTCAAGCTTAATCTAGGTAAATCATCTTTATTTTCCTCAAGTAGCATAAAATATTCTCCTTACAATAAAAATGAAAGTAGTATAGAGTGTATTCATTACACTTTAGGGTTTCAAGAGTAGCATAATAAAGAAAAGCATATGGAAATGTTAATGACTATGGAGGATCATCTATGCACTTTAGTATTTTTAGCGAAACATAAAGAAGAAAGTGTTAATGAGGCTATTCCTTGAATTTTAGATTCTTTATGATAGCATAAATCTTAAGAAGATAAGTCTCATTCTGAACAATATGGAAAAATGAAAGACATTGATGAAGATGAGAGTGTTTGTGGGAATGGAAAAAGGAGAGGAAGGCCATGAAAACATGAAAAAAGAGAAAAAGAAACTGAAAGGGATATCGATTTGGGAAGGTAAATAAAAATATCATAGGTATTAAAAAATAAGTGGGGCTAAGCCCACTAATAAAAATAAAAAGTGATGATGATGAAAATTATATCATGGAAAATTAGGAGTATGAATAAGACCCCTAAAAAAAGAGTTATTATGGAATTAATAGGTTGTTATAGTCTGAATTTATTTTAATACAAGAAATAGAATTAAATAGTGAGGAATGTAAGGATGCTTTTAAGAAGATTTGAAATATGGATGATTGTCTAGGATTTTCTCCTATAGGAGCTTCAAGCGGTATTGCAATAATATGAGATAAATGCAAATGGGATAGGTGATTATTAGAAGTAAAAATTAATCGGATAGCTTGACTATTTTATAGGAAAGAGGAAAAAATAAAAATTGGGGTTATAAATGTATATGCTCTAACTATAGTTACTCCTCATGAAAGATGTTGGAAGGACCTTAGCATTTTTATCAAATACAATGATGATTCATTGTGATCTATGGATTCTTGGGGATGATTTCAACATTGTTCTATCTCCTTTGGAAAATAAGGATGGTATTCTATGATGGTCTAAATTAATGCAATATTTTTCTCTATTTATCAATTTAAATTACCTTTGGGATGTTAGTCCTTCAAGTTTTCAATATACATGGGATAGTAGATGGATTAGGTAAACTTATATAGTAGAAATATTGGATAGATTATTTTTATCCACTATATGGTTACAAACAAAGTATATAATATCTTCAGATATTTTATTACAAGAAAAATCAGAACACAACCTATTCTTTTGACTTATGATTTACCCAATAATGGTCATCCAAAGCCATTTCACTTTCAGTCTATGTGGCTCTAAGTCCCTAATTTTTTCCAAATGGTTATGGTATGTTAGGATGGGTTAAAATTTGAAAGATCATGTATGTACATATTTTTTCAAAAAATAAAATATTTAAAGGAGCAAATGAATATTTGTAATGCCATATCTTTTGATAACATTTAAAAAATTTTGAATCCAAGCTCAAAAATTTACAAGAGATAGTAGAAATTGATGGAATAGATCAATATTCTTATGTGAAAGAAAAAAAAAAATTACTAGCATAATGCATTGAAAAAGGAGTTATATTGGTTTCAAAAATCCAGGGAGAAATGAATCAAGAAAAGATATAAATACTAAAAAATATCATGCAATAGTTAAGAAAATTATTTGTCACATTAAAAATATTTTAACTCTAGATGGAAGAAATATTGAGGGTGGACGAAGAATATATAAAGAAGGAAACAATTAGTAATTTCAAAAATATTTTGTTAGATACTAGTCAAGACAAGGAGGTTCAAGATAAGCTTTTGAAAAATATTCCATCAATTTTCACATAGGGATAAAGTGAAATCTTGATGAAGAAGATATCTATGGAGGAGCAACATGAAGCAATCTTATCTTTCCATCCTAACAAGACACCTAGCCCTAATGGATTTCCTACATTTTTCTCAAAATTTTTGGATATATTGAAGAGTGATATGTTAGTTGTGTTTGAAGAGGCCCAGAAAATGAAGGTTATAATAAGTGAGATCAATTCCACTTTTATTATGTTGGTTCCCAAGAAAGATGAGATAGAATATTTTGATAGTTTTTGTCCAATAAGCATTTGTAATATGATTTATAAGATTATTTCAAAAATTATGGCAAACAGATTAAAAGGTATTCTAGGTTGTGTTATCTTCGAGTAATAATATGGTTTTACTCATAATAAAGAATTTTTTTATGGTATAATCATTGCACAGGAGGCCATATATTCTCTTCATTCCATGAAAAAACCAAGTATGCTTATGAACTTAGATATGAACAAAACATATGATAATATTTCCTAAAATATTATACATGATTTTCTTAGAAATTTTGGTTTTGATTAAAGTTAGTGTGAATGGATTAAATGTTGTTATAGCACTATTAAATTATTCTATCTTGATCAATGATTCTCTTATTGTCTTTGGATATCTTTTTTGGATAGAATGAAATCTTGTTTGATAGGTTGGAAAAGGTAAGTTCTTAACCATGGCAAGAAGGGTTCAACTCATAAG
This sequence comes from Wollemia nobilis, assembly GCA_028583015.1. Lineage (NCBI taxonomy): Eukaryota > Viridiplantae > Streptophyta > Pinopsida > Araucariales > Araucariaceae > Wollemia > Wollemia nobilis. The sequence goes on along the minus strand of JAQPPZ010000753.1, from coordinate 15,867,628 downwards.
GATTACATTGCAATCCATCCCTATTTATATGATGTCACTTTCAAGATTATGATGGTGGAAGTATTGTTGTATTCCCTTACATTGCAATTCTTTGAAGCAAATATTATTGGAAATATGAGCAGGTTTTGTTGTCATTGATGTCAAGAGTCAGTTTCAGTGAGCAGGGATAAAGGAAGGATGTCAAGGATCATTTTTAGTAATCAATGCCAGAGAAAGATTACTTCTAGACCTAAAGGAAATAATTTTGTAATACCTCCTATTATAATATTCAAAGTGGTCAAATGAGGTCTAAAGACCAATAGGAAGACCCAAAAAAAATAATATTATAATATTTTATTATAATATTAAAGGTCCAAGGTCAAGACCTAAACATTATAAATTAATTTATAATTTAATTTAATTAACCTTATAGTAATTAAATTAATTATAATAATTTTATAATTAATTAAATTATAATCTAATTTAATTAACCCTAAGGTTAGGGTTATAAGGGCAAAAATTAAAATTATTAGCGCCGACGTCGATTACATTTTCCATCCGTCGACATGCTAAAGGAGATAGCACAATGGTATAAATACCATGTGCCTTTGGGTGGATTAAAACTTACCTTCATTTGAATTACTTGAGAGCCTACGATTTTTGTGATTTACGTGCAAGGAAGAAGTTAAAGTTTTTTTTTTTATTTGGCACCAACGAAGGGATAAGGCAAGAGAGGCTCTAAGCCTCATAACCAACCAAGGTGGTTGGGCTAGTGGCAAGCGGTTGTGACTTAAGGCTTTGGCTAGGTAGGAGGACCCATGATCAAACCCCGATGGTAGTTTTGCATGGATAGTTTTTGGTTTAGGCACCTAGTGTCTAATACAAAGTGCACGAGGTACTTTTGGAGTTTAAGGTGAGCGCCTAGCTCACACAGCAGTTGAGTCATGGCTAGGGCACTGGTGGCAGCCCAATGTGGGATCAAAACCCACCAAGGTCAAAAAGGTATTTAATTTTTCTAAACTAAATTTGATCCTAAGATTTAATGTGGCATGTTTATTTTTTGATTGAGATAGGAGTTATAAGTTTTGAAAAGGAAATTATATTTTTGATGTATTGATTATTTTGAAGAAAAACATAAGGTGTTTAAAGAATATTATTATGGTTATTTTCTTTAAAACAAATTGTTGGCTTATATTTTTAAGTGTGGATATTATAAGGTGTAATTGAGAGTTGATGTTTTTTATGGTGAAATATTTTGAGGGATTATTTGAATGAGAGTTTTGAAGAGGTTTTTGCTATCTAACCTTTGATATTAGCAAAGAGGGTGATTGTGATTGAGACAGGTTTTGAGGTCAATTCTTCATCAAACAAAAGGTATGGGCATATCTTCCTTGTGAGTGAAATATTGTTGTATGTTGTGAATGCTAAGTTGGAGTGAAAATGATTGTTTTATAAGCATTGTTAAGTTTGGCTTTGAGATATCCAATGTTTATTGATGTGGTTTTTCTAAAATGAAAGTTGATACTAGAAACTTTATTTGATAAGCATTGTTGGAAATATTGAGTAAGCTTTCATATGCTTGATTAGGGTTTGTGAAAGATCATGAGTATCATTGTTATGTGAGATTTATTTGATAAGCATTGTTGACTAAGCTTTCATTGAGTGATTAATTGAGTGGAGTTTATTGAGCTTAGTTTATTGGAAGTGTTGAAGTGATAGTTCAAGTTCTATGAAATAAATTGTTCCTTACTAATTTGAGAAAGAGATTGAAAGTGATTGAGTGTGAAACATATTGAGTCTCTAACCATTCTCCATGTGTTTCTATGGTGAAGTAAGAAATATTGAAAGTGATTGAGTATTATTGTGAGTGTGAAGCATATTGAGTCTCTACCCATTCTCTATATGTTTCTATGAGATTAAAACAAGATTCTGTGTAAAATTTGTTTGTGTGATTGAAGAGGTTTTATGTGATAGATTGAATTGAGTTGAGTAAGCTTTTGTGGAATCTTATAATGCAGATTTGAGGTAAGTCTTGGTGAAGACTTGTTGAGTAGATTGAGCAAATTCTAGTGAGGATTTGTTGAGTAGATTTGAGATAAGTCTTGGTAAAGACTTGAGAGCAGTTTGAGCAAGTTCTAGAGAGGACTTGTAGAACGAATTTGAGGCAAGTATTTGAGAAGACTTTGTGAGTAGATTTAATTGATTAATTTGTTCAAACCTTGAGTTAAGGTTTGGGGCAGATCTAGCAGAGTTAATTTGTGATTGAGTCAAGCTTTGTGTTAAGGATTGAGGATAGATTTGAGGATAGAATTTGGTACAGATTTGAGGATAGGGTTGTTCTAGAACAAGGACAAATATTGAGTAGATTTGGGCTAGATCTAAGGACTATGTTTAGTACAAATTTGAGATAGAGATTGAGCAAATTTGTGCTAGATTGAAGGACTATGTTTAGTATAGATTTGAGATAGATATTGAGAAAATTTGTGCTAGATCGAAGGACTGTGTTTAGTGTAGATTTGAAATAGAGCTAAGAGTAAGCTTTGGAGGTGATAGATCAGAGGATAATAGTCTCCAGTGGATAGAGATCTATTAGCCAAGGTAGAGAGGATAGAGGTCTTCAGTGGAGAGATATCCATAAGCCAGTGTAGTGGAGGTAGTAGTCTTTTAAAATATCACCAGCTAGAGCAGAGGAGAAGGAGTTCTCATGTGGATAGAGATATACAAACCAACTGGGGGGAGTGGTGTCTCCTATGGATAGATATTAATGAACTTGATTAGGGTATTGGTGTCTCCTTTGGACATAGGTCCATAAATATTGTAATAGGGAAGGATTCCCAAGAGATTTATTGAAAAAAAATTAGTGAAATATTTTCTCCGTGGAGTAGCCCACATTGGGTGAACCACATTAAATTGGTGTCTCTATTGTGTGTGGTGATTTGTGCATTGCTTTGATTACTGTTGTTGATATTGCCATTGATAATATTGGATAATATTGTTTGGGAAAGAAAAGTAAAAAGTGATCTTATATTGTTCGCCTCCCCTCTCAGTATAAGCTTGTGTTCTTCAAATCTCATATAACATCACCACCTAAGTTGTGGAGTTGTCCTTCATACCTCCATCTTAGGTACTTGCAATGTGGATCATGGTTCATCACACTAACCATATTTATAGATTGTAATACCTCTTGACACCATTAGTTACATTTTATATGTAGGTATTCATATCATAAATACCTAATGCATCATGAATTAAACCTTGATATAAATAAGTCCTAAATGGATTTCAAGGATATAATCATATGTTTAATTAATAATATACTATGACAAAAATTAGTTTCACATGTATAAGATATTTATTTATCATTGCAAGGTTCTATTTGTAAAAAAATCTTATTGTTATAGAATCACATGTTTATATAATATTTATAATCTAATATTAATACCAACATGGAAGTTGATTTACATGGTAGATAAATATATGAATACTTGCATCTAGTCATGTCTTCAATATACTATAATAAGAATTAGTTTCACATGTATAAGATATTTATTTGTTATTGCAATGTTTTATTAAAAATTATTTGTAAAAAATCCTATTATTATAAAGTAACATATTTATAGTCTTTATATAATCTAATATTTAATACCACTATGGAATTTGACTTAAATAAATATATAAATATGTAAATACTTACATCTAACCAAATTTTTAAAATAAAATGATTTACATATGCCTATATTCATGAGGATGGATTTAAGCATCTAATTAATAGTAGAGTTATACATATAGGTATGAATACTAGCTTTAAACATTCTCAAACTTGACACACACAGAAAATGGATTACTTTCGTATTGAGTCTTTTAAAGAGTAAAATAATGCCATTCAATCTTATCTTTCTTTTTTCAAATACAATAATATTTTTCTATGAATAAAAATATATGGTTTCATAATAATCTAAAAAACTTTATTATCAAGGTGTAAAAACATAACAATTAGTCATCAAATGTATCACGTCACTAAATACACGTGTGCATGTTAGAAATTCACCATGTACAGACAATACACAGTCTATGGAAGAAAAACAAATAATAACAGCGGCAATGAAAAACAATTTAAACTTTAGTTAAGCAGTGCAATAAACAATAATCACACAAATGTAAGAGACACAAGATATACGTGGTTCGAGCAGTGTACCCTACTCCATGGAGAAACAATCAGTCCTTTGTATTAGCAACAATACAACAATCTTCTCCACTTGTACAATGTCTCCTCTCCTCTCTTCCTCCAAACCAGAAAAGAGCCTTAACCATCATAGAGGCAGTCTTTACAGTACAAAATATATAGAGATTCGTGGCTTTTCCTCTACCCGAAAACACATAGTGGTGTCGGAATACAATGGGCCAAAAAACCATGAGCTGAAACCACCCATATGCTTATCACGTTTTTTTAAATATTTACTAGCAATTAAATATTTAATGGTAATTAAATATTTAATGTTGCCTCTTGGAACCCCGTTCACGTTCCTATTGTTGAACGTTGCCCATCAATATTTAATGGCCTTGGAACTCCGCCAACAATAATGGCCTTGGAACCCTGCCAACAATATTTAAATGGTAATTAATTTCTTGTTATCAATTTGGCTCCATTACCTAACAATCTCCCACTTGGAGACAAGATTGATGCAACATCCCTGCATCCTAGGACTGAAAGTTTCTCATAACATGACCTTACTCCTTAAGGCCAACCGAAGTAGAGCAAAAGCTCAACTTCTCCCTGGTTACTATTTTAGTAAGCATATCAACAAAATTTTGGGAAGTGTGAATCTTACCCAACTTTACCAAACCATCCTCCATTGTTGATCGAATGAAGTGATACCTCAACTGAATATGCTTTGTTCATGAGTGAAAAGCAGAGTTCTTCGCTAAATGAATGGCACTTTGGCTGTCAGTCCAAAGTGTCCCATCTCCTTGCTCCTGACCCAGCTCCTCAATCAACCTCTGAAGCCATATGAACTCTTTGGCACCTTCCGTGATGGCTACATACTCAGCCTCCATAGTAGAAAGAGCTACAACACGTTGTAGCTTGGATATCCAACTCACTTTTGTACCTCCAACTGTGAATACATACCCAGTGAGTGCTCCTCCCACCATCCAAATCACCTGCCATATCTGAATCCACATAGCTCTGTAACTCAACTTTGGAACCTCCAAAATTCAAACAAAATTTTGAAGTCCCTTTCAAATACCTGAGTATCCATTTCACTGCTTGCTAGTGAGATTTACCTGGATTACTCATATACCGGCTCACAACTCCCACTGCTTGGGCAATATCCGGTCTTGTACACACCATAGCATACATCAAACTCCCAACTGCTGAAGCATAGGGTACCTTCTTCATGTACTCTTCCTCCTCCTTTGTCTTGGGACATAGCTTCTTTGAGAGCTTAAAGTGCTTTGCAAGAGGTTGGGCTACCGGTTTTGCATCATGCATACTGAACCTCTTAAGCACCTTTTCCACATAATCCTCCTGAGACAACTTCAGTTGTTTTCTCCTTCCTATCTCTAGTGATTCTCATGCCAAGGATTTGTTTGGCTTCCCCCAAATCCTTCATGGCAAATTTACTTGCCAACTCCCTTTTCAATTTCTTAATATCCTGCATATTGGATCCTGCCACAAGCATATCATCAACATACAATAAGAGAATAAGGAAGTTACCATTTCCTGTAGCCCAAAAATAAACACAATGGTCACTCTAGCTCCTAGTAAAATTATGCTCAATCATGAAACTATCAAACTTGAGATACCATTGCCTTGGAGCTTGCTTCAAACCGTACAAGCTCTTTTTCAGTTTACACACAAGGCTCTTCTTGCCTTTGACCTCAAACCCCTCCGGTTGGTGCATGTAGATCTCCTCCTCCAAATCCCCATGAAGGAATGTTGTCTTCACATCTAACTATTCAAGATGAAGATCTTCTACTGCAACTATACTCAAAATAGTCCGAATTGAAGTCATTTTTACTACAGGTGAGAAAATATCATTATAGTCAATACCTTTTCTCTGTGCAAATCCTTTCACAACAAGTCTTGCTTTGTATCTCTTGCTGCCATCAACTTCGTCCTTCAATCTGTACACCCATTTGCAATGCAATGCCCTTTTGCCTTTGGGAAGCTCAACCAAATCCCAAGTTTGGTTTTGAGTCAATGAGTCCATCTCATCCTTCATAGCATGCTCCCACTTGCTCCTAGTTTCTAATTGCAAAGCCTCATGAAAACATTCGGGCTCACCTGCATCAGTGTATAGAATGTAATGCAAAGAAGGAGAATACTTATTTGGTGCTCTTCTTACCCGAGTAGATCTCCAACCTTTCGATATTAGTGGTGATGGGGGTGATGGTGGAGTAACAACAATTTCCTGTTCATCTTGCTCTTCCTCATGAGCACCATGTTCATCAATCTGAACAAGAGGCTGTCTTTTTACACCATGCTCTAGGATTTCATCCAAGTCAACAAACTCAGGTGCATCCTCTTCAACCTGTATGTGCCTATCCTTGTACAACCTATCCTCATTGAAAATCACATCTCTACTCCTGATAACTTTTCAGCCAATGTTATCCCATAGCCTATATCCCATCTCATCCACACCATAACCAAGAAAATAGCACTTTCTAGACTTTGCATCAAGCTTACTCCTATTTTCTTTATCTATGTGGGCAAAAGCCTCACAACCAAATACTCTAAGGAAAGAGTAGTTTACAGGTTTACCTTTCCAAGTCTCCTCTGGAATGCCTCCATCCAATGCAGTACAAGGTCCTCTGTTTATCAAATAAACTGTTGTATCAACTGCACTAGCCCAACAGAACAATGGCAACCCTGCATGCAATCTCATGGCTCTGGCACGCTCCATTATAGTTTTGTTCATCCTCTCCGAGACTCCATTCTCCTGTGGTGTCCTAGGAGTAGTCTTGATTCTCCTAATTCCTTCCTTTGCGCAATAGTCCTCAAACTCCTTGTTGCAATATTCACCACCATTGTCAGATTTAAGGCATTTAACTTTCTTACCTGCCTCATTCTCCACTAATGCTCTCCACTTTCGAAAAGTGTCAAAAACATCAGATTTATGCCTGATTGTGTAGATCCATGTCTTCCTACTGAAATCGTCAATGAAGGTAACATAATAAGAGTAGCCCTCAAGAGAAAGTACCGGTGAGGGACCCCACACATCCGAGTGAACTAACTCTAATTTCTCTTTCTTCCTTTCTGGACCAACCTTCAAAAATCTTACCCTTTTTTGTTTTTCGTATACACAACCTTCACAGAAACCCAAATCAACCTCCTTGAGTTTTGGCAATAGTTTTCTGGAGTGAAGGATTTTCATCCCTTTCTCACTCATATGACCCAACCGCAAATGCCATGCTTTCGCATCATCTTGAGCAAGCATAGTTCAATGTACAATAAGATGAGTTCTGCAATAAATACAAAGTTCCAGTCAACTCACCTTTTACAATCACCATTGAACCCTTTGTCACTCTCCATTGCCGATTTTTGAAAGTAGTGTTGCATCCCTCCAAATCAAGTGCACTGGCTGAAATCAGGTTCCTCTTCAGATCAGGAATGTGCCTAACATTGTTAAGCACCCAAATATTTCCATTTGGCAACTTTACATTCATCGTGCCAATACCCACAATCTCACATGGACAGTTATTGCCCAACAAAACCTCTCCATAATGACCTGGAGTATAATCAACAAAGTACTCCCTATGAGAAGTGACATGATAAGAAGCTCCAGAGTCCATAACCCAATACTCACTCGTGCAATTTGTTGCAAGAATCAGGGCATCCTGATAAATTGCACCTGCAATATTTACCTCTTGAGCATCATTCCCATTATTGTCCTCATTCTTCTTTCTATCTTTGCACTCCCTCTTGAAGTGTCCACTCTTCCCACAATTCCAACAATCAATCTTGCTTTTGTCTCTGCTTTTAGATCTACCCTTCGATTTTCCTCTATTCTGACTTTTCCATCTAGCTTGGCCTTTTCCTCTTTCTCTGTTTCTGCCTCTACTTTCTATAGATAGTGCTACTCCAGATGATGAAGCCTCCCTAGAGGTTTTTCTCCTCATATCCTCACTGAGGATTGTGCTAACCACATCATCAAACACCAACTTTCCAGATCCAGGCACAGAATTACTCACTACCATTACAACGCTACCCCACGAGTCTGGTAGTGAACAAAGAAACCCTAAAGCCATAACCTCATCATCAAAATCAAGCCCTACAGATTTTAAAGAACCCATAACAACATAAAACTCGTTAAGGTGTTCTTGGATAGATCCACCCTCTTGCAACTTCATAGTAAATAACTTTCTAATCAAGAAAATTTTATTTGAAGCTGAGGGTTTTTCATACAACTTAGCTAGTGTATCCATGGCTCCTTTGGTGGTCTTTTCCTTCCTGATGTTGTATGCAACATAATCATCCAGGCTCAACCGGATCACCCCTAGTGCCCTCCTATCTATCAGATCTCATTCCTCATCATACATCAAGTCAGGTTGACCATCAGTCTTCCCTTTTAGAGCCAAGTACAGATTATCCTTCTGATACAGATAATCCTCCACTTTGGTTTTCCACATACCAAAATTTTGTCCGATAAACTTCTCCAGTTTAAACTTCGAACTTTCTCCCATTTCTCCCACTCGAACAGAAAACTCTCCTGTGAGTGCCCTTTCCCAACAAGATCGCTCTGATACCAGTTGTTAGGAATTCACCATGTACAGACAATACACAGTCTATGGAAGAAAAACAAATAATAACAACGATAATGAAAAATAGTTTAAACTTTAGTTAAGCAGTGCAATAAACAATAATCACACAAATGTAAGAGACACAAGATATACGTGGTTCGGGCAGTGTACCCTACTCCACGGAGAAACAATCAGTCCTTTGTATTAGCAACAATACAACAATCTTCTCCACTTGTACAATGTCTCCTCTCCTCTCTTCCTCCAAACCAGAAAAGAGCCTTAACCATTATAGAGGCAGTCTTTACAGTACAAAATATATAGAGATTCGTGGTTTTTCCTCTACCCAAAAACACATAGTGGTGTCGGAATACAATGGGCCAAAAAACCATGAGCTGAAACCACCCATATGCTTATCACGTTTTTTAAATATTTACTGGCAATTAAATATTTAATGCTAATTAAATATTTAATGTTGCCTCTTGGAACCCCGTTCACGTTCCTATTGTTGAACGTTGCCCATCAATATTTAATGGCCTTGGAACTCCGCCAACAATAATGGCCTTGGAACCCTGCCAACAATATTTAAATGGTAATTAATTTCTTGTTATCAATTTGGCTCCATTACCTAACAAAGTGCATGCATACATCCATCCATGCATAACTAATAAAAAATGAGATGACTTAAAATATGGCATCTTACAATGGGTCAAAGAATACAAATTTCACCTCTCATAGATCTTAGCTTAGTCGAATTAACATCTTTTTAAAATCAATAAAAAATACTTCATATAAAATGCAATTATACATGGTAAGACGACATACTATTAATCATCCCTTATATATATCAATCGAAATCACATTACATGTATATAATCATGAATATTAATTAAATATCAATTTCACATCATACTGAAGTAACTTATAATAAAAACAATAATTAACACAACAATAAAACTATAATACTAATAATGTCATAATGTAAGTTCAAGATACGTTAAAACATGGATCATCATATATTTTTCAACGCATACAACATTCGTTTAAACTTCTAAAGGATCTAAATGCATCATGACAATATGAATTACATATTTTGCTGTAAAAGAAAATGTGCTAATGATAAATTTCATAGATAATTATGAATTTCAACCATACTAATAAACACAAAAAAAATTAACAATTTGAATTGTATATAACTATAGCAACTGAGAATTGTAATAATTATATGAAATAAACTTTCGTAGTATGTCATTGTTTTTAATAATTGTTTTTGCATTAGATAAAATTTCCTAGTATGTCATTGCTTTTCATAATAACTATTGCACCAAACCATCAATTATATCAAATGTAACTAAACAAACTTTCATAGTACGCCGTTGTTTATAATAATTACTTATGCACCATCCACCAAATGTAATGATTTAAAATGATTAAAAAATCTGAACTTTTCATTTAGAGACCAAGTTAAAATGTTACCAAATATATATAATTATACTTTTTACTTATAAAGCGGTTCCTTCACAGCTCATACAACCGGTTGTTCAGAGATTTTTCTCTGCAAATCCAATTGTTTTGTGTGGCATAATCTGTAACTTAATCAGACAGCAAAATAAATCTTGGTATCATCTTCCTATCGGCCTTAAATTTTAGAAGTGACATGAACACCAAAGCGATATTCCTATATACATGTCGAACAAGTGAGTTGTATTTAAAAAACAAGTTGAAGAAGATCTATGAAACTGCTACCATAGGCATAATTTTGAAGGAAGAGAGACTATAGATGTGAGAGCATGGATTTCACAGATTAATTTTAGATATAAAAAAGAGAACAATTTACCTATCGAATGCAGGAAAGTGGTGATACACAACAAGGGAGATGAATGGAAAATAAATATCATCGCCTAGTTTACATAATATGAGCTCAATTTATTAGCATAGGACCATGCAAAAACAACATTTTTTTATTGCTAATTTTGTTTATCACTAATATCAATAGATTTAGCCTTCGAGCATTTAATTTCAAAAAGAAGATAAGATGATGTAAAATATGTCGTTTGTAATCTCCTGTAGGCACTACCCTATAATACAATATCACCATTGTCATTAGGAATGCACCATTTTTTTTTTATCAAACAAAACAAAACATACAAAAGAATGTCATAGGGTATAGCACACCATATCAGATATTTATGCTATGATATTTTGAACTAAACCATGCAACATAGTTAGTAAATTCCTATCATGATGAGTGAACTCCCAAATCGTTCCATGAGTCTTATTTTTTCCCTCCTTATACCTCCTGCATTGACTACATACCTACGTACCAACAACACACGATGGAGAAAACCACCAATGTGTCCTATGGGCATACCATCCACCATTATGTCATTCATAATATCTATAACATCTTTCAAGCATAAACTCTCCTTCTATCTCCACTCATCCTCCATGCATATCAATATCATGTTGGGAAATTCTATCAACATGTCTTATTGGCATTCCATCCATCATCACACCATTCACAATACCTATATCATCCCTCAAAGTGTATAGGTCTTATTCTACCTCCATTCATCCTCCACAGACACCAAGAGCATGATGGGAAGAAATGTCACAGTGTCTTCTAGACATACATCTTGTTGTCCACTTAAAATATCTCAATCATTCATTGCCATAGCCAGATACTCCTGACACTCATGCCTTGATTAAAGCAACACAATCAAAATACTCTCTCAATGTGGGATGTGACTTATTGAGAAACCACTGAGATTTTACTAAGGTCAACTCCTTATTTGGTGTGATCTTCAATGTTCACCTTCTTATACTATTTGTATACATCAAAATAAAAAAGAGAGAAATTGTAAAAAATAAAACATAAGCTAACCAAGGCAATGCACCAAGATCAAATATTCCTCTATGCATTACTATAATAAAATGAACATGTGCATTATTTTTTAACAGCTAGAAAAGTGAACATGGTTTCAATCTAACACAAAACATCTATGCACAAGATACATATAAGAAACAAGACAAAATGAAATTAGCCATAGCTTTGTATATATTATAATCTTTCTATTATAGATATGTCAGATCAAAAGAGGCTCGAATGTAGTTAAGAAAATGACTTAAGGTTCGAGTCCTGGCTAATATATGAAAGAAAAATGAAATGAAATACACATGATTCTAGATATTAGGCATGAGCATAAAGTTTTTAATGCCTTACAATGAAGATGAAACCACTATTTATAAGCAAAATTTAGGGTTTATTCATTCTAAAAATTGTGTAAGGAAATCTAAATATTCTTCCAAAATTAAGTAGGAGATTGATTTACATTAAATTTTGATTGACTCAAGGTCTTTGGATATGGAATTGGTAATATAGAAGGGTTCAAGGCCTCTGATTATGGAGCCACTGTAGCTATCACCAACCACTTTTACTAGAAATTCCCCCATCACTAGACTCAAGGTCTCTATAACTAGAGCTTTCATCACTACTAGCTTTAAGATGCCAACTACTTTCCTAGGATATCATGTTTGAATGGTGTAGGTAGGTGGACTTGAGGCTTTTTTGTAACTACTTAATTTATGAGCTCAACTACTTCTTTTGGGATAGTGTGCATCGATGTTACCTATAATAAAGGCCTTATCTTTTGTTCACCTTCTCCTTCTTGGGCCATCGATCGCTAAGATTGGATAGTTGGATTTAATTTTGATGCTTCATCATTTGAGTAGTTGTATTTTCTTTGTGAACCATTGGATCACTCTTGGTTGGATTTTTTACTATTGGTGTATTTTGTATGGGCAGTGGATATATCATAAAATTTCCACATGGACAATTATCATGAGCTCAATTAGATGTGAAAATATTGATTTGTGGTTGTTGACCTCATTTTGCATCAACCAATAAGGGAGCTACTTTTGTAATGTTGAAGATATCCTTGAGAAGGTGCAGGCCATTGATCATCAAGAATGAATGGCTTGTAAAACTTCATGATAAAGCTATCTTGACATCCTCCTAAAATATCCATGGACTATTGGATCTACCAGTTATCTTATATTAATGGTGGGTCTTCTTTGTATGTGATTTTTGAAGGACCATCCATGTGCCTGCCACATGTCTTTGATATTAGCCAATGGAGGTATTTTCTCTTTATGATTTTGTTGCTTGGTTATTAAAATGGCATGGGTCATTGATAATCAAGATTGGATGGCTCTCAAAATTTCATGGTCTATATATCTCAATATCTTCCTCCAATATTTGTGGATTATTGGATCTTATTTCTACCCAAGATTGATAGTGGATCTTCTCTAAATGTGGGCCTTGATGGGAAATATACTTAATTTTTTATGGGTCATTAATGTGCCTCTATATATCTCATGCTTTAATAAATTATGGGACTCTTATTTAACAACTTATTCAGCAACCTTATGGAATGGTATAGATCATTGGATGGGCACTCAATGGCTCGCCCGACTTTGAAAACTTTTTTGACTAGTATTTTGGGAAATGAAATCCACTATAGATCTACTAAATCAATGGGTCATGTGGCATCAAAAATTTGATGAATCCTTTCTCCATAGAACTAGAAATTGTTGTAGATATGGATAATCAATGGTGTGAGCTACTTTTCTCCCTTTTAAAATTACTTTTCTTTCAAAATCAATGTCCATTTTTTATTGATATTATCAACATACTACACAATTTTGGGAGCCTTTGTGGCCTTAACTTCTCAAATTAGTGATTGTCATTGATTGATCAGATCATACGATCCATGTGACAATTTTTTTTGGAGTTTCTCCATGCAAAATCAATGCCTGCCATAGATTGTAAAACCAATGGTGTGCTTTACTTCCACTTTCTCTCCCTTTCAACTTGCTAACTTACCTCTCACCAAGGATGACTTGTAAAAATGGCCAAGGCAAAAATTTCTCTCATGTATAATAAAAATGAAAGAATAAAGAATTATGAAAAAATGAAGATAAAATAAAAAAGAGATGCAAAAAGAATGTAGGATCATTAAGAGAATAGTTGGTCTATCAAAGCTTTGATTTTCTTCCACTCTTCATTTGATAACATCTCAATCTTCTTGAATTGCCTACACATTTTTGGAGCTCCAATTGGTCATCATAGAAGAAATTCTTTGTTCTATTTATGACCTCATGTAATTGGACCTCGATATTTACTAGAAATTTGATAACTTAAGCTACATTATTCGAAGTTAGAGGGCTTGACCATGCATCAAAATTAGCTTACCTCCTTTTGCTACTCAAACAACTATAAATATTATTTCTCTAAAATTATCTTATTGCTTGATTCTCATGGGGATAGAAGACATTTTTGAATTAATGATTCAATTTGACTCTTTAGGTTTGTGGTGATAGTGGAAAAAGTATTTCTCTAGGAATTGCATTACTACACATCTCATTCTTTCTCTAGGAGGTCAATTACCTTTTGTGCCACTACCTCTTTATCTCAAATTTTTGTAGCCACTAATTTATGATCAAGGTGACCAACTTTGATTTGTATGTTCTCATATCAACTATCTTCATGGAAGTTGTAGTTAGGACTTACTCAAATTTTTGACTGATCTGTGAGCTTTGAGTGGTTGCTACATCAATGAATTTCAGGACTTAGGATAATGTGCATGTAGTCATGAAAACAACTTCCTAGTATGCTTTGTAAACCTCTTTTATTAAATCCATATCCCTTGGTCATTTTATAATATTCACATTATTCCTTCTCTCTTCCTCAAGATCCTTTTGCAAAATGATCTTCTTCTTGTTGAGATAGGCTTTCTGAGTGGTGAGCTAGTCTGTGAGGTTTTGAACTATGCTTATTTTTGCATCCAAGAGGGAAGCTATCAGCTATAAAGTTAGTTGACTAGTGATATGGTCCACCTAGTCTTGGAGTGATTTATATTCTAGTTGGGAGTTCTTAAGGATAATTTTATATTTTTAAGCTCCTTATTCCACTTTTCTAAATTCCTCTTGAGTGATAGGTAGTCATGGTTTATGGCTTTTCAACCCTCTCCATGAATTATACTTTATCCTCTATCAATGCATATTTAAATTTGAATCCCATTGCTAAACCATGGAAGTTTTTATCTTACATTTAATATTTAGGCTTTGAAATAGTTGAGGTTAGTTGGAAAAAATACAATGTGTTGCCTTGAGGATCATAGTGACTCCTCATTCCCTTAATTTTTAGACACTCAACTCTTATGGTCTACTTCTTCTATGCATACTACAATATCTAATTTTGAATCTATTGGAAATGTTGCAGTACACCAAAGGTAGAAGGACATGCCTATGAGCTCATATGTTAATATTATTCCCACATTGACAAAATTAAAGGCAATGACCTAAAACATAAAATGAATAAGAAGGAAATAGTGAGGGTGATAGGAGAAAAGGAAATGGGAGTGAGAATGGTAAATTAAGTGAAGAGAGGCATTTTTGAATAGAGGTAATTGTCAAAACAATGCAAGGATGATAGTCAATGTAGTTGTAGCACTAGGAACGAAGGCCAATGGGTTAAAATGATTGAAGAAATCAAAGGCCATTGGTTGGTGGCTAGAGTGGAAGTGGAAAGAATAGAACTAAAATTGATAGGGAACAAGAGGAAAGTGGCTTGCAGTTGTGTCCTTAGAGCATCCTCTTTTTTCTTCTTCAATGGTGTAGGGCTTGATCCATGGACTTATTTTCTCTCCCCTACTATAGTATCACCTGCTAGGGTGCTTATTGTGATAAAATTGCTACAACTAGATGTTCCTAGGGAGAGGTAGGGTTTGCTATGACTTCTTGGTGTCACAATAGGGAGTTATATACTAGATAAATTTCCATTTTTATAGCTTCCATCCTTTCATTCATTTGGGGCAACATCACTGGCTTCATCTATGGGTGCACTCTTGGCATCTAGATGCTCTTGATTATAGAGCTCACTAAATTTTTCATCATCTAGGTCCCCATATGGTGTTGCAATATCCTTAATATCTTACCTAATGTTTCACCAAACATTAATTTTTAATTCACTCTAGTGCTCTACCCTCAAGGCCCTTTTCTTCTTGGCACTGATGTCATTCTTTGGGTTAACCAGGTGTCTTTTTTGATAAAATATCTCATAATACCTTGGCTTCCAAAACTACTTCACAATTATTTTATTAGTTGCATACCTACCTCATCCATAATATTTTTGCTAGCCTCAACATCTAGCTAACGCTCATGCACAAACTTTGTTGAGATCTTAACATTCATTAATTAGGTAGCAAACACCCCCTCTAATTTGTAGCTCTAGTTATCTTTGATTATTATAACCCTAGGTCCCTCAATTTATTTTCTAACATTGTGATGACTTTTCTTTTCATAAATGTTACGTCATTGATGTTGGAAGGGGGCTTGTAAAAGCTTACTTTTTCTTTCTTTATCTTGAACACTAAATCAATGATGTCCATATATCTAAATAGCTCTATAGCAAAAAACTTTTCAGACATGAATTTAGATAGGAAATAGAAAAATTTATTGAAACCATGTAGCTTAAAAATGGTAGCATCCTCTAAAAAATACTAAACTCCTGTGTGCCTCATTTAAAAAAGTTTAAGGCTAGCCTCTAAGAGATGCTCTGTCCTGAATCTTCTCAAATCTACTAGGGTCAGCGCTAAAAATCTTCAAAAAAATTGTAATAGGAAGAGGCCTTGCTTAGGACCTCTATATAAAAATAAATGGGTCACTCATGGTCATTTTCATCAACCTACTTCATATTTAAAACCAAGTATCACCTAGGGTTTTGATACAAAATCAAATATGCAAGAAATGAATAATATTTGAAAAATTAGGTGTCCAATAATTTGGACAACCCTTCATGAATCTGATCATTGGTAAAATTTCTAAAATAAAAAATCACCTTCTCACTCTAGGATGTGAATCTCATCATGTAAATAATATCCAGGTGGACCTGGATCATACCCTTATTTTCTTCAAATCCTAAAATAAATTCTAGCATGCTCAAAGTGTCCATCTTATTATCACTAAAAATTATAATTCTAAGGGGAACTCAGGTAGCATGGTGTCATTATTGCTACACTTGTTACTCAAGAATTCTAGCTTGTCATGAGTATCATCAAAATATTTGGTTGCATTCACTATATTTATTTTGTATCTTCCTATATCCACTAGTAGCTTTTTTTAGATGATGTTTGAGGTGGTGGAAACTCTAAAAATTCTATCATAGGATATGACCTCCCAAGCCTAGGCATCATATAGCCCCACAAATATATCCACCAACTCACAACAATCATGGACCCTATGCTAAGAAGCTATTTGGAATTCTCACCCTAAAACTTCTATGGGGCTAGATTTGAATATTTGTAGGGACTCCTTTTTGAAAATTATCACCTTAAAAGTTCTCTTAGACACTTTGGGGTCCATAACCCTCTTATATTGATCTTTCACCAGCTTGAGTCATGACTTGGAGATTTTGGGCTAGTATTTATTGAATTGAGGTGGAAGGAGAGGTTATAACTACTCTTGTAGGAGATCCAATGGAAGTACCTTTGGTTGCTAGTTGGGGGTGATAGTCTTCTTCTTTTCCATGGTTGCTATTTGTTCTTTACACACTCAACACATTCAAATTATTCTTCCCATGGATTGGATCTACAAGTGTTATCTCTTGTGCTTTATGGGCTCTTGAATAATTGAATGCTTGAGAATTAATAAGGATAAATTTAAGGTAAGACTCCCTTTTATGGATTTTTTTCCTCAAATATTGGGGTACCTATATACATTAAATTCATGTTATATGAATTCACTTCTTTTACAAAGTTGTCAGGAAGTGTCTACGACCTTTGTTAGCATTAAATTTACCTTATTTGAAATTATTTCCATTTCCTATATGGTCATCACAAAGATATTACCACTTTTTTTCTAAACATAGATTTTCTACTTTTGAGACCGACTCACCATATTTTCATTATTAAATTTGTGTTACATATGATCACTCTTTCTCTCTACAGAGTTGTCAAGAAAATACTACCATCTTTTTGACCATTAAATTTGTGCCATGCAGGTTTATTCCTTCCCCATGCAAAGTTGATGGAAGGAGACTACCATCTTTTAGCATTCAACTCACATTATGCGAATTGATTTCACTTTAAATGTAAGGATGATAGGAAAAGAGGTCACTACCCCTTTTGTTGATCAAATAGTCTATGGGCCTTCTTTATTGGCCAATTGGATGATTAATGCGATTAGAGGAGTCAATTGCCATTTTTTTCTTAGTAGCAAATATTGCCTATCAATAATTTGATCGAATAATTCAAATTATCTTATCTCTAGACCTTTATTTGTTCATACCAAATTAAGCCCACATCCACCACATGACATCGTCAATGGCATAAGATCACATTCCCTCTAATGCACTTTGGATGAAATTTGGCTAAGCGTGAAACACACGTGGAAGAGAGATATTTATGTATCATATAGTTCATGAACCAATTTTTTTATGATCTAATGATTATCACAGTCATAAATTCCATCCATATTATTGTTTCATTAGGTAGTTTTGATCTTTGATTGCTTAATTAAATGACTCATGCCAACCCAAAAAGCCATCTACTTTTTTAACCTCAACAACTCACACCATTCAATGATCTGAGTCTATCAAATGGCTAATGCTACGTTGGCTTTGAGTTTTTATTTGATAGCCTCTAGGATCACATAGACCGTAAATATTGATTAGCTTATTTCTTGTCAATGATGCTAATTACCTCCACCCTTTTATACCTCCATAGATCCATGTAATATCCATGATTCAATGCACAAAGAAATGCTCCAACCAATGATGTTGATTAAGAACCTAAACTTGTTGTAAAGTAAAACATAACATTAAAAAATATTATTTGTGTACACATTAGAGACTAAGGGTATCTCTTTAGATAGATTCCATCAACTAGTATCAATAAGGCATCACCATCAAGTACTAAGAGCTCAAAGGAATTTTCCATTTTACAAGTGATGATGTAAGGGCCTCTCAAGATGGAATTTAATTTGTTGTGATACCCTATATTACTCCTATATTCATCAGTGTTCATGATATTAGGGACAAAAATATTCTCCATTTGAATGAAATAGGTCCTTATACCTATTTTCTCAAAGAAGTCATAGGGATATGAATCCCACATTTTGGTTGCCCATTGGTCCACATGATCATTGAGAATAATAGAGTGGAATTCATAAACATATAACTCTTATACATATTATCCTTCTTCTACAATGTAGGTCTAATTAGCATCTATTTTACATGCTCCACAAGATATTAAGATGGAATATTTAGCTTTGTCCCATATCTAGTTATGAGCAATATGTCCATCCAATCTAGGGATAGATGTTGGAATATTTAATTAGCTTATTATATGTTGTGTATTGTTATGAGCAATATGTCCATCCAATCTAGGGATAAATGTTGGAATATTTAATTAGCTTATTATATGTTGTGTATTGTTGTAACAATTCATTTTTTTGTAATGGATTAGGAGTGCTATGTATAGGCTAAGTTTGTTAGTCAAAGAGCTATTCGTAGTTGATTTATGATCAATGAGAGGATTTCTCTCATATCTATTCTAGTGCTAGACTATTTTAGAGTTAGTGGTTTTTATGGCTTCTAAAGCTTAATTGATTAATTAGTATAATTTAACATTGTAGTTCATTTTCTATCAGAGCTATTGAAGCTCTGGCCTCATTCGTAGCCTGGATACGAGGATGATTTATTGGGAGGAGAACGGTGACCTAGATGTAGACTGCTTGACACCTGTGCCAATACGTAGACTAGCGGAGCTGACTGGCTACAATTCCCTAAGGTGGCAGACTCTACATCAACACCTAGCATCGGCCCCTATTGATGTGACCTCAATAATAGGATCCACAATCTATTTGTTGGATGTAACTGACGGTGAGTATGTGCTAACAGATGGTGTCACTGCTAGCAAAAATTGCTAGAAAGGAGGAGCTAGGTGGTCTCCACCTAAGCTGGTGGGATGATAACCTATTAGTGGACCCTACCTACGTAGTGATGGAATCAGATATGAACATTACCAGGTGTGATGTGGATGGATAGACTAACGACAACAATCATGACCTACGTGGATGCAGAGGAAGCAGACTAGTGACATGGCCTAAGCTGGACTCAACTGGTAGGGAACCTCTAAAATGTTGAACACGTGGCAACATTGGATTTCATACGTGTGAGTTAAAGTTGTGGGTAGCAGTATCTACCCGAACGTATACATCTATATTGGTGTTGTCTCTCTCTTTTAAAAAAATTTCAATGCTGCGACGCGATCCATGTGGGATATTTTACCATAATAAAAAAAATCGAGACAAAGTGCAACGATATTACCCTCATGTTCTAGTAATTCAAGTGCAAAGGATTTTTTTTTATTTGATGCTCGAGTGAAGTGGTTCCAATTCTATCATTTTCGTAGCCAACGGATGATCTAAAAACCGTCGAGAAGCAGCCCAACAATTGGTGGCTATAGTGCCACAGAAGGAGTAGAGGTATCATCTACAGAGAGGATGAGAGGATACCATTGATGCCCATGAAGATTGGTAAATCAATGTTAAGTAGATAGCACACTTGTTGTTGCAGATCGATTTGAGAAATTACCCATCAGAGATGTCGCACTTGACATGTTTAAAAATGGGCACTGTTTTATGGATTAGACCAAAAAATGATGACTAGAAGGTGGATTGTAGATAACTTCGATCGGGAGGATCGAGTACCATCACACAGACGGTAATCTATAGATCTCATTTGGTGTGATTATATCCACTCACAGGTGGAGCTCAACCATTTTTAACCGATGCTTGTAGGTGGACAGGAGCATCCCAGACACTCGAAAGTGGTGGATTGCAAAACTTCCATTGGATCAGTGTTACAGTGAACGGTGTACACTTTTGGCAGCGATAATCGATGCATACGGTGTCGAGAAAGTTTACTTAGATGGTGATAATCTAGTGAGATCCAAAGGAGCAGTGAATGAACCTGGTGTGTAGCTTATCTATGGTGGTACCGATGATGATTGATAAGATTTCTAAGAGCGATCGATGTTTTGAAGCAGCAAGATCATGATAGTCAACATTGGAGCATTCACAAAGACACAACATATTTTGTGTATGATTCTATGTGCGATACTAACATCGAATCGAAGGAAATAGATGCTTTGAGATCGTGACTTGCAGATGACCTCCTGTAGATACCCACGTCATTGAAGAATATCATGGCTCTTGGAGATTAGCCACATAGACAATCAGTGTTTGTGATGTGTAGGAATCATCAGGTTGAGATCACCTACACAACTCACTCATAGTCTCGTTACTAGAAATAGAACTTCCTATGTGATAATCCATCCCTTCACTGTGGTGTGGTGATAGAACTTTCTAGAAATAGAAAGTATTTTAGATGAGAATTTTGTTGTACAGGCTACATCCAATTTGCAAACGCTATCCTCTTCAACACTGTCACACATGGTTTTGAAATGCAGCAGGGCTGATCACGACCACCAAGGAGGGTTTTTTGGTGGTGAAGTATACCGTGTGAGGAAGAGCTATCACCATTGAAGAAGATCTATGCTCGAGAGGAGTCATCAGTGTTGAGGAAGAGGAGATACTATAAAGGCGAAGACATAGCATCCGTCCACCAAGGAAGCTCACATATTTTGTTGAAGAGAAAAAGGTGATCAGACCTAGGTGAGAGAGAGAGAGAGGTGCTACCTGAAGGAAACTGTCGACCTACAAATCCAATGAGAAATAGTCCTGCCCATATCCATTGTATCTAATTTTGTCAAAGAGACATTGGATGTTTCAACCTGCAGTCCAGCGTGGAGATGGTTTGAGAAGCCGAAGTGTCCAAAGGAGTTTATTTGGCAGACATCCATTATGATTTGCAAGGATTTTCTGATCCATTATGGAGCATTTAAAAAAAAAATAGTTTGGCAGAGTTAAATGACGTGGAAGTGTTGTCTCAGTAAAAGCATAGAGAATGACTACGTAGAGAAAGGAGATCTACCAACCAGCTAATGCATGAAGCGTATCAAATGGTTTTTCCATTGAATGATGGGGTCTTAAATGCACTGGATATGCATATCATGAGATCTATTGTCTATTTTTAGCAGCAAGAGGATTTTGTAAAGGGGAACATCACAGAATAGCAAAGTTCCTATGATGTGTTTCTATGGTAGAAACTGTTGAAACGATGATGCTATTGAAGTGAAATAAAGTGAATATAAAAAACTAAGGTGGATTTCCATGTTTGTTGTAAGCGACTGCAGTATCAAGCTGGATCTGAATAAATTTGTAGATCTGATCCATGAGGAGAAAACTGTGGAGCTCGTCTTGTATGGTGAAGAGGTCAAAAAAGAGAAGGCCCAGTGTGCTCCAACTCCTGCACCAGTTGGAAAAATTGTTTCATGAGATAAAGACTTGAATGTGATGGCAGCCATGTATGTAGACTTGGCTGTACCAAAATTTGATGGAGAATATTATGCTTATTGGAGCATAAGGATGAAAATCTTGTTGATGGTCAAATACCTCTGGATCATTATAGAAGAAGGATATGAAGAATCCACTTGGAGCACGCTTGGAGAAGAGGAGAATAAATTGAAGAAAGGAAAGCAATATGAAAATTGCTTAGCTCTTATGGATTTAAGAAGAGGAGTGGAAAAGAGTGTTTCCCTCTCATAGCTAATTGTAGATCATTTGCAATAGCATGGAAAGTGTTTAAGGATGCTTATGGGTTTGATGAGAATACCCATAAAGCCATGTGTGATAATAATGGATATTTTTTGATAAAGGAGGAACCTTGCTTCTTTGAAGAAGTTTTTGAAGAGTCTTGTGAAGACTCATATGAAGAGTCTTGTGAGCATTGTGAAGTTGTTGTTGTGGGAGTTATGTCTTATGAAGG
Organism: Wollemia nobilis; assembly: GCA_028583015.1. NCBI lineage: Eukaryota > Viridiplantae > Streptophyta > Pinopsida > Araucariales > Araucariaceae > Wollemia > Wollemia nobilis. The sequence goes on along the minus strand of JAQPPZ010000753.1, from coordinate 15,844,959 downwards.
CATATACAATGAAAATGATAAGTTCTTTCTTGAGGAGGAAGATGTTGGAGAATCCTTTCATGAGGAAGAGGATGAGAAGGAGTCTTGTAAAACTCTTAGTGGAGAGAGTTATGACAAATATTGTTGTGAGACTCTCATTTTTGATGGCATGTCTTGTGAAGGCATGAACACTTGTACTAATCAATTCTTTATTTTAGAGGGATAATATGATGAAAAGAAAAGTTGTGTAGGAATGGCATGCTTAGAAAGCATTCACATAGATGAAAAATATGATGAATTTCTCACAAATGAAAAGTGTATTATGGAGAATGCACCTACAATTCTCATGGAGGAGAATAAAGAAGATGATGATGGAGAAGCAATGTTCATGGAAGATCATTGGCTTGAAGACCATTCACTTGGAATGGATGTGTGCTCTCTTGAAATAGCAAATGAAGTGATGTGGGATGTTGATCCACAAGAAAATTTTGATGAAGAGGAGATGAAGACTATAAGCTTCATGCTCAATTGTGAAGATCACTCATTAAGAGTGAAAAATGGAGTTGCTTCTTGTTCATCAGCCAAAGAAGTATGGAAATACTTGAGATATTTTGAAACTTTGAAAGAAGACAATATGTTGTGTGAAGAAAAGAGCACAAATGATTATCTCATTTGGAAGGTGGAAAGTGAGAGAGAAAATGAGATAGAAACAAAAAATAAAAATGAGATTGCTGATTTTCTTGTTGTAATGGTAAAGGAAACATCACTCATGAATGAAGATCACTCACTTGGAGTGTCTACATTGAAGGAAAAGAGTTGTCTTGAAAAGGCAACAATGTATGATTGTTTGAATGAATGGTGTTTCAACACACCAACATGGATTGAACAAAGGAGGAGAAATCTTAGTGAATATTTGATGGTTGATTTTGAAGCAACATACAATGAAAGAGTTATTCCACAAAATAACTTTATAGGGAGCACCAAATCTAATCACATTGGAGGTAATGTTTTTGTGATTAATGATTGGTTTTTTGTGAACAGGTATCTGAAGAAAGAAGAATGTTTTTACAAAGGCATTGTTGAGAAACGATTGTCTTGTAGAGACATCTTTGGATGAAGTTATTTCATTTGCAAAGGACATGGATAGCATGGTGATGAGAAACATGGATATGTGTTGGTTGTGGCATATCATTGTGAGAAATGAGTATTTTATGTTTAAAATTCCTTGGAAGAAGGAATATTGTACAACCATAGTAAAGAGTGAAACATTGTGTGAGGAGCAACAATTTTTTGTTGCATTTGTAACTAGCTATTGCATAGCTATATTTTGTTTGAAGATCTGTATAGAGGTATGTGAAATTGTAATATGGTAAAACCATATACATAAGATGATGCATTGTACATACTAAGGAGGAGTATTAGGAGCTGAAATATGGTTTGAAGACCATAGAGAGAATGATGAAAGAAATGTGCTATATTGGTTAGTAAGAACCAATACTTGTGGCATTATGGGAATGCCATAATTTGAAGGAGTTTTTTATGAAGGGGGAGTAGCTCATCAAAAGGTGACACTCGGTTACTTGCAAGAAGAAGAAACAACTAAAATGGAGGAGATCCCACACCAAAAGTGGAAGGAGTTCCCAAGACAAAATTTTACAATTTTGATTCCTTGTTACAAAACTGGAGGAGACGAAAAATATTGAGTTTATTTCAATGTTGTGATGCTGATGAAATTTTGGAAGAAGTTCCATAAACATCAATGGGGAGAATGTTGGAATATTTTATTAGCTTATTCCATGTTTTTTATTGTTGTAACAAGTCATTTGTTTGTAGTGGATTAGGATTGCTACGTATAGGCTAATTTTTTTAGTCAATGATCTATTCCTAGTTGATTTATGATCAATGAGAGAATTTCTCTCATATCTATTCTAGTGCTAGACTATTTTAGAGTTAGTGGTTAGAGGTTTTTGTGGCTTCTAAATATTATATAATATTCTAATATTTCATTGATTAATTGGTACAATTTAACATTGTAGTTCAATAGAGAGCCCCTATCTTAGTAGTGAAATCCCTAGACAAGCAGATATCAAAGGTAGTCATGAGCTCAATAACTACTATATCTTTATGGGCTATGGGATTAGGGTAAGTATGAAGTGTGAGTGGAAGGTTCCTTGCCAGTACAAATACCTAGGTAGGAGTTCCATCTAGTTGAACTACCCCTTTATTGATAGGATTATGCTAGCTTCAATGAATTTGCTACTTTTTTAGGCATGACAAAAATACTTGACCTAGAATATATGATGCAATTAAAAATTATCTTATCACCAGAGATTAGAGTCAAGTAAAATGGCATAGGCTTGGCTTGATTTACCTTAATACTAGATATTTGTAGGATTGTATATGACTTTTGCTTCACCAATACCTTTTGTTTCTCCGAAGCTTCCTCTAAGTACTTCATCTGCTTGGGCATAAATAGAACATTCCAAAGAGGCATGGCCACAATAGACTTATTTATACGGTTTGCCATATTGAATGATCTAATAGAAAACCTTCTAAACTATGCTTAGTACCCATTGAAGTATGGGCCTCTCTATAAAAGGTTGGAAGCTCTAGCTAGTTCTAGAATTAGTGCTTGTTATATTTAAGCTTCAAGAATATTCCTCTTAGTGAATACTAGGAGATTTTGCACATTTTTATTTAGTGTGACCATAAGAGAAATATATTTCTAAGGATTTGATGGCCTACTTTTTGCATTAATACTATTTGTATTAGCCTTTTCTTGTTCCTCTATCACCTTCCTTTTATCCCTTATCATGTAGTCATATTAGAATTGTGACCTACCAAGTGCTAAAGTACCTACTTCATTGGACACAACAAATACTTCATCCTCATACCAAGTTATCAAGGTTTGCTTAGGAGTGGTAAAAAGTGTTCCTAGGATAGAGCTTTGGGGTTAGACATGAGGGGTTTGGGTATATATTTATAAATCCATCCCAAAGGAGGAAGTATATGGTTATGTATGTACAACTTCATTTGGCATTCATATGGTCTTCTAAGGATTACTTTCTAGACAAATATTGGGGGAATAGGTGTCTAAGTAAGGGTAGTTCCATGTGTTGATATCTTCCATGTAATTGTTTTACATTGTAACTATATTCTTAATAGGTTTAAGAGGAATTTGTTGTAATGAGATTTGTATGAGCATTATCTATTGATTGGAGCTTTGGGGTTGGCTGAAATTTATGTTAGGATAGAAATTTTGATATCCATTTGGAGGATGTTTATAATCCTGTCTATTTTTCTATAACGGAGATATTAGATTGTTCTAATATTGAAACCTATAGATATTTTTCTATCTTCTATGAGTCATGAACTCGTTAAAGATTATATTTTCTCATCTATCTCATTGGAGGAGTAAATACATGTAGAGGGACATTCAAGAGTAGGAATATACGTTAATACCTTCATAGGGTTTATATCAAGAGTAGGCTAGATTGTTGGAGGTGTATGATATGGTGGTTGAATGCTTGAAAACATAGGCATAGGGGGGCTGGGAGCTAGTTTACCTATTTGGGTTGGGTCATTCTTGGATTGAATGGCTATCCAATAGGCCACTAGAAAATAATTACCCCCATTAGACTTGATCATCATGGCTATCTCAAAGTTAATAGCTTTCAAATAATAGATAAATGCCATAAATGGGAGAGTTAAAATCTCATCTAGGATTCTATACTAGGTTTTATGAAATTGAATGTTGAAATCATACATGATATCCATGGTTTTTCTCTTGATGTTCTTCAACTTCTCCAAGAGACACATGTCATCTTCTTTTTATTTGAATCTATCAACCAATAAGTCAATGAGTTGGTTTCAATTTCCAATTGAATATGGAACAAGCCTTATATATCTCTCTTAAAATTTCTCTCTAAAAGATATTACTAGAAAAATGAGGACTACATTATTCTCTTTGATATTATGTATTATACAAAGGCTTACCTTGTTATGTAGATGTTCCATAGATGTCTTTGCATATTATCCAACAAAATAGGGTAATAACTAGAGATTTGAGACTGATATTGGATCCCATATTGTGGGAGGAATAGGTGGTTTAAGGGGACCTCTATAATTATATGATAGGTACCTTCTTGGAGGTTGGTCCTATTGTGCAACTACATTTTAACATCAAGCTCTTATTTTGGTGTTCATGTTTAGGGGTGGCACTATTACTTGCAATTTTGCTCTTATAAAGGACCTATTAATTTGTCTTGTACTCATAAATTTCCTAGTACTTCATCCTTAGTGGAGTTACATGGTGAATTCCCTTATGCCTCAATAATAAATGAGATAGATATCTTCACCAAAATATCAATCTAGTGATTGCTTTTTTATGGAGCTAATGTATCATATTTATGCTAGTAAAATTGTTTTAGTACATGGCGGATGGATAAACGATTGATGTTTCTTTGTGGAATGAATGTGTAAGCTTGGTCTCACTAGGTGTGCCAATAAAACTATTATCCACTCAAAATGTGGTGATCATCCATTGTCATATCCATATATTCCTTATGCTTGCACCTCACATAGAGCAATACAATCAAGAAGTTATTTGAATATGGGACATGAATCACAGGGTAACCTTTGGAATTTTTCTAAGGTCATCTCCTTTTTTAATATGATCTTCAACACTCGCTTTCCTATACTACTTACATACATCAAAAGAAAAAGGAGAGAAATTATAAAAAAACATAAGCTAACCAATGTGATGTTCCAAGATCAAATATTCCTTTATGCATTACTAAAAAAAATGAACATATGCATCATTCATTAACAACTAGAAAAGTGAATAAATTCAATCTAACACAAATAATTAATGTACAAGATTAGGGTTATGCATAAGGTATTGGACTCAAAATATACTTATAAAAAATGGTGAATCCTAATAAAAATCAAGGTGAATCATGGAGAATACTAAGCAAATCAAATCGAGCATATTCATACCAAAATTTGGGGTATTTGAAGCCCTAAAATGTAAGGTCATATTTAGGGTCACTTTTGACCTATTAAATCATCTTATAACTTCATAAAAACACCACCATTAGATCAGGATTGAAAAGAGCTTTCCAACGAGTACAAATATGCCTATGTTTGGATATATATTGTGGCAAATTAACCCTAAGAAAACATTGGTCTTGAAAATTTTAGGCGAATGCGCCGACATCGAGGGTCCTCATATTCGCCATTTATTATTTGGAAAATCCTAATATTCATCCAATTTGTGAATATTCATCACTATGCATAACCCTGTACAAGATACATATAAGTAATAGAGTAGAGAAAAATTATTCATTGCTTCTTATATATTATAATATTTTTGTTATAGATATGCCAAATCAAAAGAGGCTAGAATGTTGTTAACAAAATGACTCAAGGTTCGAGTCCAAGCTAAGACAGAAGAAAAATGAAAGAAAATACATTTATTACACATGAGTAGGAAGTTTGTAATTCCTTATAATGAAGATGAAACCACTACTTATAAGCACAATTTAGGATTTATTCCCTCCAAAAACTAAGCAAGCTTGAATATCCTCCTAAAATTGAGTGAGAGATTGATTTGCATTAAATTTTTATTGGCTCAAGGTCTCTAGACCTTGAATAATTAATTTCATAGGATTTAGAGCCTTTTATTGTGGAGCCACTATATCTATCACCAACCACTTTTACTAAAAATTTCTCCATCACTAGACTTGAGGTCCCTAGAACTAGAGCTTCCATCACTACTGGCTTTAAGACATGAACTGCTTTCCTAGGATGTCATGTTTGAATGGTGTAGATAGGTGGACTTAAGGATTTTCTACAACTACTACTTTTATGAGCTCAATTACTTTTGGGAATTCACACGTAGATGTTACCTATAATAAAGGCATTCTCTTTTGTTCACCTTCTCCTTCTTGGATTGTCAATCATTGAGATCAAACAATTGGCACTAATTCTTGATGCTTCATCATTAGAGTATTTCTATTTTTTGTGAACCATTGGGTCACTCTTATTTGAATCCATTATTTTTTATGTCTTCTATATAAGAGGTAGGAAGATCATACATCTATCATGTGGATGGTCATCATGAAATTAATCAAATATGGAATAATTAATCTATGAATATTAACATCTCTATGTCTTAACCAATAATGGGGCTACTATAATTAATGTTGAATAGCTCCTTGAGCTGGCATGGACCATTGATCATCAATATTATATGGCTCTCATGATCCAACTATCTTGACATCCCCTTAAAAATTTGTAGGTCATTGGATCTAACACCTACCTTAGATTGATAACATGTCTTCTCTGTATGTGATTTTTAAAATGATATTGATGCACCTACCAATTTCTTTGATATCAACAAATGTCATGGTTTCTCTTAAAGTTTTTTTTTTTGGATTTTAAATTAGCATGGGTCATTAATTATCAATATTGGATGGCTTGCAAAACTTCATGGTCTAGATGTCTCTATATCTTACTCCAATATTTACAGACCATTGGATCTTATTTTTCCCAATATTGATAGTGAATCTTACTTAAACATGGGTCTTTATGGGATAGCTACTTAGGTTTCCATGATTCACCAATGCATCTTACATGTTTCTCATGATTTAACCAATTGTAGGGCTCTTATTTGACAAATTCTTTGGTATCCTTATGAAATGGTGTGGGTCATTTTATGAGCACCCAATTACTTATGTGGCTTTGAAAACTTCTTTTTGACTACTTTATTGGGAAATGATTCCCACCATAGATCTACTAAATCAATGAGCCACATGGTTTCAAACATTTGATGAATCCTTTCCCCATAGGACTAAAACCCATCATAGATTTGGAGAATTGACGATGCATGCTACTTTGCTCCCTCTATAAATTACTTTTTTCCAAAAAATAGCATTCATTATTGATTGATCTAATCAATATACCATGCAATTGTGGGATCTTTCATGGCCTTATTTTTTTTTTTAAAGCAAAAAACCCCATGTGGGGCCGCCTTGGTCTAAGAGACCATGAACAGGGGTTTCTACACCATCAAATTCACCCGACAGTCGCACCCAGCCCTGCCCGCACCAACATTATCAATTGGATTTTGGATACCCAATTCAGCTTTTTGGGAGGGTGGAGATTCGAACCTGGGACCTCCCTTGGAGGATTCCCCTCTCCTCTCCAACTCACCTACAACACCTAGGTAAAAATAATTTATAGTGGAAAACACCCCTTTCGGGGTGCCACTTTCAACAGGTTGGGCATAGGAGGAATGGAGCCTTGTCGGCCTCTACCAGCACATAGGACATTCCTAACTATACCATATATATGCAGGATGGAGACAATGGGAATGGAACCTGGGTCAGCCTCTACTAGCACCTAGGGCATTTACCACTGCACCACAATAAGCAGATTTTTCATGGCCTTCTTTACTTCTCAAATAAACGTCTATTATTGATCAATCAGATCATACGACCCATGCAACACTAAAATATTTTTAGAGTTTCTCCATGCAAAATTAGTGCATGTCATAGATTGTAAAATTAACAATGCACTTTTCTTCCAATTACTCTCCCTTTCAACTTTTTGACTTGCCTTCCACCAAGGCCAACTTGCAAAAAAGGCTAAGGTAAAAATTCCTCATGGGTGTAGTGAAATTCACTATGCATCTACAATAATCATGACCCCTAGGATATATTTGTGGGAGTACATATGGAAAGGAGTCCTATAACGAATTTTTCTTCATTATTCTACTTGGGGCCTACTCTCTTTAATCAATATGGTAACATATACTACCCTATTTAAAGGGAAAATATTAGTAAAAGTATGAACATAAAATTATATGTAGACAATATGTGTGTTTGTGTGCCTTTACATAGTAAACTAAATAGCATATCTATGCATTTATAACATGAATCTAAATAACTAATACATTCCCTTATGATAGAAAACCTAATAAAAGATATGTCTTTATGTTGTAAACTATAGAGCAAATCTATGCCTATAAAACAAAAAGCTAAATAGTATATCAGTGTTTTTATGATAGGAAACAAAACAATAGATTTAAGCTTTTATAATAATAAACAAAATAATAGATTTATGCCTTTATATTAGTGAGCAAACAATAGATCTATGTCCTTATAAAAATAAACCAGACAATAAATATATGTCTTTACAACAATAAGTCAACAAAAAATTTTGCTCTTACAATAGTAATTCAAACAATATATCTACCCATTTACAACAAAAGTATAACAACATATCTACCTTTTTGAAGTAAAAGTAAAAATAAAATATCTACCTATTTACAATAAAAGAAATAACAATTGATTTATCCTTCCATAGCTAAAATATAATAATAGTTCTACCCATTTATAGTATAAATAAATAAAAATAACCCATGACACATATATCATCAGGATAAGTTTATATAATAGATGTAATATGCTTATTTTTACTATAAATGGGTAGAATTATTATTATATTTTAGTTATAGACGGATAAATCAATTGTTCTTCCTTTTTATTTTAAATAAGTAGATATTTTGTTTTTACTTTTACTTCGAAAGGGTAGATCTATTGTTATATTTTTGTCGTAAAAGGGTAGATCTTTGTTTGACTTACTATTGTAAGAGTAAGAATTGTTTTTACTTACTATTGTAAAGACATAGATCTATTGCTTGGTTTATTGTTATAAGGACATAGATCTATTGTTTGCTCTCTTTCTTTTGGTTGGATAATAAGGGGTTGTACTCGGGTCTCCCACCCTTGACAAATTACAACTCTCTTATTTAGAGTTTGAGAGTTTATAAATAGATACACTTCTCATCTCAATTGATATGCTTAACTAGAAACCTACATCATTTTACATAAAATGACTGAATTCTTGATTTTCATTTTTTGGATCTTTTCAAATTTCTGTATGAATACAAATATTCTAGAGTTTAGCATCCTTCTTGACATTTTTCTATAGAAACCTTAACAATGCCAAAACTTCACCTCTCCTATATATGCATTTCATCTTAGTAGAGTAATATTTCCAAAACATCACACTATTATAGTCCACTTTACCAAATCTGGATTGCTAGTTTTCTTCCTGAAACACAAGTGCAACCTAAAAAATTATAATAAGTAGTTTATATGAAAATACATTCTTGTTATAAAATAAAGCAGATATTACCAATGGAAAATATTAAAATTGCTTGTTCATTACTATAAATGCATACATCTATTATTTTGTTTACTATTATAAAAGCATAAATCTATTGTTCTATTTCTTATCATAAAAACATTGATCTACTATTTAGTTTTATAACAATAAAACTATTATTAGGTGGGTTATTTTTTTACTATAAATAGAACTTACTATTGTACGAGCAAGATTTCTTGTTGACTTATTGTTTTAAATGCATACATATCTTACCTAGTTCATTGTTATAAGGATACATATCTATTGTTTTCTCATTACTATAAAATCATAAATCTATTATTTGGTTTACTATTATAAAAGCCTAAATATTTTATCTAGTTTTCTATCATAATAACATTGATCTACTATTTATTTATTTGTTATATAGACGTAGATATGCTTTATAGTTTACAATATAAAAGCATAGATATATTATTATATTTCATATCATAAGGGCATAGATTAATTGTTTAGTTTCATGTTATATATGCATAGATATGATATTTAGTTTACTATATAAAGACACACACATATATTGTCTATATATAATTATATGTTCATACTTTTACAAGGATTTTATTTTTAAATAGGGTAGTACATTTTACCTTATCAATTAAAGAGAGTAGTCCCAAGTAGCATCATGAAGGAATATATTATGTAGGTATTCTTTCCATATGTACTCCTACAAAGAGATCCTAAGGCTCATTATTTTTGTAGATGTATGTCTATATGACACATAGACATTTCTCTCCATCATGCTCTTAGTATCCATGGAGGATGAATGGAGTAGGAGAAGGCCTATACACTTGGATGGGTGATATAGGTATATTGTATGGTGTAATTGTGGATGGAATGCCAACAAGACATGATGAGAATTTTTCCACCATGATATTGGTGTCCATGGAGGATGAGTGGAGGAGAAGGGGTCCTTTATGCTTGGGATATGTTATGGATATTATAAATTATATGATGGTGGATTCTATTCCCATAGGACACATTGGTGGTTTTCTCCATCTTGTGTTGTTGGTGTTTATGGAGTATGAATGGAGGTAGTAGGAGGCCCTCTAGTTATGGTGTGGATGTGGTAACTCCATCTATTGACCCTAGGATTCTCTAATTATAGTGGACTAGAGGTCAATATGAGGTGGGTGGTCCATGCAAGAGGTATGGGGAGGGACAGAATGAGGCTCATGGACCAGTTTGGGAGTTTAGTTATCATTATAGGAATTCTAGTTGGGAGTTCTTAAGGGTAATTTTATATTTTTAAGCTCCTTTTTCCACTTTTCTAAATTCCTCTTGAGTGATAGGTAGTCATGGTTTAAGGCTTTGTCAATCCTCTCCATTAATTATACTCTGTCCTCTATCAATGTATATTTGAATTTGAATCCCATTGCTAAACCATGGAAGTCTTTATCTTACATTTCATCTTTAGGCTTTGAAAAAGTTGAGGTTAATTGGAAAAAAATACAATGTGTTGCCTTGAGGATCATAACGACTCCTCATTATCTTAATTGTTATACACTAAATACTTATGACCTACTTCTTCTATGTATACTACAATATCTAATTTTGAATCTATTGGGAATGTTGCAGTACACCAAAGGTAGAAGGACGTGCCTATGAGCTCATATGTTAATATTATTCCCACATTGACAAAATTGAAGGCAATGGCCTAAAAAATAAAATAAATAAGAATGAAATAGTGAGGGTGATAGGATCAAAGGAAATGGGAGTGAGAATGGTAAATTAAGTGAACAGAGGCATCATTGAATAGAGTTAATTGTCAAAATAATGTAAGGATGGTAGTAAATGTAGTTGTAGCACTAGGAATAAATGCCAATGGGTTGAAATAATTGAAGAAATCAAATGCCATTGGTTGGTGGCTAGAGTGGAAGTGGAAAGAATGGAAGTAAAATTGATAGGGAACAAGAGGAAAGTGGCTTGTATTTGTGTCCTTAGAGCATCCTCCCTTCTCTTTGTCAATGGTGGAAGTCTTGATCCATGGACTTATTTTCTCTCCCCCTACTATAGTATCACTTTCTAGGGTGCTTATTGTGATAACACTACTACAACTAGATGTTCCTAGGGAGAGGTAGGGTTTGCTATGACTTCTTGGTGTCACAATAGGGAGTTCTCTACTAGATAAATTTCCATTGTCATAGCTTCCATCCTTTCATCCATTTGGGAAAACATCACTGGCTTCATCTATGGGTCCACTCTTGGCATCTAGATGTTCTTGATTATAGAGCTCACTAAATGTTTCATCATCTAGGTCCCCATATGGTGTTGCAATATCCTCAATATCTTACCTAATGTTTCACCAAACATTAATTTTTGCTTCGCTCTAGTGGTCTACCCTCAAGGCCCTTTTCTTCTTGGCATTGATGTCATTCTTTGGGTTAACCAGGTGTCTTTTTTGATAAAATATCTCATAAGACCTTGGCTTCCAAAACTACTTCACAATTATTGTATTGGTTTCATACCTACCTCATCCATCATATTTTTGCTAGCCTCAACATATAGCTAAGGCTCATGCACAAAATTTATTGAGATATTAACATTAATTAATCAGGTAGCAAACACCCCCTCTAATTTGTAGCTCTAGTTATCTTTGATTATTATAACCCTAGGTCCCTCAATTTATTTTCTAGAATTGTGATGACTTTTCTTTTCATCAATGTTACATCATTGATGTTGAGAGGAGGCTTATAAAAGCTTACTTTTCTTTCTTGCTCTTGAAAACTACATCAATGATATCCATATATCTAAATAGCTCTATAGCAAAAACCTTTTCAAACATGAATTTAGATAGTAAATAGACAAAATTATTGAAACCATGTATCTTAAAATGGTAGCATCCTATAAGCAATCATATAGCCCCACAAATGTATCCACCAACTCATAGCAATCATGGATCCTATGCTAAGAAGCTATTTGAAATTCTCACCCTAAAACTTCCATGGGGCTAGCTTTGAATATTTGTAGGGATCCCTTTTTTAAAATTATCACCTTAAAATTTCTCTTAGAAACTTTGTGGTCCATGACCCTCTTATCTTGATCTTTCACCGGCTTGAGTAATGACTTGGAGATTTTGGGCTATTATTTATTGAATTGAGGTGGAAGGAGAGGTTATAACTACTCTTGTAGGATATCCAATGGAAGTACCTTTGGTTGTTAGTTTGGGGGTGATAGTCTTCTTCATTTCCATGGTTGCTATTATTACTTTAAATAATCAAAACATTCAACTTCTTCTTCCCATGGATTGGATCTACAAGTGTTATCTCTTATGCTTTATGGGCTCTTGAATAATTGAATGCTTGAGAATTAATAAGGAGAAAATTAATGTAATACTCCCTTTTATGGATTTTCTTCCTCAAATATTGGGATACCTATCTACATTAAATTCATGCTACGTGAATTCACTTCTTTTACAAAGTTTTTAAGAAGTGTCTACGACCTTTGTTAGCATTAAATTTACCTTATTTGAAATTATTCCATTTCCTATATGGTCATCACAAAGATATTACCACTTTTTTCTAAACATAGATTTTCTACTTTTGAGACCAGTTCACCCTATTTTCATTATTAAGTTTGTGTTGCATATGATCTCTCTTTCTCTCTACAGAGTTGTTAAGAAAATACTACCATATTTTTTACCATTAAATTTATGCCATGCAGTATTCCTTCCCCATGCAAGGTTGATGGAAGGAGACTACCATTTTTTAGCATTCAACTCACATTATACGAATTGATTTCACTTTATATGCAAGTTTGATATGAAAAGAGGTCACTGCCCCTTTTGTTGATCAAATAGTCTATGGGCCTTCTTTATTGACCAATTGGATGATTAATGCGATTAGAGAATTCAACTGCCATTTTTTTCTTAGTAGCAAATATTTCCTATCAATAATTTACATTATCTCATATCTAGACCTTTATTTGTTCATACCAAATTAAGCCCACATCCACCACCACATGACATCATAAATGGCCCAAGATCACACTCCTTCTAATGCACTTTGGATGAAATTTGGCTAAGTGTGAAACACACGTATAAGAGAGAGATTTATGTATTAGATAGTTCATGAACCAAATTTTTTATGATCTAATGACTATCACAGTACTAAATTCCATCCATATTATTGTTTCATTAGGTAGTGTTGATCGTTGATTGCTTAATTAAATTACTCATGCCAACCCAAAGAGCCATCTACTTTTTTTACCTCAACAACTCACACCATTCAATGATCTGAGTCTATCAAATGGCTAATGCTACATTGGCTTTGAGTTTATATTTGATAGCCTCTAGGATCACAAAGACCGTAAATATTGATTAGCTTATTTCTTTTCAATTATTCTAATTACCTCCACCCTTTTATACCTCCATAGCTCCATGTAATCTCCATGATTCAATGCACAAAGAAATGCTCCAACCAATGATGTGGATTAAGCACCTAAACTTGTTGTAAAGTAAAATATAACATTAAAAAAATTTCTTTTTGTGTACATTAGAGCCTAAGGGTATCTCTTTAGATAGATCCCATCAACTAGAATCAATAAGGCATCACCATCAAGCACTAAGAGCTCAAAGGACTTTTCCATTTTGCAAGTGATGATGTAAGGGCCTCTCAAGATGGAATTTAATTTGTTGTGATGCCCTATCTTACTCCTATATTCATCAGTATTCATGATATTAGGGACAAAAATATTCTCCATTTGAATGAAATAGGTCCTTATACCTATTTTCTCAAAAAAATCATAGGGATATGAATCCCACATTTTGGTTGCCCATTGGTCCATGTGATCATCGAGAATAATAGAGTGAAATTCATCAACATATAACTCTTATTCATATTGTTCTTCTTCTACAATGTAGGTCTAATTAGCATCTAGCTTACATGCTCCACATGATGGATGTGAAGAGATTCAGATGGAATATTCATATTTATCCCATATCTAGTTATGAGCAATATGTGCATCCAATCTAGGAATAGATGTTGGAATATTTAATTAGCTTATTATATGTTGTTTATTGTTGTAACAAGTCATTTTTTTGTAGTGGATTAGGAGTGATACCTATAGGCTAATTTTTTTAGTCAAAGAGCTATTCCTAGTTGATTTATGATCAATGAGAGGATTTCTCTCATATCTATTCTAGTGCTAGACTATTTTAGAGTTAGTGGTTAGAGGTTTTTATGGCTTCTAAAGCTTATATAAGATTGTAATATTTCATTGATTAATAAGTACAATTTAACATTGTAATTCATTTGGTATCAGAGCTATTGAAGCTCTGGGCTCATTCGTAGCCAGCAGACGGGGATGATTTTTTAGGAGGAGAACGGTGACATAGATGCAGACTGCTTGACACCTGCGCCAATACGTAGACTAGCAAAGTTGACTGGATACGATTACCTAAGGTGGTAGAATCTACATCAATACCTAGAATCAACCCCTATTGATGTGACCTCAACAATAGGACCCATAATCTATTCGTTGGATGAAACTGATGGTGAGTATGTGCTAACAGGTGGTATCACTGCTAGAAAAACTTGCTAGAAAGGAGGAGCTAGGTGCTCTCCACCTAAGCTAGTAGGATGATAACCTATCAGCGGACCCTACCTATGTAGCGACAAAATCGGATTTGAACATTACCGAGTATGACATGGATGGATAGACTGAAGGCAATAGTCGTGACATACATGGATGCAAAGGAATCATACTGGTGACATGGCCTAAGATGGACTCGACTGGAAAGGAACCTCTAAATTTTTTGAGAGGAGGAAATATTGGATTTCATACGTGTGAGGTCAAGTTGTGGGTAGCAGTGTCTACCCTAAGGTAGACATCTACATTGGTGTTGTATTTCTCTTTTAAACATTTTTCAGTGTCGCAACGTGGCCCATGTGGGATATTTTCCCATAATAAAAAAAATCGAGACAAAGTGCAGCAATATTACCCTCATGTTCCAGTAATTCAAGCATAATTCATGCAGATGGTAATCTATAGATCTCATTTGGTGTGATTACAGCCGCTTGCAGGTGGAGCTCAACCATTTTCGATCGATGCTTGTAGGTGGACAAGAGTGTCCCAGGCACCCCAAAGCAGCGTATTGTAAAATTTCCATTGGGGCAGTGTTACAACAGATGGCATACACTTCTAGTGGTGACAATCGATGCATACGATGTTGAGAAAGTTTGCTTAGGCAGTGATAATCTAGTGAACTCCAAAGGAGCAGTGAATGAACCCAATGCGTAGCTTATCTATGGTGGTGCCAATGGTGATTGATAACATTGTTGATGGTGATCAATGCTTTGAAATAGCAAGATCATGATAGTCAATGTTGGAGCATTCATGAAGACATAGTAGATTATGTGTACGATTCTATGTGTGACACTGACATCGAATCAGAGGAAATAGACACTTTGAGATTGTGACTTGCAGATGATCTCTTTTAGATACCCATGTCGTTGAAGAATATCATGGCTCTTGGAGATTAGCCATGTAGATAATCAATATTTTTTATGTGTAGGAATCATCAGGTTGAGATCACCTGCACAACCCACTCGTAGTCCCATTACCAAAAATAGAACTTCCTACATGATAATTTATCCCTTCACTGCAGTGTAAGGATATTCAAAGCATTTTAGACATGAATTTTGTTGTGCAGGTTATAGCCAATTTGCAAACATTATCCTCTTCAGCATTGTCACACGTGGTTTCGAGGCCACCAAGGAGGGTTTTCTAGTGGTGAAGCACACCATGTTAGGAAGAGCTATCACCATTGAAGAGGATCTATGCTCGATAGGATCCATCAATGTTGAGGAAGAGGAGATACTATAAAGGTGAAGACACAGCGTCCGTCCACCAAGGAAGCTCATGTATTTTATTGAATAGAAAAAGGTGATCAGACCTAGGCAAGAGAGAGATGTGCTACCTGAAGGAAATTGTCGACCTACACATCCATTGAGAAATAGTTCTACCCATATCCATTGTATCTTATTTTATCAAAGAGACATTGGACATTTCAACCTGTAATCTAGCGTGAAGATGGTTTGAGAAGCCAAAGTGTCCAAAGGAGTTTTTTTGGCAAACATCCATTGTGATCTTTAAGGAGCTTCTGATCCATTATGGAGCAGTTAAAAAAAAAATAGTTTGGCAGAGTTAAATGATGTGGAAGTGTTGTCTCAATAAAATCATAGGGAATGACTACGTAGATAAAGGAGATATGCCAACCAGCTAATGCATGAAGCACATCAAACGCTTTTTCCATTGAATGATGGGGTTGTAAGTGCACTTGATATGCATATCATAAGATTTTTCGTGTCTATTTTTAGTAATAGGAGGATGTTGTAAAGGGGAACATCACAGAATAGCAAGGTTGCTATGATGTGTTGTTGCAGTAGAAATTGTTGAAACAATGGTGCTGTTGAAGTGAAATAAAGTGAATATAAAAAAACTAAGATGGATTTCCATGTTTGCTACAAGCGACTGTAGTATCAAGCTGGATCTAAAAAAATTTGTAGATCTGAGCCATGAGGAGAAGACCGTGGAGCCTATCTTGTATGGTGAATAGGTCATAAAAGAGAAATCCTAGTGTGCTCCAACTCCTGCACCAGTTGGAAAACTTATTTCATGAGATAAAGACTTTAATATGATGGCAGCCATGTATGTCAACTTGGTTGTAGCAAAATTTAATGAATAATATTATGCTTATTGGATCATAAGGATGAAAAAATTGTTGATGGCCAAAGACCTCTGGAGCATTGTAGAAGAAGGATATGAATAATCCGCTTGGAGCACGCTTGGAGAAGAGGAGAAGAAATTGAAGAAAGGAAAGCAATATGAAAATTGCTTAGCTCTTATGGATTTAAGAAGAGGAGTGGAAAAGAGTGTTTTCCCTCTCATAGCTAATTTTAGATCAGCTACAATAGCATAGAAAGTGTTGAAGGATGCTTATGGGTTTGATGAGAATACCCATAAAGTCATGTGTGACAATCATGGAGATTGTTTGAGCAAGGAGGAACCTTGCTTCTTTGAAGAAGTTTTTGAAGAGTCTTGTGAAGACTCATATGAAGAGTCTTGTGAGCATTGTGAAGTTGTTGTTGTGGGAGTTATGTCTTATGAAGGCATATACAATGAAAATCATAAGGTCTTTCTTGGGGAGGAAGATGTTGGAGAATCCTTTCATGAGGAAGAGGATGAGAAGGAGTCTTGTAAAACTCTTAGTGGAGAGAGTTATGACAAATATTGTTGTGAGACTCTCATTGTTGATGGTATGTCTTGTGAAGGCATGAACACTTGTAATAATCAATTCTTTCTTTTAGAGGGAGAATATGATGAAAAGAAAAATTGTGTAGGAATGGCATGCTTAGAAAGAATTCACATTGATGAAAAATATGATGAATGTCTCACAAATGAAAAGTGTATTATGGAGAATGCACCTACAATTCTCATGGAGGAGAATAAATAAGATGATTATGGAGAAGAAATGTTTATTGAAGATCATTGGCTTGAATATCATTCACTTGGAATGGATGTGTGCTCTCTTGAAAGAGCAAATAAAGTTATATGGGATGTTGATCCATAAGAAAAGTTTGATGAATAGGAGATGAAGACTATAAGCTTCATGCTCAATTGTGAAGATCACTCATTAAGAGTGACAAATGGAGTTGCTTCTTGTTCATCAGCCAAAGAAGTATGGAAAGACTTGAGAGATTTTGAAACTTTGAAAGAAGACAATATGTTGTGTGAAGAAAATAGCACAAATGATTATCTCATTTGGAAGGTGGAAAGTGAGAGAGAAAATGAGATAGAAACAAAAAATAAAAATGAGATTGCTGATTTTCTTGTTGTAATGCTAAAGGAAACATCACTCATGAATGAATATCACCCACATGGAGTGTTTACATTGAAGGAAAAGAGTTTTCTTGAAAAGGCAACAATGTATGATTGTTTGAATGAATGGTGTTTCAATACACCAATATGGATTGAACAAAGGAGGAGAACTCTTAGTGAAGAGTTGATGGTTGATTTTGAAGAAATATACAGTGAAAGAGTTATGCCAAAAAATAGCTTTATGGGGAGCACCAAATATAATCACATTGGAGGTAATATTTTTGTGATTAATGATTGGTTTTTTATGAACAGGTATTTGAAGAAAGAAGAATGTCTTCCAAAGGTATTGTTGAGAAAATATTATCTTGTAGAGACATCTTTGGATGAAGTTATTTAATTTGAAAATGACATGGATAGCATGATGATGAGAACCATGGTTATGCATAGTGGCTATTTATTGCCAAATTGGCTAAAATTAGGATTTTCAAATTTTGGAATTGGCTAATATTTGGGACCCCTAACCATGACCCATTAGCCAAAATGTTTTGGGTGCAACTTTTTTTTGGGTCAATTCACCCCAATTTTATAATAATTTGACAATTTTAAGATTAATTTTCCAACATCACCCCTAACAATAGTGAATCTTCTACATGCATTTGGATATTATTCACCTGGATTTCGGAACAGATTTGCCAAATTTTAATAAATACATTTTGGGGCCAATCCATTATGCATAACCCTAATGAGAACCATGGATATATGTTAGTTGTGGCATCTCATTGTGATAAATGAGTATTTTGTGTTTAAAATTCCTTGGAATAAGGAATATTTTACAACCATAGTAAAGAGTGAAACATTGTGTGAGGAGAAACAATTTGTTGTTGCATTTGTAACTAGCTATTACATAGTTATATTTTGTTTGAATATTTGTGTAGAGGTATGTGAAAATTTAATATGGCAAAACCATCTACATAATATGATGCATTGTACATACTCAGGAGAAGTATTAGAAGCTGAAATAAGGTTTGAAGACCATAGAGAGAATGATGAAATAAATGTGCTAGATTGGTTAGTAAAACCAATACTTGTGGCATTATGGGAATGCCATCATTTGAAGGAGATTTTGATGAAGGGGGAGTAGCTCATAAAAATGAGGCACTCAGTTACTTGCAGGAAGAAGAAACAACTAAAATGGAGGAGATCCCACACCAAAAGTGGAAGGAGTGCCCAAGACAAAATTTTACAATTTTTTATTTCTTGTTACAAAACTGGAGGAGATGAAAAAGATTGAGTTTCTTCCAATGTTGTGATGTTGATGAACTTTTGGAATAAGTTCCATCAACATCAAGGGGGAGAATGTTGGAATATTTAATTAGCTTATTCCATGTTGTTTATTGTTGTAACAAGTCATTTGTTTGTAGTGGATTAGGAGTGCTACGTATAGGCTAAGTTTGTTAGTCAAAGTGTTATTCCTAGTTGATTTATGATCAATGAGAGGATTTCTCTCATATCTATTCTAGTGCTAGACTATTTTAGAGTTAGTGGTTAGAGGTTTTTGTGGCTTCTAAAGATTATATAATATTCTAATATTTCATTGATTAATTGGTACAATTTAACATTGTAGTTCAATAGAGAGCCCCTATCTTAGTAGTGAAATCCCTAGACAAGCAGATATCAAAGGTAGTCATGAGCTCAATAACTACTATATATTTATGGGCTATGGGATTAGGGTAAGTATGAAGTGTGAGTGGAAGTTTCCTTGCCAGTCCAAAGACCTAGGTAGGAGTTTCATCTAGTTAAACTACCCCTTTATTGATAGGCTTATGCTAGCTTCAATGAATTTGCTACTTTTTTAGGCATGACCAAAATACTTGACCTAGAATATATGATGCAATTAAAAATCATCTTATCACCAGAGATTAGATTCAAGTAAAATGGCATAGGCTTGGCTTGATTTACCTTAATACTAGATATTTGTAGGATTGTATATGACTTTTGCTTCACCAATACCTTTTGTTTCTCCAAAGCTTCCTCTAAGTTTTTCATCATGGCCACAATAGACTTCTTTAGATGGTTTGCCATATTGAATGATCTAATAGAAAACCTTATAAACTATGCTTAGCACCCATTGAAGTATGGGCCTCTCTATAATAGGTTGGAAGCTCTAGCTAGTTCTAGAATTAGTGCTTGTTATCTTTAAGCTTCAAGAATATTCCTCTTGGTGACCACTGGGAAATTTTGAATATTTTTATTGAGTGTGACCACAAGGAAAATATTTCTAAGGGTTTGATAGACTACTTTTTGCATTAAGACTAGTTGTATTAACCTTTCCTTGTTCCTCTATCACCTTCCTTTTATTCCTTATCATGTAGTCAGATTAGACTTATGACTTATCAAGTGCTAAAGTACCTACTCCATTGGAAACAACAAATACTTCATCCTCATTCCAAGTTATCAAGGTTTTCTTAGGATGGTAAAACTTGTTCCTAGGATAGAGCTTTGGGGTTAGACATGAGGGGTTTGGGTATGTATTTATAAATCCATCCCAAAGGAGGAAGTAGATGGTTATGTATGTACACCTTCATTTTAAATTCATATGGTCTTCTAAAAATTACTTTCTAGACAAATATTTGGGGAATATGTGTCTAAGTAAGGGTGGTTCCATGTGTTGAGATATTCCATGTAATTTTTTACATGGTCAGTATATTCTTAATAGGTTTAAGAGGAATTTGTTGCAATGGGAGTTGTACGAGCATTATCTATTGATTGGATATTTGGGGTTGGCTTACATTTTTGTTAGGATAGAAATTTTGATATCCATTTGGAGGATGTTTATAATCCTGTCTATTTTTCTATAACGGAGATATTAGATTGTTCTAATATTGAAACCTATAGATATTTTTCTATCTTCTATGAGTCATGAACTCGTTAAAGATTATATTTTCTCATCTATCTCATTGGAGGAGTAAATACATGTAGAGGGACATTCAAGAGTAGGAATATACGTTAATACCTTCATAGGGTTTATATCAAGAGTAGGCTAGATTGTTGGAGGTGTATGATATGGTGGTTGAATGCTTAAAAACATAGGCATAGGGGGGCTGGGAGCTAGTTTACCTATTTGGGTTGGGTCATTCTTGGATTGAATGGCTATCCAATAGGCCACTAGAAAATAATTACCCCCATTAGACTTGATCATCATGGCTATCTCAAAGTTAATATCTTTCAAATAATAGATAAATGCCATAAATGGAAGAGTTAAAATATCATCTAGGATTCTATACTTGGTTTTATGAAATTGAATGTTGAAATCATCCATGATCTCCATGGTTACTCTCTTTATGTTCATCAACTGCTCCAAGAGACACATGTCATCTTCTTTTTCTTTGAATCTATCAACCAATAATTCAATGAGTTGGTTTCAATTTCCAATTGAATATGGAACAAGGATTATATATCTCTCTCAAAATTTCTCTCTAAAATTTATCACTAGAAAATTTAGGACTACATTATTCTCTTTGATATTATGTATTATACAAAGGCTTACCTTGTTATGTAGATGTTCCATAGATGCCATTGCATCTTCTCTAGCAAAATAGGGCAATGACTAGAGAGTTGAGACTTGTTGGAATTACCCCTAATTCCTAAGTATCTAGGTTAAGATTTGTTAAGGGGGAGAATGTTGTAGTGTGAATAGGGTCATCACTAAAGAGGCTTAGAAAAATCCCTTTCCTAAAGCCTTAGTGTGAACACTCCCTCCTATGGTTGTCGGCAATTTTCTTTGTCGGCAATGTACCCTAACTTCCTCCTATATTCCCTCTCTTTTTTCCTCCACGTTTCCTAACTCCCTTATCCCTCCATCTCATCTCAGTTTCCTTATCCCTCCATTTCCTCTTCTCCCCTTATCCCTCCTTCGTCGTCTTCTCCCTTCTATCTCTCCAACCTCCCACCTTATCTCTCCGTCATTTTCTTTCCCACCGACTTCTTCCTTTTCTATATATTAGTCAATATGCATATGTTGTAAGTTAGATGGTGTGCTTCGAATAAATAAATCATTTAAATTTAGTCCTCTGCATCTTATATGTTTGTTTGACTGCGTTCTAATTCCACATCTGGTATCAGAGCCAGACTTCATCGTCTTTCGGGCATGGTTCTAGAGGCAAAGTGGAACGGGCACTGTTCTCGAGGTGGGCACGCATCCCGACACAGGTCATAGTAGGTCTCGGATCTCGAGGCGGATAGCGAGCAGGCTCGGGCACCGATCTTGAGGCAGTTTGGGCACGGATCCTGAGGCAGATCATGCACAGTGGCAGTCGCACGATTCCTGAGGTGACAAGTGGCAGTGGCACGGTAGTTGAAGCAGAGGTGACATGTGGCATTAGCAGATCGTGACATGTGGCAATTTGATTGGCAGCAAGTGGGCAAAATTTTGCCACGTGGCAGTCGGCGATTTGACAACGTGGCAGCGAACGACGATTTGATTGGTCGAAGTTACCAGAGCAGCAGTCGACAATTCGAGACTCGACTGCCCGAAGGCAGTCGAATATGACTGTGAGACGTGAGGATTAAAAATCCTCACTGCGCGATCGCATCGCGCATGTGGGATTATCCCACACTATTTTTTTTTTTTTTTAAAGGGTGCCTGTCATTAAATTAAAACCCCCTCGCTCCCTTCATTTCACATCCGCCCGTTTGGCGTGGCGGTTAGCTTCGTTTGCTGGCTGTGAGGAGGTGCGGGGGTCGAATCCCACCGCAGGCCGTCAATCAATTTTTTTTTTTTAAATATCGTGTCGTCGCAGTATTTAAGGGTTGTGGCCCTTTGTCATTTCACATCGGCCGCTTGGCATAGCGGCAGAGCTTATTGTCATGCTCGGGGAGGTCGCGTGATCGAATCGCGACGGAAAGGTAAAAATTTTAATTTTTTGTTTTTTAAAGTTTTTAATTTATTTAATAATTTTTTATATTATTTATTTTTAAAATTATCTTTTTTAAATAAATTTATTTTTTAAAAAGGGTAATTTAAAAATAATAAAAGGTTATTAAATTTATTTTAAAAACTTTAGAAAACTGTTTAAAAAGAATTTGTGAAAGGAAGAATAATGTGCTCATGGAAATGATAGATATTTTGATCTGAAGGGTGCTATTATGCACTACTTTCAATTTTGAAGATTTTTTTGTGGCCAATTAAAACTCGCCAAAGGGGGCATGAAAATTTGCATATTGTGAACCTGGAAAAGTGTCGGGAAGTCTTCCGGAGCGCCCGTTTAGCACCTCCAAAATTTTTTGGACTCCCCGTCTCGTGACGGGGGTGGCACGCCAAGGGCGCTGCCCCTTGGAACCCCGTTTAAGGGTTCAATATTGAAGCGGAGCCAGAGCCAGCGGAGCCAGAGCCAGTGGAGCCAGAGCAAAGCCAGAGCTAGAGCTAGAGCTAGTGTTGGGAGTCTCACAACAAGCAATCAAGGGAGGAACTCTGCTGACTGTAAAAATAGCTTGCACTATCAGAAGCTTGCTGATTCTGTAGACCATTGGAGTTGATTCTGATTTTGTTGGTTGCTATTTGCTGCTATTGTTTGAATGCAATTCTGACAAGGAGTGCCATTGTTTGGTGAGTCACACTGCTACCCAAATAAGTGAGAACCACGTGAGACTGGTTTCACAATAAGTTGTTGCATCTTGCTGAAGAGAGACATATACGCTGAAGAGAGAAGGAGGCAGTGTTGTGACATGGAAGGGTACTGTCACATAATGAGGATGAAAAGGCTATTTTTTGACAGAGTTGGGCGGTAAGATACGGTGAAGAGATTTATAGAACTGATTGCATTAAAAATACGAGAAGAGAGTTTTGCTACTCGTTTGGTACCAATAAGACATAAAGGCTGCATCGATTCGGGAAAAGAGTGGTTGAGAACTTGGTGGAAGTTTGATGAATGGTGGATTGCAGAATGGCAACCATGTATGAAGATTTGGTTGTGCCTAAATTTGATGGAGATGATTATGCTTATTGGAGCATAAGAATGAAAACTTTATTGATGGCCAAAGACCTTTGGAGCATTGTAGAAGAAGGATATGAAGAACCTTCAAATTGGAGCAGACCTTCGGGAAGATGAAAGAAGAGAGAAGAAAGAGAAGCAATACCAAAATTGCTTAGCCCTTATGGATTTGAGAAGAGGAATGGAAAAGAATGTTTTTCCTCTTATAGCCAATTGTAGATCAGCTACAATGGCATGGCAAGTGTTGAAAGATACATATGGGTTTGATAAGGACACCCATAAATCCATGTGTGACAATCAAGAAGATTGTTTAAGCAAGGAGGAGCCTTGCTTTCTTGAAGAAGTTTCTGAATTAGATCCTTTTGCAGGAGCTTTTGAAGACACATGTGAAGACATGTCTTATGAAGAAGGCATGCATGATGAATTCTTCCTTACGGAGGAAGATGATGGAGAACTTCTTCTTGATGAAAATAAAAGAAGAGGTGTGTATTCCTCAAGAGGAAGAGGAGGAAGACGAGGATTTGCAGCTGATAGAAGGAAAAGTGATGAAGAATCCCTTCATGGAGAAGAGGATGAGAAAGAACCTAGTTCCCTAGAAGATCCTTTTGGAGAGTCTTATGAAGACTTATCTGAAGATTGTTTTGAGCAACCATGGGAGACTCTCACTGATGAAGACGTTACTTGTGAAGGCATGGAAACTTGTAAGTATCAATTCTCTGTTTTAGAAGGAGAATATGATGAAAATTGTCAATTATTTCCTTTAGAGGGAGAATATGATGATGAAAAGCAAAATTGTATTGATGGAAAAGAGGATAAATGTCTCATTGAAGAGACAATTGTTGAAAGATCATTCTATGGGAATGATGTTTATTGTGAAGACCACTCTAAAGTGGATGATGGCTTGCTTGAAGAATCACTCCAAGAAGAAGGAAGAGAAACACTCACATTGAAGTGTTCCTTGCTTGAAGATCACCTAGATGAGGTGGTGGAAGATGAAAGATGTCTCATGGAGGAGGCATGTGCAGAAGAGTGTCTTATGAGGAAGACACCAAATCAGCTATTTATTGAAGATTGCTTCATGGAGGAGGCACAAAATAAAGATGAAGATGCAGATGATGGAGAAACACTCATAATGGAGTGTTGCATAGCTGAAGTCCACTCACATGGCGTGGAGACAAATGGAGAGTGTATTTTGGAGAATACACCAAAAATTCTCATGGAGGAGAGTGATGAAAATCTAACCACAAATTGTTGGCATAATGATGGAAAAGCAATGTTCATGACAAATCATTGGCTTGAAGACCATTCACTTGGAATGGATGTATGCTCTCTTGATAGAGCAACTCAAGATATCCTTGAAGGAGACGAT
The DNA here is from genome assembly GCA_028583015.1 of Wollemia nobilis. Classification (NCBI taxonomy): domain Eukaryota; kingdom Viridiplantae; phylum Streptophyta; class Pinopsida; order Araucariales; family Araucariaceae; genus Wollemia; species Wollemia nobilis. The sequence goes on along the minus strand of JAQPPZ010000753.1, from coordinate 15,819,573 downwards.
AAAATTGTTCCTCTACAGGGGAAGGAAAATATTAAAGATGAAGAGGAGCTTGATTCACAAATTGTATGGGATGTTGATTCCCATGACATTGTTGATTGTCAGGCTCAAGATATGTGGGATTTTGATCCACAAGAATTTGAAATTGAAGAGGAGATGAAAGTCATAAGCTTCATGCTCAATGGAGGATATCACTCATTAGGGGTGACAAATAGAGATGCTTCTTGTTCATCCACCCAAGAAGTAAAACATGAAAAAGGAGAGATTGATAGTTTTCATGTTGTGATGACTATGAGAACATCAATGCTTGAACCTAGGAATTATCTTGTACAGGCAATTACAAATCAAGAGGACGATTACTCATTTGGTGTAATAGAAAAAGATATTGATGGGTTCCATGTTATGGAAACAACAATGAAAGAAGAAATGAAGGGCATAAGTTTCATGCTCCATAAAGCAAATTATCTCAAGGCTGAGATAATAAAAGGAAAAGAACATTATGAGAAACACTATCTCAAGGAGGAGATAGAACATAGTGAGATAGTCACTAATGGACTTCATGATGCAATGGAGGCATCATCAAAGGAGATTGAAAATTGTCTTGAAGAGGCAATTATGGTTGAAGATCACTCACTTGGAGTGGCTACATTGCAGAAAAGAAGTTGTCTTGAAAAGGCGACAATGTATGATTGCTTTAATGAATGGTGTTTCAACACACGACCATGGATTGATCAAAGGAGAAGAGCTCTTAGTGAAGAGTTGATGGTTGATATTGAAGCACCATACCCCAAAGGAGAACTGCTACAAAATAGCTTTATGGGAAGCACCAAATCTACTCATACTAAAGGTAATATTTTTATGATTAATGATTTGTTTTTTGTGAGCAGGAATGAAAAGAAAGGAGAATATCTTCCAAAGGCATTATTGAGAGGAGATTGTCTCATAGAGACAACTTTGATGAAGAGTCTTCTTGGAGAGAAGACAATGATGGAGAGCTTGGGTCACATGGATCCAACTGATGTGTTAACAATTCCTTGGAAGAAGGAATCTTGTAAAATCATTATGTTGAGTGAAAATTTGTGTGAGGAGCAACATTTTGTTGCATATGTAATTAGCTATTGCATAGCTATATTTTGTTTGAAGATCTGTGTAGAGGTATGTGAAATTGTAATATGGCAAAACCATCTACATAAGATGATGCATTGTACATACTCAGGAGGAGTATTAGGAGCTGAAATATGGTTTGAAGACCATAGAATGAATGATAAAAGGAATGTGTTGGATTGGTTAATGAGAACCAATACTTATGGTATTCTGGGAATGCCATCATTTGAAGGAGCTTTTGATGAAGGGGGAGTAGCTCATCAAAAGGAGGCACTCTATTACTTGCATGAAGGAGCAATAACAAAGATGGAGGAGATCACACACAAGCAATGGAAGGAGTGCCCAAGACAAAACTTTACAATTTTTGATTTCTTGTTACAAAACTGGAGGAGACGAAAAAGATTGAGTTTCTTCCAATGTTGTGATGCTGATGAAACTTTTTGCAAAAAGTCACATCAACATCAAGGGGGAGAATGTTGGAATTACCCCTAATTCCTAAGTATCTAGGTTAAGATTTGTTAAGGGGGAGAATGTTGCAGTGTGAATAGGGTCATCACTAAAGAGGCTTAGAAAAATCCCTTTCCTAAAGCCTTAGTGTGAACACTCCCTCCTATGGTTGTTGGCAATTATCTTTTTCGGCAATGTACCCTAACTTCCTCCTATATTCCCTCTCTTTTTTCCTCCACGTTTCCTAACTCCCTTATCCCTCCATCTCATCTCAGTTTCCTTATCCCTCCATTTCCTCTTCTCCCCTTATCCCTCCTTCGTTGTCTTCTCCCTTCTATCTCTCCAACCTCCCACCTTATCTCTCCGTCATTTTCTTTCCCACCGACTTCTTCCTTTTCTATATATTAGTCAATATGCATATGTTGTAAGTTAGATGGTGTGCTTCGAATAAATAAATCATTTAAATTTAGTCCTCTGCATCTTATATGTTTGTTTGACTGCGTTCTAATTCCACAAGACTGAGATTGGGTCCCATATTTTGGGAGGAATAGGTGGTTTAAGAGGACCTCTATAATTATATGATAAGTACCTTCTTTGAGGTTGGTCCTATTGTGAAACTACATTTTAACATCAAGCTCTTCTTTTGGTGTTCATGTTTAGGGGTGGCACTAGTGCTTGCAATTTTGCTCTTATAAAGTACCTATTAGTATGTCTTGTACTCATAAATTTCTTTGGTAGTTCATACTTAGTGGAGTTACATGGTGAATTCCCTTATGCCTCAATAATAAATGAGAAAGAGATATTCACCAAAATATCAATCTAGTGATTGCTTGTTTATGGGGCTAATTTATCATATTTGTGCTAGTAAAATTATTGTAGTACATGGTGGATGTATAAACCATTGATGTTTCTTTGTGGAATGAATGTGTAAGCTTGGCCCCACTAGGTGTGCCAATAAAACTATTATCCACTCAAAATTTGGTGATCATCCATTATCATATCCATATATTCCTTATGCTTGCACCTCACATAGAGCAATACAATCAAGAAGTTATTTTAATATGGGACATGAATCATATGGTAACCTTAGGGATTTTGCTAAGGTCATCTCATTTTTTGATATGATCTTCAACACTCGCATTCCTATACTACTTACATACATCAAAGGAAAAAGGAGATAAATTATAAAAAATAAAACATAAGCTAGCCAATGTAATGTGCCAAGATCAAATATTCCTTTATGCATTACTAAAAAAATGAACATATGCATAATTCATTAACAACTAGAAAAGTGAATAAATTCAATCTAACACAAATAATTCATGTACAAGATTAGGGTTATGCATAAGGGGTTGGACTCAAAATATACTTATAAAAAAATGGTGAATCCTAATCAAAATCAAGGTGAATCATGGAGAATCCTAAGCAAATCAAATTGAGCATCTTCATACCAAAATTTGGGGTATTTGAAGCCCTAAAATATAAGATCATATTTGGGGTCACTTTTGACCTATTAAATCATCTTATAACTTCATAAAAAAACACCATAGTTAGATTAGGATTGAAAATTGCTTTCCAACGAGTACAAATATGCCTATGTTTAGATATATATTATGGCGAATTATATATTGTGGTGAATTAGCCCTAAGAAAAAATTGGTCCTAAAAATTTTAGGCGAATGGGCCGACGTCGAGGGTCCTCATATTTGCCAATTTACAATTTTGAAAATCCTAATATTCGCCCAATTTGTGAATATTCATCACTATGCATAACCCTGTACAAGATACATATAAGAAATAGAGTAGAGAAAAATTAGTCACTACTTATTATATATTATAATGTTTTTGTTATAGTTATTCCAAATCAAAAGAGGCTAGAATGTTGTTAACAAAATGACTCAAGGTTCGAGTCCAAGCTAAGATAGAAGAAAAATAAAATAAAATACATGTATTACACATGAGTAGGAAGTTTTTAATTCCTTATAATGAAGATGAAACCACTACTTATAAGTAAAATTTAGTATTTATTCCCTCCAAAAACTAAGCAACCTTGAATATAATCCCAAAATTGAGTGAGATTGATTTGCATTCAATTTTGATTGGCTCAAGGTCTCTAGACCTTGAATAATTAATGTCATAGGATTTAGATCCTTTTATTGTGGAGCCACTATATATATCACCAACCACTTTTACTAAAAATTTCTCCATCACTAGACTTGAGGTCTCTAGAACTAGAGCTTCCATCACTACTGGCTTTAATACACCACCTGCTTTCCTAGGATGTCATGTTTTAATGGTGTAGGTAGGTGGACTTAAGGATTTTCTACAAAAACTACTTTTATGAGCTCAATTACTTCTAGGAATTCACACGTAGATGTTACCTATAATAAAGGCATTATCTTTTGTTCACCTTCTCCTTCTTGGGTTGTGAATCATTGAGATCAAATAATTGGTACTAATTCTTGATGCTTCATCATCAGAGTATTTTTATTTTTTTGTGAACCATTGGATCACTCTTATTTGAATCCATGATTATTGGTGTCTTCTATAGATGAAGTGGGAAGATCATACATATGTCATTTGGATGGTCAACATAAACTTATCAGATATGGAATAATTGGTCTATGAATATTAACATCGTTATGCCCTAACCAATAATGGAGCTACTATTATTAATTTTGAATAGCTCCTTGAGCTGTCATGGGCCATTGATCATCAATATTAGATGTCTCTCATGATCCAACTATCTTAACATCCCCCTCAAATATTTGTAGGTCATTGGATCTACCACCTACCTTAGATTGACAACTTGTCTTCTTTGTATGTAATTTTTTAAGGATATTGATGCACCTACCAATTTCTTTGATATAAACAAATGGTATGGTTTCTCTTAAAGATTTTTTTGTTTGTATTTTAAATTAGCATGGGTCATTAATTATCAATATTGGATGGCTTGCAAAACTTCATGGTCTATATGTCTCTATATCTTACTCCAATATCTCCAGACCATTGGATCTTATTTTTTCCCAATATTGATAGTGAATCTTACTTAAACATGGGTCTTGATGGGATAGCTACTTAGGTTTCCATGAGTCACCAATGCATCTTGCACATTTCTCATGATTTGACCAATTGTAGGGCTCTTATTTGACAACTTCTTTGGTATCCTTATGAAATGGTGTGGGTCATTTTATGGGCACCCAATTACTTATGTGGCTTTGAAAACTTCTTTTTGACTACTTTATTGGGAACTTATTCCCACCATAGATCTACTAAATCAATGAGCCACATGGTGTCAAAACTTTGATAAATCCTTTCCCCATAGAACTAGGACCCATCATAGATTTGGAGAATTGACGGTGCATGCTACTTTGCTCCCTCTATAAATTACTTTTTTCCAAAAAATAGCATTCATTATTGATTGATCTAATCAATAGACCATGCAATTGTGGGATCCTTCATGGACTTCTTTACTTCTCAAATAAACGTCTATTATTGATCAATCATATCATACGACCCATGCAACACTAAAATATTTTCAAAGTTTATCCATGTAAAATTAGTGCATGTCGTAGATTATAAAATTAACAATGCACTTTGCTTCAAATTCCTCTCCCTTTCAACTTTTTGACTTGCCTTCCACCAAGTACAACTTGCAAAAAAGGCAAAGGTAAAAATTCCTCGTGGGTGTAGTGAAATTCACTATGCATCTACAATAATCATGACCCCTAGGATATATTTATGGGAGTACATATGGAAAGGAGTCCTATAACGAATATTCCTTAATTATGCTACTTGGGGCCTACTATATTTAATCGATATGGTAACATATACTACCCTATTTAAAGGGAAAATATTAGTAAAAGTATGAACATAAAATTATATGTAGACAATATATGTGTTTGTGTGTCTTTACATAGTAAACTAAATAGCATATCTATACATTTATTTCATGAAGCTAAATAACTAATCCATTCCCTTATGATAGAAAACCTAATAAAATATATGTCTTTATGTTGTAAACTATAGAGCAAATCTATGCCTATAAAACAAAAAGCTAAATAGTATATCAATGTTCTTATGATAGGAAATAAAATAATAGATTTATGCTTTTATAATAGTAAACAAAATAATATATTTATGCCTTTATATTAGTGAGCAAACAATAGATCTATGTCCTTATAAAAATAAACTAGACAACAAATATATGTCTTTACAACAATAATTCAACAAAAAATCTTGCTCTTACAATAGTAATTTAAACAATAAATCTACCCATTTACAACAAAAGTATAACAACATATCTATCCTTTTGAAGTAAAAGTAAAAATAAAATATCTACCTATTTACAATAAAAGAAAGAACAATTGATGTATCCTTCCATAGCTAAAATATAATAATATTTCTACCCATTTATAGTATAAATAAATAAAAATAACCCATGACACATATATCATCATGCTAAATTTTTATAATAGATGTATTCTGCTTATTTTTACTATAAATGGGTAGAATTATTATTATATTTTAGTTATGGAAGGATAAATAAATTGTTCTTCCTTTTTATTTTAAATAAGTAGATATTTTATTTTTACTTTTACTTTGAAAGGGTAGATATATTGTTATATTTTTGTCGTAAAAGGGTAAATATTTTTTTGACTTACTATTATAAGAGTAAGAATTTTTTTGACTTACTATTGTAAAGACATAGATCTATTGCTTGGTTTATTGTTATAAGGACATAGATCTATTGTTTGCTCTCTTTTTTTTGGTTGTATAATAAGGGGTTGTACTCAAGTCTCCCACCCTTTACAAATTACAACTCTCTTATTTAGAGCTTGAGAGTTTACAAATAGATACACTTCTCATATCAATTGATATGCTTAACTAGAAACCTACATCATTTTACATAAAATGTCTGAATTTTTTATTTTTATTTTTTGGATCTTTTCAACTTTCTGTATGAATACAAATATTCTAGAGTTTAGCATCCTTTTTGACATTTTTCTATAGCAACCTTCACAATACCAAAACTTCACCTCTACTATATATGCATTGCATATTAGTAGAGTAATATTTCCAAAACATCACACTATTATAGTCCGCTTTACCAAATCTAGATTGCTAGTTTTCTTCCTGAAACACAAGTGCAACCTAAAAAATTATAATAAGTAGTTTATATGAAAACACATTCTTGTTATAAAATAAAGCAGATATTACCAATGGAAAATATTAAAATTGCTTGTTCATTACTATAAATGCATATATCTATTATTTTTTTTACTATTATAAAAGCATAAATCTATTGTTCTTTTTCCTATTATAAAAATATTGATCTACTATTTAGTTTTATAACAATAAAACTATTATTAGGTGGGTTATTGTTTTACTATAAATGGATAGAACTACAAAGTGGGTGATTTATTATTACAATAAATGGATAGAACTATTATTATATTTTAGTTATTTAAGGATAAATCAATTGTTCTTCCTTTTATTGTAAATAGGTAGATCTTTTGTTTTTACATTTACTTCAAAAGGGTATGACTTACTATTGTACGAGCAAGATTTTTTGTTGACTTATTGTTGTAAATATATAGATATCTTACCTAGTTCATTTTTATAAGGATATATATATCTATTGTTTTCCCATTACTATAAAATCATAAATCTATTATTTGGTTTACTATTATAAAAGCCTAAATATTTTGTCTAGTTTTCTATCATAAAAACATTGATCTACTATTTATTTATTTTTTATATAGACATAGATATGCTTTATAGTTTACAATATAAAATCATAGATATATTATTATATTTCCTATCATAAGGGCATAGATTAGTTGTTTAGTTTCGTGTTATATATGCATAGATATGCTATTTAGTTTACTATATAAAGACACACACATATATTGTCTATATATAATTATATGTTCATACTTTTACGAGAATTTTCTATTTAAATAGGGTAGTATAGTTTACCTTATAAATTAAAGAGATTAGTCCCAAGTAGCATCATGAAGGAATATTTTATGTAGGTATCCTTTCCATATGTACTCCTACAAAGAGATCCTAAGGCTCATGATTGTTGTAGATGTATGTCTATATGACACATCGACATTTCTCTCCATCCTTCTGTTAGTGCTCATGGAGGATGAATGGAGTAGGAGAAGGCCTATACAATTGGAGGGATGATATAGGTATCATGGATGATGTGATTGTGGATGGAATGCCAACAACACATGATGAGAATTTTTCCACCATGATATTGGTGTCCATGGAGGATGAGTGGAGGAGAAGGGGGCCTGTATGCTTGGGATATGTTATGGATATTATAAATTATATGATGCTGAATTATATTCCCATAGGACACAGTGGTGGTTTTCTCCATCATGTGTTGTTGGTTTTTATGGAGTATGAATGGAGGTAGTAGGAGGCCCTCTAGTTATGGTGTGGATGTGGTAACTCCATCTATTGAACCTAGGATTCTCTAATTATAGTGGACTAGAGGTCAAGGTGAGGTGGGTGGTCCATGCAAGAGGTATGGGGAGGGATAGAATGAGGCTCATGGACCAAATATCATAGCATCAGAGCAAATATTTACATAAATCTATGAAACACTTTAGAGTAAAAAGAACATCTAATATTAAGCTACAATATTATTGTAATGGTAAGCGCTTTGGCCTCTCTGTGAGAGGTCCAAGGTTCAAACCCCACTATGTATGAGGTAACCAAGACCTCTCATAAAAACTTGTGTAAACTCATTGAAAAAAGAGCATCTATATTATCAACAAATTCTAACATCATAGAAAATAGACCTTATTAAAAAAGAAGAAATTCCATATAATCCAAAAGTGTAAAATGGAAGCATAAAAATCCTATAGATAGTTATAAATAATAAAATTAGAATTTTAGTTTCTATAGAGAATATCCTTATTAACAATTTTTCTAATATGTATATATATCTTGTAATATATACATGGTGGAGGTATTAATTCTTATCTATTGATATTATTTAAGATTTGAGGCATATTTCTGGACATATTGAAACTTACCCCCTTCTTGAAACGTGGTGGAATGCTTCTTTTAACTATAATGCAAGTTTATTACTACATCATCACTATTTTTGAAATATTAATATTATTGGAATTTTAGCCAGATTATCACAGGTCCCAATGTCTAGGATTATATAAAATATATATGAAGACTTAATTATAGAATAATATCAATGCATACAAATCTCATATAATATAAATCAATATAATATTCAACAATATAACAATATTACTAAATGAAAATACTCACAATATTATTGATGAGTCAAATATACAATCTTGATATTTGCTCTATATTAAGATACATTTCATGGACCTTTGTCTCCATAATATAACCTTAAAAAGTGACTCTTAGAATCTTTTTCTATTGCTCTCCTTACATAACTAGTATATGCAACCTTTCCTATTCCACACATAAGACAAATCTCTCATGCCTTTTGTCTCCACATCTTGCCACTTATATACATGACTCTTAAATATCTATTTACTTGCACACTCTATTCTATGACACATGGAAACTCCTACTTCCACTCTTTATTACATGATACTTATGCACATCCTACACATAAACACTTACATAAGGAAAATATAAATCACATGCCTAAACTATAGATACACATCATATTCTAATATTTTAATTATACCACAAGGTACCATGGGGGTACATTAGCATAATGTAATATTCTCCAACAATTGTTAAATGTGGTGATATAATCATTGCTATTAAATATAGTGTCCAAGACTTCAAGCTTCAAGATATTTTTAATATTTTGGAATTTACCTTGTTCTTAAAAATCTATTGTTCATTGTTGAAATAATTGCAATAAATACAAGCTATATCATAAATTATGTGTTATTGGAACAGTCTTCCCAATTTAAAACCTATAATGTTTATTTATAATAAACCCATATATATGAATTTTAATGTTATAAAAATTGATAGCAAACAAAATTGTGTGGTCACTTGCATATCAACATGGATTTGTACTTTCAAATTCAAATATTAATCAAGTAATGAACTTCTCTAGAGAGTTCCCAAGCAAGAATGACATTGTTTTGATTGATTATAAGATGATATTCATTATAAAATAGAGAGGTTGTCCTCAATTATAACAAGAGGATAGCTTGTGGAGTAAGTCCACTTAGTAAACCTAAATGGGTAGATTTATTCAACCTTTTAAGGGGTGTATGACCCAACCACACAACATCTCGACTAGATAATATAAAATTAAATTATAATCACATTATATATTTGATATTAAAATAAAATAACTCATTATATTAAAATATGTGCTCACAATACCTTAATTTATGAATTGACCATTTTAATGCAAATGATAGACTTTTAATTAATTAGTCAAATAAAAAATGATTTTATCTACATGCACAATATGGTCACCCCTTTTGGGAAAATTGAATTTAAATTTGGAGGAGCAAACATTTAAGTCCATCATGTGCCCTCTTCTATTTCTTTGTTTGTTCCATGACAAGGATAAACAAGGATCTATTGATGTTTATGTCAGATGGTACATAAACCAGTTTTACCCTAGAAGGGAACAATGTTGGTGATATACTTGTAAAGTGTTAGAAATATTCCATAAATTTAATTCCAAAAAGTTTAAAAATATTGAAATATGATGTTGCATTAAATTTTGAGATGTTAGGTTTTGGTCCCTATATCATAAAACCATGGTGTGAATGATTATCTATGGGTAGTACTCATTGCATGGGACCAATGTTTTCAATAAGAGGATCAAGTGTAGTATGATTTGTGTTGGTGTTCTTAGTGTATTTATCATATGTAAGTTTCCTTTTGGCTGGTATGCTTTTTTCATTAGATAAATCCTCATAAAAAGTGGAAGATATGACAAAATTAGTTGGAAGACATTCTTTGCTTTTTGTACACTATCTTCATAGGGAAGTACCTCAAGATTCAAGGTGATGCCTTAAGGAAAATATTAACAATTATCTTAAATTATAATCTAATCACATTTCCCCTCATAACCATCTACTAGTTCTAGCCAAGAATCTATTTACTCTTCATATTATATTACTATATAGGGTTCAACACTATATTTAAAAATTAAGTTGTTACATACCTAAATAGTTGCTTGTATCTTCTTTTTCCTATCCTTATCACATGGAAATTTTCATTTTTAGTATTTTTGGGGTTTTTAATGGAAATAGAAGAGAAAATTTTAGATCTCATTACTTTATCAAGAATAATTGAAATCCATTAAAAATATGCTTATTTTAAAGTATCTCTATTATACTTGCAATATTTAAAAGACACCTTAATCAAAATCTCAAGATAAAAATTCAAAAATGTTTTGGGGACATTTTGGATGGTTAGCTATGTCTTTTTAATTTTTATATTCACTTGGTCAAATGAGATGACTATTCACTTGAAGCTTATGGACATTCAGGCTTACAAAGTTTTAAAAATTTCTATAGTTTTAGACACATAGCAAGGAATTTATAATATCTAGGACATGCACTTATATTTTAGCCCTCCTAAAAAGGGAATTTTAGAACTTAAATACCTCCTCATACATATATCTTAGCCATTATGTCAATATAAATCTTAGATCATAGGTTCTCCTTTTATTCCTTTTTGAGATCTTTTTGAATCTCTTGGAAAGTTGGTCCAAAAATGGAAATATCCCTATTGGAATCCAAGGCACCTTATAGCAAATTAATAACTTTAGAATGTTAAATTTCAATGGCTATATCTCCTATGATATTTCTAAATATAAATTATGACCATGCTTGGAAAGCTCTTAAAATATGGTTTCAAATGTCTTTGTTCCAAGTTCTTATGGATTTCTATTACAAAAGTCAGTACTCTTGCAACATATATTTTTAATATTTGTAATGGGTGCAAAGATTTTTTAAACCTCTCATAGAAACTACATAACATTTTATTAAATTATGACCATATTATATAAATGGGCTTAAAATAACTCATTACGTCAATCATGTGGTCATCACCACAAATAATGGGATTACAAAAAAAAAGTTTAAGAATAAAAGTATTTATGTTTTGACATCAAAACCACAATATAGAGAAATATATCTTGGTCACTATGTTAGTATCTAGTATATTCTTAATGCATGCAATGGGTTATGTGGATCATTAGTTGACACACTATACTACCCTTGTAAGGGGAGTAATATGTATGACCAATTGACCATCACAAGCCTTTCAAAGATGTAATAGAATTTAATGATAAGACTCCATGAGTTTACTATTAAACCTTTTAGTTGGCATGCTTGATATACATAATGGTCATAAGGTAGTTAATGATTAGGATCTAGTTAATTTTATATTTTGATTGATGGACAAAAGTATATGGATATACTATATATTTGAGTACAATGGACAATCTTATGACATTGCCCTTGTAGGTGGAACAAGTTATATGGCCATCACAATGTTGGAAATATGAGCAAGTTTTGTTGTCATTGATGTCAAGAGTCAGTTTCAGTGAGCAGCATGAGGTCAAGCATCAGTTTCCATGAGCAGTGCAAGAAAAATATTGCTTCTAGGCCTAAGGGAAAAATAATATTATAATATGCTTATTATAATATTTAAGGTGGTCAAATAAGGTCTAAAAGAGCAATTTGAAGGCCCAAGAAAATAATATTATAATTTTATATTATAATATTAAAGGTCTAAAGTATAGACCTAATAATTAAATTAATTATAACAACTTTGTTATAAATTAATTTAAATTAAAATAACCCTAAGGTTAGGGTTACAAAGGGCAAGCAATAAAATTCGAGCACCAACATTGACTATTCTTTCCACCCACCGACGTGTTGAGGGAGAGCAAAATTTAATATAAATACTATATGCTTTGGCAAACAAAAATCTATCCTTCGAATACCTTAATCGATGTGCATGCAAAATTTGTGAATGTGCGGAATAAGAGGTAAGGGTCTTGTGCTTGTGTGGTGATCAACTTGCAAATAAGAGGGAGGAGGCTCTAAGACTCATAGCCAACCATGGTGGTTGGGCCAATGGCAGGCGGTTGTGGCTTAAGGTGCTAACTAGCGGGAGGTCCTGCGATCGAACCCCGATGGTTGCATTTTGGTGAAGGTTCGAGTGTTTAGTTTTTTGTGCCAAGGTAGAGGTTTAAAAGTGCATGAGGCACTTTTGGTGCTAAGGTGAGCACCTAGCTCACGTGGCACGTGGGCCATGGCTAGGGCGTTGTGGAGGCGCAAGCGGAAGTTCGATTTCCATCGAGGATAGAGGTACTTAATTTTTGAATATTAAAATTGCTTCTAAGGTTTAAAAGGTGGCATGATAAATTTTTATTAAGGGGGAGTTATAAGGTTTTTAAGGTTGATTGTTTTATTGTGATTTTTGATAAAGTGAATTGATATAGGAGTTATAAGGTTGAAAAAGGGAATTATATTTTTAATTGGGTTGAGCTATGATGTGTTAAAGAGATAAGGGTTTATAAAGAAAATTATTGTGATTATTTTCTTTACACAAATTGTTGGTTTGCATTTTGAAGTGTGGAGATTATAAGGTGTAAAAGAGATTTATTGCTATGTATGGTGAAATATTTTGAGGGATCAAATTGAGTGAATGATTGAGAAGATATTGCTACCTAACCTTTGAAATTGGCAAAGAGTTGATTGTGATTGAGATAGGTGTTTGAAGTCAAGTCTTCTTCAAACAAGAGGTAAGGGTATATTATCCTTGAGAGTGATTGTTGGATGTTGTGAATGCTAAGTTGGAGTGAAAAGGTTTTTGTTTGATAAGCATTGTTGAGTAAGCCTTTAGAAAAAGAAAAAGCATGTTGTGAATGAAATATGGGGTTATATGGAAGGTTTAGAGGATTGTTATAATGAGTTTTGTAAGGATGATTAAGTTTTGAATAAGCCTTCATTAAGTGATTGGTTGAGTGGAGTTGATTGAGCATAGTTGATTTGAGTGAGTTGAAGTGATAGTTCAAGTTCTGTGAAACAAATTGTTCTATATTCTGAATTGATTTGAAAGAGGTTTTCTGCAAGAGATTGAATTGAGTTTGTGTGCAAGTTTTGTAATTGATTTGAGAAATATTTTGTGAGAGCTTGCAAGTAGATTTGAGTAAGTCCTTGAGGGGACTTAAGGACATAATTGAGAAAGCTTTTGTGAAATCTTAAGGATAGATTTGTGTGAGCTTTTGTGGAAGCTTACAATCATATTGGATAGATTTGAGGTAAGTCTTGGTGAAGACTTGTTGAGAATATTGAACAAGTTCTAGTGAGGACTTGTTGAGCATATTTGAGGTAAGTCTTAGAGAAGACTTGAGAATATATTGGATAAGTTCTTGAGAGGACTTGTTGTATATATTAGTGATAAATCAGAGATAGATATTGAGAAGATTTGTGCTAGATCGAAGGATAGTGTTTAGTGCAGATTTGAGATAAAGCCTTGAGTAGAGCTTTGGAGGTGATAGAGTAGAGGATAGTAGTCTCTAGTGGATAGATATCCATTAGCTAGGGTAGTGAGGATAGAGGTCTTTAGTGGAGAGAGATCCACAACCCAGAGTAGTGGAGGTAGTAGTCTTCTAAGAGGATCACCAACTAGAGCAGAGGATAAGGAGTTCTCCTATGGATAGAGATCCATAAACTTGATTAGGGGATTGGTGTCTCCTTTGGACAGAGGTCCATAAATATTGTAATAGGGAAGGATTCCCAAGATATTTGTTGAGAAATTTTTAGTGAAATATTTTCTTCATGGAGTAGCCCACATTGGGTGAACCACGTTAAATCATGTCTCTCATGTGTGTGATGCTTTATGTGATGTTTATTGATTTGATGTTACTACTGCTATCATATGTGTTGAAAAGCAAAAATTTTTATCTTATACTATTCACCCCCCTCTCAGTATAAGCACATGTTCTTCAATTGGTATCAGCGTAGGTCTCTCCATGAAAAGACTAACAACTTGGAGGTGGATCCATCAGAAACACACATGACTTCAGAAAATGAAGAAGAGACCATGTTTGACTTAAAAGAGGAATTCTTCACTGCTCTCAGGAATCTTGAAAATATTAGAAAGAAGAATTCAAGCTTGAAGGAGCAAATTCAAGAAGATGAAGAAACAAAGATGGAACTTCTACAAAGTCTCACAGAACTCAAGATAAAGGTAGAAGAAGGAAATAAAATTGAATAGGATATGATAGATCTATTAAGAGTAAGAGAAATAGAGTGTGAAATATTGGAAGCAAAAATTGTATCACTAAGGCATGAAGTTGAAAAGACCAAGCTACGACAAGATATAATGTTAGGGAAACAAAAAGAGGAATCCAACTTTCAAGAAATAGAGACATCAAACAGAGATGAGCTCGTCACTCATACCCCAAAAGGAAAGGACATCAGAAAAGAAGAAAGCAAAGAAGGACCATGGATGAGAGTTAATCACAAGAGGAGAAGCACTCGACCACATCTTCAAAGGCATCCAAACAGGTTACATAATTTCTTCCATGGCTATTGCTTTTCTTGTAACAAATATGGTCATAGAGTTGTACACTACACTGGTTATGTGAAAAATGATGTCAATAGAAATTTCAACTCTTTTGCACCTCTCATGAATGATGATATCATATGTTACAAATGCAATAATTTTGGGCACAAGGCTAGATGGTGCAAAATGGTACTTCCTGAGTCTAGTAAAAAGAATACAACTAGGAAAGAGAAAAAGGGGAATGAAAAAGCTAGATCAATGTTAGTTCAAACAACTCTTCATGCTCAGGATAAAGAAGAACAATGGTTTCTTGATAGTGGTTGCTCTAGACACATGACAAGAGACAAAGACAAATTTCTTGTGCTCAAAGAAACTAATAGAGGATCAATAAGTTTTGGTGATAATGGATCAACAAAAATTTGTGGAAAAGGAACTCTGAGTTTAGATAATGGGAAAACAAGAACAGAAAATGTACTATATGTGAAAGGGTTAAGACACAATCTGCTAAGTGTAAGCCAACTTTGTGATCAAGGTCATATGGTTACTTTTCACCCAGATAGATGTGAGATAAGAAAGTCTGAAACTAGAAAAGTCATTGCAAATGCAAGTAGAACTCCAAACAACCTCTATATGCTTAGTGAGATTAAAGGAGAAAAGTGTTTTCTATCACAAGAGGATGAGAGTTGGCTATGGCATAGAAGAATGGGTCATTTGAACTTTGACAACATAGTCAACATAAGCAATAAATAGGCTGTCAGAGATTTACCCAAACTAAAAAGGCCACAAAACACAATCTGTGCACCTTGTCAACATGGAAAGCAAACTAGAACTAGTTTCAAATCAAAGGGATATATGTCATCTGAGCCATTAAGTCTAATACATACTGATCTATGTGGTCCTACCAGAACATAGAGTATTCAAGGTGAAAGTTACTTCATATTGTTCATAGATGATTACTCCAGAATGATTTGGGTAGCCTTCCTGAAAGATAAGTCAGAAGCATTTGACAAATTCAAGGTATTTAAAGAACGGGTCAAAAATGAAACCGGCAAGAGGATTAAGTGTTTGAGATCAGACAGAGGAGGAGAGTTTACCTCAAATGAATTTGTAGATTTCTGTGAACAACATGGAATCAAGAGAGAATACTCAGCCGCAAGAACTCCTCAACAAAATGGAGTAGTTGAAAGGAAAAATAGGACTATTGAGAATATGGCTAGAGCTATGTTAAATGAGTCCAAGATTTCAGATGGATTTTGGAGGGAAGCAGTCAACACAATAGTGTATATCATTACTAGGGCTCAAATAAGAGTAAACCATCACAAGACTCCATATGAGCTTTGGAAGGGAAGACCAGCCACTATAAAACACTTCAAAGTTTTTGGAAGCAAGTGTTACATAAGACGGGAAGAGCAAAACTTGGGCAAGTTTGACCCAAGATGTGATGAGGGTATTTTTCTTGGTTACTCCAATAAGAGCAAAGCCTATAGATGCTACAACAAAAGGACTCACACTATTGTGGAAAGTATAAATGTAACTATTGATGAAAAGATAGGGTTGAGAGAGCCAGTTCAAGAAACTATGTATCAGGAAGATGAAAACTGTCAAGAAGAGTTTCATGAGGAATCAGAAGAAGAAGAGGAAGAAACACAAAGACTTCTTCCCAAGACTCCATCCAGGTATGTACAGAAACATCATCCAAAATATCTAATCATTGGGAATCCTAATGAGAGATAGACAAGGAGAAGGGTAATAACATCAACTCAACCAACAAATTTTTCTTTATTATCTAAGATTGAGCCAAAAGACTTCAATGAAGCAAGTGAAGATAAGTTTTGGATTAAGGCAATGGATGAGGAATTAGACCAGATAGAGAAAAGTAAGACTTGGGAACTTGTTCCATGACCAAAAGGTAAAAATGTGATTGGCACTAAGTGGGTATTTAGAAACAAGCTAAATGAAGATGGTCAGGTGGTCAGAAATAAAGTAAGGTTAGTGTGCAAAGGTTATGCACAGGTTGAGGGAATTGACTTCGATGAGACATTTGCTCCAGTTGCATGACTTGAAGCTATAAGAATGTTCTTAGCCTTCTCAAGTTTTAAAAACTTCAAAGTATATCAGATGGATGTTAAGTCAGCATTTCTAAATGGTGTTCTAGAAGAAGTTTATATTGAGCAGCTAGAGGGATTCATATTAATAGATAAACCAGACTATGTATGCAGATTGAAAAAGGTACTATATGGTCTAAAATAGGCTCCTAGGGTATGGTACTCAAGATTGGATAAGTATCTTCAGGAATAGGGATTCAGGAAAGGAATAGTGGATAGTAACTTATACATAAAAAATGAAGGGAATAATCTACTAATTGTGGTTGTTTACGTGGATGACATCATTTTTGGGGGAAACAATGACAAGATGTGTAAAGAATTTGCGAAGAGCATGCAGAATGAATTTGAGATGTCTATGCTTGGTGAGTTATCCTTCTTTCTTGGACTTCAGATCTCACAATCATAGAAAGGAGTATTTCTTTCACAAACCAAGTATATAAAAGAAATGCTAAAGAAATTCAACTTAGAAGATTGCAAACCAGTGAGTACCCCCATGGTCACAGGATGTAAGTTAAGTAAAGATGATGAATCTCCAGAGGCAAATCAGAAATTATACAGATCTATGATTGGCAACTTATTATATGTCACAGCTACAAGACCAGATATCATGCAGGCAGTGGGATTAGTGGCAAGGTTTCAAGAAGCACCTAAGGAAACACATGTGGTAGTAGTAAAGAGGATTCTTAGGTATCTAAAAGGGACCATGGATTTTGGGCTCTGGTATCCCAAAAGTGATAGTTTCACACTCACAACTTATACAGATGCAGATTGGGCTGGCAACATTGATGATAGAAAAAGCACAAGTGGAGGAGCATTCTTTCTTGGAGACTGTCTAGTCTCTTGGTTAAGTAAGAAATATGCATCAATATCCTTATCCATAGTAGAGGCAGAGTATATTGCAGTAGTTTCTTGTTGCACACAGGTATTATGGATGAAGTGAACTTTGGAGGACTTCAAAGTAAAGCATGATCACCCTATTCCCATATTGTGTGATAATACAAGTGCTATAAATATTTCAAAGAACCCAATGATGCACTCCAGGACAAAGCACATTCCGATTAAGTATCATTTTCTAAGAGAACAGGTGACAGATAAGCAGGTCAAGTTGGAATATGTCACTACAAAGGAGCAGATTGTAGATATTTTCACTAAGCCACTTTCGAAAGAGACTTTTGAGTACCTTCAAGAAAATTTGGGAGTAGTTCTACTCCCACCCCAGAATTAACCACCTCAAGAGGAGGTGGGGGAGGGGCTAAGCTAAGATTCTCATTCTTAGCCCCGAGCCCCAAAGGTGACCCTTTGCCATTGATGTCAAAGGGGGAGAGATTTGAGTTAGGGGGAGAGCATTCAATCAGGGTGAGCAGTTTCTTAAGGGGAGCAGAATAGAAAAAGGTTAAGGAAATGGTAAAAGGTAATTGGGTTGCCATCAATGACAAAGGGGGAGATTGTTGGAAATATGAGCAAGTTTTGTTGTCATTGATGTCAAGAGTCAATTTCAGTGAGCAACATGAGGTCAAGCATCAATTTTCATGAGTAGTGCAAGAAAAATATTGCTTCTAGGCCTAAGGGAAAATAATATTATAATATGCTTATTATAATATTTAAGGTGGTCAAATAAGGTCTAAAAGAGCAATTGGAAGGCCCAAGAAAATAATATTATAATTTTATATTATAATATTAAAGGTCTAAAGTATAGACCTAATAATTAAATTAATTATAAATTAATTATAATAACTTTGTTATAAATTAATTTATAAATTAATTTAAATTAAAATAACCCTAAGGTTAGGTTTACAAAGGGTAAGTAATAAAATTCGAATGCCGACGTTGAATATTATTTCCACCCGTTGACGTGTTGAGGGAGAGCAAAATTTAATATATATACTATATGCTTTGGCAAACAAAAATATATCCTTTGAAATAACTTATTCGATGTGCATGCAAAATTTGTGAACGTGTGGAATAAGAGGCAAGGGTCTTGTGCTTGTGTGGTGGTCAACTATGAATAAGAGGGAGGAGGCTCTAAGCCTCATAGCCAACCATGGTGGTTGGGCCAATAGCAGGTGGCTATGGCTTAAGGTGCTAACTAGCGGGAGGTCCCACGATCGAACCCCGATGGTTGCATTTTGGTGAAGGTTCAAGTGTTTAGTTTTTGGCGCCAAGGTAGAGGTTTAAAAGTGCACGAGGCACTTTTGGTTCTAAGGTGAGCGCCTAGCTCACGTGGCATGTGGGCCATGGCTAGGGCATTGTGGAGGCGCAAGCGGGAGTTCGAATTCTACCGAGGATAGAGGTACTTAAATTTTTGAATATTAAAATTGCTTCTAAGGTTTAAAAGGTGGCATGATAAATTTTTATTAAGGGGGAGTTATAAGGTTTTTAAGGTTAATTGTTTTATTGTGATTTTTGATAAAGTGAATTGAAATAGGAGTTATAAGGTTGAAAAAGGGAATTATATTTTTAATTGAGATGAGCTATGATGTGTTAAAGAGATAAGGGTTTATAAAGAAAATTATTGTGATTATTTTCTTTACACAAATTGTTGGTTTGCATTTTGAAGTGTGGAGATTATAAGGTGTAAAAGAGATTTATTGCTATGTATGGTGAAATATTTTGAGGGATCAAATTGAGTGAATGATTGAGAAGATATTGCTACCTAACCTTTGAAATTGGCAAAGAGTTGATTGTGATTGAGACAGGTGTTTGAAGTCAAGTCTTCTTCAAACAAGAGGTAAGGGCATATTATCCTTGAGAGTGATTGTTGGATGTTGTGAATGCTAAGTTGGAGTGATAAGGTTTTTGTTTGATAAGCATTGTTGAATAAGCCTTCATTAAGTGATTGGTTGAGTGGAGTTGATTGAGCATAGTTGATTTGAGTGAGTTGAAGTGATAGTTCAAGTTCTGTGAAACAAATTATTCTATATTCTAAATTGATTTGAAAGAGGTTTTTTGCAAGAGATTGAATTGAGTTTGTGTGCAAGTTTTGTAATTGATTTGAGCAAGATTTTGTGAGATCTTGCAAGAAGATTTGAGTAAGTCCTTGAGGGGACTTAAGGATAAAATTGATAAAGCTTTTGTGAAAGATTAAGGATATATTTATATGAGCTTTGTGGAAGCTTACAATCATATTGGACAGATTTGAGGTAAGTCTTGGTGAAGACTTGTTGAGCAGATTGGACAAGTTCTAGTGAGGACTTGTTGAGAAGATTTGAGGTAAGTCTTATAGAAGACTTGAGAACATATTGGATAGGTTCTTGAGAGGACTTTTTGGATAGATTAGTGACAAAGCAGAGATAGATATTGAGTAGATTTGTGCTAGATCAAAGGATAGTGTTTAGTGTATATTTGAGATAAAGCCTTGAGCAGAGCTTTGGAGGTGATAGAGCAGAGGATAGTAGTCTCTAGTGGATAGAGATCCATTAGCCAGGGTAGAGAGGACAAAGGTCTTCAGTGGAGAGAGATCCACAACCCAATGTAGTGGAGGTAGTAGTCTTCTAAGAGGATCACCAACTAGAGCAGAGGAGAAGGAGTTCTCCTATGGATAGAGATCCATAAAATTGATTAGGGGATTGGTGTCTCCTTTGGACAGAGGTCCATAAACATTGTAATAGGGAAGGATTCCCAAGATATTTGTTGAGAAATTTTTAGTGAAATATTTTCTCCATGGAGTAGCCCACATCGGGTGAACCACGTTAAATCATGTCTCTCATGTGTGTGATGCTTTATGTGATGTTTATTGCTTTGATGTTACTACTGCTATCATATGTGTTGAAAAGAAAAAAGTTTTATCTTATATTGTTCACCCCCCTCTCAGTATAAGCACATGTTCTTCACACAAATATTTCAAGGAAGGTCATAGAATATAGTAGACAAGATCAATACAGCTATGTCATTTCCAAAAAATCTAATGCTCATCCTGATAATAAACAATGGATTTGCTTTTTAAATCACTTGGATTACTCTTGTATATAGGCATACCAAAATGGTAAAAGTATATACTAATGTAATAAGAAGTCATCTCAATGGGTAGATTTCTTTGTTTTTAAAAATAAAATAGTAACCCAAGTATAGGAGTCACTACCTTATGATTTAGCTTATCATCCAAAGCTTGTGACAAGTAGGAAGATGTACATAGATGTTGCCTATTCCAATATATTTATTTTAGAAATCATAAATATCTAGGTGAGAACATATATACTCATTTTTTATCATTTTTAATGATAAATAATTTTGTGTTCTATGGAAGAGTGTGTGGTTTGAACATAGAAGGCAGTGAAGTGTTTTAATAACGTATCCAAAAATTTAAAATTTAGGAATGATCAATAGAATAACAAGTATTTAAAAGGTGATTAAAATAAATTGGATTATACCCATGTAGATATAGAATTATGTAAAACCAATACCAAATCCCTTGGTTGTATCTCATTTTCTTATCTAGATTCTTATAAAGGCTAGATTTTTTATTATGCTCTATGTTTAGAAAAAAACAAGCCCAAGTAGAAAAGACATAGTATATCAAGAAATTGAAAGGACTTATTTGCAATAGAATTAAAACAACATAATTTATAATCCACTCCAAATTGGTACTAAGATAATAAGAAATATGTATAGAAGAAACCATAGAGATGTCAAAAATTATTTTTATATTACTAGAATTTAATTATCTTAAATAGCAAGTAGTAACATTAGAACTTTAAAATATAAAAACTAGAATATATTTAACAAGAATATTTTAAAATTGTCTTTACAACTAATGATATTAAATTATACTTTCAAGTTACAAGTATCCATCCAAAAAAACAAAAAAAAATGTACATACCTCTAATTGCTTGAGAGTGTCAACAAGACTGAGTTCCTTTAGCTAAATTTACAAGCCCACAAGTCTAAAAGTATGATTTCCTTACAATTCCTTATTATTACTTCATCCAACCCTTCTTCTAAGACACTTCTAAGATTATTGGTTGAAACAACAATTTCATCACTGGGGAAAACAAAGTCTTATTTGGTGGTCTAGTAGGAAAAAGAGTTGTTATAGTCGTTAAAGTTTCAATCTATGTTGATTGATCTTCTCTAGCATTATCCCTTAAATGGAGTGTCTTTTTCCCAATGAAAATGGATAATATTTTTTTCATTGGATATATGCTCTCTATAGAAGATACCTAGAATCAAAAGCTACCATGTGAAGTATGTTGGAATTCATAATATTTTCTAGAAATGAATAGAAGCAATCCATCCACTCAAATATTTTATATAAATCATAAAAATATGAAATAATGAAAAAGAGACATAGAGGGTGGGGCACTCATATGTACCATAAATAATCATTGTATTATTCATAGATAAGAATCACTACACTTTGATGATCAAATGATGGAGTGGTGGGGGTATTTATACCAATACCAAAACCCCAATTACATAAATGAACTTAACCTAAGTTGACATAAAATGAATTCTTAAAGTATAATTACAAGTTATGAGGTGATTCTAAGCATAAAAATTTAGTGACAACCTATAGAAATTACATATTAAAATATTCCAAAAAATAAATACATTGTAGAATGAGATGCCCTTAGGCCTATCAAATATTACATCATACAATGTCAGTCTTGAACATGATCAAATTATACATGTAACACATCCTCTTAATTTGAATTGAGAGGCCAAGAAGAGAACACATTAGTGATAATAATATATTTCTCCCATAATAAATTCTCTAGTAGGCCTCTAGTAGACCTCTAAAATTGAGGTAAGATCCTTTATAATAACCCTCATGATCTAGAAGACATCCACAAAGTTTTAGGAACACAACTTTTATTCTTTGTAATTTTAGTAAGCATTTATTCCTTGGATTCCCTTCCCTATTATAGTACCTAAAAATGGATTTTGACTTCTTTGAAGACTTATCATGGCCTTTGGGCCCCTAGGTCTTATCCACCTTAGGTTTGAATTCCTTTTTTATGATCCTATATTTGTAGTGCCACCAAAATTTATCATTGCCACCTAAAAATAAACTAGGAGAGGAAAAGGTTGATTAAGAGTAAGATTTTTTGAGATTCCAAAAGCATAGGATTCATATAAACCATGAATTTTAACATCTAAAAAGAAGGGGAGAGATTAGAAAGGATAATCTTCAAATATTTTGTATCGTCTTTCTTCTTGCATGCAGAATATGCAATTTCTACTCTTGAATATTAGAAAGGATAATCTTCAAATATTTTGCATCGCCTTTCTTCTTGCATGCATAATATGCAATGTCTACTCTCAGTGCAAAAAATCTCACAATATAGTCCTCAACATTATTAAACTAAAATAATTATGGAAGAGAGCTCTATTCCAAGTGACTGACATCAATAGTATTAAAATTTCCAAATAACTCATGTAATTTTGACCATACCTTAATAGGTTTACTTTCCTCTTTGATGTGGAAAAGTAACTTTTGTTCAATTCGTAAGTAAATTAGAGAAATATCTTCTTCTTCCCTTTGGTGATGAGTTTCTTCATCAAGGGTTGTTGCCTTATCTTCTTGAAATATGCACCACAAGTTCTTAATGTGTAATAGTCCAATCATTTAAGTTGAACAAATACTATAGTTTTTCTCATTAAGGTGAGTAACTAGGGCTTGGTGATCCATAATACACATTTTGATCCTTAATATTTCAATAGGTCCTTTAACTTATGCCACCAATGAGTAGAGTTTAAAAAATCATGTATTTAAAAAATGTGCTTAAGCTAATTTGTATATAGAAGTTATGACCTTTGGATATTTTACCCTAATGGACCCCCAAAAATGAGAACTTAAAACTTCAAACATTAGAGAAGAGATATCCAATTATCTACTGCCACTTGGTGATCCATGATTCATTAGTGTCTTCCATTTATCACTTACCACTTTAGAACCTATTAACCAATGTGACTTTGAAATTTGTTACTTCAGATTGGTTGGATCCATATTGTGGCACATGAAAGTGCCACATTGGCCAAGTAAGAATTTATTGATTCTAAAAATACAAAAAATATATACTAGATGACATTCAAACTTGATTCTTGCATAGCCTAAGTGGCTTGCACTAACCAGGATAGTAATGTGTCTATTAATACACTTCCTTCATTTGCCACTTATGAAGGGAAAATATTGTGCCACAACTAAACACATTACAAAAATATATTAGACCAAGATAATTGAACCTATGACGAGTTATCTATGAGTGCCTTTGTATTATTAACATAGCCAATCAACTAGATCTTGTTGTAATGACATGTCCATCAATACCCATATAGGCAATGCCACTTAGACCTATCATTAAGAACATGTTTTAAAAAATAGGACTTAAATGGATTCAAACATAGAACCTTCGATAGCCAATGACTAAGCCATAGTCCTTTTTATCAACTTGCCTTGCTTCCATGGTGTAAGATATTTTGACATGTTTTATGACCTCTATAAAATCTCACAAAATGCCTCAAAAAAAAGCTAATGTAGGTTTGAACTCATGACCTTGTTAGCTTTTGAATCTATAAACTTAATATTAATAATCTAGAATATATGAATTAAATTTATAATCCAATGTATATGATAATGGCAATATTTCGAATATATAAAACACAGAAATAACTCTAATATCTACTCCTAAATATGGCATAACTAGATTCTTACGAAAATTATGCCATATTACTAGAAGAGCCAAGTAATGTTATTACAAGTTATGTCACTTGCATTCTCATATTACTATGCATATATAATGTAATGTGACTCTTCATATGGAGCACTCTAGATCTTCACTCTTCTAGACTCTTCAACTCTCTATTCTATGGACTCATGTACACATGGACTAATGTGCACATTTACATTATTGAATATTATGCATACTTGTGCATTTATTACATTATATAAAGTAAATACCTAATCTAAGACATGTATAAAATAATGTAATATACTCTAGCACCCCCTCGTATTACATATTTGGTTATTGGAGAGTTGTCTTCTATATAGGTTTTCAATATGGGTCTTCAATATTTAACTCACTTTGCACTGTAATCCTTCTAGGTCTTGTTCTTTCTCTTATTGCTTGTCTTCGTTATTAGTGTTACTTTGTAAACCTTTAGATAATTTTGCACTATCAAGTGATTCCTACAAAAATACCTTCTCCTTGCCTTTTTCCCTGAAACCATGAACTTTATTTTGTTCTAAACCTTCAAAACATTCACTTATAGCATCATGATAAGATCCTAAATTTGATGAACTTGAATCATTTATATTACATGAAGAATGAAATGTTTTTTTTTTAAATGACTCATTCACTTTTGCTTTCTTCTTAAGATATTAAATTAACCCCTTTAGTTTCAATTCCCTTTCTTTGTAATGCTTGAGTGTAAGTAGGGCTATATAAACTATGTTTGCAACATTCAAAGGAATCATAATACTATCTTTGTCATTATCAATTGCTTCAAACATCTTTCCATGCAGATAGTATTCTAATTTCAAATTCTTCTTCTAATGCTTCCTTATAAATGAAACTTGGAACCAAGTCTAACTTTCCTTTAGACTCTTCAATTATGTCCTTAATTCCAAATTTTATGATATTTATTCTTCCTTTTCTAATTTCCCTCTCCATTAATGAATTATTTTAAGTAGACATCTTTTTACCTTTTTAGTCACAAGAATATAATGTTTCTAAATTTCTTGATTCCTAAATTGATGTCAAATACCTTATAACTCCAAACTTCAAAATTTAGAAAAATCTATTTTATAAGTCTAATTTGTTGTAGAAACCCTTATTACTCCCTCTTTAATTAAATTGCAAATATCCCAAAATTGTTTTGTAACTTCAAATGATTTAAATTACAAAACCTTAAAATTACTTCTTTAATATTTTCTATCCAAATTTCAAACTCCAATAATATATGTCTAAGGTTATATATTAAATATCACTTCACCAAAATGCCTATTCTTTCAGCCTTAGAAAATAATAATATTATGTATATTCTTATTTCTCCTAACTCAAGCTTATGAGTAATTTTAATGAAATAAATTACCTTAGGCTTAGAGTTGATAATACTCTGGTCAATAATGCTTGATCAACCTTTGCACATTCTCCTTTGCGTACGTCTCTAAATGGTGCTTCACTCACACATATGAGCTATAGTTGGTGCGCTGGTTTATTGGGAAAAATATTTCTCCCACCTTAGGCTTACTCAAATTGCACTTCAACGTTTGTTGTTAAGATCATGTTTAACCTCCACTGTGTAGCTTTGAATTTGCCAAATGTTCTCTCCTTTACTACATCCAATTGGGGATGATACTTGCACGTAATTCACCTGAACTATTCTACCATCTCTATTTAATGTGCTTTTCAATATTTGGTGCCTTAGAGGGACATTTTCCTTGAGTGGGCATATAAATATCTTGAACTTCTAGTTTATGCTTACCACTTGGCTGACTGGGCACTAAACCTTTCAACTTTCTATCGTATACGTACCACTTGGAACTTAACCTCTTCCACTACTCTTGAAATACAATTCCTCTACCTATTGAATGATGTTATGGCAATGAGTGTTACTTGTAACACTTCCTCTTAAATATTGACACTTCTCCAATGTTTTACTATGTGACACACACATGCAATACCTTACATTCTCCTACATTTATTTATTCTAATGCAATACCAATTCTGAATATGTTCTAATGCTTGTCACTTCACCTTAATACATTTGTCTCCAATGTATTCTTACACACACCAACAGGTTTTCTCTTCAATAGTAAATGGCTACATCTCCTTAATGTGATTGATGGTGCTACTCCTTCATGAAATGGTGGAGCTTCCTCACTGATCGCTTTTCCTCTTTACAGCAATGGTAACACTCCTTTTAAGTGGTGGTTACTCTTGCTCCTTCGAGTGGTGATTCCACTTCTACAATGATATCTTACCTTAACACTCTTCTACATCATCTAGACACTTATGCTCGTTCATCTATCAACAAGATGCTTATGCTTCATCCTAGTGTCTTTAGACACTTAGAAATTCTATCGAATCTCTTAACCCTTATTCGATCTTCATTTTGTTTAAACTATTGCATTCAATATCTTCTTTTTGCTTTAGTAAATCTGCATTCTTTAAGAACTATAAAATAGATTTTATTAACAATACTATGCTCTTCTTATTTATCCTTTATTAGCTTAGACTCTTGTTATTTTATCTTTGTAGATTATAAGGTGTAAGCACTAATGTCACCTTGATTTAAAGAACTCTTTTAAGCTCTTATTTCTAAATGCAATGTAGATCACAAATAATAATATGGTGCTCTTAAATCCTTGATGTAAATATTATTTCAATGTTCAAATAATAAACTTATATTGCACCAATACTACATACCTTTATGTTCTTAATTTCGTTGGTGATTTGATTCACCCAACTTGTTGTATCAACATTATTATCCTTTACTCTTATGCTTCATATCTTACCAAATTTTTAGCCCTACTTGTTGCTCAATTTTATCCTTGATTGCTACCTAATAACACTTCTCAAAACTACCCCAAAATTCTCCAAATTTGCAGCTCTTTATCTTCCTCTAATGTTGTTCACAAAATCTGATTTTGTGGCTTCCAATCTCCTCCAAACCTGATCTCTCAAATTCTAAAACTAGCAGCTACTAATGCTGTCCCAAATTATGTTCATAAATCTACAACTATATAGTCAATTCCTTCCTTCTTTTACTATCCAAAACTTGTAGTAAAAGTCTTCAAAATGCTACCTTTTGTCATAGTTCTAACTCCTTCAATATCCTATCCACAGGAAGTCCAAAATCTGCCCAAGTCTCCTCTAAACTATAGCTCTAGGATTCCTTCAATATATTCTATTGCAACCCTTCAATATTTGTTCTAACACCTGCAACTTCTCCTATCAGATCAACCTTCAAAACTTTGTGGTTATCCTTAGATTTCCCAAAACCTTGGGTTCTTCAATCTACTCTTCTCTTGCAATCTCCTTATCGAATTCTAACTTCAAAACTAATATTCTATGATGTCTTCTTTCTCAATAGTTTGAATTTCTTAAGATCTTAAAATCCCTTCTCCAATATTTGGAAAACTTCTTTCCAAATACTTCTTCCTTTTGGGCTTATTTTCGGATGGTGACAATTGTCCCAAATATCCTTTACTTAGAAACTTATCCTTATTCACAATCTTATTTCATGAGCCTTATTCAAATATCCTCCACTATAAATTCATTTATCTTATAAAAGTTACTCCTCTCTTCTTGCAATATCCCACTTATTGCTTTCTCCAAGATTCCTTCAATGGTCACTTCTCCAAATCTATAATAAGGCTTTATCTAGCCTTCTTTCTCTTCTCCAATTATTATTGAGACTAATTCTCTTGGGTCTTCTAATTCACACAACTCTTCAACTCCTTTTTGCAACTCTTCAACTTCTCTTCTTGAAGTTTTAATGAGACTTATTCTTGGTCTCCTTAATCTCCCAACTATGTGAACACTGTAATGAGATCTTTTTGTTGGATCTCTAAAAATTGCTACTCTCAATCTCTTTAATCTCTAAATTCTTTAATTTTTCTTTGATTTTTTAATAGAACCTATTATTAGGTCTTCTCTATCTCCAATATCCAATCTGTAATGAGAAATTTTTGCATGAGTCTCTTCAGTCTCCTATCTACAATCTTCTATCCCTAATCTTCTATCTTCCAAAATTGAAAGTTCTTCAATCTGATCTCTTTTAGGTCTCTTCAAATTCTCTAATCTATAGTCTTCTATCTACAATATTCTAGGGGACTTCCTTCTTGAGTCTCCTCAACATTCAATCTCCAATGGGGTTTTTGCCTTAGACTTCCTCACTCTTCAATCTCTAACTTTATACAATAAAGAATTTATCCCTGCACAAGGAAAGCACATAGAATTTCAGGAAAAAAAGGTGAAATTCTTCTCTCTATTGTAGGAAGCTTCTCAAATTCTGGGTGTTAATTTTTTGCAACCAAATACTTAGATAGTAGTACAAAATTTATTAGAATTTTTAGAATTCTAAAATAAATAAACTTCACTAGTTATTCTCAAGACTAGTGGAACAAGTTGAATCCTGGTCTTCACGAGTTCTTCTGCAACCCTATGGAAAAAATCTAGCCAATATGCAATTTGCAGTATCCTTCAATCTACCAAATTTCTCCAATAAGACCTCCTTATTGGGTCTCTTAATCTCCTCAATATCCACAATATCAAGGTCTGAATTCAAGACCTAAAATCACCTTCTATTCCAAAAATTTTCTTGGAATATAAATTCTTCAATCTTCTCTAGTTTCACCTTCCAAAGATAATCTCCTCACCTTCATTGGTTTCTCCTTCACAAATTCAAAATTTGTGCAAGTCCAATCCTTGCAATAGCTCTCCCTATCTCCTATCAAACTCCCTTGTGGCTCTGATACCACTATTAGCTTTTGAAGTTATAAACTTAATATTAATAATCCATAATATATGAAATAAAGTTACAATCCAATGTATATGATAATGGTAATATTCTAAATATATAAAACATAAAAATAGCTCTAATATCTACTCCTAAATATGGCATAACCAAATCCTCATAAAAATAGTGTCATATTACTAAAATATTCAAGTAATTTTATTACAAGTCATGTCATTTACATCCTCATATTACTATGTATATATAATATAATGTGACTCTTCATATGGAGCACTCTTAGCCTTCACTCTTCTAGACTCTTCAACTCCCTATTCTATGGACTCATGTACACATGGACTAATGTGCATATTTACATTATTGAATATTATGCACACTTGTGCATTTATTACATTACATAAAGTAAATACCTAATCTAATACATGTACCAAATAATGTAATATACTCCAATAGACCCATGCCACACATGATAATAATCCACACACATTTATCCAAATTAATAGACCTTCTAAATGAAATGTGAAGTGCATCACTTATGTAGAAGAGGACATCATAGTACCTTCAAAAAATCACCACTTTCAAAAAAGAGACGCACACAAGAGCGAATTTGAATTAAAACAATTTAGAACCAAATGACGTTTTTCCTTCCAAGTAGCATGCCATGGCTTCCCAATGGATGTGGAAGAGGATGGGGACAAAATATAATAAAAATTTTAAAAAAAATTGATGATAACAAAGCAATTCTTGTAGTAAGTGTAAATTCTCTAAAAAAATAGAAAACAAATTAGTAAAAGAGAAGTGAAAAATCCTCTATATTTTTCATGTTGAATATGCTTACGAAGATTTGAGAAGTAAATTTTCCTAAATTTGAAAAAAGAATCATAGGCTCTGAACAATATTTCTACATGACCAAGCAATGTTTCTCCATACCCACTCTAATACCATGTTGGAATTCATAATATTTTCCAAAAATGAATAGAAGCAATAAATCCACTCAAATATTATACAGAAAGCATAAAAGGATGAAAGAAATAAAAAGATATAGAGATTGGGATCACTTGTATGCACCATAAATAATCAATGTATTATCCATATATAAGAATCATTACACTACAATGATCAAATGATTTAGTGGTGGGAGATATTTATACATGCTATCCTCTCAAAGAGTCCTATTTGAAACAACCATACCTCTCACAAAATACAACGTAGTAGGGCCTCAACTGAGAGTTCAGGGTTTGGCTCAATCAAGGGCCTATAACAATTTTTACAAGGTTATCTCCTTGTTATGATGTGATATTTAGGCACACTTGAACCTAGGGGAAAGGGATGCAAGAGATAAAAATAACTCAATAAAATAAAACCTAAGTTACTCGAGTGGTGCTACACCAGATATCAACTAAGATATCCCAGTACAATAGGCTTGAATGATATATTCTAGTGGTAAACACTTCCTCTCCTTGACATAGATGAGCCCAAATTAGATTTACCAACATGCACACACACATACATATGGTTTGGTGAGAGAATCAAAAATAGCTATTACAAAAATTGATGCATAGGCCTCCCATACACACATACATGCATGATAAAACTCAAAAAATAGGTAAAACTTTGAGAACATACACACATACATATATGGGTCAACATAGAACCATAGATGGTTAGTCCAAAATTTGTTGTGTATGCCTACAATATATCTATCTATCTATATATATGCAAAAAAAAATTATAGATATTGTTCCTAGAGCAAGGGTTTGATTTTCCCATAAGTTGCTTAGGATTTGACTACTCTACAAGAAGAAATGAAAGGAAAGCTTACAATATATTACAAATGTAAATTATCGATGCTTTTTACAGTCTAAACTACTATTATTTATAGATACAATAGGGAGATTTTCCCTCCAAAAAGTTTTATGGGTGGGTCTGACAATTTCAAATACCTTTTCTAGGGATCCTAAAAATTGGAGGTACCCCTGGTCATATCAATTGTCAAATCTAGAACTACCATCATCATTATTTGTCTTAAATGAACCTTTAAACTAAATTTAAATGATATTTGGTAGGTGGTCCTTGTTATTTCTAGGTAAAAGCAAATTAACTCAATTCACCTATGCCTCCTCTAGTTTTATGCACTTTAGTTGGTTCAAGATGTTGATGATAACTTCAAAAAAATTGGCTCATCCTAAGTCCCTTTCAAAATTTAATGCATTTTTGCAATCTGGTCAAAAAATTTCATCGTTGGCCTTAGTCAAAGATTACAAAACTTCTGATATTAGATTTATTTAGGAGGAAGATTATTTAGTTGGCCTCATTGTCATGCTTGTTGAGAAATATTTTTTCTTCATTTTATAAGCTTTCTATTACTTCCAATTGTCAAGAATTATATTGCTCTTTCACTCTCAAAATGTGTCGAGCGCTTTCAAGTTCTAAGGTTGTCTCCTTTGCTTATCATCTTCAAAACTATGATCACCCTAGATCATAACTTTTTCCTCCCTCAGGAGTTTTCCTTACACATAAATTAGTAGTGAGAAGTCACTATAGTTTTAGTGGCTCGCAATGACCTTCTAGATTTTTTGGAGAACCTAAAATTGCCTTTATCCTTAGGTATGGAGTCAACATTTAAAACGTGCAAAAGAGAACACACACAAAAAATGTAAAATAAAATCATCAGGTTGGAAACCTTTGCAATGTTTCTTTGATTTTTGTCCAGACATTGAATCATTTTAAAATGGTTGTGCATTGTTTCCACTTAAAATTGGCTTCTTATTGGGAGTTTTCCAATGCTTGCGATAATCTAAAATGTGTGAGCTTTAAGATAAAGGATCAGTTCAAGTACTTGCATGATGTTCTCTGGTTTTAGTGATTTTAGCCATTTTTTAAGGCAAATTTTTTTCCCTGCATTTTTTAGGATTTGTACCTATTTTTGCTTTATCATAAATTAATCATTTTCATTGTAGTGAGAAGAAAGTTCTTTTTCTAACAATATATTAACTTCATTCTTAAACCATATCACAACATTGTCAAACACCATGACTTGGGATTCACATACATATGTAGTTTACTCCTTGTGTATGAGATTCGTTATCTTTTGTGTTATCATCCCTCTATCAAAGATTCCTATGGCCTTCAATTCATATTTAGTTATTAGAATAACCTTTTATTGATACATATTGGCTTCTATTAACCTCATAGTAATTTTATCCATGCTATATTTAATTTCCTACTTAATTTGTGCTCCTAATATGATTATTATCTTGACAAAAATATTTGTTAGAGCATGATGAATTTTATTGATGATTTCATCCAAGTAGGTAGCATTAACTTTCTTTAATAGGCCTTAAACTTTTTGTTGCTACTCAACTTTTTTTTAATTCAATCTTCTCCCTTTTCTTTTGTATGCTTTGATTTTCCAAATAGAATTTAGCACATCACTAAACCCACTACCTTGAGATCTTTTTGATCTGCTCTTCTATATTACTTATGAGGTATTCCATGGGTTGGCCTTTCAATAATTCAACCTATATATCTACCTATTGTTAGAGTGTTTTTGTTTCTACTTGTGAGTCCTTTAGAGTTCTTTTCACCATTTTTAATTCCTTTTCTACCTCTTTTAGTTTAGACCCTAGAGTCTCACAATTGTATTCAACTATCTTCTCTAATTCCTACTTGAATTGTATCTTATCTCTAGTCTACATACCTTTTAGATCAAGGTTTTATGTTATTACCTACCAATATTGCTCTATCATATGATTTTTAGGCTTTGCCTTCAGAGGATATTTTATTGAGACTCTTAAGGTTTCATCCTGAGGGACAAAATGGAAATCCATCTAAGTTGAGGCTTGTAACCTTGTAAATAATATCTTCTTTTGTTACTTTATTTATTTAGTCTACTGATGTAGGGTCTGTAATCCTTATGATTGTGTAATATAGAGTGTGTTGAATGACAACCTTGGCTAAAGAGGATATACACCATCAAAAGGATATGAATATTTCTTATCCTAATTAGCCAATATATTAGGGATTATTTAAGGAATATTAGTTGTTGTTATGATTATATCTGGGACAACATTTGATACATTAGTAGCCTTCATGAATGTTGGATGCTCCGTCATGGAGGCTATGAAATCAATTGGAAGTTCAATTCCTTCCTCTTTTATTGTTTCTATTGGGTTGGTTATTTTATCTAATATGGTCATTAATGTTGTTACAACATTTTCTTCCATTAGCATCTACTCCAAGGTTATGCATAAGGGGTAATACCAGAAATTATTATTTTTTAATTTAGTGAAAACCCCTTGTGGGGCTGCCTTGTTTGAGAAACCATGACCATAGGGTTCTACACCATCAAAATCACCCAGGATTCACACCCGGCTCTGACCGCACCAACATTATCAACTAGATTTTGGGTACCCGATGTGTGTTTGGTAGGGTGGAGATTCGAACCAAGGACCTCCCTTGGAGGATTGCCCTACCCTCTCCAACTCACCTATAGCACGTGGGTGTACCAAAAAAGTATTTATAAAAATTTGGTGAATATTAATGCAAATCAAGGCGAATCGTGTCTAAACTAGCTGGAAAAATTTCAAAATTTTTGTCGAGAAATTATTAAAATTTGGTAAATTTTTTAAAAAATTCCAAAGATATAATTAAAAATGGTGAGAGGTAGAAGGTGAGTGGGAAAAGGTGAATGGCAGAAGGTGAGTGGTAGAAGGTTACTGGAAGAAGGAAACTAGCATAATATGAGTCACAGAAGGCGAGTGGCAGAATGTGAGTAGTAGAAGGTGAGTGGCAGATGGCGACTGGTAGAAGGCGACTGGTAGAAGGTGATTGACAGAAGGTGATTCGTAGATGATTACTGGAATATGGTGATTGGTAGAAGGTTATTGGCATAAGCAAGTCTCAAAATGTGAGTGGTAGAAGGTGAGTGGCAGAAGGCGAGTGGTAGAAGGCGAGTGGCAAAAGGTGAGTGACAAAAGGTGACAGGTAGATTGTGACTGGAAGAAGGTGATTGGTAGAAGGCGAGTGGTAGAAGGTGACTGGTATATGTAAACTGGTATATGGTGACTATAATATGGTTACTAGAAGATGACAACTAGTAGATTGTGATTGTAAAATGCAATTGGTAGATGGCGACTGGAAAATATGATTAGTAGATGGCAAATAGTAGACGATAACTGGCAAAGGGTGAATTACAATGTGTGACTAGCAAAGGGTGACCACGAAAGGGCAACCACCAAAGGGCGTCAATAATATATTACCACATACCCTCTCCTCTACCATGTGTCACGCATCCATAGAATTTAGCCATGCAAACTTCTATAAATAGGAATGCAGGCTTATTTTTTGTCTTTCTTTTCCAGCACAGATTTTTTCAGAGCTTTTTCCAGAGTGTTTTTCAAAGCATTTTCAAAGCTTTTTCCAAAGCATTTTCCATCATTTTCAGAGCATTTTCCACAGCATTTTTAGAGTGTTTTCAAATAGTTTTTAGAGCATTTTTAGATGGTTTTCAGAGCATTTTCTAAAGTTTTTCCAAAGCATTTTTAGACGGTTTTCAGAGAATTTTTAGAAAAATTTTAGACCATTTTTAGTGCAAAAATGTCTAGCTCTTCCTCTCCTTTACCTTCAAAAGTATCATTCAAGAACTACTTTTGCCCCAATATTAAGAACATTTTTGGTACTGGAAGAGATACATAATGGGTTTACAGCTCTAGAGTTGTAGTAGTGATCAAGATGCCACAGTTCAATGCCGATGTCTCCCTGATGCAGAGGATAGTTAGTTCCTATAACCATGATGAGTCCACTATTCACATCAAAGTGGATAACAGGGATATTATTTTTTCTGTGAAACCCTCATATCTGTAGTGACTAACAGGGCTACCATTTATAGATGGTCACCTGATGAACAACCAATACGCCTTGATCGAAGAAGACAAATGATTGTTGGCGAGAAAATACGGTATCCATTTAGATAATTTGAAAGGTATATTTTTAAAATTCAGTTTTTATTTTTTTGTATTTATGAGGTATTATAGTTTTCATTTTCTAATCATTTTCTCCCTTTTGTAATTTCTATTTTCTAATAATTTTTTCCCTTTTTTTAGTTAATTCTTCTAAGTCGAAAAGGAGCTTAAATATTTCCAACATTGGAGATAAATTTCTTCATGCTTGCATTGAATTTTTCCATGCAAGACATATTTTTCCTTGAAAAGCCCTTTTTTCATGCCTTGTTTTCTCATACATTTCTTGACCATTATCCTTATGATCATTTTCAACTTGTGCATTGCATCCTTGAACCTTATTTGTAGTATCTAAATCTTCTTCCTTAGTTTCATCCTTGCTTTTCTATTCAAGTATTTCTTTTCCTTTTGAACTTGATTCACCTATCTCAAAACAAGAACCAAACTAAATTTTTGGAGCCATAGGAACTTGGGAACTTTCTTCATAACACTTAGGTGCTTTCTTGCTTTCATATTTTAGAACTTCCTTTCCTTTTGAGTGTGATTCCCCAAAACTGAAATATGAGACATTTGATGCTTTGAAATCTTCCTCTTCTTTCTCTTTATGTGTTTCAAGTAGCAAATTGGCATCCATATCTATAGCCTTTGAAATATATATTTACTTCTTAGTGAAAATATCTTGACTTTTTGAGTCATCTGATGGATCAAACTTCTTACATATGGAACATCTCAATTCTTTTAGATTCTCTTTAACCTCTTGTAGTTGCTCATGGATCTCATTGAAGTCTTCTTTTAGATCAACTGAGATATTTGACTTTCTTACACTATTCTCTTGTTTAACTTCTTATGATTGGAGTGAATGTTCTTCTTCTACTTCTCTTATCCCATAGAAAAACCCTTCTTCATATTCACTGTCACTAAGATCATTATAATCTTCTATAGCAAAAAAAATCTCAAGATTTCTTTGACCATGCTTGTTTCCTTGATGTGTCATCTCATCTTCACTATCACTGAAACCATTGCAATATCCTGATATGTGATCTCTTTGACCACACACAAAGCACTACTCTCTTTCACCTTCTATTCCTAGGAATAGATTTTCTTCCTTTTCATCATCTAATTTGTCTCTATCACTATGATCTGAGCTATCACTTGCTTCTACAATATACTAATATTTTTTTGCCTTACGAAAAAAATTCTTCTTCTCATACCTGTTTTGCTTGTATCTATCATCTTTTTCATGCTTATGCTTTCCATCTTCTTTTCTTCTATGACCCTATTTTTCATCATCACTATTTTCTTCACGTGGACACTTGTATGCATATCGACCAAGATCACCAATACTTGTAGCATCTAAATTTCCTTATATCCCTAAAATTCCTTAAGTCCTTATTCCTTTTGATGAAGTTAGCTTCCTCATCATTATCTGAACCTCTACTTGTTTCTGAAACTTTCCCTTGCTCTTATTCTGAAGCCTTGAATGCAATATCTTTTATTGGAACCTGATGCTTACTTACATTCATCTCATAAGTTGTGAGAGGTCCTTGCAATTCTTCCATTGTTAGCTTGTTGATATCCATTGTTTCTTCTATTGTTGAAACCTTAGCATCATATTTCATGGGAAGTGATCTCAAAACCTTTTGAGTAACTTTTGATTCTTTCATCTCAAAACCTAGGCCTCTCATGGTGTTAGTAATCTCATCAAATCGAAGTAAAAACTTTGCAATATCTTCAGAATCTTCCATTTTCAATTCCTCAGATATTTTTCTATGAGTTTGTAGTTTTGCCAAATTTACCTTGGAATCTCCTTCATAAGTATTTCACAACTAGGTCCACATATCATTATCTGAATTACATACCATAACCTTTGCAAAATATGTCTCTCGTAGCCCACTCAAAATACAATTCATTGCTCTTGCATTGATCTCAACCAATTTCTTGATAGTCTTATCTGCCTCGGTATCACCTTCAACCCTATACTCTTTTTCAACCATTTTCCATACCTCATATCCTTGTGATATTAAGTAGTTCTTCATCCTCATGCTCCAGAAAGCATAATTGTTACCATCAAATAGTGGAGCCTTATTTTTAGATGATCCATTCTGTGAAGCCATCTGTGTTCTTGTAGAATATTCCCTCAAGCTGTTAGCTTTTTTGAAAGAACCCGCTCTGATACCAATTGAAGAACACAAGCTTATACTGAGAGGGAGGGGTGAATAGTATAAGACCATTTTTTCCTTTCTTTCCAAACCAATATCAATTAATGTTCTTAATTGCAATAACTAAATATAGCAGTGTGAATTAATAACTTAGATAGCAATAGTAAGCAAGAGCACAAGTCACCATACACAATTGAGACACAAGATTTAATGTGGTTCCTCCAATGTGGGGTACTCCACAAGATAATCTCCTTATAATATTGAACATAGAAATAAGGATCTTTATCCAATACAATGATTTCTTTGATTTGCTCAAATCTAGGCAATAACAAGCTCACACAAAACTTGTCCAAATCTGCATAACAAGATCACACAAAACTTGTCCAAAATTTTTTAACAAGCTCACACAGAACTTGTCAAAATTTCTTTGATCTGCTCAAAGCTAGGCAATAACAAGCTCACACAGAACTTGTCCAAATCTGCATAACAAGCTCACATAGAACTTGTCCAAAACTACTCAACAAGCTCACACAGAACTTATCCAAATCTACTCAACAAGCTCATAAACTTGTCCAAATTTGCTCTAGCAAGCTCACCAATAACTTGCTCAAATCTGCTCCAACAAGCTCACTAAGAACTTGTCCAAATCTACTCTAGAAAGCTCATCAAGAACTTTCTCAACTTTGCTCAATAGGCTCACTCATAACCTCATCAAAATCTATCCCAAATCTGTCCACAAATCTGTCTAAAATTGTCCATAAATTTTTCCCAAAAACTATCCACAAAGCCTTCTCAAAGGCTCAATCAATCATACACAAACTGCCACAAATATGTCTAGAAATCTATCCCAAAGGCCTTCTCAAAGGCTCAATCAATAATGCTCAAGTAGTACTCAAATATCATCCATAAATCTATGAATGCAAGGCTCAAATATGAACTCAACAATGAATGGCAATGCATTCTACAATGGATGACAACAATGATCCATAATGATCTCAACTCAACTCAACTCAAATCAACTCATAGAAGCATAAAGAGAATCGTTATACTCAATATGTTCTAAGCTCAATATCAACTCAAATTAGAATTATAGAATAGTTTATTTCATGGGACTTGAACAATCACCTCACACAATCACTTGATTAGGCTTAATCAACTCAACTCAACCAATCACAACAAGGGAAAACTCTTTCTCACAAAACCCTATTCCAAGCATGTATCAACCAACTCAAATGTTTCCAAAAATGCTCAACCACAAATATCACATTACAATGATACTCATGTTCTTTTCAAGTTTTTTACATAACCAATGGGCTTCAACAACTATGCTTATAAAACAAGGTTTAAACACAACTCTCAAACCAAAAAACCTTGAAGCATTCAACCAACCACTTTCGAAAAGGAAACCATAATCAATCCTTTTCACTCCAATGATATTTCAGAAATAAACCACCATAAACAATCAATAGGAGAATTTGCCCATACCTTTTTGATGCCAAGAAGTTATCCACAAAATCTGTTGCACTAAACACAACTTTCCTTTCCAATCTTAATAAGGGTTAGTGGACTTCAAATAATAATCACAAGATAAAGCATAACTCAATTTACACATTTTTACTCCAACTTAATAAACACATCCACCAAAGTTATTTTTTAATAAAAACCCTTATCAAAATAATAATCAATAAAACTCTCAGAAATTATTTTATAACGACTCATTATTTCTCCTAAATCTTAATTCTCAATTTCATGAGCATCAAATTAAATCAACAACTCATCCACCTTTGAAATAATAATCATAGCCCTTATAAAAACAAAGTTTAATTAAAAAAATTAATTATTCCTAACCACCTTATAACTCCAACTTAGGGCTTAATAGAATTTATTAGAGCAAAAACATATTTACCTCCTCAAGGAGATTCGAACCCCCAACTTGCCCACACTACGAGTGACTTAGCCACAGTTAAGGTTGCCACACGAGCTAACCACTTGTTTGAAATGGAAAGGCACAACGTGCCTTAAAACCTTTCCTCCTTTTTCGTAAATCAAAAGTGCTTCGAGTGCTTTTCTTCCAACGCCTTTCGAACACAGTCAAGGGGATTCGAAACCTTGATGTTTTTTCTACCCCATGCCTTAGCCAAAATCCAATTGCCAATACATCATGCTACCCACTATACCTTTTGTCTTGACCTCACTTTGTCTTATTCGCTGCTTCCGCTTTCCAAAGGATTTTGCACGAGCTCTTATTCAGATTCTTTTTCCAATGATTAATTCATGAGCTCACATTTTTTTATGAACCTTAGGTATCCCCTTTATATAGCCTCCTTATTATTTTCGATGACGTCGACGGAAATATTGCATATTTAATTTTAAAATTTTATTTTTAATTTTAAATAATTAAAATTTAAACTAAATATGAAAAATAAAATATCTCCATCACCGAGGCACATTTTTCGACAAAACGAAAGGCCAAATTAGGTTTTAAGAAAAACCCAGTTCAAATCTATCATCCATGGTTTTAAATAAAACTTTTTATTTTTCCTACCTTGGTTTTAACAAAAACCCTGTATTTATCCATGCTTTCCAAAATATCATTTGGCCAACAAAACTCAATGTGATCCATGTGACATCAATGACAACATAAAATAACTCAAATTGCCAACAGTATATATACCATAATATGCTATTTCTAGCTAGGTGTTGCTATCTTGATATCCATATGATTTTATTTCAATATTTTTTCTTCTAAAGACACTTGGTTTTTACTATGCATACTTTCTTCGGAAAAAACTAGCAAATTATGAATAGTGACCTCCAGATTGGGTGATTCTTGTTTAATATATATTCAAATTTATTCATTACCATAGCATCCAATTGGTCCCACTCATTAAGATAATATGGGAGAAGTAGCTCATACTTTTGATGTGCTCCTCTTTTGAGTGATTCTGTCAGTAGTCTCAAAGCCACATTTTGATCTGTAATGTTATATATTTTATATATAAACACCAGTTCCTTCAAGTGCTCCAGTAGAATGATTAGACCCTCACTAGTATGTTCTGGTCATATTGCTAACACTAACTCTAGAATATTTCCCTATATAGTAAGTGTTCTTGGTGGGCATAGTGGATTTGGATTATCCCAACTCAGGGGAATTTTGGCTAAAGATATTACCATATCTTGAACTTTGATATGACAAAGATATAAATAAAGAGTTTCAATAACAATTTTTGCTTACATACCTCTGGGTTTCCTTGATGGACATGAGTCACAAGGAGAATATGGCTTATTCTCTAAAATCATATGGATTGAGGCCTTCATCACAACCTCAATTTGGTATCATCAACAATAGCCTCTTCTAGTGTTCTTTCTAGAGTAAAGTCACCTAGTTAGTAAAAGCTACTTTAATAAGTGAGAATAGGCAAAGACCCTCACCAAATCTAGGCCTAACTTGTTATTACAAATTTTGGGACCAATGATTTATCACTGGGGTCCCACTAGGTGTGTCAGTTTATCCTCTTTGTTTTTTCTCATCAAAACAATCATGCCTTGTATGAAGCAACATAGTAGGGCCTCAACCAAGAGTATGGAGTTTAGATTAATCGAGGGCCTTCAAGAGTTTTTACAAGGTTGTATATTTGTTATAATGTGATCTTTAGGTGCAATTGAACTTCAGGAAAAAGAGATGTAAGAGATAAAAAATAAAAATAACTCAACAAAATAAAATCTAATCTAGGGTGGTGATGCTTCAAATATCTACTAATATCTCCCTACACAATAGGCCTGAATGTTATGTGCCAATGGTGAACACTTCCTATTCTAGATACAGATGATGCCAAATGATATTTACCAGCACACACGCATAGAGAGATGATCAATGGAAGAACCATATATGTCTAGTACAAAAATTGATGCATATGACTCCCATACACACATACATGCATGATAAGACAAAAAACTAGTAAAACATTGAGAGCATACACACACATAGCGAGATGGTTCAATGGAGAACCATAGATTGCTAGTCTAAAAATTGATGTATAGGCCTCCAATATATATACGTAAATATTTTTTTGTATATTGTGCCTAGATCGAGGGTTCAATTTTCCCAGAATTCACTCAAGAGCCAATTTTTCTATAGGAAAAAAATGAAAGAAAAACTTATAAGAGATTACAAATGCAAACTTGTTGATAGTTTGTACAATCTAAACTACTATTATTTATAGATACAATAGGGAGATTTTCCCTCCAAAATTATTTGTAAGTGGGTCTAACAATTTTAGCTACCTCTTCTAGGGATCCTAAAAATTGAATGAGGTACCCTTGGCCATATAAGTTGTCAAATATAGGACTACCATAACCATACTTTGTCTTAAATGAATCTTTGAACTTCTTAATTAAAAAGGTATTTGGTAGGTGGTCCTTGTTCTTTCTAGGTAAGAGCACATTAACTAAAGTGATCTACCCTCCCTCTAGTTATATGCATTTTAGTTGATCCAAGATATTGGTGATAATTTCAAAAAAATTAGCGCATCCTAAGTCTTGTTCAAAATCCAATGCATTCTTGTAGGTTGGTTAGAAATTTTCATCATCGTCCTTAGAGATTACAAAATAAATGATATCAAAGTTATCTAAGCTATCTGAGAGTAATCTTATTTAGTTCCCTCATTGTCATGCTTGTTGAGACTTCTTTTTCCTTCATTTTATAAGCTTCCCATTACTTTAAATATCAATAATTATCTTGTTCTTTCACTTTCAAAGTATGTCACAGGTGCTTTCAGATTCTAAGGTTGTCTCCTTTTCTTATCGTCTTCAAAACTATGATCACCTCAGATTAAAACTTTTGCCTCCCTCGGGTTTTTGCCTTAGTCATAAATTAATAGTGATAAGTCACTACAATAACAATATCAAAGCCCCAATTACATAAATGAACTTAACTTGAGCCAACATAACAAGAAGAATTTAAGGTTAATTATAAGTTATAAGATGGATTTAACGATAACAAGGCTAATCATGGCTCATAGTGCTTACATAATAAAATATTATAATAAATTTAATACATTATACAATGAGACACCTTTAGGCCTATCCAATATTACATCATACAATGTTGGTCTTGGCCATGAATCAGATTATACTTTCAATAGAGTAGGTGAAATATGTAATCCAAATTTTGTTCTAGGAAATTAAATATTTTTTACAAATAGTAAGTGTTCCATTACACCACACCTCTATTTTATCTCAAAACCTCCAAAGAGGTGATGTAAATAATAAATCTAATCCCTTATACCAAGATAGACATAAAATGGTAAAATTGAAAAGTAATTACGTTGACATCCATTATTGAGTTGGTTGTATATTAAGTTTCAGTAATAGAGGAAATAGGAAATTATTTAAGCTCAATCAGGCGCACCCTCACAAAATAGTTCAAAGAATGAAATTATTTGCTAACTTAAGAAAATATATCTTTTAAGATGTCAGAATGTTAGATAAATTACATGAAAAAAAGGTATTTTACCCTATAAGAAAACTATTAAAGACAACCCAAAACTATATTTTATATTGTACAAAGCTACCCCAAGTTCATATGTATTTATTTTAGTCAAAGACAACATAGGCCATGGGAAACTACAAGACAAAAATGTTGCTACCATGATAAGATTTACTTTCATTGATATTTTTATGCATTAAGAGTACTTGTTAAATCCATTATAAAATGTTCATAAAAGTATTTAACTATTAACAATGAATGTATAGGAAGATTTCAAATTTACATTACAGAATTGATCTATGAGAAAAATTAAGTTATAGATTTAACAAAGATTACTCAAGTTCAATAAACCAAAATCAATGATCATAGATAAAATAATACATTTAGAAAAGGGTGTTCAACATGTATAAAAGGTAGAGAATATTGGGATCTCGAAGTGTATAACATAATTAATCCAAGGAAAGATGGAAAACAAACATGGGAATTTTAGAGCAGAATGAAAAAAACTCTTACAATGGTAATACTTTTTGCCATTATATTTCAAATATTTATGGGATTTGAAATTATTATTAATGCTATAGAAAAATTAGTTTGGTGACTAGATAAAAAAAAATATTATCTTTTATATTTTTCATCTATAGTTGAGGCAATATTTTCAAAATATCAACATAATAGAGTAGAAAATTTAAAATTTTAGTTGGAACTTGTTAAGGGAGATCCTATCTCTTAATGAAAATGATACCAAGAAAATGAATGCAAAAATGTAGCATTTTGGGGAATATCAAGAATATTTTTTATAGAAATACAAGATGATATGACATAATTAAAGTAACGGTAAATGCAATGTTTTAATGAGACTTATTTTGATGAAAGCCTTGTGGAGGCTAAATTTGGCTTTCCAACATCTTGCAAGTTGTCTAAACCGCCTGCTACCTCGGCATGCACAACCACCTCATGGTGCCCTCCTCCTGAGGGATGGGTAAAATTAAATTTTTATGGTGCCTCGAAATGAAATCCAGGCCCTACGGTTTTTGGTGGGGTAATTATAAATTCTAAGGGTGAGCTCATTTCTGCATACATAGATAATATTTCTATCCAAACCTCTCATTTTTTTGAAGCTAGGGGTCTCCTTCAAGATCTACTATTGGTAGAAACACTTAAATATCATAAAATCATTGTAGAAGGGGACTCTCTTTTTTTTGAAAAAGAGGGTAAAAAATTTATTAACTCGGAAAAACATCCAAGATACAAATAAAAATAAGAAGCTATTCATACATATCAGCTCTCAATAAAGAAGAGAGATATTGAAAGTAATCAGAAGAAATTTGAGACCAATTCTGAACATCCCAACCATCCTGAAACTCAAAATCCCATTTAGCTAACAAATCTGCTACCCCA
This sequence comes from Wollemia nobilis, assembly GCA_028583015.1. Lineage (NCBI taxonomy): Eukaryota > Viridiplantae > Streptophyta > Pinopsida > Araucariales > Araucariaceae > Wollemia > Wollemia nobilis. Next base: position 15,774,981 of record JAQPPZ010000753.1, on the reverse strand, counting down.
TTCCACTCCCTGGGAATATGCACAAAAGAAATGAACTCCAAGTGAGTAGAGATATTGAGAATTTACCAAGCAATCCAACTCAACCACCAACTACCATGAAGACTATCCCCAGAATTCAACAAATTTATAACAATCTCAGAATCAGATTCACAAAAAATTTGATGCCAACCCAAAGCATACCCTTGCTCCAAAGCATATAAAATTGCAAGGGCTTCCATGAAGTTATTATAATTATGTCCCTTAAAGCAAGAGAAAAACATCAAACATTATCACTACTGTCCTACCCCATACCACCAATACCAGTACTACCCAGATTACCTCGGGAAGATCCATCTATATTAATCTTCAGCACTCTAAAAGGAGGTGGATTCCATTTACCAACCCTCCGTACCTGATTACTCTGACCCATCTGCCTACAAGAGACATTAGAACCAGGACCATTAACCAAAAAACCTAATCTTTCCATGATCTGACATTTCGCTTGGCCCACGAGACTCTTTAAATCTAGTAAATATTGCCAATTCTATTAGCAAGCCTCACTGGAGCATTTCAAATATTCTAGCAAAGGTGTTTAGAATTATGAAATCAAGAGAGGAGTTCAAATTTTAGCATATTTATCGGGAAGGCAATAAGGTGGCAGATTATATGGCCAACTTGGGTCTTTCTCAACAAGGCCTGAGGGTCTAGTTGGATAATTTCTTCCAAGATCTTGAATCTCTTGTTTTCGATGATCGTGGTTAGTTGTTGGTTGTGCATGAGGCTTGGTATGGAAGTTCACTTTGTGGACTCTTTGCTAGATTTTTTATTTTATGCTTGATTGCGTGGGTCATCTTAATTGGTTATCTTTACAAGTCCCTTAACCTTTTTAGCTAACTATCGTCAGTTGGGCATCTTTGTGTGGATGTTGGTCAAAATATTCTTGGCCTCAGTCCTAATGGTGTCCTTTTTGTATGCTCTTATGGTTATATGGTGATGTTTTCTACTCTTGTGGTGATGGTGATGTGTTTATCTGTACTGGAGGAAAAGCACTCTGCTCTTCTCGGTACATTACAGGTTGTGGTATCCTTTTTCAATGAGATTCAGGATGTGGTTAACAAGTAGATGGATATGGCAACCCCGAAATATCTTTGCTATGATGTTTTTTTAGCAGTTGATATCAGGTTATATTTTATGTTGGTTGTATGGGGCCCTATCTATTTTATTTTACTGAGAGAGGCTTGGTTCCTTTAGCTGTTGTTACCCAGCTTTTATGGTATGTTGTTTGTATGGCGCCCTATTTATTTTGCCTTGTTGAGGGTGGCTTATTATTCCTACCCCTTAGCTAGTTTCTATTTAGTTTTGTAGTGTAGTAAATTCTCATGCCCTATCTCAACCTATTGTAATAGTTTTGGGGACCTCAAAACTCCTTCGTTTACCAAATCAAAAATAATGTAATGTTTTATTATTATAATGGGATTGACACCTACTAGAAGCCACATATAACTTATTAAAAAATATGAACCAAATGGTTTAATCTCTATAACATGACAAACGGTACATGTCAACTTATCTACACATAGTAACACAAATCCATGTTAACTTATCTACACATAGGAACACAACAATCGACATCTTTTACTTTAAAAAATATGAAATTTGAATTTCTAAACTGGATTGATTATCTTTAAAATTAAGGAAATTATCTTCTATTATTAGATATCATATCATAATACAAGGGCCTAATTTGATAGTGTAAAGAGCCCTTACTATGCTAATTCTAGTATACTATTTGTATGACAACTTATCTACACATAGTAACACAAATCCATGTTAACTTATCTACACATAGTAACACAAATCCATGTTAACTTATCTACACATAGGAACTCAACAATCGACATATTTTACTTTAAAAAATATGAAATTTGAAGTTCTAAAATGGATTGATTATCTTTAAAATTAAGGAAATTATATTCTATGATTAGATATCATATCATAAGACAAGGGCCTAACTTGATAGTGTAAAGAGACCTTACTATGCTAATTCTAGTATACTATTTGTATGATAAAAAACAATGGAAACATTATTGGCATAATTTATATCTTCTAAAAATTTAAACAAATACCTCATAAAGAGTTGATGACCAACAAAATAACAAAATTGTGATAACTACTCTAATTTTAATTAGATTCTATAATTTGCTTTTATTATGTGCTTTGTTTTAATATCCAATATAATTTCTATTTTGTAATTTTAATATGTTTCTTGCATGTTTATTTTTATAGGTTTTCCATCCATTTATAAAACCTTATCAATATTTTATTTTTATAGATTCGATCAAAACACTAAAGCTCTGTAATTTATAAGAATGTAAAATAACCAAGGTTAAAATAAGAATATATTTCACATGATCCTCCATCTTATATTTATTTCTCTTCCTTGGCTCATCTACTCTCCTCTTATCATCACATTATTTTTCTCTTCTTAAATAATTAAAAATATACATTCCAATTATTCTTTTGTAGATTATGCAATTGATTACTAGAGTTTTAGTTTTAGTTCTTAGTTTGTTGTATAATTTCTAATGCTCTGTATTTTTATAAGAATGTAAAATAACCAAGGTTAAAATAATAATATATTTCACATGATCCTCCATCCTATAGTTATTTCTCTTCCTTGGCTCATCTACTCTTCTCTTATCATCACATTATTTTTCTTTTCTTAAATAATTAAAAATATGCATTCCAACTAATCTCATATATTATGCAATTGATTACTAGAGTTTTATATTTAGTTCTTATTTTGTTGTATAATTTCTAATGAATGTTATAACTTTACTAATCTATAACTATTAATTCATGTTTTAGATTTTTTTGGAAGAGATTAAAAATTTTCTTTTCTTAAAAAATTAAAAATATACATTCCAATTAATCTTCATATATTATGCAATTGATTACTAGAGTATTAGAGTTAGTTCTTAGTTTGTTGTATAATTTCTGATGAATGTTATAACTTTACTAATCTATAACTATTAATTCATGTTTTAGATTTTTTTAAGAGATTAAAAATTTTTTCTTCTTATAAAAATTAAAAATACACATTCCAATTAATCTCATATTATGCAATTGATTACTAGAGTTTTAGAATAAGTTCTTTTTTTGTTGTATAATTTATAATGAATGTTATAACTTTACTAATCTATAAGTTATAACTATTAATTCATGTTTTATATTTTTTTAAGAGGTTAAAAAGCAAGGGTATATCAAGGTCACCCGACCCGTGAATTGAACTTGGGTCTCTATTAAGAGAGCCTAATGAATTTTACCATTGTAGTGTCCCTATCGAGACAATTCATGTTTTAGATTTATTTATTTATTAATATGTTGTGTGGCTTTTATTGGGGGCCACTCCCATTACAAAAATAAAACATTACATTGCTCTCATTACATTTCTAACAAGTTAATTAAAGCATATCCAACTTTGTCTTTCTATCGAATATATTCTTCATTTACCCTTTTATCAAAAATATTCTTCGAAAATATTCTTCATTTACCCTTTTATCAAAAATATTCTTCATCTTCCTCAAAATGCTAAGTTTCCACAATCAACTCCTTTTATATCAAATGCCTTAAAAATTTTAATTTTTTTCAAGATAAAAATCAACATTGCAAATGGCTAAAATATTTTTTGCCCAACTTCTATATCCAAAATATATTGTCTATAACAACCTCACAATTTCTTAATACCTTTCTTTAGGGTTTTTATTCATTCCCCTAATATTCCAAGATATTATTTTTATTGTTTTTTATTATTTGTGAGTTTAGCCCCACTTCTTGTTAACACTTGTGATATTTGCTTTTGTTTTCCCATATCAATATCCCTTTTTGTTTCTTTTTCTCTTTTTTTTGCCTCCTGGGTCTTCCTCTTTTTTTCATTCTTGGCAATACTTTTATCTTCAACGATCTCTTCAATATTCTCACACTACTCATAGTAAGACTTGTCATCTTTAGGTTTACCTTGTTTTGAAGGATCTGAAGTGCAAGGAATAACCTCAAAAATACACTCTTATTTATATTTCCCTGGAGACTCTAAAGTGCAAGGATGCTCTATGTAGCAATTACCTTATTATTCTGCCTTAAAAACCTTAAATTGTTATGGGTTTCCTCCAACCTCATTTCTATATTATTCTACTCTTGAAACCTTAAAGTGCAAGGGATAACATCTTCACCACTTTCACTTTTATTACCTGAAGAGGATTCTATACTACTTGAGGAAAATGAAGATGATTTACCTGGAATAAACTTGACCTTTTTTGTTGTCTTTTTTTTGGGTTTTATCTCCACATCTTCTTTTGCACCTTTAATTCCTTCTAAACTTGCCAATTTATATTTTCGATAGGATTTCTTTACCTCTTCTTTTGGAGTGGAATATCCTTGATCTGATATAGCTTCTATTATTGAATTATTTCCTTGCTTCATCTTGAATTTTATCTCATAGATAGAATTTTTTATCTCCTTCTTCATATTTTTTACTTTGCAAACTCTTGCTATGTGTCCAATCTTAAAATAATTGTGGCAAAAAAATATAATATTTTCATAATCTACTTGTTGATCCCATTCTCTTGATTTAGATTTAATCTTAATATATTGTGGAAAAGGTTTTTAAATAGCCATAGCAACAAATTTTTGAGTATATATAGCATGCTTTCGCTCCTTAGTTGTTGATCCTTCCTTGATGAATTTCCCTAGGGTAATTTCACTATTTTTTAAAACATCCTTATTTATAAGCTGATATGGAAGTCCAAAAAGCTTAACCCACACTGGAAGCTTCTTAATAATTTATGTCTCAACTAAAAAAATCTATTTCATGGTCTCAAATAAAGTGCATCTCTTCCCATCAACCATGGGCCTCCAACCATTATTTTATTCCTAATGTTTGAACTGGAAAAGATGATGAGGAAAAAATCTTTAGGAAGAAAAGTCAGAATAATTTGAATTCAATATCCACTTCCACTTGATCCAATTTTGAATCTCCAAAAACCTTGGTCATGATCTATGGAACTTACATATTAGCCCTCAAATTTTAAGAACCATTATATCATGCTCAATCATCTCATCCTTGATACTTACTTTTGGTGTACCATCTGCCACCTAGATCGAACTTACCATATATTTGCTCTTTCGCTTATCTCTAGCTTGGGCCTTCATACTTCCAACAAGGGTATTTTGATTTCTAGCTAGGGCATCCTGACTTCCCATTAGGGCTTTCAAAAATGACTTTCCTTCCATAATAACTAACGGGGCTTGCTCTTGGCTTTCACTCCCTTTTGGTTTGCACTCCCTCTCTTCTTGCACTCACTCTTGCTCCCAACTTGCACTCTCTCTTACCTCACACTTGCTCTTGGCTTGCACTCCCTCCTGGTTCATAATTTCTCATGTCTCTTATTTTTCTTGGCGTTCCTTCACTTCAATAATTTTTTGTAAATAATGTTCCATGCATTCATGGTAAGGGTTTGAAGCATTGATGCACTCTGGATGAACCTATCACTCTTTTACCATGATTGAATCTTGGCTTGCACTCCCTCTTAGTTTACACTCCCTTTCGGTTCACACTCTCTCCTGTCTTACACTCTACATCGCACTCACTCCCAACTTGCACTCTCTCTTGGCTCACAATTGCCATTGTCTCTTCTTTTTTTTGGTGTTCCTTAGCTTAAATATTTTTTTAGAAATAATGTTCCACACATTCATGGTAAGGGTTTGAAGCATTGATGCACTCTAGATGAACCTGTCACTCTTCTGCCATGATTGAATATCGGCTCACATTCCCTATTGGTTCACACTCCCTCTCTAATCTCATTGGCTCCAGGCTTGCACACTCACTCCTAGCTCATGCTCGCACTCACTGCTACACTTACTCCCAACTTGTGCTTGCCCTAACTTTTAGCTACACTCACTCACACTCGCTTTCCACTGCACTTACTCTTGGATCGCGCTCTCATGTTTTAGATTATTACTCTCAATTGAGAAATTTTATTATTGTTAATGAGTAATATTTTCATCTTTTTACTATTTAATTCCAACATGAAATCAATATTTATGGCATATCTTACATGCAAATAAAGAACAACAAAATCCACTAGTTCTCAAAGAAATTACAAGTATCAAAATTATATTTTTCAAATTTATATCACATACGAATTCTAATTATTTAAATTTTTGACATGAATATAATTCATTTTAAATGCTATGTTATTAAACTTTTCAACCATATTTAAAAAAAAAAAATTGATATCATACTTTAATTTTTTAAATAAGCTACTATAGAATTTATTTGTATAATATCAATACAAATCAAAAATCAAGCATCCACCACTCATATATAAATCCTCTATACTCATCGAGATGAATCTAAGACTTCTATATGTAAGATAACCAATTTAAAGGGACTCAAGCGTAGCTCAAAAAATATTAAGATCATCCTATTAATAGCATACATCATAACATATACAAATTTATAGTAAATATTACATCCTTTACCATGAAATAATCTCATATTTGGTTTATTTCAGTAAGAAATACACTCTTGTTTCGCTTTTGGTTTTTTTTCTAATTGCACTCTATGTTATATTAATACCGTTTGACCTTCACCTAGTGAATGCCCCTATTTTAAAATATGGATACTATAACAATCCAATGTCCTAACTATATCTACCTTGTCGTTGGCCTTAACTTTGATCTATAGAGAATGTCAATCCAAAACATGGAAGAATAAAAACAAATATATTTAGGTAAAGAAGTGAATGCTAGTAAGAAGAATACATAGTAAATTAATTATACAATCTTAAATAATAACATATAATCTAGTTATATTTTGATTACTTTCCTCAAACATATGGAATTTCACAGTATTGATTAATGAAAAATATTATTTCTTATTTGAAAGTATCATGGTATCGTATCACATAATTATTTTTTTTGGCATACTAAAACCATCATTAAATTTTTCACAAAACCACCTTTTATTTATATTTTTATAATAATACTAGTTTTATAAGTACTCACTCTTAAATGTTATCCCAATTAAGTATAGTTCAAAACTTTTATTTGTAGAAATATTTACAAAAAATTATTTTTAAAATTGGTTATATTGGATTTAAATGGGCCTTACTCCTATTACATCATGACCACATAGTTATAATAGCTTGACAATTATGTAAGTATAGTTCAACAAGATTTAAACCTAGGTATCCTCCTTGAAAGTTGAGGTATTTAACCCAATGAGATAATACCATTTGATAAAATATCTCCATAAATATTGAAAAATATATCTATTACTATAGATAAAATTAATTATATGGAGATATTCCTTCCACTTATGATATTGGTTCATAATGTAACATGAAGCATAGCCCTCCAAGACTTCATTTATAGACTTAGATTAAACAACTATTCAAGTATGATATGATGGACTATAGTTCAATTTAGTCCCTAGAGATTTATTCAAGGTTTTTCAAAACTTTAGTATAAAAATATTATCTTTATTAGTAATTAGTAACTTCTATATTCTATATAGCCAAATTATCTCTTTTAGAAATCTATTAAATATATCTCAAGTAGAAAATTTGAAAATAAAGTATAATATTTTTTTCAAAATATTTTTAGATCTTACTTATAGAACCCTCATTAGATCAATGTATTGATATGAAAATATAGTCCCTAGAACGTAGCATTGGCCAAAAATAATATTTCCATAATGAAAAGCTCAAAAAACCATACAATTTGAAAAAGAGTATGCTCAAAATGCTTCTATATACAAAAGTTATGGCCCCCAAAAGTTTATCCCTAATACCACACAAAATTCTAACAATACCTTTGAATTTTTTCATAAAATTAAATATACCTTTAGCATCTCCATGATTTCCACATGTCATTGATTTGATGCCCAAGGGATGCTACTTGTGCATTGACTAGGTAGGCCATTGGGCATGGAATTAGTATGTTAACTATTTCCAAGTTTTAGTGATCTCAAAAAGGGATACCACCTATGAATTTATTGTACAAACAAATTGGAAGAAAATTATCCAAATGTTTTCTACCACACATCATTGATTTGGCAAATGAGAGAATACCACCTATTTATTTAATTTACCACTAATCAAATAGGTGGCTAAAAAAGTTAGAAATATTATTACCTAAGTTTAAATTTGGGTTTGGCTCTTGACCCTTTTATGTAATAAAAATTAGTGTTCCTCCTCAAAAAGTACCATGTCAACCACATCATTTTCCATGTAAAATATATAATCACCAAAAAAATATTAACTTACGTCAAATGGGAGGGTTATGGGTGTAATCTCTAAACCCCCTTCTCACCAAAGCTTAGCTTACATCTAGTTAGCCACATGGTCCATCGACCATATGGAATAAAATGCTCAAATAATTATTTAGGATATAATACATAGATGTAGGGGATATTTGGGCCTTTTCAAAATTTTCCCTAAAGTCCTATTAAGAGTCAAACCACATTATTTAGTATCAAAATGTTATGCATCAATAGCCAATAACTTGTATTTCTCCTCAATTAATTTTTGTGTGTCTTGAAACCATACCCTTTAGACCCCAAGGATCCTATACAAGTCCCAATAATAACCACATATATATCCCTTTTTATCCCATGAATAAGTCACCTTAAATAGGTTTCATTAGTGGGGTTGGTGGGAACATGTGCACACATGAAGTCCATTGATGATCAATGCAACATCTTCATTCCAAAAGGACAATGAGGTTTGAATGCACATCCTTCTAGACCAAACAACCTTATGTCATGTTCAATAACCATTATGTCTCACCATAATTATGATTATAAAAGGAAGCATCAATCAAAGTAAGATATGTGCTAGCTAAGTAGAAGTTGCATGTACCCAATTGACCCCACTCAACCTTATGCCACATCTCTGTTCATAAAATACTTTCCATGGGATAATATATGTCATGATTCAACCTCATAACCTCATCCAACAAGTGACTTAATATACAAACCACACACATTGGGCTATAAATCACCATAGAAGTTGATCTCTTCCATCATGTCTAGTCATCCATGCACTCATGATGCCAAATCCTACTCACCTAATTCATATGCTTCCCAACTTGTACCACAAACTCTTTTGTCATCACTAGTAGGAGTATTTTATAATTTAAATTAAAAATAAATAAATAATTTAGGTAAAATTATAGATTATTCATATGTAAAGAAAAGGTGACTAATGACATAATTGTGAAAGTATTAAACTAGAACCACCCTAAAATTTTGCAAAGAATTAAAAAATGCTTATGATTCATTCATATCTATCATGATTTATCTTGTGTAACGAGTTTTTGTAATGCAATCAATCAAGTCATCCTCGCACCAATATAGAATAAATGTTATTGGGCCATTTTGACAACTTTATCAAGTATCTCATAGGCCTTTTTCATGCATTAGCGTCTACCCAAAACTTATCTAAAACTAGAGTGATTGAAAAATGTTCATCCTCTTTTTATTTACTTCTAAACCTATGTATATTTCACTCTTATTTGTGTTGCATTGGTTCCAAAAATTTTGAATTACAAAATAAAATAGAGTTTTTATAAATATTTTTAAAAGACAACCAATTTTTGTGAACAAACTCAAAAAATTCAATCCATAAATTAAAGTAAAATCACTTCTCCAATAGATAAGGCATCATTGGAATGACCCATCATAACAAGAAATTTAACCATATGGATTAATTATCAAAATAAGAATAATTAAACATGTGAAAAAATATTTCTCTTGATCTATGTACTTATTATGGAACAATGAGACCCTTGCAATCCAAGTCCTTGTTATGGTTTTTTAGTGTAACCCTAAAATTTGTTAAACACAAAATCTTCCTAAAGTCTTGTCACTTTTGGATTCATTGTAAAAGAATATTTTCTACAACTTGAGGTTGATTAATAGAGATTACCACCCACTTTGACACCATGTCATGTATATTAGTATATTTAGGAATGAATAAAATCAACAAATATTTTAGCAAAGAAAATATAAAAAATGGATAAGTGCAACACGATATGAAAGGTGTCCTTAGATACAAAATAATATCACTATAAAAATATATTAGCTTTCTGACCTATCACAAAATGGTTGGTCTAAAGGGCTATAAATATCCAAACAATAAGCAACCTTTAGTCAAATTTAAAGAACCAACACAAATTCTATTATTATAATATGGTAATAAAACCTCTTACACATGGTGTACAATGGCCTACAAGGCTATACAATTGAATAATATTATGGTATATATGGATAGGTATATGAGGATATGATAGTATATTGTATATTGGTATTATAGATAGTTGGCATGGGCCACAAATAACCTAAGTTTTGATTTTATTGTAATTTATATTATAATGATGAGTTAGATAAGGGTTTAGAAGACAACTAGAGTTAGCTTTATATCCCCTCCAAAGTAGTATTATATATTGGGTATATAAATAAGAGGTCTTTTCATTGTGAGGATCATAAATCATATTTTAGATTAAGTATTATCTTGTAATCATATTTTCCAATGAAGTCACCTCTCATATTGGGAGATCTTGTGGAGTTATTCCTTTTTTAAGGAGTATTAATGGTGTTGCCTTGTAGTAAAGTATTATATATATTTATCTCATTATATGGATTTAATTGTGAAATATTTTTTGTGTATGAATTATTTTATAGTCACTACAATATGTATGCTTTACATTTATGCGAATAAAGTTTTACAATTGAGGAAATCCTCACCAATCATAATTTTCTACCTTTCTTAAGGAAAATCAATGGAAGTGACTCTGAGATTTTTGATAAGTTCACTCAATCATGGGATAATAAACATGTTATGGTTTGAGATCTTAAGTTTAAGGTCAAAATTCATTTTTTTGTGTAGGTGACAGAGCTACCAAATTATGGTGCAGTGATTCATCATGATAAGCACTCTCTAGTTGAAGAGATCAATTTTATCATTGAAAAGGGGAAAAAGTTAGGAAGAGAGAAAGGGATAATTATCAGGAATTCCCTCCCTATTCCATGGAATAGAGTCATGATCCTTGTCATGCAGTATTTCACAATTGAAAAAATTGATTCTCCCTTCAAAGCTTCCACCTGACCTTCTTAAACCACCTCAAGGACATCAAGGTCATCAATGTCCTTGACTATTTGCTTAGATCAATGGATATATCTATTGATAGCATTATGAAGAGAAAATCCATGCATCCAATCCATTAGGGCCTGCACTTTACAAGCATGTCCTCCAAAAGTAGACTCAAAAAAAGATTATGTCATGTGTTGTCAGCTCGATTGACCTTACGCATATTCATATTTTGAGCTAGGAAAGCCCTAATAAGGACACCATTAGTGAAGGTTGAGCAATGGAGATTACCTCTACTGATACTATAAAATCTAGAATAAAATTAAACTTTGGCTCGAATTCAAAAGACACTTCACTATTGGTTAAAGTTGAGCCTTATCGTCGATCTTCTAGGGATAAATCCCTTGGAGGAAAATGTAAGATCACTAACCACATTCAAGGAGCCCTAGTGTATTTCCCTCAAAATATAAAAAGATGAACATCAAAGGGATCCCTATTTGGTTGAAGGAAACAAAGTCCTCGAGTGGACCCTCAACTCATATTCAGTAGAGGTCCACCTTTGATCCTCTGGCTAGCCTGATAATAATGTTGTCTTATGCATCTAATGCTTACAAGATAGCCTAGACCCTTATCTAGAAAGATACAAATGTGGTGGAAGATCTCAAGCATCAATAGAAAGGATGCACTTAGGTTTTTTATGTAGTGCTCGACACTAGTGATGAAGATCATATGTCTAAGTAAGCCACCTTCGTTGTGGTTGTTTCTTTTTTGTTGTGTTTTATGAGTTTTCTTTTATTTATATTTTGAGCTCTAATGGCTTCCCTTGGTCACTTTGCTAGAATCTATCAAAGAATCACTTCCCTAGGTTGCTCCCCTTTTTTTCTTCTTTAGGGTGATCTCTTAGGTCCCTCAATTTTGTTGTGTTTCAGATATTTTTGGTCTCATGGAGACCATATTATTTTGTATCCACTTTTGTAAAATGTTGTGGGGTCCCTTTCAAAACCCCCTCCTCCAATATATCAAAAACAATTATAACAAGTGGTATCAGATAACAAATCTAACAAATAGGGGATTATTTTTTATGGATCATAGAATTTTTTAGCAAATTTTTCCAAGAAATTTTTAATCTTCTAAGAGCCATATTTTCTCATTTAGATTATTCTTGCACCACCTTGTTCAAAATTTAAAAATATTTAAAATGATTGGTGATATGAAAGAATGCAAGTTAGTCATCTAAAATAGGGAGAGATGTTTTTTCAAATCGTATTTTCTTTAATAAACAAAATTTGATTTATCTTCTAGTTTGGGTAGGCAAATCAATAATTGTTTATATTTTGAAGGAAAAATTTAGAATCTACTTATTTATGTGTAACTTTAGCTTCCATTCAATGGGAAGATATATTTTTATACAAATATCTTTTATTAAACCCTAGTTTGCATTATTTTCTTTGATTAGGTGTGAGCTCATGGAGTTATCCAAATTTTATGGAGAAGATGATATTGATGCTAGAGAGTAGTTGTTATGGTACCTAGTGATATATTTATTGAGATATAATATTATAATGTGTATTGGTATTATAGATAATTGGCATGGGCCAAGGTTGATTATATTATAATAATGAGTGGGATAAGGGTTTAGGAGTCAACTCCCTAAAGTAATATTAGATAATGGGTATATAAAGAAGGGATATAGTTATTATAATATTACTAAATTATATCAAGTATTATATTGTAATAGTCATGACTTGTTAAAATAGATATGAATAAAATTACACATATACGACTTCAATAGCAAAAACTACTAGGTAATTGAGTGATTGTGTCATTGAAAAACTAAAGGCAAAGTGGATTAGCATATCAGGTTTATAAAGTGGTGACTAAGAGCCAAAGGTTTTGTAGAGATCTTTAAAAAATAAAAAAGCATATATATTTATGTAGCCTAGGGTTTGTAGAGCAAAATTACAGAGAGTGTGTGTAGAGTGGGTTTATAAGGGTTTCCATTTATAAAAAAAAAAGTAAAAACAAGAGAGGAAAAAATAAAAGACAAAAAAGAGAAGAAAAATATCTCTCTCAAGGCTATATAATAGTGATTAATTGTGTTGTTGAAGAATACTTAGTGTAGAGAAGATTTGCAAGGCAGCTTTATAGAGCAGTGACCAAGAGCCAAAGGGTTTGTAGAGCATTTTAGAAAATAAAAAATAAAAATAATTTTACAATCTAGGGTTAGTAGAGTAGTTTTATAGAGAGGGTTTCTATTTTTAAAACAAAAGGGAAAAATATAAGACAAAAAAATGAGAGAAGAAAAAAATATTACTTTTTAGTTTTGTAGGATCCTATTTTTGGTGCTTAATAGGCATCTATATTAGGCCAATAACTTCTTGCATGATTGGATGCAATTCCTGACCACTTAACTAGGAGAAGCACTTGGGCTAACATTTACCCTTAAATTCATTCTAAGTACCCAAAGAACCCCATAGTAACTAGTTTAAGTGTATCCAGTGAAAAGGGTCAACGACCCCACACCCTATTAAGTAGTTTTTATCTTGCTAGAGTATACAAAGAACTATCATTTGGAGGTAAACCATAGTTGGTTGCCAGCAAGTATTTTTTGGTGGAAATACTATTTGTAATTAGAGAGTGGTACTCACTTAGACAACCTTTGTGGATGGTGAGATTTACCTTAAGAAACTAGTAAACCATGATTTGGAACCTAGTTCATTACCAAAATTTCCTTAGAAGTGTCATTTTACCATTAGCAATAGTTTTTTTAATAGTTTTCATAGCTTCAACAGAGTAGACAATTATAGGTGAGTACAAAAAATACCTAGTTGTAGTCTACTAGATAGACTGTAAAAAATAGTATGTTGGGTGGCAATATAAAGGGCATACCTCTCATGCAACAGAGTGAATATTTTCACAATAAAATAAAGAGAGTATTAGAGTTAGGATAGTGTATGGTTAAAGCATCTACAACACTAGCAAGAATTTAAAAATAAATAGGAAATCATGTTGATGTTAAGGATTGTAAATGTGGTGTTGATGATTCTTGAGCTCCATAAAATACATCTTCATTGATAATAAAGGAGAAGAATACAAAACCATTGCAAGAGAGAAGAAACTAGATAAAGTACAATAGAACATGGGTAGAATGATTTAAGGAGAAGATAAGTGGAAAGGAAAACAAGGAACAATGGATATTAATCTCCTCTAAAACTAAGAAAGGAGGAATATATCTAAATATTCCTGATAAAATCTATGAAAGAGCACATAATAGATGATAATACTCTTATAGGAAATTTCATAGGCTCAATATTAATAGGGAATTAGATCAATAAATGGATCACTAATTGGTGGAAAGTTAAAGGACATGTAGAATTCTTGTTTCTACCAATAAGTGTTTTCCTTTCCTCTTTTCACAATGAGGAATATTGCCATAGGGCTCTACTTGGAGGCCCATGGTTTATGGGTAGAAGTAATCCATATCTCAAGAAATGGGCTTCTAGGATAGGTATGTCCCTAGTATGGGTAAGGCTCATTGCTTTACCTTTATAATTCTAGGAGGAGAAAGTTTTTGAAATTATAGCAAACTCTTTTAGGCACTTTCTCGTGGTGGATTTTGTTACCAAAGAAATAAAAAGTATTTTTTTGCTAGAATGTGTGTCTTTGTTGAATCAGAACAAAAACTACCTAGGGATATCAATCTAGTCTCGATATAGTTGGTGTGGAATCAAATCATAATTTATGAGAACAACATATTTAGATATAGAATCTATGCTAGAATGATTCATCTAGAAAATGATTTCCCAAATAGAGAGAGGAGGAATTATAGAGAAATCTAGAGCAAGAATGAAGAAAGGAAAAAGGTTTTAATATGGAAGAAAAAGAGGAAGACCTCTAAGGATAAGTATAAAGAGATTCCAATATAGGAAGTTGAGGAGAGCAAGGAGTGAGGAAATAATATGGAATAAACAAAGTAAGGTGGTATTGGTGTAGGGAAAGAAAACTCACAAAAGGAAATGGAGATGAAGAAGGTGAAATATTGATTCTAAGAGAGGAATCTAAAAATGTAGAAAGCCCAGACACTCCTCAAAGGATAATCTCTCCAATACTATGAGATGAGGTGACTAAAAAGGATGAATAAAATATGGATCAAATGGAAGAAAAGGAGAAAGAAATCGTAGGGGATATGGATTCCCATGGAGAATTGGATCCAAAAGTTATGTCGTGTATGTTTAATCAAGAAGTTGATGTAGGAAAATCAAAGGAAAGTATCACTCCTAAGGATTTCAAGGAGTTTTAAGAAGTACCTAGATGTAGGAGTAGAGAAGGTAAGGAATGTAGATGGGCCATATTTGAAGGAAAAATTATTATATAAAATAGAGAAGGATTTGAAATATGGAAAGTAGATGACCATAGTCTTGAGTGGGCAGAAGCCCACTACAAGAAGTAAAAAATAAAATTTATATCATGGAATGTTAGGGGAATAAATACCCCTAACAAACATAGATTGGTGAGATCCATGTTGAAGGACCACCAACCTAAAATAATATTATTGCAAGAAACTAAATTAACTTGTGCAATGTGGGAAAGTATTCATAGTGGATTATGGAAGAAGGGTAAGAGTTGTCATGTGGGAGCCAAGGAAGCTATATAAGGTTTGCTAAATCTATACAAATTTGACCTCTATGAGGGAAAATTTATCTCTATAAGTATAAATTATTTATTTGTTCTTATCTCATCCGAGTATTCAAATTTGGATTTTCTTATTACAAATATCTACTCTCCAAATGTAAGTAAATTGAGAAAGGATTTTTGGAAATAGTTGGAACAGGTAAGACAACAAGTTAAGGGGATAATATGGAGAGTGGAAGGAGACTTCAAAAATCCATTAAGACTAGATGAAAAGAAAGGGGAGGGCTATTAAAGTATTTTAGAAATATGAATTACCTATTGGATTTCTAATATTTATAGTCCTTGGAATGATTAGATTTTATGTGTTGTTTTAAGTCATTTCTATTACATCCAATACTTAGTGTATTATGTTAAAGTGATTAGTGATTACCTATTGGATTATCTAATTTCTTGTATCCTTGGAATTATTAAAATAATTATATTACACTTAAATAAACCAGTAAATATGATTCATCGCTAATCTATTAAGTATCATATAAGTGATCAAATTAGTGTCTCACTTTGTAAGATCCAATGTTCTTACACTATATCCTATCCATTTTCCACCCTTTCCTTTTATTTACCCTAACTTATCTTATCCCTTTTAATAATACTCTTCTTTAAAGGAGTCAGCTTTCTCCAAAGGTTGAAGCATAGGGTAACCTTATTTCATCCAATTACTATACTTTGGCTAAAATCGATGGGTGCAACGTATTTTCTTAATAATGGAAAATTTTAGTCCAATAGTATAGTAATTTTTTGGCATGCTTGATGGGATGAATCCAATCATATTTTGTCTCACCTTACCAAAGAGTTCAATATTAGGTGAACAATCTTGACCTCATTAGAGAAGATTGCATGTTTATCTGGCAACTTCAATTAAAAGATATTACCAGAATATCTATGGATCCAGTTTAATTTCTATACAACTCATGTAACAACTAGATATTTTTCTCAATTTTCATATAGTTACAAGGGCTATAGCCAAGAAATCTAAAATTTTGTTATCACTTGTTGAATTACCACTTCCTAAGTTGATACGTGTTAAAATTTTAGTGCCAATATATCATTACCAAAGTGTAAATTCTTCCCCGCATAATCCCCCTAAAATATCATCAGTAGTAAGTCTTGGATCCATGGCTTAAAATGTAAATTATATTACCCTAAATTTTCTTAATTGGAACACCACTATACCTTTAGGCCTATCTTAAACAAATGATATTCCTCAGGCCACCCTTAAATCTCTTCCTACTTATGATGACACTGGTAAAATAATGTATGAACATTATCAATATTTAGTGTCCTTAGTTGTAATTCATAATATCAAAGATGAATACATCATTGTCAGGCTTATCGCTATGTAATTTTGAGGAAATATACTCAACCGATATCATACCCTAAGATATGATATTATCTATACATGGGTTAACCTGGTTGGACCATTTGCAAAATAATTTAATAAGCTAGTGGGTCCTTTTTCTTCATTGATTTGGTTCATTGTTATCCAAAGATATCTTCAAGAATTAATTATTGATTTTAACCTTACATTCAATAGAAATTGGAAACACATACCTCAAAATATCATACCACCATGTCCATTAGTATAAATTTACTATACCAAATATTTAGGCCCTAATTTAGCGTTACAAACTCAACAATCAAATATAATTGATTTTCCTCAACTCTACCAAGCTACTATCATAGCTGAAAATGCTCTGGTTTCTATAGGAAGATTACCACCATGAGTAGTAATGTCATTTTTTCCAAAAATATTCCAATCATCTCAGAAAACTAAAATACCTTTGTTCCCTTCCTATCTCCATAATTGCTCTCATTCCTACTCCTAGAGAGTCACCATTTGTGCCTACTTTAGCTACACTACCAGCATCAAAGCCTAAATAATCATAAATAATGTTAGAGGTTCTATCTACATTGAAGACTCTAAATAACAAGGTAATAGCAATTGAAAAAGAAAAGTAGAGATCTCATTTCAAAAATTTCCATATGTAACCAGAGGTCAAAAAGCTTCAAGTAGTAACACGACCAAAAAAACCAATAATAGCTATCGAGTGATTGTGGAAGCTAAAAACCGTACTTGGTACTTAGTTTATAGTGACCATCATAGTACATATGCATGTGTTATGTACCAACATCATGCTCAACTCACAATTAAAAAGGTAGAAATATCTCAAAAATGTCAAGTTAATTGTTAGCTTTTGATGTTGTATGCAATGGGATATAGCAATCACAAGATGCAGAATAATATGAAATATCTACGAGATGACTGAAATATGCTATGAATAGAAATGACAAAAATGAATACAATGTAGCTATGGAGAAAATAAACACTCCATGAACAAAGCTACTGGACTACATATGGTGATCTACACAACACTATGCTACTACCTACGAATATGCTATGAGCTTCTCTATATATCTTTGCTTGTTACAATGAGGTCCTTTATAAAGTAATATAGGTTCCTTGGCCAAAACTTAACCTAGATGTGCAAGGGACACCTTGCACATATACAGCTTTCACATTGACACTTGTGCATTTATTACATTGTATGAAGTAACTAGATTACTTCCCCCTAAAGTAATATAATATCCTAAGTATGTGCCTAGGAAGGTACATTTACATGACCCAAATGATGTAATATAATCTATTTCTAACACCCCCTGTATTACATTATTTAGGTATTGAATACTTTAGTATTCAATGTGGATCTTCTTCCATTGGATGATCTTTGGCTTGTTCAGGTTCATCATCTTCTTCTTCTTGTGAGCAGTCTTGATCTGGTTCTTTTTTTGTTGCTTTAGTATTCATGTCATGGCCTCTCATATTTTTTAATTCTTTGTTCCTTGATGTCAAGTGTCTTTGATGGACCATTGATCTCATGATGTTGCATGTCTTGAGTGGATCAGAATAGACCCATCTTATTTCTTTTGAACCTGTGTAAAACATGTTTCTCTGTCCTTCATATGTATTAAACTTGAGCTCATTGTTAGTAGATCCATATGAAATAAGTTTTTGAAGGTAATAGTCTATTCTATGTAGTAATATTTCTTCATAGCTCTTATAGTACCTGTATTTGTAATAGCAAGAGAAATATGAGTGATTTATCCCATTACAGTATTTGCATGGATGGAAACTCCAACAATTAACCTTTTCATGACCATATTGATTGCAGTATGTGCACAGTAGTGATGATATGACAGTTTTGTAATCTATTTTGGGAACATCATGTTTATCTATTTCTTTGATAAGAACTTCTAACCATATGTGCACAATTGAATCTATTCCATATTTTCCTTTTTGTATGATATCAATGTTTTCCTTTTTTGAGTTTTCTTTTTCATCAGTCTCACTAGAAGAGTCTTCCTTTTCATAACTATTAATTTCAGAACTTATTTCGCATCTTATTGGTTCTTCCTTTTCTTTGGATTTTTCATCATTGTAATCCATTAAATTTTCAATCAGGATTTTAATCCATATTGGTATTTTCTTCATTCCACTTCTAAGAGTATTGCTTAGCATGCTAGTGGTCATTTGTATTACCCTTTTAGAGTGAAAAATGTATGTATTCGTAAGGATGGAGTCTTAATAGAAGTCTAACGTATGACTCCCTATATTAGGATATATGATCCCTATAAGTTTGATTTGATAAAAACTTTATTAATCCTTAGGTTTTTATAATTCCTTATGTCTCCCTGGTAATGAGATTATATATATCCCTCATGGAATTTTAGGTTTTGTAGAAAGCTTATATCTTCTCAATGGATTTAGAACTTGATAATAATTTGTAGATGATATTATTATCAAGTTTTGTAGAAAGTCTTATGACTCCCTAGTGATTTTGGAATATGATATAGTTCTCTTGTAAAATGTAGTTCAAGTTTTGGTTGATTTTGTAAAGTTTTAAAAATATCAAAAATCAACTTTTCTAACACCTTATTTCTCCTATTTAACTAAGCACTTTTCCAATTTTGAAGAGGTTTTAATGTTGGATTTCTTGTGTTCCTTATGTGAAATTTTGAGACGAGAATATTATAAATTTCCAACCTTATCAAAAACCTTAATAACCTCTTTTAATATCCCTTAGGATTTTATTTTAGTGTTTCAAATTTTCAATAACCTAATTTGGTGGTGTAATCCTTATAGCTCCCAAATATAGAAAATTAGAACACAATAATATTTGTAAATATTATAAATTTATTTTTTTCCAGTAGTAACCCTTATTAATCCAATATTTAATATTGC
Source organism: Wollemia nobilis (assembly GCA_028583015.1). Classification (NCBI taxonomy): domain Eukaryota; kingdom Viridiplantae; phylum Streptophyta; class Pinopsida; order Araucariales; family Araucariaceae; genus Wollemia; species Wollemia nobilis. The sequence goes on along the minus strand of JAQPPZ010000753.1, from coordinate 15,754,920 downwards.
AAATATTTAATTAATTTGATATCTTAATTCTCTTTTAATTTTTTCTTTCAATACGTTTGATTTCTTTAATTTTCAATCTTAGTATATAATCCTTATATCTCCCAAGAATAAAATCAAACTATAATGGAAATTATTCCTTACCTTGCAATGTTGATGTTCACAATTTTTGGTGCAGTATTCAAGCATGAATGATGATAGTGCCAACGTCTTTTACCTTGGATGATTCAACCAATGGATAGCCTTGGAATTCTCTTGGTTTTGAATCTTGAAGAATAACATCCAAATTCTGAAGCTTTTTAACTCCTTTTGACTAGAGCTTTAAATGCTCTTTCGCTTTCCTCCACACTGCAATTTGGTCCTGTGTGAAGTTTTTTGAATGGATATGCATACTTCTAGCTATGGGTTCTTTGAAATCCCTTGACCAAAGCTTTTAATGCTCTATTCTCCTTGCTTCTACACTACACTTTGGCTTGCCTTGACCGTGCTATCAATACAGACTCCTTGGACTTGGGTACCTTTTTATGAAGGAGGAATATTGGACCTTGTGATAAGTGTCACAACCATTTCTTATGAGTGCTTGAGATAAGTAGATATGTCTCTTGCCACTTGTAAACCTTCTATCAGGTCTAAAAGGAATGTTATGTTCTAAGATGAGTGCTCATTCTTTTCCATTCCAAGTGTCTCTTTTCTTTCTAATGTTCCAAACACCTTTGTGTAACACTCCTTGGTCAATATTGTAATGGTTAGGTTCTTGTGTGGGCACTTCTATGAGAGTTGTTACGGTTATATTTAGATAACAAGTATCATCACCTCCTTGTGCATGAGTCTTTTATGTAATGCCCTCTCAACGTGCCTTGGCAAATCTTCTTATTAGCAATGTGCCTTGGCCAATTCTTTCTTTGTTGTGAACGTTTGATGAGGTAGTTCCAACTAATGATTTTGGAGGCTTTTGAGTAGCTTTTGGTGGAGCTTGGTGGTGCCTTGGTGGAGCTCTAGTAGTGCCTTGGTGTAGCTTTGGTTGCACCTTGATGGAGCTCCGAGGACTTACGTGGATTGCTATGCATTCCCTATTTTTTTTAACCTATTTTGTATGCTCATTTGTAGATGATATTACCTTGGACGTAATGTTCTTTATTTACTTTGTATTGTGCCTTCTCTTCTTGCAGGTTTGGCCATCCAAAATGGAGGAATTATGAGCCTTTTGAGAGGTTTCATTTCTATGCTTGGAGTGGACGACTATTCGAATGCTCTTATCTATAATAATGTGCTCTAAAGGCACTCTAGATTCTGCCCTAAGACCTGCATACAGCCAATTAGAATGATGCACAATAATTTAATAACTTTTGGTTATAAGAAACTTTCTTGCACTCCTTTTTGTAGATCTGATTTTCTGGTTTTTATGGCAGAATTTTGAATGCAATGTGGGATTTGAGGTGGTCTTATTTAATAAACACCTTTACCATTTTTGATTGGGTAATTTTATAACAATACCAAGCTTATAATATTGTAGATAGAAGCTTATATTTGATGTAATTTTATGCACTTTCACCTTGCAACTAACCCTATAATGCTTTGGATTTGATACTCACCAAGTCTCAATTTTTGAATCTTCCTTTGCTGAATTTAGTTAGTTGCTATTTTCTCCAAAATTTGGAGAATTGATCTATTTTTTATGGCTTCCTTTGGCCACTAAAATTTACAGATTTTGGTGCACTAATGATGTCTTTAGACACATGATGTTAATATGATTTTGTGCCTTTCTCAAGAACACAAACACTAAGCTTTTTTAAAGTAATTTAGTAGTGCAAATAAACCCACTAATATTTCACTTTTAATGCACTAACAATTACACCTTATCAATCCAATAAAGTCTCAAAATAAATTTTAAGTGCACTTAATATATTTACTGTAACTAATCAAGAATAATTTGAAATGAATCTTCAAGAGTTATTCTGCAATTTCACTACAAACAAAGTTGTAGGAACTAGTCTTATTTTTCTTTCCAAAGTAGATATTTGGTAGTTGATAGATAGTTGTAATTTTGTAATCTAATCAACTCCAAATCTAATGTGCAAATGAACCTTAAAAGGAACTTTTACTTTTGCACTTTTGAATACTGTAATTCAATTTTCCTCTTTTGCAACTCTAATCCAAATTAAGGTGCTTTAACAAATTTAATAAGTAATCCAATTAATGAATCTACTTGCACCAATAGTTTTTTACCTTTTTTGAAATATTTTGTAGCTCTTTTGTAGCTTATGTAGAGGATGTAGATCTTGGTGTCTAATATCACCAATTTGCTTCTTTGAGTAGGATCTTGTTGGTTAGTTTCTTATTCACCAAAGAGTGATCTTGAACTTTCTTTTACGAGCCTAGGTTTTGGTGATATGATCCTTTAAGAAATCTTCTCCTTTTGTTATAGATTTGGAGAAGTCTTTATCTTTGAAACAATTCCTTCTCACTATGAGAGGTAATCTTCAAATCTTCCAGATTTGGTAGGCTTCTCTTGTCTTCAAGTCTTCTTGTCAAATTTTGACTTCAAGAAGGATCTTCTTCTCAAGATTTTGAATATCTTGAGTTTCTAAGATTTTGCACTCCTTATCAAATTCTTCTTCTTCTTTTGGGCTTGTTGTAATATGGTGATAATTATCCCAAATATTTCACTATCTTCTATAGTGAATTTATCCAATGAGTTCTCATTGGAATTCCTTTGATTATTTCTTTAGTAAGGCTCTCCAATCCTTTTACTATATGCTCATTGAGACCTCTCCAAGGTCTTTGATCTTGTAGCTTCTTATGATCTTCCTTGAGACATTTTCTTCAACCTTCTACTTTTGGAAGTATTGGTGGTGAGATCTTCTTTTGGATCTCTAATTTTGTTGCTTCTAGATTCTAGCAAGACTCTCATAGTCCTTATTCTTCTTCCAAGAATAAAATTTCTTCAATGAGATCTTCTCTTGATCTATTTACCTTCAATTTTGATTCAAGTGCTAGAATGATTTTGAAGAAGATACTCTTCCTAATTTTCTTGTAGGAAGTTTTCCAACTCACTAAATATCCTTTCTCTGCAACAAAGTATTAGTACTGAAATCTAAATATGCTTCTGAATCAGATACTCTCTTCTAGATTCTTCTTTAGGATCAAGGTTTTTGTGGCCTTTTTTCAGTATCAAGGCTTTTGTGGCCTTTTCTTCAATATCAAGGCTTCTATGGTATTTTCTTCAGGATCAAGGATTTTATGGTCTTTTCTTCTGGAACAAGGCTTCTATGGCCTTTTCTTATGGATCAAGGCTTATGTAGCCTTTTCTTAAATATCAAGGATTTTGTGGCCTTTTCTTTAGGATCAAGTATTTGGTGGCCTTTTCTTCTGAATCAAGGCTTCTATGGTCTTTTCTTCTTCTATGAAGTTATCAATATAGCAATGAAGATCTCCAGTATCCTAACTTCACCATGACTCTTTTTTTATTATTATATTTATGTATGAGTTTTGAAAGGGTATCCAAACCTTTTACAAAGTAGAGCAATCACTGAAAAGGTAACAAAACACTTCAACCAAAGATCAAGTTGCCGACCAAAGAGCTATTAGGTAGAAATTACATTAGCATAAAAGTTTAAAATTTTAAAAAAGAATGTTACCCAAAAAATAAGGAATATAACACAAATATTGAAACTAAAAAGCATTTAAATGGCCAAGAATAGACAAATAAAATCTAAACTACCATCCAGACAAAAAGGATCAAAACCACCACAGAAAACTACACCAATTTTGCACCTAGAAAACTACCACTCAATGCAGAGACTAAATCCATCCCCTTCTTGATGAAGCAATTTGGATCTCTACTAGGGGTGAGACACCCACCAATATGCATAGAAGCATTATTTGAATCCTTTTGTTTGAGACAGCTGGACCTCTACTGAAAGCTAGAAATCAAAAACCATAACCCCAACTTCCACTCAAAACTGAAACTAATTTCGTATTTCACTAGCCCAAAGGAAAGTCTTCATTTGCGATATTTGAAACTATTTTTCCCCTCAAGATCAAAGGATTGGCAAAATGAATCAATATTAAGTTGTTTACCTTTTGGATCCTTTTTCTTTTCAATATTTGATAGGAATTGAAGATCATCTGCATCCCCTGTATCTACAACCCGAAACCTGGGTTGTTTTCCAATCTTCCTTTTTACCCCCAAATATGATTGGCCTTTTTGATTGCTTCTTGTTTTAGATAGAGAATATATTTCCCTTGGTTCTCTCTCCCTAGGGAGAGGGAACTAAAAATATTTTTGAGAAACCATAGCCTTTAGAGGATAACTAGGCTCCATCACAACCTTCAAAGGGGAGAACCATCCTGAGCTACAACTTGAGGAATGCTATGTTCCTCTTGAGCCACTTCCTAATAATTTGAACCAAGAAAATAATTTTTAAGGAACTCCTAAGGAATAGGAGTTTCAAATTTTAGAACAGCCTGGTCAGGCTGAGAATGACCACTACAAGAACTATCCAAATTCTTCACAACTACCACTCCTATATTACTATCCAGATTCTTCACAATTACCACTCCTAGATTACTAATATCAACCTCCACTAGCTCATCCATGATCCTATCCCCTACAACTAGGTCCTCATGCTCAATATGATCTTGAGACACCATTGGTTGCTTCTTAGACCAGTTTTTTTTGGAGGATCCCTTTTAAGAGTCTCTATTTTGTTCTAAAAATACTTAGGGCACACACCAGAGGAATGACCAAAACTACTACATATTGAGCATATGATAGGTCTATTCTCATAAACTATGGATTGGGTCCAGGAACCCTGGTTGGAAATGAGATCAATATGGTCTAGAAAATCTACCTCCAGGTCTACCATTACACACATCCTAGAAAAAATCATTCTTGAATTGGCTTGATTTGCATAATTTATCAAGATTAAATCGCCTATAGCTTTAGCTATACCTCATAATATATCTTCATGCCAAAAGTGGAAAGGCAAATCTAGGAGCCTAACCCAGAGAGGAGCCAAATTAACTTTTTGAGTCCTTGGGTTAAAATCTGGCCCCCATTTTTATAGGAAGATCCCCCTTCTATCGAAGAACCAGGGCCCTCCCCCAAGGATACGTTGTGAGTCTTCTTCATAGTTGAGTTTGATTAAGAAAAAACATTGGAAACTACCACAATATCCAAAGATCCTTTGGGTTTCCACTTTATTAAAGCCCATATCCTTAAGGCATCAATATTTGGATGGCCCCCTTGGATTTTACCAACCAAATTCCATGAGCCTTCCTCCATGGTGATAGTCATAAGCTCATGTAGAATGATCAGCTTATTACAGTATGGGGAAAGATCAAAATTAGCACTAGGGTTTTAGGACCCGTAACCCTTTACAACAAAAATGCACCTAAAAAGGGGCTATCCAAAACTTGGGGACCCACCTCCATGGCCACATATAAGGCCCTTCATCCTTTTTGACAATCACAAATCACCATTACACTCTTGATAAATAGCCCTTCTAATTGACCCAATCCTTGACCTACCATTCCTAGATTCAGATCCATTGATTGTCAACAAAACTTATCTTTATGCACATTCATGAGTGGAAAAAGTTGTAACTATGAGTGTTACAAATATGGCGTTAGGATTTCACTCATAATGGTTGTACAAGATGCCCAACCTCAAAACTAGAGATAACCCTAGAACTAGTGTTTGGTTTTTTAGGTTTTGCTACCTCTACTCTCTTTATATGGCTCAACACACAGTAGATATGTGCCTCAATTCACCACACACCCACAGTGAACAATACTCATGTCTTCTTTCGTAAGGGTTTCCAACAGAAGTCCTAGATCGTGCAACCAGATTTTAAATGAGACTTGCACCATGACTCTTTTCCAAAAGTCTTCTTTATAATATTATTTTCTTGCACAAGGAACTAATATTTGCACTATGAAGGTACACTGATCTTTGAGCAATGAAGTTTCACTATGAAGGCATATCTATCTTCGGGTAACAAAGTTGAATTCTCCTAGTTTTATATTGTAGGAGGTGTCCTAATCATATAAGAAAACATTTTTTACAACAAAAGAAACTTTGTATAATAGTAACAAATTCCAGATATCCTGAATGATCTTCACCAGTTGATTTGTCAATCTAGTGGATTGAATGTTGAGTCCTAGTCTTTACAAGTTTTTCCTACAACTTTGTGGAAAGACTCTAGCCAAATGTAATCTCAGCATTTTTGAAACTAAGATTTATTTTAGTCCTCACTTGTGGCTTTTCCTAATTTTACCACCTAGACTCTTTTAAAAAAATTTGACAGTGGTTGGTCTAGAAGCGTGTTAGGTTGACAAAACATTAGGCTCAATGGTAATGGTCATTTTTCTATTGATCTATTATGGCTAGATATATCGTAGCTTTATCTATCAATACCACTATTAGCTTTTGATGTAGTATGCAATGAGAGATAGAAATCACAAGATGCAGAATAATATGAAATAAAGTAAATTTACGAGATGACTAAAATATGCTATAAATAGAAATAACACAAATGAATACAATGTAGCTATGGATGAAATGAACACTCCATGAACAAAGCTACTGGACTACACTGCACCCATCACCAATATATGGTGATCTATGATGCATTGTCATTAAGCACATCATTAAATCTCAAATATCTTATCAATCCGAGGTGGTGTCCAAGGCTGTCTACGATAGAAGGCTAGAGCAAAGTATAATTTAGGCATTCAAATTTCAAGCATTTATTAGGTGAGACAGATTTGGTTTAGCCTTTTGGTGTCACACTAAACCTAATCTACAGAATGGAAACTTGTAGGAACTAAAAACTAATTCTAAGTTGTAGGAATTGAAATCTAACTACAATTACAGGAATTGGAATTGCTAAATTGAAAGTCTAATCTACTTTTGCAGAATTAAAATAACAGAATTTAAATTGATAAATTTAAATGTTACTGAAATGAAATCCTAAGTTACATTTACAAAATTGAAACCTCGTTACTCTTGCATAATTGAAATTATGCTTGTAAATGAAACTTATGCTAAAAACACCTGTCAATGTCCTGCCATAAAAGGTCGTCAAGCTTCTGCTACAGAAATTGACAACAAAATGAAATATGCTAAAAATGAAAAGTTGCTAAAACAGAAAAGTAGAAAAAACATAGAAAGCAAAGGAAAAATACTTAATATAATTTGTCAGCTGATACACACACAAATGTTGTATAAAAACATAATAGAAAACATAAAGAACATTATACAAACTTAAAACAAGAAAAGTAAACTTGACAAGTAATATGTTAATTCTGCTGTAGCAAAATTATAGATTAAAACCTGCCATAAAAATCCTCCTTCTATATCTGAAAGTGGGCTCATACTTCTTGATCTATAAGGAGGTGAAAAGCACTCCTTAACTAATTAAAATTCAGAACAGAAAATGATAAAATAACTGCACTTTTGTTGATGACAAAACATGTTGAAAATTGTTATAGAAAATTACTGTACAGTCCTAATTGCTGCTATTGAAAACTCTCCTCTATTCTAATTCCTAACTAGCTCAACCAAGGAGGGAGTTGTGTTATTTATATAAATATTTACAATATATCCAATGCTCAAATCAGCCTATGTGCTACTTTATAGTGATTTGTCATTAATTCTGGATCTAAAATAAATGCAAATCTGGATAGTTTGTGTTGCAGTAGTAGTCATTAGCCCTTAGAAATCATCTTCAGTGGTGGAAGTACGTTGGAGGAGTCTAGAAATATCTCATACACTTTCTCCACTTCATAATATGCCATTTCTATCTTACAAACAACTTCCTATTATGTTGCAGTTATTTCTGGGTTTATCCTAGAAGAGGATCAATTGATCTTTTTCCATGAATGGTGGCTTTGGACGGCAAGGACGACAAATATAGCTGGGGGATATTTTTCCTTAACCTTATCAACCTTCTTTCCCTTTTTAAATCATCAAAAAATAGTAAAAAATTCAAAAAGCACTTTTTGTTCTCAATCTAGAGCTAAGTGGCTCAATCCGAAGAGACTGTATTTCTCAATCCGAAGAGACTGTATTTCTCAATCCGAAGATACTTGTTCAATCTGAAGATCTTTGGAATGACCAACTGTGTGCTCTTCAAGTTATTTTAGCTGCATTTCTTAGGTGGATTAGCCCTCAGGATCATATTTCAATAGCTTTCATTCCTCTCCATGTGTGAATTCCATGCCTTGCCATTCATTGGTATCTTGCTGGAATTTACATGGTAAATTATTGCATTTTCTAGCTCATTGCACAGTTGTAAAATATTGGCATTTCTTGCAAATTCAAATAAATTAGAACATGGAAAAATTATTCAAATATCAACATGAAGGAGTACATCAAGTTGCTACTGAATTTATACACTTCATTCACCAAGTAACCATGTTGAAATAGTGCAACAATGCTGCACAATTGTCCCTGCTCTGTTATACCTTATTTCTGCCTATTTAGACCATGTGGGAATGCTTCTAAATAGGTCATATGTCTTTTGTAGTCCTTCTAAACTTATTCCATCCATTTCCTAATGCTTTGCTTGACAAATTCAAGGTGCTCCTATAAAGTGATAGCTTGCTGATTTTTATATGGTTGTTTTCTACAGATTTCCAAATTTAGAATAGTCCTAATAATTTGGCTTCAATGTGGACTTAAAATAAGTTGAATGGCAGGAAAAAATTCATAAACCATTGTGAATTTAATGGATATCAGTATACCACATTTGGCTGTTTGAAATTCATATTTTTATTTGCCACTTAATCAAGCAAAAGCAGTCACAAAATGCTAAAAATAGTCAAAAATAGAGATATAATGATCCTAACATAAAATCATGTAAAAACTTAACAAATATATATTCTAATCAACTATTTGGCATTTAAATTAATAATATGACAGTTTTTATATGTCAAACATAGTGTAAAAATAAGGCATTTTCAAGCCTCATCATCCCCCCTAGCTTGAACTGATGCATGCCCTCATGCATCCTAGTAGGCCATAGTAATATGTTGGTTTTATCCTTGTGAAAAATATCCTTTGCCACCTACTACCTAAGAAATTTCTCCTTGCTGCACTACACCAAGCATTTTTCAATTTAAGCACGGGTATTTCACTTTTCTACAACCTTGCAAAAAAAAAATTAATCAATTTTTTTCAAATTTTTTTTAATTCTGTTTTTTTTTCTTTTCTTGCATATCTTTTTTTTTCATTTGCAACTTGTAACTTTTTAACTTTTGCACTTTCATCCTTCAATATTGCAATTTCTGCAACTACTGCAATTTTAACTCTTTTTCTGCCCTTCAACAAGTTTTAGTGTTACAAGGTACCTCTTAAAGGTTTGGTATCATGTGATTCATCTTGCAATAGCCTTATTGTGGAACCATATTTGGCAGATGCACTACTACTGGTGAAATTTTTTGTTCTTAACAACATTTCAGTCGAATGCCTATTTCTATTGTTTGCACCTTTTGAACAAAATTGATAAAATTTTGATTTTGAAATGCTTGAGGGATGTACTTACATGTGGTAGAGCCTTAGGAACCTCAATATTTGATGTACCCTACTCTTTTTACTATTCTGACATATTTTCAACAATTTTGGTATAGTTTTTGCTTATTTCGAAGATATCTTATTCATTCCGAAGATAACCTATTTTATTCTGAAGATTCATCCAAAAATGCAAAAATGACCTTCTATGCAAAAGTTAGCTACAAATTCTATTTTGGATCCATATCTAGGGTATGTAAGCCTTCCATAACATCAAAAATCTCATCTCTATCCTTTTTTTTAGATGTTATTCATTACTATTTTATTGCAGTAGTAGTAAAATAGAATCTTCATATGCTCCCATGCAACTAAGGGCAGAAGGGGGTGTTTCTTGACATCTTAAACATGTTCCATTTTCAACTTGTCAATATTGTATGAATAGTTTTATGCCAAATACCTATTATCATACATTAAATGATAAATGCTTACTATGACTAAATTACAAGAAACACATACCTTACTGTCCTCAAAATTGATCATGCACCTTACAAGCTGCTTTTGATGATTGTTAGCAAGCTATTTGAAAACATAAATATACACATGTGTAGTGTGAGATTTGTACAATGGTGAAACAAGGATGGGTGGATCAACATGACAATGCACACTGACAAACCGGTTTTCATGCAAGAAAACTCAACAGTGCCTCAAGGAGGTTTTCACTACTGAATTATTCATTTTTTTTCTCTTTTTTTTTCATTTTTTTTTCTTCTCTTTTTTTTCATCTCTTTTTTTCATCAGAAGAGGCTGCCATTTTTGGTTTTAAACAAACTTTTGTCCTTTTTTTTTTCAAGTGCTTCAATGAGAGAGAACATCTCTCACTCTTATTTGGATAAGACCAATCCTTATTCTATAAAAACATGTCAATTGTTGTATGAAAACACCATCTCTTTCTATTAAAACCTGCAACATTGATGCAACCTTCCTTTCTAGATGAGCAGTATGTTGAGCAAGGTGCAGCGACAGTATTGTCATTGTTGTCAACACAGTCAGATAGATCGGTTGATGCAGTGGATAGGAGTTCAGAGGTTATTCAGAGTATGTACAGTGATGTTAAATGCTTATGAGGATGTTTACCCACCTTTTTGCATATTTTCCAAGAAGACCGAAGTGGCCCATATGCTAAAGATCAAAGAAAAAGCAAAACACCGCAAGAAAAAAAGTGTCACGATATCGCGACATGTTGCATTTTCGTGGCCAAAAGAGAAGAGAAAGAACAAGAAAGAAAAAGTGTCACGATATCATGACATGTTGCATTTTCGTGGCCAAAAGAAAAGAGAAAGAACAAGAAAGAAAAAGTGTCGCGATATCGCGACATGTTGCATTTTCACGGGCCAAAGCAAAGAGAAAGAGCAAGGAGAAAAAAGTGTCGCGATATCGCGACATGTTGCATTTTCGTGGTCCAAAGCAAAGAGAAAGAGCAAAGAGAAAAAAGTGTCGCGATATCGCGACATGTTGCATTTTCACGGGCCAAAGCAAAGAGAAAGAGCAAGGAGAAAAAAGTGTCACGATATCGCGACATGTTGCATTTTTACGGTCCAAAGCAAAGAGAAAGAGCAAGAAGGAAAAAGTGTCACGATATCGTGACATGTCGCATTTTTACGACTCAAAAAGGGTAGGAGAGAAACAAAAGTGTCATGATATCACGACATGTCGCATTTTCGTGACTCAAAAAGGGCAGGCAGGCAGAGAAACAAAAGTGTCACGATATCGCGACATGTCGCATTTTCACGACTCAAAAAGGGCAGGCAGGAAGAGAAACAAAAGTGTCACGATATCATGACATGTCGCATTTTTGTGACTCAAAAAGGGTAGGCAGGTAGAGAAACAAAAGTGTCGCGATATCGCGACATGTCGCATTTTCGTGACTCAAAAAGGGCAGGCAGAGAAACAAAAGTGTCACGATATCGCGACATGTTGCATTTTTGCCAAAGGAACAGAGTAGTTGACAGTGCATCTGATATTAGTGATGAACACCAGGATAGTGAAACTAAAGACTGCATAGTGACGTGGACCTATAAGGAATAAATCAAAGATTGAATAAGGTAATTTGTCACATAAGGACAAAATTCAATGAATAAGACAAAACGTTACATAAGGAATCTTTAATGATTTGAAATCATCTAAGATGGTCGTTACACATGGAAAGAAGCGGACACATGCCCATGTGGAGAAAAGGAAACGAAGGGCCACAAAATAGAAATGAAAAGCCTTTTCGAAAACCAAAACACATGCATGCACAAGGGAAGGAGAAAATGAATAGTCATGGAAGGAGAAAATGAATAGTCATGGAAGGAGAAAATGAATAGTCATGGAAGGAGAAAATGAATAGTCATCGAAGGAGAAAATGAATAGTCATGGAAGGAGAAAATGAATAGTCATGGAAGGAGAAAATGAACAGTCATCGAAGGAGAAAATGAATAGTCATGGAAGGAGAAAATGAATAGTCATGGAAGGAGAAAACGAACAGTCATGGAAGGAGAAAACGAACAGTCATGGAAGGAGAAACAAATTTTTTTAGAGGTTTTAAATATGCCATTCAAAGAGGCCATAACGTGTTGGTTGGTGCTCCTTTCTGTTGGTGCAGAAAAATTAGGGGTTGGTGCTCCTTTCTATTGGTGCAGATAAATCAGGGGTTGGTGCTCCTTCTAGTGGGTGCTGGTAAATTGATTGTAAAGTTGGTGCTTTGCAAAGGCTGGATTTGGATGGGAGTCCAAACAGTCATTTTGAGGATGTAGCCAAATCGGTGAACCTCGATACATCTTGTGTTGTGTGATGTTCTCTTGTTATACTTGCTTTATTTGGTTTCAAGTTTTCATTGTTTCGGCTTTAAGAGTTGAAGATTTAAGTTTTAAAAGAGCTACATTGATTCACCCCCCTCTCAGTGTCATTGTGAGACTAACAATTGGTATCAGAGCGAGGTTCCTGAACAAGCTTAACCGGCTAGGGTGATCTTGGAAGTGACACAATGGCAGGTGGTGAAGGCTTCTCATCAAACAAAGCACCATTGTTTGATGAAACTAATTACGCATTTTGGAGACTCAGGATGCAGACATATCTTTGTGCTTTGGGATACGACATTTGGGATTCAGTAGATAGTGGATACACAATACCCACTACTTCTCCAATCGATGCTGTCGGTAAGAAACTATTTGAGAATGACTCAAAAGCAAAGAATGCTATCATGTGCGGATTAGTGGACAGTGAACTGGTAAATATTATGAGTTGTAAAATGGCAAAAGAAATATGGGACAAACTGAGGAGCATTCATGAAGGAGACGTTAAGATCAAGGAGGCCAAGTTACAAACACATCGAGCTCAGTTCGAAGTATTAAAGATGAATGACGATGAGAACATAGAGGCATATATGCTGAGAGTTAATGAAGTCATTAATGCGATTAGAGGACTCGACGAGGAAATCAAAGATTCTGTCATCGTGAAAAAGGTATTAAGATCTCTTCTCCAAAGATTTGATTCTAAAGTTTCAGCTATAGAAGAAGCTAAAGATCTAAATTCTTTTAGTATGGATGAGATGCATGGTTCTTTGACTGCATATGAGATGAGAATAGGAAAATCTAAACCCACAGATAGAGAAGTTGCTTTTAAAGCCCATAAAAATATGAAAGCAAAACAAGAATCCGAGGAAGAAGAGACATCAGATGAAATGGAAGCAAACTTTGTTCAAAAACTAAAAAGGGGAAAAGGAAAATATAGAGGAAAGTTATCGTTTAAATGTTTCAATTGTGGAGGCATTGGGCATTTTGCAGCTAAATGTCCACTTAATGAGAAGAACAAAAGTGATGAAGGATCGCACCAAGAAAGAAGTGACTGGAAGAAAAAAACAAATTTCAGAAAAGGCAACTTCAAGAAGAAAAGTTTCATCTCCAAGAATGTCAGTTCATCAGAAGACAACTGCGGTGAGGATTCTGAAAAGGAAACAGGTGAAGCTCTTTTCATGGCACTCAAAGAAGAAAAAATAGAAAAAGAACAGGAATGTGATGAAGAAGAAATTGATGCAGAAGTAAATTTGGAAGAGGAACTAATTGCAGCTCTGGATGAATTGAAGATAGAAAGAAAAAAATAAGAAAATTTCAAGAAAGCTTGAGGATGCAAATGAAATCATAACCAGTTTGAAAGTATAGATAGAAGAATCCAAGAAAATATCTGAAGATCTCGAAGTGCAAATAACCATGAAAATAGATTATTGCAGCAAGCTAGAAGAAGAGACTGTTGGTTTAAGGATGCAGATAGAAGAGATGAATCGTAAAATTAGTTGTTATCACAAACGTGAAGAAAGTTCTATGAAGCTGAATAAGATCATAAATAACCAAAAGACTACAAGCATCAAATTTGGTTTGGGCTTTGACGAAGGAGAATCATCAAATGGATCAAAGGCCATAAATGAAGAATCCATAAAGAATGAAGATAAGAAACAGGTTGATCAAGAAAAATTGACTCATGCAAAAGAAAGCAATAATGCAAGGCACGAAAGGAGAATTGACAATGATGGATTCACCAATGTCACACATCAAAGAAGAAGAAGATTTATGGCTCCTACGACAACATGGCAAAGACCATCACCCAGGTTCAATCATCTCTTTTCTGGTTACTATTTTAAATGCAATGGTTATGGACATAAGATTTCAGATTGCAAGTATAATGTAGGACCAAGGAATTTTACCAGTAGAAATGTTTTTTCACCTTTGATGGATTATGCAGTAGAATGTTATAACTGTCATAATTTTGGGCACATTGCAAGAAATTGTCGAAGTACATTTGCATCAAATCAATTTCAGGGAAGAAAATTTCAACCAAATGGAATGAGACAAAATAGAAAATTTCTCGAAAAACATGCACAAGCTACTGAAAAAGAAAAGTCAAAACAAGAGCCCAAAACTTGTAATCAAACCAGAGTGGAAAGAAAAAGAGCGATCTAAGGAAGAAAAGGAATCCCTGATCGTACAAACAACATTTAAAGCACAGAATAAATCTGCACCATGGATACTTGATAGTGGATGCTCCAGTCATATGACAGGTGACAAACAAAAATTTGAGAAGTTACAACAATATGAAGGTGGTTCAATAAAATTTGGAAATAATGATGGAGCTAAGATAGTTGGCAAAGGTTCAGTTAAGATCAGTGATAGAAAAATCAAGTCAAAAGAAGTCTTGTTTGTGGTTGGTCTGAAGCATAACTTGTTGAGCGTAAGTCAGATTTGTGATAGAGGTCATGAAGTGATTTTTAAGAAGCAGGGTTGTGAAGTCAGAAAAGCAAATAGTGGAAAGTTGATAGCAACTGGATCGAGGACATCTGGAAACCTGTACACTCTCTCAGAGACTTCAGAAGGAGCTTGCTTGATTGGACAGGAAGAAGAAAATTGGTTGTGGCACAAGAGGCTCGGTCATATCAGTTTTGACAATCTAGTAAAAATCAGCTCAAAAAAGGCAGTGAGAGATATTCCCACCATTGGAAAACCATCAAATAGCATTTGTGCTTCATGCCAAAAGGGGAAGCAAACTAGAGTCTCATTTAAAACAAAAGAGTACTACACAAGCAAACCTTTGGAACTAATACATACTGATTTATGTGGACCCATGAGAATGCAAAGCATAAATGGTGACAAATATTTTATGTTGTGTATAGATGACTATTCCAGGATGACATGGGTACTATTTTTGAAGCATAAATCAGAAGCTTTTGAGATGTTCAAGGTTTTCAAAAACCAAGTTGAGAATCAAACAGGAAAAAGGATTAAATTTTTAAGATCAGATAGAGGAGGAGAGTTCATTTCAGAGGATTTTATAGAGTACTATGAAAAATATGGTATTAGGAGACAATTTTCAGCAGCCAGGACACCTCAGCAGAATGGTGTGGTAGAAAGAAAGAACAGGACAGTGCAGGAAATGGCACGGACTATGTTGACTGAGAGCAAAGTAGTAGACAGATTTTGGAAAGAGGCAGTCCATACTGTGGTATACATCCAAAATAGGTGCATGTTGAGGACGCATGAAAGCAAAACTCCTTATGAGTTGTGGTTCGGTAAAAAGGCAACAGTAAGATACTTTAAAGTTTTTGGCAGCAAGTGTTACATCAAAAGAACTGAAGAAAACCTTGGTAAGTTTGAAGATAGAGCTGATGAAGGTATTTTTCTTGGCTATTCATCAAAAAGCAAAGCTTACAAATGCTACAACAAGAAGCTAAGGAAAATTGTGGATAGTGCCGATGTTAAAGTTGATGAAGGTAGGGAACGAGTAATTAGCTATGAAGAGAACTACCCAATTTATGAAGAGGTTATTGAAGGAGATGAGGAAAAGGAAATGGAAAAGAAACAAAAAATTGACTCAGATGATTCAAACAAGTGATTCGAAGTGGAAGAAAATAAGAAATTCAAAACAGAAATTGCAGTAAAGATCATCCTAGAGAGCAAATAATTGGAGACCCCACAGTTGGTGTTCAGACAAGAAGAAGAGTAGTAAGTAACTACTCTCTATTATCCAAGCATTGAGCCCAAAAATGTTGTTGACGCAAGCAAAGATGAAAGTTGGATGAAGGCAATAAATGAAGAATTAGATCAGATCGAGAAAAACAAAACTTGGGAGTTAGTACCAAGACCTGCAAATAAAAATATAATCGGTACTAAATGGGTCTTTCAAAACAAATTGAATGAAGACGGACAGGTAGTCAAGAATAAAGCAATATTGGTATGTAAAGGCTATGCACAAGTTGAAGGTATTGACTTTGAGGAAACCTTTGCACCCGTGGCTAGACTAGAGGCAATTAGAATGTTTCTGGCTTTAGCAGTTTACAAGAATTTCAAAGTTTATCAAATGGATGTGAAATCAGCATTTTTGAATGGGAAACTCGAAGAAGAGGTTTATATTGAGCAGCCAGATGGTTTCCAACTTGGTGATGATCCCAACTTGGTTTGCAAGTTGAAGAAAGCATTATATGGCTTAAAACAGGCACCCCGAGCATGGTATGCAAGGCTAGACAACTATCTTACTCAACAAGGGTTCAAGAAAGGTATGGTGGATAGTAATTTGTATGTCAAAATAGAAAATGGCCATCTTATTGTTCTTGTTGTATACGTAGATGATATCATATTTGGCAGCAACAAAGATGAGTCATGTAAATATTTAGCAAATAAGATGCAAAAAGAATTTGAAATGTCAATGATTGGTGAACTTTCGTATTTCCTCGGGTTGCAAGTTAATCAAAATGAGAAGGGCATATTTATTTCTCAAATTAAATATGTGAAAGAGATACTAAAAAAGTTCACAATGGAGGATTGTAAGCCAGTTAGCACTCCCATGATGACAGGTTGCAAGTTGAGCAAGGATGACAAATCTCCACATGTTGATCAAACCATGTACGGATCTATGATTGGGAGCTTATCGTACTTGACAGCTACCGGACCGGATATTTTGTAGGCGGTATGCATGGTAGCACGATTTCGAGGCTAGTCCCAAGGAGACTCATGTGACACTAGTGAAGAGGATTCTTCGGTACCTCAAGGGTACTATGGAGTATGGGTTATGGTATCCGAAAGGTAAGGACTTCACCCTTATTGCGTATTCAGATGCAGATTGGGCAGGATGTGTAGATGACAGAAAGAGTACCAGTGGAGGTGCATTCTATCTTGGAGACAGGTTGGTCACGTGGCACAGTAAGAAACAAGAGTCAGTCTCCTTATCCATAGTAGAGGCAGAATATATTGCAGCGACAACGTGTTGTACGCAGGTATTATGGATGAAACAAACCCTGAAAGATCTTGGTATTAACTTCAGTGAGCCAATTTTAGTTAAGTGTGATAACACCAAGTGCCATTAACATCTCAAAGAATCCGGTTATGCATTCTCGCACAAAACATATTGCTATCCGGTATCACTTTTTGAAGGAGAAAGTTGCGAAAGGTGAGGTTAAGTTGGATTTTGTTCCAACAACAGAGCAAGTAGCGGATATCTTCACAAAACCATTGCCCAAGGAAGTCTTTGAGTACCTTCGCAATAAATTGGGAGTGGTCACGCTTCCCAAGAATTGACTAGCTATCGGGACCACATTCTCAGGGGGAGCATTTGTGTATTTGTTTATCTTTTTGCTCATGTTTGTGATTTTTGCTAAGTGTAATAATTTTTGCCTGAGAATGTTGTGCATGGACTCAGGGGGAGTTTGCAGCAGCCCTTTGGTATTGTTGTCAAAGGGGGAGAAGAGTTACAGGAAATTGCACGTGTGTTGCCAACAATTCCAAAGGGGGAGATTGTTGAGCAAGGTGCAACGACAGTATTGTCATTGTTGTCAACACAGTCATATAGATCGGTTGATGCAGTGGATAGGAGTTCAGAGGTTATTCAGAGTATGTACAATGATGTTAAATGCTTATGAGGATGTTTACCCACCTTTTTGCATATTTTCCAAGAAGACCGAAGTGGCCCATATGCTAAAGATCAAAGAAAAAGCAAAACACCGCAAGAAAAAAAGTGTCACGATATCGTGACATGTTGCATTTTCTGGCCAAAAGAGAAGAGAAAGAACAAGAAAGAAAAAGTGTCGCGATATCGTGACATGTTGCATTTTCATGGCCAAAAGAAAAGAGAAAGAACAAGAAAGAAAAAGTGTCGCGATATCGCGACATGTTGCATTTTCGCGGGCCAAAGCAAAGAGAAAGAGCAAGGAGAAAAAGTGTCACGATATCACGACATGTTGCATTTTCGTGGTCCAAAGCAAAGAGAAAGAGCAAGGAGAAAAAGTGTCACGATATCGTGACATGTTGCATTTTCAGGGCCAAAGCAAAGAGAAAGAGCAAGGAGAAAAAGTGTCGCGATATCGCGACATGTTGCATTTTCGGGTCCAAAGCAAAGAGAAAGAGCAAGAAGGAAAAAGTGTCACGATATCGCGACATGTCGCATTTTCACAACTCAAAAAGAGCAAGAGCAGAGAAGACAAAAGTGTCACGATATCGTGACATGTCGCATTTTTGCAACTCAAAAAGGGCAAGCAAGCAGAGAAACAAAAGTGTCACGATATCGCGACATGTCGCATTTTCGCGACTCAAAAAGGGTAGGCAGGCAGAGAAACAAAAGTGTCATGATATCGCGACATGTCACATTTTCATGACTCAAAAAGGGTAGGCAGGCAGAGAAACAAAAGTGTCACGATATCGCGACATGTCGCATTTTTGTGACTCAAAAAGGGCAGGTAGGCAGAGAAACAAAAGTGTCGCGATATCGCGACATGTTGCATTTTTGCCAAAGGAACAGAGTAGTTGACAGTGCGTCTGATATTAGTGATGAACACCAGGATAGTGAAACTGAAGACTGCATAGTGACGTGGACCTATAAGGAATAAATCGAAGATTGAATAAGGTAATTTGTCACATAAGGACAAAATTCAATGAATAAGACAAAATGTTACATAAGGAATATTTAATGATTTGAAATCATCTAAGATGGTCGTTACACATGGAAAGAAGCGGACGCATGCCCATGTGGAGAAAAGGAAACGAAGGGCCACAAAATAGAAATGAAAAGCCTTTTCGAAAACCAAAACACATGCATGCACAAGGGAAGGAGAAAATGAACAGTCATGGAAGGAGAAAACAAATAGTCATGGAAGGAGAAAATGAACAGTCATCGAAGGAGAAAATGAATAGTCATGGAAGGAGAAAATGAATAGTCATGGAAGGAGAAAATGAACAGTCATCGAAGGAGAAAACGAACAGTCATCGAAGGAGAAAACGAATAGTCATGGAAGGAGAAAATGAATAGTCATCGAAGGAGAAAATGAATAGTCATGGAAGGAGAAACAAATATATTTCAGAGGTTTTAAATACGCCATTCAAAGAGGCCATAATGTGTTGGTTGGTGCTCCTTTCTGTTGGTGCAGATAAATTAGGGGTTGGTGCTCCTTTCTATTGGTGCAGATAAATCAAGGGTTGGTGCTCCTTCCAGTGGGTGCTGGTAAATTGATTGTAAAGTTGGTGCTTTGCAAAGGCTGGATTTGGATGGGAGTCCAAACAGTCATTTTGAGGATGTAGCCAAATCGGTGAACCTCGGTACATCTTGTGTTGTGTGATGTTCTCTTGTTATACTTGCTTTATTTGGTTTCAAGTTTTCATTGTTTCGGCTTTAAGAGTTGAAGATTTAAGTTTTAAAAGAGCTACACTGATTCACCCCCCCTCTCAGTGTCATTGTGAGACTAACACGAGTAAGAATCTTCTTACATCATAATTGCCTCCTTATTGCTAGAAATAAAGTATTGACTCCATTGTTCCTCTTCCTTGCTAAAATTGATGCTTGTCCTCATGTATCCCCATTTTGTGGGACATGCCTTTGCTGCAATTTTTTTCTCTCTCTCTCTCTTTTTTCTTTTTTTTTTCAATTTTTCTTGTCTTGCTTGTACCCAAGAAGGAATTTCACAAACAATACTATTCTTCTTTTTGCTTTTCTTGTATTTTTTTTTTCTTTTTGTCAATTTTTTTATCATCATTCTGAATCTGATATTGAAGAGAAATTCTCTTCCATTATGTGTACATCCAATGGAATCTTCCTTACCAGTGCCACTACTGTAAATAGGGTCCTCTATCTCAAAAAAAAATAGAAAATGCCAAATAAGTGTTGCTTGATATAAAATAGGAAGCATGTGATAAACTTAGATTCCCCTCAATCACTAAGAGATAAATAATTAAGGCTACATAGGAATACAAAAAAGAAGTTTGATGAGCTTGAAAATAAGAATGAGAAAATGATATTTCAATATAGTAAAAGAGCTAAAAAAGACTTCTAAATTGAGCTTGTATGATGCGTTAATGATCCCTAAATAAATAGACTTCATGAGGGTTTCATTGAGAAAGGTCAACCTGGGAGACCAATTGGTTTTTGAATATATTCTTACTCAAGAAATAATGAGTCTAGGCACTATAAAAAATAGACCACCTTTCTATTTATCTTTAAAAATGGAAGGTTGGGTAGTTCACAATTGTATGATCGACTCTGGAACTACTACTACTATGATTCCAAAAGTAGTATATGAATTTATGGATATGGAATATACTTGATATTATCTTGGCATAATTTAATTATATGGTACTCTTGTGAAAATAGTTAGAGTAATCAATGTCCCCATGACACTTCACAAAGCACCAAAGAACTATGATACAACAAATAGTGGTAGTTGATTTAGAGCCTTATTTCTGCCTTTGCTTATTATGAGAGTTCAGCACTATCACATCAAAAATATAGAGGAAGATGAACATATCAGCACTATCTATGAAGAAACAAATTTGCTTGAAGATACTTGTTGAAATATATTACATTATTTGGTACATGCCAATGTACCACCTTGGGTACATCTTTAGATTAGGATTTTATCTTATATTATGGTTTGAGTATTTACTTTATGCAATATAATAAATGCACAAGTAATATTAAAATATGCAAAGTATTCAATAATGTATATGTGCATTATAGTCCATGTGCACATGAGTCCATAAAATAGGAAGATGAAGAGTCATAGGAAGATGGAAGACCAAGAGTCACATCCCATTATATATTGGCCTTTGTGTGGGAAAGTATAAATCCATTTCATATCATATCATCTTAGTAGAGTAGATTAGAGTAGAGTAAAAGTTTTATACAATGTAGAACTTGTATGAAACATGGAGTATTTGAAATCTCCATGTTTTGTATAAAGATCCTATTTTCATGAGCTTTCATTAATGGTAGTTTTATGAGTTATTACATAAGTTTCTTATAATTTTTACCTGCTTAGTATATTGACATTATCATATATTTAATATTGCATGCTCATTTTAGTCCTTGTGGTTGCATTTCAATAAATATATATCATCAAAAGCTAACAGTGGTATCAGAGCACAAGGTAGATTTATAAGAGATAGGGAGAGCCACAAGAGATATTGAGAGGAGATAGGGAGATATCATTTTCATAATTTCTAAAATAATTTTTGGCTAGAGTCCTTCCATAGGGTTGCAATAAAACTCATGAAGACTAGGACTCAACATAGATCTCTTTCCAGTAGATTGAAGGATAACTAGTGAAGAATATTGATTTATAGAGATCTAGATATTTGCATGTATTTTCTTGTTTTCAAATTTTTGTTTTAGAAAATTAGTTCTTAAAAATTTATAAGCTTCCTACAATAGATAGAGAATGATTTCATCTTAGATTGCCTAAAATTGTATGTTCTTTCCTCATTGAAATATTAATTCTTTGTTGCAAAAAAAGTAGATATTGAAGATCAAGGAGGTCCAAGAAATAAGGTCCCATTAGAGATTGAAGATTGAAGATAAAGGAGGTCCAAGAAAGAAGGCCCCATTGGATATTGAAGGTAGAATATTGAAGGAGACCCAAGAAAGATGTCCCATTGAAGAACTTCCAAATTTGGAAGATAGAATATTGAAGATTGAAGATAGATAAGGACTAGGAAAAGTCCTATTGAAGATTTGAGAAGCTACAAAATTTTAAGATCCAAGAGAAGGTCTCAAGTAAACTTCAAAGGATAAATAAGATGGCTCAATAAGCCCTATTGAAAAGTTGAAGAAGTGGCCATTGGAGGAGATTTGAAGAAATATCAAGGTAGAATATTGCAAGGAGTAGCTCCTGAAAAGAAGAATTTGAGACAATTATCACCATCTGACAAAAAGCTCAAAAGGAAAAAGGATTTGGCAAGAATTTTTTTGAATTTTGGAAAATATTCTTGAATATCTCAAGACATTCATATTCTTGAGAAAGAGACCAGTGAAAGAGGCTAGATTTGAAGTCAAAATTTGACAAGAATATTGGAGGAGAAAGAAGCTAGAAGAGGTCACCAGATTTGAGAGTTTTGAATACATCCATAAAGAATTTGAATATTGATTTATGAAGGAGAAGATTGTTGATTTTCAAGGCATAATTTGAAGGATCATAGGATAGCAAATTAAAGGTGACATAAAGCTATGATTTGGAGAAGATTTGGGCAGATTTTGAAGTGCCCTTGAAAATCCAATTGAAGGAAGGCTTGAAAGTAAAATAAGGCAGCAATTTGAAGGAGATAGAGTAGATTCTTGGACAACAAGCTAAAGGAGAATAAATTAGAGTTTTGGAGCAGCAAATTTAGAGATTAGGACTACAAATTTTGGCAGCATTAGAAGGAGAAAAGAGAGCTGTGTATTAGAGATTTTTTACGGCATATAAGAGAGGGTTTTGGATAGAAAAACAAAGGAGGAATTGGCTGAATTGTTAGCAAATTAAATAATTTTTGGACAAAAATAAGGCAGCAATGAGATCTGCAATATTGACAAGTTTAGGGCAGCAAAGCACAAGGAATTGAAGTTACAAAATTGATAAGTTTGAGCCAGAAATTGAGTAGAAAGGAGAGCTATAAATTTTACAAATTTGGGACAGAAAATAGGTGAACCAAATCACCAAGAATACTAACTACAAAAGGAGACCAAATTTTATACAATAGTGGTGCTATAAAAGTTCATTATTTGAAAATTCACATTAGTTTATTATAAAGGTTTTTGAGAGCACCATATTAGCTTTATTAAATTCATAAAAAGGAAGTTGAAATAGAGAGTCTTCTAGAAAAGGAAGGTGGTAGCATTCTTGTCCTAAAATCTACAAAAATAAAATAGCAAAGATCAAAGTTAGAGTTTTCTTGAAAAGGAGAAATAAGAAGGAAATGATATTAGTATTAAATAATGTCCCTTACAAGCTTATAAAAGTGCATATTTAGAGTGTCTAAAGACACCAAGGGAACCATCAGGTTGGAAGAGCCACCATAGCCCAAGGAAGAACCACTAGCAAGCCATTGAGCTGAAGTTCCGGTATCATATATCCAGTCAAGGAGCTCAAATAAAGGCATATTTTATTAGGAAGGTAGCATAGATTTTAATAAAAAATGTAAAAAGAATTCATATTAAAAGAAAAAGCAAAATTTGGGCATTTAGATCATCTACAGTTGAATAAGGGAGTTTATTTGAGAGCATACTTCTTTGTGAAGTGTAAATTCAAGTAAAGAGCCTAGTCAGACAAGCCAACCATTGAAGCACTACCTAGGTGTCATGAGATAGCAACCAACAAAGCACCAACAATATTCTTAGGATAGCACCATGAATGAAGGAACGAAAGCACCATTAGCACCACCATAACGCCACTAGGTAGTTGAAGCACCACCATCTTGAAGGAGAAACCACCAAAGCCAATAGTGAGCAATATTATAAAGAAGTGGAGAATATCAAAAATAGTAAGCCATTGAGATAAAACCTAATACCATTTGCTATTACAAATACATTGAGTATAGAGGAACTGAAAGTGGGGGCATTTGAGGAAAAGAATAAAGTCACTTCTAGGTGTAGAGGAAAATCAATATGTTACCAAGATAAGGGAGTAAATAAGTATTACATATGAAAGGAAACATGCTCCATAAAGGAGGCAGTGCATTACTGATAAAATAATAATAGAGGAAGTGTTACAAAGAAAAGAGAGCACCACCACTTGGAAGGATAGGATATAGTTATAAGAGGAGTAAAGAGATACATTACCAAGTGTCATAGTCTAGAAGGTAACTCCACAATAATTGAAACATATTCTTTGCATGAAAGACAAGTCATTCAAGCCTATTCGTGAAATGATAATGTAATGCAAGTGAAGGAAGCACAGCAGATTCGAAGGAAAGAGAAACCAGCCAACACTAGGTGGGTATTCAAAGTCTTATAGAGTGCCATAAGTAAAAATATTAAATGCACATCATTTTGCATTGAATTTTGGGAAGTGGACAACACCTAAATTAGAGTGCAAGCTGTAGAGAAAATAAGTCACAAGAGAAGCAAACCAAATACGTAGCACACCATATTAAAAAGGTACATAAAAATATTTACATTTTCATAAAGGTCAAGGAGGTATAAGGAATATTAATTCTAAGGTTAAGCTTAGATAATCTATTATGCTTGAAATTAATTAGATGAATGGAGATATAAGAAATTGTGTTGATGAACTATAAACTTAGATGATTTGTTAAATTATTTAAAAAAAAAATGGAGGATTTAATTTGAAAGTTTTTGGATTTACTTTATTTGAAATTCAAGCATAAAATATTTGCAAATAATTTGACATGGAGGCATAAGGACTTCTACATAGAAATTGAAATATTAAATTTGCAAATATCCTTATTTTCTAAATTTCTAATTAGGGAGTTATAAGGAGTTCAACACTAACTTAGTCTCTTGAAATTAAGAAACCATATTATTGAAATTTAAGATTTGGAAAACTGCATTGGAATTAGTCTCTTGAATTTTAGAAACCATATTATTGAAAATTGAGAGTTGGAAAACTACATTGGAATTAGTCTCTTGCTCAATATAATGAGACATAAGGAATCCAACTTAAATATATTTAAGATAGATAATGTTACCAATTGAAATTGCGTTAAAATTATTTTTAGCTTTCTATTCATAAATACGGAGAAATAAGGTGAAGAATAGTAATTGAACATTAGGAGAATAAAAGGGATTCAACTCAAAGGAAAACTAAGAAATGTAAGTACTTTATCAAAACCATTTTATATTCAAAATATTTTGGAGATACAAGGTATTCTACAAAATTTAGAATTGAAAAGATTATATCAAATTTGATCTTTTACATTTGAAATACTAGGGAGCTAAAAGGAATTCTACCTAGATATTTGACTATTGTTTGGTCATTCTCCAAACATTAGGAAAATAATATATACTACAATATTTGAAGAATTGAAAGTTAGAATTTGATCATAAACTTAAATTCAACTTAGAAGTTGAAGAGATTGGGAGACATAAGGAATACAACAACAAAACTAATTTTTTGAAGATGGATAAGTTAGCAAGAGGAACATATCATCACAAGATATACTATCAAAATCCATACAATATTTCATATCAAAAATATAAAATTACTTCAAGCACAAATAATTCTATAATTCAAAATGAAAAAGACATTTGGTTTATTGATTCTAGTGCAAGTCATCACATGACAAGAAATTTACAATGGTTTGATTGCCTTGAAGTCACTAACAATCTTAGGTTGAAAATTGTAGATGGAAAAACCTATCTTATACATGGATATGGATGTGTAACACCTAGTACATCATTTCCAAATATTTTGTTACATGATGTAATTTATGTTCCTGGATTAACATCAAATCTTATTTCAATAGCCAAGTTGGTAGAGAGAAAAAGGATGGCTTATTTCAGATATATAAATGGAGTCAATAAGTGTCTCATCATAAATCAAAATGAGATAGAAGCTACAGGATCAATCCATAATGATATATGCTATAGACTCAATTGAGATTTCACAAGATATTGTTGTAGTTCAAAACAACACTAATGAATTTTTTGAGGAATAAATTGTAGAAATTGAAAAATCTATATATCATAAAAATCGATGAGGAAATAGAAGATTTGGAATGATAAATATGAGACAACAACAATACTTTGTACTACTTGGCCATCTAAAAAATAAATAAGAAGAATAACTTGATCAAGTTGAAGAACATTTGAAATATGAAGATCCATATTTAAGACTAAAGTCTTCAATAACCAAATAATGTAATACAGGGGGTGTTGGAATATATTACATTATTTGGTACATGCCAATGTACCACCTTGGGTACATATTTAGATTAGGAGTTTATCTTAGATTAGGGTTTGAGTATTTACTTTATGTAATGTAATATATGCACAAGTAATATTAGAATGTTAAAAGTATTCAATAATTGAAATGTGCATCATAGTCCATGTACACATGAGTCCATAGAATAGGAAGGTGAAGAGTCATAGGAAGATGAAAGGCCAAGAGCCACATCCCATTATATATTGACCTTTTTGTGAGCAAGCAAAAATCCAAGTCATATCATATCTTATCATATCATCTTAGTAGAGTAGAGTAGAGTATAATTTTGATACAATGTAGAACTTGTATGAAGCATGGAGTATTTGAGATCTCCACATTTTGTATGAAGATCCTATTTTCATGAGATTTCATTAATGGCAGTTTTATGAGTTATTGCAAAATTTTCTTATGAGTTTTACCTGCTTAGTATATTGCCATTATCATATATTTAATATTGCATGCTAATTTTAGTCCTTGTGGTTTCATTTCATTAATTAATATATCATCAAAAGCTAAAAATACTTTGGATGAACTCAAAATAGAAGATCAATTCTGTTTCAAGAATTTTAGTGCTTTGATTGAAACTAGCATTGGCACTTATCGTATTGTAGGTTCAAAACATAAAAAGATCACAGCAGTTTCAAACCAAGAATTGTGAGAAATAAAACTTTGGAAACTTTATTTTGATGGAGCTATATGCAAGAATGGCATAGGAGTTGGAGTTGCATTGGTTTCCCCTTCTAAATATACAAATATTTTTTCACACAAACTAACATAGAGTTACACCAATAACGCCACCACATATAAAGCATTATGTCTTGGTTTGAAGCAAGTAGAAAATATGGAAATTAAGTTGCTCACAATCTATGGTGATTCAAAGTTGATTGTTAATTATGTCATAGAGAAATGCAATAGTAGACACCACTACTTGAAAGCATATTGAAACAAAGTATGGGACTTAATGGATAGCTTTAAATCTTTAAATATAAAAGTTTTTCCTCAAGAAAAAAATGAATTTGCCAATGCGCTTGCTACTAGAGGAGCTAATTATACACCTTCTTTAGATTTTGGTTCAAAGAAGAAAAATTTTAATTTGGTTTTCAGACCATCCATCCCAAATAGAGAGGTATTTTGGAAAATATTTGAGAATGACTTACAGATTATAGATTTCTTGATTAAAGTGTTAATTTTCTTAGCCCAACAAAAAGAAATGTCTTAGCAAGTAGATCAAGAAGATATAATTCAACTAAAAAATATTAATATTCCTAAAGAGTTGATTACTTTATAGATATTTTTTGATAACAATGATAGAAAAACAAGCCATAGAATGAAGATAGAAGAACAAGCATACAAAGAAATTGATATTGAATCAGGTAAATATCTAAAAATTAGAGCACATTGTATTGATGAAGAGGTTGACCAGATCAAATGGATTTGTATACAATATCAAGATATCATAGCATGGGGGTTTGATGACCTCTAGATCTATAATAAAGATATAATACAACATAAAATTGAGCTAGCTCTTGCGTCAAAGCTATTCAAACAAAAATAGAGGGTAGTCAATCCAAAAATAGAAGCAATTATGAAACAAGAACTACTTAAGCTGCTAAATACCAAGATTATCTACCCAATTAAACACTCCACCTAGGTCACAAACCTAGTGCCTATGAGAAAGAAGAATGGATACATTCATATTTGCATGGATTTAAGGAATCTAAATAAATCTTTATTGAAAGACCATTATCCATTGCCACGAATTGATCAAATCCTACAAATAGTGGCCAAGGTAGAAAGGTTTTCACTTTTATACGGCTTCTTGGGATACAACCATAATATGGGTAAGATATGAATATCGGCATAAGACAATCTTCAATACTAAATGGGGCATGTTTTCTTATCAGATAATGCCATTTGGATTGTCAAATGTCGAGGCAACGTTTCAATGTTCCATGGACTTTTACTTTGGGGAGATAGTTAACAAAATAATCTTTATATATCTAGATGACATGATAGTTTTCTCACATGACAAGAAATAGAATTTGGATCATCTTCAAAATTTCTTTAAGAAATACAAAGAATTCAAATTATCATTAAATCCAAAAAATGTCCATATTCATTGTCAATGAAGGAAAACTCCTAGGCCATGTAGTTTCCAAACAAGGTATGGCTATTGATCCAGAAAGAATTCAAGTCATTTTGTCTCTTCCAATACCTTTAAAAAAAATGCCTTACAATAATTTTTTGGATAAATTAATTTTGTATGGAAGTTTATTTCAGACTTTGCATAGATTGTGAATTCGATGATTGAACTTCTGAAGAAATATGTAGTATTTGAATGGACTTTGGAAAGAAATACAGCATTTAAATAGATTAAAGAAGTTATCACAAAAGCTTCAATGTTGATAAATCCTTATTTTAGAAAAGCTTGTATCCTGTATACCTATGGTTCCAAGGATAATTATGTCATTCATACTCAAAAATATGCTAAAATAGAAGAATATCTAGTATTCTTCCTGAGCCATAATTTTCATGATTACCAAAGGAACTACAATTTTATAGAAAAGCAAGTATATGTAGTCATGAATTCTTTGAAGAAGTTTAGACATTATCTATCCCAAAGCAAAACCATAGTTTATGTGGTTCATCCAAACATCAAAAGTTTCATTATCCAAGGAGAAATGGTAGATAAGAGAGCTTGGGTGACTAAAATCCAAGAATATGATGTAGAAATTCATCCTACTAAGTTGGTAGAAATTAGGGTACTATATCAACAGATAACAGCTTTGTTATAACAGGGTTATAATATGTGTAATGAAGACACAAAAAATATGCCTAGGATTGGGCAACATTTAGAAATATTTGACTAGTTAGATGAGTTGATCAAGTATTTCCAAATAGGAAAATGTACAAGAGAGTTAAATGCATCACAAAGGAGGAGATATAGGCTTCAAGCTTTGTAATATGTTTTACTACCAAAAGTTTTATACCAAAATGATTTTGATAGAATACTTCTAAGATGCATCAAGCCAAAATAAAAATAGAAATTATTGAAAAAATTTAGGCTTATCTGGTAGGCATTATTCAAGATAGACTATCGCTACTAAAATCCTTAGGTCAGGTTATTATTGGCCAACAATTTTTATAGATTCATTGAAAAAGGCTAGGTCTTATGAGAAATACTAGAGATTTATTGGAAGGAACAAAAATTCTCCATTACCTTGATGACCAATAATAGCCGAGGAACCATTCCAGTAGTGGGGCCTCGATTTTATTGAATTCATCAATCCACATTCATCAACAAGTCACAAATACATCCTCATAGCAATTGATTATTTTACTAGATGGATCGAGGTAATTTCTACAAAGGTAGCCAATCAAGATACTGTAATAGAATTTGTTGAGAAATTTATAACAAGGTTTGGTATTCTAAATGCAATAGTAAGTGATAATGGGACTCCTTTCATTGGAGCTATATTCATCATTTTTTTTGCTCAATAAGGCATATATATCAAGACTTTCTCTAATTATTATCTATAAGAGAATGGATTGGTTGAGCCTAACAATAATAATATTATGAGGATTATTAAAATAAATATTAGACAAAACAAAATAAGTTGACATACATTGATAGATCAAGCCCTCTAGGCAGATAGGATTACAGTAAAAATCATTAAAAACCTCCCCCTATACATTGGTTTATGGAAAAGAAATAGTTCTTCCACTCCATCTTGAGTTACTAGCTGTAAATTTATTAAGTCAAATGGGACTCTCTAATATGGAAGCAATAGAGGCTTGATTGGCTCAATTTTTGTTATTGGAATAACAAAGGGAAAAGGCCTACTCTAATTTTGAAAGTAATTCAGACGCCACTAAAAAATGGTTTGATAAAAAACAATACCTCAAGATTTCAAAATAGGCAAGCTTATTCTCAAATAGGAAGAGGACAAGTCAAAACTAGGTAATCACAATAAATTTGATTCATTTTGGTCTGGACCCTATCAGATTACCACCAAGGAGTTTAATGCATATGATCTGATAGATGAAGAAGGTCACATCCTATCAATTTTGATGAATGGCTATAACTTGAAAACTTCATTTAAAACATCGTCAACCCATGTGTATTATATGTTTGGCCCAAAAAAAGGAAAAATATTTGAATTTAAACTAACCGGTCGGCTAAGCATGGGAGCATTTTGATCTAGCTAATCATTGGTTGAGAGTTGTACGTACAAAGAAACCAAGTGACACAAGAAGATCCGTGCAATATTTTAAAGCAACCAAAAAATGCATGTCCCAAGAAGTATAACTACCACAATTAAAGACAACTAGCTACAGTGAAGTTTCACATGCACCAAAGATTAATTTCAAAAGAAAAATGTAGTGGAGATCAAAATTATACACAAAGTACACAGAGAAAGAGAATACTAAGCAAGGATAACATAGAGAATTTCAAGTTCTAATACTATGGAAATAAGCACTAGAATAACTAACAACAAGATGTAGAAGGCTCTTCAAGATCAATAAGCCCACATTATCAATATCGAGCTAGCTTTCAAAATCCTAAAATAATTGTGCAAGGATGTCAAGGAACGAGTGGCCAAAGGTGTATCCCCTGGTACTCTCAACATTTTTGCTTATCATTATTTCTTGTCTCATTACATCCATAAATATGTACATCTTTGTCTATAATTAGTCCATACAATTGCCAGATATTACAATATTCAGTTAAAAACGATCCAAGATACTAAAGGGAAAGTCATTTTTCATCTTACCCTGGATTGTATTAGGGAAGCCTTTCCTGTAGGAGAAAAAACTAGGTCTACACCTAAACCTTTTAGTGCTCACATCTAGAGTAAAAAATATGAATCTAAGAAGGATCCTAAAAAAGTAAAATATTTTAGAAAATGGCCCCATTCTCAACTTCTTAAACCTTCGTCTGAAGACAAACTTCCAAAAACCCCCCTAAAATTTTTTGACTTCAAAAACCTAGAATTCTATTCAATGTTAGCCATCATTTTTGGCCTCCCTTTTGATAGAGAGGTAAATGATTACCAGATAGCTATGGCTTATACCATCTCTAATCCCTAGTATTATGATGAGTCAAACCTTGATTTCATGGAGACCCTATATTCTTTGATTGGAAATAATTTGTGTGGAAAAATACATGAGTAGCTAACATAGTTGCAATATTAGTTATCAAGTTCGAGTTTGTATTCGATTTCGACACTCTTGAAGTTCAAAAAAAAATTGACATGTTTAAAAATTCGACATAAAATTCAATTATTATAAATGCACATATATTTTTGAAATAATTTTATTTTTTATTTTTATATAAAATTTAAAAATCAAAGATACAAATTTATAATATTTAATTTTAATAAAAAAAATCAAAAAAAAATTACAATATAAACATTTTTATAACTTTATTTAAACATAGTAATTTTTTAACAGATTAAAATATTTTCAAACGTTTAAATAAATATTTTTTTAAAGATAAATTACAAGTTTTTTTATCAATTATAATAAAAAATCAAGTAATACCCATCTTCTCAGCTGTGCAGGAACTTCACCATATGTAATTATAAATTAAAATGCAAGGTTCCTCCTCATAAAATTAGCGACTTCCAGGACATCTAGAATTTGTGGTACCTAACCGTCGGAAAGGAAATAGGAAAGAGAAACGCATGATGTTTTTGATTGAATTTCTCTAAGCTTTCTACATGCATGTCGATCATCTGTCATAGGTTTCTGCGATCCCAATCAACATATGGTGAAGCTCTTGCATAGCCGAGAAGATGGGTGTGTGGTCACATTTGAGGCTCAGAACCCTGCATTTTAATTTATAATTAGATTTTATGTTTGAGGCTCAAAAGCAACTATCAATGACTGATTTTAGGGTTTTTTATACCTCTTTTATGTTCATTTTTTTCTATTGAATTTTGGGTTTATTCATCGAATTTATTCGTTAGAGTTTTGAATTTGATGAATTTCAAATTTTATAGATAAAATTCGATGAATTTTATAACTAAGGTTGCAATTATCACCACTAGGCACTTTTCATTACTGCTCACATAATGCATGGTTAATCTTGTACCACATAGTAGACTCTATGCCATGGGTGGGTCATAATAAGGTTGACGATAAGGGAAAAAACCTATCTATAATTGAAAGGATAAATTTATTGGAAAAAACAAAATCATATTACCACTTCAACAAATTTTTAGGGCCAACCTTAAAAATGATTTTGTGTGATTTCCCTTGTCTTTCTAATCAATATGGAAGCCTATGACAAGCCCATAATGTTGAAGGAGACTAGTTCTTCCTCTCATATGGAACTATTATCATATTGTATGGCTTCACTAGAAAATATTTTTTATTTCCCTACTTTTTTACTATAATATTTTTTTCAATAGAGTATTGTAAACAGAATAATTCCATCAACATGGTATATGGGTCTGACATTAACAAAAGGAGCACCTGTGATTACCCACTTATATATGGACCACTCACCATAAATATTAAAGACCAAGCAAAGGAATTAAATTGTAGATTGCAAGAGCTAGGACTACAAGTTGTACCATAGAGATAGAGATACTACCCTAGAGATAAATTTAATGAGAAAATGACCCTCATTAATTCAAGTAATCCTCCTACTTTCAAAAAGACAAGTAGACCAAAAATTGAAAGACTAAGGAATAATCATGAAAACAACGAGTTGAAATGGAATATTGGCCAATTGCCTAATTTACCACCATGGAGAGATTGGTATGAATAAGAAGAATATTATGATCTTGAAATAAATCCAGAACACTCTTTAATTGATAAAAAATTGGCTTCTTGCGTAAAAAGGACAAAATGGCCTGCACCCAAAGTAATAGAATGGTGGATATTCTGAGTAGAAAAGAAGGCTACTAAGTCCAAATTTGATATTGGGATAGATAGAGAATTTTTATAGAGGCATTATAAAAATGTAGACATATGGAATGATAAAGACAAATAGAAACAAGGCACAATTCTAACTACTCCAAGGCAAAATCTAGAGGATAAAAATAAAGCTCTAAAAATGAAATAAAGAGTAGAGATAGAACAAGATACTTAAAAGGAGAAATTAGATGAAAAAAAAATAAGAATAGAAGTAGAACTAACTATAGAGGATACTACGAAATAGCTTGAAAAAACTAAAGAGACCCCTCAGCTGGAACTACAAAGTGAGGTCTTCATACCATCAAAGTTGCAACAATAGTTTTATCTTGTGGGCTCTCAAATACTCAATAGAATGGGCTATAAATGGAAAGGCTTAGGGAAAACACCTATAGATCCTCAAGATATCATTCAAGTAGAACAAAAGCCCAAATAATTGGATCTAAGCACATATTTTCCAAAATCCCCAACTCAAGATGCAAAGGACAAATTAACTAAGCAATTTTCTTCATAAAAACCTACCAAAGCACCATTGAAAAATGTGATAGGTCAAAGAAGTCCTCAATAGACTGCAGAATAAAGAAAATTAGTAGGAAGCACATAAACATCTAACCATCCAATTCGTATTATTGAAACCGAAGAAAGTAACATTCCTCTATAAATGCCACAGTTGTTTGGGACCGAAGATATTCCTCATTCACTTTAAAAAATAGCAAAGAAAATAAAAGTTGATTCATCCCAGGAGATGCAAGAGGGAGATAATAAGAAATGGAAGGTCCAAGAATAGCCATCGATAATGAAAAAATTGACAACTAAACTAGTAGTGGAATAACCTATAGAACCAGGGATAGGTATGAATATTTCTAACCCTTCTTCTCCTCCTCCTCCTCCTCTCATCCTTGACATAATATCCTCCTCTTCTATATTATCTCAAGGCACTACCATAGAAACAATCCCTATCACCATTCCCATAAAATTAGCTCAAACTCCACCAATCGTTACTCATCAACCCATTCATAAAGATTCTCCATATCCCTTTCCACTTGTTCAACCATTTATCACCATAATGCATTCTCTAAATCATCCAGTCACCACTACCATCAACACACTCACAAATATGGGTCACAACACTCAAAAATTATGGAAAGAAAAGACACCTAAGCGAGCTAGAGGTTTTTTCATGCCTAGAAAAATGACCACCATAGACCCCGTTATATATTAATAAATGAGGGCCATTGCCATATCAAAATTAAATAAACCAAAGGCTAAAATAATACTTGATGACTATCATATAGATACTCAAATGATAGATATTACGTAGCTACCATTGGAGGTTTCCCTATTGAATTCTCAAGCTCATATAAGCACCATCTATTTGTAAGGATATATTAAAAGATAAGTGCCAATATCTAGAGAAAAAGTACAAAGAGCTAGATGAGATAAGAAAATTTTAGAACATAAAGAAAGCCCTTTAGTAGGAGGTAAAAAAATGGAAGAAGTTATTTGAAATAGTGGAGCAAGCTTAGAAATGGTAGGAATAAAATAATTTTTTATCAAAACAAGCCCAATGACTACAACAACAATTGCAAGATGAGAAATAAAATACCAAGGCTTCATTTTTCTCCAAAGAAACCATCAAACAACTAAGAAGGGATAGTTGGAGCAAAATCTTGGAGTATACCCTCAAGGCCTATGTGGTTGTATATTTCCTTGATTTCTATGGATAAACGATTTGTTCCTACAAGGTGAAAACATTAAAGAAGCCAGAGTAACATTTGAATAATTTAGATTAGATAATTTGTTCCTACAAGCTAAAAATGTAATGAAAAAATCTAAAAGGAGGTTTGATCCAACAGCCATAATTATTCCTAGCCTACAATAGAGCACAATAAAAAGTGCCTCTCAAGCTATGATTGGTAAATATTGATTAATGCAATAAGGGATATAGGTAAATAGGATATTGCATAATAAAGCTGACAAAATCATGGAATTCATGTAGGAGCTCCTATCACTTGGATTCCTCAGCTTCTGAAAGGAATGATAATCAGATCATTCCAAGCTGCAAGGATCTCAAGTGTTAACAGAAACACCACATTCAACCAAAACAAGAATCTGAAAGCAAATTGATAGCATAAGCTTACAAATAGATATGCAAACAAGAGAGCAACAATATCATATATTAGATCTAAAAATGGAGCACCGAGTACAATGAAGGTGCCTTGCTTATATAGGCAAGGATGATCAACCATAGCCGTAGGATCAAGCTAAGGACAAATATCCACTCGTACAAAAGGAATATGTGATATGGTCCATAGATATGTAACCGCTATGGGAGAAATAATATCAACCCTCCAAATGTCACCCCTAGGAATAGTCAAACCTAAAAATATCCCCATAATATCTAAGAAATAAATATGTAACATCTCATAATATCTAAATAAGATAAATGAAATATCCACACATAAGTGGGTGGGGAAAATACATGGAATAACTAAATAAAAAGGAAATAAATAACCTAGGTGAACATGAGCTAAGGTAAACAACCTACTCTAACACCCCCCCTCAAGTGAAGCTAGGGGCCAAAAATAAAAGTGGCATATCCACAGTATGAGTCCCGACAACAAGGCCTGATCAGGTACTCATGTACAATATATCCATGAAGAAATCTCGAACTAGAAGAAGTAAAAACCACATGGGAAAAGATCATCCTGCTAGAAAGAGAGAGAAAGAAGAAGGAAGATGTCCTCAAGAACACCCCCAAGGACAACTTCTGAAACCCCAAGCATGCCACGCAACTCAAGGTAGCGAGGTGATGCAAAAGGCTTCGTGAAGATGTCGACAACCTGTTGCTGAGTTGGAATGTACTCCAAGCAAAGAACTCCATCCTGAATGTGTTGACGAATGAAGTGCATGTGAATCTCAATATGCTTGGTCCACTGGTGCTCAACAGGATTGCGAGAAATGTGAATTACACTTTGGTTGTCACACCAAAGTACTATTGTTGAATCTTGTGGGAAGCCAAACTCTGTCAATAACTATCATAGCCAAAGAACCTCCTAACTCACTGTGACTGCTGCCCTGTACTCTGCCTCTATAGATGAAAGTGCAACAACCTGTTGCTTCTTGCATGCCCAAGCAATCGGAGAAGAGCCAAGACAAAAAATGTAGCCAGAAGTGGAATGCTTGTCATCAATAGAACCTGCCCAATCTGAATCAGTATATCCAACCAACTGAGTAGAACCTTGGGTGTAGTGCAATCCAAAGTGTGAAGTGCCCTGTAGATATCTCAAAATCCTCTTGGCAGCCTACTAGTGACTGCTATGAGGGGCATGTGCAAACCGAGACACAAGTCCAACTACAAAAGAAATATCGGGGTGAGTATGGGTCAAGTACATCAAACTTCCAACTAACTGCCTATACAAGGTAGGATCACAAAGAGGAGTGGTGCATTTGGAAGTAAGAGAGACCCCAAACTAGAAAGGAGAGGGACATGGCTTGCAATCAGCCATACCAAAATGTTGAAGAAGATCATGGGTGTACTTTTGCTGACTCAAATGAATCCCTGAATCTGACTGAGAAATTTGCAAACCAAGGAAAAAGTGCAAAAGACCAAGATCTATCATATCAAACTACATTGAAAGAGCCCTTTGAATAGTCTGAATGTGGGAAGAAGAGCTACCAATGAGAAGCAAATCATCAACATACAAGACAAGTATAACTATATCCTCTCCAACATGTTGTATATACACTATAGGATCTGAGTGGCAACGAACAAAACCAGTAGATAGAAGAAAAGAGTCCATCTTCTCATACCAAGCTTGAGGGGCTTGTTTGAGACCATAGAGAGACCACCGTAGTCTACAAACAAGAGAAGAGTCATGAACAAACCCAACAGGTTGCTCCATGTAGATTTCCTCCTACAAATCTCCATGCAAGAAGGCACTCTTCACATCCATCTGGTACACTGGCCAACCCTGTGATGCAGCAATAGAAAGTACAAGGTGCACAGAATCCATCTTGGCAATGGGTGCAAAAGTCTTAGAGTAATCAATACCTTCGACTTGCGAGAAACCCTTCGCTACAAGATGAGCCTTATACTTATCAATGGACCCATCAGCTGCATATTTGGTTCGGTATACCCACTTACACCTAACCAACTTTCTTCCCTTAGGAAGAGAAACCAAATCCCAAGCATGATTCTTCATCAAAGAAGAATACTCATCTGTCATCGCATCATCCCACTCCTGTATCCCATGAGCCTATGAGAAAGACTGTGGATCCCCAAAAACTTCCTGACATAAAAGTCCAGAACCTATAGAATGTGCATGATGATGTCTAGTGGGTGGAAGATCTTGTATGAAAGGTGTTGCCTCAAAAATTATGGTACGAGCCCACCTAGGCATAGTGACAACATTAGGAGGAACAAGATTCTCATCTGAATCTATATCCATGACCTCCTCAACTACCTCCTGAACTTGCTCCTCAAAGAAGGGATCCTCAAGATGAAGTGAAGAATCATCAATGGATGGAAGTAAAGAAGAAGAATCATGAGAAGAGAAGCGCTCATCAAACTGAACATGAGTTCTAAAAAGAACTTCATGAGTATTAGGATCCAAAAGTCGATAAGCTCTCATGTCCTCACAATACCCAACAAAGATCAAGGGTTTGCTCTTCTTATCCAAGGCTTTCCTTTGCTTCTTTGGCACAAAGGCCCAAGCATGGCTTCCAAAAACTTTGAAAAATGAGACATCAGGCTTAGTCCCAGACCAAGCCTCCTCTGGAGTCAAATGCTCAAGTGCTCTATGTGGTGTACGATTCTGAATGTAGTTCACACAATTAACTACTTCTGCCCAATATATAGGAGGTAAATCCCTGGAATGCATCATGCAATTAGCCATCTCCTTCAAAGTTTGGTTCTTCCTTTCTGCTAAGCCATTTTTTTGTGGAGTATGAGGAATAGAATGTTGGTGAACAATGCCATGTGCTACCAAAAAATTAGAAAACTCTCTGTTGAAGTACTCCCCCCATTATCAGTGCGAAGCTTCTTTATGCAACTAGAAGATTGATTCTCAACAAAAGCCTTAAACACCTTGAAGTGTGAAAAGACATCACTCTTGTACTTGAGAAAATAAACCCAAGTACGCCTTGAGAAATCATCAATAAATGTAAGTGCATACTTAGCTCCTTTGAAAGAAGGAGTAGAAAAAACCATCAAGTCACTATGCACAAGCTCAAGTGGTGAAGAAGCTCTTTTTGACTTACCCTTAGGAAATGGATCTTGGTGTTGTTTCCCTAATGCACATCTAGGGCAAACTCCATCAAGACAAGAAACTCTAGGTAAACCATCAACCATACCATGAGTGCTCAACTCCTTCAAATATCTGTAATTAAGATGTCCAAATCTCTCATGCCAAAGCTTACTCTCAGAATCTGCATGAGCAACCAAGCATGTCCCTACAGAAGAAGTGTCATCAAAACCCTCAAAGTGATATAGTCTAGAACTATGATCAACAACACCTTGTGCAACAAGTGAATGAGGCTCCAACAAGGTTCTAACTTCAGCTCCTTGTGGTGTGAAAGTCACTGTTTTGCCTTGACTAGAATGACAAATTTGATAAACAAGAAAGTAAATTTGTAGTAATGTTAGGAACATATAGTGCATCATTGATGCATCCACCATCAAGTTGTATGTCACCTTTTCCCTTAATAAAAATAAAGGAAGAATCTCCAACCTCAATGTTGGAAGTAGAACTCAAACCAAGAGATACAAATGACTCCTTAGAAGAAGTCATATGGTGAGAAGCACCAGAATCTATAACCCAACTATCTGTAGCAACTAACTGAGATCTCCCAACAACATTAAGTGCTTTGCCATGCTCACTAGAAGGAGGTGGAGTGGAGATAGAGATCTTCTATTTTCTGACTGCATCCTCTAAGGCTTGCATTCTCTTCCAACACCTGTTTTCTACATGATTATTCCCCCACAAAAGGAGCATGAAAGGCTAGACTTATTCTTGGATTTAGGAGACTCTTTGGGTTTAGAGTTAGATTCTTTGGGTTTAGGGGCACTTTGAGATGGAGAAGGAGAAGACTTAGGTTTACCTTTGAATTTTCCCTTACCCTTAGGACTAGATGCTACTAATGCCTTTTGAGAGGTAGAAGACTCAAGGTTAGACAATTTGGATTCTTCCCTAGTAAGTCTTTCACAAAACAACTCCAAATCAGGCATTATGAATGTGTCACCTAAGGCATCCATGCTAGAGAAAAAGGTAGAAGCAAATATTTGGAATGGACCTTTCAACTTGGATAGAATCAGGTAAACACACTCTTCATCTTTCTTGTCTCTCCCACTCCCCTTTAATTGTGTCAACAAGTGCTTGAACTTAGTAAGATAGTCTACAATAGATGGAAAATCTTCAGGATTGAGAGAAGTGATCTCAACTTCAAGCTGCATGGCTCTTATGTGATCCACCTTACCAAATAATCCTTTTAATTTTTCCCAAATTTTGAAAGGAGAGTCACATCCTTCCAAATGAAATAAAAGACTATCACTTACATAAGTTCCTATCAAACCCATACATTCATGTAATTTGCATTGGTGCTGAAATTTTTCATATTCTCTAGTGAACTCTGGTTGTTCTTCAAGCATTAAAGCCCATAATCCTTTGCGTTTAATGATTGTTTCCATTCTTGGTCTCCATGTGTGGTAATTATGTGTTGTTAATGGCTCACATTGATCTAATGCAAAAGAAGATGAAGAAGCCATTCTACAAAAATCACCAAAGAGCAAAAGAATGCAGATAGGGTGCACAAATCAGCACCGAGACAACCCCCCAAAATATTATTTTATTAGCTTCACAGGAATGCAGAAGATGGGACTTTATAACAATAGTCCATATACAAGGTTCAAGTGCAAAAACCTTTCACAATGCAATATTGAGAGTGCAGTCATAAAATCATTATAACTATCTAAATACAGATCCAAAAAATCTGAAATTTTATAGGCATATCAGAAAAATGATTTTACAGGCCTGGTAAAAATTTCGCTGAGCAACTCCCAATATTTCTCCTGCAAGGATGATTTTACTAAAAATAGTAAAATCATTGTAACTATCAAAATACAGCTCCAAATTCTCTGAAATTTTATGGGACGGTCTATAATATGATTTTACACATTCTGTAAAAAAATCTGCAAAAACTCAGAAGTTTTGATGAAGATATATGCAGATTACTAAAAAATTGTAGGTTTTCGTAAAATCAAGATATCTTGAAGAATACTGATCCAAATGAGCTGAAATTTTGGGCACAACTCAAATGAATGCATCTACAGACCTCCAAAAAATTTTATGGAAAAATGGCATTTCTATCAGGAGATACATGCAAAATATAAAAATGGGCTGGGTTGGTGACCCTGCCAAAAAGGGAAATGCTCAAGAAAAAAAATGCTTAGGACAGATCCAAGGGAATGAGGCTATTGCAGTATGGGAAGAAGATATTTTAGGAGGCTGGTAATGATATTACAATGGAAGGAGTGACACAAACTAGCCAAAAGACTCCACCAAGGACCCGATCACAAAAACTAAAGCTTCCACACCATTCTTCGAACCTGCAAGAGAAACAACTGCACAACACTCACAAATGGATGACTGCAACACCTATCACTCTGATGCCATGAAAGGAATGATAATAAGATCATTCCAAGCTGCAAGGATCTCAAGTGTTAACAAAAACACCACATTCAACCAAAACAAGAATCTGAAAGCAAATTGACAGCATAAGCTTACAAATAGATATGCAAACAAGAGAGCAACAATATCATATATTAGATCTGAAAATGGAGCACTGAGTACAATGAAGGTGCCTTGCTTATATAGGCAAGGATGATCAACCATAGCCGTAGGATCAAGCTAAGGACAAATATCCACCGTACAAAAGGAATATGTGATATGGTCCATAGATATGTAACCGCTATGGGAGAAAGAATATCAACCCTCCAAATGTCACCCCTAGGAATAGTCAAACCTAAAAATATCCCCATAATATCTAAGAAATAAATATGTAACATCTCATAATATCTAAATAAGATAAATGAAATATCCACACATAAGTGGGTGGGGAAAATACATGGAATAACTAAATAAAAAGGAAATAAATAACCTAGGTGAACATGAGCTAAGGTAAACAACCTACTCTAACCGCTTCTAGGACCAAGATGTATAGATCCTATCCAAAGAAGAATTTTAGGCCTAGATAGAAGAAATTTCTAATGAGTCTAAAATAGATTAGCTACAAGAACCCATAGGAGAAGCTCAAGTAATGGAACTATTAAATAGAATGGCTTAGTTGCAATCAAAGCTTCAAGAAATAGCTAGAAGATATGAATACCCTTCCTATGAAAAGATATATCAGTTGAAGAGAATATAAGATCAAACCAGTAGGATCAAGACTCCTACAGATGAAGAATGGGTAGGAGCCCTAGTTGTATTTGAAAAATCAAAATAAATATTCTATGGAGAAGATGATCAAGTGAACATACAAAGCAAAACTCTCTTCAAAATATACAAGTTTAAGGCCCCCAAATGAACAATTCATACCTAGTGAGCAAATAGAAATACAAAACAAAACAACACCTGATAAAATGGTAGTCTAAAAATAATGAAGAGGGAAAAATGGGTGTCTTAATAGTAACAAAATACTCAAAATATCTAACAAAGTAACAACTCCATTGATCCTTATTCACATTCATATCACTCCACATTAACTTCTCTGTCACTCCTTACTCTCATTCAAAACATTGATTCACTTTCCTTATCAAGGCATATAAACCACCTTTCACTACATTCCATTTTAAAAAATTCATCTCATTTCACTTCATTCCATAAATCAAACCCATA
Source organism: Wollemia nobilis (assembly GCA_028583015.1). Taxonomy (NCBI): domain Eukaryota; kingdom Viridiplantae; phylum Streptophyta; class Pinopsida; order Araucariales; family Araucariaceae; genus Wollemia; species Wollemia nobilis. The sequence continues at coordinate 15,712,886 of JAQPPZ010000753.1, read as the reverse complement.
CCTCTATCCCATTCCCAATATTGACTCCATACCCAATGAAAATAGGCCTTTTGAGTTCATAATTTTAAGAGCAAAAATCCTTGGGAGGCACCAAACATGTGGGTCTAATTTTGACCACATTGCATTGCATAAACAAAATATATCCCCTTCAAAAAATCATGTTAAATGCTAAGTATACAGATCTAGCATAGGACCAAGAATATCCTAGGATTGTAACACAACAAGTGCCACATCATTTGAAAGCCTCAATATCATGGGAATGGGAAAAGCAGTAGCAAAAGCTAAAATTACCTAAAACCACACTTTATTTTATGAGAATATTATAAAATGGAGTGAAGCACATAGGATCAAATGAAGAAATAAACTACACCTAAAATTTTTCCCAATGCGATAATAGTTCTAAAATTGGACCCACCTGAGGTAATGACATCAACAAAAGGTAAAACTCCCCAAGACTGCACTAGCCAGATAAATAAATATTATCTAGGGTCATGATGCTCAAAGATATGCTAATTAAGAGGATGACATCATAAACAAATATTTTACCACACCTACAGGGAAGATAAAAGAAAATAAAATATGCTCAAACCCAAAAATGTTTGAGACCATGGTTTCACTACAAAAGAGCCATGCAACATACAAAAAGCCTACTTATGAATAAATTTTTATTACAGTTTACTTTTAGACATACGACCTCCATAGTGCTCACCAAATAAGATTCAATTCATCTCCAACTAAAAAATAAGCAACTCCAATAATGCAACAGGTAGCTTCAATAATACAACCACCAACAAAAACAGTTGTAGATCAATGGGCCTAGTTCAAGTTCACATTCAAGATGAAATAGAAGACCGCCACATCATAATTTTTGGTTATCCTAAAATACTATCATTCAAATGACCATTTAGCTTCCCTTCACCAAAAAAAATTAAAATTTTAATCTATATGTATGAGTTCAAACCTCATTCAAAGGGTCGGCTATGTAGTCTTTGCCTAGTATTACTTTGTAATTCATTTTTTGATCGATGAAGTGGTAGCTATTTGGTCTCCATTGTCTCACATTTATAGGTTTTATAACTTTTCTAAGTTTTTTCCATTACACTATGATGTTAGTCTATTCTGTTAAAGTAGTTCAGGAATATGAATTATCTATTGGATTGCTAACATTTACAATCCTTGGAATGATTAGATTTTCTGTTGTTTTAAGTCATTTTTGTTACATCTGGTATTTATTGTATTATGTTAAAGTTATTTGTGATTACCTATTCGATTAACTAATTTCTTGGATCCTTGGAATGATTAAAATAAATACATTGTGCTTAAATGAACTAGTAAATGTGATTCATGGTTGATCTGTTAAGTATCATATAAGTGATCATATTAGTGTCTCACTTTGTAAGATCCAATGTTGTTACACTATATCCCATCCATTTTCTACCCTTTCCTTTTCTTAACCCTAACTTCTCTTATCCCTTTTCCTAAAACCTTTCTTTAAAGGAGTCAACCTTATCTCGAAGGTTGAAGCATAGGGTAACCTTGTTTCATCCAATTACTATACTTTGGCTAAAATTGACGGGTGCAATGTCTTTCCTTAATAATGGTAGATTTTTGTCCAACAAGACCCAAATATTTACCAATAGTATTGATAAATTTAGCAATTTTATATTAGTATCAAATTTGTATGATGTTGATTTGAGTGGTAATGCATTCACTTAGATTAATAGGATGTTAGGGGAGGACTTGATCTAGGTAAGATTGTATGGGGTTCTACTATCCTTGGAATGGTTTAAGGAAAATTGTTAGCATACATTGGCATCATTACCAATAATAGGATCTAGTTATTACCCTCTTATCTTTTTATGTAGTCTAGAGGATAGAAAGAAATAAAAAACTTCAAATTTGAATTCATGTGGTTGTAGCACCTAAGCATTTATGAGAAAATGGAAAGGTGGTGGATGCATCCTATCCAAGGATCCAATATGTATGTGGTTTATGGGAAATTCAAACATGTGAAGAGGGAAGTAAAGAAAATGGAACAAGGATATCTTTGAAAATATCTTTCTTACAAAAGGAGCAGTTAAGGTAAGAATTGAGCAATATTGAAGAGGAAATAAGCATAAATGGAATGGATGAGGTCCTTTATATTAAAGAGAAACTTATCTAGGTGGAATTTCATTTAATAATAGAAATGGAGGAGACATAGTGGAGATAAAATTCAAGGAACCAATGGTTAATGGAAGGAGATAGGAATATAATATTATTTCATGTCTCTACCATAAGACATAAAATACAATAAGGATAATTGAAATTCAAAAAGAATGTGGAGAAGTAATAAGAAAAGAAAAAACTTTAGATAAGGGGTTTTGGACTTATTTATATTGTGGCTAACAAAGGATATGGAGGATGATAAGGAAGCTATGGAGGAGATATTTCAACATATCCCAATGATTCTATCTAAATACATGAATGCAAAACTTATCAAAGATGTGAGTGACGAGGAGATTAAGGAAGTGGTCTTCTCATTGGAAAAATAAAAATCCCTAGGGCCTGATGAATTTCAAGTGTGTTTCTTCCATGATTATTTTAATATGGTAAGAATGTAGTAGCACCAATAAGAGAGTTGCACCACTTAGACAAAGTGTTAAGGGAACACAATAATACTTTTCTAGTGCTTATTCCAAAGAATCCTAGGCTGAAGAGATTTTAAGACTTTAGGCCAATTAGTTTATGTAATATTTTTTTATATTGAGTAAATACTTCTTATACATATACATATCCATCATGGGGATTGAACCCGGGTCACATCACCGATAATGCAAGTGGTGTCCTTGCCGATAGGCCACATCATGCGGATATTACATTATAAGATAATATCAAAAGTAATTACATTAGGACTAAATTTTGTTCTCCTGGAGATTGTTATAAAGTAGCAATGGGTATTTTTGAAGGGTAAGTAGATTTTTTATGGAGTAATCACCACTCCATGAGACCATGTATTCAGTTAAAATTAGTAAAAATGAGGAAATGATATTAAAGCTTAACATGAAAAAACTTCGGGTAGGTAAGTAACAACTTCTTTAGAGTACTCACCAAGCAATCCTTGTATATATATTATCAATGTTTAATATCCCACTTAAAGTAGCTAATATAGTAGAACGTATTTTAAGAAGATTCCTATGGTCAAGACCCAAGGAGAAAAGCAAAATTTTTCTTATAGCTTGGGAGATAGTTTTCAATGATAAATCAAGTGGAGGACTTGGGATTAGAAGAATAAGGGGTATGAACAAGGATTTGGTAGCAAAGGTAGGATGGAGGCTAGTTAATGAGGGCCATGCCTTATGGGCAAGAATTCTAAGAGATAAATACCTTGACAACCAAGAGGATAGTAGATTTTTAACCATACTAGATACATGTCAGTGATATTTATTGTGGAACCACATAGTAAAGGGTAGAGATATTCTATGGAAAGGCATATAATGGAAGGTAGGAAATGATAGGTCTATCCACTTTTGTAAAAATGCATGTATAGAGAAGTATCCTTTAGTGAAGGCTGAGGAATCAGCAAGCAATATTCTAGAGCTAGAATAAAATTATGGGAATATGATGAGTGATTATTTGGCTATAGAAGGAAGAGATGCAAGATAGAAGGAGATAAGGATCCATAATCAACATGAGGAAGAGCTACAAAATTTAATAGATAAACTAAAATCTTATTATGTAAGACCCAATTTTATTGAGGATAAAATATTATGAGGAGCTACTCAAGAAGGGTCATTTACCATTAAATTAGCCTATGATATTTCACTTACAGTTCATATGAAGGTTTCAATGGGATCAATTATAGGGAAGGAAATAAATATCAAATTTAAGAATTTCCCTTTGGTTTATGGTCCAAAAGAATATTTTAACAATAGATAACTTACATAAGAGGTATTTTCAATTCCCTCACAAATATTACCTTTGTGAAGCTCATCAGGAATTTGTGAGTCACATATTTATTATATGATATAAAAAAGAGAATGGGGGTGGTTTGGGTGCTACCTAATAACATGGCAAGTTGGATAGAACAATTGTAGAAGTCAAGAGCCCAAGATTGAACCAACCATAAGAAGTTGAGAAATTTATTGGTTTAGGTTTATGAGGAATTTGTCTACTAAGGGTTCTATTTTTTGGAGATATGTGAATTTTTATGCTAAAGGTTCAATTTTTAGAGATCTATGGATTTGTCGACTGAGGGTTCTATTTTCTAGAGATCTATAGATTCACTTATTAAGGTTTCCATATTCTATAGATCTATGGACTTGTCTATTAAGGGTTTCATTTTTTGGAGATCTATGGCCTTGTCTATTGAGGGTCCCATTTTCTAGAGGTTTGTGGATTTATGAATTTCTATATGTGTTGTGAGGTTCCAAGTGAGAAATATACCAATTTGGATTTTCATGGAATTTTCCTTTTGATAGCTTCATTTTTTGAAGATCTATGGATTTGTCTGCTTAGGGTTCCATTTTCTAAATATCTGTGTATTTTTCTATTTAGGGTTCCATTTTTTGGAGATCTATGGACTTGTTTGCTAGGTGTTCCATTTTTTGGAGACTCTTCAAATTTGTAGAGTTTTGAAATAAAGTAGTTCAATGTTTTGAATGCCATGTAGCCTTCAGAGAAGAGGATTTTTGGTTGGTAAGACTAGATAGACTAGTCTAGGATTGTAAAAGGGTTCAAGCCCTTTCAAAAATCTAGATTTTACCCTAATAAAAAAATTTCTTGATTCATGGAGTAGATCTCAATTTGGGAGATATTATTGAGTGGTTACTTTCTTAAGGAATAACATTGATATTTTCCTACCTAAAGGATATTATCATATCTTGTCTTGTATGTTAGCATAACAGTTTAGGTTTATTACATTATTAAAAATAGTGCTATGTGCTCTCCAAGTTGGTTAGGCAAGTGGTTACTTGGTAGTTCATCAACCACCTTAGACTTGTATTTAATTAAACCTCAAATCAATTACATGCTACTCGTTGCATTTTATTCATGGTATCAGAGCTTGTACCTTGTGCAATGTGATCATCAATTGTGTAAGGTAGTTACATTGGTTCCTACTCCAAGACACACTCTAAGAAATTCTCCAAAACTCATGCATGGCAAACATTTATATTTTATGGCTAGGGAACAAGGCAGACACAGAACGCAGATCGACTCTGAAGATAAGGTAGACGCACACAGAACGCAGACCCTAATGAGATTGACATAGACTATCGAACATAGATTGACTCTGAATATAAGGTAGACACATGCATTCCAAGACTAAAGGTAAACTACATGTACTCCAATACTAAGGGTTGATATGGTAGTAGGTTGACTTAGATTACATGTAAACCAAGGCATGATGTAGCAGTGGTTGATTAGGCTGGTGTGATATGGCATGTTCAACGTGGTATGAGTTGAAAGGTGGCTAACAAAGGCTCATTGTGTTTTATTTCATACATGTCATCGATGTGGTAAAAGGGTTGGGAAAGCTTATTACCCGAAGACAATTGAAAGCCTAAGAGTGCTCAATGGTTTTTAAACCGTCCCTAAGCACTTTTGTAGTGCATGTGGGACTAAACCGTCTCAAAAAAAAAAAATTATTTATTCTATTCAGGTGCCCAGGATAAATTGAAGGCGCTCTACTCCTATCCTCGTCGAGTACTACATATCGAATGGCAAGCATAGTTATTCTAAGTTGCTTACTAGGTTGGAGGTAGCGATTTCAAACCCTACGAAGGCATACACATTTTTTTTTATTGTTTCATCGATATCTTGTTAATATGGTGGGCATGCTCTTGTCTACCCATTGAGGCCTGTAGATGATATGGTCACGAGCAGTGTGTTTTCTAGTTATCGATGGTGACATGTGGGGGTTCAAACCCCATTGTGGCCGTAAACAACATTTTTTTGCCAAGCGGGTCAATTTCTAAGGTGTTTCCTTAGTTTACATGCTTGTTTTTTCAATTACAACTATTGATATAAAATTGCAAATAGGTGTTCAATAGTTGTCCAATTACACCTATTGATATTTTGTCCTCAATGCTAGTGGCATATTTTTTTTCAAAACAAAATGACACAAGTTTTTTGTTTGGAGGGATAAGGCATTATTTTGGTTTCCTTTCAATGAACATTTTTTTTTATTTTTTTGTTGCCACTAAACCCTAAAGAAAAAGCTTTTTTTTTCCATGGAGGTATAAGAAATTTTTTTTTTTGCCATTTGATAGGGTATATCTTAATTTTTTCATCCTTGTTTATTTTGCAACAAAAATGGGGGATCAAAAGTATTTCTTTTGCAAAATTCTAAGACAAAGGGGGGGGAAATTGTAGATTTGAAAAGAACATTTGGATTTGAATATCATCATTGTAACAAAATTGGCATTGTAATAGGTTCATTTTCGATGGAAACCGACACCTAAGTGTATAAATTTGTGGGCACTTGTGGTTGTTTTTGCATTTAAATTTCCTATTTTTTTGCATTTCAATCATAAAGTAAAATATACAAAGCAAAGAAAAGACCCCAAATTTTACACATATTTGTGCAATTTATTACACCACAGTGTTCGGTATATACGGTAGCTCTGGCCCACACTTACAGGCAATGCTATCATGCTTTGCGCTATTTTATCTAATGCCTAACATAGTTGCAACAATGACATCTACGTTATTATTCTCTATAAATCATCGGGGAGAAATAAGGAAAACCAATTTTGATATTCACTCCATTTAATACCCTAATTCTTTCTGGTTGTTTGGCTTAAACTCCTCCAACTCATTAAAATTCTTCAGAAGGGTTTTGAGGTAGGTGCCATCAATTTTATTGAATTGCCTTTCACATACTCTTTGCAAGTATAAAGAAATGGGGACCATTTGGTGTTATAAGGAACCTTCACAATGGTCATTGTTCATAAATATTTGTTAGATTCACAGTTGCTCAAAGGTTCTAATTTTACACCATGGAAGACAAATATGAGAGCTATCCTTCAGGTTTAAGATTTGTGGGATGTAGTGACTAGCACTACAAAACATCCTATAATAGCAGGACTAGATCAAGAGGCCTTTGATAAGAACGATAGAAGATGTCTTATGTTTATTCTGCTTACTACTATAGATGAGGTCTAGCATCATATATGTGATGCCAAATCTAGTAAAGAATCTTGGGATGCTTTTATTACCATTTATGAATGGAAGAATCGATCCACTATTCTAAACTTTCAAACTCAAATACATACACTCGGTATGAAATATGGTGAGATAGTTGACCTGTTCATATGCAAAGTGGCATAATTGAAAGCTAAATTGAATGCTATAGGAGAGACAGTGGTAGATATTCTCTTGATCTCAGTCATCTTGAGAGCTTTTCCATAATCCTAAAAAGTTTTGATCACATCTCTCAATGTATCTGGAAGACAAGTTACCTTTGTGGAATTGGTAAATTTACTTCAAACTGAGGAGGCAAATCAGTTTTAGAAATATGAAGTGCTAGATAATACCCTCTACTCCAAACAAGGGGGTAGGAAGCAAGGTAATTTTTATAAGGGAGGATCTTCATCAAAAGGAAAATGGAAACAACCTCAACAAAAATACAAGCAATATTACAAAATCTATGATATAAATAACCATGACACCAACATGTGTTGGTTTAAGAATAAACAACATAATGACCAAGATCACAAGAAAAATGGAAAGGGGAAATACAAACCATAGAAGAAGAATAAGCAACCCAAGGGGAATGTTGCTTATGCTAAATTAGACTCAGAATCAGATTTTGAGTGAGCACACAAGGTGCTCATGACTCACACATATTCTTAGTAGAAGGATGCAGTGTGGTATATTGATTTTGGTGTCAGTAAACACATGACTAGAGATAGATCATGGTTTGAAATATTTAAGGTAAATTAAGGCAAGCCAGTGACAATAGCTGATGATAAGACCTATCGATTCTAGGGTGAAGGCGATTATTTTGTCACTCTTCCATATGGAAATTTTCAAATTAAGAAATTTCTCTATGTTCTTGGCTTGGCCAACAATTTTTTGTCCATCCCTCAGATCTTGGAAAGAGACATGGATGTTATTTTTAGTGTTTAGGAGGGCAGAAAGATATGTTTCATCACCAAAAATGGAAATCATGTAGCAAAAAGATCATACAAGCATGGCTTGTTCATCTTAGATGTTTTTTCTATACCTCATGTTGCCATGGCGACAACCAAAAATGAGGCCACTTCTCTTTGGCACAAGATATATGGGCATCTAAGTTCAGGATATTTGATCAAGTTGACCAAATATGAGATGGTGAAAGGCCTTCCCAACCTTTCATACACATTACCAATATTCTCGGATTTCTTAGTAGGGAAGAAACATCGGGTACCATTTGAGGTTAGCTCTTCAAGAGCTAAGAAACCTTTGGAGTTGGTACACACCGATCTGTGCGGTCCTATGCCAAATAGCTATGGTGGAAAGAGGTATTTTTAGTTGTTTGTTGATGATTACTCATGAAATATGTGGGTTTTCTTTCTCCAATTTAAGTCATAGGTATTTATGTTCTTTCAAAAATTCAAGAAGCTTTTTGATAAGGAGTCGGGATATTCCATCAAAACCCTTCACTTAGATCAAGGGGGGAATATACCTCCAAGGAATTTTCATCATTTTTGAATGTACATGGGATTAAGAGATAGTTGACAACCACCTATACTCCATAGCAAAATGGAGTTGCTGAAAGGAGGAATCGTTCCATAGTGGAAATGGTTCACTATATGCTTAAGGGAGCACATCTGAGCATGAGTATTGGGTAGAAGCAGTGAGAATAGTATCGTACCTCCTGAATAGAGCATCCATAAAAGCTCTGCAGGGCATGACTCCACAAGAAGCATGGAGTGGTAGTAAACCCTTCATTTCTCATCTAAGGGTTTTTGGATGTAAGGCATTCGTGCACATACCAAAATAGAAGAGGAAGAAGTTAGATGAGAAAACCTTGCAGTGTATTTTTCTTGGTTATGATGAGCATTTAAAGGGATATCGATTTATAGATCCTATGACCAAGAAAACACACACTAGTAGATATGTGGTATTTGATGAAGCTTTCACATCAGATAACACGTCTACAACTATATACTTGGAGGAAGAGGAGCCTAAGAAAGAGACTCCACTCCCACAAAACAAGGTTCCAAAATGGTATACTAGTACATTAAGATATTCAAAGTTGACTTCACTTCCATATCTAACTCTAGATCGACCTTGTACTCATAGCATGACTTAGAATATGAGAGCAAAGGCATCGACTTCAAAGGTTGACGAGCTTTACCAATAGTTTGATGAACTATATGTAGATGTAGAGGAAGATAAAGAAGCATATATGGATGATGAAAGGGTTTATATATATACATTGGATGAGAATGAACCCACAACAGTTCAAGATGTACTTAGTGAGCCTCATTGGAAAGCTGATATGGATGTTGAACATACATCTCTCTTGAAAAATAACACATGGAAGCTAGTTAAACTGCCTTCAAGAAATAAGCACATTGGCTACAAATGGGTGTTCAAAGTGAAGTATAAAGCAGATGGTACTATTGATAAGCATAAGGCCCATCTTGTTGCAAAGGACTATGCTCAGAAATAAGGCATAGATTATGAAGAGAATTTTTCCCCTACTACAAAATGACTATCATTCGAGTACTTTTTTCCATGGCAGCTCAGTTTGGGTGGAAGTTACATCAGATGGATGTAAAACATGTTTTCTTGAATGGTTACCTAAAAGAAGAAGTGTACATGACCCAACCAGAAGTATTTGTGGTTGAAGGGTAAGAATAGAAAGTTTGCAAGTTGGTCAAATCCTTGTATGGGCTAAAACAAGCTCCACGAGCTTGGTACATCAAAATAGATAGTCACCTAGTGTAGCATGGATTCAAAAGAAGTCCTTCAGATGCAAATATCTATATCAAGAACAATGGTTTTGACATAGTGATTTTGGTACTATATGTGGATGATCTAATCATAACTGGTATTTCAGAGAACATGATGTAGTGAAAGATGATTTGAAATAATATTTTGAAATGACAGATCTAGGACTTGTTCACTATTGTCTTATTTTGTAAGTGACTCAAAAAAGAATCATATCAGAGTAACGCAAAAGAAGTATGTCAATACATTGGTCAAAAAATATCGCATGACTGATTGCAAACCTAAAGCAACTCCAATGGAGCTAGGGATTAAGTTATCATGATATGATAAATATCCACAGGTAGATGGTACTCTCTATCACCAGCTTATTGGGAGTCTCATATATATGACAAATACTAGGCCAAATATCAATTTTGTTGTGGGTTATCTTTCAAGGTTCATGCAGGAACCTAAGGTGATTCATTGGAAAGTAGCAAAGAGAGTTCTTTATTATTTTCATGTAGTACAGACTATGGTTTGGAGTACAAGAAGAATAACAATTTCTTCTTACATGGATACACGGACTCAGACTATGTCGGATCCATTGATGATACTTCTGGATATATTTTCCATCTTTGATTTGGACCTATCTCTTGGCACAGTAAGAAGTAGCAAGTGGTTTCTTTATGTTAAATAGAGGTAAAATATTGCACAACAGGTGGATCAGTCTGCGAGATAATGTGGTTAAGATGCATTCTTACAAACATGGGTCTTCTAAAGAATCTTCCACTTCATTTGTTTTACGATAATCAAGGTGTTTTGAATCTTGTCAAGAATCCAATCTTTCATGAGCGTACCAAACATATTGACACTTGATTTCATTTCATTCGAGATGAAGTTGCAAAGCACCACATACAGCTCCAGTACATTACCACTGATGAGCAAGTTGCAGATATTTTCACCAAGGCAATTGCACGTGTCAAATTTGAATTGTTTTACAATGCTCTCTGTATTTTCCAATAATGTAATAAGGGGGGATGTTAGCATAACATTTTAGGTTTATTACATTATTAAAAATAGCGCTATGCGCTCTCCAAGTTGGTTAGGCAGGTGGTTACTTGGTAGTTCATCAACCACCTTAGACTTGTATTTAATTAAACATCAAATCAATTCAATGTTGCTCGTTGTGTTTTCTTCATTGTATGGATTAATTATTGTGGTTGATTTATTTAATATTTAGCATATTATGGATGCTTTTATATTTATGAGAAGCAAAGGTTTATAATATTAGTAGACATAATCTAAATACTTAAATTATGATGATGTTGACTAAAGATGTCTATTTTTATTCAATTTTAAATGAAAGGAAAAGTAAATGGATCATAGTTTTTCTAATGCAATATATTTTTTACTTGGAAAGAGTTTGAACAAGCATTCTTGTTAAAATATAAACCATATATAAATATATTTAATTATTATGGGTATCATTAAGGGCTATAAATAGATAATAAAAAGGTTTTAGGAGGAGCACAAAGAAATCAATGAGTTGGATTTTTCAAGAAACATAATTAAGACTATGGAAAAATAAATAAAAATACTTGAGAAAAAAGAGAAAACAATTAAGTATGATAGTAATAAGGATGAAGACATCACTTTATTTAGAATTATAATAGTAATAGAAAATTCAAAAATATTTTTTATCATCTAATAACTCTATGTTGCATGTTTATAAAGGTATTCAAAAGGAAAAGGTCATTATCTCCACAAACCCTAGCAACAAGTACAATTTTATCAATATCTATTTGACTCTCAATGACATACATCACATTTAGAATTTTGAATATTTGAAAATAATCATTGATAAATATGTTTTGCATTTAGATTTTTATAGCATAGCTATGGAGGATGTGGATATTGTTCTTGGTTTTCATTGGTTGTTTTCATTACATACTATTAACATTATGTACAAAATAATTTCCTAAATTTATGGTAAAAGTTAGCTTAATAAGCAATGATTCCAAGAGAAGGAAGAAGAAGTTATGGCATGGGAACATACTAAAGAACAAATAGAGGAATCACAAGCAAAGTCTAAGGAAGGAGTAGTAGTAGAGTCCAAGGAAGGAGTGATAGAAAATTTGGACTATAAGTAGCACTAAATTCCAAGGATGTACAATTAAAAGAGCACAAGAATGCACCAAAATAATGACTCAAGTGAGAAGATCATGAGGGAGGTATAAAATATTGAAGAGTCAAAGAAAGCAAAACATTAGCTTATCACCATCCACACCACCATGAGGGAAACAAAAATGGACACCTAGTATAGAGCATTAGTATTATAATGGACCTACATGCAATGAGAAATACATCAACTATTTAGTGCATGGAAAAAAATTGTAGTAATTTTAGATTTTAGAGTTGTGTTACAATAGCATGAAACCATAGGAGCAATAATTTTGAATATCTAAGTGGACTAGTAGAAGCATGGAGTCAAAGGAGTAGTTATGGATATCTAAGTGGCCCCATATAAACTTGGCATCATTGAAGACCTCCATCAATAAATATTTCATTTGGATAAATGGATGACACAAATGGTACCAATTTCCAATAATGTTTACAATACCATATTTTTTAGTTTTTTCTCATATTTCAAGGATGAAATATTTGCAAGGAGAGTGAATTGTTATGGTACGTAGAGATAGGCAGATGGGCATATGATATTTATATTGCATATGATACTATGGGTAGTTGGTATAGGTCACAGATAGCCAAGGCCCATAAGGCTATACAATTTAATATGATGTAATATGTTGGTCATACCCACAACTGAATATTAACACAACACAACCCAACAAACACCATATTTATTACATTATTTCCTAATAAAGTTGAGATAATTCATATAGTTTTTGTCTAGTAAGATTTTTTAATATAATTTTATAAGATAATTTCAAAATTTATGGCATATAGATCAAAAATCATTTCAGATTTTGGTATCTCAAAGGAACAAGGTGGTTTTGTGTGTGGTAAACAAATCCCTAATGGTATAATCATTGCACAAGAGGCCATACTTCTCTTCATTAATTCAAACTATAGGAAGGGAAAGAGAATTATGGAAAGGGGTCAACAAAGGGGATGTCTCTTACATTCTTCCTTCCCACCTTAATGGGATTAGGAAATATGAGAATGTGAGTTAAATACACAAACACATATGTTTTCCAAGAAAACTAAGGTTTTTTTAGAATACCCCACTTTTATGCCTAGCCTAAAATTGATCTTGTAAATCAACAATACAATGCATACATAAAATGAATGAAATATACACACCTAAATCTAATATGCTCTTTTGATTTCAAAGATGAACTAAAAATAAACAATTGTTTTATTTTGAGAATACAAGGGATAACAAAAAATGTATCAAATAAAAGCTATCCTAGAATGCAAACTAGATGATATTTTGATTCAATGCCCATAAAAATTGATGTGATATCCCCTATTTGTTATATTTTGATGGGATGGTAGTACAGCCACAAGATACAAAATAACTAATCTTAGATAAATATAAACTAATGGCACAATAATATGCAATAAAATAATGAAATGAACATCTGCAAATAACTCAGAATTATATCATTAATGAGAGTAACAAAAATAGTACAATGTTATATAATGGAGGAAATGAACACTCCATGAACAGAAATGAAAGGACTACATTGTACCATACCACTAAACTATACCACTCACTCTCTATATCTCTATTGCTTCTCAAATCACTATATCTCTGCTATGTTAAATCACTCACTATGAGGCCTTTATATATGAATATAGATTCCTTGGCCCTTACTCTACCTAAGACTTATGTACATGTGGACTACATGCATATTTACAACTTGCACATTGAGACTTGTGCATTTATTAAAATACTTGAAGTAAATAATTAACTTTACTCTAAAGTAAACTCCTACTCTAGTTATGTACCAAAGGTGGTACATTTGTATGACCCAAATGATGTAATATACTCTAACACCCCCCTATATTACATTATTTTGGTATTGAAGACTTTAGTCTTCAATATGGATCTTCTTACTTCAGGAACTTGTACTCTCCTTATCTAGTGTTTGTATATTGTTCAAGAAAGTAGTTAGTGTCTTCATAAAATGTTATCTTTGCTGACATAGCTTCAATTTCATGTTCCTTTGCAAATTCTTCTATTATTCTACTTTGGTCTTAATGTTGTCCTTGTTTTTTCTTCTGTCATGCTTTCTCTTCCTCCTTCTTCTTCTTCTTCTTCATTTCTATGTTGGTACTAGAGGAATATCTACTTCATGAGTTAGTCTATCATCACAATAATATTGACTGAGGTTGTTAGTTTATTTCATGTTTTGAACAAGTTCAAAAATAATTAATGATAGATATATCATTAGGTATTCTTCTGGTGTGATTATAACTATATTTTGTGCATTCCACTAGGTTCTAAAAAGGACTCCATGGAGATAACCAATTAACATTGTAAACTTACCTTCTTTTGCTTCTTTAAGGAATAATGAGAATCTTTCCTTTTCACTAGTAGATAAAATCTTGTATCCCTCAAAGGTATCTATTAAGTTTTGAGAGTAAAATTCCACCTCATGAAATAGTTCCTCACCATTGAATGCATTTCTCACTATTTCATCCATGTCTCCTTTTATTAACCTTTGGAGTAGAATTCCTTATAGCTCCCTAGTTTAGAGTATGTGACCTAATTTAATAAAACCTTTCTAGAATTAGGTTTTATAGGATTCCTTATGTCTCCCTAGTGATTTAGAATATGCTATAAGTTTGATAAAGTGCTTAGTAAGTAATAGTTCACCTTTTTGGGTTGATTTTGTAATGTTTTGTAGATAATAATAATAATCAACTCCTATTTCACTTTATCTCTCCTAATGAACTATGCACTTATCAATTTGAATTTCTCTATGGTTGGATTTCTTTTGTCCCTTTTTTATGAGTATGAGACAAGTGTAAGTAAATAATTCCAACTCCTTTAAGTAAATAATGAACTTCCTTTTATAGCCCTTAATATCCAATGGTTTAATATTTCTAAATTCCAATAATCTATGTTAGATGTAGTATACCTTATATCTCCCTACTTTGGAATATTAGAAATTAATAGTAATAATATTTGCAATAATAAAGTTGTTTTTCAGTAGTAACCCTTATATCTCCTTCTTAGCTATTTGCAAATATCTTAATGTAAGCAATTTTATAATATCTTCTACCTTTGCTAAAATTGCTTCCTTGCTTCCTAAGGTTGATACTTTAATGAAATAATAATAATCAACCTTATACTTAACACCTTATAACTCCTAATTAGAGGAAAGTAAATGATTAGAAGATATATGTATTTACCTCCCTTCAACGTATAGCTAATGAGCTGATTGGACGGTGGTGAGTATTCCAAATTTAGGCACTGATGAGCATTCAATGCTCTTACTGGATGGTGCTAGTCTTAATCTCACAACTTGAGCATTCAATGCTCTTTCTCCTCTTGAATGCATTGGTCTTCACCTTGATATTTGAGTATTAATGCTCTTTATTGAATATACTAATGTATGAAATTCTTTCACTACTCTTTGACCCCAAATGCTACACTTTTCCAATTCCCTTTTCTTCGCTTGGACTTCATTGATTTATCCAGCTTGGTTGGGCGCTTATGTAGCTTCTATGCTCCTTGGAGTTGCACCCATATGTCGTTACAGTCTTGAAAGGTGTTACATTATTGAGTAACACTCTTTTAACACTCCAACCTTCTTCAATGGATGAACTATGATGAGTATGCTCAAATGATGTCTTTCAACGCCCAAGAAATAGATGTTACCCTGAGCGTTTCCTTTTTGCATGAGCGTTATGGAATATAGGGTGCTCTTATTAATTGTGACAAGTGGCACCCTTCACACTTGCATGTAGAGCCTTCTTAAATGTCTATCAAGCCTTATATTCTCTTCTTGCCAACGGATGCACAGTTGTATCTTGTCCTCAATGCTTACAAATATGCAATTATTTTTGCAAGAGGTTGGATTCAATTTGATAAAGATGGTTCTTTGGTGCTACTCTTGGCTGGAAGTTCATCCATGGGAATGCAAATTTTGTTTTAGCTCAAGTTGTCTTCTTATTCTTCATTGTAATGAGCTATCTTACAATATATGATATATTTCTTGATATGTTATCATTATTTCATGGATACGAGATAGATAACAAGATCCCTACATTGGCTTTGATGCTTTTAGGTATATTCTCCTATGAACACTCAATTCAATGGTTGATGGCATGTCTTTGGACACCTCAAAGTGAGTTGGATTTCAAGCCTTAGGATGGCTCTATGTTCAAGCACCAATGGTGGATATCAAGCCCTTCTGTAGGCTCATCTCTTAAGCACTCTAACTTAGTGCTTACTCTTCAAGAACGATGGATGTTGAGCCCCTTCTAAATGGCTCCTCTTTGAGCACTTTAGCTAGTGCTACTAGTGGATGTTTGTAGATAGGATCAAGAGCTACGTAGAGTGTCCTTATGACACTTAATATCTCCCTTTGATGTAGTAGTAGGAGATAAGTTTGGTGCTCAAATAATGACCTGTAATAACCTCTATTTGCACCTTAAATTTGAGACTCTCCAAGTCTCATTTTGTAGCTCCTTTCAATGGTGGCCTTCTTCTCCACTCCTTGGAGGGATATCAATCTGTAAGGTGGATTCTCTAGGCCACAATATATTTGATGTTTTATGCACCAAATAGTGTCTCTAGACACTTTGATATTAGTATATTTTGTGCTCTTTGGTTTTCACCTTAAGTTAACAACCAATGCACATAATAATATTTAAGAGTAATAAGTTGAATAATCTAGAATAGTGCAATAGTAGTCTCACCTTATTTCTCCTTTAATGCACTAATAGTAACTCTTAAAGAACTCTCAAATGTACTAATAATATCTACAACTTTCAACTAAGAATAATGTAATAGGAAGATAGTTTTATTTCTTTCAAAATATATCTAACTCCTATTTGAATGTGCATGTATAAATCTTTAAAAGAAACTTCCTTCTCTACTCTTTTGAAGACTATAATATGCAACCTTCTCTTTGCAACTTCTTAAAACTCTAATATGGTGCTTAATGGAACAAATTAATTTTAAGTTCAATTAATGAACATATTTGCACCC
The DNA here is from genome assembly GCA_028583015.1 of Wollemia nobilis. Classification (NCBI taxonomy): domain Eukaryota; kingdom Viridiplantae; phylum Streptophyta; class Pinopsida; order Araucariales; family Araucariaceae; genus Wollemia; species Wollemia nobilis. The sequence continues at coordinate 15,695,794 of JAQPPZ010000753.1, read as the reverse complement.
AAATTGCTTACCTTAATGATATTTGTAGATGAAGGATTGCTTGGTGATTCGATTCACCAAATTGCTACCCTTTAACTGTATGAACTTGCAGTTATTCTTGGCTATCCAAAATAGCTCTCTAACTCACCATTTTGTAGCTCCAAAAACCCTCTATTTTGTTGCTCTTTAATTGTATTAGGTGACTTCAATTCTCCTTTAGGATGTATCCTATAAATCTAAATTTCTACAACTAGTAATGTTATCCTAATTGTTGCTCTTTCACAATCAATTTATGCACTGAAATGCTACCCTTGAAACTCAAAAATTTGGTAGGGAATTCTCCCAAATTGTAGCTAAGTTTTTCCTTCAAGAACCCTTTAGTATTTTGCTAAAGATTCAACAAACCCCTATCTTCGAATGAGCCTTCTAGACTTCAAAGGTAGTCTTCAAACCTTTCAGGTTTGGTAGTAATGTTTGGATCCTTTATCCTTCAACCTCCTTGTCAAATTCTAACTTCAATCTAGGCCCTCTTCTCAAGAATTTGAAAGTCTTGAGGTCTTCACCAATCTCCTTCAAGATTTGGCAAGCTCCTTGCCAAATCCTTCTCTCTTGGGCTTGTTGTCGGATGGCAATAATTGTCCCAAGTTCTTCCTTTATTAGGAACTTTCTCCTTGGTGGTAAATTTCTCCAATGAGTTCTCCTAGTAACTTCTTTAATGGCCTTATTTGGATCTCCTTTAATTAGATCTTCCTCTCAAATATCTAAAATTTATTATTGCTAGAATGGGTAACAGGACCTTGCTCATCCTTCTTCACTTTTGTAATCTACAGGCTTTAATGGAGATCACCAACCTCCAATCTTCCAAACATAGAATTTCTATAATTGGACCTTCTATGGATATCTTAAATTAGTAGTGAGGTTACTATGGCCTTTTCTTATTCTGCACTTTGCATGTCTGCAATCTCTAGTAATGGGACCTTTTATACAGGCCTCTAAATCTTCATTCTCTCGTTTGTTGCTTTTAGTGTTGAATTGATTATAAAGAAGATATTTTTTCTTGCTCTTTTGTAGGAAGCTTCCCAACTAACTTTGTATCTCCTTTTTCCTACAACAAAATATTAGGACTGTAATGGAATAAATTCTAAATCTAGAGATGATGAATCTTCACTAGTTGATTTGTCAATATAGTGGAATTTATGTTGAGTCCCAGTCGTCATGAGTTTTTTTTCAACCCTATAGAAAGACTCTAGTCAAACTTAATCTAAAAAATTCTATAAATGAGATTTCTAGATTTCTTCCAGTCCCACTTATGGCTCTCCCTATTTCCTATCTAATCTACCATGTGCTTTGATACCACTATTAGCTTTTTATGGGATGGTAGTACAGCCACAATATACAATATAACTAATCTAAGATAACTATAAACTAATGGCACAATAATATATGAGAAAATAATGAAATGAACATCTACAAATAACTCAAAAATATGACATTAATGAGAGTGATAAAAATAGTGCAATGCTATATAATGGAGGACATGAACACTCCATGAACATAAATGAAAGGACTACATTGTACCATACCACTAAACTATACCAATCACTCTCTATATCTATTGTCCCTCTTTATATCTCTATTGCTTCTCAAATTATTATATCTTTGCTATGTTAAATCACTCATTATTAGGTCTTTATATAGGAAGATAGATTCCTTGGCCCTTAATCTACCTAAGAATTATGTACATGTGGACTACATGTACATTTACAAATTGCACATTGACACTTGTGCATTTATTACAATACTTGAAGTAACTAACTAACTTTACTCTAAAGTAAAATCCTACTCTAGTTATGTACCAAAGGTGGTACATTTACATGATCCAAATGATGTAATATACTCTAACACTATTATGTAGTAAAACTATGCTAGTGTTCATTAATTTTCCCCTTGTTAAGTTAATAAGAACATAAAATAGAACCTAAAATAAAAACCTATTCTATAGGGACAAAAAATAAGTAATATGGAATAGAAGTACCTAGTTTTATAGGAGCCACAACATGGTTTAGATGGTATTTTTACAATATGTGTAATGGAGGAGGAAGTTAAAATAGCATTAAAATAAGCCCTTGAAGGTTTGACAAGAGGAAATATAGGTCCAAATGCTACTATAAGAAAAATATTGTTGGCAAGACTATAGTGGCCTACGTTGTACCATGATGCAAAGGAATATGTGCAGATATGTGACACCTATAAAAGAGTAGGAAAACCATTACATTGTGATTTTATGCCCTTACATCCATATCAACCTCAAGAATTGTTTGAAATGTGGGATTTGGATTTTATCAGTCCACTTAAAACAACCTAGAGGTAGAAATATCGATATATCATGGTAGCGATGGAATACCTAACCAAATGGGTAGAAGCAAGGGTACTACCAGATAATACAACAAAAAGTATAGTTCATTTCTTGTACGAGTAGGTAATCACAAGATTCAGAATTCTACTACAAATAACAAGTGATAGGGGTGGTCAATTTTTTAATGAGGTTATTAAGAAGTTTATAGATGACTTCCAAATTTGCATTCGTTGTCAAGTCCATACTACCTAAGAGCATATTTGCAGGTGAAGGCAACTAACAAAAATTATAGTCTCTATGTTATACAAAACCTATGGAATAGAGGGATTAGATTGGGAGGAGAGGTTTCCATATATTCTATGGGCATATAGACCAACATTTAAACCTAAAATGGACCATATACCATTTTAGCTAATGTATGGCCAAGAGGTAGTCATGACAATAGAGTTATTGGTACCTAGTCTGCGGGTAGCCATGGAGCATCATTTAGGTGACCAAGAAATTTTAGAGAAAATATTGGCAAGAATAATAAATTTGGATGAAATATGATTCATGGCACAGTGGGCAATTGAAGTAGCCTAGAAGTGAAGGAAGTTGTGGCATGATAAACATCTTCAAAAGTTAGAACTTAATCAAGGTGATTTAGTTCTAAAGTATAATGGTAAATGAGAAATCAAGCTAGGAAAGTTAAAAATATTATGGCTTGGTCCATTTAGAGTAGTAGAGGTGATGAATAATGGTGCAGTTAAACTATAGAATTTGAATGAGATAGTGGCACCCAAAATGGTGAATGGTTTAAAATTGAAACCATATAAAGCATAATGCTTGTTCATCACTTCTAATAAAATAGAATGGAGACAGCAACAAGAAGTAACATCTCGTGAACAAGTGCAAGCAACTGAAAATAACCAAAAATCTCTATAAGATGGGGATGACATTGGGATTTCATGTCTATTTGTAGAAGTAGAGGAGACACAACAAATTATGAAACAACAATAATTGGTACCTCACCCTAGGGAAAGAAGAAGAATGAAAATACATATGAGGTTCACAAATGGGATAAAAATAATTGATAAAGAGGAGAAAGAAATAATTTTTCCAAATAAAACTAGGGATCAAGGGGTATTACCATTAGATATAAACTTGAATATATAGGAAGAAACCTCCTAACCACTAGAAGTAGTAGTGTATCCTTATTTGGAGCAATAAGAGTGCCTCACCAAATAGAATATCGATGAAGGACACAACTAATAGTCTAGTATCCAGATATGATGGATACATTTGACATGGAAATATTGAATTCAAATGAAGAAGGTATTGTAGATGAAGAATTAGTGGGACTTACCCCATTAGCCCAAATTGGTATGATCCAATAGCAAATGTGCCATCAAGAACAATAATTATAAGAGGAGTATGAAGTATTACAAGCTCATAATGCATGACTTCAAGGATATATCATTCAAGAGTTGGATGATACAATGCAATGACTTGATGAGCAATAAACTGCAAGGCAAAGGGAGCTCGAATTGCAAAATGACAAAAATGAAGTACCTTAGATACATGGAAGATAACAAGAAGGCTCAAGGAAAATCTCTAGTGAGGATGAAAAATTATAAGTAGAACCAAGGGGCCTGATGCAAGATCTATCAATTATGAATGAGGTAGCAAAAATACTATGGTGAGATATTGAAGAGAACTTTACATCACTTGAGCAACAAGAGAATTGATAGGAATATTCTAATGATTCTAGTGATGGAATTCCCTTACTGACAAGAAATAGTAGTTAGGATAGTAGTAGTGGTAATTTTTTATTGAGAATACAAAAACCTCATACTCATCCTAAACCAGATGCCTATGTTACAACATATCAACAATTAAGAAGGCAAAGGAGGGAAGTGAGGAGACTCCAAATAATAATGTATATACCACCAAAATGATCTTTAAAATGAGATGATAGTCATAATGATTCAAGCACTAGCTCTAATTTTTTATATGACTATAGAGAAGCATTAGCAAGTTTTTCCCAACAACATCATATTGAAAAGAAAATATAGATAAGGTGACTAAGGCGTGCAAAACATAGACTGAGGGTACTATGATAAATATCACCATGAGCTCAACATAATGAAGGACACCTTGCCAATATAAAATTTATGGATATGACACCTAGCACTTGGAAACAAGGGGAGCCAAGTTGACAATAGGATCACCAATAAGGAATTTTAAATACTACAGGTCAACAACTAGGTCATAAAGGAGGATTGTGACAAGTGTATAAGGTTAGAAACCATTAAAACACTTTACCCAAAGGAATAAGGGGAAGGAATTAACCTCCTACTCCAATATGGCCTAGGAAACCTAATGAGACACAACATGCACCTTTAAATCTAACAAAGAATGTACAATGAGGACATAATTTTTGGGGTGGATTCTTGCAAAATATTAGGGGATTGCATCTACACAAAAGGAATTTAGAGCAACCATCAGTGCATCAACAAGGGCCAAGAATAATAGAATTAAAAAGAGGATTGCTTCAAAGAGATCAAATCCCATTCAATAGTCTACAAGGTTATGCAACAAGAGGAGAAGGTCATGAAAGGTGTATGTAAGGAAGAGAGTTTGTTGGAATGGGAAGTGTATGATTTCAATAAGAAGGTAGTCAAAGTAGGCAAAGAACTCGTTCACCAAGTTTGAAGGTAGATTTAGTCTGAGGAGATAGGATCAGAAGCTGCCCAAATGAGAATCAAATAAATAAGGAGCCTTCACAAAATAACCATTCAATAGGATGAAGAGAAACTTTGGAATGAGGTAGTGATCAAGAAATAAATGATAGATATTGTACAATTGTATATTGAGGGAATTGTACAATTTTAAATCGTATAGTTGGAAATTTTATGGTTCCAAATCGTACAATTAGCAATTGTATAATTCAAAATCGTACAGTTGACAATTTTATAGTTTTCAATCGTACAATTGGAAATCTAGAAGGGGTAAATCATATAGTTGACCAATTTGAACCAAATTACATGATTGGTGAATCTGTTTTTGCCATAGATAATCTCATAGAACCATAAATTGACACAATGGTAGAGGGAATTGTACAACTGAATATCATTGTATATTTCTATGTTGATAAGAAGAAAAAAATTAAAAAATTAAATATAAGATAAAGATAAAAAGTAAAAAGTACATGCAAAAATCACATGTGGCAATCATACGTACAAAGTAAGAAAAGCACATGCAAAAATTTGAGGTGGCAATCATCCATGCACTTGGTAGTTAAATTTATAAAAAGGGGTTGCCAAGAAGAAATTTAAAAATAGTTGGAAGCATAGAGGCGCTAGAGTTGAAGGTATTCGAAAACACAAAGACTTGTGCAGCAGCAAATTAGCCAAATATCGTACAGGAAATCAAATACACAAAACTAAGGAGATTTATTTTCTAAAATTACCCATTAAACAATAGCATAAAAGTGTACTTTATTTTCTTGAGTTTTAGGAAAAAAGCTAGGGTTTATCAATTCTTGTGGAAAAATCTAGGGTTTGGTGAAGTATTTTTAGAAAAATAAAAAGGATAATTAGAGCAATATTGAAACCCTAGCCATGCATGTTGATAAGATTACCAAAAATAAGAAATTCTCAGCCATTGCAAGTTGAAGGCCATACAAAGGAAGAAATTGCACAAATTGCTAAGGGATAAAATTGTACAACTAGCAAAATTACATAGTCAAAAAGGAAAAATTTGCACATATGATGGCAGAATTGCATAAGGAATAAATCGTATAGTGAAGGAAAACTAAGCAATTGCACACAAGTTCCAAGAGAAATCATGACAAATGGAACAAATTATACAATTTCAAGGTTGAGTGCAACATTTTGTAATAATTGTACAATTTTTTGAGGCAATTGTATGAATTGAAGTGCAATTGTATGATTTGGAGGTAATTGTATGATTTTTGAAGGCAATTGTATGAATTAAAGTGCAATTGTACAATTTGAAGTGCAATTGTATGATTTGAAGTGTAATTGTATGATTTGAAGTGTAGTTGTATGATTTGAAGTGCAATTGTATGATTTGAAGTGCAATTGTATGATTTGGGATGCAATTGTATTATCATAAGGTAATTTGTATGATTTGTGGGTGAAATTGTATAAAATTAGGAGAAATTATACAAAAATTATATAGAATTGAGAGGAATTGTATGGATTTAGGTGCATTTATATAAAATTAATTGTAATTATATGAATTTGATGCACATTGTATGAATTAAACAAGGGGGTATAGTTGGTTGTAGAAGAATGAAGACATTGGAAGGATGAGCATCGAGCATGAATTTTGAGCTCATATATGAAGAATTGTGGAAACAATGATAGAATGCTCACCTGGACCACTACATCAAAGTAATCCATGGCCTAGATAAAGGAGAATATCTCCAGTATGGTAGGAGTTAACCTACCCTACTCAGGTGAAAGGATAAGGGTTTTAGCCAGGGAGAGGGTGTGACTACCATCCTTGGAGAGGAAGAGGTTATAGGTCATGGAGAGGACACAAAAATTGGTGTGAGAAACTATAATTCAAAAGAAAATTTCCAATGGAACCCCCACAAGCACATCAGAGGGAACTTCAAAGTGAATTTCACTGAGAAACTACTCCAAAATATTAGGGTGACCTACCGAGTGAAGATGAAGGTGGACAAGTAGAATTAAAGGATATAAATTTCACACAGTCAACAGGGGAATTTTGTCAAAAATGGTGGAGTGAACACCCAAATAACCATGACCTAAAATAAGTCCTAATAAAAGTAGGTGTAAATGTGTTGGCACAAGTACCTCCATTTGATATAGTTTTCTTCAATGAGTACTTGTTGTAGATTGTAAAATTTTATGATGCCAACAATAATTGCACCTTTGTTTGTATTTGGAACTGAAATTTAAAGGTAGAGTTCTCAACCACATATTTTTGATGAATGTTTGAGTTGCAAAATTAAGGAAAAATGATTAAGAAAAGGCATTTTGATGCAAATTGAAGCCCACAAATTTCTTAGTGAGTTGACATTGATCAAGTCTTCAACAACCACTAAGTCTTTTGATCCAAGACGATGTGAAATCAAGAAAATCTTGTTAAAGAATAAGGAACTCCAATGCACCATAAATATGATAATGTCTCATCTATCAGGAGAGGTACGATCCTCGAAGATGCTAGTATGGATGGCATAGTATGTATAAAGCATTATGAAGAGAGTACAATATGATTGGGTACATATTTGGCTCAACAAATTCAATGACAGTTGTAGAGGACAAAGAAGAATATTTCTATGATATTCCATGCAATCACAGTAATGCTAGATGTAGTATCTTAGGTAAGCATTCCATTTTATGGGTTAAAAATATCCAAATATTTATCAAAGGATCAGTCTTTAGTAATGTGATGGGTAAATATAGTTATGATCCAGAATACCACTCCATAAAAATTAAAACCAAAGAGAAACACAAATAATATTGAACCAACGGTAGTGTATGAGATTGAGACTTCAAAGTAAGAAGTCCATCTTACGAGGAATCAATGGTAAAATTTGGAGTTGGAATCAGATCTAACTAAAAATATACCTAAGGACTATAGGATCAGCAACTATCTCAAAAGGAGGAAGACGCAGCAACACCAGCACCAAGTCTCGTACTGATAAGAAGGCAATGGGAGAGGAGAATATAGGAAAAACCTCATGTATAGAGTGAGCAACAGTAAGTGATGCTCACATACCTATCCAAGGGGATGCATTTGAAGCTAGAGAAATTAAAATTTACAGACATAAATTTTCTAATGGGAGCAAATCATCCAAGAGAAACAATTTGATCTCCCATGTTGATCGATGTCAATGAATTCGAACTAATGGAAAAAGCTAAATAATGGTTGGAAAAAGTGGTAAACCCACCACAATCAAAAGCAAAATTAGTGGTGATACCACTTGAAGAGAAGAATTTCAAGAAAAAACCATAGTGTAGGATTTTTATGAGAGGTGGCAATAGTAATCTGGGGGAGGAGAATATCACAAAAAAAGAAGAATAGCCTAATAAGGTACCTAAACCTTAGAAAAAAGTAGAGGAGAAATGAAATACATAAGAAGCTTAGGTACTAATTCAAGAGCAACATGCATCCAAATAAATTATAAATGTAGAAGAGAGAACACCAAAAAGAGAAGAGCGACAATAGTTTACTATAGCATAAATTTCAAAGATATTGAGGAAAGCTCCTCCCACAAGAATAAATTGAAGAGAATCAAACACAGGGAGTGGATAGGGACCTTCATACTCATTTTTATATTGAAGTACCCACATTTGGAATTTCAGACAGGAAAGGAGAAGAGACAAATGGACAAGTGGATCATTTCTTCAAACAAGTATCCACGATATTTTTGAGCACTTGCTTAAAATTTTGCCTAGGCTATGTGGAACATCTAAAGCGTTGGAAGGAACAGACATTCAGTGAACTAGATAAAGTGTTATAATGGGTGTGTCATGAAAATAAGACAAGAATAATAGCAGAGATATATGTATGTCATCCATGGTAATTACTTGTAGGAGGGGTAACAAGTATGTTAGAAATTGGTGACTTGCCAGAAGGAAAAAAGACTAACTACAAAGTACCTTCATGAATGTATATTAATTTGGATAGCACACAAATATTTCCACTATATATAGTCAATATGGAATTCAAAAAATCACCACAAAAGTTAGCATTTCTATTTTAGAAGTATAATTTTCTAACACATTGGATAGAATGGTTGACCTTAGGACTAGAGCAAATTTATCAAGTTAAGGAAGCTTAATGATGAGAAACTAAAGCAACTTTAAAATAAATAGCTACAATAGAAGATGAGCTAGAGCACAGTAAGAAAGAAGTGAAAGCCAAGTATAAGGAGATAGAAATAGAAATGAATAACATGAAGCAGGCTTTTCAAGATAAGCTTAGAATATAGGAAGAACAAAGGTAACTTCTGATACAACAGGTGTAAGAACACAAGAAGTGACTATAGGAATAGAAGGATATGCTACAGAAATATTTTGCATTGATAAAGTAACAAGAGGAATGGTTGATCTTGAATAATCAAAAACTCAAATAGTAGGAAGAGCAATTGGCAACACAATGGGTACAACTATTGAAGAATAAAGAACAAATATGTACAATGGATAGTTGTAAGTAAAAGATTGCAAAATCACAAATATGGCAAAATATGTAGATTTTTATAACCAATTGATCATAGAATACAAGGCTATGGTTCAGGTTAGGGAAGAATAGTAGCAGGCTCATCAGACTAAGTTGTCGTAACAAGATCAAGCGATCGCTAAAAAGAATGAGAAACTTGCCATTGTCACTAAGACAAAGGTAGTGTTGATAGAGAAGTTATGCAGAGGTACATTAGAGCAAGAGAATAAGTTGCTACAAGCCTTGGTAAAATCCAAAGATAAGGCAAACAAATATTGGTTGAAGTTCATAGAACTCAATAACTATGTTGCCAAGTTACAGGATGAACAAGCCATTCTTCAAGTACAAATTTAAGATCTTTAGAAGCAGGATCAACCATCTAAGGGTAAGACTCATGAATTGGTAATGAAACTGACTAATTTAAAAGGGATGGCAGATGTAGGCAGAAAATATACCTCCCATAATAAAATAAATTGAATGTACAATTTGAAGAATTTACACAATTTTGAGTAAACGTACAATATAGGGTTTTGCTAAATGTACAATGTAGGGTTTTGCTAAATGTACAAAGGAGATAAATAGTAAAGTAAATTGAAATGCAATGTAAATATATGTGCATGAAATGTAATTTGATAAAAATCAAATTATAACCTTAGTAAAAACATTAATGAAGTTGTTATTGAGAAGTTATGGGCGATAGTTGTGAATGAAGAACACAAGCTTATACTGAGAGGGGGGATGAACAGTATAAGACCACTTTTTACTTTTTTTTTCAAATTAATATTATGCAATATATAGATAGTAATATGTAATCGAAGCAATGTAGGGTTTTGCTAAATGTAGGGTTTTCAAACAAATATTATTTGAAGTTCATAGAACTCAATAACTATGTTGCCAAGTTACAGGATGAACAAGCCATTCTTCAAGTACAAATTTAAGATATTTAGAAGCAGGATCAACCATCTAAGGGTAAGACTCATGAATTGGTAAGGACACTGACTAATTTAAAAGGGATGGCAGATGTAGGCAGAAAATATACCTCCCATAATAAAATAAATTGAATGTACAATTTGAAGAATTTACACAATTTTGAGTAAACGTACAATATAGGGTTTTGCTAAATGTACAATGTAGGGTTTTGCTAAATGTACAATGGAGATAAATAGTAAATTAAATTGAAATGCAATGTAAATATATGTGCATGAAATGTAATTTGATAAAAATCAAATTATAACCTTAGTAAAAACATTAATGAAGTTGTTATTGAGAAGTTATGGGCGATAGTTTTGAATGAAGAACACGAGCTTATACTGAGAGGGGAGGTGAACAGTATAAGACCACTTTTTACTTTTTTTTTCAAATTAATATTATGCAATATATAGATAGTAATATGTAATCGAAGCAATGTAGGGTTTTTCTAAATGTAGGGTTTTCAAACAAATATTGGTTGAAGTTCATAGAACTCAATAACTATGTTGCCAAGTTACAGGATGAACAAGCCATTCTTCAAGTACAAATTTAAGATATTTAGAAGCAGGATCAACCATCTAAGGGTAAGACTCATGAATTGGTAAGGACACTGACTAATTTAAAAGGGATGGCAGATGTAGGCAGAAAATATACCTCCCATAATAAAATAAATTGAATGTACAATTTGAAGAATTTACACAATTTTGAGTAAACGTACAATATAGGGTTTTGCTAAATGTACAATGTAGGGTTTTGCTAAATGTACAATGGAGATAAATAGTAAATTAAATTGAAATGCAATGTAAATATATGTGCATGAAATGTAATTTGATAAAAATCAAATTATAACCTTAGTAAAAACATTAATGAAGTTGTTATTGAGAAGTTATGGGCGATAGTTGTGAATGAAGAACACAAGCTTATACTGAGAGGGGGGGTGAACAGTATAAGACCACTTTTTGCTTTTCTTTTAAAATTAATATTATGCAATATATAGATAGTAATATCAATAGAAGTAAATGAAGCAATGTAGGGTTTTGCTAAATTTAGGGTTTTCAAACAAATATTGGTTGAAGTTCATAGAACTCAATAACTATGTTGCCAAGTTACAGGATGAACAAGCCATTCTTCAAGTACAAATTTAAGATATTTAGAAGCAGGCTCAACCATCTAAGGGTAAGACTCACAAATTGGTAAGGACACTGACTAATTTAAAAGGGATGGTAGATGTAGGCAGAAAATATACCTCCCATAATAAAATAAATTGAATGTACAATTTGAAGAATTTACACAATTTTGAGTAAACGTACAATATAGGGTTTTTCTAAATGTACAATGTAGGGTTTTGCTAAATTTACAATGGAGATAAATAGTAAAGTAAATTGAAATGCAATGTAAATATATGTGCATGAAATGTAATGATAAAAATCAAATTATAACCTTAGTAAAAACATTAATGAAGTTGTTATTGAGAAGTTATGGGCGATAGTTGTGAATGAAGAACACAAGCTTATACTGAGAGGGGGGGTGAATAGTATAAGACCACTTTTTACTTTTCTTTTCAAATTAATATTATGCAATATATAGGGTTTTGCTAAATGTACAATGTAGGGTTTTGCTAAATGTACAATGGAGATAAATAGTAAAGTAAATTGAAATGCAATGTAAATATATGTGCATGAAATGTAATTTGATAAAAATCAAATTATAACCTTAGTAAAAACATTAATGAAGTTATTGAGAAGTTATGGGTGATAGTTGTGAATGAAGAACACAAGCTTATACTGAGAGGGGGGGTGAACAGTATAAGACCACTTTTTACTTTTCTTTTCAAATTAATATTATGCAATATATAGATAGTAATATCAATAGAAGTAATCGAAGAAATGTACAAATCACCACACACAATAGAGACACCACAATTTGCATGGTTCACCCAATGTGGGCTACTCCACGGAGAAAATATTTCACTAAAATTTTCTCAATAAATATCTTGGTAATCCTTTCCCTATTACAATGTTTATGGACCTTTGTCCAATGGAGATACCAATATCCTAAATCAAGTTCATGGATCTCTATACATAGGATAACTCCTTCTCCTCTGCTATGGTTGGTGATCCTCTAGAAGACTACTACCTCCACTACACTAGCTTATGGATCTCTCTCCACTGAAGACTCTTATACCCACTCAGAAGACCTATCCTCACTACCATGGCTGATGGATCTCTATCCACTGGAGACTACTATCCTCTCTGCTCTATCACCTCCAAAACTCTGTCTCAAATTTACACTAAACTTAGTCCTTCGATCTAGCACAAATCTACTCTATCTCTAGTCTGGCAAAAACCTGTCCTCAAATGCACCAAACTCTACTCCAAAAATCCACACAAAACTTGTTCAAATATACTCAACAAGTCCACTCAAAACTTGCTCAAATTTTCTCAACAAGTCCACTTAATACTTGCTCAAATATGCTCAACAAGTCCACACAGAACTTGCTCAAATATTATCAACAAGTCCACATAGAACTTGTCCAATCTACTCAACAATTCCACAAAGAACTTGTCCAAACTATTCAACAAGTCCACACAAAACTTGTCCAATCTGCTCAATAAGTCCTCTCTATAACTTAACCAAATATGTATTATAAGCTTCCACAAAATCTCACATAAAATCAGTCCACAAGTCTTCTCAAAGACTTGTCTCAAATATGCTTAACAAGTCCACACATAACTTGTCCAATCTCATAGAAACATAAAGATAATTGTTAGAGACCCAATATGTTTCAACTCAATGCTCAATATCAACTCAAATCAAAATATAGAATAGTTTGTTTTATGTAACTTGAACAATCACTTCACATATCCACTTGACTAGGCTCAACCAACTCTACTCAACCAATCACTCAATGAAACACCCCTTTCTCATAAACCCTAGTCTAAGCATGTAAACATCAACTCAAAATATTTCCATCAATGCTCAACAACAAACCTCACATAACAATGATACTCATGTTATTTTCAAACCATAGTTCAATTTCTTTGTTCAACGACTCACTTCAACAACAAATCTTATAAAACAATCCTCTCATAGCAATGATACTCAAACTCTAGTTCAAGTTCTTCACACAACCAATGTTTTCAACAACAATGCTTATTAAACTAGGTTTTAATCACAACACTTTATTCCAGAAAACCTTGATGCATTAACTCAAACAAGGAAACCCTAATAAAGTCCTTTTCACTCCAAACTTATTTTCCAAAAAAACAACCAATAAAATTAAACTTTGGAAAATGTGCTCATCACTTTTTCTTGATGATGAAGGAATCTTCTAAATCTATCAAAATCTCAAACACTTATTGCCAAGCTCAAAGAAATTATAAGATGATTAATTTCCTCAAAATACAATGTAAACATCAAAACACACATACACCTTATCACTCCATCTTTAAGAAAACATTCATCAACATTTACAAAAAGTAAATTACCACTTACACCTTATAATATCCCAATAATATTCAATGCACTCTTCTTTTCAAAATAACCTAATACAAGAAGCTCCCTCTATTCTTTTAATATTTCAATAAATAAATATGACAAAACACTTTATTAAAATAAACCTTAACACCTTGTTCCTCCAACTTATCAAAAATTATTTCCAACTAACAATCTTTTCATGCACCCTTTTAGCTCCAAACTTTAGGCAACACACAAAAATTAAAATCAAAATTTATTACCTTGCCTTGGAGGGAATTCGAACACACCGTGTAGCCTCAATCGGCACTCTAGTCATGGCTCCCAATGTCATGCAAGCTAGGCGCTAGCTTGGGGACTAACGAGCACCATGTGCTTCAAAACCTTCCCTGCTCACCTTGCACAAAACGTGTACCTTTCCTTTGGCTCTCTCCAACACCAATGCAACTACCAAAAATCGTTGTCACTACATTTCGAACGTAGGCCTCCTTGTGCTCAACACCCTAACGTTGTCCTTTCTACCACTAGGCCACCTGCCTAGTTGGCGCTTGGTCTTTTGGCACAAATCCCTTTAAACGTTATTCATTGGTGCTCAAACAGAATGGTCGCTTCTCTTTCTTCCTCACGAATTCAAACACAATTGCACACATTCGATTATTGAGCAAAAGGATGAATTAAAATACCTCTAAGGCATTAGCATATATACTAATTTGCTTCCTCCATGTATGACGTCGATGCTCGAATTACCTTCAATGATTTTAGACATCGACGCTTATTTCCTTGGGAGCTTATTAATTTATAAAATATTTAAATTCATTTGAATTTATATTTTATAAATTAATTCTTTAAAAACCTTTGGTTTTATTTAAACCCTCTTTCACTTTGCACCTTGGTATAAATAATATTTATTTATAAAATTTAAATTCATTTTGAATTTAAATATTTTATCAAATAAATATTAAACCTTATTTTAGCTTTGCAATAAACTTTTTTGGGTTTTTATGAAAACATTTTAACTTATGCTTCCACATAATATTTAAAAATATTATGGAGCCCTTTGCCTTTAACCTTTGCAGTGTTCCTCTTGAACTTTGACTTTATTAGAAGCTTCTTCCTGGATATCAATGACAACTTTGATAACTTATTTCTTGAAAAATTTCTTGACATTAATGATTACTTCATTTCTTGACATCAATGACAACTTTGACTTAAGGACTCAAAATTTCCAACAGTGAATGATGTGTTGTCTCAAGAACCGCTTTGTAATGGCCTAGGTAGGCATTATAAGAACCCCCATGCTCATTTTGGAGGTTGTTCATTAATATATATTCATAGATATAGGTTCATACATGTGACGAGATTGTTGATAGTTATTCGTGATTCAAAAGGGAAGTTGAATCATTGTTCATGTTTATTCATGTTGGAAGATATTAATGGAGAACAATGGTAACTCATTGATAGAGTACATGTGTTTGATGTGATTGTACTATTACTAGAATTTGTCATTATGGATTTTCTGAGTCTCAATTAACCAAATTTGTTTATGCATGCATTGGAAGTTGAATCTATATTTATTGGTGATGATATTGTTGTAGTTGATTCATGGTATATATGCATATTCAAAAATTGTATTGTTAGTTATCTAACTATACAGTTAGAATACCTGATCATAAAGTTGGTCAGGTTATACCCTATTTCTAGCCTAAATTTATTATTGCATATTTCAGAGCAAGATCAGTGATTTACCAAGTGAAAGATTACAAGATTTTATTGATAAGACTCAGTGATTACCAATTGAACATTTCTAGCAGATTATACATTTTGGAAAATCATACAGTTCATTGTGATTGTACATTTATGATCATATAATCGTACAATGTACATTTTGTAACTGTACAATTAGCTATTGTACATTTTGGAGAGTTGTACAGTCATAATAATACAACTATATGATTGCCCTGTGTGGCATACAAAATCCTAAGAATCACTTCGAGATCTCTCATCACACCCCCCTCTTTGATAATACAACTATATGATTACCTCTTTTTATGTGATATCAAGATCATTGCTTTTATCTATGATAATCACTTTTATCCAAGATCATATGATTTTTTGTATTTGGTCACAATCATTGATTTTGACCATGAATTCCACTTTTTTAAAAGTGGCAATGCTAATCACCTCAATTTGTGGGTATTATAGGGTACTTAGGGGTTTTTTTGCTAACTTGTGCTGACCACACCACCTTTATGATATGTCTTGATGGCACTTTTCATACTATCCTAACTATTTCCTAGCTAGCCTAACTAGAAGATTATATTTTCAATGGGTTATATGGGATTGAAATGGGTCCCACCCATATTACATCATCACCACATAGTGGTATTACAATAAATCTTGGATATTATCCATGTATCATTTGGCAATATTTTAACCTAGGTCTCCCTCTTGAAATGTTGAGGAATCTAACCGGTTGAGCTAATACCACTTGATTGGAAGATTATTTATTTGTCTTGTTTTCTTAGTTTTTATTCATTTTAGTTTAAACATTAGCAAAAATGTAAGAGCAAGTTGGGAGACCTACCTCTCTAACACCGCCTCCATTTCCACTCACCATAAATTGTATTTGCATTAAAATTGGATAGTGTATGCATGCATAATAGTCATAGAAGGGCTTGAACTGCATGTGAAAATGAAATTTTTATACACACTATATATGTGTGTGTGTGTGTGTGTGTGTGTGTGTGTGTGTGTGTGTGTGTGTGTGTGTGTGTGTGTGTGTGTGTGTGTGTGTGTGTGTGTATTGAAATGTTTTATCAAAAAATAGTTTTTGTGTAATATTTTACTATTTTTTGTTGAAATTTCATAAGGGTATTACCTCTAGGGGGTTTTGGCTCACTTGGCCTCATCTATGCACTTTATCTCTACTTATTTTGCATCCAACTAGCTTTTTAAATGATTTGGGCATTTTTACAAGTAGATTCCTCTAAATTTGCATGAGGCACATAAAAATCATAATATTTTAACCAAAATTTCTAGGGTCATGTACAAGTAAGTATCAGGTATGTTTTCCTCTACTTTTTTCACTTTTTGGCTATGTACTTTTGCATTTTTTGTAGTTTATTTCAAAAATGTATATTTTTCCTAAAATTTTAAAAAAGTATTTTTGTATCATAGCATAGATTTTTTATTTTTGTTGCTTCATCTATCACATATTGTTTTTATTTCTTTCTTCCAAAAGGACTCTTGGTTGGCTATCCCTTGCAGTATCACCCATGGTCCTTAGGAAGGGAAAATCTATATTTGTAAAAAAAAACACCAAACTGACTTTCTAGGTATGGAGATTCCCATCCTCCAACAAATGGGAGAGGAGTGGACTAATTTTGTTAGTCCTTAGGTAGTATGACAATGAGCCATTTTGGTTGATGATTTTTGTTCCCTTTATTCACTTAGTTATTACCTTTTTGCCACATTTTTTATCATTTTTGCTCGTTAACTTTTCCAAAACTCTAAAATAAGGATAAAGGTGTTATTAAGGGATATGTTTACATGTCCCCTAAAGCATGCATCCTAAAAATAAATGGTGTTAGGGGAATATCCATCAATAGGTACCTTTTTTTCTCTCATCGATACTTAATCCTCTTTTGTTTCTTTTGATTTTTGACCAGATGGATGCCTTAGCTTCAAGATTGAGATTTTCAAGGTTTTTCAAAAATCTCAATTATCTTTTATAGATTTTTTCAAAGTATCAATTTCCTTTTCTCTTTTGGATTATTGTGTCCAATTGTAGCATAGAATATGGTAGATGGTTTGGCCACTATAAAATAAGAAAATAAGAGGCCAAGAATTTTTAGACAGATCCCTAGTGTTAGATAAGTTGTGTGTAGGCTTTTGTGCTTGGGAAAGAGCTCTAGGTTTCTTGACAAAGTTGCTAAAATGGTTCGACAACTTTTTTGTTGCATATGCATGAGAGGATGTCCTCATTGGTTGCATTCAACAAAAATGTTGTGTATGGAAATGTATGTAAATACAAATGAACCATCAATATTTTTGTATTCTTTGCAAAATTTCAAGGGAGGTCCTAGTTTGAAATATTTTCCCAAACTACCTCTAGGTATTATTTTTTGAGCCTTTAAAAATTATGCAATATCCCTCCAAAATACATAAGTTTAAATTTTAAAATGGAGTATTTTGTGGAGGGTGTGATAATAAAAAGGGTATGGATGCACATGGATCAACATGACATGTGTTGATGTCATGCACACAAGAGGTGGAAGGAGGCATTTGCTTGGAGTTTTTTGTTTATTAATGTGTGCTTCCATTTATCTCCCAAGGGGATGCTTGGGTATAATGGCTAGAAAATCCCATTTTAAGCATGAAAAGTATAGAAGGCTCCTCCTAAATTTGGAAACATATTATGGAAGCTAAACAAATTATATTAAATCATACATCTTGGATTCCAAGGGATGGTAAAAAAATTAGTATATGGGATGATCCAATATTGGGAGGACCTCCAATCATTAAGAATTATTTTCCAAAAATAAAAGCAGACTTGCAATAGTTCGGTGTTAACTCTCTTGCAAGCATAATTGAATGGGTGAGATATCCACCCCTACCATATATTGACAAAGACTCATGGAGACAACTGCACGTCTAAACTAAAGGGATATAATTTTCTCCCAAAATTCCATATCAACTTATATGGGGCTCTCTTAGTGGGTTAGGTGTTTACACAATAAAAAAAGGGGTGTCATTTCAACAATAGGGTCAAAAGAACTCAACCATAGCTAAGGTATGGAATTACAAGGTTCCCCCCAAACTTCAAGCCTTTCTTTGGTTGGTGCTCCAAAACAAAATTCTTACTGGAGATAACCTCATTAAGAGGAATATCATGGGACCTCATATTTTCCATAGGTTTCTTAAGAACAATGAAATAATATCACATCTATTCTTTTAGTGTACAAAAGTAGTTAGAATTTGGATTGAAATATCCAACAGCTAGGATAAGCACTATTAGGAACCTTCAACTCAAAAAATTGTCTAACCAAATGGGGAAAAATGTAAAAATTAGGACTAAAGGACAAGCATATTATTAGGCACATAAGGTGTTTAGTGCCAATACTCACCATTTGGCACATATGGAAAGACATAAATAGGATAATATTTAATAACAAAAGAACAAATTTTCAAATGTTAACCAATAGTGTGTTAAGGGAGATGGTCTTGAACACAAAAGATGTATATCATAAATAACAAGACATTAGGAGATTAAGAAAAAAAGAGATACAAATATACACCAAATGGATCTCCAAAATCTCCTAAATTTTGGACCAGAGGTTAGACTAATAAAACCTCCAAAGATAAATTTCCTTGTATTTTTCTTTGATGGAGTCTCTAAATAAAACCCAGGTTGTACAATAGCTGGTGGTGTGATAATAGTGGCACCACACTATGAAATGTTTCAATTAAAAATCAATTTGAGGAAAACAATGAATAATGTTGCAGAACTGATAGGTTGTAAAATGGGACAAAATTTGGCTCAAGAACAAGGTATTAAACAACTCCATGTGTATGGTGATTCAAGACTTATGGTCTCTACCCTATCTAAGAGGAAGGATTTCTCATTAGTCCAACTACAAATAATTCAAATAAGACTAAGATAATTGGAGTAGAAATTTGAATATATACAATACTTTCATATTGGAAGGAGGTATAAACATAGCCTATTTGCATCTCAAAGTAATAAGAAAAAAATGAAAGCAAACAACATGAGTGGGACAGATGATAGGAAGTATATGGAAATTTTACAACCTTTAGATATTTTGGAGCCTTAGAACAGTCCATTGTAATATGTCCATAATTAAGATAGCATGCACATCTAAAAGGCCCACCAATATAGTCAAGAGTTTGTACATGCACCCTTTGTTGTACTTCAACATAATTTCCCCATCAATCCATCTCTCCAGTCCACATCAATAAGAATCATGGTCATCGTCCTCAAGAATGAGGATTGATACCTCTCATCGATCTCCAAGAAATAATCAATGTAGTTTTCTATGGCTTGGAAAACATATCTAGACCAAAATTCTAATCGCAACCCTAGTAACTTTACTCATATAGGGTGAGTAGTTATTTGAGTGGTCCTATGATCAAAATAAGGGTCCTATAGTTTGATAATTAACAAAGTTGACCCCCAAAACCATTTCTCTAACATAAAATTTGTCACATCTTCCTTAATCCTAACTTGACAAGACAGCCACGCTATTACTAGAAGTAAAAAACTAGACACATACCCTAGGACTTCCATCCATTCCCTGGCCATCCAATTTGTCAAAGATTTTTTAGAAGTTGCATGCCCATAGAACCTCCCAATAAGCATTTTCCCTGAGAGTTCAATGAATTCCCCTATTTTTACATCTTCTTCTAGGACTATATTTGCTCTATTACTCTTCCTTCAAATACACTTGGTTTCCTTTTTACGTACTTCCAAGGAATTAATCTCTAGGTTTTCTCCTTCCAAATTTTTATGTTATCTCTCATAACCCTAATCAGAGAGTTGTGGTCTATTTTGAACTTGTTATAAAGAGGATATATCCCAAGCATTACTCTTGTCCAAGAGTTGTGTGTCCTCCTATAAAATCATCATTGGCTCAAGCCCATTCTTGAACATGTTGGACATTTTGAGCTCATTTAGTTGTCATTGATGTCAAGGTGAGAAGTTGTCATTGATGCCAAAGTGAACACATGAAGCTATCATTAATACCATGGAGTACACCATTACTACCACCAGGAACAATGCAAAGAGTTGAAGAAAAGTTGTCAAAATATTGTTTTATAAGGGTTTGTGTTAAAACCATGATGAAAATTAAAAAGGCTTACTTAAAAATTGTGATGGTAGAATTAAGGTTTTTATTAAAACCATGGTGGTAGAATAATTTTCACCAGAGTACAAATAAAGGTTTAAATTTTATCTCAAGGAAGGCTTTAATTTTTATTAAAGTCAAAGGTTTATAAATATAATTTATAAAATTTAAATTCTTTTAGAATTTAAATAATTTATAAATTATAAAGGTTTTAAAAAAGCGTCGATGTCATCAATTTAGTGGAGCATCGACGTCTATGGCAAAATGTGGAAATCATGTATAAATACCATGCCAAAGGACATTAAAACTTACCCTTATTCGATTAAATTTCATGCGACCAAGAGAAAGAATAATTCATGCAATCGTTGAGGAAGAAGACAAATTCGTGTTGTCTTTTAGCGCTAGGAAAAAGACGAAAAAGGAGGGCTTAAGGCCTCACTCCCATTGGATATGGTGGTCCATTGGTAGCGCATGTTTTGTGAGAGTGTTGGGAGTGGAAGTGACCACGATCGATTCACGTGGAGGTAGTTGGCATGTTTGTCTTGAGCATTGCGAAGGAAAATATTTTGACATGCACTCGTTTAGAGCGCTAGACTTAGAAGAAAGAGCACAAGGTGCTCTTAATCTTCCAAGTGTGCATCTAGCACATGCGGTGGTCAAGCCCATGACTAGGGCACACGAGGAGGCAGTGATTGAGGGTTCGAATCCCATAAGTGGCAAAGGTATTTTTGTTAAATAAATTTTTATTTGCCTAATATTTTTCCTAAGGTAAAATTGGAGTTATAAGGGTAAATGAAAGGTTGTTTGATTGATAATTGATTTATGTTATTGGAGTTATAAGGAAAGTGGATTTGATTTTTGCCAAAGTTCTTCTTGCCATTAAAATTTAATTAAAGAGGTTTTGAGTTAATTTTGGTGGATGTTAAATTTATTTTTAATTGGGAGATTATAAGGTGTTATTGGATAAAATATTTTATGTATGTTGATGGTTGTTTTTATAGA
This sequence comes from Wollemia nobilis, assembly GCA_028583015.1. Lineage (NCBI taxonomy): Eukaryota > Viridiplantae > Streptophyta > Pinopsida > Araucariales > Araucariaceae > Wollemia > Wollemia nobilis. The sequence goes on along the minus strand of JAQPPZ010000753.1, from coordinate 15,673,951 downwards.
TGGAGTGATAAGGTGTAATTGAGTTTTTGCATTACATTGTGAGAAAGATTTATCTTCTAACCTCTTTGAGTTTGGCATAGAAGTGTTTGTGGTTGTGACAGATTTATGAGATCCCTTCATCATCAAGAAAAAGGTATGAGCACATTCTTCCATAGTTGAGTTGATTGATTGGTTTTCTAGAAAATAAGTTTGGAGTGAAAAGGATTTGATTAGGGTTTCCTATTGAGTGTGTTTGAGTTAATGCTTCAAGGTTTTCTAGTATAAAGAGTTGTTATGTAAAACCTTGTTTTATAAGCATTGTTGTTGAAGCCATTGGTTGTGTGAAGAACTTGAACTAGGGTTTGAGTATCATTGTTATGTGAGGATTGTTTTATAAGCATTGTTGTTGAAGTGAGTTGTTGAGTAAAGAACTTGAACTAGGGTTTGAAAAGAACATGAGTATCATTGTTATGTGATATTTGTGGTTGAGCATTGTTGGAAATATTTTGAGTTGATGTTTATATGCTTGGACTAGGGTTTGTGAGCAAGGATTATTTCATTGAGTGATTGGTTGAGTAGAGTTGGTTGAGCCTAGTCAAGTGGATGTGTGAAGTGATTGTTCAAGTTCCATAAAATAAACTATTCTATATTCTGAATTGAGTTGAGAAAGTGATTGAGCATTGAGTTGAATTTGAAGCATATTGAGTCTCTAACAATTCTCCTTATGTTTCTAAGAGAGTGATTGAAAGTAATTGAGCATTGTGATTAGTATAGAATATATTGAGTCTCTAACAATTCTCTTTATGTTTCTATGAGATTGGACAAGTTCTGTGTGGACTTGTTGAGCAGATTTGAGGTAAGTCTTTGAGGAGACTTGTGGACTGATTTTGTGTGAGCTTTTGTGGAAGCTTACAATATATATTTGGATAAGTTCTTGAGAGGACTTATTGAGCATATTTGGACAAGTTCTAGAGAGGACTTGTAGAGAATATTTGAGCAAGTTCTAGAGAGGACTTGTAGAGAATTTGAGCAAGTTCTAGAGAGGACTTGTGGATAGATTAGTGTGAGATTTTGTGGAAGCTTACAAGGTATATTTGAGATAAGTATTTGAGAAGACTTGAGAGCAGAGTTGATTGATTTGTTCAAACCTTGAGTTAAGGTTTAGGGTAGATCCATAGAGTTGAGTCAAGCCTTGAGTTAAGGCTTGAGGATAGATATCGAGGATAGATTTGTGCTAGACCGAAGGACTATGTTTAGTGCAGATTTGAGAGTAGATTTTGGTGCATATTTGAGGATAAGTTTGTGCTAGACTAGAGATAGAGATTGAGTAGAGTTGTACTAGATCGAAGGACTATGTTTAGTGTAGATTTGAGATAGAGCTTTGGAGGTGATAGAGTAGAGAGGATAATAGTCTCTAGTGGATAGAGATCCATTAGCCAGGGTAGTGAGGACAGGTCTTCTGAGTGGGGATAAGAGTCTTCAGTGGAGAGAGATCCACAAGCCAGTGTAGTGGAGGTAGTAGTCTTCTAGAGGATCACCAGCCAAAGCAGAGGAGAAGGAGTTCTCCTATGGATAGAGATCCATGAACTTGATTTAGGGGATTGGTGTCTCCTTTGGATAGAGGTCCATAAACATTGTAATAGGGAAAGGATTCCCAAGAGATTGATTGAGAAAATTTTAGTGAAATATTTTCTCCATGGAGTAGCCCACATTGGGTGAACCACGTAAATTGTGGTGTCTCTATTGTGTGTGGTGATTTGTGCATTGCTTTGATTACTTTTATTGATATTGCTATCTATACATTGCATAATATTGATTTGGAAAGAAAAGTAAAAAGTGGTCTTATACTGTTCACCCCTCTCTCAGTATAAGCTTGTGTTCTTCAATTGGTATCAGAGCGGGTTCCTTCAGAAGAGTTTAACAACTTGAAGGAAAAGCTAACAAGAACACAATGGATTCTAAGAATGTGTCCTCAGATAATTCAGCACCAGTATTTGATGGAAGTGACTATATATATTGGAGTATGAGAATGAAGATCTACCTGATGGCACTTGGCAATGAAATTTGGGAAGTAGTTGAATTTGGATATGATCCCTTAATTAATCCTCCTACAGATAAGGAAGGTAAGCTCCTACAACATTACAATTCAAAAGCAATGAATGCACTTTTGAGAGGTTTGCATAGAACAGAGTCTATGAAAGTTATGCATTGTCAAACTACAAAAGAAATGTGGGATAAATTGCAAAATATATATGAAGGAGATAAATGTGTCAAGAAAGCAAAGATGTAAAATCTCAAAGGACAATTTGAAGAATTAATAATGAAGGATGAGGAAAATATTAGTACTTATCTACTTCGAATTGATGAGGTTGTTAATGCTATGCAAGGACTTGGAATGAAGATTGATGAATCGGATGTTTGTGATAAAGTTTTAAGAACTCTTCCAAAAAGATTCAGTGAAAAGGTTTCTGCTATAGAAGTGTCAATGGATGGTGATACTTTGACAAGAGATATGTTTCTTGGTATTCTCACAACATTTGAGATAAGAACAAAAGATCCTATTCCCTAGAAGGAAGCAACATTCAAAGCAATCAAGAAGACAAAGGGTAAGAAGTCAGAATCAAGCAATGAGTCATCCAGTGATGAAGAAGCTAATTATGGTAGAAGGGATAAGGATTCTAGAAGATCTAGAGATATAAGATCTATTAAATGTTTCAATTGTGGAAAGTATGGATATTTTGCAACTGATTTTCAAGAAGCTAAGAATAACAATGATGAAGAAAAATATGATCACAAGAACAGGGAATCAGAAAGATACAGGCACCAAAAGAAAAGCAAGGATGGACAAAGCAGACAAGGAAATAAGTTCTTTCAAAGACAAAAGAGGAGCTACTATGCGGATAAGGCAAGTAAGTACTCAAGTGATAGTGATGCTAGTTTTTTAGATAATGATAGAGATGAAGTCCTATTTATGATTGAAGAAAAATAACAAGTTAAGAAAAGGACTCCAGTAATTCTCAAGTGTTTTAGATGTGGTAACTTTGGACATCTTGAAGATAATTGTACAAGGGATGGTTATAGTTTTAGTGATGATGAATATGAAGATACACTTGAAGGACTGGATGAAAACCTTCTAATGGCATTAGAAGAAGAAGTAGATGATCCTATAGAAGATAAGCCAATAGAAAATAAATATGTGGACAAAGGTAAACAAATAGAGGAATATTCAGAAAAGGATGGATATGATCTCAAGGGAGAACTTATTTATGCTCTTGACATAGTAAATAAGGTAAGAAAGCAACACTCTAAACTTGAAATTCAGTTTCAAGAATGTGATGAAGAGAGAAGATTGCTTATAGAGGATTTAGAAAATTCAAAGGCTAAGGCAAAAAGGTTCAAGGATAAGTTAGAAGCAAAGATCTTAGAATGTGAAAAGTTAGCACAAGAAGTGGCACTACTAAGAGAATATTTAGAAGACTCCAAATTCAAGCTAAAAGGGTTCAAAAATAGCTCAAAGAACTTGGATAAGTTCATCAAGATACAAAAGCCTACATCAAGCAAAATAGGTCTTGGATTTGAACAGGTTCAAAAGAAATGGGAAGGAAAGTCAACCTCAAGTTTTGGAGGAGAAGAAACTTCAGATGAAGATACTTCAGAAGAAGATAGTGTAAAAGAGAGTGAGACATCTGAGGATGAGTTGGACAATAGAGAGTTCAACAAGGATAGGAACAATGCACAAAGAAGATATAGATGGAACAACAATCAGAATAGGTCAAGAGAGACTAGGAGACCAATGAGGTCAAGACAAGGAAACTTCAATGGAAGATGCTTTTCATGTCACAAGTTTGGGCACATGGCTTCACAGTGCAGGACACATGAAAGATAGGAATATGGGAACAGATAACTTTTCCATGGGTATTGCTACTCATGTAATCAGTTTGGTCACAAGGCAATGAATTGCAGGGTTCATGATAGAAGAGGATATGGCTTCACTAGGAGAAATCCTAAGATATTTGCACCTCCAAGGAATAATAACATTAAGTGTTATAAGTGCAATAATGATGGTCACACAACAAAGTGGTGTAGAGCAGACATTCCAAAATCAAGCAGAAACATGGATAGGAACATGGATATGAACAAGAATAGGAACAAGAATATGGATATGAACAGGAATAGGAATAGGAACATGGAACATGGATAGGAATGTAGACATGGACAGGAACATGGATATGGAAAGAAATAGTCAGAGGAATCAGAAGGATCAGATAAGAAGAAGAGAGGATAAAGGTAAAGAATAGTGCTTTCTAGGAGTAGAAATACTCCCACCCCGAAATTAACCACCTCAAGAGGAGGTGGGGGAGGGGCTAAGCTAAGAGGCTCATTCTTAGCCCCAAGCCCCAAAGGTGACCCTTTGCCATTGATGTCAAAGGGAGAGGGGAGATTTGGTATTTGAGAGAGCATTGAGCCAGGGGGAGCAATGTCCCAGGGGAGCAAAACAAAGGAAAGGTCAAGTTTTCGGTAAAAATAATTTGGGTTACCATCAATGACAAAGGGGGAGATTGTTGGACATTTTGAGCTCATTTAGTTGTCATTGATGTCAAGGTGAGAAGTTGTCATTGATGTCAAAGTGAACATATGAAGCTATCATTAATACCATGGAGTACACCATTACTACCACTAGGAACAATGCGAAGAGTTGAAGAAAAGTTGTCAAAATATTGTTTTATAAGAATTAAGGTTTTTATTAAAACCATGGTGGCAGAATAATTTTCATCAAAAAAGTGGAGTACAAATTAAAGGTTTAAATTTTATCTCAAGGAAGGCTTTAATTTTTATTAAAGTCAAAGGTTTATAAATATAATTTATAAAATTTAAATTCTTTTAGAATTTAAATAATTTATAAATTATAAAAGGTTTTAAAGAAGCGTCGACATCATCAATTTAGTGGAGCATCGACGTCTATGGCAAAATGTGGAAATCATGTATAAATACCATGCCAAAGGACATTAAAACTTACCCTTCTTCGATTAAATTTTATGTGACCAAGAGAAAGAATAATTCATGCAATCATTGAGGAAGAAGACAAATTCGTGTTGTCTTTTAGCGCCAGGAAAAAGATGAAAAGGGAGGGCTTAAGGCCTCACTCCCATTGGATATGGTGGTCCATTGGTAGCATGCATTTTGTGAGAGCGTTGGGAGTGGAAGTGACCATGATCGATTCACATGGAGGTAGTTGGCATGTTTGTCTTGAGCGTTGTGGAGGAAAATATTTTGGCACATGCTTGTTTGAGCACCAGACTTAGAAGAAAGAGCATGAGGTGCTCTTAATCTTCCAAGCATGCGTCTAGCGCACATGGTGGTCAAGCCCATGGCTAGGGCGCATGAGGAGGCAGATATTGTGGGTTCGAATCCCACTAGTGGCAAAGGTATTTTTGTTAATTAAAATTTTATTTGCCTAATGTTTTTCTATAAGGTAATATTTGGAGTTATAAGGGTTGTAATGAAAGGTTGCATTGTATTGGTAATTGATTTATGTTATTGGAGTTATAAGGAAAGTGGATTTGATTTTTGCCAAAGTTCTTCTTGCCATTAAAATTTAATTAAAGAGGTTTTTGAGTTAAATTTTGGTGGATGTTAAATTTATTTTTAATTGGGAGATTATAAGGTGTTATTGGATAAATATTTTATGTATGTTGATGGTTGTTTTTATAGATGGAGTGATAAGGTGTAATTGAGTTTTTGCATTACATTGTGAGAAAGATTTATCTTCTAACCTCTTTGAGTTTGGCATAGAAGTGTTTGTGGTTGTGGCAGATTTATGAGATCCCTTCATCATCAAGAAAAAGGTATGAGCACATTCTTCCATAGTTGAGTTGATTGATTGATTTTATGAAAATAAGTTTGGAGTGAAAAGGATTTGATTAGGGTTTCCTTATTGAGTGTGTTTGAGTTAATGCTTCAAGGTTTTATGGAATAAAGAATTGTTATTAAAACCTTGTTTTATAAGCATTGTTGTTGAAGCCATTGGTTGAGTGAAGAACTTGAACTAGGGTTTGAGTATCATTGCTATGTGAGGATTGTTTTATAAGCATTGTTGTTGAAGTGAGTTGTTGAGCAAAGAACTTGAACTAGGGTTTGAAAATAACATGAGTATCATTGTTATGTGAGATTTGTTGTTGAGCATTGTTGGAAATATTTTGAGTTGATGTTTATATGCTTGGACTAGGGTTTGTGAGCAAGGATTATTTCATTGAGTGATTGGTTGAGTAGAGTTGGTTGAGCCTAGTCAAGTGGATGTGTGAAGTGATTGTTCAAGTTCCATAAAATAAACTATTCTATATTCTGAATTGAGTTGAGAAAGTGATTGAGCATTGAGTTGAATTTGAAGCATATTGAGTCTCTAACAATTCTCCTTATGTTTCTAAGAGAGTGATTGAAAGTAATTGAGCATTGTGATTAGTATAGAACATATTGAGTCTCTAAAAATTCTCTTTATGTTTCTATGAGATTGGACAAGTTCTATGTGGACTTGTTGAGCAGATTTGAGGTAAGTCTTTGAGGAGACTTGTGGACTGATTTTGTGTGAGCTTTTGTGGAAGCTTACAATACAGATTTGGATAAGTTCTTGAGAGGACTTATTGAGAAAAATTGGATAAGTTCTAGAGAGGACTTGTAGAGAGATTTGAGCAAGTTCTAGAGAGGACTTGTAGAGCAGATTTGAGCAAGTTCTAGAGAGGACTTGTGGATAGATTAGTGTGAGCTTTTGTGGAAGCTTACAAGGTATATTTGAGATAAGTCTTTGAGAAGACTTGAGAGCAGAGTTGATTGATTTGTCAAATGATAAGTTTGGGGCAATATAAATTAAGGTTGAGGATAGATATCAAGGATAGATTTGTGCTAGACCAAAGGACTTTGTTTAGTGCAGATTTGAGAGTAGATTTTGGTGTAGATTTGAGGATAAGTTTGTGCCAGACTAGAGATAGATATTGAGCAGATTTGTACTAGACCAAAGGACTATGTTTAGTGTAGATTTGAGATAGAGCTTTGGAGGTGATAGAGTAGAGAGGATAATAGTCTCTAGTGGATAGAGATCCATTAGCTAGGGTAGTGAGGATAGGTCTTCTGAGTGGGGACAAGAGTCTTCAGTGGAGAGAGATCCACAAGCTAGTGTAGTGGAGGTAGTAGTCTTCTAGAGGATCACCAGCCAGAGTAGAGGAGAAGGAGTTCTCCTATGGATAGAGATCCATGAACTTGATTTAGGGGATTGGTGTCTCCTTTGGATAGAGGTCCATAAACATTGTAATAAGGAAAGGATTCCCAAGAGATTGATTGAGAAAATTTTAGTGAAATATTTTCTCCATGGAGTAGCCCACATTGGGTGAACCACGTAAATTGTGGTGTCTCTATTGTGTGTGGTGATTTGTGCATTGCTTTGATTACTTCTATTGATATTGCTATCTATACATTGCATAATATTGATTTGGAAAGAAAAGTAAAAAGTGGTCTTATACTGTTCACCCCCTCTCAGTATAAGCTTGTGTTCTTCAATTGGTATCAGAGCGGGTTCCTTCAGAAGAGTTTAACAACTTGAAGGAAAATCTAACAAGAACACAATGGATTCTAAGAATGTGTCCTCGGATAATTCAGCACCAGTATTTTATGGAAGTGACTATATATATTGGAGTATGAGAATGAAGATCTACCTGATGGCACTTGGCAATGAAATTTGGGAAGCAGTTGAATTTGGATATGATCCCTTAATTAATCCTCCTACAGATAAGGAAGGTAAGCTCCTACAACATTACAATTCAAAAGCAATGAATGCACTTTTGAGAGGTTTGCATAGAACAGAGTCTATGAAAGTTATGCATTGTCAAACTACAAAAGAAATGTGGGATAAATTACAAAATATATATGAAGGAGATAAATGTGTCAAGAAAGCAAAGATGCAAAATCTCAAAGGACAATTTGAAGAATTAAGAATGAAGGATGAGGAAAACATTAGTACTTATCTACTTCGAATTGATGAGGTTGTTAATGCTATGCAAGGACTTGGAATGAAGATTGATGAATCGGATGTTTGTGATAAAGTCTTAAGAACTCTTCCAAAAAGATTCAGTGAAAAGGTTTCTGCTATAGAAGTGTCAATGGATGGTGATACTTTGACAAGAGATATGTTGCTTGGTATTCTCACAACATTTGAGATAAGAACAAAAGATATCCTATTCCTCAGAAAGAAGCAACATTCAAAGCAATCAAGAAGACAAAGGGTAAGAAGTCAAAATCAAGCAATGAGTCATCCAGTGATGAAGAAGCAAATTATGGTAGAAGGAATAAGGATTAAAGAAGATCTAGAGATACAATATCTATTAAATGTTTCAATTGTGGAAAGTATGGACATTTTGCAACTGATTATCAAGAAGCTAAGAATAACAATGATGAAGAAAAATAGGATCACAAGAACAGGGAATCAAAAAGATACATGCACCAAAAGAAAAGCAAGGATGGACAAAGCAGACAAGGAAAGAAGTTCTTTCAAAGACAAAAGAGGAGCTACTATGCGGATAAGGCAAGTAAGTACTCAAGTGATAGTGATGCTAGTTTTTCAGATAATGATAGAGATGAAGTCCTATTTATGATTGAAGAAAAAGAACAAGTTAAGAAAAGGACTCAAGTAATTCTCAAGTGTTTTAGATGTGGTAACTTTGGACATCTTGAAGATAATTGTACAAGGGATGGTTATAGTTTTAGTGATGATGAATATGAGGATGCACTTGAAGGACCAGATGAAAACCTTCTAATGGCATTAGAAGAAGAAGTAGGTGATCCTATAGAAGACAAGCCAATAGAAAATAAATATGTGGACAAAGGTAAACAAATAGAGGAATATTCAGAAAAGGATGGATATGATCTCAAGGGAGAACTTATTTATGCCCTTGACATGGTAAAGAAGGTAAGAAAGCAACACTCTAAACTTGAAATTCAGTTTCAAGAATGTGATGAAGAGAGAAGATTGCTTATAGAGGATTTAGAAAATTCAAAGGCTAAGGAAAAAAGGTTCAAGGATAAGTTAGAAGCAAAGATCTTAGAATGTGAAAAGTTAGCACAAGAAGTGGCACTACTAAGAGAATATTTAGAAGACTCCAAAGTCAAGCTAAAAGGGTTCAAAAATAGCTCAAAGAACTTGGATAAGTTCATCAAGATACAAAAGCCTACATCAAGCAAAATAGGTCTTGGATTTGAACAGGTTCAAAAGAAATGGGAAGGAAAGTCAACCTCAAGTTTTGGAGGAGAAGAAACTTCAGATGAAGATACTTCAGAAGAAGACAGTGTAAAAGAGAGTGAGACATCTGAGGATGAGTTGGACAATAGAGAGTTCAACAAGGACAGGAACAATGCACAAAGAAGATACAGATGGAACAACAATCAGAATAGGTCAAGAGAGACTAGGAGACCAATGAGGTCAAGACAAGGAAACTTCAATGGAAGATGTTTTTCATGTCACAAGTTTGGGCACATGGCTTCACAGTGCAGGACACATGAAAGACAGGAATATGGGAACAGACAACTTTTCCATGGGTATTGCTACTCATGTAATCAGTTTGGTCACAAGGCAATGAATTGCAGGGTTCATGATAGAAGAGGATATGGCTTCACTAGGAGAAATCCTAAGACATTTGCACCTCCAAGGAATAATAACATTAAGTGTTATAAGTGCAATAATGATGGTCACACAACAAAGTGGTGTAGAGCAGACATTCCAAAATCAAGTAAGGAACATGAATAGGAACATGAATATGAATAGGAACAAGAACATGGATATGAACAGGAATAGGAACAAGAATAGGAACATGGATAGGAATGTAGACATGGATAGGAACATGGATATGGAAAGAAATAGTCAGAGGAATCAGAAGGATCAGATAAGAAGAAGAGAGGATAAAGGTAAAGAACAATGCTTTCTGGGAGTAGAAATACTCCCACCCCAGAATTAACCACCTCAAGAGGAGGTGGGGGAGGGGCTAAGCTAAGAGGCTCATTCTTAGCCTCGAGCCCCAAAGGTGACCCTTTGCCATTGATGTCAAAGGGGGAGAGATTTGGTATTTGAGAGAGCATTGAGCCAGGGGAGCAATGTCCCAAGGGGAGCAGAACAAAGGAAAGGTCAAGTTTTCGGTAAAAAGAATTTGGGTTGCCATCAATGACAAAGGGGGAGATTGTTGGACATTTTGAGCTCATTTAGTTGTCATTGATGTCAAGGTGAGAAGTTGTCATTGATGTCAAAGTGAACATATGAAGCTATCATTAATACCATGGAGTACACCATTACTACCACCAGGAACAATGCGAAGAGTTGAAGAAAAGTTGTCAAAATATTGTTTTATAAGGGTTTGTGTTAAAACCATGGTGAAAAATATATGATAGAATTAAGGTTTTTATTAAAACCATGGTGGTATAATAATTTTCATCAAATGGAGTACAAACAAAGGTTTAAATTTTATCTCAAGGAAGGCTTTAATTTTTATTAAAGTCAAAGGTTTATAAATATAATTTATAAAATTTAAATTCTTTTAGAATTTAAATAATTTATAAATTATAAAAGGTTTTAAAAAAGCGTCGACGTCATCAATTTAGTGGAGCACCGACGTCTATGGCAAAAGGTGGAAATCATGTATAAATACCATGCCAAAGGACATTAAAACTTACCCTTCTTCGATTAAATTTTATGCGACCAAGAGAAAGAGTAATTCATGCAATCGTTGAGGAAGAAGATAAATTCGTGTTGTCTTTTAGCGCCAGGGAAAAGATGAAAAGGGAGGGCTTAAGGCCTCACTCCCATTGGATAGGGTGGTCCATTGGTAGTGCGCATTTTATGAGAGCGTTGGGAGTGGAAGTGACCATGATCGATTCACGTGGAGGTAGTTGGCGTGTTTGTCTTGAGCACTACGGAGGAAAATATTTTGGCATGCGCTCGTGTGAGCACCAGGCTTAGAAGAAAGAGCACAAGGTGCTCTTAATATTCCAAGCGTGCGTCTAGCACATGCGGTGGTCTAGCCCATGGCTAGGGCGCACGAGGAGGTAGAGATTGGGGGTTTGAATCTCATAAGTGGCAAAGGTATTTTTGTTAAATAAATTTTTATTTGCCTAATGTTTTTCCTAAGGTAAAATTTGGAGTTATAAGGGTAGAATGAAAAGTTGTTTGATTGGTAATTGATTTATGTTATTGGAGTTATAAGGAAAGTGGATTTGATTTTTGCCAAAGTTCTTCTTGCTATTAAAATTTAATTAAAGAGGTTTTTGAGTTAAATTTTGGTGGATGTTAAATTTATTTTTAATTGGGAGATTATAAGGTGTTATTGGAAAATATTTTATGTATGTTGATGGTTGTTTTTATAGATGGAGTGATAAGGTGTAATTGAGTTTTTGCATTACATTGTGAGAAAGATTTATCTTCTAACCTCTTTGAGTTTGGCATAGAAGTGGTTGTGGTTGTGGCAGATTTATGAGATCCCTTCATCATCAAGAAAAAGGTATGAGCACATTCTTCCATAGTTGAGTTGATTGATTGGTTTTTTGAAAATAAGTTTGGAGTGAAAAGGATTTGATTAGGGTTTCCTTATTGAGTGTGTTTGAGTTAATGCTTCAAGGTTTTCTGGATTAAAGAGTTGTTATGTGAACCTTGTTTTATAAGCATTGTTGTTGAAGCCATTGGTTGAGAGAAGAACTTGAACTAGGGTTTGAGTATCATTGTTATGTGAGGATTGTTTTATAAGCATTGTTGTTGAAGTGAGTTGTTGAGCAAAGAACTTGAACTAGGGTTTGAAAAGAACATGAGTATCATTGTTATGTGAGATTTGTTGTTGAGCATTGTTGGAAATATTTTGAGTTGATGTTTATATGCTTGGACTAGGGTTTGTGAGCAAGGATTATTTCATTGAGTGATTGGTTGAGTAGAGTTGGTTGAGCCTAGTCAAGTGGATGTGTGAAGTGATTGTTCAAGTTCCATAAAACAAACTATTCTATATTCTGAATTGAGTTGAGAAAGTGATTGAGCATTGAGTTGAATTTGAAGCATATTGAGTCTCTAACAATTCTCCTTATGTTTCTAAGAGAGTGATTGAAAGTAATTGAGCATTGTGATTAGTATAGAACATATTGAGTCTCTAACAATTCTCTTTATGTTTCTATGAGATTGGACAAGTTCTGTGTGGACTTGTTGAGCAGATTTGAGGTAAGTCTTTGAGGAGACTTGTGGACTAATTTTGTGTGAGCTTTTGTGGAAGCTTACAATACATATTTGGATAAGTTCTTGAGAGGACTTATTGAGTATATTTGGACAAGTTCTAGAGAGGACTTGTAGAGCATATTGAGCAAGTTCTAGAGAGGACTTGTAGAGCATATTTGAGCAAGTTCTAGAGAGGACTTGTGGACAGATTAGTGTGAGATTTTGTGGAAGCTTACAAGGCATATTTGAGATAAGTCTTTGAGAAGACTTGAGAGCAGAGTTGATTGATTTGTTCAAACCTTGAGTTAAGGTTTAGGGTAGATCCAGTAGAGTTGAGTCAAGCCTTGAGTTAAGGCTTGAGGATAGAGATCGAGGATAGATTTGTGCTAGACCGAAGGACTATGTTTAGTGTAGATTTGAGAGCAGATTTTGGTGCAGATTTGAGGATAGGTTTGTGCCAGACCAGAGATAGAGATTGAGCAGAGTTGTACTAGACCGAAGGACTATGTTTAGTGTAGATTTGAGATAGAGCTTTGGAGGTGATAGAGCAGAGAGGACAGTAGTCTCTAGTGGATAGAGATCCATTAGCTAGGGCAGTGAGGTGATGCAGGAGCATCCGGTAACCGTAGAGCAATCTTGCATCTTCCAAAAATGTTTTTAAAATTTTCTAAGTTCCTTGCATTTGTTTTATTTTCGGTGTTTTCCAAGGGGGGAAGTTTTGTGGAAGCAATGAGGGCAAGTTTCTTGAAGCATGGGGAGGGGTCACGAAATCACGACCTCAAAAGGCTTGGCGGGGCTTGAGCCAGTTTTGTCGCGATATCGCGACCATAGTCCAAAGCAGAGGTGGGAGTGAAGTCCCGTCGCGATATCGCGACGTCGCGATATCGCGACGATGGTTCAACGCAAAGGCAGAGGGGATGGTGTCGTCGCGATATCGCGACGATGGTTCAACGCAAAGGCAGAGAGGATGGTGCCGTCGCGATATCGCGATATCACGGCCATTCAAAGGCCGACACGTGGCGCAACATTGGATAGCCACGGAAGTTAGAGAAGATAGAGAGCAGGGCAAGGCCCGAAAGGAGAACAAGCGGACGGTCGAGTAAGGCCGAGTTTGACACGTGGACGGCCACGTGTAGCATGTCAATTGTGAAGGGCACGTGTTTCAAATTTATTGCGTCAAGGAGAAGGCGTGGCCAGATTTACATGCGGACAACTACGTGTGTTGAAACAAGATGAGGGCCACGGCCACGTATTTTTTATTGTTGGCAAAGTAACAGGTACGGACAATGAAACAGACACAGGCGATGGCCATTATGGAGGAGACCACAGTGCAGAAGAACGAACTGACCAAGACGGCGGTTGCAGGTCGAGGAGAGCCATTAATGAAAGCTTCCTGGTAGATCGGGCAGATGGCCCATTTATGACCGAAATTTTGAAAAACCCAGGAAGGGGGAAAAATCGAATTTGAAAATTTTGTTAGGCGGGCATTAATTGCTGGGAGGATCGAGGCCTCGATAAAAACCCGAAAAATTTGTAATGGGAAGGATGGTGAGTTCGGGATTGGGGGAGAAGAAGTATGCCTGGAAATTGTAACAGAAGACTGTATTAAGTAATTTTACTGCAAATTTATGAGAAGTTTGTTGTTTGAATCTCGACCTTGCCATCAAGTGGTATCAGAGCGGGAGCTCCTGAGCGTGTAACAGATCATCGGAGAGAGGCAGTTACACCAGGATCTGTGGAAGGATTTTATAAAAAAAAATATATAATGCCTCCACGAAGAAACCGTGGCGGAGTAGGAAATGTGGTGCCGGCCGAAGACTTCCGAGCCTTGCAGAGACAAGTTCAAGCCTTGCAAGCAGAGTTACGCAGAAGGCACGAGCCCGGAAGGGATGAGGAAAGTGAGGACGAAGTTGAAGAAGAAGACCAATCTGAGGAAGAGGAAGAGGCTATGGATCCTGCACAAGCCCGGTTGTACAAGGCCATCTCTCAGATTGGAAAGCAACCAAAAATGGAGGTTTCCACATACTCGGGTAACTTAAATCCAGAAGAAGTGATTGACTGGATAAATGATTTAGAGGAGTATTTCGAGTACGAGGAGGTTGAAGACCCTAATCGGGTCAGATTTGCTAAGACCAAGTTGAAGGGTCATGCCAGCATTTGGTGGAGGGGAATACAGTTGGAGAGGAACAGAAGAGGGAAGGAGAGAATAACAAGATGGGACAGAATGGTGGAGAAGCTGAAAAGACAGTTCATCCCGACAGATTACGAGTTGGATCTGCTAAGAAAAATGCAGAGTTTGAGACAGACAAACAAAACTGTCCAAGAGTACACCGAGGAGTTTTACAAGATCTCCATTAGAACTGGGCATTTAGAGGCAAACAAAGAAAAGGTGGCCCGTTATATCAATGGGTTGAGACTCGGTATCCAGGAGGAACTGAGCTTGGTTCGGGTAAGCACCATTGAGGATGCTTACCAGTTTGCCTTAAAGGTGGAAGAAAAACTAAATAGGCGGTTTGAAGGCAAGCAAAGAGGAAGGGGCCGTGGTGGAAGAACTGGTGGGAGAACCAGTGGAGAAAAGTATAAAGACCCGAAGAAGACTGGTGAAGCCAGTAGTAACCAGGATCAAAGGGAAGAGGATGTTTATCAGCCCCGAGATCAGAACAACTACCCAAGAGGACGGGGTGGATCTGGACGAGGATTTGGAAGAGGAGTATTTCGTGGGACATGTTTCCACTGTGGTGAAGAAGGACATCGGGCATTTGAGTGTCCACAACACCGAGAAAGGATGAACAAGAGGCCTGAGGGTCCAGCCAGAGCTGCTTTGGCAGAGGAAGAAGCTGAGTCTGAGCATTCCGAAGAAGCGGAGAGAGGGGAAGCAATGATTGTAAGAAGAGTCCTGTTGAATGAGGAGAAGGACACAGATCAGAGAAGAAGTTTATTCCGCACAAGATGTAAGTGTGCGGGCAAAGTTTGCAATATTATTATTGATAATGGTAGCACGGATAACCTGGTTTCGAAAGAAATGGTTACAAAGCTACAGTTGGAAAGGAAGAAGCACCCGCATCCATACCGGGTCGCATGGTTACAGAAGGACCACAAAGCTTTGGTCAATGAACAATGCTCCGTTAAATTTAATATTGGAAATTATTGTGATGAGGTCCTGTGTGACATCCTGCCTATGGATGCTTGCCATATGTTGCTGGGGAGACCCTGGCAGTTTGACCGGAGTGCAGTGCATGATGGTCGTGCCAACACCTACTCATTGACAAAGAATGGTGTACGCCATAAACTAAAGCCCTTGAAGGATGCGGATGAAAAGGTATGTAACAATTCCAGAATCTGTTTAGTTGAGGGGAGAAAGTTCCTGGACGGGTTGAAGCATGAACATTTATGTTATGCAATAATCCCTAGAGCAAGGGAGAAGGAATGCCAGGATACCCCCAGCAGAAGTCCTGGATCTGCTGGAGGAATTTCCAGATATTGTGTCTGACAATGTGCCTGAGGGTTTACCCCCAGTAAGGAAAATTAGCCACCATATAGATTTGGTACCGGGATCAAGCTTGCCAAATAAAGCTGCACACAGAATGACACCTGTAGAAACTGAGGAGTTAAATAGACAGGTCCAGGAATTGTTAGAGAAGGGATTGATTCGGGAAAGTTTGAGCCCATGCGCAGTACCTGCAGTGCTGGCGCCAAAGAAGGATGGAGAATGGAGGATGTGTACAGATTCACGGGCCATCAACAAAATCACTATTAAATACAGATTCCCGTTGCCAAGGATGGATGATATCATGGACTGTTTAAGTGGAGCTGAATACTTCACAAAGATCGACTTAAAAAGTGGCTATCATCAGATCCGTATCCGGGAGGGAGATGAGTGGAAGACAGCCTTCAAGACAAGAGAGGGCTTGTATGAGTGGTTGGTCATGCCATTTGGGCTGTCCAATGCACCAAGTACCTTCATGCGGCTGATGAATGAAGTGCTGAAGGAATTTCTGGGAAAGTTTGTCATTGTGTATTTAGATGACATATTAATTTTCAGCAGAACCCTGGAGGAACACCTAATACATATTAGGAGGGTTTTTGAAAAGCTGCGGGAGGAGCAGTTATTAATAAATCTGAAAAAGTGTAATTTTGTCAAGAAGGAGTTAGTATACCTGGGATTTGTAATCTCAGCAGAAGGTCTAAAAATGGACCCAGAGAAGGTGAGAGCCATCATCGAATGGCCTACCCCAAGAAGCACAACGGAAGTAAGATCCTTTCATGGTCTGGCCAGCTTTTACAGGAAGTTCATAAAGAACTTCAGCAGCATTTGTGCACCTCTCACAGAGACAATGAGGGGGGATAAAAAAGAGTTCAAGTGGACATTAGGGGCTGAAAGGAGCTTTAATGCATTAAAGAGAAAGGTCACAGAACAGCCTGTTTTAGCACTCCCAGACTTTGACAAGGTATTTCAGGTGGACTGTGATGCCAGTGGCAGTGCAATAGGGGTTGTACTGAGTCAAGGAGGCAGACCTGTTGCTTATTTCAGTGAGAAGCTAAATGATGCTCGAAAAAAATATTCAGTTTATGACCAGGAATTTTATGCTATAGTTCAGGCTCTGAAAAAGTGGAGACACTACTTATTGCCAAAGGAGTTTGTTCTATTTACTGACCATCAGGCTTTACAGTACATTAACAGTCAGACAAAACTGAATCAAAGGCACATGAAATGGGTGGAGTTCCTCCAAAGTTATACCTTTGTGCTGAAGCACAGAAGTGGGAAGTCAAACAGAGTTGCAGATGCCTTGAGCAGAAGGCAGACTTTACTGATTAGATTGACAGTGGAAGTAGTGGGATTTGAAGAACTGAAGGGTTTGTACCCTGAAGATCCGGATTTTGCAGAAGCCTGGACGGCTTGCTCGATACCTGTTACTGTGGACAGGACAAAATGGTTGGATTTCTTAATCCAAGATGGAATGTTGTTCAAAGGAAGTAAATTATGCATTCCCAGAAGTTCCATGCGGGAAAACTTAATCAAAGAAAAGCACAGCGGAGGACTGGCTGGGCATTTTGGTCGGGATAAGACCATTGCCCTGGTGGAGGAAAATTACTACTGGCCACAACTTCAGCAAGATGTGTGGAAGTTTGTGCAAGGTTGCAGAATATGCCAGATGGCAAAGGGTGTAAGGCAAAACACAGGATTATACCAGCCATTACCTGTACCTGAGAGGCCATGGGAGGACATAAGCATGGATTTTATTCTTGGATTGCCGAGAACACAGAGGGGAAATGACTCTGTATTTGTGGTGGTTGACCGATTCTCCAAAATGGCACATTTTATTCCCTGCCAGAAGACAAGTGATGCAGTTCACATTGCTGGATTATTCTTCAAGGAAGTGGTACGACTTCACGGTCTACCAAGAAGCATAGTTTCTGACAGAGATACAAAGTTTGTTGGGTATTTCTGGAGAACTCTGTGGAAGAAGTTGAAGACAGACCTGAAATTCAGTTCAGCATACCACCCACAGACTGATGGACAGACGGAGGTGGTGAATAGAAGCCTGGGTAATTTACTGAGATGCTTGATAGCGGATCAACCCAAGGGATGGGATTTGGTTTTACCGCAGGCAGAATTTGCGTATAACAGTTCAATTAATAAAAGCACCAATAAATCTCCGTTCCAGATAGTATATGGAAACAGCCCGAGGAATGTGTCTGAACTGAGAAAGTTGGACAGGAGAGAAAAGTGTAGTGCCGAGGCAGAAGAATTTGCAGAACATATGAAAAGTCTGCATGAGGAAGTAAGGAAACAAATTATAAAAATGAATACTCAATATAAGACAAGGGCGGACCAGAAGCGGCGGTTCAAGGAGTTCAAAGTAGGAGATGAGGTCATGGTGCATCTCAGGAAGGAGAGATTTCCTGCCAAGACTTATAATAAATTGAAGATGAAAAAGTTTGGGCCATGCAGAATACTGGGAAAGCGGGAGTCAAGAAATGCGTATGAAGTGGAATTGCCAAGTTGGCTTGATATTTCACCTATTTTTAATATTTCAGATTTAGTGGAATATCATGAGGGAGAAGGTACAGAGATGCCAAGTGCAGAATTATGGCAAATTCCAGCATCTACTCCAACCACAGACGAGGTCGAGGAAGTATTGGACACTCGTGAAGGCAGAAGCACCAGAAACAAGCAGTATTCTGAGTATTTGATAAAGTGGAGAGGCAGACCAGTTGAAGATGCAACTTGGTTGTCGAAGACGGAGGTTGACCGCCTGGGTCTTCCCCTAACAAAACAAAAGTGAGGGTCACTTTCTTTTATTACCCCGGGTGTCTGATGCAGGAGCATCCGGTAACCGTAGAGCAATCTTGCATCTTCCAAAAATGTTTTTAAATTTTCTAAGTACCTTGCATTTGTTTTATTTTCGGTGTTTTCCAAGGGGGGAAGTTTTGTGGAGCAATGAGGGCAAGTTTCTTGAAGCATGGGGAGGGGTCACGAAATCGCGACCTCAAAAGGCTTGGCGGGGCTTGAGCCAGTTTTGTCGCGATATCGCGACGTCGCGATATCACGACCATAGTCCAAAGCAAAGGTGGGAGTGAAGTCCCGTCGCGATATCGCGACGTCGCGATATCGCGACGATGGTTCAATGCAAAGGCAGAGGGGATGGTGCCGTCGCGATATCGCGACGTCGCGATATCACGACGATGGTTCAACGCAAAGGCAGAGAGGATGGTGCCGTCACGATATCGCGACCTGTCGTGATATCACGGCCATTCAAAGGCCGACACGTGGCGCAACATTGGATAGCCGCGAAAGTTAGAGAAGATAGAGAACAAGGCAAGGCCCGAAAGGAGAACAAGCGGACGGTCGAGTAAGGCCGAGTTTGACACGTGGACGGCCACGTGTAGCATGTCAATTGTGAAGGGCGCGTGTTTCAAATTTATTGCGTCAAGGAGAAGGCGTGGCCAGATTTACATGCGGACAGCTACGTGTGTTGAAACAAGATGAGGGCCACGGCCACGTATATTTTTATTGTTGGCAAAGTAACAGGTACGGACAATGAAACAGACACAGGCGATGGCCATTATGGAGGAGACCACAGTGCAGAAGAACGATCTGACCAAGACGGCGGTTGCAGGTCGAGGAGAGCCATTAATGAAAGCTTCCTGGTAGATCGGGCAGATGGCCCATTTATGACCGAAATTTTGAAAAACCCAGGAAGGGGGAAAAATCGAATTTGAAAATTTTGTTAGGCGGGCATTAATTGCTGGGAGGATCGGGGCCTCGATAAAAACCCAAAAAATTGTAATGGGAAGGATGGTGAGTTCGGGATTGTGGGAGAAGAAGTGTGCTGGGAAAATTGTAACAGAGGACTGTATTAATGAAATTTACTGCAAATTTATGAGAAGTTTGTTGTTTGAATCTCGACCTCGCCATCATGAGGACAGGTCTTCTGAGTGGGGACAAGTGTCTTCAGTGGAGAGATATCCACAATCCAGTGCAGTGGAGGAAGT
The DNA here is from genome assembly GCA_028583015.1 of Wollemia nobilis. Lineage (NCBI taxonomy): Eukaryota > Viridiplantae > Streptophyta > Pinopsida > Araucariales > Araucariaceae > Wollemia > Wollemia nobilis. The sequence goes on along the minus strand of JAQPPZ010000753.1, from coordinate 15,654,252 downwards.
AGTCTTCTAGAGGATCACCAGTCAGAGTAGAGGAGAAGGAGTTCTCCGTTGGATAGAGATCCATGAACTTGATTTAGGGGATTGGTGTCTCCTTTGTACAAAGGTCCATAAAAATTGTAATAGGAAAATGATTCCCAAGAAATTGATTGAGAAAATTTTAGTGAAATATTTTCTCCGTGGAGTAGCCCACATTCAGTGAACCACGTAAATTGTTATGTCTCTATTGTGTGGGGTGAATGTGCATTGCTTTGATTACTATTGTTGATATTGCTATCTATACATTTCATAATATTGATTTGGAAAGAAAAGTAAAAAGTGGTCTTATATTGTTCACCCCCCCTCTCAGTATAAGTTTGTGTTCTTCAAAACTCTTGTAAAGGAGAATTATTTCTTTCCATAATCAAATATGGAGACATCATAAGGATTATTCAATTAGTCCACTACTTCTTCATGACCTTGTTCCATAAAACCCTTAAATATTCCTTCTCTTTCAAAATCCTCCAACACTATATGATGTATCATATAGGCCTAAGGGCATTACATTATACAATGTATGAATTATTTGTAATATTTTATTATTTAATCCTTATGGGCCAAGGTTATCCTTGTTATGGTTAAACCTTATTTACAACTTGTAATTAACATGAATCCCTCTTGTTATATCAACTAAGGTCAAACTTTATTATGTAATTGGGTTTTGGTATTGGTTTAAATACCTCCTCTCACTCCTCATTTAATCATTAGTGTTGTGTAATTTTATCTATGGATATAGTGATTATTTATGGTGCCTATGGGTTCCCACCATATCTCTTTTTTTTGTCCTTTTTGTTTTCTATATAAGATCTAAATGGATGGATTGCTGCTATTCATTTCTAGAAAATATTAGGAATTCCAACATGGCTCAAGGGACTAATGATCTCAAAAAATATTTTCAATATTCTTGTAGATGCAAGAGAGTCACTCATCAAACCAGAGGAAATCACCCAAATAGTCACAAAGGTAAATTAAAAGTATGAATCTTAAGGCAATTTTTTTGGAAAGTGATATTTTGGCATGTAGTGGTGTACTGAGTCATTTTGGATGACTTATAAGCTTGTTAGAGGCATAATTGGAGGTATGTAATATTTGGTGGTGTAACATATTGCTAAAGTTTACCCCAAATATTTACTTTTATGAGTAATTATTTCTCATCCTAGGTAACTCGACATTAAACTTTTACTATAAATAGGGACCTATGGACATCATTGTAATCATCTTTTGATCATGAGAATTTAGAGCTATGCTTTGTGAAATCAACATTATGCTTTGTCCTCATACAATTGTAATAATTGGAAGTCTGCGAACATTTGATCAATGGAACTATATTTTTGGTTTGTTAAGAATGACAATTGTGGCATGGCCCTTCTAGACCATCTTGTCATTTGATTACCAATTTTATACTCTAATGATGGGTGGAAATATGTAATTCCATTTCTCATGTGTTGATTGATCACACACTTTCCTCACTATGGTTAAAAACCCATATTTTCTTAAATCTCTCACACCCTTAAACTTTCATGCATTTTATTTTTACGCTTTACTTTTCTACATTTTCTTTTCTACACTTTACTTTTAATGTAAGTTAGTGTAGGGGTATTTTGTGAGGATATTGAAAAGCCAACCTAAATCTAGAGGTTGGAAGAAGCCATTGGAAATCCCTTTCAACTTTGTTGAAACTCAAAGTGGGGTTATAAAATCTCAATTAAAATTCAAGACAATTTCTTAATTTAATAATTATTCTATTATTCTTTGAAGGAAAATCATTAGGAGTAGGTAACATTGATTGCACCAAATCCTTATATTTAAAATTGATCAAGTATTTAATATAATTAATAGATTTCAAAGCAACTCATCCTTTCATAAAAATGAGTAAATAGAACTATATTAATACTTTTGTACCCCCTTAATACTTATTAGGGGTCATCTCCCTTAATTGGATTGGTAGTAGAAATCCAAAATCTACATTTTTTTGTCACTTCATTATACTTTTTTACTTTCAAACCTTTACAATTGAATGAATATTAGGTCAATGGTTTCCATGCTGGATAATAAATAATATGATAAGGTGCCAATAAATTATTGGACCATAAATTTATAGGATATCTCTCATTAATTAACTACCTAATATATATATCAATTAGTGTAAAATATTTAGTATGAAGTTGTGATGTGAATCTTGTTGGAAAATTATCATTGGTAAAAGGTTAAAAAGAGTATTTTACCTTGGGTAAGTTTACTTACCTTTTACCTTACCTGGACGATAGTTGGACGGCAGCATCTTTGGGCGGCAAGAGAGTTTTAATTTAATTTCTTCTCCCTTCCCTTAACTTCTCCTATTCCCCCCTTTTCTCTAGTATGGTTATTTTGTGTTTATTTAAATCATTTGTAACCTAATTTCAAGTAAATGGTTAATGCATATTTTACCTTTGCATCGAATAGCTCACCTCTCACATTTGGTATCAGAGCCGAGAGCCGAGAGCCGAGACCGACCTAAATCCCGAGGCGATGGGGCCCACAGTTCGAGGCGATGGCACGGATCCCGAGGTAGCCCACAGGAACCGAGGTGGCCCGCAGGAGCAAATTGGCATGATTCTCGAGGCGCTGGTGGAGCTGGACGTGATAGGCACAGGAAAACACGTGGCCCGAGGTGATTCATTGACGAGGCGACACGCGGCCCAAGGCGACACGTTGGAGAGGGTGACACGCGGCCCGAGGTGGTTCGTTGGAGAGGCCACCTATGCGTGGCCCGAGGCAACCTACGCGCGGTACATGGCAAAAGGATCACGTAGCCTACGGACTACCCGCAGGCAATCAAAGCACATACAGTGCTTTGCTTTTTTTAAATAGCATCAACATCGCCGCATCGGTGATGTGGGACTATTAAGTCCCAAATAAAAAAAATTGCTTTGCGTCGAAGCGCGAAGCCAAAACATTGCTTCACGTTCGACACGAATGCAATAAATGCAGGGAGCCAGCTAGTACTCCCGGATCTTCCCGGTAGCACAGTGGCTACCCTTTGCCTTGACGCCCGCAAGGTCGCACGATCGAACCTCGGCGGGGTCAAAAGTTTTTTTTAAAGAAAATTTCTTTAAAAACCTTTAAGGTAATCTAAAAAATTTTGAAAGGTTTTATTTATCATTTGAGTTGATGATTGACATTTCCTAAGAGTAAATAGTTGTAAAAATCTTTTACGCTTTAAGAGGTAAAAAAATTAGTAAATAGTTGTAAAAAAAAAAAAAATAGTAAAATTTCCTAAGAGGAAATCTTTGTAAAAGAAAATTTCTGGAAATTTTCTTAAATGATAAGATCGGAAGGATGTTACCAAGCACTTTGTAGTTTGTTACTGAGAACAAACGTTGAAAGCTTTGATGAGCACGTGAGAACACTAGGCATAAATTCAGTCTTTTCACAGTTGCAAAACGCGGTTATTGCACAACAGAGAAATCCTGATCTAGGATACGAAGCAGATTCAGAAGATAACTCCTTTGGGAGCAGATTTGAACAATCTGACACAGTGGAGATTGCTCCACAAGGATCTGAATATACTCATTATTGTAATTCAATTGAAATCCTACAAACTCCTCCTAAAATTATATTGATCAGTGACGACGACGAACAAGTCGCTGACAATTTTGTAATTGTTGAATCACAACAACAAGAGTGAGTTGTTTATGATTGTAAATCAAGCAAGGCTTGATAGTTTGTAAAGTCTTTTTGAAATAAGACTATATAAGAAAGGTTTCTTTTTTTAATAGATTGTAATGGGATCAAATAACAATCTACCAATCCTCGATTTCAGTGGGGATAATTATGAGTACTGGTCCATAAAAATGAGGACATTACTCATAGGAAAAGGACTATGGGATAGTATTGAAGACGGTTACACTGCTCCAACAGATTGGACTACTTTGAGTGCAACCGACAAGAAGATCTTCAAATATGCACAGAAAAATAACTCTTTTGCCTTATACCATCTTCAAGCGACATTAGATCCAAGTATCTTTCCTAGAATTGCATCTTACTTAACTGCCACAGATGCATGGAATGCCTTGAAAGAAGAATTCCAAGGAAGTGATAAAGTGAAGCAAGTCGAGATTCGGACCTTAAAAGAGATTTTGAAAATCTCGGAATGAAGGAAAATGAAAGCATCGGTGACTACGTGTATGAGTCAAAGCAGTTAGTTGATATGATGCAAACTTTAGGTGATGACACAAAAGTTGAAAAAATTGTGAAGAAAGTGTTGAGAACACTTCTTCCTAAGTGGAATCACATTGCCATCATAATTGAAGAATCAAAAGACCTTTCTACTCTTACATTTGATAGTTTTATTGGATCATTAACATCACATGAAGAGATACTTCAAGGAGCACCTTCAACAAGCTATGGATGTGATGACAAAGCCTTCACTTCGAACGAAGCTGCAAGACGAGGACAAGGAAGAGGCCGAGGCAGAGGACAACAACAAAGAGGCAAAGGCCAAAGCAACTCCTACAGAAGAGGAAATCAAAATAGAGGTGGAAATCAAAACAGAGGAGCCAATCAAGACCAAAGCGGCAATGCAGGCCGTGGAAATCAAGGACAAGGAAGTAACAAGACTAAAACAGCTTGTTTCAATTATGGGAAACAAGGACACTTCGCTCATGACTTCTGGTCAAAGTCTTCAAAAGATCAAAGCAGTCAATATGTCTCATTCTATGGAGAAGAAGAAGGTCCATCAAATATTTTTCTCTCTTATGGACAGTCAGATCAAAATCTTAAAGATAAATGGATTTTGGATACTTGGTTGCTCCAACCACATGAGTGGCAAAGAAAATATCTTTGCTACATTAGATTCAAATTACAAATCCCATGTTAAGTTAGGGGATAATAAATCTTTGCAAGTTGAAGGCATTGGAGCTATGGAAGTTCCAACAAATGAAGGCCTTAAAAAGGTGAATGACATATACTATACTCCACCACTACAACACAATTTGTTAAGTGTTGGCCAAATGATGGAGAAGCATTACAAATTAGTTTTTGATGAAAGAAAATGTACAATCCTTGATAAAAACAATTTTAACGAGTCATCACTGAAGTACCTATGACGAAGAATAGGTTATTCCCTCTAAAATTTGGTGAGCGAGGGGGAGCTCAACTTGCAAACATTGCTTTTACAAATCCAAGTGTATTGTGGCACTTGAGATATGGTCACCTCAATTCCGCTAGCTTGAAAATGTTAACATCACAAGCTATGGTGACAGGACTACCAAAAATTCAAGAACATAAGAAGATATGTGAAGCATGTGCTTTAGGAAAGCACTCCAGAACGAAGTTTCCAAGAGGCCAAGCATGGAGAGCAAGCTATCCTCTTCAACTAGTACATTCGGACATCTGTGGTCCAATGCAAACAAAAAGCCTTGGAAACAATTCTTATTTTCTAACATTCATAGATGATTATTCTAGAATGTGTTGGATCTATTTTTCGAAACACAAAGATGAAGCATTTGATTGCTTCATAGACTTCAGAAATAATGTAGAAAAGCAATGTGACTACTATGTCAAATGTCTTCGCACTGATAGAGGAGGAGAGTACTCCTCAAATGAATTTTTAAATTATTGTAAGCAAAATGGGATAAAAAGGTAGTTCACCACTGCCTATACCCCACAGCAGAATGGTGTGGCCGAGAGAAAGAACCGCACCCTTGTTGAAATGGCATGAACGATGCTTCAGACAAAGCATCTAACATATAGCTATTGGGCGGATGCAGTGAGAACTAGTGCATATATTCTAAATAGAAGTCCGACTTCTAGTTTAGATGGTATCACTCCTTATGAAGGATGGTACGGTAAGAAACCAAATGTCAAACATTTTCGAGTATTTGGTTCTTTAGCTTATGCACACATTCTTGAGGAGAAGAGAAAGAAGCTTGATCCCAAGAGTCAAGCATGTATTTTTGTAGGGTATTGTGAATCGACCAAAGGGTATAGATTGTACAATCCCAAGACACAAAATAATTATCTCCAAGGATGTAATTTTTGATGAAGGAGGAGAATGGGGTCATAAAAAATTTGTTGATATAGACTCTAATTCAAAAAGTTCCACATTTGTACACCCCAAGAAAAGTAGTGGAAATAGTTCCCCTCCACAAATTCCACATTAGGAATCTTCATCAAGTACATCAAGTGGTACACCAAGTCCAAGAGGGACTCATTTTTTGGCACCCCCAAACTCTCTGAAACGATTTCAGAGATCTGTAAGCACTCCAAGTCCGATGGATATTGATCCAGTTTCTCAAAGGAAAGAGACAAATAGAGGAAAGCGCATACTACAGAGTCATCCATCTTCTCAAATTTTGGATAGGAATTTCCAACAAAGATACACTAGGAGTCAAGCTAGTGAGATGGACGACATTTTGTCAAGACTTGAAAATCTTCAAATTTCAGGAGATGATGAGTCTCATGAACCAAGGGGTGATGTAGTCAATTATGCTTTGTTGGCTGCTGCACGACTAGAACCATCTAGCTATGAAAAAGCATGTCTTGAAAGTATATGGCAAGATGCCATGGAAGAGGAAATATCCTCAATTAAAAATAAGGATACTTGGGAGCTTGTGAAGCTTCCCAAGGGAAAAAAATGTGTTGGATGTAAATGGGTCTATAAGACCAAATTCAATGTTGATGGAAGCATTGAAAGGCATAAGGCAAGATTAGTAGCTAAGGGTTTTACTCAGAAATATGGAATAGATTATGAGGAAACCTTTGCTCCAGTTGCTCGACAAGAAACAATCAGAAGCTGTTTCTTTCCTTGGCAGCCCATAAAGGATGGAACATTCAACACATGGATGTGAAAAGTCCATTTTTTTAAATGGATACCTGACGGAAGAGGTGTATGTTCAACAACCTCAAGGTTTCCAAGAACAAGGAAAAGAGAACCTTGTTTATAAATTGAAAAAAGCACTTTATGGCCTCAAGCAAGCACCACGAGCGTGGTACTCATGAATTGATGGCTATTTCAGCGAGTATGGTTTCACAAAAAGCAAGAGTGAACCAACTCTATACTACCTGAATAATGGAGTAGATATCCTCATAGTTTGTTTATATGTGGATGATCCAATATTTATGGGTAGTAATAATAAAATTAATATGGAGTTCAAAAACTCCATGATGAATCAGTTTGAGATGAAGGATCTCGGATTAATGAGATACTTTCTAGGAATGGAAGTACATCAATCAAAGAATGGGATCTTCATATGTCAACGGAAATATGCTCATGACATGATCAAGAAATTTGCTATGCAGCGAGTGCAAATCGGTTGCAACACCAACAGGACATGGAATCCAGCTAAGCAAAGATGATGGAGCACCAAAAGTTGACATGACCAATTTCGAAGCATGGTTGGGAGTTTAATGTTTCTCACCAACACTAGGCCGAGATATACGGTATGTTGTTTCTCTAGTATCAAGGTTTATGGCATGCCCATCCAAGCTGCATCTTCAAGCAACCAAACAAATTTTACGATATGTAAAAGGTACATTGGATTTTGGAATCCATTACCACAAGTCTAACTCTATGAAGTTAGTTGGTTATAGTTACAGCGATTGGGGCAGTAATATAGATGACAAAAAATCTACATCAGGGAACTGTTTTAGTCTAGGTTCAAGACTAATAACTTGGAGTTCCAAAAAGCAATCTGTTGTAGCATTATCATCTACAGAAGCTTAGTATATAGCCATTACCCATGCTAGTACTCAAATCCTCTGGTTGAGGAAAATCCTTGAAGAGATTGGCGAAAAAAAAATTAGTCCAACCAAACTGAATTGTGATAATATTAGTGCCATACAGTTGGCATTTAATCCGATCCACCACAAAATGTCAACATTTTGATATGAAGTATCACTTCATAAGAGATATGGTGGAACAATGAGATAGTTGAGCTTCAATACTGCAGCACTTTGGATAATCTAGCGAGACATCTTCACCAAAGGCATGGCTAAAGCTCAATTTATAAAGCCGAGAGACTGTATAGTCAATCCTCTCAACTTTAAGGGGGAGAATGTTGGAAAATTACCATTGGTAAAAGGTTAAAAAGAGTATTTTACCTTGGGTAAGTTTACTTACCTTTTACCTTACCGGACAGACAGTTGGACGGCAACATCTTTGGGCGGCAAGAGAGTTTTAATTTAATTTCTTCTCCCTTCCCTTAACTTCTCATATTCCCCCATTTTCTCTAGTATGGTTATTTTGTGTTTATTTAAATAATTTGTAACCTAATTTCAAGTAAATGGTTAATGCATATTTTACCTTTGCATCGAATAGCTCACCTCTCACAAATCTCTTAGGAAGGGTTTGTATCTTAAGCAAGTTTTCTAATCTATAGATCTTCTATATTTCAATAAAAATTCATATATCATGGGCTCTTTGTTCCTAGTTGTAGATCTCTTCTCCCCTTTAAAAATCCTTCTATTTCTCTCCAACCAAACTCCCCATGTATAATTAAAGGAAATTAGATTCTAAATTTGATTCAGTCTTGGGCTCTTAAATGGCTTCTCCCACTATTCTATACAACGTTTCATGTTAGTAGGCAACACCCAAACCACCCCCATCTTCTTTATTATATTATACAATATTTTAAAGGAGTATTTACATTCTAGAAATATGTGACTCATTGATTCCTCATGAGATTCACAAAGGTAACATTTTTTAGGGAATTGAAAACCCCTCTAAAAAATTTTAAGGTAAAGCATGGGTTTTTGAAAAGGTCCCAGTCCCTTGTGCAATGGTTTGAACCTAGGTCTCTTAGATGAGAACCCAAAGACATGCCACTACAATGTCACAACAGGGATAAAAAATTTAGGGTAAAGCATAGATTTTTGAAAGGGTGTCGATCCCTTGTATAGTGGTTTGAACTTGGGTCTCCTAGATGAAAACCCAAAAATATACCACTATGGTGTCCCAATAGGGATAAAAGCTTAGGGTAAAGCATGGGTTTTTAAAAGGGTCGTGATACCTTTTACAATGGTTTGGACTTGGGTATCTTGGATGAAATCCCAAAGACATACCACAACGATGTCCCAACAGGGACAAATTTTAGTTTAAAGCACAAGTTTTTGAAAGGATCCTAGTCCCTTGTGTAGTGGTTTGAACTTGGGTCTCCTAGATGAGAACCCAAAGACATACCACTATGATGTCCCACAAGGGACTAGAATCCCTTTTTATGTGAGACCAAGATCATTGCTTTTGTCCATGATCATCACTTTTAGCTAAGATCATCTCATTTTTTGCATTTGGTCACAATCATTGATTTTGACCATGAATACCACTTTTCCAAAAGTGGCAATCCTAATCACCTCAATTTGCAGGTATTCTAGGGTACTTTTGGGTTGTTTTTGGCTACCTTGTGTAGCCCACACCACCTTTATGATATGGTAATCATGATGGCATTTTTTGTACTATCCTAACTATTTCCTAACTAGCTTAACTAGAAGATTATTCATTTACCTTGCTTTCTTAGTTTTTGTTCATTTTAGCTTAAAAAATAGCAAAAATATAAGAGCAAGTTGGGAGACCTGCCTCTCTAGCATCACAAAAATAATTTCAATTGTGTTTGCATTGAAATTGGATAGTCTGTGCAAGTAGTGGTCGTCGAAGGGATTGAAGGGCATGTGAAAATGAATTTTTTACACCCTATCTATTTATCTATATATATATATATATATATATATATATATATATATATATATATATATATATATATATATATATATATATTGGAATGTTTTATTAAAAAAATAGTTTGTGTAACTTTTTACTAAGTTTTGCAGGGATATCACAAGGGTAGTGCTTCTAGGGATTTGTCTCACTTGGCCTCATTTGTGCATTATGTCTCTACTCGTTTTGCATCCAACTAGATTTTATCAATGATTTGAACATATTTACAATTAAATTCCTTTAAAGTTGCATGGGACACATAAAAATCATAACATTTTAGCCAAATTTTCTACGGGCATATACAAGTATTAGGTGTGTTTTCCTCTACTTTTCCACTATTTGGCTATATACTTTTGCATTTTTTGTAGTTTATTTCAAAAATTTATACTTTTCCTAAAACTTTAAAAAATATTTTTGCATTGTAGCATAGATTTTTTATTTTTGTTGCTTCGGCTATCATATATTGTTTTTTCTTTATTCCTTCTAAAATAACTCTTGGTTGGCTATCCCTTGCAGTATCACCCATGGTCCTTAGGGAGGGGCGATATATACTTGTAAAAAGAACACTAAACTGACTTTATAGGTTGTGGAGATTCCCATCCTTCAACATATGGGAGAGGGGTGGACTAATTTTGTTAGTCCTTAGGTAGGACAACAATGATCCATTTGGTTGATGGTTTTTGTTCCCTGTCTTCACCTACTTGTTACATTTTTGCCATCTTTTTTCATCATTTTTGCTCGTTAACTTTCCCAAAAACTTTGAAATAAGGATAGAGGTGTGATTAAGGACATGTTTACACATCCCCCAAAGCGTGCATCCTAAAAATCAATGGTGCCAACATCGCCACTTTAAGAGGAAATTGCAATCATTAATCAATTTTTAGGGTTTTTAATATATGGTGTATAAACTTTTAAAAAACTCATTGTTACTTTAATTCAAGAGGTGCAACCTTAGGATGTCCTCATATGTAGTGAGATGACATATTAGTGTACAAAATAAACACAATGTTATAATAATATTGTGTAAAGAGTGTATAAAAAATGCTATGTTATAATATTCTTGGTAAAAGTGAAAGGAAAGCACTATGGGAAAAGGGTATATCTAATACATTTACACAAATTACTACAAAACAATAAAATACTTAAACTGAAACAATAAAGCAATAGTCATGCAATAACTAAGCTAAAACTAGCATGATCTAATATGAAGTTAATAGATAATAATCAGAATCTTACTACATAAATGCATAAGTAAGATTGAATCCTAGTGTAGAAAAATAAATTACTTTAACCTAAGGCATCAGGGACCATATCATTCACAAATATTGCAATAAAGAAGCATAAAAGAGCTCATTCCTATTATATCCTACTTGCAATATCACCATTATGAAAAGGACATATCACACCTAGAATCAATGTAAAGGATTTGAAGTGCCTTTAAATCTGATTCTCAAGTAGCAAATTCGATATCTAATTGTAAATTTTGGTGGGGTATCTCATCTTCCATGGAAGTTAGCAAGCCAGAGGTTGATGGCTTTGCTCATACGTGCAAGGACAAGAGAGAGAAAGAGCGCAAGAAGGTCATGTGCAGTGGTAGCAGCTAAGACAATAGAATGTAAGTTGAAAGCGATATTAGCAATAGTAATGATTGGTCAATTTGAATGTATGGTAGATGTATGAGGAAATGAAATAGGTATTTATAGTAGATGAAAAGGATAACTTTTCCTTTTGAGGTTAACGACTGGATGACACTGTTGTTGGAGCTATAAAATTGTAATCGTTGGTCCAAACAACATATCATCTTAACCCTAGGTATAAAAACACACTAGAATCGCAATTGTATGCTAAAAACCCTAAAAATTGATCAATGACTACAATTACCTCTATTGCAACTCTATCCTTATTTCAAAGGTTTGGAAAAGTTACCAAACAAAAACGATAAAAAAATATGGCACAAAGGTAACCACTAGGTGAAGAAAGGGAACAAAAACCATTGACCAAAATGGTTCGCTACCATCCTACCCAAGGACTAAGAAAATTAATCCATGGTATATTTTTTAAAATTTTCAGAGACAATGACAATCATTGATCAATTTATAACATTTTTAGCTTAATTATTGCATGACTATTGCTTTCATGTCTTAGTTTAAGAATTTTGGTATGTCTTGTAGTAATTCATGTAATTGTATGATATACCCTTTTTCCACAAACAATGCTTTCCTTCCATTTTTACCAAGAATATTATAACATTGTATTTTTCATACTCTTACACTATTATTATAACATTGTGTTTAGTTTGTACACTAATGTTATCTTACTATATAAAAGAGCATCCTGAGATTGTACCTCCCAATTTAAAGTAACAATGAGTTTTTTTTAAGTTTATACTCCCTAAATATACCATTGATTAAAAAATATATGGTATATTTTTCGTTCACCCAAATACAAATAATAAATTCAAAAATTTCTCTCTTTTAATTAAGTTCTTTTAATTTATTTCTTAATCATATAAAAATGTTTATCTTTTTTGTTCTTATGAGGAAACTTTGTAATCTAACTTTTTAATTTAAATATATTTGCCTCTTCAATGAAGCTTTAAAATGTAGTTTTCTTAATGGCTCAATCAATCTAACTCAAACAAAGTCTTTTATCCTATCAAGCATGTCTTATTCATTCAAAATTAATCTAAAAATTCTTCAAAAAGAAAAGGAAAAAAAAACTGACTTCTCTTCCTATGTTAGAATTCCTTCTTTAAACAACTTTTGTTAGATATATCATATTTCCCTAAGTCTAAAAACTCTCTAATAAGAAAAAAAAAAAAAAATGGCACACATAGCTTAATAAATATAAATGTAAATATACTTGCCTAAGTGAATTTATACACATATTTTTCAAACACCATTAAAGTTTTTAGACAAGTTTATAACTTCAAACACTTTATTATAAGGATGACAAAGTATCCAATCTTTCTAAGCCTCTAATTTCCTTAATCTATTTTTTTTTTTTTAAATTCAAAAAAACACTAAAAATTTAAAAAGGGAAAAATTATTTAATCAAATATTTTATTTCTCCCTAATGTACATGTGAATTCAAAATTTGCATTCATAAAGAAATGAAGTCTAATATAAATATTAAAAAACTAAAAAATAGATTTCTTACATATCGATGTAAATTCAGACTTAATATATTCTTAAAAGGCAGTCTACCACAAATAATAAGTGTTATATACTTTGATCCTAATAAAGTTTGATGATCCTTACACAAAATAACCTAATAGCAAGTGCATTGTATTATCTATGTAGTGCTTATACTTTCAATGCAAATACATTAATCTAAGGCCTTTAGGACTTATTATGTCCTAATAGCGAGTGCATTGCATTATCTATGTAGTGCTTATACGTTCAACGCAAATACGTTAGTCTAAGGCCTTTATTATGTCCAACCAAGCAAATGCTTTGTTGCCCAACAAACCCCCTTTTCTCGCTTGTAAGTGATATCCCTATAGTATTACTTCTGATCTTTCTTATATTAATAATTTGATTTCTCCTTTTTTATTTGTAAATTAATGAATAAGAACAAAGCTACATGAACTTTCATAATTTGTATATTTAATGCAATAATATATGTTAAATGAATATTATTTTAAAGAGTTTATCTTGGAGTTTTAGTATGGTAAAGTTTGTTTTATGAATATCTTATGATATATTTTTTAATGTATAAGAGAGTTGATTACATCCACATTAGTTTAGTAAATGTAAAGTGTGGGGTTATTTTTAGTAAATGCGAAGTGTGGGGTTATTTTTAGTAAATGCGAAGTGTGGGATTCAGACCACATGGATGGCTCCCAACAAACCTATACAACCTCGTTATTGTTGATTCGGCATGAGAGGGACCACCAACCGTTTCGGATTCGTATCACCATTAATATGACACCGGCCGCTCTCGTATCATCATCGATCTGACACGCACTCAGAGGATTTATATCAAACTACTACCTTTGCAATGGGCATGCCCCCGAGGTTTGAACCTAGGTCTCTTCTCGATAAATCCCTGACCAGACAGACAACTACCAATCCACCTAGCTCTTGAGGGCTATTTTTTCAACGAGTTTACCTAGGTTTTTATGAAGAGTCCTGCTCCCCTCATACTAAGTGGGGTTTGAAGATTGGACCTCTCAAAGAGAGGCCAAAACCCTTACCACTGCAGTAAGCTTGCAGCTATAATGTTTTATGATCTATTACTATATAAGGTGATCAACACTCCCTAGTTTAGATCTTTATCTTTGTTATTCATAATTGCATTCTAGTTTTGGATCAAAGGAAGTTCAACGTTGAAAAAAGAGATTTTTTTTAAATCAAAATAGTTGTTATAAAATAAATCTTAAGAGACGTAAGTACAATCAATTATGTTTTTTTTTTTTTCAGAAAACTCAAATTTAAATTTTGTCAAACAATACATACATAAAAAAATATATTTGTTATTCATAAAAATGTATACACTCCAATTTTGGATCAAAGAAGGTTTAATGCTGGAGAAGAACGGAATTTGTTTTTTTTAATCACAGTAGTAATTATTGCACAAATTTTAAGTGGCATAAGAACAATTTTTTAAATCATAGTAATAATTATTGCATAAATTATAAGTGGCATAAGAACAATCAGTTAAAATTCCTTGTAATTTATGGAGACGAGAGAGTTCCAAATCTTGTCAAACATGACATAATTGTCAAGCTATTGTAATATCAATGTGTTTAAGTTGTGTTTAAGTTGTATTATGGGTAGAACCATTTCAATCTCACAGCTTTACTCCTTCAATCTTAACCTAAATGTACTTATCAATGTGTTTAAGTTGTATTATGGGTAAGACCATTTCAATCTCACAAGCGTTACTGCTTCAATCTTAATCTAAATATACACCCTGACTTACCATTCCATCGACTCCCCACAGGCTTCAATAAAGGATCATAGCACTCACAAATTCAGTGTATTCCAAATGTTGGGTTTTATTAATCTAATGAACAAGATGTTAGATAAAAATATTTCATCAATATCTAATGCTATCTAAATGCTATAAACATGTGAGATGAAGTTGAGCAAATTGAATTAAAAACGAGTTTCATTAATCTAATGAACAAGATGTTAGATAAAATTATTTCATTAATATCTAAATACTATCACATGTGAGATGAAGTTAATCAAGTCAAGTATAAAATCATTCCCTTTTCTTTTTTCATTCCATTCTGAGGTTGTGTTGTCCTGAACTAATTTTCTGTATCGAATTTTTATCTACCCTTTTTATCCCAACGATAGCTAATGTCTAGATATCTACGTTTTTTCCAAATGATAGCTAATCCCTAGATTCCTTGCATGCTGCTTGAACATCTTGATGTTCTTTAAGATCGGTCTTTAAGATTTTTTTGAAGGATATCCTTGGAAAATTCCATCTTCAACTAGATAGCATAATTTCTTTTTCCATCAACTCACATAACATATCCTCCGAACTGATCAGCAATCAAACACTGAATGTAATGAAAAATGTTTGATTCTTTTTCTATTGCACATTTACTCCAGATTCATACAATATGACCATAAATCACAACAAAATTACTGAAGCAAAACAATTTTTTAATTATTATTATCATGCTAATGCTAATAAATAACATCCAAAAAAAATATTATTATTATTATCATGCTAATGCTAATAACATCCAAAATAGGCCATTTTCTTTTACCCCGCCATTTCCGACTACATAGCATAGATTCTCTTTCCATCAAGTCATGTAAACATATCACGCAAACTGATCAGGAATCAAACACTGAATGTCTTGAAAAATGTTTCCGTTTCTTTTTCTATTGCACCTTTACTCCAGAAGCATACAGTATGACCATAAATCAAAACAAAATTACCGAATCAAAACAATCATTTTTCTAAATTAAATTGTGCTAATGCTAATGACATCCAAAATTGGGCCACTTCGCTCTTCCCCGCAGTCTTGTGACTGAAGAAAATTTCTTTAATAAACTCACAATGCATAGGAAAAGCATGAAATCATGGCAAAACTTTGCTAATTAGTTCAAAGCTCCAATTCTGAAAAAAGATTCCATCTCCTGTAATAAGATAATGAAACACTCAGTTGGATTTGTTTTTTAGCTACAGAAAAGACTGCATCACCATATGCTGATGATTCCATAATTAGCTACAGATGAAATTAAACTAAACTGATCTTACATTCCACCAACTCACAACAAAAATCACGTTGCTCATGGTTGGATTTTCTCAAGGAACGAAAATCATATCATGGATCTTGAAGTTAATTTGATCTGTGTAGCAGAGCAAAATTTGTTCACAATCTAAGAGGGCAAACCTTTTTTTTTTTTTTTTGTCAACTCCAAGCATTTTTCATACTTCCTGTAGCATAACAAAGTGGCGAGTCTAAAATTATTTAGATGAATTTATTCAACTAAAGGTTGCAAATCTTACTCACGAAAAAATAGATCAAATGCGTGAAAATTGAGAACACGCCTATCATGTAGAGGAAGAGTCACTGCTTTGCATTGTTGTCTTTAGCTTCTGCTTCTCTAATATAATTTTCAATAATCTCTGCTGACAAATCATTTGCATCCACACCTCGAGCTTCAGCCAGCTTTGTCAAAGCTTCATAGGTTTCTTTTTCCGTATAAACTTTTAGGCTATATTTAGATAATCTTAAGCCTTTCCATGAACTCACTATGTCTAGTAATTTGTCAAAACCCTGTACAAGCCAGCAGATGATACAAGGTATAAATTAGTTTTCTATACCCAAAAATATCATAAAATCAAACTAAAACTTTCTGAATGGCAGTTTGTATGAACAATAATTTGAGAACATAAAACCCTGATAATCCTTCTACTAGTAGGTATGCAATTTTTTTCTTGAAAGTGATAGCTGCAAGCTTACTGCATTGGTAAGGACTTTGGCCTCTCTTTGAGAGGTCCAAGGTTCAAACCCCACTCAGTATGAGGGGACCAGGACCCCTCATAATAACCTGTGTAAACTCATTGAAAAAAAAAAATCTTGAAAGTGGAAATTTTAATTTTCTTGAAAACAAGCACAAAAAAAAAAAACGAACCATTCTTTCTGTTAAGTCACCAAAAGATTCTCCTTGTTGACGGTTGTTTTTCCATGAATAAAACAAAGGCTCTAAAACCTTTTCCAATTCTTGGACTTTGACCTTGTTCATGAAGGTTCTTGCCAACCTTGTTTGGTTAGGTGCCCCTCCAAGCCAAATCTGTTCCATAAAAAGAAATGCCATGGAAAATATCTGGTCATCATTCTGCAGCTATGGCCGTTAAAGAAATAACTACTTCATGCTGAGAAATAAATAAGTTTAAAAAAAAAACAAAGTCAGGCTAGATAATTAAATTGCTATAAGAAAATACTGGTATAAGTTGTGCATTAACCACCCATCTAAATAAGCTTTGACTTTTGAAAAACACCTTACATTTCTACCAAAACAGCTATCCTTCTGTTGAAGACCAAGAATTGGAGAATAGCATATGTTGAAACCCATGGAAATTATGTGTATTATATAAATATAGATCGTTTACCCATTTTTAATTTTTCTTCCTCTTCTTTTTCTGACATTATTGCATGAATGTTCACTTTACCATTCACAGCATTCCTCTCTTTGTTGTCCATTTCCTATCAAAGAATTAACAGATAAGTGTAGATAGCATCTGAAAACCAGTGTCTCTCCTCTTAAGGAATGTGAAATGAAAAGGACAAAACAACTAGGGTTGGGGCTCTCTCACTAGACCTTTAATGTTGTCTGAAATCAAGAGATCTGTTCGTTATTTCCATCTAACTTACAAATTTATCAATGGTATATAACATGAGTATATTAATCCATATTTTCATCTTCTTGATTTTCTAGACATTGAAAGCTTCTCCTACATGAATGGATTTCAACTTCGGTCCTATCATTGATTTCAGCCTTTTGTGAATTGGAATATAATCTCTCTCATACTCCCTTCGATGGTGTACATGCAAAAAAAAATCTACAGACAAATAATTAAGGGTGAAGAACTATGGAGTTATAGAACAAATCAAAATACCTGATAGCTATTTGGCCCATCTCCCACAAATCCCAACTCAGCCATGTATGGTCTTGCACAACCATTAGGGCATCCAGTGAACCTTACCACAAGAGAATCTTTGTACTTCAGTCCGACCTGTTAAGACACTTTAAAGTTAGATTCTTCATGCCATAATGGATAGCTAGCTCATGTTTGCATCAAATTGAAGTCTATGCTTTAAGCAAAGAAACAATAGGAATGGTAAAGCAGTAAACAAGGGAACTTTGGGAAGCAATTTATTTGTTATTCTGATATTCAGTTTAAAGAAAATCAAAATGCACAACACATCAATTTATCTCACAATATAACAGATATTTGAGACAAAACAAAAAAAAAAAACTAAAAACAAGTAAATTTAAAAAGAAAATCTTAATTTGAGCAAAGGTAAGAAAGGTGATCTACCTTTTCAAATACTGCACGTATCCTTTTAAGAATATCGGGACTTCCACGTTCTGCCTCTGTTATAGCAAGAGGACATAGAGGCAGAGCAGGGCATGCCATAGAAGTCATATTGAGTGGATCAAGGTAAAGGGGATGCTGCACACATGATAAGTTAAAACATAATAGTGAATTATAAATCTTGACTGTGTATAAACTGTAAAGATTCGTATGCAATCATTCATGCACGTTTGTGAACATGAATATAATAAGACAAAGACATCTGTGATTGTATATGTATACATTCAATCATAAATTTATGAATGTATGCATGTACAAAAAGTAGAATTTTAATTGACCAGAAGGGGGTGAACATGAATATAATAAGACAAAGACATCTGTGATTGTATATGTATACATTCAATCATAAATTTATGAATGTATGCATGTACAAAAAGTAGAATTTTAATTGACCAGAAGGGGGTGATCGATGCCAGAACTAAAATTATTTGAGATTTACTTCGGCCTCCATTGATATTATAGTAAGTCTATCAAAAGAAAAATATACAAACCATATGGTTATTTCTTGTACAAAATATTTCGGCAGCTCAAGGGATGTCATATAAAATACTTATTACATCATATTCACAGCAAAACACATACAACATGACCAAGAATACTTGGTTTTAAGGTGTCATATAAAGGCCTTGTTACATCATATTCACAGCTAAACATATACAAAATTACCAAGAATATTTGGTTTTAACATGAATGTTGTAAAATGAAAAGCTATCTATTTAACCTTTATATTCAAAAAGCCATGTTAGATCATTAAGAAAAGTAATAATATTAAATCTGCACATGGGGTTTGGGGCAAGCAGTGGGGAGCAAGGAGTTTCACCATAAACCAAGATTCCAATCCCAAAGGTAAACCTTGATATATGAAACAACATGACCCAGGTTCAAATCTTTCCAAGCGATATATGCATAGTTGCCAAAACAGTTTGATGGAGTATGAGTGGAACCTATTTCAATCCCATATGGCCAATTTAGAAGATACATATACATATATTGTAAATAAAATGCTATATTATCAAAAGCTCTACAACTATAGGTTATCACTACGTACACACTTGATTTAATATTGTGAGTGTAGTCTTACCATATGACAAAATACTTGCACTTGCAAATCTTGTATAGTGATTGCAACATTTTATGGACAAGAGTTAAGCATTTGAGTCCATAGTTTTGCCTCTTCTATCACTTAAATTCCACATAATCCTGTCTTATTCCTCAGCATTTAAATTCCCCATAATCCTGTCTTATTCCTCAGCACACTAGCAACAAACAATCATCTTTTACCAAAGTTTTTGAAGTCTAACACTTTCCTCAGGGTGAGAAAGGACCAATTCTAAGTTGCATAAATATAAATATGATTAAAAATGAGGGTACAGTATCCATACAGAAACAAAAACCTTGGATGCACTATGTTGGATATGACATATGTCTGCAAAAGAATACTACAAACATAGAAAATTTAAAGTATCCTTCATCAAATTCGAAATACAACTGTAAACAGATTAATATTATCCCACAAGAAAGAAAATCTTGCATGCACTAATAAGTAATAACTAAAAGGAGAAAGCTATAGACGGTCCCAGATCAAATGGCATGAGCTCAATCGGTTAAATTCCTCAACTTTCAAGGAGAAAACTCGGGTTTAAATCTTGCCAAGAGATATATGTATAATTGTCAACCCATTGTAGCTATGTAATCATCATGTAATACAGAAAGGGCCTATTTCAACCCATATAACCAATTGGAAAATAAATAAATAAAAAGAGAAAATTTCCAAACAAAAATATCAGCTCCACCAACCCTCTAACTTAGTCCAAAAAATCTACAGCACAAAACCGTGAAAGCATTCCAAGTATGAATTCAAAGATGAGTGGTACGTGTGAAAATAAACAATTTACCTACCTTTATAGAGGGCATAAGTGATTTTCTTTTCATAATGTTTTTCCTAAGAATTTAATTTTGTTTTCAATTTCCACGCGATACAAGTGGAATCTCATATAGCCTGTATCCAATGTCTCCCAAATTTACGTGGGCCATACTTAGGTGATGAGAAAGTAACATGCAATTAGGTGATGAGAAAGTAACATGCAATAATTCTACTACCATGGACCATAATTTATTCAATGTACTATTGTATTTAATTCAATTTAATAACGACAGGTGCATTTGATCATTGTATATTCTTTGCACCATAGTTGCAAGTCTCAGACTTGAAAGGACTCTTTTGCAAGACTTGGACTTGACATGACTATTTTTTTGACTTGGACTCTAACTTGGGGCAAAAGTTTGCAAAAGAATGGCAAATAATAATATATTTAAAAAGGAAAAAATAAATAAATAAATGTATATTTTCTTCTGGCAAGTCCTGTGCCAACTCAAGGTCAATTCTTGTGCAAGTCAACCAAGTCAGCTGAATCTGGTCAAGTCAGGCCAGAATGGCTTGTCGAAGCTGTCACCCAACTTGCTGACTCGCTAGTACTTGAAAACTCAGTAAATTTTAAACACCATGATTTTGCACTTGTACTTATAAAGGTAAAGGCAAAGGCAAAAGTGATTTTTTTTTATTGATTGAAAGAGGGGGTTTTGAAAGGGACCCCAAACCTTTTACACTAGTGGAAGCAAAAAGAAGATGGTCTCCACGGGACCAGCATCAAAACTACACCACACAAGAAAAACCATATAGATAATCCCGAAACAGCACAAAAGGCACCAGCCTGAAGGAGGGTGTCTCCGAGAGACGCCATCAAGAGAAGCAAGGGAAACCAAAGGAACACAAAAACAGGGATCAGAGGACCCCTGGAAGACGATAAAAAAGAAACGGCCGATGAAAGCATGTCTAGTCGGACACCTCGGTTGGGTCATGCTCTTCATCGCTCGCATCATGCTCTTCATCAGATACCTGAGTGCACCCACCCTTCTGGATTTTGATGTCACCAACCATCTTTGCAGCATGCTGAAGGAGAGTCCAGGCCGTGTTGGACGCCTAGACGCAGAATTAAGCGTTTGTTACAGGCCAATGAGGGGATCAGAGTTAGATCTCTGTTGGACACGGATTGAAGGCCCCCTCGGAGGGTCAGCTCCCTTATGGGAGGAGGACCGAGCAGGGGTCCCTTCAATCTTCGGCTTCTTTAGCTTCGTAGGTGAATCTCCCGGGGGCCCCTGTTCTTGTTCAATGACAATAGGTGTCTTTTGCTTCCCACCTGAAGTTTTGCCTCTGGAAGATCGACGATGAGGCTCAGTTTTAACAGGAGTGTTGCCAGAATTAGAGTCAAAAATCAACTTCCTCCCGGCTTTGGCGAATTCAGCAGAAGCTTTCTCCCTGGCTTCTTCTTCACTCATAGCATCCTTCTGAGGGCTCCCTTGGCCCAAAATGGAGGGATGTCCAGTGGGACTGCCAACGTAGGCGACGATGATTTTTTAGCCTGATCTGAAGGGCGTGCTTGTATAAAATCAGATGAAGGCCTTGATGCATTGGGTGCATGGAAGTACCTTTCCTAACATTACCAACAGATAACTCCATTGATTAGAACAGATACTCAGGCACGTTGATGTCCTTGATGTCTCTAAGATGGTTCAATAAGGCCAGATGAAAGCTCCTAAGGGGGGTATTAATCTCATCGATCGTGAAGTACTACAAAATGAGTATCATGACTCTGTTCGACGGCACCGAGAGGGTCTCCCTAATGATTCCCCCCTTTTCTCTACCCAACTTCTTGCCCTTATCTTTGAAGAAGCTCACCTCCTCTACCAACAAATGCTTATCTCACCGGGCAATTTCTCCATCATTAGGAAGTTTCATCACCTCAGCAAGCATGCAGACACTGACCTTGAACCTGAGCCTGCGAACCATGACTCGGCCATTCTCCCAAGACTGGGAAAACTCAAACGATAATTCAATGTCGCTCCCACTAAATTTCTAGAGAAAGAGCTGGTTATTGAGGATTTCTTCGACAGTGGCATTGATTTGCAAAGAATCCGGCTCCAGAAGTGCCATCTCACAACCAGTAATTGCAGCGAACGCCCACCTCTAAAAGAAGACTAGAGAATTTTTCGTATAATGGGCATGTTTGTTCCAATGGCTGAATTTAAAAAGCACACGGGAAGCCAAACGGACTAAAGCTTCCCAGATACACATGCCGACATTTCTGGAGATTGCCATACTCCAGAACCGTTGATGAATTGCTTCGTAGCGAGAGAGCATAGGCTCATGTGCCAAGTCCGACTTGGGACAAGTCCTTCACATCATTGGCAGCGATTTTCCCAAGTCGGACTTGGCACACGAGCCTATGCTCTCCCACTACGAAGCAATTCATCAACGGTTTTTGAGCATGGCAATCTCCAAAAACGTCGGCATGCGTATCCAGAAAGCTTTAGTTCGTTCAACTTCTCGTGTGCATTTTAAATTCAAACATGGAATGGACATGCCCAATACAGGAAAAATTATCTAGTCTTCTTTCAGAGGTGGGCGTTCACTGCAATTACTGGCCGTGAGATGGCACTTCTGGAGCCAGATTCTCTGCAAATCGATGCCACTGTCGAAGAAATCCTCAATAACAATGGGTTTATGCCCTTCCTCTAGAAATTTACCTGGAGCGACACTGAATTATCGTTTGACTTTTCCCAGTCTTGGGAGAATGGCCAAGTCATGGTTTGTGGGTTTAGGTTCAAGATCAACATCCGCATGCTTGCTGAGGTGATGGAACTTCCTAATGACGGAGAAATTGTCCGACACGATTACCATTCGTTGGCAGAGGAGGTGAGCTTTTTTAGAAATAAGGGCAAGAAGTTGGGCAAAGAAAAAGGGGGAATCATCAACGAGACCCTCCCGGGCCGTGGACCAGAGTCATGATACCCATTCTCCAATACTTCACGATTGATGAGATTAGTTCCCCCCTCAGGAGCTTTCATCTGGCCTTCCTGAACCATCTTAGAGACATCAAGGACATCAACATGCCTGAGTATTTGTTCAAATCAATGGAGTTATCTGTTGGTAATGTTAGGAAAGGTACTTCCACGCACCCAATGCATCAAGGCCTTCATCTGTTTTAATACAAGCATGCCCTTCAAAAGTAGGCTCCAAAAACCATCGTCTCCTACGTTGGCAGTCCCACTGATCATCCCTCTGTTTTGTGCCAAGTGAGCGCTCAAAAGGATGCCATGAGAGAAGAAGCCAAGAAGAAAGCTTCTGCTGAAACCGCCAAAGCCAAGAGGAAGCTGAATTTTGACTCTAATTCTAGCGACGCTCCTCCTTCCGTTAAAAGTGAGCCTCATCGTTCCAGAGGCAAAACTTCAGGTGGTAAGCGAAAGACACCTATCGTCACTGAACAAGAACAAGGTGCCCTGGGAGATTCACCTGCGAAGCTAAAGAAGCTGAAGATTGAAGGGACCCTTGCTCGGTCCTCCTCCCAGAAGGGAGTTGACCCTCCAAGGGGGCCTTCAAGCCGCATCGAGCAGAGATCTAACTCTAATCCCCTCATTGGCATGGAACAAACGCTGAATTCCATGTCTAGGGCGTCCAACATGGCCTGGACTAGAGAATTTTTCCTATAATGGGCATATCCGTTTCAATGGTTGAATTCAAAACACACACGGGAAGCTGAACGGACTAAAGCTTCCCGAATACGCATGCCAACGTTTCTGGAGATTGCCATGCTCCAAAACTATTGATGAATTGCTTCGTAACGGGAGAGCATAGGCTCATGTGCCAAGTCCAACTTGAGAAAATCACGGCCAATGATGTGATGGTTTTTAATCCAAGCTTGCACTTGTACTTATATAGGTAAAGGTAAAGGCAAAAGAGACTTTTTAATCCAAGCCAAGCAAGCACACCTCTTGTTATATGATACCCCTTGGGTAAGGGTTGTTTCTCGCTTCACCTTCACATTATTAGTTCACTAATATACCTCCATGTGTTTCCAATTCAACCCTTTGATCAAGATCACAAAAAATCACAAGTCTTACCAATCCGTCTAAACCTATGGAAGCTTCCATGTACGTTTTTCTTACTCTTAAAATATTCATTTACTAAAAGCCACACACACAAGCTAATAACTATACAGCATGTATGTTTCCAGCAATCTCTAATGTTATGTGTGCTTATATCATTCATCATTAGAGCCTAGTGATTGTGGTCTCTAGATCTGGTCATCTCAAGGGTTCCGATCTCTCCCCCTTGCTATATGTAACACTATCAGGTCTCTTACAGGCCATCAATCTAGCCGCTTTGAGGCTTTTGACCTCTTACCCTTTACCAGATCTACCCCCTCAAGAGTCAGATTTGTGAAATTGGAAGTTTAGTGGGGAGATCATTTCATATTAAAAATTAACTTGGTGATACAACAATTACAAGAAATTCATTTGGCATTTCTCTCATATTGCCAAACAACTCCATCAACTATCCAATCAGAAGTATTTTTCATGCAATGCAACACACTGTTTGCTTTTCCCAGTTTGATATAAACCTCTAGAATTATGCAATCGTTGTTATTTCTAAGCAAGGAGGTCACCCCATTGCATATCATTCAAAACACTTCCTTCAACAAAATAGAATTAATAACACATATACCAAAGAATTCTACAAATTCATTCAAGGACACAAACACCCCATCCTTGATAAGAAATTGATCCTTACTGTTAATGATCAAGTACTTATATTTTTGAATTCTCAATCCAAGATTCCACAACAAAGGCATCTTAAGTGTGCTTGGTATATTCAGCTGGTTCATCTTGCTATTAAATATAATAACTTAATTGCTAATAGTGTTCTTGAGATACTGAGTAAACCTCCTTCCAGAGTTTTGCATATTCTGGATACCAGATTTGCTGCATGTGAAGACTGGAAGTCACATTATTCTTCAGACCCATGTTTTGGCCCAATTCTCAACTCTTTCCAACAAACTAGACTGACAACTCAAATGTCTTTTATTGATTAGGTTTCACAAAATAGTTTGCTGTACAAATCAAATCAGCTTTGTTTTCCAACTAGTTTACATGCCTTGTACTCACAAAATAGGTAAGTTCTTCATCATAATATTGGTCATTTGGGCCCCTTGTGGCTTTTTCAAAGATATTTGGCCTTCTATGAGGAAGCAAGTAGAAGATTTTATCAGAAGATGTCCGTCATTCAGTCAACTTAATCCTTCTCATAGAAAGTTTGGTTTGTATCAGCTGCTTCCAGTTCACACCAGACCTTAAGAATTCATATCTATAGTCTTCATTATGAATTGCCATCTACTTTTCCAAATCATGATTGTATCTTCATTGTTGTATGCAGATTTCTAAGATGGCTATCTTTATGATGTGAAACAAAATTATAGATGCTCCCAAAGCTGATTAATTATTCTTCGAGTATGTATGGTGCCCCTTTGGTATAGAAATCACTATTGTTTTTGGTTGTAACTCCAGATTTCTTGGACATTTTTGAAAACTTTCTGCAAGCTTTTAGGATGTAGATTGAGATTCTCTATATCTTTTCATCCACAAACTGATGATCAAACCAAAGAAATTAATCACTTCTGGTTCATGCTCTCCACATTTATCATATTCAGAATAAGCAATGTGACACTTACCTTCATGTATTGCAGAATAATTACAATAGAGCTATCTATATTTGTATAAGAAATTTTCCATTTGAGCTTTGGTATGGGTATTAACCCTTTGCTCCTGGGAGATTCCACTAAGTTACCCAAGGTGCTGCATCTCATCAACAAAAGGATCACAATATAGCTTCTTTTGTTCAACATGTAGCTAAAGTCCATGCACAAGTTCATGGTACATTACTGAAGATTCAAGCCAAACAAAATAAGCTTTATGATCAGCTTTAAGTTCCATCTCATTTTCAGGTTGGTAAAAGTGTAGCTCTATTTGAATTTTAAAAAATTATAGATCAAACTTATCTGATGTGCTCTTTGTATCATTTTGCAGCAGCTTTGTGGGGGTGGGGGGGAACTTTCCAGCTGGATCTTCATCCTCAACTTGCTATACATGACATAATCAATGTAAGCCAATTTTCAGGCTTTATGAGATGCCATATTTGGAGGAAAAGGTTATCATATCTCATCCTAAAGATTGATAGGCACATTTAATAATTGTACATCTTTTGCACATGCCCTTATGTAAATCCTCCATAAGCTTCCATGGACATCTTTCTTCTTTTAGAAATTTCCTTTTCTAGAAGCTTTATTTGTACTTGTTATTCATGATTCTATACCCAATAGAACAGGCATACAGCATGTACAATTCGAACAATATCTTTGTGTGATGTTTTGTGCTCATATTAATAGGTAAGAATATGGCCCACGTACATAGCTGAGCCATACCTAGAGTATGCAGGCCATATCGTCTCCACACCATATCAAGTCTAAGTACATATAAAATACAGAAAATACATATTTGGCAAAGAGAGAGGAAGGGTTCAATAACATAGTTGTGTCCCCTTAAGCGGTTAGCAGAGTTTTGAGAGGAAAAGCTTTTAGACTTTGGAAGCATTTATCTTCGTTTCAGGCTTTTGCATTCTCCATATTGATTCTATACCCAATAGAACAGGCATACAGCATGTACAATTCGAACAACATCTTTGTGTGCTTTTTCTGTGCTCATATCAATAGGTAAGAATACGGCCTACGTACATAGCTGAACCATACCTAGAGTATGCAGGCCATATTGTCTCCAAACCATATCAAGTCTAAGTACATATAAAATACAGAAAATACATATTTGGGAAAGAGAGAGGAAGGATTCAATAACATAGTTGTGTCCCCTTAAGAAAAAAGCATTCTAAACAATGTCGGTTAGCAAAGTTTTGGGAGGAAAAAGCTTTTAGGCTATGGAAGCATTTCTCTTCGTTTCAGGCTTTTGCATTCTCCGTATTATCCTTTACAAAAAAATAAAGGGGTATTAGGACAAAGTATGTCAGAGAATATCAGTCTGCCAAGGCATTTCTAGTGCATGCGGAATTATGTTGTTTAACCAGATAAGCATTTTCAAAACTTCGAATGTGATTAAATATCACTCTTAGAACTTCATATGGTAAATCATTATGCTATAAAAAATTCCACTTCCCTAAAGTCTCCTAAAATCATAACATCAAGTAAGATAGGATGTTAAATATAATAGAATCAGAAATCTCACTGGCAGTAAGAATTGAAACTACAGTGCTTTACAGACAAGAAAGAACAGAAATTAGCCTAACGCTACATGACTACTGAAGTCCAGGTCCTGGCCTTTAAGGCCTACAGGGATTATTATAAAATTAAGAGTGCACTCAATCAGTTGACCTTTTACTAATCTAGTGGCGTGGATGCTTGACTTATAGTTGCACCCATGTGCAGAAAGTTACACCAGAAAAAATATTAGCAATATTATCAACCCAACTCCCTTAAGACTCCTATTTGAGAATAGTGTAGACACTTGATAATCGTGACCAAAAATTGCAAATTTGGCCTACCTACATAATGATTCTTGCATGATCTACAAATAGCTTATAAAACAACTTCATTCTCTCCATGCTTTCCCCCACAAAAGTGAGCAAAATGAAACCCTTGCATGCACTACCAAACCCACGCTAACTGATAGAAATACATAAGTGAACATACCAGTAAACCTGCTTGAGCAAGTGCAGCATTGATTTGTCTTTTCCAAGCACGACGAACATCACACAAAATAATATTCTGGTTTGGGGTTAGACGAACACTTAAGTTGTGCTTTTCAATTATTTCTCGCAACGTTTTTTTTGTGTCACCTTTGACCCTCCCATTATCAACATGTACTCCATAGAAAAGTTTTCCATCGCCCTGCCATTAGCAAAATCTCTTCATAATCACCCAAAAGAGAATGAAAAATAGAAATAAAAACAACGACTGAAACCAAAAAGTCCTAAACCTGCACCTGCTCATGCCAACCCAAATAGCTCTTGAACTCCCACTCTGGAAGCTCCTTGAAAGGCTCAAAAGCTTTTCCATAATACTGCTCCACAACAGACCTGAACTTCTCAATTCCCCACTCATTCACCAAGTATTTCATACGACTATACTTTCTATCATCTCGCCTTCCATTATCCCGTTGGGTAGCCACGATGGCTTTCACAACGTAAAGAATATCATCCTTAGGTACATAACCAAGAGGCTCTGCCACCCTTGCAAATGTGGCCTCCACCCGATGAGTTCTTCCCATACCTCCTCCTACCTGTAAGGCCATTGTACCAACAACAGAGTAATAAGTTTTCTAAAAGTTTCTACAACATGTTTGTTATTTATGCCAGTGAAAACCATATACACTGTTGGCCACACCCATATAATAAAATTATAAGCTTCCTAAACATTTTTTGTTATTTATGTGTGTGAACCATGTATGATGGCAGTCACACATTATCTGCCCTTGGTTATCAGGGCAAGGAGGATGTATGTGTGCAGAGTAATGCAAAGTCAAAAAATGCAAGTACATATACAATGCAATAAAATAGGTAGCTCAAAGGATTGCAAGGACTTACATATACGTCAAAGCCTTGAGGCTCCCCATTTTCATCAGAAATAACCACAAGCCCTACATCATTGGTAAGAATGTCAACAGAATTATCGGTAGGTACAGTCACTGCCACCTTGAACTTACGAGGCAGAAACTGAGTACCATAAATAGGCTCCGGTGAATTTTCAAAATTTGTTCCATGAGAATTATCATTCCGAGCCTCCACAACATCTGGTGGATCTGCTGACAATATCTTTTCTCCATCTACCCATAAATCATAGTAGGATCCTGCTTGAGGAGCCAAAAGAGCAGCGATTTTGTCTGCAGTTTCTTGAGCAAACAAATAATCTTTTCTGGTCAGATACGGTGCTGCAGGAGCCAAAACGTTTCTGTTCAAGTCGCCACATGCTCCCAATGTGCTTCCCATGTTTCTGATGATGGTGCTCATAACTGTCTTCAAATTCGTCTTAAGCACACCATGGAGTTGAAATGTTTGCCTTGTGGTGAGGCGAAGTGTGCCAATACCAAACTCGTCTGCAAGCTCATCCATTACCAAGTACAGTTTATTTGAAACTTTTCCTGCTGGGTTCTTTGTTCGAAGCATGAACTGATAAGATTT
The DNA here is from genome assembly GCA_028583015.1 of Wollemia nobilis. Classification (NCBI taxonomy): domain Eukaryota; kingdom Viridiplantae; phylum Streptophyta; class Pinopsida; order Araucariales; family Araucariaceae; genus Wollemia; species Wollemia nobilis. The sequence continues at coordinate 15,624,874 of JAQPPZ010000753.1, read as the reverse complement.
TTCTCCCTTAAAGCGTTCATCCCTATTATCTTGCTGATAACTTCCATGGAACTTGATGATCTGTGTTGCAGACTCACTGACGTTTGGAGCATCGTTCTGTAATTCCTCATTCAAAGGATATCGTAAATAATTACTTTGTTCTTTGATGATCTCGACCTTGCTGCGTTTGGTCTGAGTTGTCTGAGGTGGCTTGATTGGCTGCAGTACAGCATTATATATGAAAAGTTAACATGAATGCAGATATAAACCAAAAACCTGGAAGAAGATCAAGCAATTTTCATTATCTGACTATTCAGATATTCAATAAAAAGCACTTATAAAATCAATACAACAGACCTTTCCAGAAAGACACATTAAACGCTGTTGTGTTCTCAAGTTTGAGATTTAAAATTATGAAAGAAATTGAAATAGCTCTATAACTATTTGCTTTTACAAATAAGCACAGTATTAAATTATTTATCTTTATGATGTTTGTCTAGAAGTAATCAGGCATAGAAAACTACAAACACCAAGCTTTGGTTAAAGACAACAATTTCCTTAGCCTCTAAATACTTATGATCTTGCAAAAGAAAACATTTACATGACAACCACAATAGTTGACGTACCTATGATAGACCCATATAAACCATTGTCTCATAAATTTCACTGATAGGTTTTACTTCCACTTTCTTTAGTCCTATGCTGATGGTCTTTCCTTGGTGCCCTTAATTTCACCTTGTGTCTCCAAGGCTCTATAAGCCCAACCCTTTGGGCCAGCTTTTATTTAAAGGTGCCACACTTGTGAAGTCCATTGATTATCTCCCTCTTTCCCTGAACCTATAAGCCCAACCCTTTGGGCCAGCTTTTATTTAAAGATGCCACACTTGTGAAGTCCATTGATTATCTCCCTCTTTCCCTGAACCTAAATTTGCCTATCCATAAAAATGATGAAGAATATCCACTTCTAAGATAATTTATGAACGAAATCCATACATAGTGATAGTATGTCTAGCACAAGGTTTTGCAAAAGGTAGCAAAATAAAAATCAGACATCTTTCCCATGAAACATGAAGAATGGCATGTGACTTTCAGACGAAATGGGATTTAGACTTAAGTAGGGCATGTCAATCTATTCTTTCCCTCAGAATGAAAAATTAAACAATTTGCATTACATGGTGGGCTTGTTATTTCCCCCAGACAATTACAGTTGAAATGCGAACGGATTATAAACCAGGCTCAAACTTTTCTGATATTAGAATTTCAATAAGAGCTTTTTCAAATAGAAACAGAGTGCAAAAACAGCCAATTTATTATCAGAAAGAATTCCAAGAGTGCACTCAAATTCCTAACAACGACTCTATGAGTACCGCAGTTTTAGTGACCTTGCGCTGCTAAATACTTCCCAATACTTCACCAAACTAAGTAGCCAAGAAGATATCCTCAAACTGAGGTTCTTGACATGGACCATATCATGTAACACGACAGTAAAGAGCAATATATATTAATCCACATTGAATGAGTGTGTTATAATGGCAAGGATTGAATATGGATTCCCATGGTCATTGACAATAATAAGCACGGAACTAAGGAATTCCTACTTCATGGTTTCATCAAAATACCAATATTCCTACATCTAACCAACATTTTAATCTCTAGGCTTTCTTTGATAGCCAAAATAAGGCAAAATACCCAGCCTAAAATAGATTGCATATTGAATAAAAGGTAATTATCCAATAAACAGGACACGCTATTTCCCTTTAAATAGGCTGGTGTAACATGCAAATATTTATTTCACTATATCGGATCTCTTCAGTCTTAACTGAAAGTCAGAATGCTGTAAAAGTGTTGACATTTATAATTCATCATAAGAGCTGCACGATGTCTACCGTTTCATCTAACAACTCTGCACTATGTCTACCGTTTCATCCAACAACTTTGGATTCCCTGCGTTAAAAAAAAAAAAAAAATCTTGAGTGTGGTGTGTAACACAGACAGACTAGTTTGAAGGCCTACGAGCCACATGACTAAATGGCTGGCTATACTGAAACCTGAGGTATAAACAGGTGAGAGGCCTAAAAGTCACAATTTTAGTTTAGTGGGTTTCACTGCGAGACTTAAAATAGCATCTGGATTAAGACGGTCTGGAAGCTCGTAGACATCAACATGAGAATGCTCAGATTCAAGCTGAACTATGAAGTGAAAGACTCTGTGCATATCTCTGCTCATCTATATGGCAAGTATTAACAGGCCCTTTTAAGATGACAATCGCTTCACATGAATTCTCATCCTCTTATCATCAATAACATTCCATCACTAATTTAACAAAAAACGATATTTATATTCATTTATCATTCTTAATATCATAAATTCCAGAGAAAAACACAATCAATAACAAAATGGCAATCACTCCATGCCTTTTGCCCTAAAATCCATCAACTTGAATTCTATATTTATGCTCCTTCCTTACTGCCGAAATCTAGCAGAACAGCCTAATAGTATTTAAATTCAAAAAATCACAAACGAACTTACGGCAGCCACTGCCCTGACGCAGAGACTTCTAGAAGGAATTGGGGTTGCATGGAACCGCCCGCTAAGCGGAACCGCACCGGTGGCTCTCAGTCCCTCGAACGTAAACAAACGCATTCCCGGGCTCGTCTTGTTGGTGGCTTGCAAAGCGCCGCTTCCTACGAGAACTCCTTCCATTTTCTGTTACAGTCAATACACACAAAAAATAATCTCTGCTAAAACTTTGCCAACCCTCTGCAATTTGCTTTTCAGAAATTTTCCTGACCAGAAATTTAGTTGTGATGGAATAATCTTACATAAATATCTGTTGTTGTCTGTTTCGAGTAGGGTTTTATGAGGGTTGTATGGGAGCGAGGACGAAGGGCTTGGTGTGCTTAAATAACTTATGAGCACTGTCGTCTCTCACGCTCGCCAGGCCTCTTGCCTTGACTTGACTTGACTTGCGGTTCATTGAACTTGGTCCTGATATGGGCTGTCCTTTTCATAGACATTCTTTAAAGCGAAGAATATTTTATTATTATTAGTGGGAAAGGAAATTTGGATTTAAATTGAATTAGTTGTGGGTGATAACCAATGTTATGTGACGGTATACGGTTGAAGTCAATAATGGCGTGTAGAGTCCTTAATAGGCTAAGGTTTTAAGTCAATAATGGCGTATTAGCCTCATTCAGAGGCTAAGGTTTTAATGTATGTTTGTTTTTTAATAGAGTGGTATAAATTTGAATTTTTTAAATGAAAAGTTAAGTAAAACTAATATTTTTTAAAGTCAATCACTATGTTTTCCAATAGTAGTTAATAACATAAATTTTTAATTACATATAGGATTGGAAAAATTAGTTGCAATTGAAGAATTATACACAAGATTGAAAACTTTAAAAGTTTAGATAGTGAAATATTCTTTTTGATTGAAGTAAGGTGAATAACAGGTGATATAATTGGAGTTGTTCGAAGACAACAAATGGAAGGAAGCAGAGGAGGAGCAAAAACGGCGGGCAGGAATTTTGAACCAACGGAAGGAGAAGATCCAGAGGCAGGGCAGAATGTTGTAGCTGGAAAGGAAAAGGATTCCCTATCAGCTCAATTCGAAAAGGCTAAAGGCACGGATTCCCCAGATAAACCCTTAGACAAAGGGTCCCACTAGGGTTTGGGAGCTAGCAACAAGGGCCCAACCTTTTTGGAAATGCTTGAAAGGGAAAAAGAAGGAGCCGATCGATGAACTATCGCCCCTAATACCAAACAATAACAGGTTAACTGCGCCAATGGAGATTATAGAAAGATTCTTGGATATGGAGGCATCATCCTTAGTTGGCAAGTTTTTGGGAGGAAGTTCGGACATTGAGACTATTCGCTCATGGGCCGTGGCAAAGTGGAAAACTTCAAAAAGCTTAGAAATCGTAGCCATGTCAAGAGGTTTTTTTATGATAAGACTCAACAACAAAGATGATGTAGAGCGCATCTTGATAGGAGGACCCTGGTTTCTAGGAAGGCATAGCCTCTTTCTAAGGAAGTGGGGGGGGATTTCAACCCTGAGAAGCAGAACATTAATATAGCACCCATTTGGGTCCGCTTACCAAACCTCCCAACCTAGTTTGTTAATGAGTACTGGCTTAGTGGCATAGCAAAGACGATAGGAGAGCTCGTGGCAATAGACCATTCAACCCGGGCAAGGATTAGACTGACGCATGCCAGGATCCGTGTAAATGCAAACTTGGATTTTGATCTACCTTCTCGGGTGGAACTAGCATATGGAGAGTTTCTAAGGATTCGACTGTGGAGTATGAGAACAAGCCGACATTTTGTAGCGTGTGCAAAACCCAGGGCCACCTTCAAGCCCAATGTCTGACAATAACTACAAACAAGGAAGCCACGAGCGAAGGTTTTCTAGGGAAAGCTAATGGGAGAAGGATACCAAAGTTTCAAGGACCGCGTCTTAACTTGGAAGGATACAGACAAGTTAAGAATAACCAGGCTGACCAAACCAACATAAAACTGGCAAAAATCTAGGAGAAAGGAAAGCAACATAATGAGGGAGGCAAAAATCATAAGGTATGTAATAAAGATCCCGACTTGAACATGTTTGATATCCTAGAAAATCTAGAAGTTGAAAAAGAAAACAATAAGGATGATACCATCAATGTCAAGTTTCCTAAAACCCTAGACTCCCCATCCAAATCGGGACCATCCACAGTTATGACAAAAAGCCCCAAAAGCTATGCTCAAAATGAAGAAAAATTGCCAGGTCATTTCAGTTTAAACATGAAAAAAATAGAGTCAAGATTTGAAGTTGTGGAAACAAGAGGCAGGAATGTAGCTCCTAATCCGGTAGTGGAGCAAATTATCCCTTATCAGACGAGCCCAACGGTAAAAGGTTCCTTGAAGGAAAGCCCCCTGTTTAGGAACTAGATAGGAGAGGTGAACCAAAACAAGGCTGAGGATGAAGAGGGAATTGAAAACCCCAAAAATGAGGAAGAAGGTTCAAGCCCTAGACTATCACAGTATATGCCCCCTCATTTCAGTCCAAAACAGACTAGAAGCACCACCAAGCCTCCAATAGATTATGGAAGTGAAAGAAAGAAAGGGAAAATATCTACAGCAGAGCACTATAGAATGAGAATCAATGAAGAAATTGCAAACGAAAAGCAAAGAACATTGTTACAGCAAGCTATTCTTGGCCAGGATAATAGCAAAATTGACAAACCCCCTTTGGATCAGGGAAGGGGGTGGGGAAAAAATATCAAACAGTCTAAATGAAGGTTCTCTCATGGAATGTGAGAGGCCTAAACGGCCCACCAAAACAAAGGATGGTGAAGTCTATAAGGAAGGATTGGAATCCTAATATCATTTTTCTTCAAGAAACCAAAACAAATGCGGCACAATCAGGCACTTATAGCTAGAAGGATTTGGAAGCAAGGGGAAGTGGCCTTTCAACAGGCGAGAGGAGCATCTCGGGGCCTCATGATCTTATGGGATCCTATTAAAATAGAAGGAAGTATTATTCGAGCAAATGAAAGAGTCTTAAGCGTATTATTTCATGATTTTGATACTAATAAGAATTGGATTATGTCAAATGTTTATGCCCCCACTTCTGTCCAAGGGTGGTCTGAATTGTGGGAGTTTTTGGGGCATTTGAGCCAAGCTTTTAAAGACATTCCTTGGGTGATTGGGGGAGATTTCAATACCCCCTTTACCCATCTGATAAGAATGGAGGATCTGGGTTACCCTAAGGAGCATGGAGGACTTCAATGAATTCATTAACACAAATGAATTGATGGATGTAAGACTAAAAGGAGCCAAATTTACATGGAGTAACAAGAGGATAGGAAGTCACTTTGATTCAAGAAAGGTTGGACGAGGTTTTTTTATCCAAGGAAGCTACAACAATGTTTGGTGATTCAGCTTTACAAGCCCTTCCTAAATGCGCTTCAGACCATAATCTTATTTTATGGGAGGCATTTCAGGCTAACTCCTTTAAAAATCCATTCAGATTTTTGTCAATGTGGGTTAAACATTCGGACTTCAAGAAACGAATAGAGGAATGGTGGCAACGGCCTATCCAGGGAAGTGCTTCCTTCAAACTATCTCAAAAACTTAAGATGGTGAAAAACAATTTGGATTTCTGAGAATAAGAGAGCAGTGGGGGAAAAACTGAGAATAATAGAAAGCAAAATCCAAAATGGAACCTATGATGAGGCGACAAGGATCAAGAGAAGGAAACCCTTTGTGAGTTTTATAATATTTTAGCTTGTGAGGAGATGTATTGGAGGCATAAATCAAGGGCATTATGGCTAAAGGAAGGGGACTCTAATTCAAAGTTTTTCCATGTTACCACATTGAGCAATAGAAGCAACAATAATATTAGAAATTTAACTAAGGTGGGTGGATCCTCAACTCAAAACATTCAAGAGATCAGGGACGAGGCTGTTAATTTTTTAGTTCATTATTGGGTGAAGAACGGGCCTGTAATGCCCAAGCAAAGGACTCTCTCCTTCAATTCATTCCACAACTCATTGATGAAACGATTAACGAGTCTCTTATAGTAGCTTTTTTAGACGAAGAGATCAAGGAGGCTTTGTTTAACATGGATCCTGACAAAGCTCCTGGGCTGGATGGGTTTTCACCACGGTTTTTCCAAGTTTGTTGGGATATTGTTGGAGAAGAAGTTATTACTACAATCAAGGAGTTCCAAAGTTCAAATCATATTCCAAGGGGTTTCAATTCAACTTTCATTGTTTTGATCCCTAAAGGCCCCAACCCCAAGACTATGGTTGACTTTAGGCCGGTTAGCTCGTGTAATATATCCTATAAAATTCTATCCAAAGTTTTAGCCAACCGTTTGAAGAAAGTTCTACCGGTTATCATTGATCCAAGTCAAGGAGGTTCTGTACAAGGAAGATCAATCTTAGATGGAGTTATTATCGTTCATGAGGCTCTTCATACAACCGCTTAGACCAAAAAAGCAGTCATGGATTTAAAGTTAGACATGAACAAAGCTTATGACAGGATAAATTGGGAATTCCTAGAGGCAATTTTATTAAAATTTGGCTTCAACATGAAATGGGTCAAGTTAATAAGAGAGTGTATTTCTAAGCCTTGTTTTTTAGTTTTGGTTAATGGGTCTATTGCAGGTTTTTTTCAAAGCAAATGTGGTCTAAGACAAGGAGATCCCATAAGTCCTATGTTGTTCATCATCGTAACTGAGGCCTTGGGAAGAACCATTAAGGCGATAGTCGTGAGCTGGACTCATATCGGTATCAAGGCCACGTCGCTAACTACCCCGGTGACACATAAGCAATTTGTTGATGATACATTGCTACCGACTTTGGCTTCTGTGGTTGAGGCAAGAAGGATTAAAAATATTATCAAAATGTATGAAGAAGTGGTCGGACAGAAAGTGAATTTTGATAAGAGCAAACTTTATTTCATCAATACCCCCATTCCTAGGCAAAACAACATAGCAAGGATCATGGAATGTCATATTGCATCCCTTCCCACCTCCTATTTAGGTCTTCCCCTGTTTACGAGGAAACCTGAAGGATCAATGTGGAACATAGTTTTGGAGAGGATCCAAAAAAAGCTAACAAGTTGGAAAGGACATATGTTATCTCAAGCAGGCAAAGCGGTTTTAACTATGGCTTCACTTCAAAGTATACTCGTTTACTTCCTATCGGTGTTCGAGCTCCCAAGCAAGGTGTATCACAAAATTGAGCAGACTTCAAAAAAAATTTCTCCGGTCGGGAGTCGAGGATAATAAAAGGATCCATTTAGTAGGTTGGAACAAGGTTTGCAAACCTAAAGCTAATGGGGGGTTAGGATTGAGAAGAGTTGCTCATCTCAATACGACTCTGTTAGCCAAACAAGCGTGGCGGTTATTGACTAAGGTCGATAATGAATGGATTGCCATAGTTAGGAGGAAATACCTCCAAGGTGTGAACTTCCTTAATGACAACTTAGCAAGTAGGGGGTCTGCTTTTTGGAAGGCAATCCTCACGAGCAGGGATCTTGTCAAGAAAGGTCTTAGATGGATTCTAGGAAATGGGCAAACAATAGACTTTTGGAAGGATCGATGGGTGAGAGTTGAGGAGTTATCCCAAAATCCTCGTTTGGCTAGGATTCAAGAGCATATGGAGTAGCATATTGGGAAGAAGGTTGCAAATTATATGTGGCAGGATATAAATATCAACAGGTGGAAACACATCAGAATACAGGGTTTTGAAGCGGAGTCTGAAGAGCTTTATAACATTTTAACTCAGACAAATTATTTTCTTTGGAGAGGATGAAGATCACATTGTTTGAGCCTGAGGCTCGAAAGTGGTGACTTCACGGTTAAGTCTGCCTATAATTTGCTTCTCAATGTGGAAGGTCAACAATTTCAACCAAGTTTGGTTTAGATCAAAGGCTTAATTCCTAAAATATCCTTTTTTTCATGGCTGGTGATTCAAGGAAAAATCCTTACTATGGACAATATGTTATCCAAAGGTATGGTTATTGCTAATCGTTGCTACATGTGCAGGGCAGGATGGGAGACAACCCAACACTTGTTTCTGGAGTGTCCGATAGCGGAGTCCATCCTGGATGAACTTTTCCAAGCCTTTAGGATCTCGTGGGTTAAGCCTGCTCTTATATTCGAAGTGTTCCATCAATGGCCTCAACCCTTTGTTAGCCTAAAACTTAAGTACCTATGGAAAATCTATTGGCATCATTTTCTCTGGTAGATTTGGCTAGAAAGGAACCATAGAGCCTTTAAGGATACCATTCACAACCCAAAAACCATCCTCAACAGGATTATTGTCTTTGCGAAAGAAAACCTTAGCACCTTAGTGGATGAGAACCACTCAATTCCTCCCCAAGAAAAACAATTAGCTCGGCCTTAAGTATTGAAGACAAACCTTCCATTCCTTTGCCCAATCCCAGAAATGGGATTTCTTTGGAGCCACCCCCCCAGGGTTGGTTTAAACTAAATTTTGATGGTGCAGCCAAGGAGAACACGGGAAGAGCTGGAGTTGGAGGAATAATCAGGGATCATCAAGGAAATTTGGTCAAGGCCTTCGCCGAACCATTGGGAATCAGAGCTAATAATGAAGCAGAAGCTAGAGCCCTTTGGAGAGGGTTGCAAGTAGCCCAAGCAACTCAAGGTAACTTGATGATTGAAGGTGATTCGATGAACATCATCAACCTGTTAACCAATGGCAAAAAACCTCCATGGAGAATCGAGGGAGTCATCCATGAAGTGAGGATTCTTTTTGCGGCAAGACAGAACAGGAGGGCTCATCACGTGTATCGTGAGGCCAACAAGTCAGCTAACAAATTAGCCAACATAGGTGTTGATGTTGGTAGTTTGGTGACATGGACACAAGGTGTGCCACGTGAAGTGGAAAACATTATTAGTCATGAAAAGAAACCTACCCGTTAAGGAGAAAGATGAATAGGTGTTCTTTCCCCATGGAGTTGGTAATAACTATGGGGTTTCCCTCTAAATCATACCAAATTGGAAATGAAGGTAACAGGGTGTAAGCCTTGGAGAATTTCAACAGAGAATAGGAAATGGGCAAGCAACAGGTGTCACAAGTGCAAAGTTCCAAACTTCAATTTCCTATCAATGTAAGTAATGTTTACAGTTATGTTTAGGTATGGGTGTGCCTTGTTAGTAAGGTGTTGTAGGGGATTCAACACAAGTTCTGGTAAGAAAGTTTCAAGGATGACTAGGATCTACAATCTCAATAGAAGGTTGGATATTGTAATAGGTTTTGGGTTAACCTGCAAAACCCGGTAATTAATGACGACTTTTATTTACCAAAAAAAAACTACTACAATATTATTATTCCGTCCACTGCTATTTAATTGAAGAGCATTTTTTTTTTATTTGGTTATTGTGAGGAGGTATTAATGTGGAACTAAATTCCTCATGGGAATATGTCACTGGAAATAAATAGCTTGTATAAAGACAATATCACATGAACCGGTTAGAAAGCAAGAGGGCACATGAACCGGTTAGAAAGAAAGAGGGCCAACTATTCGATGTTAATAGGGGTGAGAAATCCCATATAAGTGGGACCAAGGACTTGCATCTTTAAGCCTGCTACCCCCATTGACAAAGAGTATGGCAAGTGTTGGGGGTCATAAACCACTCAAGTCCCACAACTGGATGGATGTGGGATTATTGACGCACACACACACTACGAAACCTCTACGATATGATCAATGTATAGGGTTGGGCAGTCTCCTCCCAACCATGATCTCTCCAAAAGTTGAGAGATACTTATCAACAAGGAATTTAACACAAAGCCACCACACACCCACCCCAACCATGCCCCTCCTAATGTTGAGAGCTATACTTATTAACAAGGAATTTAACACAAAACCACTACACACCCACCCCTTACACACTCGCTCACATCGCAGTTTAAACCTAAAGAACATGTTTATTGTGTGATCTACCCATGATTATTTAAAACTACATAAAGGCAAAGGTTTTATAAATGCTAGAGGTGATTTCAATAACAAGTAGCAATTGCATCCAACGGATGGATTAGGAATGTCAAGAATTAACTTAAATTTATGTTATTATAATATATATATAATAATAATGCATTGAAAAATGGAGAAGTTATATTGGTTTAAAATTTTAAAAAGAAATAGATTTACGAAAGCTATGGTAGTGGTAAGTTTTTGAATTTTCTTTCCAGGAATACCATAGTAACAAGTCTTTGGGTTTTCATCTAGGAAATCCAAGTTCAACCGGTATGAGGGGATCGAAATCCTTTATTAAAATCTATGTAAAGTCGATATTTAATTAAGTATGCATGAACTAAGGAAGTGTGAGCTAAGAGGGAGTGTGAGCTGAGATTCAGTCATGGCAAAAGAGCAATGGGAGATTCAGTCATGGAAAAAGAGCAATGGGTTCATTCAAAGTGCGTCAATGCTTCAAACCCTTATTAAAAATTTAAGAATATGTGGAACATTGTTTCCAAAAAATTGTTGAAGGGAAAGAACATCAAGAAAAATAAGAGACAAAGACTATTGTAAGCCAAGAGGGAGTGCATGCCAAGAGTGAGTGTAAGGCAAAAGTGAGTGCAAGCTGGGAGCAAGTTCAAACTGAGAGGGAGTGTGAGCTAAGAGGAAGTGCAAGCCAAGAGTGAGTCCCATTAGCTAATATGAAAGGAAAGTCATATTTGAAAGCCCTAATGGGAAGTTAGGATGCCCTAGTTGGAAGTATGGAGGCCCAAGTTAGAGACAAGCAGAAGAGCGAATAAATGGTAAGTTTGATCTAGATAGCAGATGTTACACCAAAAATGAGTATCAAGTATGAGATGATTGAGCATGATATAATGGTTCTGAAAAGTAGAGGGTTAATATGTAAGTTCCATAGATCATAGCTAGGATTTTTGGAGATTAAAAATTAGATCAAGTGAAATGGACGATTAAATTCAAATTACTCTGTGACTTTTCTTCCTAAAGGTTTTTTTCCTCATCATCTTTTCCAGTTCAAAAATTAGTGATAAAACAATGGTTGGTGGTCCATGGTTTAGGGAAAGAGATACACTTTATTTGAGACTATGGAATGAAAAAAAAATGTTGAGACAAAAACTATTAAGAAGCTTTTAATATAGGTTAGGCTTTTTAGACTTCCATATCAGCTTATAAATAAGGATGTTTTGAAGAATATTGGAAATACCCTAGGGGAATTCATCAAGGAAGGACCAACTACTAAGGAGCGAAAGCATGCTATATATACTCAAATATGTGTTGTTATGGATATTTTAAAACCTTTACCACAATACATTAAGATTAAATTTAAATCAAAATAATGGGATCAACAAGTGGATTATGAAAATATTGCATTTCGTTGCCACAATTGTTATGAGATTGAACACTTGGAAAGAGTTTGCAAAGTGATAACTATGAAGAAAGTGACAAAATTCTAGCCATGAGATAGACTTGAAGACGAAGCAAGGAAATCATACAGTAAGAGAAGGTAAATCAGATCAAGGATAGTCCACTCTAAAAGAGGCAAAGAAAGCCTATCTATAGTATCATTTAGCAAGTTCAGAAGGAATTAAAGCTGCAAAAGATGTGGAGAGAAATCATAAAACAAAAAGACAAAAGAGGTCAAGTTTATTCCAGGTAAATCATCTTCATTTTCCTCAAGTAGTATAGAATCCTCTCTAGGCAAAAAAAATGAAAGGGGTGAAGATAAAATCCTTTCCATTTTAAGGTTTTAAGAGTAGCATGATAAAGAAATGAGGATGGAGAAAACCCATAACAATTTAAGTTTTTTAGGGTAGAATAAGAAGATAATTGCTACAAAAGAGCATCTTTGCACTTTAGGGTTTCTAGGGCAATATAAAGACTGTGTTGTGAAGGTTATTCCTTGCACTTTAGATCCTTTAGAATAAGGTAAACCTAAAGATGATAAATCTTATTGTGAGTAGTGTGAGAAGATTGAAGAGATTGATGAAGATGAAAGTATTGTTGGGAATGAAAAATAGAGAGGAAGACCTAAGAAACAAAAAACAAAGAGAAAAAATACAAAGGAACATTGATACGAAAAAATAAAAGCAGATATCACAAGTGCTAACAAGAAGTGGGCTAAACCCAGCAATAAAAACAAAAAATAACAATGAAAATAATATCATGGAAAATTAGGGGAATGAATAAGAACCCTAAAAAAGGTATTAAGAATTTGTGAGGTTGTTATAGATAAGACATTTATGGATATAGAAGTTGGACAACAAATATTTTAGCCATTTGCAATGTTGAATTTCATCTTGATTGAATTTAAATTTCAAAAGGCATCTAAAATAAAAGGAGTTGACTGTGGAAACTTATTAGTTTAAGGAAGATGGATAATATCTTTGATAGAAAGGCAAATGGAGAATATTTTTGATAGAAAGGCAAAGTTGGATATGCTTTAATTAACTTGTTAGAAATGTAATGAGAGCAATGTAATATTTTATTTTTGTAATAGGAGTGGCCCCCAATAGAAGCCACACATAGCTTATTAAAAAAAAAATGAAGAAATGGTTCAAGAGAGAAGACAAAAATATAAAAACGTTCGTGCTATATAATAATATTTTTTTCTTTTTGTTATATTAAAAATATTTTAAATAGAAGAAATAATGAGAAAGAAGAAGATGTAAGGAAGAAAACAATTAATTATTTCAAACATATTTTGTCACATACTAGACAAGATCACGAGGCACAAGATAAGCTTTTACAAAATATTCCAATCAATTATCACACAAATAAAATAAAAGTTTGATGAAGATATCTATGGAGGAGCTACATGAAATGATTTTCTCTTTCCATCCTAACAAGACACCTTGCCTCAATGGATTTCCTGTAGTATTCTTTTTAAAATTTTGGGATTTATTGAAGAGTGATATGATGGTTGCAATTGAAGAGGCCTGGAAAAAGGAATGCTATAATAAGTGAGACCAATGTCACTTTTATTATATTGGTTCCTTAAAAAAGGCAAGACAAAATAATTTGATAATTTTCATCTAATAATCCTTTGTAATATGATTTATAAAATCTTTTAAAAAAATATGGCAAACAAATTGAAAGACATTATAGATTGTGTTATCTCATAGGAACAAAGTGGTTTTGTTTGTGGTGAACAAAATCTTGATGGTATAATCATTGCATAGGAAACCATATATTCTCTTCATTCAATGAAAAATCATATATGCTTATGAAATTAGATATGAATAAAGCACATGATAGGGTCTCCTAAAGTTTTTAACATGATATTCTCAAAAAGTTTGATTTTGATAACAATTGGTGCAAATGAATTAATTTTGTTATAACACTTCTAAATATTTTATTTTGATCAATGGTTCTCCCACTAGGTACTTTGGACTCCACCAAAGTGATCCACTATCTCCTTCTCTATTCATTATTCTTGCAAAGGCATTAGGGAGAGCTTTCTTAAAGGCAAAAATGGAAGGAAAAATCAAAGGTATTCAAGTTGCAAAAAAAATGACCCCTTCAAATCTCATCTCCAATTTGTTGATGATACTTTTATTTTGGGCCATACTTTAGTCATTAAGGCATGGATTTTAAATCAATATTATCATGTTATGAGAAGGCTATTGAATAGTTGGTTAATATTACAAAATCTGAATTTTTTTTTATTAACATTGTCCTAGATATAGGGTAAATTATTGTGGATATTTCAGGGTCTAAATTTGAAAATTTCTCATCAACCTACTTAGGTATTCCTTTATCTCACAAAGGAAATAAAAAGGAGTTTTGGGTCTCTTGTTTAGATAGAATGAAAGCTTGTTATATAGGATGGAAAAGTAAGATATTAACCATGGTAGAAGGCTACAACTCATAGAGACTAAATTGTTATACACCCATATTTATATGATGTCACTTTTAAGATTGCCAATAGATATAACATTGATAAAATTGAAAGATATTTTGGAAAGGACGTGAGGAAAAATTTAGGTTGTTACTTTATAAGTGTGATAGAGTTTGCAAAGGAAATAATATTAGAGGATCAGACTTACAAAATTGTAGACTTATGAGTTTGGAATTAGGGGGTAAAGCTTGGGTGGAGATTATTTAGAGACAAGGAAAAAATTAGACAAAAATATTACTTCAAAAATATATAGGTTCCCTCGATGTAATGAAATTATTTAGGAAAGAAATCTATCCAAACAATCATCAAATGGAACTTCATATAAAAGAGTTTGAAATTGATAAAGAACACATTAGATGGTTAGTCAATGAGGGGTATTATGCAATTTTTTGGTCTGATGGTTGGTTGAATCCTTATCGTCTTACCTCTAGCTCAAAATTGTAACTGTTGGCTTGGGCATGTCTAGTTTGTAAAGGTCCAAAGATCAAATACCATATTTGATAATAATATGAGAAGCAATTCTAGTTCATGCATTTCTATTAATAACCTTGGTGAAGGAGAGGAACTTAAACAAATTATTAATGAACTTTTGAAGATGCTTCAAAAATTTTATTTATCAATTTTTACATGAAAGGATGGATTGGTTTGGAATCTATCAAAATATAGTGGATACTTGATCAAGTTAGGATACGAGGATTTAAAGCAATCATAAATTTTTACTTCAAAAAAAAATTATTAGAAGAATGTTTGGTCACTAGAGGCTCTCCCTAAGGCCTCAACACTCCTTTGGTTTGTAGTTCAAAGTAAGATTCTTACAAGAGAGAATCTACAAAGAAGATGATATTATGGGACCCTTTTAGATGTGTCTTGTGTGAGAAGAATGTAGAAATATCAAACCATTTACTTCTTCATTGTCCCTTTTCTTACACCATTTAAGGTGCTTTTTTAAAAATATGAAAATATATTGGGTAGCTCCATCAACATTGAAATAGTTGATGATATATTGGATTAATTATTTCAAAGCTAAAACATTATGTATTATATGAAAATTAGCCCTACCATTATTTGTTGGAATTTATGCCTTGAAAGGAATAACATTTTTTTAAATAAATCTCAAAATCATGACTAAGTTTACAATTTTATTATTGTCTCTCTTACAAAATGTTTACAAATATGATACTCATTATGGAAAGTCCCAAGTGTAGAAAAAAATGGTCACAACTTGTTCATAGGATCTGAACATACATGGAAGGGTCATCTATGATAATGTCATTAAAATAAAGATTCTACTTCAATCTAGGGTAAAATGGGAATGTTAAGAAGGTGGGTCTATCAAAATAAATTTTTGATGGTGTTTTTAAAAGAAATTTGGAAAAATCCATTGGAGGTGGTGTTCTTTTTTTAATAATGAAGGTAAAATTCCCCTTATTAAGAATCATATGGAACTTCAACTAACAACTATGTAGAGACTAAACCACTTCTTAGAGGGATTAAGATTGCAATAGAAAGAATGGAAATATATTTCAACTAAGGGTGATTTACAAATTATTATTGATGTTATCAATGAAAACGCATGTGAAGGTTGGATAAAAAAAATATTGTTGTTAATGTTCACAATATATTACTAAAGGTAATCTTTTCGAATGTAGGCATATTTATAAAAAAGGAATTTGGATAACAGATCATTTAGTCAATTGCAGTGTTGATCTTCATCTCGACAAAATTTAAATTTTAAAAGGCAACTAGCCAAATAAGAGATGTCATTAAGTTATTTGTGGAAACATAACACTTTGAGGAAGTTGAAGAATATATTTGATAGAAAAAGAAATAACAAATATTTAAATACAAGCTTAATATAATTTATATATTTATTTTAATTTTATTTACATGGTGGAATCGGTAGCTGCCACAATGATCTGGGTACTTTGTCTGTATTTTATGACCACCACATTATTTTGCGTTGTCTGTCGCGAAAGTCGTCATACAATACTCTACATAGTTTGCATCTATAACCATTATGCCACAATAATTTTAAACCTTTTACGCTGCTAAAAGCATCAGGGACAAACGTTCAGTCCAACGAGGTCCAATATTTGAACCCTGGATGTCCGTCCTCCTTACAAATTTTGGTCGCAACAATCAGTCTACACCTCGAACCTAGTTAATATAATTTAATTGATATAACAATAAAATGTAATATTTTAGTATTTTAAGAAATGACCCCTTATAAAAAGTATACATAACTAATTAAAATAATAAAAAATAAAAAAATATTAGAAAATACATCAAGAGAAGTATAATCATTTAAGAATATTTCATAGCATATTATATTTTTGTAAGTATTAAGATTGTTCATTTTTTTCACCATATAAATAAAAAAGTTTGATTAAATATAAAAATATTGTGAGATTGTAAAATTAAGTTGAGAAAGTGGTAAAGTTACCTCAAGAATAGTTTGAAGAAAATCGAACACCTCAAAATCCTAAAACAAAATATTCCAAAGCATGTTATATTTTTTTTGACTTTAATGTTATCAATATAAATTAAAAAGGTGATTGAATAAATAAGAGAATAACAATCTAGTTGTTTATAGAAGAGTTGGATTTTAGGGAAAGTTGAAGATCCATCTACATTTTTCTGTGCATCTGAACAATAGTTTGAAGAAGTTTGTTTGGCTAGAATCTAGGGTTTGCAAAGTTACAGTGGAGAAATTGTTGGAGCAGGAACAAATTTGGGGGAAGACAAAAAACCCTAGAGAGATCATGAGTGTCAGTTCAGGTATGGTACTTCTTTGGCTTTAGCTTTGAAAATATTTCATTGGCTAGGGATTTAAACATAGGGACATCTTATTTTGGAAGAGATTTATGGCAGTCTGTTGGTTCCAATGACGACTACAGCCTCACTTCTAAAACAAGCGGGCAATGAGGCCTTCTCCATGTTTTCACAACATTTCCCTTTGATGAGGAGAAGTTGGATCATATGCGTCAAGTGCTTAAAGCGAGAAAAGAACCCCATCCAAAACCACATGCTTGCTCTAACAATGGTACCTTTGTGCCCAAGTTAGATGAGTCTCCTATGATTGAGGTACCTCCAACTTACATCCAACAACCTTTGCTCATGCTTTCCACCCAAGCCCTTGCATGCAAATTTGTAAGAATATGGCCTAGTCCAATCACAATCCAGAAATGGATTAATACACATTGGGGGAGTAAAGTCTCCTCTTATGAATTCATGATGATAGGTAGGGGATACTTTGTCGTTACATTTGCCTCTATGGAGGACAAGAGCACTATATTTCATGGGGATCCTTGGTTTCTAGGATCCAGCCCACTTTACATGACCCCGTGGAGCACGACATTTGATCCTTACGAGGAGGAGCCTGAAGAAGTTTATGTTTGGGTCAGGTTACCATTTTTGCCATTGCACCTATGGAACAAACCTTCGATGGAATTATTAGGTAACGCTATTGGAACATTAATTGATTAGGCTCCTCCAAAGGCTAATAATGATATATGTGCACGCATCTGTGTGTAAGTTAATCTAAAAAGGGGTTTGCCTGAACATATTGGAATAAAGGTGTTTGATTGGATACATAACCAACCCCTGGACTATGAGCATATACCATTCAAATGTATAACATGCCATGAGCATGGGCATTTCTCCCGAAACTGCCTAATTAAACAAGCACAAGAAATAAAAAAAGAACTAGGATTCCAAGAAGTCAAAAGGAGACCACGCAGATCAAGAAGCAAGAATCGACAACCTCAACCACAAGATCAAAAAAGCTTCCAAAACAAAAATAAATTTGAAAGTATTAATGAAGGAGAAAAGGAAATCACCTCTCTAGATGTGATGGCTCCTAAAGATAAAGAGAAGATACCTACAACTGAAGCTAACAAGTCACCAAAGATCTTAGGAGATACACTAGAGAACACAACAATTGGAGAAGAAACTGATGGAAACTCAAAGGAAGAGGTAGAAGAAACACAAGTGGAGAAAATAGTGATTCATGGGGGTTTATTGACCACACGATCTACAGTTAAGGGAAGAAAATCAAACCAACAACTCAAAAATGAGCAAGCACAAAAAGACTTGCAATCCAAAACACAGGTCAGAATTAAGGAGAGCTTCGTAAAAAATAAGAAGCAATCCAAAAGATGAAGATTATGTCATGGACCTGTAGGGGACTGTGAAGTCCTCTGAAAAAAAACTATCTTAAAGTTCTAATATAGGAGCAAAAGCCAACAATAGTATGTATTCAGGAAACAAAAACAGTAGAGGCAACACTGATTATAGAATGACAGAAGATATGGGCACAATCAGAACTGATAATTGTTGATTCTGCGGGAGCTTTAGGGGGACTAGCTTTGGCTTGGGACCCACAACAATTAGTTTATAGCTTGAAACATAAGCATAATAACTGGATAGGTACAAAATTTGCCTTACTACATGGAACTAGTGTAGCGGTAGTAAATTTTTATGGTCCAAATAATCCTATCCAGAAAAGAGAAACATGGCAAAACTTAGCACAATGGCTAGACAATGAGAATTTTGACAACATAATACTGGGAGGAGATCTCAACATGATTCTCTACCATTGGGAGAAGGTTGGGGGAATTTTAGCAAGGGATCCAAATAGAGATATACTCAATAAAATTATGGCAGATGAAATCTTACAAGACATTCGACCGACCAAAGGAAAGTACATTTGGAGCAATAGAAGAGCAAGGGCAAACTATATTGCAAATAGATTGGATAGATTTTTTATCAATGAAAATCTCCTAACACACTTTCCCCTCACTTCCAGTCACATCATTCAGAACTCTATCTTAGATCATAAGCCAATTCTCTTGGATAGCGGCCAAAGCTTACAACCCCAAAAAATTCCTTTTAAATACAACTCTGAATGGGCAGCAGAAGAATATTTCAGTGAACTTGTGGAAAGCACTTAGAACCCCAATCCACCAACCCCCAAGAAAAGTGGAAAATCAAAATTTAAAAATTGAAGCATATGATAAAAAAATGGTTGGTAGAAAAAGCGAGAGTCAAACCAGACAAGAAGCAGTTGATGCAACAACTAGAGCAGCTAGAAACAGAAATTGGGGATCATCCTCTCAACCATGGCAAGAAGATGCAAGAAATAACCTGATTCAAAAGCTTAATAAATTAAGCACTAAAGAAGAAACACATTGGAGGCTTAGATCCCGAATGGTTTGGCTAAGAAAGGGGGATAAAAATACTAAATATTTTCATCTAAAAACCATGCAATGCTACCAAAGAAATGCAATCAAGGAGATAGAGCATGAAGGAACCACTTATACAGATAGGGAGAAAATTAAGGAACTTGCCAAGCAACATTACTCAGCTTTGCTCTCCAGAGAAAATGGTAATCCTCATTCCCAAGAAATACTACTGTAGCATATACCAATAGTATTAAGTTTGGAATACAAACATGATCTTAGTCAGCCAATCACTATGGAGGAACTTAAGGAGATTATAACAACTCTACCAAAGGATAAAGCTCCTAGACCTGATGGATTCACAAATAACTTTTACCAACAATACTTACACATCATTGGAGAAGATTTGCTACACATGATTGAGGATGTTAGGGTGAAAGGTAAGCTTCTTGGAGCCATAAACTCCACCTTTCTAGCATTAATACCTAAAGAAAAAAATGCCACTACTTTCTCTAGATTCAGATCAATTTCTCTATGTAACTCTTCCTATAAAATTATTACCAAGTTGTTGGCAAATAGAGTAAAGAAAAATTTGACAAAATAATATCATAAGATCAAGGAGGGTTCATGCCTAGGAAACAAGTATATGATAATATCATTACAGTGCATGAAGCCCTCCACAGTAGTAGAAAATAAAAAAAGAAACAAATTGTTATAAAAATTGATATGACAAACGCCTTTAATAGAGTTAATATACAATTTGTAGAACATGTCCTTCAAAAGCTTGGATTCCCACATCAGGTCATTAAATGGATCGGAGCATGCATAAAAAACCCATGGATAGCCCCTTTAATAAATGGAGAACCAAAAAATTTATTTTAGGCTACAAGGGGAATTAGAAAAGGGTGTCCACTATCACCATATCTTTACATCATTCTAGTTGAGACTCTTGGAAGATTAATCAACCATCTTCAAAGACAAAAAAAATAACAGGGATAGAGGTAGCAACAGGATGCAAAGCTGTAACACATGGCCAATTTGAAGATGATATCATTCTTCTAGGTGAAGCCAGCAAGCAAAATGTTAGACAATTCAAGCAATATCTGGATTGGTTCACACAAGCTACCGGGGCTCAGATAAACACTCAAAAGAGTCAGTTCTATACTCAAAATGTTGCAGCAATAACAATCAAACTCTTTTGCACTATCCTAGGATTTCGGTCTGGTACAAAAAAATACTTCAGATATCTAAGAGTGCCCATGAGCTTCCACCTCAAAGCTTCAGACAGTTGGACCTCAATATTGGACAAGATGGTTAGGAGGATACAAAGTTACAGTAATAGTTGGCTCAGTCTTGCAGGAAGGGTAGTACTGATCAAATAAGTGTTAGCTTCTCTTCTAGTCTATCAACTATTAGTATATCATGATACCAAGTTTATTTTGCAAAAGGTAGATGGAATCATACGCAACTTTCTATGGCAAGGAGGTAGGAAATCAGAAAGAAAAAAGTTCCACTTGGTCAATTGGGAGATGGTCACCAAGAGTAAATTCAAGGAGGACTAAGAATAAAAAAAATGGAGATAGTTTCGAAAGCATTAGGAGCAAAAATTCTTTGGAACATGCTTAAAAACAATCGAGCATGGCAGCACATACTAGTCAGCAAGTATGCAAATAATCAAACAGGTATTCAAATGCTCAAACATATTGACAAACTTCCCAGAGCCTCGTTGGTTTGGAAACATATAGTGGCTGTAAAGAGCATAATAGAGGATACAATTTCTTGGCTACCAGGAGATGGTAAGTTAATTAATCTATGGGAGGACCCGATCCTAGGAAATCCACCATTAAGAGAGAGAACTCCAATCAAATTGCAGAATCACTTGGAAAGCCAAAGAATATTTAAGTTAAGTGACTTGTTTTATTGGACCTTAGAAACTTTGAACTGGATCTCCCCTCCCATTCCATATCAACTTCAAGGAGATTGGGATTATTTTAAGTCTCACGTGGTGAGCATTAGACCTCTTCATCCCACAATGTCAAACAAACTTATTTGGGGTAGCATCAACAGTAATGGAGAATACTCAGTGCATCTAGAAGTCCAACATCAGCAAATTGGGCCTACCAACAAAAAACTATCGATATTGTGGAAAGTTAGAGCACCACCTAAACTGTAAGTATTTAGCTGGCTAGTTTCTCAAAATAAAATCTTAATAGGTGATAATCTACAAAAGAGGAGTATAGCAGGGCCTCATGTTTGTTACAGGTGCAGGCAGAACAGTGAAACAGTTTTCCATATTTTGTTTGAATGCCCAAAGGCAATTTCAATTTGCTTAGGAATAATCAAAATTCTTGGTATTTCCTACTCTGGAAGGTTAACCATAGACAAATGTTTTACCAAGTGGAACAAAGAATATAAAGGTAAACTGATAGGTAAGCCCCTCTTAAAATATCTGTGGAGCTCCATACCATATTTTGTCATCTGGCACATCTGGTTGGATAGAAATCAAAGGATTTTTGAAGGAAAAGGTAAGGACAATAAAATTCTAATACGAAGGATAAAAGAAGAATTAATCCTAAATGTCAAATCTAGTTTTTGTCAAGCAATAATGATGAAGAATATCTGTCACCCACAGAAAGAAGAATTATATACCAACTTAATCTCCAAGCTTTCCTGACACACGGAGGATGCAAAGAAAATAATTCTTTGCCTGACATATGTTTTCTAGTACTCTTCTTTGATGGTGCCTCCAAATCCAATCCCGGTAAAGCAGCGACAGTGGGAGTGATTCTTACAGGACCTTGTGAGATCCTACTCAAATACATGATCAACTTGGGAACAACATCTAACAATATGGTAGAGGCTATTGGATGTGAAATTGGTTTAAAATTGATGGCAAAGCAAGGAATCACTCAGGTCATAGTTTACGGGGATTCTAAACTGATAATAACAACTCTTGCCAAAAATAAAGATTTTAGATCTTTACAATTGAAGATTATTCAAGACAAGATTAGACAACTTGGCATGATCATTGGCAAAATATCCTATCAACACATAAGGCGGGAATTCAACAAAGAGGTCGACACACTAACGAATCATGAAATAAATATAGCCCCTGGTTATTGCCGCCAAATCATCAAGAAGAAGAAGAGCAGGGATGGTATGCAAGGATGACAAAGGCTTCAATAATAAGGTTCTTTTTTGTCTTCGTGTTCAGTTTTTTAGAATGATGTTCACTTTGAACTTTGATTAAAGAGTTTTGTATTTTTTTATTAAGTAAATAAATTTTTTCTTTTATAAAAAAAATAAGAAAATATAATATATTGGTAAAAAATACTAAAAACAAAATATTCCAAGCATGTTACATTTTTGACTTTAATGTTACCCATATAAATTAAAAAGGTGATTGAATAAATAAGAGAATATAAAAAAAAAAGGTGACTGAATAAACAAGAGAATATAATATATTGGTAAAAGTTGATTGAATAAATACGAGAATATTATTGTATAATATTTTAATACTTTAAAAGATAAAAGAGTTAAAAATGTATTGGAAAAGTGGTATAATTATAAGAAAATAGTAAGAGTAAATTATAAGTGGTATTAGTTCAATCAGTTAAATTCCTCGATATTTAAGGAGGAGACCACGGTTCAAATCTTGTCAAATGATACATAAATAATATTCAAGCTTTGTTGTAATAGCACTACATATAATTTCATAATGATATAACATGAGTGGAACCCATTTAATCAATTGAAAAAATACAATTACTTATATTGAAGTTAAAAACACATTTTTGTAACCCATTTAATCAATTGAAAAAATACTATTACTTATATTGAAGTTAAAAACACATTTTTTTATTAATAAAGATTATAGTCAAACAAATATATATATAAAAGTAACACTTGTGGTTAAGATATGAAATCAAAAAATATTAATTATAACTATGGTATTGTATGACTTTCTTTTAAATTATTTTTTAATGGGTTATAGGCTATTGAAATGGGTTTGCTTGTATTACATAAAATTACTTAAAGTTTTTTTTTGAATTTAGCGAAAAATCTTTTGCGAGGTCGCTTTGGTTTGAGAAACCATGACTAGAAGGTTCTACATCATCAAAATCACTCGAGAGTCGCGTTCGGCCTGATTGCACCAACATCATCAACTGAATTTTGGGTACTCGACGTGTGTTTGGTAGGGTGGAGATTCGAAATAGGGACCTCCCTTGAAGGGTTACCCTGTCCTCTCCAACTCACCTACAACACGTGGGTTACAATTACTTAAAGTTAAAAGCATATTTTTTATAAGTAAAGATTATATATTATATTACTTAAAAAAAAGTAATAGTTGTGGTTAAGAAATGAAATTAAAAAGGTATTAATTATAACTATGGTATTGTATGATTTTATTTTTTTTATTATTTTTTAATGGGTTATATGCTAATGAAATGGGTCGTGCTTGTATTTCATATTACTTATATTGAAGTTAAAAGCACATTTTTTTATAAGTAAATATTATAGCCTCTATATATAAATAAATAAATAATAGTTGTCAATAAGATATTAAAAAAATATTAATTATAAATATGGTGCTGTGTGATTTCATTTTTTATTGTTTTTTAATGGGTTATATCTAATGAAATGGGTCCTGCTTGTATTACATACAATTACTTATATTAAAGTTAAAAGCACATTTTTTATATTGAACATCGTTTACAAATATGTACAAATATCAACGCTCGTTCGAGCAAACACAAGAGGAATCGACCTCACAACCACATGGATGATAATAACTAGGCAACTACCATTACACCAAATGCCATTCGGCAAAGCACATTTTGTTAGTAAAGATTATAGCTATATATATATATATATATATATATATATATATATATATATATATATATATATATATATATAATTATAGAAAAGTAATAGTTGTAGTTAAGATATGAAAATAAAAAAATTAATTATAACTATGGTATTGTATGATTTGTTTGCATGTTTATGGACTAGTTTTTCTTCTTTTTTTTCTAACAATAACATATGCATTGTCAATCAAGTAAGAATGGTAGTGATATGTGTAGACCATTCAAACCTTTTGCTCTAAATATTATAGTCAAGGTGAAGCCTTCTTGTTCAACTAGACCAATATCAATCGTAGATTTTTGTAACATGATCTTTATTTATAGTTAAAGTTCAAGCATTCTTTAGAGGCACTTCTCTTCGACTTCCTTTTGTCATTGGTGGAATTTGAACTATATTTAGATTGTTACTATCCTATGTTGTTCTAATATAATTAACAAATTGAACACCAACATACATTGGTACTTCTAATGGTTTGGATCCTTCTTTATAGACTATGCTCCTTACAATTATTGCATCTCTATTTACCAGACCCATTGGTACCAATAGATTTAAAATTAACATGAATCTATCATTGGTATTTAAGCTTGATCTTTGTCTAATTTGGTCTGCAATGCACTATGCAATCAACATCTATAAGGATCTAAGCATTTCTTTGTTGTGATTTATTGCTTTCTCATTTGTAACATATAGATGTATGGAGCAGCCAAATATTCATTCTCAATGTTTTAAAAGAATTCATTTGTTTTAGACATGCAAATATTTTAATAATGTGCTATTGGTTTTGTATTTCTAATGCTCTGTAGAAGACACCAAATATTACCTATGAGAGATCATCTCCTCGTTGTTGAAATATTGTGTCAAGCGTGATCACAATATGAAACTCCTTCCACTATGTGCGAGATAATATATGTCATGCATAAATTGGTATGTCCTTAATAGGTGGTAGTTGTCCAAGATCTTCTATAACAATCCTCCAAAACTCCAAATTCCTATACGCCTAATTTGTTTGCAAGGATGAGATACTGCTAATGTATCTGTGGTTGCAGGAGACAGGTAAATATTGTTGGCAGGGCGATGCAAAGGAAAGAGGTCTCCTCAAAAGGCAAAAAGGATTATTCTGGTGTAAGGTAAGTCAAGGGAGATGATGTAATTTCCAGTTCATTGGGGAAAAGAACCCTATAGGCAATGAAGTCGCCAACGGTCCATGTAGAATGCATATCATGTAGTTGCATTCGTAGGGGTATTTAATGTTTGTTAAATTGTGAATTGAGTTGTTTGTATGGCAATGAAAGTGCTTAATGCATGGGAGCCATGGTTTAAATTATTGGTGGATAATTAAAATGCTTAATGCATAGGAATCATGGTTTAAAAATAATAAAATAATCTGGATATATATTAGGGCCATGTTGTTATGAAACATAACCATGAAAATAATTGTCATCCTTCTATATCCATGTGATTTTGTTGAATTATTTCTTCATCACTAGCAACATTATTTTCATTTTTTTTACCAATGCACGATCAAAATATCTCTTATTTTGAGTTTGCTACGATTTCTTCTTTGTAGCTTCCAATATCTTGAATAATACTATGAAATGATCTATAGAGGAAAACCTCACTCCAACAAAATTTCAAAGTAATAATCATTTTCATCTTGGATGTAATATAAGTATGTTGTGACATGCACTATAGCATTCACATCTCTTTCCTTTCATTTATATTTTTCCTTTAACTATCATAGGTCCAACTTCTTGTTGCTTTAAGTAACGTCATTGTTTGTAAAAATGGTGGTTAATGTTTATATAATCTGTATATTATTGTTGATCTAAATTGGTCATTTGTACTTGTGATTATTGTTTTATAAAATTGCTTACCACCATGTAATGAAACAAATTGATGACTACATTGCATAAATGGAAACTTATATAAGATGGCTTGTATCTTGAGCTCCTAAATCATATTCAATAATTATTTTGGCAATAAAATTATTATATGTTGATAATGCTTAAACTTGTTTATTTCTAGTATCATATATTCTTGAAAGTATATGATAATAGCTTTATGACATTTTTTTTGCCTTTGATGCATATTTTCTATCTACTTGAGAATATTATGGAATGAGACAAATGGTTGGGAGGATGTTTCCTCTCCATATAGCAACCTTGTTTGAGTTGTGTATATTTATTCTATCATCATATCTTATTGGATCATACTTTTTATTTCCTTGTTTGCCAACACACAACTTTGAATTTTAATGCATATGCCATGGAACTGTTGGTCACAAATCTGCCTAAGTACATAATATATGTGTGCCTTAGACCCGACCAACATTGAAATGTCGAAGGAAAGAGATGTCCTTCGGGCCAATCTCCATAGAGGGTTGGCTCCCGTACTAATATAAAATCGGTGTAAATCTTAGGGTAACAAAAAGAGATAGGAAATGATAGAAAGGAATGGGAAATATGGCTTTGAGCCAGAAACATAAGATGGGGATAAACTAGTAGCTAAAATTCAAATCAAGATTCAATTAGCATATAAAATAAAGAAAAGCATAGGAACCATTCACAACTTGAGAGGATAACTTCCAATAAAAACTTCATCATTCAGTTCTCTATCAAAAATTAAATTCAAAATGCAGAATTTAAATTTATCTAACAAAGATCATGAACATAACAAAAATGATAGGCAAAAAGTGATTGCATACACCACTGATCCAGGAACCAGAGCCAAATATCTTTCGATCGATGCAGAGAATTCAAAGTGTTTTTTGGTAGAGTGTCTATCCTCTTTCTTTACATCAAAATGATTAGTATTTATAGAGGGTTGCACCTTTGTAATTAAATGTACATTAAAGCAAACTACTGGCTAGTCAAATATC
This sequence comes from Wollemia nobilis, assembly GCA_028583015.1. NCBI lineage: Eukaryota > Viridiplantae > Streptophyta > Pinopsida > Araucariales > Araucariaceae > Wollemia > Wollemia nobilis. The sequence goes on along the minus strand of JAQPPZ010000753.1, from coordinate 15,597,576 downwards.
AACAACAATAATTTTTTCCTCAACAACAACAATGCACAAATCAATGCATTCTCCAGGAAGCATCGATCCCATTTTGGTGAAGAGCGCCTGGGAAATTAGGAAGGATGAATGATGGAAAATTGTTTCAAGAGTCAGTGCATTGAAACTCAGCAATGTCGCATGAAAATCAGGTTCTTAAACATTAAATCTTGGTTGCCACTTTGTCCTTTTGTGCCTCAAAATTTTATTTCTGCCAGGAAGACCCAATAAAAATCAACTTCATTTGAAAAAGAAATAAAATCAATGGACAACGCCTCGATAATGAACATGATCACACAAAATCAGCAACCCTTTAGCAATAATTTTGGAAATATTAATTCTTGTCACCCCACGAATTAAATTGGTCAATCCTAATCTTTCTCGAAGATGATTTGCGTTGAAAGTATTTGAAGGCAATGAAGTTCTCCATAATGGGTTTTCACTTGAAGCTACACCCTGTAACAACCCTCCTAATTATAGCTCGTCTTTTTATCTACAAGATCATGGTGCTGCTAATAAATCTGTGGATGCATGAACATATACACGTGCTAGTGGGGAGCATCACTAAAGCGTTGGTATCTTCCTCGATCTGCGAGCAACGGGTATCCGGGGAAAGGTAAGTTGGGATGTGATGAGCGACGAGTTTTCACCTATGATAGGGTATTAAAATCCCTTTTAGCAATCCTTCCGCTAGCGGTCCATGTAGATTGCATCCACGTAGCTGCATATTAGGATTTTGTGTATGATTTACAAATTTTTTATCATGTTTAATAGTTCAAGAATATATATATATACACAATAATAATAATAATAAAATATCTAAGGGAAAGGTGACAAAACAATAATGGTAGTAATTGTTATAATCATAAAAGGGATGGTGATAAAATATTAATAATAATAATAATAATATTATTATTATTATTATTATTATTATTAAAAATGATAATAATAAGCACTAATTAAAAATAATTATAATCAATATTATAAACCATGAACTAGAGCTAAACCTAAGGTCAACCTATTATAAACCATGAAATAGAGCGCATCATATAATAAGACTGTGGGAAACCTTAAGTCAACCCATACCCTAATTAGGCGGATAAAATGAAATCGACACACGTGGTAGGGAGGAAGCATGTGTCTCACAAGTGGCACCTCTTTGAATTGCTTCCATTATTTATTTAAAGATAAGTAACCTTTTTTGGAAGGGGGAAAAGCAAGGACACAAGAACCAACGGTAAGACTGAAGGGTTAAGGTGGATGACGCACCAGGTCAGGTCGAATCCTTCTGAAAACAATCTTAAAAATTTAACATAAGAGGGTTCAATACAATGGTGGGAAATTTATATTAGGAACAAAGTACAAAATTTGTTATGGGATCTTCTCTGAATGTTGTCTGTGTTTTCTCTTGCAATAGAAATACTGCCGAGTTTAAAATTAAGGGATTTATTAGTATTAAAGGCATTGTCTTGATTACCCATTAAGAAAAATTTAACCAAAAATTATCTAGACGAGCTTTCCACTTTGCTGTAACCCTAATAATACGATTCCGTAATGGGCCTCTTCATTGTGAATATTTACTGCATGGCTGTAGATGTTTTGGTGTGATTATGGGTGCATTTTAACAGTAAGGGATAAAGAATATTTCCTGTGTATTTTGTGAATGCCTATGCATTTCTTGTAACACAAATTTTCCTCTCAAATTGTGGGTGCTATGGGTGAGTGTGGCACTGGGTGTTGAAACGAGGAGATGGAAATAATTCTGGTGTGCCTCCATAATTTAGTGTGTTGTGATTGGAATGGAAAAAATTGGTATAGCTTTTGTATTCATCCTTTCTTTTCTATAGAATGTATCCCTGTATGAAACAATTTTTTTGTCTGCATGGATTTTGAATGTGAGTGCATATAGGGTAGCATGCATTCATGGTAGTTTGCTGCTCTGATCCCATGGTCTTGAAATTTTAAACCCTAACTTTAACTAGATGAAGGCAGATCTAGTACTTGAAGTAGGTGTTCAACAGTGATGTCACCATGACCATTAAGCTTTTCATGGTGCACAGTTTTATAATGTCCTTTTAATTGATAGAAGCCAGTATATGAACGACTATCTCCTGTATATTGTTATGTGAACAATCAAAGACTTTGTCTCAATTTGATATCTTCTATATATTATTTTTAAAAGAGAGATGGTGTTATGGTTTCCATAATTATAAAAATTATAACCTGTGTGGTGTTGTAATCATGTATGTTTATTGTCACCTTGTCGAAGAGCGATTTTATTTGGTATGGATGTTAAGGAAAAAAAAATATTTCGCCATCTTATTGTGAACTCCTGGTGTTGCATATTGTGTATATGAATACACTATTATCTATTATGTACTTTGTTGTGTTGTTGGTTTTTGATAAGTGGAGTACTATGTGTTTTGGTGACTCTACCTTCAGTGTTACTCATTACCTTCGCTATTACTTAATTAAATTTCTATAGCATCAACTATGTGATCATAAATCTGACATTTCTTTTAAAACTTAGGAGTGAACCCGTTGGTACTCTTGATGCAATTTTTGAACGCCAATTTCAAAATTTAAAAAGTATATGAATGTCAATAGTTTTTTTTTTGGTAAATAAAAGTCTTCATTAATTATCGGGTTTTGCAGGTTAACCCAAAACCTATTACAATATCTAGCCTTCTGCTGAGATTGTAGATCCTAGTCATCCTTGAAACTTTCTTACCAGAAATTGTGTTGAATCCCCTACAACACCTTACTAACAAAGCACACCCATACCTAAAAATAACTGTAAACATTACTTACATTGACAGGAATTGAAGTTTGGAAGTTTGCACTTGTGAAACCTATTGCTTGCCCATTTCCTATTCTATGTCGAAATCTTCCAAGGCTTACATCCTGTTACCTTCATTTCCAATTTGGTATGATTTAGAGGGAAACCCCATAGTTATTACCAGCTCCATGGGGAAAGAACACCCATTCATCTTTCTTCTTAATGGGTAGGTTTCTTTTCATGACTAATAATGTTTTCCACTTCAAGTGGCACACCTTGTGTCCATGCCATCAAACTATCAACATCAACACCTATGTTGGCTAATTTGTCAGTTGACCTGTTGGCCTCACGGTACACATGACGAGCCCTCCTGTTCTGTCTTGCCACAAAAATGATCCTCACTTCATGGATGACTCCCTCGATTCTCCATGGAGGTTTTTTGCCATTGGTTAACAGGTTGATGATGTTCATAGAATCACCTTCAATTATCAAATTACCTTGAGTTGCTTAGGCTACTTGTAACCCTCTCCAAAGGGCTCTAGCTTCTGCTTCGTTATTAGTTTTGATTCCCAATGGTTCAGCGAAGGCCTTGACCAGATTTCCTTGATGATCCCCGATTATTCCTCCGACTCCCGACTCTTCTCGGGTTCTCCTTGGCTGCACCATCAAAATTTAGTTTAAACCAACCCTGGGGGGGTGGCTCCCAAGAAATCCCATTTCTGGGATTGGGCAAAGGAATGGAAGGTTTGTCCTCAATACCTAAGGCCCGATCTAATTGTTTTTCTTGGGGAAGAATTGAGTGGTTCTTATCCACTAAGGTGCTAAGGTTTTCTTTCGCAAAGGCAATAATCCTGTTGAGGATGATTTTTGGGTTGTGAATGGTATCCTTAAAGGCTCTATGGTTCCTTTCTAGCCAAATTTTCCAAAGAAAATGATGCCAACAGATTTTCCATAGGTACTTAAGTTTTAGGCTAACAAAGGGTTGAGGCCATTGATGGAACACTTCGGATATAAGAGCAGGCTTAACCCACGAGATCCTAAAGGCTTGGAAAAGTTCATCCAGGATAGACTCCGCTATCGGACACTCCAAAAACAAGTGTTGGGTTGTCTCCCATCCTGCCCTGCACATGTAGCAACGGTTAGCAATAACCATACCTTTGGATAACATATTGTCCATAGTGAGAATTTTTCCTTCAATCACCAGCAATGAAAAAAAGGATATTTTAGGAATTAAGCCTTTGATCCAAACCAAACTCGATTGAAATTGTTGACCTTCCACATTGAGAAGCAAATTATAGGCAGACTTAACTGTGAAGTCACCACTTTCGATCTCGACCTGAAAATGTGATCTTCATCCTCTCTAGAGGGAATAATTTGCTAAGTTAAAATGTTATAAAGCTCTTCAGACTCCACTTCAAAACCCCGTACTTTGATGTGTTTCCACCCATTGATATTTATATCCTGCCACATATAATTTGCAACCTTCTTCCAAGTATCGTTGCTCCATATGCTCTTGAATCCTAGCCAAACGAGGATTCTGGGATAACTCCTCAGCTCTCACCCATCGATCCTTCCAAAAGTCTATTGTTTACCCATTTCCTAGAATCCATCTAAGACCTTTCTTGACAAGATCCTTGCTCGTGAGGATTGCCTTCCAAAAAGCAGACCCCCTGCTTGCTAAGTTGTCATTAAGGAAGTTCACACCTTGGAGGTATTTCCTCCTAACTATGGCGATCCATTCATTATCGACCTTAGTCAATAATCGCCACGCTTGTTTGGCTAACAGAGCTGTATTGAGATGAGAAACTCTCCTCAATCCTAACCCCCCATCAGCTTTAGGTTTTCAAACCTTGTTCCAACCTACTAAATGGATCCTTTTCTTATCCTCAGTCCCTGACCGCGAGAAATTTTTTTTGAAGTCGCTCAATTTTGTGATACACTTTGCTTGGGAGCTCTGAACACTGATAGGAAGTAAACGGGTATACTTTGAAGTGAAGCCATAGTTAAAACTACTTTGCCTGCTTGAGATAACAGATGTCCTTTCCAACCTACTAGCTTTTTTTGGATCCTCTCCAGAACTATGTTCCACATTGATCCTTCAAGTTTTCCCATAAACAGGGGAAGACCTAAATAGGAGGTGGGAAGGGATGCAATATGACATTCCATGATCCTTGCTATGTTGTTTTTCCTAGGAATGAGGGTATTGATGAAATAAAGTTTGCTCTTATCAAAATTCACTTTCTATCCAGTCGCTTCTTCATACATTATGAGAATATTTTTAATCCTTCTTGCCTCAACCACAGAAGCCAAAGTCAGTAGCAATGTATCATCAACAAATTGCTTATGTGTCACCGGGGTAGTTAGCGACGTGGCCTTGATACCCGATATGAGTCCAGCCTACCGTTCTTCGCCTTAATGGTTCTTCCCAAGGCCTCAGCTACAATGATGAACAACATAGGACTTATGGGATCTCCTTGTCGTAGACCACATTTGCTTTGAAAAAAACTTGCAGTAGACCCATTAACCAAAACTGGAAAACAAGGCTTAGAAATACACTCTCTTATTAACTTGACCCATTTCATGTTGAAGCCAAATTTTAATAAAACTGCCTCTAGGAATTCCCAATTTATCCCGTCATAAGCTTTGTTCATGTCTAACTTTAAATCCATGACTGCTTTTTTGGTCTGAGTAGCTGTATGAAGAGCCTCATGAACAATAATAACTCCATCTAAGATTGATCTTCCTTGTACAAAACTTCCTTGACTTGGATCAATTATAACTGGTAAAAATTTCTTCAAACGGTTGGCTAAAAATTTGGACACAATTTTATAGGATATATTACACAGGCTAACCGGCCTAAAGTCAGCCATAGTCTTGGGGTTGGGGCCTTTAGGGATAAAAGCAATGAAATTTGAATTGAAACCCCTTGGAATATGATTTGAACTTTGGAACTCCTTGATTGCAGCAATAACTTCTTCTCCAACAATATCCCAACAAACTTGGAAAAACCGTGGTGAAAACCCATCCAGCCCAGGAGCTTTGTCAGGATCAATGTTAAACAAAGCCTCCTTGATCTCTTCGTCTAAAAAAGCTGTTGTAAGAGACTCGTTAATCATTTCATCAATGAGTTGTGGAATGAATTGAAGGAGAGAGTCCTTTGCTTGGGCATTACAAGCCCGTTCTTCACCCAATAATGAACTAAAAAAATTAACAGCCTCGTCCCTGATCTCCTAAATGTTTTTAGTTGAGGATCCATCCACCTTAGTTAAATTTCTAATAATATTGTTGCTTCTATTGCTCAATGTGGTAACATGGAAATTTTTTGAATTAGAGTCCCCTTCCTTTAGCCATAATGCCCTTGATTTTTGCCTCCAATACATCTCTTCACAAGCTAAAATATTATAAAACTCACAAAGGGTTTCCTTCTCTTCAGTCCTTGTCGCCTCATCATAGGTTCCATTTTGGATTTTGCTTTCTATTATTCTCAATTTTTCCCCCATTGCTCTCTTATTCTCAAAAATATTTCCAAAGACTTCTTTATTCCATATTCTAAGGTTGTTTTTCACCATCTTAAGTTTTTGAGATAGTTTGAAGGAAGCACTTCCCTAGATAGGCTGCTGCCACCATTCCTCTATTCGTTTCTTGAAGTCCGGATGTTTAACCCACATTGACAAAAATTTGAATGGCTTTTTAAAGGAGTTAGCCTGAAATGCCTCCCATAGAATAAGATTATGGTCTGAAGCACATTTAGGAAGGGCTTGTAACGCTGAATCCCCAAACATTGTTGTAGCTTCCTTGGATAAAAAAAACCCGTCCAACCTTTCTTGAATCAACTGACTTCCTATCCTCTTGTTACTCCATGTAAATTTGGCTCCTTTTAGTCTTACATCCATCAATTCATTTGTGTTAATGAATTCATTGAAGTCCTCCATGATCCTTGAGGGTAACCCAGATCCTCCCTTCTTATCAGATGGGTAAAGGTGGGTATTGAAATCTCCCCCAATCACCCAAGGAATGTCTTTAAAAGCTTGGCTCAAATGCCCCAAGAACTCCCACAGTTCAGACCACTCTTGGACAGAGGTGGGGGCATAAACATTTGACATAATCTAATTCTTATTAGTATCAAAATCATGAAATAATACGCTTAAGACTCTTTCATTTTCCTGAATAATACTTCCTTTTATTTTAATAGGATCCCATAAGATCAAAAGGCCCCCAGATGCTCCTCTCGCCTGTTGAAAGGCCACTTCCCCTTGCTTCCAAATCCTTCTAGCTATAAGTGCTGATTGTGCCGCATCTATTTTGGTTTCTTGAAGAAAAATGATAGTAGGATTCCAATCCTTCCTTATAGACTTCACCATCCTTTGTTTTGGTGGGCCATTTAGGCCTCTCATATTCCATGAGAGAACCTTCATTTAGACTGTTTGATATTTTTTCCCCGCTCCCTTCCCTGATCCAAAGTGGGTTTGTCAATTTTGCTATTATCCTGTCTAGGAATAGATTGCTGTAACAATATTCTTTGCTTTTCGTTTGCAATTTCTTCATTGATTCTCATTCTATAGTGCTCTGCTGTAGATATTATCCCTTTCTTTCTTTCACTTCCAAAATCTATCAGAGGCTTGGTAGTGCTTCTAGTCTGTTTTGGACTGAAATGAGGGGGCATATACTGTGATAGTCTAGAGCTTGAACCTTCTTCCTCATTTTGGGGGTTTTCAATTCCCTCTTCATCCTCAGCCTTGTTTTGGTTCACCTCTCCTATTTGGTTCCTAAACAGGAGGCTTTCCTTTAAGGAACCTTTTACCGTTGGGCTCGTCTAATAAGGGATAATTTGCTCCACTACCGGATTAGGAGCTACATTCCTAGCTCTTGATTCCACAACTTCAACTCTTGAATCTATTTTTTCCATGTTTAAACTGAAATGACCTGGCAATTTTTCTTCATTTTGAGCATAGCTTTTGGGGCTTTTTGTCATAGCTATGGATGGTCCCGATTTGGATAGGGAGTCTAGGGTTTTAGGAAACTTGACACTGATGGTATCATCCTTACTATTTTCTTTTTCAACTTCTAAATTTGCTAGGATATCAAAAATGTTCAAGCTAGGATCTTTATTACATACCTTATGATTTTTGCCTCCCTCATTATGTTGCTTTCCTTTCTCCCAGATTTTTGCTAGTTCTGGGTTGGCTTGGTCAACCTGGTTATTCTTAACTTTTATGTATCCTTCCAAGTTAAGACGCGGTCCTTGAAACTTTGGGATCCCTCTCCCATTAGCTTTCCCTAGAAAACCTTTGCTCGTGGCTTCCTTTCTTGCAGTTATTATCAGACATTGGACTTGAAGGTGGCCCTGGGTTTTGCACACGCTACAAAATGCTAGCTTGTTCTCATACTCCACAGGATGAATCCTTAGAAACTCTCCATATGCTAGTTCCACCTGAGAAGGTAGATCAAAATCCAAGTTTGCATTTACATAGATCCTGGCATGCGTCAGTCTAGTCCTTACCCGGGTTGAAGGGTCTATTGCCACGAGCTCTCCTATCGTCTTTGCTATTCCACTAAGCCAGTAATCATTAATAAACTAGACTGGGAGGTTTGGTAAGCAGACCCAAATGGGTGCTATATTAATGTTCTGCTTCTCAGGGTTGAAATCCTCCCTCCAATTCCTCAGAAAGAGGCTACGCCTTCCTAGAAACCATGGTCCTCCTGTCAATATGCGCTCTGCATCATCTTTGTTGTTGAGTATTATCATAAAAAAACCTCTTGACATGGCTACGATTTCTAAGCTTCCTAAAATTTTCCACTTTGCCACACCCATGAGCGAATAGTCTCAATGTCCGACCTTCCTCCCAAAAACTTGCCAACTAAGGATGATGCCTCCATATCCAAGAATATTTCCATAATCTCCACTGGTGCAGTTAACTTGTTATTGTTTGGTATTAGGGGTGGTAGTTCACTGACTGGCTCCTTCACCTATAATAACAGATTGAATTTCGAAATAACTAGTAAAATTATGCCACTGTTAAAAATTATGGCCTTTGTTCATGTATTAAAAATAGATTGGGACAGTGATTAATTCCACCATAAGTATACTGGATATATTTGTTTAAAGACCTAAGTTTGTTTCTTGAGATTGCAATTTAGGAATTGGCATTAATATAATTATTAAATCTTTTGATTATGCCCTCTAATCCTGCGGATGTCATCGGTGGTTAATCATTAAGTTCCCTAGGTTGATTCAGTATTATTTTCTTCCAAGAAAAGCATGGATGTAGCCTGTATGGGTTTCTAAACTCTGCACCATAAACATTATATTGTTATGATCCAATCCCTTGGTATTAAGTAGAAAAACATTATGTGGTAGCAGCACCCAAATCATTCTCTATAAATCTGTGTTGAAGCCCTTATAATAGGACTGTGTTTCGGAGATGCTTGGAAGTAAGCAAATTGAATTCTTAAGTGTCTTTAAGGTGCAACGTTATTAAGGAAACCGTAGCTTCCCTTACCTTCAAGATCTCCTCGACCTTTGGACCCGTCTGGGTGTCACCATAAGTTCCTAATATTCATTAACCGTTGAATTATGTCAGATGTCTTTTTTGATATGGCCAATCGATTATCTCTTCATCCAAAGGATGGCACTTAGTTGAAAGCCTTAATCACGATTCCATTAGATTGTGAACTTTATTATGGCGTGTCGTATGCAGTGTTTGACCTCATATGTTTGTGATATCCGGGATCACACCAACCTATAGATATCCGTGTCTTAAATTTGATGCATAATATTTATTAATAGTAGTTGAAAACTGGGATGTCGCTCGTCGATGTTAATCTGAGTAAATATGGAAGTGTTGGAAGTCAAAAATTTCATCATAGGGCACCTTAAACAGAGGTATATCATGATGTTTTGAATTTATTGAAAATTCTATGTTGATCTGGAATTAATTAGCAGTGCTCTCCTTTACGTAATTGTTAATGGGTTTCATATGTCAGTGATCAGAAAAGATATCATTAGAACTTATATTCGAAAATGAGAGGAAAACATTATTTGTCTTATGCTATCATAAAATGATACTTGTCTTTATGCATTCAAATAAAAAGGGTAAATAGTTATATGGTTTATGTAAAAAGACTATGAGAGATGGATATTATTTGATTTATGTCTTAATGATAAATGAGAAATGTCCTTAGGATAATGGATCATGGGAAACGTTTTAAAACAAAAGAAAAATTAAATAGAAAATGATATTTGTCAGAAATTGTATGTTGTTACACTTTTGAAAAGTTATATGTTTTTCTTGAAATTGGAAAAGGGATGACATTTGCTTGGTTTTATGTATAGTGATGACAATAGACCTTATGTTTTTAAGATAGGGGAAATTGTTTAAGGAAAATGATTATTTCTTTTAGATGAAGAGAAGAAATCGACATTCGTCTTTATGTATCAAAAGATAGAGATTATGTCTTTATGCTTTCAAAATTTTATTTATTTATATGCTTAACATAGATACAGGGGAAATTATTAGAAACATTATTATGGGTGTTAAGCCTTGGTTTTCTTCTGATATGGGTAACATGAATTAATCAAGTTAATGGAACCTGAGAAATTTTGAATATACCTTAATAATCCCTTCGTAACATTATGAACAAACATCAACCATATTCCGTTAACCCTAGATGAACCTTGTTAAAATACCTCTGAAAGTGGGAAGGTAATCCTCGAGATTGTGGAGAGACAATCTCAGTGATGTTGCGGGTAGGCAACCATCAAGGAAATAAAATTAATGATGATGCAGGTAGGTAATCATCATGGTTTAGGGCTCTAATCGCATTTTTGATGGGAAGGTCAGAACGGGAGGTAACGAAGGGTTGTATGGGTATCCCTTCTAGGTTATCCTTGCTAGTGATTGAGCGACGAAATGTGTTGACTAGGTAATACCGATAACATGATGGTATGGGACATCATGTTGGTTAATCAACACATAACGTCGGGTGGATACCAGGGTATTGGTAAAACCTTAGACGATGCTCCAAGGCAAGTGGTTGATCGTCTAGCTTGAGCATGCATGCGCTAAGCCTTACAGGGCAAAATGCCTAAAGACTGGCCAATCCTATAAGACATGAGAATGTAAGCATCACACCTCTAGGTGAAATGGGCCCTAGAGGATAAAAGAAACCCACTGCCTGGACTTAGGACCTCGGGAGGAGAGTGAAGTTCCAAAGGGAAACTAAATAGGACCTGGCCAAATCTTGATCTCATGGGTATTCTAACTGTAGTGGAATGGCACTCATGAAGATAATATTAACATGCTCAAACTAGCAAAAGAAATGAATAAATTAAAATAAAGAATAAAAATAAAATTATGACTCCTAAGTGGTAGTGACTTGGGGAGAATAGACAACCAGGTGGTTGTGACCTAGGGTGTTACATTTGGTATCAAAGCCAAAGGTTGCGAACTATTTAAAAATAAATAAATTATCTAACTTAATGATAGATGACCTGAATATCTAAAATTGATTGGGCTCCTTTTTCTTTCTCAGGCCATGGCTAGCTCCTCAAAGAGATCTGCGATGGTACAACGAGAAGGGCTAACCAAAAATCCCATAAGGGTTCTCAGGAAGGTTGGGAGGATCGGGGACACAGGAGGAACCGTAGAACCCCTCGGGTAGTTAGGAGGGAAAAAGAACTTGCCCTAAGAGAGGATAAATTGATCCGAATGATGCAATTAATGCGAGATCAAATGAATGAACAAAAAGAACAAATGGAGCAACAAAGAACCCAAATGGCCGAACACATGGCTCAATAGAAAGCTCAAATGTTGGAGCACATGGAACAATAGAAAGCCCAACTAACTCAGTAGCAAGAGATGATCTCCCAACAATAGAAAATAATAGAAAACCTATCCAAGGGAAAGGAAATGGTAACCACTGAGGAGGAGACATCTATTGACCCCGAAAGGCGACAAGTAGGCTCTGAGTTAGATAGGGATATGCGAAAGATAGATATAGCCAAATTCGATGGCAAAGGAAATGGGGAGGAGGTTGAGAGATGGTTAAATAGTGTAGAAGCCTACTTTACCATTAGAACCCTCTCATCTAAGTCTAAGACTTCTTGGGTAGTATTTTGACTAACAGGAATTACGGCTGATTGGTGGGACACCTATAAGAGAACTCATAATGTAGAGGTCATTGATGTACACTGGGAAACCTTTGTAAAAGCTTTTAAAGAAATATTCTTAACTCCATAATTTTACTTAGAAAGGACCACAGAATTTTCAAGATTGACTCAAGGTAATATGACCGTTACCGAATATTATCAACGCTTCGTGCAATTGCTTAAATACATGCTGGAGTATGAGCAAAGAACCGAGATTAAGGTCCAAAAATTCCTTTTAGGACTCCACCCAAAAATTGGGCACCTGATCCTGATGTTGAAACCTGCAACCCTCACTGATGCCTATGACTTGGCTAGGCAGGAAGAGGACAACTATAAGGCCAAGAAGGCCTATTATAAAAAAACCTCTGATAGGGAAGAACCTCAGAAAAAGAAAAATATGGGTTCAGCTAAAAGAGATAGGAACTAGAAGGATAGGAATGAGAACAAAAATCGATTGGGTAAAAACAAGAATCGGTATCAGGGATCCCAGGGTAACAGAGGGGATCAATTTAACTGAGGTGGCCAGGACAAGAGAAATTACAAAGATAGATATGATCAAAAATCTAGAAACCTAGGATTTGGTACTGAGAATACCAATGATGGAACTAACAAAGAGAGGGCACCACGAACTGGTTGTTGGATCTGCAAGGAACCTCATTATGCAGATAAGTGTCCCATGAGAGCCGATAAAAGGAAGGAATCAACGGAACCCACCCATAAGATATTTGTAGCCATAGGTAATCTTAAACTCAATGGGCAAGCTACCCCCTTTTTATTAAAAGGAAAAATTTATGATAGGAATGTGAGTATTTTAATTGATTCAGGAGCAACAGATAGTTTTATTTCTTCTAGCCTTATGAGGGACATTCCAGAAAAACCTGGATATATGGAAAATGGGTGGAAGGTTGAATATGGGTCTGGACAAACCTATACCATTAATCAATGCCTATTTGACCCTCAGATAATCCTACCTCAAGGAAAAATGAATTGGCATCTGTATGTAGCCCCATTGCATGCTTTTGATATAATCCTAGGAGTGGATTGGCTTAAAGCTCATAAAGCATTATTAAAATTTGAAGAAATATGGATAGAATTCACTGATGATGCTATTCAGAGGATTCAAATTTATTGTGAACGAAAATCAGTAGAACCTCACCTTCTAACGACCATGCAAGTCAAAAAAGCTATAAAGAAAGGAAGTAAAGTCTTTGTAGTTAAAATTAATAAGAAAGAAGACATGGAGACTGGGACAAGTCTATTCCAGACATATCCGGTACTAAATGATTTCAAGGATGTCTTTCCTGAGGATCTGCCAGGTCTCCCACCCCGAAGGGAATTTGATTTCTCTATAGAACTCCTACCAGGAGCGACCCCTGTAGCCCGAGCACCTTATAGAATGACTACCATCGAGCTACAAGAACTCAAGACTCAACTCCAAGAACTATTAGAAATAGGACTCATTAAACCTAGTGTTTCTCCATGGGGAGCACCCATTTTATTTGTTAAGAAAAAATATGGGTCACTAAGATTATGTATCGATTACAGGATGTTAAATAAGATGACAATAAAGAACAAGTACTCCTTACCCAGGATAGATGACCTATTTGATCAACTGAAGGGAGCATCAATATTTTCAAAAATTGACCTTAGATCTGGCTATCACCAGCTTAGGATTCGAGAGGAAGACACCCATAAAACTACCTTTCGAACAAGATATGGCCACTATGAATTTATGGTGCTACCTTTTGGTTTGACCAATGCCCCCGTAACTTTTATGAACTTAATGAATAATGTATTCCGGGAACAACTAGACAAGTTTGTATTGGTATTCCTGGATGACATACTGATATACTCCAAGGATAAAGAGGAACATGACCAGCACATGAAAATTGTTCTCGAAAAACTGAGAGAAAATCAGTTGTATGGAAAATTATCGAAATGTGAGTTCTATACCTCCCAAGTCCGGTATCTGGGGCATGTAATTTTGGCTGAAGGGATATCAGTGGACCCAAGGAAAATAGAGGCTATCATTGAGTGGCCTACCCCAACTAATGTCTCTGAAGTATGAAGTTTTATGGGATTGGTCGGGTATTATCGATGTTTTGTGCAAAACTTCTCTAAGGTAGCTTATCCAATAACCAATCTTCAGAAAAAGGGTAAGGCTTTTAAATGGACTACTCGATGTGAGGAAGCCTTCAAAACTCTTAAGGAAAATTTGACAACAATGCCAATTCTAAGAATACCGGACCCTAAACTACCATTCACGGTATGTACCGATGCCTCCATAGAAGGTTTAGGAGGGGTTCTTATGCAGGAAGAAGGCATTATAGCGTATGAGTCCCGAAAACTTAAGAAACATGAATTGAATTATGCCACCCATGATTTAGAGCTGGTAGCAGTAGTACATGCTCTTAGAATGTGGAGACATTACCTACTGGGTAAACCCTTTGAACTCAAGACTGATCATCAAAGTTTAAGATATATTTTTACCCAACCAATGCTCAATGCTAGGCAGAGGCGATGGATGGAATTTTTGGCAGAATATGATTTCGGCATTGAGTATATTAAAGGGAAAGAAAATAAATTAGCCGATGCTTTGAGTCGGAGAAAGCACATTATTGCTATAGCACGATGTCATTTTGAAATAATTGAACAGATAAGGAATCTCCAACTTCAGGATGAATTCTCGCAAAGATGCCGAGATTTGTTAAGGCAAGATTCAAAAAATGTAAGGGATTTTGAAATACGAGAAAACATGTTGTATTTTAGAAATAGAATAGTGGTGCCAAATGACCAAAACCTGAGGAACATGTTGCTTCAGGAGGCACATTGTGCTCCTTACTCCGCTCATCCAGGCTACGTAAAGATGCACGAAAATATGAGAAAATATTATTATTGGCCAGGAATGAAGAAGGATATCGCAGAATTTATGGCTAAATGTTTAGAATGCCAAAAGGTGAAGGCAGAGCATTTACACCCTGTAGGATGCCTATATACACATGATATCCCAATTCATAAATGGCAGGTTGTGACCATGGACTTCATTGTTGGGTTGCCTAAAAACCGTTTCCAGCATGATACCATTATGGTAGTGGTTGACAAATTGACTAAGGTGGCACATTTTCTGCCTAGAAATATCAAAGACGGAGCTCCTACAGTAGCCCATAAATTTTCTAGGGAAGTGGTACGGCTACATGGTTTCCCCGAAATAATTATATCAGATAGAGATTCTCGGTTCACATCCGAGTTTTGGCAAACATTACACCAAGCATGGGGAACAAAACTTAACATTAGCACCGCCTACCATCCTGAAACTGATGGACAAATAGAAAGAGTAAATCAGGTCTTAGAAGATATGCTTCGGATGTATTGTATGGACCATCAGACTAAATGGGAAGACTACCTTTTTCTGGTAGAATTTGCTTATAATAATGGTTACCACACTTCTTTGGGCATGGCCCCATTTGAGGCACTATACGAGAAAAGGTGCAGAACACCATTATCTTGGAGCAATACGGAGGATCGGGTAATGATCGGGCCGAATATGGTTAAAGAAATGGAGGAGCAACTAAGCCAAATTCGCCAAAGGCTCAAGGAAGCCTCAGATCGGCAAAAGAGTTATGCCGACCTCAAAAGAACCCCAAGAGAATTCTCTATGGGAGACAGAGTATTCCTAAGGGTTAAGCCAACCAAGAGCTCTATAAAATCCTCTAAATTAAGTCCAATATTTGTAGGACCCTTTACTATTCTTGCCAAAATCAGCCCAATCGCCTATAAGTTGGCCTTGCCACCCAACTTGTCAAAAATCCACGATACCTTCCATGTGTCCCTCCTCAAGAAATATATTGTTGATCCTTCTCATGTCTGGAATGTTGATCACTTGCAGATGACCGACCCCCTGCGCATTGAAGTCCAACCTATCAGAGTATTGGGATTTCAAACCAAGCAATTAAGAAAATGAAATATTGAGCAGTGTAAGGTCCAATGGGACCAATATTCTGAAAACAATGCCACATGGGAAGATGTGGCAGTCATGAAAAGACAGTTTCCATTTTTATTTGAACAATAGCTCCAAAAACAAATTTTTGATTTGTATATATATATATGATGTAAAAATCTGGTTTTAAAGGGACTCCTGGATTGATGATGAAGACATGCTTTCTTTTTAGTAATTATGATTGAGTTTTAAATTCATTGTATGATTTGCTTTGGATCCTATATTTTGGTATGCATTTAAAACATAGGGACTGTGTTTAGTCTTAGAGGGGGAGGATGTAACAACCCTCCTAATTATAGCTCTTGTCTTTTTATCTACAAGATCATGGTGTTGCTAATCAATCTGTGGATGCAGGAACAGATGCACGTGCTGGCGGGGAGCATCACTAAAGCATTGGTATCTTCCTCGATCTACGAGCAACGGGTATCCAAGGAAAGGTAAGTTGGGATGTGATGAGCGGCAGAGTTTTTGCCTATGATAGGGTATTAAAATCCCTTCTGGAAATCCTTCCGCCAACGGTCCATGTAGATTGCATCCACGTAGCTGCATATTAGGATTTTGTGTATGATTTGCAAAAATTTTATCATGTTTAATAGTTCAAGAATATATATATATATATATAAAATATATATACACAATAATAATAATAATAAAATGTCTAAGGGAAAGGTGACCAAAACAATAATGGTAGTAATTGTTATAATCATAAAAGGGATGGTGATAAAATAATAATAATAATAATATTATTATTATTAAAAATAATAATAATAAGCACTAATTAAAAATAATTATAATCAATATTATAAACCATGAACTAGAGCTAAACCTAAGGTCAACCTATTATAAACCATGAAATAGAGCGCATCCTATAATAAGACTGTGGGAAAACCTTAAGTCAACCCATACCCTAACTAGGCGGATGAAATTAAATTGACACATGTGGTAGGGAGGAAGCATGTGTTTCACAAGTGGCATCTCTCTGAATTGCTCTCATTCTTTATTTAAAGAGAAGTAACCTTGTTTGGAAGGGGGGAAAGCAAGGACGCAAGAATCGATGGTAAGACTGAAGGGTTAAGGTGGACGACGCACCAGGTCAGGTCGACTCCTTCTGAAAACAATCTTAAAAATTTAACATAAGAGGGTTTAATACAATGGTGGGAAATTTTTATTAGGAACAAAGTACAAAATTTGTTATGGGATCTTCTTTGTATGTTGTCTGTGTTTTCTCTTGCAATAGAACTACTGTTGAGTTTAAAATTAAGGGATTTATCAGTATTAAGGGCATTGTCTTGATTACCCATTAAGAAAAATTTAACCAAAAATTATCTGGCTGTGCTTCCCACTTCACTGTAACCCTAATAATACGATTTTGTAATGGGTCTCTATTCATTTTGTGAATATTTACTGCATGGTTGTAGATGTTTTGGTGTGATTATGGGTGCATTTTAATAGTAATGGGATAAAGAATATTTCCTGTGTATTTTATGGATGCCTATACATTTCTTGTAACACAAATTTTCCTCTCAAATTGTGGGTGCTACGGGTGAGTGTGGCACTGGGTGTTGAAATGAGGATATGGAAATAATTTTGGTGTGCCTCCATAATTTAGTGTGTTGTGATTGGAATGGAAAAGTTTGGTATAGCTTCTGTATTCATCCTTTCTTTTCGCAAAATGTATCCCTGTATGAAACAATTTTTTTGTCTGCATGGATTTTGAATGTGAGTGCATATAGGGTAGCATGCATTCATGGTAGTTGGTCGCTCTGATCCCATGGTCTTGAAATTTTAAACCCTAGCTCTAACTGGATGAAGGCGGATCTGGTACTTGTAGTAGGCGTTCAATAGTGACACCGCCATGGCCATTAAGCTTTTCATGGTGCATAGTTTTGCAATATATTTTTAATTGACAGAAGCTAGTATATGAATGACTATCTCCTGTATATTGTTATGTGAACAGCCGAAGGCTTTGTCTCAATTTGATATCTTCTGTATTTTTTTTAAAAGAGAGATGGTGTTATGGTTTCCATAATTATAAAAATCATAACCTGTGTGGTGTTGTAATCTTGTATGTTTATTGTCACCATATCGAAGAGCGATTTTCTTTAGTATGGATGTTAAGGAAAAAATTATTTTGTATCTGGTTGTGAACTCCTGGAGTTGCATATTGTGTATATGGATACATTGTTATCTATTTTGTACTTTGTTATTGGTTGTGTTGTTGGTTTTTGATAAGTGGAGTACTATGTGTTTTGGTGACTCTACCTTCATTGTTACTCATTACCTTCGCTATTACTTAATTAAATTTCTGTAGCATCAACTATGTCTTTGACATTTCTTTTAAACTTAGGAGTGAACCCGTTGGTACTCTTGATGCAATTTTAGAATGCCAATTTTAGTATTTAAAATGTATATGAACGTCAATAGTTTTTGACCCCTTGATTCACCTATAATAACATATTGACTTTTGGAATAACTAGTAAAATAATGCCATTATTAAAAATTATGGCCTTTGTTCGTGTATTAAAAATAGATTGGGACAGTGATTAATTCCACCATAAGTATACTGGATATATTTGTTTATAGACCTAAGTTTGGTTTCTGAGATTGCAATTTAGGAATGGGCATTAATATAATTATTAAGTCTTTTGATTATGCCCTTAATCCTACGGATGTCACCGGTGGTTAATCATTAAGTTCCCTAGGTTGATTCAGTATTATTTTCTTCCAAGAAAAGCATGGACACAACCTGTATGGGTTTCTGAACTCTACACCATAAACATTATATCGTTATGACCCAATCCCTTGGCATTAATTAGAAAAACATTCTATGACGGTGGCCACCCAAATCGTTCTCTATAAATCCGTGTTGTTTTAAAAGCCTTTCTAATAGGACTGTGTGCCGGAGATGCTTGGAAGTAAGCAAATTGAATTCTTAAGTGTCTTTAAGGTGCAACGTTATTAAGGAATCCGTAGCTTCCCTTACCTTCAAGATCTCCTCGACCTTTGGACCCGTCTGGGTGTCACCATAAGTCCCTAGTATTCATTAACCATCGAATTATGTCAGATGTCTTGTTGATATGGCCAATTGATTATCTCTTCATCCAAAGGATGGCACTTAGTTGAAAGCCTTAATCATGATTCCATTATATTATGAACTTTATTATGGCATGTCGTATGCAGTGTTTGACCTCATATGCTTGTGACATCCAGGATCACACCAACCTCTAGATATCCGTGTCTTAAATTTGATGCATAATATTTATTAATAGTAGTTGAAAACTGGGATGTCGCACGTCGATGTTAGTCTAAGTAAATCTAGAAGTGTTGGAAGTCAAAAATTTAATCATAGGGCTCCTTAAATAGAATTATATTATGATGATTTGAATTTATTAAAAATTTTATGTTGATCTGGAATTAATTAGCAGTGCTCTCCTTTACGTAATTGTTATTGGGTTTCATGTGTCAGTGATCAGAAAAGATATCATTAGAATTTATATTCGAAAATGAGAGGAAAATATTATTTGTCTTATGCTGTCAGAATATGATACTTGTCTTTATGCATTCAAATTAAAAGGTAAATAGTTATATGGTTTATGTAAAAAGACTATGAGAGACGGGTAATATTGATTTATGTCTTAATGATAAATGAGAAATGTCCTTAGGATAATGGATCATGGGAAATGTTTTAAAACAAAAGGAAAATTAAATAGAAAATGATATTTATCAGAAATTGTATGTTGCTTATACTTTTGAATAAAAAGGGAAAAAGTTATATGTTTTTCTTTGAAATTGGAAAAGGGATGACATTTGCTTGGTTTTATGTATAGTGATGTCAATAGATCTTATGTTTTTAAGATAAGGGAAATTGTTTAAAGAAAATGATTATTTCTTTTAGATGAAGAGAAGAAATTGACAGTCATCTTTATGTATCAAAAGATAGAGATTATGTCTTTATGCTTTCAAATTTTAGTTATTTATATGCTTAACATGGATATAGGGGAAATTATTGGAAACATTATTATGGGTGTTAAGCCTTGGTTTTCTTCTGATATGGGTAACATGAATTAATCAAGTTAGCGGAACCTGAGAAAATTCTGAATATACCTTAATAATCCCTTTGAAACATTATGAACAAACATCAACCATATTTCGTTAACCCTAGATGAACCTTGTTAAAATACCTTCGAAAGTGGGAAGGTAATCCTCGAGATTGTGGGGAGACAATCTCAGTGATGTTGCGGGTAGGCAACCATCAGGGAAATAAAATTAATGATGATGCGGGTAGGTAATCATCATGGTTTAGGGCTCTAACCGCATTTTTGATGGGAAGGTCAGAATGAGAGGTAACGAAGGGTTGTATGGGCATCCCTTCTAGGTTATCCCTTCTAGTGATTGAGCGGTGGAATGTGTTGACTAGGTAATACCGACAACACGATGGTATGGGACATCGTGTTGGTTAATCAACACATAACGTCGGGTGGATACCAGGGTATTGGTAAAACCTTAGACGATGCTCCAAGGCAAGTGGTTGATCGTCTAGCTCGAGCATGCATGCGCTAAGCCTTACAGGGCAAAAGGCCTAAAGACTGGCCAATCTTGTAAGACACGGGAATGTAAGCATCACACCTCTAGGTGAAATGGGCCCTAGAGGATAAAAGAAACCCACTTCCTGGACTTAGGACCTCGGGAGGAGAGTGAAGTTCCAAAGGGCAACTAAGCAAGACCTGGCCAAATCCTGATCTCATGGGTATTCCGACTACAGTGGAATGACACTCATGAAGATAATATTAACATGCTCAAACTAGCAAAAGAAATGAATAAGTTAAAATAAAGAATAAAAAAAATTTTTATGACTCCCAAGTGGTTGTGACTTGGGGAGAATAGACAACCAGGTGGTTGTGACCTGGGGTGTTACACACCCAAAAAGCATTTTCGCTAGAGAAGGGAGAAAAAAGGGAATTTACAAAGGATTTCATCCATTTCAAAATTTTGCCAGGAAATTTGATCGATTATGACTTTCGTAGAGACGTTAGGTGAAGAGTGAAAATTATTGAGGAAAGAAATGAATATCATTGGTAATTTTGCCCAAGATTCACCGATTTGATTAATTTCATCCAAATGGAGACCTTGCTTGCTTGTGTTCTTCCATCCAGGGGAATTTCGCTAGAAAGTGGGGCAAAAATAACCTTTGCCAGGAACTGGGGTAAAAATACTTACTTTCGCTGCCAAAGGAGGGCAAAAATAAATTTCATCCCCACTTGGGGTGAAATTGACTTTGACTTGCTTATGTTTTCATTCCCATGATGCCCGCCAACTATTTTCACTCCGAAATCAATCGAAAATAGCAAGTCGCCCAAAAGAGAAGCGAAATTGACTTTGACTTGCACAGGAAGATGCCTTTTTTATTGTTTTCGCTCCAAATTGGGTGCTTTCATTACTTTCGCTCCAAATTGGGCAAAATCATCTAGTTTACCAGAAAAAAGGGTGAAAGCACTTGGCAGATGCTTTCACTAATTGTTTTCACTCATTTTTGGGTGAATTTGACTTTGACTAGCGCATGCCTTTGCTTGAATTACTTTCATCCATTACTTTCACCCTAAAATTAACTAAAAATAACAATTTACCTAAAAGAAGGGCGAAATTGACTTTGATTGCTTGGAATGGATGCACTTGGGTGAAAACGTCTTAACTTATCTTTTTCCATTTTGCGGGTGAACTCCTCTTAGACTATTTTTGATGGCGCAACCTTTTTCTTATATTTTTGCCCACGAAATTGTCCTAGAGTATTATCACTGGTGCCATCCTCTTAGATTATTTTTGCCAGCAAAAATATACTTTTCAGCAAACGTCATTCTGGAGTTTAACTTTTAATTTCTGATAAAACCATTTGATATTTCCCTTGCTGGAAAACACTTGCTTTTTAATTCCATGGGTGAAATCATTCTTCTTTATTTGAAATAGCGAAATCATTGAAAAGGGAGAGAGCAAAAATCAACAAATATTAAAAAGACCACAATGAAAACACATCATTCATTTTATACTTAGAATTTTTACAATGAAAATTTAGTGTGGTAAAATTGCCAACACTTTTGGTGGCTCTCAGGGTATTCAGTTCATCTGGATGCAATCGACCCCAGGCCTTTATCCATTGGGCTCAACTCTCACCTCCACTAGCTGCATTAGATGGTACATTTGATTCAGCAACCTCCTTCTACTCTCTTTCTACCCTTGCCCATTCTTCTTGCTTTGTGAGACTCGCATTGGTAGTCTCATACACTGCAACCACCTCGATCCAAGAATCTTCATCGATCATCGAAGGATACTGGAGTGAATTAATAATGAAGTACAATGTCTGGATCTGGTCCAAGCTGATGTGATTGGCTCTCTGGCGCAGTTCGTACAAGGATGACTCGATGCGGGTGAGCCTTTTCATGAATGGCAATACTTGCTCCTCTGTAATTGGCTCTGTCTAACTATCGATCTCAGAGGTATCCTCTGTGAACTCTTTCCATGCTACCTCCAACTCTTTCTTCGATAAGATCTCCCCCTGATCATCAGTGAAGCTCAGGAAGCCGACATCAGCTACAACCTCAAAGTAAATGAGTGAAATAGATCGCTCCTTCTCATACATATCAAGCAACTTACGACCCTCTCTAGCCAAATCCAACCTAGAAAAATAATTGCATAACGTTATCCTAGCGTTAGACCAAGCTCGGTCCATCCCACTCATGGGTTTACATCGGAGGGCAACATTAGCTAATGTTTGAATCTTTAGTGCCATCTCCAATTTTGGTTCTAACTACTCCTCAACATACTGTAATGCTTCCTCACCAAATATAATTACTGTTCGCACCTCTTGAAGATACAATAGAACCAAGAGTGCTTTCATTGCCCATTTTGTGCAGTCTTCAGTCAAAATATGATGAGCTTCCTTGATCTTCTCCTTGGAGAACCCCACTGATTGTGTGGCTTTTTCAACTAGCTGATTCTGTAAAGATTCTAGTTAGGCAGTTAATGTCTGCACCTACTGTTTAGCTTCTTCTTGTACTTTTTGATGCTCCTCAGTTGCTTTCTCCAAGTCTTTCACTTTTCACTGCCAATGCTCTACCTCTAATTTTGTTATCTCCAATTGTGCCCTATTTTTGGCCAGAGCTTCTTCTAACTCAATGATCTTCACCTCAACCTCAAAAAATTTCTTCTTATAATGCTCACCATGCAAGTAAAGTGAGCTCATATCCACCTGAATATTCCCCATATTCTTTATAGTATCAATATTCGTCAGGTCCTCTATAATGACTTCATAAGCATAATCGCTTGGAGCCATCTCTCCTTGGGGCTTCTGGACCTAGGGAATCATATTTATAGTGTGGGACTCCATAGCTTCGGGGTCAAAGGAGACCTTCTTCAATGTCTTTGCTAGAGCTTGAGCCTCTTTTCACTTATGAATTTTTAGCCACTATGATGAACTCTGGTGGGCTCGACTTATTTTTGCTGCAATAGGATGCTCTAGCACAACTTCTATTTCTAATTCTGGCAGCACCTACAACTCAAGAAATGAAGAAAAGGGAAAATGAGCCTACTGAGGGTTTGGCTTGGGAAGGGAAGTAGAAATGGGAATAGTTGATGGAATGGAGATGGTTGAGGGAATGAAAGCGAGGGGTTCGACTACAGTTATACTTACTTGAGGAGGAGCTTGTGTACTTATAGCCATGGTAGAAGTTACTAGAATGGAGGATGGAGGGAGTAAAAATGGATTGGGTGTGGATGCAAAAGAATTGAAAGAAAGGGAAATAGAAGAAAAGGGAATAGAAGAAGAGGGAGCATTGGTGACTGGTAACTGAGGACTGGGAGGTGGAATGGAAATGGAAGGTATACCAAATGGGGGTGAAATGGAAGTGATAACTATAGAATGGGGTGTGACAGTCACCAAATGCTCATGAGTAAGGGAAGAAGGTAGGGAAAATGTACCTTCGGGCTCCGACACCATTTGAGCCGATGATGAGGGTGGTTGCAATGCTAGTTGTTCCTTGGCCTGATCTTCCTTCAACTCTTCCTCAATCTCCTCTTCAAGATTTATGATCTCCATCTTCTGGCCAAGCTGCTCTTCCTGGACCAAAGGAAGAGTCTCTGAAACATCAGCCTATGCAACTGCAACTACAGGAGGAGAGTTTGTACCAGAAGAAGAGACTACACTATTCCTCGACTATTTGGAGATTTTCGAAAAGGAAGTGCCTCACATGTACTCTTCTTATGTTGGGGCTACTTTTTTGGTGGTGACTATTTTTCTTCCTCCACAAGTGGCACTTCCTCAAATGCAAGTAGCTCTCTTCCAGCCATGATCTCTTCACTATCAGATCTTTGAAAGCTTTGAGGTATAATTTTAGCGAAAGAGATCGGCTGGTAATTTTCACAATATTCATCATATATATCTAAAAATATTTCATCCATCACCAAGCCATAGGCTAGACCGGTATTTCCTCGGTGGGCCCTCATAACCCACCAGTTGGTGATTTTCTCCTCAGACCAAGTGGGCAATTGACTTTTCATTTTACTAAACAGGCCCGGAGGAGGAATCTGGTGCTTGTGGACTTCAAGATTATATTCGGCCTCCATCTCATAGAAGTCATGCCATGGTGGGAACGTCATCATCTTCTCAATGTGCCACTCGAGATCATGCCCCTCTGGATTATTTCTCTACCGCTCAATATCTACCCTAGGACAACAATGAAAACTTTTTGCTTTGATCAATGCCATGAAATGACCCAAAGGGTCGTATTTCCACCACTAGGGCAACTCAACCAAGCCGAGGTCATAGAGGGTTTCTGTAATCAATTGATTTTGTCCAACCTGGCTTACTTCAATATCATCGAAGCAAAAGGGTATGGTACATGTGGTTCATTTCCCTCGACCCACCCCATAGATGTGATTAATGAAATCATTTTGGTGGGCAACCTCCAATGTGAAAAGGTGCTCTGTAGCAAAATATGGAAGGAGAAACGACTTGCCAGTAAAGCCAAAAATTTATACAATGATGCCTTGCATCAACAAGAAAATATCACCTTTCTCCTTCGTGATGACCTCCTCTCTCATCGCCCTTGGCACTCTCTCACATGTGCCAAAAATAAGCTCAAGGGCGGGGCCCAAGAACATTCGGTTGAAATTATAATATGACTCCTTTCTGGACAAACTCGGAGTCCATAAATAAACTGGTAGCTTCTTGTCTGCCACATCAGTCTACTTGACAACTATAAATGAAAAGCATTGGTGCATGTGGAAAAAGAAATACCATGCTAAAAATGAAGAATGTCTGAACACTACCTCTTCTCCACTCTACACTCTCTCCAACTGGGTATGCATTCTTCGAGCCACGTAATCCACCCAATCAAAGAAAATCGGGTTCGTGCTCACTGTCATTGCTATCGGAGCATAGAATTCTACCTGCGAAATACATTGTACAAGTGTCGCTTGCCATTTATGCACTGTAGAATCGGTAGGAAGACCAATCACCCAGGCCAACATGGAAAACATGTTTGGACTCTTAAAATCTATCAGAGGCTTTGGAAAAGCCGACAACTCTCCAAACTGTGGTATTTTTATCAGCTGATTCTCCATGAACTGGCGCAATGCCACAGTCGACTGGTACCTCTCATCTTGCTCCCCGAGATTTAACTTTCTGAACATAACATCTAGAGGAGGTCTAACCCCGCAAGCGAATGCTTCTCTGACTGTGTTAGATGAAATGTTGAATAATCTATCTCCCTTTGCATTCCAAACAACTCTTGTGGTAGGGTTATAAAATTTCAAAATAGCCAGCACCAATTCTGGGTAAGCGTGAATAGGTGTACATAGGTACCAAAACATCTGTACATGATACGCAATAGTTAATAGACTTTCTGGCATCAAGCCTTGTCTGACAACAACTTCTACATCCTGGCATAATTTTTCCATGCCCTTGTTCAAAATGACGTAGTCACCAATCTGAGCCAGTGCATCATAATACGGATCAAGCTCTTCATCTTCGTTTCACCTAGATTTTTTAACTTTCTTGCCTCTTTCTTTTTTCTACATTTTCTTTGCATCGACAACTTTCTTCCCCATCTTCGTCCTTCAGTAATTTCACTTCAACACTCTAACAGTTCTGCAATGAAGCAACAATTCAGCAAAGTTGAGTGACGATCCTACAATGCTCCAGAGAAAATACTCTCGATATTTCTTTGTCTGCAAGCTTTCGGTTCACCCTATTTATAATTTTTACCTCCAACTACCTGATTTAATGCATGTGGTGCACCTTGAGAAATCCGGGCGAACGTGCTCCTTGGTTCTCTCACTCAACACACTTTCTTATGATTTTTAACTACCAATAATGCCCTTGCATTATCAATCTTCTTTGAATGTCGTGCCCAACCACTTTTCTACTTTGAAGGGCACAATCTGGTTATTTAACGGCTAACTCCGAGAAAGATGAATGCCACATATGCATGATGGAAGCACTTTTTGAGGTGAAATTAGTAAATTCATTGAATTTAGATGCCAAAAATATCTTTGGAGAATTTCACCAGTAAAATTAGCTTGATCTCATGCACTTAACTGAAGCTCACTCCAAAATTAGCTCATGCCAGTGAAGAATGCTTTTTTGGATGACTTGCTTTTTTAGAGACATCAACTAGGGCAAAAATAACCCTTTGCAACTGATAGTTTCATTCAACTGGAGCTCCGAAAATACCTTCCCATGCTTTCGCTACCAAAAACTACCTGTTTGGCATTTTTAAATTAATTTATCATGCCCCAAAAAAGCTTTACTACCGAAAAAGCAAGCTTTTAATGCAACTGAGAGTCTTTGCTGAAAAAGCAAGGCAAAAATTAATTTCGCCCCCTTTCATGCCGAAAATAACTTTGCCAACTGGAGTACTCGAAAAAGCATGTGAATTTTTCTTCTCTTAACTCAAGCTTTTACTCCGAAAACATCTTTTGATGGAGTTAAGAGGA
Organism: Wollemia nobilis; assembly: GCA_028583015.1. Classification (NCBI taxonomy): domain Eukaryota; kingdom Viridiplantae; phylum Streptophyta; class Pinopsida; order Araucariales; family Araucariaceae; genus Wollemia; species Wollemia nobilis. The sequence continues at coordinate 15,570,648 of JAQPPZ010000753.1, read as the reverse complement.
ATTTCGCCCCGAAATTAAAATATGCATGGCAAAATGCCTTTTTTGGGAGAAAAACATCTTCTTTTTTATTTTTTCTTTTCTTCTTTTTTTTCTTTTTCCTTTAATATTTTCTTCCCAACAATTAATGATAGGGGTACATTTTAATCTTATGCTTTGAAAAGTAGACTTTTTAAAGAAAACACATATGTTCGTGCTACCCCAAAAAAATACCTTCAATAATTTTATCGAAGAAATTACCTGCTTTCTTTTAATGTTTTTGCCCCTAAAATATGACCCAAAGGATTTTGAAACGTTTTCGGGGCGAAAACAATTTTCTACTAGTGGATATACATTTTTGAGGCAAAAATACCTGCTTTGGGGTAAAATTAAAACTACCATTTTTTTGAATACTTAGCTATTTTAAAATGAAAGAATCATTTAAAAAACTATGTACATATTTACATTCTTGATCTAAAATTTTTTCACTGGTAATAGGCCTTCAAATGAAGACCATTGACTGGAATTGGCAACACATGGCCATCCATATCCTGCAAATAAAATGAGTTAACTTGATTCACACCCAAAATCTGGAAAGGGCCCTCCCAAATCACCTCGAACTTGTGATGCTTGCCTGGCTTTGCCTTGTTCTCATTCCACTTTAACACCAGATCACCCACCTTGAACGCCTTCTCAGAAGTCTTCTTACCGAACCACTTCTTCGTCATCTAGGCATGTTCCATGAAGGCATTGTACGCTTTCTCCCTTTCTTCCTCCAGTTGTAAAATCTGAGCCAACCTTGCACTCATGGGATCGAATTCATCATCTTCACCATCAAGTAAGTGCAAGGATTGAAGGGCCGATAATTCAATATGAATGGGCAAGACTACTTCTTTGTCGTACACCAAGGAATAAGGGGACGTCTTGATAGATTTTTTCACTGAGATGTGATCGGCCCATAAGGCTTGGTTCAAGAGCAAGTGCCAACTTCACTTGTTATCTCCAAGAGTCCTCTTCAGAATCCTGAGCAGATTCTTGTTCATGGATTCGGCTAGGCCATTTCCCTATGGATAATAATTTGATGAGGTTTTTAAATAAATACCATACTTACCTATGAACTCACTGATTTTAGCATCGATGAATGGAGTTCCATTATCTATTATAATTGCATCTGGGACACCAAAATGAGTGATCAATCCTTCAAGGAATGAGATGACCACCTCTTGGTTGGCTTTCTTGGTTGGGATTGCTTCGATCCATCGAGTGAAATAGTCAGTTGTAGTTAGAATGTACTTATGCTCGATGGATGAATTAGGATCAATGACCCCAATGAAATCTAAGCCCCATTATTGAAATGGTGCTTCTACTTGAATCGGATGAAGGGGTAATGATGCATTCCTGCTTCTATCGACATATCTCTAGCATTTATCATAACTTTGACTGAATTTGAAAGCATCTGCAAAGAGAGTGGGCCAAAAATAACCTACTTTGATGATCTTCAATGCCATGGGTCTCCCTGCATAGTGGCCTCTTGACAATCTAGAATGGAATTCTTCTAGGATTTTCTGCTTCTCTGATTCTTTGATGCACCTGAGAAGTACTCCATCAATATTTTTGTGGAACAATCCATTTGGCAACATCACATACCTGAGGGCCTGTAGTCTAAATCTCCTTCTCTATGAAGCATTGAGATGTGAAGGACACCTTCCTAAATTGAAATATTCGACAAGGTCCTCTATCCAATCATGATCAATTGTAGAGTGATTAGCAAAATTACTTTCGCTTACTGAATCTTCAAGTTGGTAAACCATGGATTCGGAAGCAATGCTCTTTGCAAGCTCCTGACATAGTGCTCGACCTCGAACCAACTTGGTTGGTCGGATTTCAACATCATACTCCTAGATTTTGGAAACCCAACCAACTCTCTTGTCTCCAAGCTCTCCTTGGATGATGAAACTTCAGACATCTGGATGAACAACATAAACTATTGTTTTGCTCTAGGAAATAAAATACCAAAACTTCTTCAAGGACTTCATTACCACATATACTTGCTTCTCAATGAAATTATATTTCTCTTCATGTGGTTGGATGACTTGGCTTAAGAAAGTAATTGGCCACTCATCTCCATCATCTCCCTTCTACGTGAGCACCGCTACGTAACTCTCTTGTTCACCAATGGCATACATGATAAAATCCTTTGAATAATCAGGGTTTACCAAAACTAGGGCTTGAGCAATTCTTTCTTTGATTTCTCTGAACGCTCACTTCCTCTACTCAATCCATTTGAACTCAACATTTTTCTTTAAAAGCTCAGTCATTGGTTTTACCACTTGGGCAAAATCTACAATAAAATTTCGAACAAAGTTAATCTAGCCAAAGAATGACTACAAATCCTTCTTGTTGGCTGGTAATGGAAGCTTCAGAAGAGCCTCAGCTCTAGCTGGATCAATAGCTAAACCTTTTTTTAAAATGACATGGCCCAGGAGCTTTCCTTCTTTCACTATGAAGATAGACTTCTTCGGATTGATGGATATTCCAAACTCTCGGTATTTCTCGAACACTTGCCTTAAATGTAAACTATGCTCCTCCCTGTTGTGAGAGAAGATAGTCATATCATCCAAATAAATTACAATGATGTGATTTAACAACTCACCAAAAGCTACATCCATCGCTCTTTGAAAAGTTGCTCCAGCATTCGAGAGACCAAACGACATTCGTTGATAAGCAAACGTTCCCCATTTCATGGTGAACATCGTTTTATATTGGTCTTCATCCTTGACCCAAATCTGATTATAGCCAGAGAATCCATCCAACAGAGAAAATATCTGAGCTCTTGCAACTACGTGAAGAATCTGATCAATCTGAGGTAAAGGATAATGATCCTTCAGGGATGCCTAATTCAAATTTCGAAATTCAACACATAGGTGAATATCTCCATTCTTCTTCCTCACAGGGACCAAATTTGCTACCTAGGTAGAATGCTTGATCGGGTAAATGATCTTGGCTTCCAGCATCTTCAGTAGTTCAACTTTCATCAAGGCTTCAATCTTGGGATTGATTGGCCTCTATTTTTTCTTGAAGGGTTTCACTCCTTCCTACAGCTCAATGGTATGTTGGATCACATCCTTGTTGTAGCCTTTCAAATCTTGGTAGCTCCAAGTGACAATGTCTAGGAACTCATGGCATAGCTCCTTGATCTGCTCCAGCTCTTTTGGAGTGCAATCGGTACCAACTTTGATTGACTTCTCGGGTCCCAACTGCAGCTCAGTGTACTCCTTCTCATCCACTTTGATCTTATGCTTTTCTGCTCTATCATTTTGATCAAAGAGACTCTCGAGTGTAATCAATCCTTTTGGGATATGATTATTCCTCAATTGGATCAATCCTTCAACTTCTTCCTCATCAAGTGTTCTTCCTTCCATAGTACTAGCTTCTCTTATCAAGAAATTTACAATCTGCTCATCACTTTCGAACACTTGCCAATAGATATTCTTGTCAGGAACTGAAGGTCTGTAAACTAACCTCACAGTCTTGGGTTTTCTCACCATGTGCTCAATTGGAGAAAAGTTAGCGCCAAGGGATGCTAGGAGATCAACATGCTTGTTCTACTCTCATGAGATCGCTTGGATGTTCAATGTTGTGTAAGCTTCAAATAGGTCCCAAAATTTGTTGTGGTACACCTTCAGGTAGTGCTTCTTGGAGACACACTTGTTCGTTACTTGATTCATAATCAATTCAGAATCTCCAAAAATCTATAGTTGTTTGATCCCAAGCTTCTCTACTTTCTTCAAGCCTAGGCATAATGCTTCATACTCGACAACATTATTTGTACAACTCTAGGTCAACCGGTATGAATAAGTCTTCTGTATGCTAGAAGGAGAAATGAGAATGATCCCTGCTCCTACACCATTCTTGCATCTTGCACCATCAAAGTACAACTTCCACAATTGATCTAGAATAGGATCTTGATCATCAGACACCCTCACTTCAGCTTTTTTAGGCTTGGTAATGGTGTAACAACCAATTTCAGTCTCCATCATGGCATTAAAATCAAGCATTGAAAACTCATCTTCTATTCAAAGCTCATCTAGAACTTCTTCCATCAAATCTAATTCTTCTAATTCTTCAATCATCATGTTGACAAAATTCATGGATTTTTCTTCTTCTTCAATCTTCTCTATATGAAAAGTAGAAGGCTTCTCATTATAGATTCAGACTCTCTTCCCTTTGAAAGGAATCTCTAGATGGGAATAGTCTAGAGAAAGATAGCCTCCCAACTTGGCAGTGAACTCTCTTGAGAGGCACATACTGAAATATGACTCCAGATCAACCACAACCACCTCTTGGATCATAGTGATCTGAGGTATTTTATGCAAGACAATGGGAATGTCTTTGATGACCCCTACTATTCTCATAGGGGTTCCATCTAACTACAAAATGCTAGGGCTACTTCTTGTATATTCCATACCCATAATATCACAAACTACCTTTGGCATGACAATTGTCATAGTGCTAGAGTCGATCATGCAATTATGCACAATCCAACCCTCCATCTTGAGAGATAAGTAGAAAGGGGGTGGTCTATTCTTTCTAGTAGCTGAAGTGGTTAGCATTTGAGCAAAAATAGTCTGAGTAGGATTCTTTCCCTTATCTTTAACAAACTTCAATGATTCTTGCAACAAGTCGACTTGTCCAGACAATTGCAATGCATCATAGAGACTAACCTTGGTTAGAATCCTCTTGAGCTCCTCAACAATGTTGTATGTAGATGCACTGGACTCCTTCCCTTCATTGGTAGCCTCATACTTGCTTCGATACTATTGTGTAGCTTCTACCCTCTGATGCTTGGTCAAGGATGGGTATTTGAGCTTTTCTCTGGCCTGTTCCTCTATTTCAACTTTTGCTTGCGAAGTTGAAGCCTTTTCTTGCAATATTTCTTTCACTCATGGAGGCAAGAGATATTTTAACAAGATAGGTGCATCTGGCTTGGGCGTTAGAACAGGCACTTTCACTTGTGCTTGTTTTTTCTCATTTTGCACCTTTGGGTCAGCGAGTACCTTCAATGGCTCCATTTCAACTGGATCTACTATGACTGGTTTTCTTCTAGCTCTCATGAGAACTAAAACTTGTTCTTTAGAAGGGACCATGAAATTATGATCGACTTCTATAATCATGTTGATCTGACCTCCGAAAGAGATTTCTGCCAATGTTTGCACATAGTTCAAGTGAACCATGCAAGTTTCTTCGCCATGCGGATCATTGCAGGTAGAGCACCAATACACTTTGTCTGATGGGCCAACTTCTTCATTTGTCAATACGATCAGATTTCTCTCAGGCACCTTGCTGGTTGAAGTTGCTTGCTCTCTGGTGATTGGTAGAGGTTGAAATATCCTAGGCTAGAAATCTCTTTCAACTTACTTCTTCTTAATCATCGTGATCTCATTGCTCATCTCTCTTATGGCTGAGTTCATTGATTGCATCTCTTTTAACAACTTCTCTTGGGGATCAAGATTTGAGGGTGCTGGAGGAGTTTGTGCTAGGAATGGAACCAAAGTGGGTAGTTATGGAATGGATGGAGTAGGCAATTGTGGGATAGAAACTATCATCGTGGTTTGAGATGAACTTGGATTCCATGAAGGGACCGGATACATGGGGGACATTGGTAGGGACTGAGAAGATGCATTGGAATATAAATACTATGGGAGATCAAGAAAGATAGGCATCATCATCTTTGGTGGAATCTTACCGATAGTAATCAGATCAGCCTCAACCTTTTGCATGGTAGAATACAAGGTCAAAAATGTATCAATGTTGGACTGATGGATGGCCATGCTAATGTTAGAATTGAAGGCTTAGAGGTAATAGAATGTGGCTTGTTCGGGAGTCGATCGGAGACCATCGAGGACTCTCTACCAAGTTCGGGTGAACCTGATATTGAAGTCAATAATTTCCTCTTGTGGATACCTCTAAATGGTGGTAAATTGATGCAATAGAGAGAAAGGATCCACTTGTTCATTGAAACCTTTTATCAATAATTCAGCCAACTGGTCCTAGGTGGTAATAGTGGTAGGTTGTAAAGATCGGTACCAGTAAAGCAACTTCCCTCTAAGAGAGAGCATGAGCAATATTACCATGACATCTTCATTCGTGATGCTATGAATGGTCACCAGAGAAGCCACATCTTGGACATGCTCATAAGCTATTTTACTCCATACCATCGTAAGTAGGCAAAGCCTTCAATGCTGCTTGCAAAATCGGGTTCTGAGCTTACAGATTCAAAGCTCTGAAGTGGTTCTAGGCTGGGAACTATCTTGGTGGTGGTGGTGGATTTTGGGCCATTTGAACCAGAGTGTTTGCTTGGGGAGGAGGAAAGCTAGTAGCAGTGCTAGCGGGACTTGAAGGAACAGAAAACACACCAGCTACCTGTGAAGATGTTGCAACTGATGGAATAGTCAGAGTGACTAACCTAGGATGCTCTCCTAAAATTTGGGTGTCAAGCTCAAAGAACTCAACAGGATTTTCAAAAATTTTGGCCTTCGATCTTGTGATCATGAAGTAAAGCTTTCGCCAACTTCACGTTCGGAGGCTTCTAGGTAAAACTGAGTCACCAGATGTTCTAGTCAGATAGTAAAAATATGAACATCAAACCTTAATACTGCTCAAAGTGGAACTTTTAATGTCCCACCGAGCGTGCCAAAAATTGTTGGTCACGAATCTGCCTAAGTACAAAATATATGTGCACCCTAGACCCGACCAACATTGAAAGGTCGAAGGAAAGAGATGTCCTTCGGGCCAATCTCCAGAGAGGGCTGGTTCTCGTACTAATCTAACAATCGGTGTAAAGCTTAGGGTAACATAAAGAGATGGGAAATGATAGAAAGGAATGGGAAATATGGCTATGAGCTAGAAATGTAAGGTGGGGATAAACTAGCAGCTAAAATCCAAATCAAGTTTTAATTAGCATGTAACAGAAAGAAAAGCATAGGAACCATTCACAACTTGCAGAGATAACTTCCAATAAACATTTCAGCATTCAATTCTTTATCAAGAATTAAATTCAAAATGCAGAATTTAAACTTATCTAACAAAGATCATGAACATAACAGAAATGATAGGCATAAAGTAATTGCATACACCACTGATCCAAGAACTAGAGCCAAATATCTTTCAATTGATGCAGAGAACTCAAAGTGTTTTTTGGCAGAGTGTCTATCCTCCCTTTACATCAAAATGCTTAGTATTTATAGAGGGTTGCACCTCTGTAATTAAATGCACATTAAAACAAAATGTTGGCTAGTCAAAGATCAAACAACAACAATTTTCTCCTCGACAACAACAATGGACAAATCAGCACATTATTTTGGAAGCAGTGATCCCATTTTGGTGGAAAGCGCCTAGGAAATCAGCAAGAATGGACGATGGAAAATCATCTCAGGAGTCATCTGCATTGAAACACAGTAATATCGCACGAAAATCAGGAGCTCAAACATTAAATTTTGGTTGCCACTTCGTCATCTTGTGCCTCAAAATTTTATTTTCATCAAGGAAGACCCAACGAAAATCAACTTCGCTTGGAGAAGGAACGAAATCAATGGACGGTGCCTCGAGAATGAACAAGATCGCACAAAACTCAACAACCCTCTAGCAATAATTCTGGAAATATTAATTTCTTGTTGCCCCACAAATTAAATTGGTCAATCCTGATCTTTCCCGAAGATGATCTGCGTTGAAAGTGTTTGAAGGCAACAAAGTTCTCCATAATGGGTTTTCGCTTGAAGTTACACCCGAAAAGGATTTTCGCCAGAGAAGGGAGCAAAAGGGAAATTTGCAAAGGATTTCACCCATTTCAAAATTTTGCCAAGAAATTCGATTGATCATGACTTTCGTAGAGATGTCGGGCGAAGAGTGAAAATTGTTGAGGAAAGAAATGAATTTCATTGGTAATTTTGCCCAAGCATCATCAATTTGATTAATTTCACCCAAATGGAGACCTTGCTTGCTTGTGTTCTTCCATCCGGGGGAATTTCACTAGAAAGCGGGGAAAAAATAACCTTTACCAGGAACTGGGGCAAAAATGCTTAGTTGTGACCTATCTAAAAAAAACGCAATGTGTATTTATAGCTTCTAGATTGTACCAATTAAATGTATCCATGTTTAGAGCATTTTTTAGCCATATGAACCCATGAATATGTGCAAATCCTCTATGTTGTCAATCATACCTATTAAAAAAATTTATAGTTTAATTTTAATGGAAATAAATTTAGCATTTAGATTTTTAAACATCATTAAAATTTATTACTTTTGTGAACCAAAAATCCTTTGCTTACAAATATTTTTCTCACTTTTTCATGAAATATGATGCATCCATGGTGCATGTCTATTGCCATCATATGTAGTTGTTTGATAATATTTCAACTATCCAATGATAAGAGACAACTTGATTTGGTGGATAAATTCTAGGCATGACATCTTATAAATCAAGTCACTTTGTGTTTATTACACTCATGTGAAGAAAATAATTGGAGAACCTAGTTGTTTGATCATACTATTAACCCACTACTATATTTATTCTAGTATGATCATTTACCTTTCAAGTTCAATCTAGATCTCGTAAGATGTTCTACAAGATTATAATCAGGCAAGTCTTAGAGATGATGTCAAAGATATTTAATAGTAGATGGAATATTATCATCTATATTTTTGTGATGATGCATCAAAATATTTAATAAGTGGAAAAACCTAGAATGGCTTCTAATTGTATTATGATAGTACCTAAGAAAGTGTTGGTCATACTCATGTATGTGTATTGGTTTCATCCTTAGTTGGGAGAGCATTATATCACCTATGGAAAATAAAGTGGAAAACGCCAGATCAAAGAGTGTATTTGTATTATATTCATTGACATGTGATAGACCAATACATGGCCAATCAATGATGCTTTTAGATGCTTGGTCATTTTTCTATAAGAAGCTTCTAATTTTTGCATCTCTATTCTTAGATTTGGTAAAGATGTCCAAAAAGATTATTGTTGACCTTGTAGTTTGCAACAATAAACCCTATTCCACTTTATTAAAAGCGTATAATGTTTTTAATCTATAATTCATATAATCTTAATTAAGTTTATAAATTAATATATGATGTCAAATGATATCCATAAGACCTTAACTTGTTATTTTTAAGGAATCACAATCGCCATCAGTCATAGAGATCCACTCTCCATCTAGATCTAATGAGGTCACCTCCGTCTTCTACAAATATATTTTGGCTCTAGAGAATAATTCAGTTATCTTTAAGCATATAAGGCATATGGGTATGTTTATCCTCCTTGATGGTAAATTCCAACTCAATTTGCAACATAACCATGGTTTCTATGTTCAAGGAATTGACAATCAATATTTGCTTTCTAAGTTAAAACTCATGCTTAGGTTTTTGTTTTGCTTTTATGTTTGACCTAATCCTGGACAAAAATATCATCCTAAAAAGGAACTGCAACAATAAGGTACAAAATATATTAACTAAAAAGTTGTAGTTATGAACAACATCATGTTTAGTTTATGATTTAATGGTAAGTCTATGTTCAGAATAGTCATGTTCTATTACATTATTTTCTAAGTTTACGAAGTATTTACCGGAAAGTGAAGACAACATTCTATCAATAAGTAAAGTACAATTTCATCAATTTTAATTAGCTATCAAAAAATAACATCATACATAGTAAAAACCAATATACATTCTCTATAATTCATCAAATAGAACCAAAGCAATTTCATTTTCATTGAAAAAAATAATTATAACTTCTCATTCATAAAGATCAATTGATACATGAAAAGTTGTACTATACCTTTTATCAATGATATATGATACATTTATGAAAACTATAGTCATCAAATACATTTCAAGATTTGAATTACAAGAATATAAATATTTTCTTCTTTCATATCATAGAAATATTTGTTCATGTGACAAGGGAAAAGGAAAGGAGATCACAAAGGACCTCTTCATAATGCTTCCCTATCCTATACATCACTTCAAGGATAAGGCTAGTTAATGATCTTAGAGCTTAGTGTTTTATGAATTTATTAAAGAACACTCATGTTTCTCCTAAGATACTTCTTTGATTAAGCTTAACCCTAAACTATCCCTAATGCAACATACAATTGCACCAACAAGGCTTAAAACTAAAAAGATTTTTTACTTTCTACTAAAAAAGTAAATGACATTTTTTATTTAAGAGGCAAGGATGTATGAGAATGCAGTAAACAAGTCCCTCATGCAACTATATGCAATTTCAATTTTATGCTAAAGCTTGAAGATTTTGTTGGTTCCCTATATGATTAATAATAAACTAGTTCCTTTCTTCTCTTTTGCTTATTTTGTTAAATAAACAGAAACAAAAACTAGTTTAATCAAACAACATGTAAGATTTAAGTCTTAAATGTTAAAATGGAAAGAGTTATAGAGTAGAAAAAAATATTTCTACCATGGAGGTAGAAACACCACCATTTCATAGGAGAACTGTCGATGCTTTCACTTTCTTGAAAAATAAACAAAATAAATGGGATTAACAATAGAGGGATTTGTCTAAGTTTCCAAAGAATGTTGAACTCCCTTGAATAGCAATCAAGCTCCTATTCAAATAGATGTAAAAAGATAGGAATGAAAAATGCATGAAATAATTGCTCAATGACAAAAGTGCTACAAGGTTGGTGATAGCATTGTTGGCACTTTCATTAGATGCTTACACTTTCACTCTATGTAAACTAGAGGGTAATAGTATCATTGTACCAAGAATCCAATGATACATTCACTTTAGAGAGCAACCAAGAAATATTAGGTACAAAATAAGCTAATTTAATGCTTAAAATGATGGTCTCTGATTTAGAAATACAAATACTTTACCAAATGATAAGAAAAATAGAGATTTGCTCGAAATAAAGATTAAAATGACTAAATGAAATACTAACTAGGTGTAAATGCAATATGCAAGACTAGTTAACGTGCAAGATTAGCTTAGAGCTACAAGACAAAGAAGGTGCCAAAATCAAATAAAAGGAAAGAACACAATCCAAGATGCTAAGTTATTGTCCCTTATTTGTGGAATCTTGTTAAAAGTTTACTATCTTGCTTGTGGACACTTGAGAGCTTGAGCTTGGAGACTTGAATTTTTATTGCTTGATTTCTTGGAGAGAGTTTGGATGCTTATATGCTTACAAGAATAAGAGCTTGAATGCATACAAGGATGACCTTGACAAGATTGTGGTAATATTTTGGTATAATATTGCCATGCAAAATGATAAATTCCTATGATTCTAGGGAGATTTTGATAGAATTTTTTTTCTTTCAAAATACTATGGATTAGGCTTTCTTACTTGTCAAATTTATAAAAAGTCATGGATCCTTGGGGAAGAATTGCATTATAGATGACAAGAATGTATATGGTAAGAATTTGAAAAGAGATCAAGATGTCATCAATGGAGAAATATTAAAAATGACAAATCTTGGATTTAGGATTTTTGTTGGAAGCTACAAGTCAGATCTTAGGAATTTGATCCATTAATGGTGGGTGACTTGAAGGGTATAAAAGTCAAATTTTTATTTTGGCACATGACAGTTAAAAGCACTGACTGGACGGAAGCATCAATGATACTTTTGCAAAGAAGCTTTTGCCATCATGACTATTGGAGGTCAAATTTAGGCAAGAAATGTCAAAGTCAAAAGTTGTGCAAAAGCATCACTAGGCTTGTAAAAGCATCATTGAAGCTTTTGTTCATGCCTTAACACTTTCACTATTGGAGCAATAAATGATTCAAATTTAGACATAAGGAAGATCGATTCAATTTGACTTATTGAAAGGCTAATTGATAAAGAGATTAACAAACTTGAAGGTCAGCCTTGTGCTCAAAATTGGGTGTCTATATTTGCCCCCTTTTGATGTATTTATTGCATAATAAATGCATTAAAAACTAACATAGATAACCTAACTTTAAGACAAGAAGATTTATTGTTGATTATGGTTAGTGATGCAAGATGACTGATGCTATGATTGTTTGCTCAGAAGTGATATTAAAATTTGCATTTTGGGCAACATTAAATGCTATCATACTCTAGTGTGCCCCCTTGAGTTTTGAAGAAAAATCAAGTCGGACCAAGGAAATTTGACTTGATTATGATAACATTGATGTAGTGATAAGAAATTAAGGACATATAGTGTTAGGCTCCTCCTCACATAAGTATTAATTATAATTTATAATTAGTTATGTTGCAAAGGGTCATACCCCTTGCCCATTCACAACCCTTGAATGGGCATATTAACCCATTCAAGATTTCATAATTTAGCATCCAAGTACAATTCAATATATTCAGTTGCAGGTTTTTCCTCAATATATAAAAGTGATTCAAAACTTAAAGCGATATATTTATTTCCGTTTGAAATCTGATTTCCATACAATTGGTATCCTAACATTTGGATCAGAGCTAAGTTCGAAAACATTCATAGTCCAGTTCTCTTTAACGCCCGTGACGTCTTCTCATACTATCAACGTGTCCTACCGTCCAGCCATCAACACTATCCTTAAGCAAAATTTTATTACTATATTCACCTCATAAACCAAAGATCGAATTTAGCGTTGTAGGTGCTGGTAGAATTACTGTGTTTTACTTCGACAAACAGACGGTGAAGGGACAAGTTTTAACATATTTACAAACCTCGATGGAGCCTGATAGTTGATTCCAGATTGAAAGGAGCGAGAAAAAGGATAAAACAATCATAGTCCAACCGATTGCAGAAGATAAAACGATCTCAGATCAAAAAAAAAAATCGAAGTGTAGAACTGTGACGTTTTGCGGCATCTTCTAGATATTCCGGTGAACTCCTGAAGAAATGACGATAAAAATTAAACAAGGCAAAGGTTTTTTAAAATTAATAAATTTTTCGTTGTCGGATATAAGAATATCCGACGAGGCTACAACCCGACGCCGGAGGGAAGGAAGTTAACTTTTTTAAAACACTAAAATCCCACATTGGGGGTGTTTTATATTTTTAGCCCTTTATATTCACCAGGGCTCAGTAAAAAAGCCGTGACTTCGGTCACGCTTCACGAACCACGCACGCGAACCTCCTTGCACGTTGCCACTTGTCACTTTGACCTCAAAACTCGTGTTGAGCTTTGACCGCTCCTCTTCCCTCCCTCGTTTTGCCCTCTCACCACTTTCGCCCGTGCTCTTCTCCCGCTCCGCCTTCTCACCCGACTGCTGTCGTGCTTACTAGTCACCCGCTGCCCTTTGCCCTGCTCGCCTACCGTGCTCCCTGTTCTGCTACTGTCAAATTAAATACTACTCTGCTAAATTAAATATAGAAAATAAATTATAAAATGTTGTTAGGGCCCACCAAATTTTGATAAAAAGGAAGTTGACAATTTTTTTCTCAAATTTTGCAAAATAAAAAATTGACAATAGCAACTTTTTGCAATCCAATTGTGCAATATTAAAAACAACTTCTTACCAAAATTGCCAAAGCAACTTTTTGCAAAAGTTGCTAAACAACTTTTTCAAACTTGTCTCAAGATTTTGGCGATAAATTCTTCCAAGTTGAACCACAAAAAATTCACATGGCCGATGGACGACGATCGTAGGACAACCTTCATGATAAATACGATAAGCTCGCCCAAGATATCGATAGAGAAAAATAGGAGGATGCCATTAAAATACAAGAACTCTATGAAAGAATACTCACACTAGACGTCAAAATGAACAATATTACTTTGGTCTTAACACAAATGAATCAACAAAATGGAGGATCACCATCCCAAACACCATTAGGATCACTACCGCGGACACCATTGGGAGGGCCACAAACATCCATTCTACCAAGAACGACCAAATTAGACTTCCCAAAATTTGAAAGCGATGACCCTACAAACTGGATCTACCGAGCAGAGCAATATTTCTCATTGAATCAAATCCCTAAAAGGCAAAAAGTGCATATTGCATCCTTCCACTTAGAAAATGACGCCATCCAATGGTACCAATGGTTCAAGAAAACTAGTGACACTCTGACCTGGTTAACCTTTACACAAAATCTACTAGTGTGGTTTGGGCCTAGCAAGTTTCAAAGTTTTACAGGAGCCCTCACTAAATTATGCCAAACCGCTTCGATGAGTGAATATCAAGCATAATTTGAAAGACTAGCAAATCGAACATCTGGATTAGATGCTTATTTCTTTCAAGAGTGTTTCATCAGTGGATTAAAGGAAGAAATTTGAATAGAGGTACAAATGTATAATCCTACAAACATGTTGGAGATCATCAGTTTGGCGAAATTAGCGAAAGATAAAATCAGGGCACGAAATCGACTAGGGAAACCAACCTTGGGGAAATCATCAAACACCTATACTAACCCCAAAACAATGCAAAATGGAAGGACCCAAAACTCTTACACAGCTCCCAAACTTAACCCCACTCTACCAATTAAACGTCTCAACTTCGAGGAAATGAAGGAATGACAAGGGTCTTTGCTACCATTGCGATGAGAAATTTGACCGAAATCATAAATGCGCCTCACGAAAATTATATATTCTAGATGCCACAGATTGTGGGAATTCGACTAAAGAGGAACCTAAACTAGAAGTAGAGGTATTATCCAACATACTTGAAAGCAATGAGGAAAACACACCGAAGGTTTCCTTCAACGCCCTTGCAGGGTTTTCTGCTCCTCAAATAATGTGAGTTAAAGGGTATTTTAAGAAACAAAACCTTACCGTGCTCTTAGACTCAGGTAGCACGCACAATTTTATCGATCCAAATGTGGCTAAGCAAGCAGATTGTTTTATATATCCTTGCAGTAATTTTGAAGTGAGGATTGGAAACGGTGGAAAAATGACATGTAAAGGTAAATGCAGAAATATTAAACTAACTATGGGAGATTATAACATGAAAGGATATATGTATGTATTACCTTTAGGAGGTTGTGACATTGTACTAGGACTACAATGGCTATGAACATTGGGCATAGTTCAATGGGAATTTGACAAGTTATGGATGAAGTTCACAAAAAAGAACCAAACTTATACTATCAAAGGATTAAAATCTGGACCTTCACAAATCGTAAGTTCTCATCGAATGGAGAAAATTATCCGCAAAGGAGGCAAAGGAATGGTGGCCCAATTATTCTCAATCCAACCCACTCTTGAAGAAAAGGAGGCACTAGAGTTACAAAAGATTTTAAAACTCCATAACAAGATATTCAATGAACCAAAAGGACTACCTCCACAACGAAGTCATGATCACACTATTCCACTACTTCCAAGGCATCAACCCCCTAATATTAGGCCCTATCATTACCCCTATCTTCAAAAAACTGAGATTGAGAAATTAGTACAAGAGCTTCTTAAGGCAGGGGTCATTAGACCTAGTAGAAGCCCTTACTCCTCTCCAATTATATTAGTAAGAAAGATGGATCATGGCATTTATGTGTCAATTTTCAAGCACTTAACAAATTGACCATCAAGGATAAATTTCCTATTTCGGTCATAGACGAGCTATTAGATGAACTCCATGGAGCTGCCTATTTTTCCAAGTTAGACTTACGATCGGGCTACCACCAAATTAGATTTAACGAAAAGGATATTCCTAATACAACCTTTCGCACTCAAAAAGGGTACTACGAATTCTTGGTGATGCCATTTGGCCTTACCAATGCTCCTTCCACTTTTCAAAGTCTAATGAATAAGGCATTTCACCCTTTCCTTCATAAATTTATCTTAGTTTTCTTTGATGACATTTTGATTTATAGCAAAACATGGGAAGAGCATTTGAACCATATTAGCCAAGCATTAAAAATCTTGAAGGAAAATCAACTTTATGCAAAAATATCAAAGTGTTCCTTTTGAAAACAAGAAATTGAATACTTAGGACACATTGTCTCAAAGGAAGGAGTTAAGGTAGATCCTTACAAAATTGAGGATGTGAAAAGTTGGCCTATACCAAAAACCTTAAAAATTCTATGAGGGTTTCTTGGACTAATAGGATATTATAGAAAATTTATCCAAAATTATGGTAAAATCGCTGCTCCTCTAACATCATTACTTAAGAAAAATGCTTTCAAATGGTCATCTCAAGTGGATGAAGATTTTATTACATTAAAAAATGCAATGTGTACCACCCCTGTTCTAGCCATGCCCAACTTTTCTAAACCATTCATCAATGAAAGTGATGCCTCGGGGGTAGGAATAGGATCCGTACTCATGCAGGATGAAAGGCCTCTAGCTTTTATAAGCAAGGCATTTTATAAAAAGAATCTAGCTCATTCTACCTATGAAAAGAAATGTTGGCGATTGTTCACGCTATTCAAAATTGGAGGCCTTACCTTATTGGACAACATTTCATTATACGCACTGACCATCATAGCTTGAAATACTTCTTGGAACAAAGGACTAATACCCTGAAATAAGAAAAGTGGGTTACTAAACTACTTGGCTATGATTACGAAATTACATATAAAAAGGGAAAGGACAACATGGCAGCCGATGCCCTCTCAAGAAAATTTGAGGACATGCCTCAATTCCTTGCTCTTTCTTCCCTTATTCCTAAATTGTTAGATGAGGTGCATGAAGAATGGATAAATGATCCTCCTATCCATGCACTAATTCAACATCTCCAACATAATCCTAGTAGCAAACCTCTATACACTTGGACAGACAATATATTAAGGTACAAAGGAAGAATGGTCCTCACCCCAAATTCCTCTTATCGTACAAAACTTCTCCATGAGTTACATACCTCACCCACTGCAGGTCACTTTGGGTTCTTAAAAATATATAAAAGAGCAACTACATCTTTTTATTGGGTAGGTATGAAAAATTACATCAATTTTTTTTTAAAGAATGTGAGGTTTTCCAACAACAAAAAGGGGAGACACTTGCTACTCCTGTATTACTTCAACCTATTCCTATACCCACCAAAATATGGGCAGATATTTCGATGGACTTTATTGAGGGACTACCAAATTCAAGAGGAAAAATAACCATTTTTTTAGTAGTTGATCGCTTATCTAAATATGCCCATTTTTGTCCAGTGGCTCATCCTTATACCTGTAGCACTATAGCCCACCTATTCCTAGATAACATCTTTAAATTACATGGTATGCCTTCAACAATTGTTAGTGACCATGACCTAACTTTTACTAGAACTTTTTGGAAGGAATTTTTCAAATTACAAGGTACTCAACTTCGTATGAGCTCCGCTTACCATCCTCAAACCAATGGCCAGACATAAGTTGTTAATAAATGTTTAGAATCTTACCTTCATTGTTTTTTTTCTACTCAACCACTCCATTGGGTAAAGTGGCTTCCACTAGTGGAATCGTGGTATAACACTTCATACCATACATCCATCAAAATGAGTCCTTATGAGGCATTATATGGCCAAACACCATCATCCCTCACTTCTTATATTCCAGGGACTACAAAGGTACAAGCGGTAGAGACAGAACTCTCTACTCGAGATGATATTCTATGGATCCTAAAAGAGAACCTACACATCACCCAAAATTGCATGAAGTAGCAAGCCAATCAACATAGAAGCGAACATAGTTTTCACGAAGGTGATATGGTTTTATTATGTCTCCAACCTTGCCGTCAATCCTCTCTTAAACAAAAAGGTTCTCAAAAGTTAGCGCCCAAATTTTATGGGCCGTATAAAGTTCTCCAACGTATTAGGGCCGTCGCCTACAAACTTGAGCTTCCTCCCTCTTCCAAAATTCACCCCGTATTTCATGTATCTTGCCTTAAACCAACGGTTGGAGCGCACATCACTATACAAACTAACCTTCCTAAATTTACCGATGATGGAGTACTTTTGGTCAAACCAAAAGCTATGTTGGATTTCCGCTCTTGTCACCTTTGTACTCGCAATATTATGGAAGTTTTTATCCATTGGAAAGGTCTACCTTTAGAAGATGCTACTTGGGAAACTCTTCATGATATCCAGCAGTAATTTCCAAAATTCCAGCTTTGAGGACAAAGCTCTTTTAAGGAGGGTGGCATGTTAGGCTCCTCCTCATGTAAGTATTAATTATAATTTATAATTAGTTATGTTGCAAAGGGTCATACCCCTTGCCCATTCACAACCCTTGAATGGGTATATTAACCCATTCAAGATTTCATAATTTATCATCCAAGTACAATTCAATATATTTAGTTGCAGGTTTTTCCTCAATATATAAAAGCGATTCAAAAATTAAAGTGATATATTTGCTTTCGTTTGAAATCCGATTTCCATACAATTGGTATCCTAACATATAACAAAAATTGGTCGAGAAGGTCAAGGGGGTAAATGGGTTAGGATAAAAATAATTTCATTTTTATCCCAATGAGGGAGGAAAATGGAGCTCTAGGGTAATGATAGTGACCTCATTTTTGATGGATTAATAGGAATGTATGACATATAGTGTGAACTTAGGGAGGACACCCATAATAAGAGGACAAGTGGTAATACTAATAAGTGTTAAAAAATCAGACAATTTTAAAAAATTTATCTCAAAAAGCATACCTAAAGAAAAGGGCAATGCTTTTACATAGTCTAACACTATTGTGTGCTTTCACTCTTAATGACACTTTCTTTGAGTGATGGCACTTTTGCACCTAGGAAATACTTTTATGCATGCATAAATTTCTACACTTTTTGTTGGTTGATTTCGTATCTTGAGGGTGATAGAGTTGGGTTTAGTTTCTGGGGTAAGTTCAACTATGGACACTAGAGTGTTGAGAGAGATGACCTCACTCATTGGAGACCATCCTAAGGATATTAGACAAGGATGACCATGCTCTTTTGGAAGAAATGGCACTATAATGCCTAGCCCTCTTACCAAAGGTGGAGTTTGATAGAGGTCTCCTAACAACACTAACATATCATTGGTATTTGGAGATAAATACCTTCCAAGTTCCCATGGTGGAGATGACCATGAATTTGAAGAATGTTTAGAGGATCCTTAGAGTCTCAATCAAGGGAGCATAGGTGTAGATGAGCCAGGAACAAAGGCAAGTATGAAGATATTAATAGATGCAGCCTTATCATTAGATCCAACATTAACATCAATTCCACATATGCAAGAGATAGGCTAAACAGATAAAATACCCTTTTACATAACTTGGTATCTAGTATCTTTCTTGGTGAAATGAGCAAGAGAGTTGTCCATTGATGGTGGGGAGAGGCAGTGGCAGATATGTGAGACCAATAGGTGGTCTTCACATGGGGATCAACGATGATGACACAACTTTAACACACACTGCACTGGATAGTCTATCGGGAAGGTAGGAGCCTCACATGCTATAAACTACTCTAGGTGTGGGTATAGGAGCATATAGTATTTATGGTACCCCCATGGTTGGAAATATAGGTGGATGACTAGGAGGTGTTGATGATTTACAAATAATATTGATATTTTAAGGTAAGATAGGATAGGCCACATAAAGGGGTGCTAGCAACATCATGGAGGGATAGATGATCTATAGGTAGTGTAGATCATATAGAGGCTATATAGGCATAATATTGGATGATGCTTACCATATAGCACACATAAATTAGGTTAGATGGTTGGTAGAACCATGGAGGTAGAGAGAGCTCCACTATTTTGACTAGGTGGTTTGCAAGTTTTATGCTTGATAAAGGGTACCTATAAGATCGGTCTAATATCATAGGTTTATAAAATAGGGGATTTGAGGGACCTCTAGATACATATTCCTATGTAAATATTGACCTATACTATTTGACCATAATGGATACAAGGAGAGATGATATTAGGGTTATCCAAGATTATTAGAGATGGTACTAAACTTGTTGTGGCTCAGATCATCACCAAGATGGCAATGCACTATAACTATTATCTAATGATTAGTCCTAAAGATGAGCACTTGGTAGTTACAGCCCAAACCCAACATTGGATATATTAAATTTCTTTGACTCAAAATCTAGAGTAGGTTGGTTCCTTGTCAACTTAATGAATGTTGACTATTTTAAGCTCAAATGAAATGGCAAAATATTAGGGATAGAAATGAGAAAGGGTTAAGATATGTGAAATTTAAGGTGGATGGATGAAGCTAATAGCATAGGATTATACCTAAAACTCTTCACAAAACAAATATAAAAAATAACTGGAACTAACAATATTCATCTCTCTGCTATCTTCATAAATAAAGCTCATATCATATTACAAGAACCATTCCAAACATCTAAAGCACTAGCTATCCAATATCAATAGAATAAACCAATACTTAGAATGACATAAATAAATTCTTAGAAAGATACATTCATATTATGAATCATTCCAACTGCTCTAAGGTAGCAATCCAATATCATCAAAATAGACTATCCTAGCAACATTAACAAAAATAACTTCACAAGTTGTTACCAGATAATGAAGAAGATACAAAAATTTGAGGTAAACATTCCAAGCAATGCTCCTTTATTTGATTTGTAGAAGAAATTATAGTAGTGCAAGCAAACACTTCAGAGTCAACCCTTTAAAGTGAGGGTTCAACCTCTATTTATAAATATTACCTTGTTTATGATTATGAGCACTACAAGGATATTTTAAACTATGTATTATTCTTTGCAACTTATTTTGAGCTTGGTGATCTCCAGTTGTATTTCTTGAAACAGTTGAACTCAATTAGATAAAGAATCAATCTCAGTCATCCCCTGTTCTTGTAGTTGCTCAACACTGTAGATCTTAAAACATAATCTTGTTGATCAACCATTCTAGAATCTTCTAGATTGAAACACTTTGTCTTCCTAATGATTCAACTTCCATGACCTTTGGTTTCATCATTTTTGATCACTTTGTCACGTGGTTGCACAAGAATTCCATTAAATTTTGAATTCTTAAGCAGATTCAACATCCTTCATTGATCTGAGTGTGGACGACCACGAATGAGTTGAATCAATAATAGCACATCACTTTGGCTTGAAACTGTGCCTTGGATTTTACTTTTCATGTTTTGAATGACTTGGTATGTAACCATGCTAAAACTCCTTTTATTTCTTTGATTTTCTCAAAACTGCACCTAATTTTAAGATTCGGGGCCATTTGACTAGTTTGAACGTGATTTGGAAGAAATCTACGATTTTGAGGCTTCACCTCTTCTTTAGACATCTTTAGCTCGCAGTTGTGGGTCACCTATTCATCCCTTGTTAAGTTATAATGCTGGCCATAATCTTAGGAAGGCTCTAGGCCATGCTAAATTTTGCTAATAAGATTCATTTGTATTTATTGAAAAAGTTGAACTCAATCGGATAAATAATCGATCTTAGTCATCCCCTATTCTTGTAGCCACTCAACACTGCAGATTTTGAAATAGAATATTGTTGATCAACCATTCTAGAAGCTTCTAGAGTGAAACACTTTGTCTTCCCAAGCGATTCACCTTCCACAACCTTTGGTTTCATCTTTGTCAATCACTTTATCATGTGGTTGCACAAGAATCCCATTAAAATTGAAATTCTTGAGCAAATTCAACATCCTCTATTGATCTGAGTGTGGACGACCATGATTGAGTTTGCATCAATTAAAATTATTGTCACTTTTACTTGAAATTGTGCCTTGGATTTTACTTTTCATGTTTTGAATGACTTAGCAAGCGACCATGAGAAAACTTCTTTTATTTCTTTGCTTTCCTCAAAATCATGCTTGATTTTAAGAGTTGGTGCCATTTGACTAGTTTGACCATGATTTGGAAGAAATCTACGGTTTTGAGGCTTCACATATTCTTTGGACATCTTTAGCTCATAGCCGTGGGTCACCTCTTCATCCCTTGTTAAGTTATAATGTTGTCCTTGATCTTAGGAAGGCTTTAGGCAGCACTGAATTCTGCTAACAAGCTTCATTTGACTGTTTTGACCATGGTGCAGGGATTGCTCATGTTTGTGGGTCCTTTAGAAAATGTGCTTCAATATTCAAGGTAGTAACGACCTCGGGTAATTATAAGGCTTCTATTTTTCCATGCCATTTACAAATAAAACATCGTGACTATGCTCTAAAATCAATTTAGCCAATGTTGACCATTTTGACCATAGATTCATAAAAATTCATAGTTTTGAGCATCTTCTTGATTTTTCCTTGGCCGCGCTGTTAACAAAGAAAATCTCATGACCACACTCCAAAATCATATTTGTGGCATCTTGAGGAAGTCAATCGTAGTTTCATGAAAAATCACAACCTTGATCTTTGGACCTCGCAATTGTGGTTCTTTTCAGGCTAAGTGCTTCTTTTGCTTCTAGGGGTTGCGGTTTTGAGACTTCTCCCTTGTGACCGTGATCCCTTAGTGCTTAAGCCTTATTTTGTCCAAATTGCCTACAATCTGGAGGAAATGTACAGTCTTGAGATAAAAACTCATGATTGCGATCACCTGAAGACTTATCCTTCTTTTAGCCAATATGAGTGCACTTTCGAGGAATTATTATCTTGCAACCATGGTCCTTTCTCGTTGAGTGGATTTGATTATCTTCTAACCTTGGTTTTAAGAAAACTCATAGTTTTAAGTCTCTTCCTAAACACAGCCATTTTTTGAAAATTTTGGCTATCTTCTTGGTGATGTAGCCATTTTAGCCTTACAATAGTGCAAGCAAATACTTTAGACTCGACCCTTTAAAGTGAGGGTTTAACCTCTATTTATAAATTTTACATTGTTTATGATTATGAGTATTACAAGGATATTTTAAACTATGTTTAATTATTTGCAACTTATTATGACTTTGGTGGCCTCTAGCTATATTTCTTGAAAAAATTGAACTCAATCGGATAAAGAATCGATCTTAGTCATCCCCCATTCTTGTAGTCGCTCAACATTGCAAATCCTGAAATATAATCTTCTTGATCAACCATTCTAGAAGCTTCTAGATTGAAACACTTTGTCTTCCTAGGTGATTCACCTTCCACGACCTTTGGTTTCATATTTTTCAATCACTTTATCATGTGGTTGCACAAGAATCCCATTAAATTTTGAATTCTTGAGCAAATTCAACATCCTCCATTGATTAGAGTGTGGACGACCATGATTGAGTTTGCATCAATGAAAATTAGCATGTCACTTTTATTCGAAACTGTGCCTTGGATTTTACTTTTCATATTTTGAATGAATTAGCATGCGACCATGAGAAAAATCCATTTGTTTCTTTGATTTTCTCAAAATCGTGCTTGATTTTAAGATTTGGGGCCATTTGACTAGTTTGACTGTGATTTGGAAGAAATCTATGATTTTGAGGCTTCACCACTTCTTTAGACATATTTAGCTTGCAGTTGTGGGTCACCTCTTCATCCCTTGTTAAGTTATAATTCTAGCCAAGATCTTAGGAAGGATCTAGGCCATGCTAAATTCTGCTAACAAGCTTCATTTGATCATTTTGACCACAGTGTGGGGATTGCTCATGGCTGCGGGCCCTTTAGAAAATGTGCTTCAATCTTCAAGGTAGTCACGACCTTAGGTAACTATAAGGCTTGTATTCTTGCCATATCATTTACAAAGAAAATCTTGCGACTGTGCTCTAAAATAAAATTTAGCCAGTATTGACCATTTTGACCATAGATTTGCAAAAAAATACGGTTTTGAGCATCTCCTTGATTTTCCCTTGGTCATGCTGGTTACAAAGAAAATCTCATGACCACGCTCCAAAATTATATTTGTGGTATCTTGAGGAAGTCGAATGTGGTTTCACGAAAAATCATGGACTTGAGCTTTGGATCTCATGATCGTGGTTCTTTTTGGCTAAGTGCTTCTTTTTATTCTAAAGACTGTGATTTTGAGACTTCTTCCTTGCAACTATGATATCTTAGCATTTGAGCCTTATTTTGGCCAAATTGCTTGTGATCTGGAGGAAATGCATGGTCTTGAGATAAACAACTCATGATCACGGTAACCTGAAGACTTATCTTTATTTTAGCCAATATGAGCGTAATTTTGAGTTGTTATCTTGCAACCATGGTCCTTTCTTGCTGAGTGGCTTTGACTACCTTCTGACCATTATTTTAAGAAAACTCATAGTTTTGAGCCTCTTCCTAAACACTTAGTCATCTTTTAAATTTTTTGGCTATCTTCTTGGTGATGTAGCCATTTTGACCTACATTATTGGCACCTCTTAGGGGACTTTGCTCGTAAAGTTGCAGAACTCAAATCCTTATTGATTGGGTTAATGGAGTCAACAAATAAATGAATGAAAATGAAAATGGGATAACATGGATGAAGGGGGAATAGAGAAAAATATAAAATATGAGATGGGTGAAGTGGAAGGAATGAGAATGAATGGATAGATGGGGGAAAATGACAAATGTAAGAAAGGGGGAAGAGATGCTTTCAAATTGTCTCCAATATTACCTCATGTTGGCAGTTTTGACATCTTGCCACATTGAAGTTTCTATAAAATTTTATTGACAGTTTTTGTTGTAAAAAGCAGCAAAGTATAATGAATGAAGAATGCAACAACTTTTGTCACTATATTTTTGCTTTAATCCTCTTCTTTATTTTTCATGGACTTTGTGCTGGGAAAATGATGGGGTTTTAAGGCAAAATTAATCTTATGGGTAAAATGGAACAATAGTGTACGATCCCAAAAAACATGCACCTAAGCTATTACATCATTATACCAAAGATTAAAGCAATAAAGCATATGAACAAATGAATTTAACAAGAATGTGAAGGTTTCTTTTATTAAATCATTGCAAATCTTGGTTACAAGTAGGTCCCTCTAAGGGATACCAAAATATTGATACAATGAATACAATATTTTGAAGCCCCTAAATGGGGTTGGTGCAATCCGTAGGCTTTCTAGATTCGACACAAACTGCTCAAGGCCTATGGATGCCTTCTTATCACTTGCTTGGAGGAATTGGATGCCAATAATTCTTGGAAGATATTAAGAACCTATGATCTACGTTCAAGAAACAACATAGCATGATTAGAAGCATATGAGGCCTCTCATGATGAGGCTCTTGTTGAATATTTTCAAAGATTATGACAAATATGCAAAGAAAGTATAAAGACTTGTAAAGGTAATCATAAAATCTCTAAATTATGATGAAGCATGCTAGGAAAACAATAAATATAGCTAATCTAATGCATAATTTCCAATTGAAACAAGAAATAAATCTAATTTAAGAAGATAAATGCAAATTAGTAAATATGATGAAATAAGATAAAGCTACCTCAAATCTCTCAAATTAACCCTACAAATGTGCAAATGAAGGTTAAAATGCACGACTGAGGTAAAAATACTTTTTCTCTTGCAATAAGGGCTTGAAACTACTAATTCCTTTGAGAAATTGATGATCAAGGGTTGCCTCTTTGTTCTGGAATAGATTGGCAGTGAAGTTCACTCGAATTTGCAATGAAGGTGGTTCAATTGGTAAATCTTGCTCCTCAAGCTCTTAGGATCTTCATTACTCCAAATGTAGCCATAATTCTTCAAATTGGTAGCATGTAGACACTCCTCAAGGGTTGTATGTTTCTCTCCAATTCGGTGGGGCTTCACTGCATTCACTTGAAAACTCTTCTCCTTTTTTCTTCCCAATTTGGAAGGGGGCATTATAGCACTCTCAACTCCTCATATTAGCTTCCATGAGAAGCCAATATCAAGAATTGGTAGGTTGGAGTAGTTGGGAGAAAGAATCTAGAAGCTTCCTCACTTGAAACCATTCAAAATCCATTACCATGGTCATTATAACTGATTTTGGCTTGGCTCAGGAGTTTGAGATAGTTGTAGAGCTAGATGCAACTCCTAAAAGTAGCTAGGATCCTAACCACAGGTATCAGCCACGGTTGAGATCTTAGCTGCGGGTGTCACCCATGATTAAGACTAAGTAGGCCAAAGATACCTAAATTGAGTGGTTAGAACCACTGCTTTACCTTGGAAATGTCCAAGATCATTCATATGGACTGCAAGGATGCCCATATGAGTAGTATCCTAAACATGACGTATTTTAGGTGTCTATAGATGCCCCTTTTGGGATGCGTTGTGGGAACACAACGTTGAGCAAAAATAGACCTCCTAAAGCCATGTTGTAGGTTGAATGATGATCATTGATCTGATCAACATTAGATGCCCAGTCCTACAAAAGGACACACATTCTAGAATCATTTTTTCCAACAAGGTGGAAGGCTTAAATTGTAAAGCTTTCACATGTCCACGGTGATCGGGTAGCTAGTGCTACGCTTGTTTTGATAGGTGGAGAGCTTCAGGATTAACTACCATATTTGGTTTTTGCCCCAACAAAGGGTAAGCTTATGATAGTTGTTGGAAATTATTTGTAAGACGAATGCAATTTACAAGATCGAGTGATCCTTTGTTGAATTTATGACTACCCTCTCAAGCATCGAGTGATCGAGTGATCAAGTGATAATTATTGATATTATGACTACCCTCTCAAGAGATGAGTCGATGAGGGAAGGACAATTAATAAAGAGATGAGTCGCTTGACCAAGATGAATAATTTGGATGATTTAAGACTTTTGCATTTTATTATATGGCAAGGCCTAATTTAGCCATGATTTCAACCATTAAAAGTAATTGTATATCTCTATCCCATAGAGCAGTCCGATAGCAATGGCCTTATTAGGAAATCAAGATGATATCAATTCCAATTAGGTTTGTATTGAATCACAATGGTCGATGATTTTCTAAAAATATCATAGAAGAAATGAAATGAATGCCTCATTCCCATGGGGCAGTCCGGACGCTATGGCCTTCTTTGAGATTGAAGTGAAGACATTTCAATTCAATGATGATTGATTTACCCCAAAAGTGCCTTATGGTAATTTACTCATCTTGCCAATTTGTATGGAGTGCTAGTCACTGCAACCATCAAGTGTGTAGAATAAATGACTGAATACAAGACACATTTGAATTTTGATTTATATGATATTTTTTTTATTTTGCATTTTTTGAAGGTTTTTAAATTGTTGAATATTTTTAATTTTGCATTTTAAAGCTATCAACAATGAAAATTTGAAAGCATTTATTGTTTTTTCTAGCCGCGTTTGTCAGCAGCAACTGGTTTTGGCAAATTTCTTAGCCGTGGCTGACACCCACGGTCGACATCCATGCCCGTGGCTGCCAGCCACGACTGAGAACTGAACTAGAAATATAAAATATTTTTTTGTCATTTTGAATTTCATTATTTCTAGTTTGCCATTGTGACAGCGAGAGCTCTGAGAGGTGAGGTAACACTTTTGATCCCGAAATCTCTTGAAAACCAAACTAAAACCTGATGGCGGACCAACCCAAGGCTTCAACAAGTGGTAAAGCTGGTGCTTATAAGGTAGCATTGCAGTCTCTCACACTTGAATTTACCCACTTTAAAATGAATCACATTAATTAAAGGATTAATTTGAACTTCACTAAACTACCGATAACGAAACTCACCCTAGTTAGTATTAGTCTAGGCTAGCTTAGAGGGTGGGTAATTAATTTTTTTGGGTTGCTTGGGGCAGGAAATGACCTCAAAAAGGGTCATTATCATAGCTACAGGTGGCAGTCGTGACTCCCAATTGACCAATTGGAGGTCATGACTATCAACCGTGGTTGACTTCAAACGTCAATGGTAAAAAATTTGACCATTGACGTTGGCCACGGATAGCAACTACAGCTGTGACAACGACTACGACTACTAAGCATGGCTGGGAAACATTAGCAAATATTTTTAATTTTTTGATTTTTTTTGCTATTTGATTTGAATTAATTGATATTTTTGATTTTTGAAAGTGCAAACTTTGATTTTTTTTGAACATTTTGGTACATTTTGTATTGTTTTTAAATTTTTTGAAGTGTTTTGAATTTGTTGGATTTTTGAAGTGCGTTTTTTGATGTTTTTGATCATTTTTGTTATTATTTGCTTTAGACTTTGACTGCTAGAGTGAGAGAGTCGGATCTCCTTCATGAGCTCCTACCTGAGCTGTTTCAGGCCGACCTGGATTGGTTTACGATCATGGGTCTTGGTTACGTGTTGCGGTTACCATCTATCCGGGTCAACCAGGCCTAGATGACTATACTGGCCCAATGCTGGAATGTGTAAACTAACACCTTCCATATTCCTATAGGGGAGATGTTTGTCACCTTGGAGGATGTCTACTACATCTTCTACATACCTAATGATGGAGAGGCCATCTGAAAACACGAGATTCCGAAAACAAAAAGGATAGACTAAAAATGCAATGTAAACGAAACTAAAATAACGCTTAAACCCTATGTTATTGAAAAATGCGTAAAAAGAAAGAACATGAACACAAGATATCAAAGCAATATAAAATACGGCCCTTTTATTGATATGCTTTTCAAATTTGTGTTACAATGCGTCTCCTTCCTTTTTAGGGGATAGGAGCGTTAAATGTTGGTCTTTTACAACTTGTTTCAGAATTCCTTCTTCCGCGTGCCCACATATAAGATGGGCGAACCAAAACGTTGTCGCCGCTTGCGTTGGTAAAGGTAGATTCCTCGCTGCTCCTCTAATGCTGAAAATCTGCGTTCAAAGAAACAAACAAAGAATCAATAGCACCTGTGTATGAAAAATAAAAGATAAATCTAACGATGGTTAAAATGAGTCTAAATAAACTGAAAACTTGACAAAAGCATAATCATGAAACTAGCTAAATACTACAAAAGAAATAGTCACCAAAGGCAATAAGGCGGGGGTGCCCGAAGGCAAACCACCCACGGGTGAAACTTTGTTTCGACACCAATCCGCTTGGGATGGGTCCGAAACCTGATGTGATGTGTTGTCGACAAATTGGTAGGATATTGTGGTCAGAAAAATCGGGTTTTGGTTCTTGATTCGTGCCTTCAAAAGTCACCCAATAACCTCTCTTTCGATTAAGAGATTATGGATGTTGAAAGCACAAATCGCAAGTAAGTGAATTAGAAGCACTTCGTCACTCAAAATGCTCCTTCTCTATATATCTTTTGGGTGAGGAAGCTCACCATTTTATAGACCCAAGGGGTCTCTTTGAATTAACATGCAAAAGTGTTTCTTTGCATGAATGCTTTTTTGTGAAGAGAAGACTTCTTCTTGATTAAGGGCTTCTTAACTCGCTCTGTGCATGTCTTTGTATGTTTAGAAAAGCTCACTCGCACTCCCATGCAATGAAGGGATAGCTAAGTGGCAAATCTGAGTTGTCTTAAAAAGCTCACTCCCATTCCCATGCAGTGAAGGGAGAGTCAATTGGCAGATATGAGTTGTCAAAAGAACTCACTCGCACTCCTATGCCATGCAGGGAAAGCTAAGTGGCAGTTCTGAGTTGTCATGCATCGAGATCTGACTTTTTTCCGGTCAAACCTGGCGTTCGTCCCACCCCAAAGCGAGCGCTGGTAATCGTCTCTGGGTGAAACGAGTACCAATCCGCACTCGTCTCTGGGTGAAACGAGTATACGCACTCGTCCCTGGGTGAGACGAGTACCAATCCGCACTCGTCCCTGGGTGGAGCGAATAAGTAGCAGAGTGTCTAAAAGGTGCCAAATTGATCCCTGACTTGTAAAACTGTTGTGTGAGTGGTTAGAACCACTGTTTGACCTCTGGGGGCTGCCCTGGGGGCTGTGTGTTAGTGCGATCAGTGCTTGTTGTCACATAATCGGATTGGTGCTGTTTTGGTGTCTACAGATGCCCCTTTTTGGAAAGCGCTGTGCAAAGCACAGCGCTGAGCAAAAATAGATAACCAAAGCACTAATGATTAGGGTTTCTCAGTAACCTAACCAACTCTTGATGCCCCAAGTATGGAAAGGGGCATGCATTCTTGAATCCTTGCTTCTGACGAGCTAAGGAACTTAAATCAAGCATTAACCTGGTTCGGTGAGGTATTACTTGAACTTAGACATTGATCAGTCATGAATAGGCAAAGGGCGCAACCTTTTGTCCATGGGGGAACCTTGAGTTCATGCTTCAGGAATGCCAAGTATATGATCAGTTTGTGATAATTGCTTGTTTGCTGCCCTAAGCAGGGGCGCGATTGTCTTTTGCAATGATCCTTTGAATGCGTGTCATTTCCAAGATTGGGTATATTGTTGTTGATTGGCAACTAAGTGTGACTACCCCCTCAAGCGACGAATCGATGAGGGAATGACCGACATGAGAAAAGCGACGAGTCGCTTGACCCAAGATGACTTAAGTGAGGGTGCCTTCAGATGTTATCCGATGCATGCTCGAGCAGTTTCCCGATTGTTTTGACCTATTTTTGGTGGGTGTGAACCCATTTTGGGATGCCATTTGGGGTTAACATTGGCAAAAATCCGTCTTCCCGTGGAGCGGTCCGGCTATGGTAGCCTTCTTGGGGAGTAGGATAACGACAAGGTAGACCCCGACATCAATTTTCTTATGCCAAGAGGTTAAGTGCAAGAGCACTTTTGTCCGACAATTTTTAGTGGTTTTGTTGGCATTTGTCATTTTTATATTTTGGTTGTTTTTGATTTTTTTTTTTTATTCGTCTCGGGGGGGACGAACGCCATGATGGTACTCGTCCTGGGGTGGGACGAGCGCGCCTCCAAGGAAAAAGCGCTCGTTCCAGTCAAGGACGATTACCAACAAGCAAAAAGGTATAAATATGCGAAAATGACGGATTTGGCTCATTTGCACTGTTCATCGATTGCGATTTGGAGCTCTGGGGAGGAGGAGGTAGATTTTCTGATGCGAAACACTGCCGGATTTTCCAGCCACCATGAGTGCACAGACCGGGTCGTCAGGCGACGGAGCCGAGGCGAGACCAGTAAGTGCACTATCTCCTCGAGTTTGAATTTGAAAAATGCAAATGTGTTTTTATTATGTTTTTCTTTTGTTTAAGACATGGAACCCTAATTAATTAAATTAAAAGGTGAATGAATTTGATTTAAAGACCATGAAACAAAATAAAACGTGGATGCAAACCGATGGAAACTTAGATGGAAAACCGTAGGATAAACCCAAAATGAAACTTAGAGTAACACCTTAGGGTAACCATGGTTATAAAAATGTTTTTTTTTTTTTATGTGAATGGTAAAACTTAGGTCGAAACCGTAGGTAAACCATGTCCATTTTTTGTTATTTTTTAAAATGAAACCCTAGATTAAAAAAATGGATGAATTTTTTTTTTGAAATGGTAAACTTAGGTGAAAACCGTAGGTAAACCATGTCAAATTTTTGTTGTTTTTGATGAAATGCAAGATGAAAAATTGATGAATTTTTTTTTGAAATGGTAAACTTAGGTCGAAACCGTAGGTAAACCATGTCAAATTTTTGTTTGTTTTTATGAAATTAAAGATGAAAACTTGGATGAATTTTTTTTTTTGAAATGGTAAACTTAGGTAGAAACCGTAGGTAAACCATGTCAAATTTTTGTTGTTTTTGATGAAATGTAAGATGAAAATTGATGAATTTTTTTGTTGAAATGGTAAACTTAGGTCGAAACCGTAGGTAAACCATGTCAAATTTTTTTTTTTGGTAATGGATGTACATGTGAATGAAAGATGTTACTGTACAGTTATGCATTTTTGTACATGTGATGGTAATTTGATGCATGTTTTTGATGTGTGTTATTTTTTGTGATGTGCAGGTGGTGAAGAGTCGACATCGGGTACCGACTATTTTTTCTAATGCCCGCGAGGCGTTGAGTGCGGAGGACTGGGAGTGGCTTGATGCCTTAGGGCTCAAGCATGTGGCTCGATTGGATGCAGTTGTTGCGGATCGGGCGTACATTATAGCTTTGATCAGCCTATGGGATGTTCGGACGAACACCTTCCATCTTTCGACAGGGGAGATGACAGTCACCTTAGAGGACGTGTATCGGATTCTCCGGATTTTGATAGATGGGGTTCCCATCCGGACGACGCCACGAGGCCAGAGGACGGCTGTACTGACTCGATATTTTGGACATGGGGAGGATGTGGATGGGATGAGCTCGTTGGAGAAGGCGGAGCTGGATTGTCAGATTGGGGGGATTCTGGTACGATGGTGGTATGCGAGGGGAGTGCTAGGAGTGAGGCATGCACTGCTTATGAGCCTCATTTCTAACATGCTCCTGCCAGACTCGTCAGGAGCGAGGTTCCCATGGAACCTATTGGAGGTGGTGTGGCAGTTAGTGGATTGTCCTATGATAGAGCCGATGATCATGAGATGGGGCCAGACGCTTTTGGCTCAATTATATGATGAGTTGTATGAGGTCCACTGTCGAAAGCGGAAGGGGATTGGCTGCAGTTACTTGTTGCAGTGTTGGGCATGGCAGCATATAGCCGTAGAGCGACCACGAGGGCTACCCTGGACTACACGGGTTGACATGGTGGATAGAGATATTGGGTATGGTGCTTTATGGTATCGGTCTGAGGAGCGAGGGCAGAGTCGATGGTTTGCGGGAGACGTGGACCATTACAGAGATGCATTGGCATGACTGACTCTAGGAGATGTGGTGTGGAGGCCATATCGGGATTGTCTCGCATGGCCAGAGGTTGATGAGTGGCTTCGGTGGGTCCGAAGGGGGAGATGGGTCATTGGATGACATGGGATGGAGCAGGAATACTTTCATTATCTTCGAGTGACACGATAGTTTGGGGTACGCCAGGGGTTGCCTGGGGAACCCGTAGTCTATCGACGTCGGAGCGATGAGAGGACCCTAGCTGCACCGATCCTCGAGCCGCTAGGGGAGGAGGCGGATACAGTACTGGACATTCTAGACGTGGATGACGTCGGAGTGACTACCGAGTACCAGGAGTGGTGGACGCTCCGACAATGGCGAGGTGAGGGGCCATTGGGAGGGGATGAGGCAGCGGGAGGCGAAGAGGGTGCAGAGGCACCAGGAGAGGGTTGGGGAGCTCCTGCTGATGTGGACATGGTGGAGGTTGCAGATGCAGGAGAGGACTTTGGTGATGAGGAGCAGCCAGAGATGCAGGATGCTCCGAAGCAGGCCGATGCTCCAGAGAGGCCGACGCAGCCGACCGTGCCAGGGGATACAGAGGCGGGGTTGCACGTTGAGGTAGCACGATTGACGAGGTGTTACGGAGGCGAGATGGAGAGCTTGGGGAGATGGCGTAGGAGAGGGATCTCCTACGGACATAGTTGGCAGAGCGAGAGAGCACAGGGGCTACGTCTCATCGATAGGAGGGTGATACGGATGCTGCACGGGAGAGGGATCTCCTGCGGGTGCAGCTAGCACAGCGCGATGATGCAATCACGTACTACCATAGGTGGGAGGCAGAGTGGAGTCGGCATCGACGGGAGATGG
Source organism: Wollemia nobilis (assembly GCA_028583015.1). Taxonomy (NCBI): domain Eukaryota; kingdom Viridiplantae; phylum Streptophyta; class Pinopsida; order Araucariales; family Araucariaceae; genus Wollemia; species Wollemia nobilis. The sequence goes on along the minus strand of JAQPPZ010000753.1, from coordinate 15,537,457 downwards.
AGGGCGAGATTATCCACCTTGGTGGGTGAATACCAGAGCCTCCGGCGAGTGGCTCATCGTATCGGATGAGAGACAACAGGACAGAGCAGTCGACATCATCCCGTCGTAGGCGACGAGATGAGGGAGGCGCTAGTGGGCATGATGCAGGGGCGAGCAGTCACCCTGAGAGGTCCCAGAGGACCGATACTGCAGGGGGTAGTTCTCGTCGCATCGATCCTGCGTGATCATGGTGGCCGACGCCCTAGGCTGGGGGTTTTTGAGTTTTTGGATTATGGGAGCGAGGTCCGAGGACCGGTGCACTGTAGCCTGCGGGCAATTTTGTTATGATATATATATACAGATGACTCTTTTTGGTGTTTGTACATTTTTCATGATTTATTTTTATGTACATGTTTTTATATTGATGTATGCATATGCGATTATGAATGCGATGGTTCTAATTTGTATGATGTATGCATATGGAATGAATGAAATGAATTGTTGATGATTTGTCAATGCACCATAGACTGTACAAGATTTGATTGACTTGCTATAGTAATGGGATAACTTTGTGGAATGCTTGTGCATGTGAAAACTTTGTTTTTGTATTTTGTCTATTTTTTGATGGTGATGTACGGAATGAAATGTATCGGTTGTTTGAAAATGTAGTTAAGCTTTTCTGAGATGCAGATATTTTAACTAACTAGCCAAGACTGTACATTTATCTCGCGAGACTTCTGAACAAGGTCTAAATCCGACTTGAATTTAACCAAGTTATTTCACATCCCTGTGTGTGCAATTGAGTTCGTTTATGTGTTATTCATCAGGATACCGCCAGTGCCAGATGGGCTTTCAACCGAACCTGTACTGAGGATCACCTAATTAGCTCCACTAACTCCTTTATTGTATTTAGTCGATTAATCTGCGATGCTATCTAGGATACCATAAGCTAGCTCATCCACATGCAAACATTGATTCGTACACAAGTTAATGTGACAGATATATCGTCATGCGGGAGGTTTACCGCCAGTGACCGATAGGCTATCAACCAAACCGATACTGAAGCTTGCCTCATGACCCGTCGAAATGCTGAGAGTTCCAGGGATTCAAGTTCGACTCCCTTCTTTTCTTCAATTGTATTGGGATACTTGCTCCTTTGTAGTGATAAAATCACTGTTTATTTTTGTTTTATTATGTTTTTTTTTTTTTGAGCAAGGGATTTGGATATGGAGTGATGAGAATCACTATTGTTTGTGCCTTTTGATGTGTGCACTGTAGGATGTCAAATTTTAGTGTTTTGACGTTTTGCAAATTTTTGATGTTTTGCAACTTTTGAGAACTTGGGATTCTTGGGGAATTGGGTAGGGAGGATGCTTGTCCTTTTGCCAACTCTCAGCATTCCTAGGGTCATTCGCACAGGGGGATGAGCAAGATAGCCGTTTCGCTTATGGTGACCTGGATTACTTTGCAGGTTTCATCTTTCATTCACACAACTTAGGAATTATTATATGTGTGTTAATTTGTGTTGGGATGTTACGTAACAAGGCGTGATCCAAGTAAAACTTTCCCGTGTAAAATCTGCTTAACTGTGTACAGTTTTTGGCTAGAAATTTAAAAACAGCTGAATGACGAAAACCCTATATACATTAGGAGACAACTGACAATGCTAAAAATGGCGATGGTGCTATTCTAGATGTAGGCGTTTATGAAAATGGATCTGAGGTGGAAAAGGATGGAATTTCCAAGTAATGACTGTCTATGGTGCTTTTGACTTGTATGACCTAGCAAATGTATAATGTATGGATGCGATGCCTAATGCAACCTATATTTTTGTATTTTGATTTTTATGAGAATGCATGGAATTGGAATGCAATTGTTTTTGTGATTTTGATTTTTATGAGAATGCATGGAATTGGAATGCAATTGTTTTTGTGATTTTTGTTTTTTTTTTTTGAATATGCATGGAATTGAAATGCAATTGTTTTTGTGATTTTTGATTTTTGTATTGTTTTTGTTTATTTTTGAATATTTATTTTGACCAAGCAGTTATGGTAACGCTTGGAGCTTTTGGTGTTGACCAAAGGGTTTATAGATACCTTTGGGGCATTTAGGGTTGACCAAGCGATTATGATAATCCTTGGAGCTTTTGTCTTGACCAAAGGGTTTATAGATACCTTTGGGGCATTTAGGGTTGACCAAGCGATTATGATAATCCTTGGAGCTTTTGTCTTGACCAAAGGGTTTATAGATACCTTTGGGGCGTTTAGGGTTGACCAAGCGATTATGATAATCCTTGGAGCTTTTGTCTTGACCAAAGGGTTTATAGATACCTTTGGGGCGTTTAGGGTTGACCAAGCGATTATGATAATCCTTGGAGCTTTTAGTTGGACTATGGCTCTCTAGATGTGGAATGGCCTCAAATGAATGATGTTCAAGGGTTCTGTTTCCTTGATTCCTTCAAGAGAGGCAAGCCGGTATGTTTCGGGTCCTATTCTACTGTCAATGATGTAAGGACCTAACCAGTTTGCCATGAACTTGTCCCGTAGATGGGATGACAAATTAGAATTCTGTTGGTTCTCTTTTAAGACCAAGTCACCAACCTAAAATTCCCTAAGGTGGACTTTCATGTTGTATGCTTTCTTAAGTCGCTCTTGATAGATACGCAAATGCTCAAGAGCATTAACGCGTCGTTCGTCGAGCAACGTCAGTTGATCTAACCGGGCCTACCGCACAGTGTCATCATCGATGAACTCTTGCATTGAAATGCGTAGGGAAGGGATTTCCAACTCAAAAGGCATGACTGCCTCGGAGCCATACACCAACAAAAATGGAGTTGCCCCAGTGGGCGTCCGAATGCTGGTGCGATAAGCCCATAGGGCAAGCGGGATCTGAATGTGCCAGTCTTTATGATTGTCTGCAACTATCTTTTTGAGAATGGCGACTAGCATTTTGTTTGACGCCTCTGCTTGCCCATTTGCCTGCGGATAATAGGGTGTTGAAAAGTTATGCTGAATCTTGTACTTTGTGGTCAAAGCACGCACATATTTATTCTTGAATGGTGTCCCATTATCTGACAGGATCTTGGATGGAATACCAAAATGACATATGATGTTATGCAAAATAAACTCCGCAATGCGGGATCCAGTCATAGTGGTCAACGAAATTGCTTCCACCCACTTGGTAAAGTACTCTGTGGCCGTTAAAATAAACGTGTGATGACCAGACGACGCAGGGAGATCTTTCCAATTAGATCAAAGCCCCACTACGAAAAAGGCCAAACCGATTGAATCGGTCGCAAGGCCCGAGAAGGTACGTGTGTCAAATTAGCATGGTGCTGACACTTCACGCACTTCTTCACATATGCACAACAATCTCGCTCTAAATATGGCCAATAATAACCCATGCGAAGAATGCGCTTTGCGATGGCCATACCGCTGAAGTGGCCACCACATGTACCATCGTGAGCTTGGGTGATCGCCCAAGCGGACTCTGTCTGGTCCAAACAACGAAGGAGGATTCCTTCATAATTTTGACGATACAAAATGTCTCCTAACAAGACATGCTTTGCCGCTTTCTATTTGAATGATCTTTTCATGGCTTGTGTCAATCCAAGTGGGAGATTACCTAGCTTGAGGTAATCCCGAATGGGTGTGTACCAATCCTGCTGATCAAAAACCTCGATAGTATGAACGGCCAATCCCTCTTGAAGTCCATCCCGAACAAAAGCTGAGCAGGAAAGAACTTGTAAAAACAACGTGGTGTTGCTAGTAAGAGGGGTCGGGGAGAACAAGGACCCCCAGTTGGCTTGAGTCAAACAATCTCGAATTCGAGAGAACTTATCCGGAGATGGTTCAATCTGGATCATGTGGATTCCCGGCGTCGGATCGTAGCTTGCACGCTCCATTGCAGATTGCGATAATGTTTTAACCTCGAATGGTTGTCATTTCACCATAAGGGTCTTGCGGGATGAGTGACCCCAAGGAGGCCATAGTATCCGCAAAATGATTTGATGATCGAGGGAGTGCCTCGATGTCATACCATTCAAGTTGTGCCAGGAATTTGTCCACAAGGGCTTTGTAGGCCTGCAAAACTGGACATTTACATTGGAATATCCCCTTTACTTGATTGACAATTAACAACGAATCACCAAAGATGTTCAATCGTTTAATGTTCATGGTGATTGCTGTCTGAAGACCTATGAGCAAGGCTTCGTATTCTGCATTGTTGTTGGTGCACGAGAAGTCTAATTTAAATGACAAGGGCATTGGAGCACCTTGCGGAGTGAAGAATACAATTCCCGCGCCACCCCCTTGCTCACATTTAGAACCATCGAAGAATAGGGTTATGTCAGCCTGTGACTCAGGCTCATCAGAATCTGGCGATTCGAAACATGGAAGACCCCATCATCGGGTAGTTCAAAAGTCAGAGGCTGATCGTCTTCAAGAGGAGCCTCAGCTAGTTGATCGGCGATGACTTGACCTTTTATGGATTTTTGTCCAATGAACTCTATGTCAAACTCCGTCAACAACATGATCCATTTCGTCGTGCGGCTACTATGATAAGTACGACTCATCATGTATCGCAATGGATTCTCCTTAGACACAACATACGTCTTATTACTGAGCATGTAGTGGCATAGCTTTTTGGTAGCAAACACCACTGCCAAGCAGAGCTTTTCAACGTATGCATAGTTAAGTTCATAACTGACCAGGGTGCGGCTAAGATAGTATGTAGCCTGTTCTTTGTGAAGTTCATTTTTCTGGGATAGCATGGCACCCAATGCCACCTCAGTGGCTGAGATGTATAAATAGAATGACACTCCTGGTCTAGGTGGTGCCAATACTGGCGACGAAGCCAAGTACTATTTAATGTCGTCAAAGGCAGACTGGCACTCGTCATCCCAATGAAATGTGACCCCCTTATGCAATAATTTATTCATGGGTCGGCATTTGTCAGATAACTACGCTATGAAGCGCTTGATCGATGCAACCTTTCCCTGCAGACTCCTGAGCTGCTTGATGGTGGTTGGGGGACGCATTTCAAGGATTGCCTTGACTTTGTTTGGGTCGACCTCGATTCCTCGTTTGGAGACTATGAAACCCAAGAGCTTTCCAGAGGTGATGCCAAAGACGCACTTCTTGGGGTTTAGTCTGACTTTATGTTCAATGAGGCGATCAAGGACCTTGCTCAAGTCACCGAGGTGATCTGGGCGCAAAAGAGATTTGGCCAACAAATCATCCATGTAATCTTCCAAAGTTTTGTGCATGTAATCATGAAAGATGTACGTCATGGCACGTTGGTAAGTGGCTCCAAGCATTTTTAAGGCCAAAAGGCATGACCTTATAGCAAAATGTCCCCCAAGGCATTGTGAATGCCATTTTTAGTTGGTCCTCAGGATTGATACGAATCTGATTGTATCCTGAGAAACCATCCATAAGGGAAAGCATTTCGTGGCCCATTGTGGCATCTACCAATGCGTCGATGCTTGGCAAGGGAAAATCATCCTTAGGACTCGCTTTGTTAAGATCTCAAAAATCGATGCATATGCGAATCCTCCCGTCGGGCTTCTTGACAGGAACCATGTTAGACAACCATGGAGGATAATCCACACAGATGACAAACTGGGCATCCAACAACTTTTGTAACTCATATTTTACCATTAAGGCCACTGTTGGGTGCATCTTGCATAGTTTTTGCTTTACTGGCTTGATTGTCGGATCAAGCGTTAAATTATGCGTGACTAGCTATGGGTCTAGTCCCGACATATCCTTGTATGACCATGCAAAAACCTCCTTCTTTTCCTTAAGAAGGGTAACATAATCGGCTCGCTCTTTGGGGGAAAGACTTACCCCCAACTTGAGAATCCATGGATTCATTGGATCTATGTCGATGTCTACATCAGTCGTTGCTTCGACCGACATATGGGATCCGTCTTCCAACTGGTGTGGAATTGGGATCAGATGGATATCATTTGCTGAATTAAGATCATCATTAGGAACGTCAAGTTCCTCTTCAGCATGGAAGACATCCTGAGTCTGTCTTGGAGTGAAATGAAACATCCCACCGCAAGGCCAATACTCTGATGGAGATGGTGGTGTGTCAATGCGATCCCAATCTATAGCTTCTATGTCTAGATGCAATGATCATGTTGGATTGGCTGGATCATGGATGGGGGTGGTCAAGTCAATGGAGATCATGTTTATGAGATGATGGTAACCTCCATTACCGCAAGTGTGATAACTCTGACATTCTGGATGCTCTTGGTGCATTGGATCTGGCTCTGTAGGCACTGGCACAAAGGGATCAGCCCTATGCATGGACCTGCAAATAGGGTCTGCCCTAGGCACTGATGGTTTGATAGGGTCTCCAGGTGGAAGATGCTCTCTGTATACCTGGAGTGGCGGGTGCAGTAATTGCTATAACTGCGTCGGGTTGAGATGCCACCTATGTCTTGGACCTATGTGTAAGTGTTCAAACATGTCATCTATGTCCAAAGGATATTGTTGTTGTTGAGGTAGCCTATGCTCACTGGGATCATTCAATGGGAACATCATCAGGAAGCTTTCCTGATCATCATTCATTGGATATTCGTGCGAATGATCGTACTCCGACTCATCTTCAGAAGACCCTTCGTGGTCTTGTCCATCTTCCCCTTGTGGGTGAGTCCATGAGGTTTCTCCTTGTTCGGCCATAGGGAAAGGGTTGTTGAGGTCAACAAGGTTATTTGTTTGTAATGGGAAATAATCCCCCAATGTATAAGTTGTATTTGGATTGGCATATGGATCCGATGCCAACCCATCCTTGTTGCCTATCCCTAGGCTTTGCATGTTTTCGACCAAGATGTCGAGGGGCAAAGGGTGATTAAACCCTACTCCTGACTTATCATAAGGCATTTGGTATCTTGGTTGGCACAAAACATGCATTCCTTGTTCATACCTGCCTAACCCGTATCCATGCCAATTGCATTGGCTAAGATATCGTAATGCGAAGTCTGGGTTAGCCAGATAATTGACATCTTCCACAAAGGGATCTTCATCTTCCTCTTCTTGTCGGGAAGGTTCAACGCCATGATCCAGGCCCCCAAAAATAAAGTTTGTCTGATTAGGTGGGTAGCCTAAAGGAACCACGGAGCCTATGGGGAGTCGAGGTCTTCCCATGTCTTGCATAGACTGAAGTGTGGGCGTTGCAACAACATTGCGCACTATATACTCCCCCATGCCTGTGTTAGACATCTCAACAGTAATCGTTGGTGATTGAGAGGAAGCGAATGGGAGTTCTCCTTGAGTCCACTCCATGTGGGGTGAACTAGGCGTCTCAACTTCCATTCTATGAGGCGTCTCTTCTGTAGAGATGTTGGAGACTAAAGGTGGTTCCGCTTCTAGGGGCTTCTTTCCTTTGTCCGTTGGTGTGGCCACCGTAGGTGGCATCATTGTGGGAGGACCGGATGAAGAAGATGAACCCGCCTAGGAATTTGATTGATTTGGTAATGGAGATTCTTGCTTAGTCGGACCCCTCTTAGATGGATTTAACTGGAAATCCACATGCGTTGAAGGAAGGGTCGACTGCGGCATGATTTGCACTGAGTTGCAATATTTAAAAGGTTCCAAATCTGCGGGGACCACGTGCACTTGTCCTTCAAATGTATACTTCAAACATTGATGAGCAATTGAAGGGACACACTTCATATCCCGGATCCAAGGCCGCCCAAGCAAGATATTGTAAGCCATCTCACCTTCTAAAATGTGGCACAACGTATGAATGGTCTTTTGTCCCACTTGTATGGGTAGGACAATTGTGCCAACTGTCGAGCATATCGCATCATTGAATGCTCGAAGAGTATAAGTGGAAGGTACAATGTGAGAGGTCGGCAGCTTCAAATGTTTCAAGTGCAGACGGTTGTAATAATGTTACTAGGACGAACCAAGTGTCTACCAACACCCGCTTGTACGGAGTCCCGTTGACCCACGCAATAACGTGCAGGGGTGGATCCGCTACATCTCCAGTCACCATTTTTAACTCATCTTCCCCGAAGGTGATGACTCGGTTCAGTACACTGTTTGACATGCCCCACAAAATTGTTGAACGAATTCGCTTCATGGGGATGCAACTCAATTGCCTTTAATATCTCCATAAGAGCTTCCCGATGGGGCGTCGATTGTTGAATAAGCTCATAGATGGAGAGCCTAGCCGATGTGGTCCGTAGACTTTGAGTAAGTCTAGTTCGAATCGTGGCCACTGGTCTAGGCGGGGGCAACTGTGTAGGATTCACTTGAGGTTGTGATATGGGTGGAACTTCCCTAGTGGCTGTCGCGGGGGCAGCTCCTGGGTGTCTCTTGTTTCTTGTCACAATGCTAATCATCCCAACATACCCCTCCATGGGGCAATTCTGTTGCACTTCGTTGACATGAAGAGGTTTTGCTTGTGCATCATGTGTGGGTAAAGGATCTTTGAAAACACCCATTTGTTGGTTGTTGGGTGCGATGGGGTTATCCACTACCAATGTGTTATTATCAATGAGATCTTGCACTAAACCTTTAAATGTCCAACAGGCATGAAGGTCATGCCCTTTCCTTCTATGGAATCTATAGAAAAGATCCTCTCTGTAGCCTTTAGGCTTTGGCGCATTAGGATCGATTGTTGGAATCTCTGGCAGATTAATCAAGTTTGCCGCTGACAAACGGTCAAACAAGGAGTCCCTAGACTCAGTGTATGGTGTAAATTGCCACCTAGGGTGACGCTGCTGATTTTGATCTTATTTTTTATTATCTTTCTCATAGTTATTGTGAGGCACCGCCTGATAATTAGCCTTTGGAGGCTGTGTTGCTTGGGCAGGCGTAGGGGCATTGATAGCAACTTGATTGACCGCGACGGGTTTCTGTTGCGTATTCCCTATTTTGGTGCTCTTGTTCCACTCTTTTTTTTAGGCTTGGCAATTTTGCCATCCCGTATCTTGATCTCTTCGATAACTCTAGCTTGCGCCAGAGCTTCTTCTAAAGTGGCATATTGCTGCAGCTGCAATAGCACAGAGATCGATCGCAAATAGCTCTTTGCGAACATTTGAGTTAGGTCGGACATAGGAGGGAGGTAGGACAGCTTTGAAAGCAACGTCCTCCATCGATTCCCATATGCTACCATAGATTCCTCCTCATACTGCTTGAGGCTAGCTAGATCACTGAGTGACACCTTTTTCTTTGTGTTGAAAGCAAAACGTTCTAGGAATGCATCCACTAGCTGATCCAAGTTGTAGATGCTATGCTTCGGTAGATGGGTAAACCAATCCGAGGTAGATCCTACGAATGTGGTTATGAATGTTCTTAATAGCAATGCATCATTGTCTTGTATACCGAAGCATTGGCTCAAAAATCGAGTCACATGCTCTTGAGCATCTTCATCCCCTCTAAAGAGTGCCAACTGGGGCAGCTTGAAATGTTCGGGGTATGGAGGTGTTGGCACTGATGGATGCACCGGATGACTATGGAGTTGGCGTAAGGTAGGCTTTTGGGGCCCAACAGTCTTGAGTTCCATAGTCTCCAAGCATTCTAACAACACTTTGTATGCATCGAAGGACGTAATCTCCTCCTCCTTGGTTTGCTCCCGCTGTGGGTTGCGGGGAACTTGAGGCCTTTGGAGGGATAAATGGATAGCATCCCTTCTGCCTTGATAGGGCATTTCAGCCCACTCTTCTTCTTGGTCATAATCCTCATGATCTTCTTGAGGAGTGTCTGGCCTAGGCCTGTAAACATGGATGGGTGCCCGCGGAGGATGCCCATCACGGTTGCGAGGAGTGGCCTCCCGCTCAGGTCTAGGAGGTCTTAGAGGTAGTGCTTGCTGACGTCATGGAGACCTATCTCACACTAGGGGGTTGTGCCTCACATACATCTCAGATTGCTGTGCATGAGGAACTGGGGCCTTCTCAAGCGCATTGTTGTGAAGCAATTCAGCTGTCTGACGCTGAATGCGCTCTTGATTAAGGTGACACAAATGTTCTAATTTTTGTTGGTCTTGCCTAAGCCGCATGATTTGCGCTTGGCGGGTGGCTAGTTGGGCAAATGCCAAGTCATTTTGTTCTATCGTCTCTTGTTTAGGAGGCCTAGATGTCTCCCCTACATATCTGTTTCGATCATGGTGCTCTGAGACCCCTATATGTTGCTTCCCTCTGTCGAGGTTGGCAGCATTGACTTGAAGCTCTGGTCTCAATGAGCGATCTGGATATAAAGCGGGTGCAGACGTGCATCGTTCTCGCACCGAGTACTATTCTTGAGGAACGTAGTGACCCTCCTCACTCTCTCTGTTATATGCATAAAAGGTGCGAGCAGAATTGTCTTGCCCTGTCGGGAGAACCTGATATTCTGGATATGGTCTACTGTGTCCGACATTAATCGGGGGTAAATTAGGAGTAACAAAATCATATGGTTCCTCCTTTTGGACCCTTTGTTGTTCTAGAGCAGTACACAACGCTTCATCACTAGGCCACCCAAAACGAACTTCCAAGGGAGGCCTCGTACTTAGACCAAGTGCTACATATTGGTTATTTTCTTGAAAAGATTGTTGTTGCTTAGGAGTACCCCTTGAGGAGGTGCCTCTATAGTCCTGTCTATTGATGGCATGAGTTGGAGTGCCCCTCAAGGAGGTGCCTCTAGAGCCATGTTCTATGACTGCATGGGTTGGAGTGCCCCTCAAGGAGGTGCCTCTAGAGCCATGTTCTGCATGGTGTGAACTAACTTGTGTACCCTGCCGCCAAGGCGGGATGGCCAAGTCTTCAGGGCTATATCGGAGACGATTTGTCTCTCTTGGTGCATTTTCTGTAGCTTCTGCCCGTGATTGGGCTTGGCTACGAGTAAACACCATGGTAATGTTAACCTAAAGATGCAGAAATTCTTTTTATGATTTTTTTTTGTCTAAACAGAAAATAGCATACACACACAAGCAATGATTATCTCTTTTAAAGATTAATAGTGTGCCCTAAATCTGGTTTAGTGTGTTTTTGTTGTTTGTTTTGTGTTTTTGAAGAATTTTTATGAAAACCATTTAAATGCAATTATGAAGGCTCTTATGACTCCCAAAATGGTCGCCCCTTCAATATACCATTGCCGGACCGATATACCAACCTCTCTATATACCCGCCCTTACGTGAGGGAGACTATAGGTACGTGAGAGCAGATGATACGTGGAACATAGGCGGTACGAAAGGGGAATCACTCTGTTTATGACACCTACCATAGAAGACTTATCCTCATGCGCTAGGAATCACCCTAGCTACACTCGGTCAGCTTTCATCAGGATTTACGTCTAGCAACAGTCGCGATCGAGGTAATGGATGCAATATCTCAAGCCAAAGTGATAATGGAATCCACCTTTGGTCTTGCTCAAGGGTTGGGGTTTTACGACCAACTCCTTGTGTTTAAAATACCACGTGGTGTGTGGGGTTCATTTTAATTTGCAAAAATTTGAAACAGGCAAACAAAAAGGAAACTTTCCCTAAGCCATACAAAACTGAAAACCAGAAAACAGAAAATAGAAATTTGACAGAAGCTTGTTAAAAACCCCTACCTCTTCTCTGCCCAACAGGATGTTTCTGATTTGCTCTAAAAAATGCATAGAACTATACTCGTCCCTGGGTGAGGCGAATATCAGAACAGTATTCGTTCCAGGGTGAGACGAATGCTTATTCGTCCCTGGGTGAAACGATTACCAATCCGCACTCGTCTCTGGGTGAAACGAATAACAGTCTGATGATTGAAAAATAGGTACCTGTAATCAAAACAAGCAATTTCAGATCAGTAATCTAACCTAAAAAAAATAGAGGACAGAGGTCCCACCGTGATCGCCATTGAAAACACGAGATTCCGAAAACAAAAAGGATAGACTAAAAATGCAATGTAAACGAAACTAAAATAACGCTTAAACCCTATGTTATTGAAAAATGCGTAAAAAGAAAGAACATGAACACAAGATATCAAAGCAATATAAAATACGGCCCTTTTATTGATATGCTTTTCAAATTTGTGTTACAATGCGTCTCCTTCCTTTTTAGGGGATAGGAGCGTTAAATGTTGGTCTTTTACAACTTGTTTCAGAATTCCTTCTTCCGCGTGCCCACATATAAGATGGGCGAACCAAAACGTTGTCGCCGCTTGCGTTGGTAAAGGTAGATTCCTCGCTGCTCCTCTAATGCTGAAAATCTGCGTTCAAAGAAACAAACAAAGAATCAGTAGCACCTGTGTATGAAAAATAAAAGATAAATCTAACGATGGTTAAAATGAGTCTAAATAAACTGAAAACTTGACAAAAGCATAATCATGAAACTAGCTAAATACTACAAAAGAAATAGTCACCAAAGGCAATAAGGCAGGGGGTGCCCGAAGGCAAACCACCCACGGGTGAAACTTTGTTTCGACACCAATCCGCTTGGGATGGGTCCGAAACCTGATGTGATGTGTTGTCGACAAATTGGTAGGATATTGTGGTCAGAAAAATCGGATTTTGGTTCTTGATTCGTGCCTTCAAAAGTCACCCAATAACCTCTCTTTCGATTAAGAGATTATGGATGTTGAAAGCACAAATCGCAAGTAAGTGAATTAGCAACACTTCGTCACTCAAAATGCTCCTTCTCTGTATATCTTTTGGGTGAGGAAGCTCACCATTTTATAGACCCAAGGGGTCTCTTTGAATTAACATGCAAAAGTGTTTCTTTGCATGAATGCTTTTTTGTGAAGAGAAGACTTCTTCTTGATTAAGGGCTTCTTAACTGCCTCTGTGCATGTCTTTGTATGTTTAGAAAAGCTCACTCGCACTCCCATGCAATGAAGGGATAGCTAAGTGGCAAATCTGAGTTGTCTTAAAAAGCTCACTCCCATTCCCATGCAGTGAAGGGAGAGTCAATTGGCAGATATGAGTTGTCAAAAGAACTCACTCGCACTCCTATGCCATGCAGGGAAAGCTAAGTGGCAGTTCTGAGTTGTCATGCGCCGAGGTCTGACTTTTTGCCGGTCAAACCTGGCGTTCGTCCCACCCAGAAGCGAGCGCTGGTAATCGTCTTCGGGTGAAACGAGTACCAATACGCACTCGTCTCTGGGTGAGACAGTATGGGTGAGACGAGTACCAATCCGCACTCGTCCCTGGGTGGAGCGAATAAGTAGCAGAGTGTCTAAAAGGTGCCAAATTGATCCCTGACTTGTAAAACTATTGTGTGAGTGGTTAGAACCACTGTTTAACCTCTAGGGGCTGCCTTGGGGGCTGTGTGTGTTAGTGCGATCAGTGCTTGTTGTCACATAATCGGATTGGTGCTGTTTTGGTGTCTACACCATCACTTCTTTGCCTATCAAGGTGAAGCCTATAGTATTTTAGAGGATTTTTGGTGTTAAGAGGGATGAGGTGATGGAGGATACTGATCATGATGGGGTTCCCATCGAGCATTGGTACCGAGAGTGGATATTATCATGATGGTAGGTCGTGTTGATGTACATCATTATGCATGTTGTGCTACCAAACACTTTAGGAGCGAGGTTCCCTTGGAACCTCCTGACCCGAGTACAAGACTTGTTGGCCAACACGATGATGTAACCATTGATTCTCTCCTAAGGAGTGCTTTCATTGCACAAATTTATGATGAGCTATATCAGATCACTCAACATGGGAGAGTAGGAGTAGGGTGTAGCCTACTACTATAGATCTAGGCATGGGAGCACATTCATATAGAGCATCTTGGAGGGTTGCCCCTCCAAATCACTACTATAGCAGAGGATTCACAGTGCTACATAGCTTGTTAGCCTAGATGGGTTGAGATCTATAGGAGCAGGTCCTACGTAGGGGATCTCCAACACTACATGGATTGACTGACAAGATTACGAGTAGAGCATGTGATCTGGTGCCCTTATATTGATTTCTTGGCATGGGAGGTGGCTAGTCTACAGACCTAGCTATAGATAGCGTAGACACAGATCCTAGAGAGGGATACCTCTATTGCTATATTGCAGGCTTAGATGGGTGCACTATAGGCTTAGCTTGTAGAGAGACAAGCATAATTGTGGGACTACCAGGAGGAGAGGGTAACCTTCCAGGCATAGATTGCTACAACTAACATAGAGATAGAAAAGATCACTAGGTAGTGTTATCTTCTCGAGTCTCAAATGAACTTTAAGACTATAGAGTGGGACCTACTCAGGATAGTGAGGGGAGATCCCTCAACCTCTCAGGCTACTCCTACAACTACAACTATAGAGGGGCCAATAGGGCTAGACATGACTACAGAGATTAAGAGACTATAGGCTATTATATTAGATGATACTAGGCGACATGCTTTAGATGTAGCACACATCACTCTTCTTGAGGGTGAGGTTAGACTATGAGGTAGCATAGTGCTCAAAAAATTTACATCATTTGCATCTTAGAGGACCACGAGGAGCGAGATGGGGTAGTCATAAACACGACCTAGTCACAGGATAGGTGGTAGATCAGAGAGGTCCACAGGTGCCAGCTCGAGGCACACTCGTAGAGAGGGTGGAGATGGGGGTAGAGGCCAGTCAGGGGGTGCAGGCCTAGCTTAGTACAAATTTTGAGATATATGTACCATTTTTGAGTGTAAGGTCTGAGGACCTACACAGTTGTAGCCTACGGGTATTTTTGATGTACCTCTCTATGTACTTTGACATACACACACACACACATATATATATGATATTATATTTCTTTGAGACTCATTACATGTGTATTATATGTTTGATTTTATGTTTATGTGATGCACTATGTATGCAATGCTTAGATGATTTGATTAGATGCTATATGATGTGATGTATTGATGACATGCATTAGCTAGATGATTTATGTATGGTTAGATGCTATGATCTTAGATGTGTAGATGGACTACTTATGTATGCATATATGGATGTAATGCTAGATGTTAAATGCATGTTTGATTTTGATTTAATTGTATGCATCTAATTTATGTTGTTATGATATGATGAATGCAATGTATGTAATGCATTATTTACATGATGATGATCTAATGTAAATGAACCTGTATGCTTTAATCACTTAAAACATAAGGAATAAATGTAATATGAGTTTAACAATATAATGGATGACACCACAGAATGTATAAAAATCATGAATGAAAATGTTAAATCTTATCATAAGAATTAATCATTTAGACATCCACATATGAAATGATGAGTTTGAAATGTATGGTTTTTCCTTATAAACTTTTGTAGATTAAAAGATATGTACAAAATAGGTAGTGGCCATCTAAATATCATTGTTGATATCCATTCGGTATCTATCCTACTCCATGAACACCCTTTAATAAACAAAATTTCACAAGGAAATTTGATGCTTGATTGATTGAAATGATTTGTTGCTATTAGGGGATTTTTGAGGTTTTCCATGAGACTCAAACACCCTAGTTGACTTATCAAAAGTTGTATAATGACTATACTAGACTCTTGAAAGATAAATTTTTTGTTATGAAAGACCAAGATATTCATTATCCCTGTGTGTGCAAATGAATATATTAGATGAGACATAAGACTACCTCATTTCCAAGCGGGATTCATTCAGCCCATTGCTGTAATGAGGATCACCAAATGTTCACCATGATCCTAGGTTTGGATGCAGTTGGACTAGACCACTAGGTAATACAAGCCACCTAAAGCTAGCTCATTTGTAAATTGCTTAGAACTACCCCAATGCTAGGCGGGATTCATTCAACCCATTGTTGTATTGGGGATCACTCTATGGTTTCAAGTAGTGACCATTCCAGGGATTCAAGCTCTTCACCCCCTTATTTTCTTTTGATTTATTGGGATACTTGCTCATGCTTAGTGATGAAAATCACTGTTTATTTTGTATTTTTGTTTTTATTTTGTTTTGAGCAAGGGATTTGATTTGATTTTGGGATTTTTCTCATTTTTTTAAGCAAGGGATTTCTTGGGTAGGGGGGAGCTTGTCCTTTTGCCAATGATCAACACTCTAGACCATGCACATCACAAAATGAGCAAGTAAAACCTTTCACTTAAGGTGACTAGGACCACTTTGTAGTGTTCATATTTCCTTGTCCTAATTAGGATTTGTTAATGTGTTTGATTAGTGATGGGATTTTGAAATATGCAAGGTACTATCAAAACTAGACCTCATCTTCAAAAGCAAAGATAGCTTTCTACAAAATTTGAGAAGATCACTAGGTATGGCTGAATGACCGAAAAACCCTAGTATATTCCTTATAGCAACAGGAGGGGTTGTGTTGAAAAACACAATTACTCACAAGGGTGATGGATGATGATGATGCATAGATGCATGATTGAAATACAAACGTGGTGTCATTTGTAAGATTGCAAACACAACCTATCCTAATGCAAGTGCGATGGATGGAAATGCCTAAATGCAATGCAATTAAATGAATGTATAATGCAAAATGAAATGCATAATGCAAATGTTTTTGTATTTTTGATGTTTTGCAATGTTTTTAGATTTTATTTCTTTTTGATTTTTATGGATTTTGAATATTTTTGAATTTTTGAATTTGTGTGGAACACCTTAAGATGAAGGATGTTGAGAGGTTCAGGCTCTTCAACACCTTCAAGCGATGTTAGGCGATATGTTCCAGGTCCTATATTCTCTACGATGATATATGGACCTAACTAGTTGGTCGTAAATTTATCTCGTAAGTGCGGTGATAGGTTTGAGTTCTGTTGGTTTTATTTCAGTACAAGATCACCAACTTTAAAGTCTCTTAGATGGAATTTATTGTTATAAGCTCATTTTAAGCATTCCTAATAAACTCAGAGATGCTCAAGGGCATTCACGTGATGTTCATCAAGAAGCATCAGTTGGTCGAGGTGAGCTTGTCGTGCAGTGTCATCATCGATGAACTCTTTCAATGTGATGCGTAGGGTTGGAATTTCCAACTCTAAGGGCATAATGGCCTCAACACCATATACTAGTGAAAATGGGGTTGCCCCAATGGGCATCCGTATACTAGTCTTGTAAGCCCATAATGCAAGGGGTAATTGGATATGCCAATATTTGTGGTTCTCTTGAACAATATTTTTCAAGATAGCTACCACTGTATTGTTTGAAGCTTCAACTTACCCATTTTCTTGCGGATAGTATGGAGTCACAAAACTATGTTGTATATTGTACTTGGATGTTAAAGCCCTTACAATTTTATTTTTGAATGATGTTCCATTATCCGATATGATCTTGGATGGTATCCCAAAATGACATATGATATTATGGAGTATGAACTCCGTAATACGTGCTCTTGTTATCATTGTCAAAGGGATTGCTTCCACCCATTTTTTAAAATACTCAATGGCCATTATGATAAATGTATGTCATCCCAATGATGGGGAGAGATCTTACCAATTAAATCAAAACCCCACTGAGCAAATGGCCAAGCTGCTTGAATGGGTTGTAAGGCCTATGATGGCAAGTGCATAATATTAGCATGATGCTGATATTTAATGCATTTCTTGACATATGCAGTGCAATCCTTCTCCATAGTGGGCCAATAATAACCCATTCAAAGGATGCGCTTGATGATGGCCATGCCACTGAAATGACCACCGTACGTACCATCATGAGCTTGTGAGATTGCCCAAGATGATTCTTGGGGCTCAAGACAATGAAGGAGAATTCCATCATAGCTTCGATGGTACAAGATGTCTCCTAACAAGACATACTTTGTCACTTTCTATTTGAATGTGCATTTTGCAGCACACGATAATCCTTGCAGGATTAATCCAAGTTTAAGGAAGTCATGCAATTATGACATCCAATCTTGATAAGCTACAGCCTCGACTGACAAGATGACTTGTTCCCTTTGTGAATCGATATGCATGAATGCAGACTGGGATACAACCTTGTGGTGAATGGTGGTGCCATTCCCCATAGGACCTTGCGAGATCAAAGACCCCTAGGGTGCCTTCTTAAGAAAGTCTCTGGATTTATAGAACCACTCATGGTTTGGTTCTATATGAATCATGTTGATTGATTCTTTATTGTCAAAAGCCTCACGTTGCATCATGGATTGCGAGAGCATCTTCACATGAATGGTAGTGAAATCGATAGAGGGATTATGAGGGATCAAGGATCCCAAAGATGCCATAGTATCTACGAATCTATTTGATGTATGAGGGATTGCCTCGATGTCATACCACTCTAGCTGGGCTAGATAAGTGTCAACAAGGTCCTTATAAGCTTTTAGGATAGGACACCTACATTGAAATAGTCCCTTAACCTGGTTAACAATGAGAAGGAAGTCACCAAATATGTTTAATATTTTGATCTTCATGGTGATTGTTATATATTTAGAGTTGTTATTGGTACAAGGAAAGTCTAGTTTAAATGACAAGGGCATTGGAGCACCTTGTGGCATGAAAAATATAATTCTTGCACCACCCCCTTGCTCACACTTTGAACCATCGAAGAACAAAGTCATGTCAGCCTTGTTATCTGGTTCTTCGAGTTTGGGTGACTCCGATAATGCAAATACTGCATCATCGAGAAGCTCTATGACAAGAGGCTTACTATCTTCAAGAGGTGCCTCTACCAACTGATCAGCTATGACTTGTCCCTTGATGGAATTTTGGTTGATGAATTCCAAGTCAAATTCTATCAATAGCATGATCCACTTTGCAATACGTGTATTATGATATGTCTTGCTCATCATATACTGCAAAGGATTTTGTTTTGATATCACATACGTCGTATGACTTAGCATGTAGTGGCACAACTTCTTAGTCGCAAAAACCACTGCTAAGCACAACTTCTCTACGTATGCATACCCTAGCTCATAACTCACCAAGGTGTGGCTGATATAATATATCACTTGCTCTTTGTCTTGCACATTCTTTTGGGCTAACATGGTTCCTAGTGCAAAGTTAGTAGCCGATATATAAAGTAGGAATGGCACATCTGGCCTTGGTGGAGCTAGTACTAGTGGTGTTTCCAGGTATTGCTTGATTTTAGCAAAGGCCTCTTGATAGTCCTCATCCCAATTGAATGGGACCCCCTTGTGTAGCAATCGATTCATGGGTCGATATTTATCCAATAATTGTGTGATGAATCACTTTATGGATGCTACTTTTCCTTGTAGGCTTCTTAGCTCTTTGATATTGGTGGGAGGATGCATTTCTAGTATGGCCTTGACCTTTGTTGGGTCGACTTCGATCCCTCGTTTAGAAATGATGAATCCCAAGAGTTTTCCTGATGTTACGCCAAAGACGCATTTCTTGGGATTCAACCTAACATTGTGCTCTATCAGGTGATCGAAGACCTTCTTGAGAACCTCAACATGCTCTTCACATAGTAATGACTTCGCCAATAAGTCATCAATATAATCCTCTAGGATTTTGTGCATGTAGTCATGAAAGATGTATGTCATGGCCCGTTGATATGTGGCACCAGCATTTTTAAGACCGAATGGCATAACCTTATAACAAAATGTTCCCCATGGTATTGTGAATATGGTTTTGTGTTGGTCTTCGGGTTTAATCTGAATTTGATTGTAACCAAAAAAATCATCCATAAGGGAAAGCATCTCATGACCTACAATTGTGTCTACGAGAGCATCTATATTGGGCAACAAGAATGAATCCTTTGGTGTTGCCTTGTTGAGGTCTCTAAAATCCATACAGATACGGATTCTTCCATCTGGTTTTCCTATAGGTACCATGTTTGATACCCATTCTGGATAGTCGATGGAGATGATAAACTCTACATCCAATAACTTTTGCAACTCATATTTAACCATTAAAGCGATGGTTGGATGCATTTTCTTGAGCTTCTACTTGACTAGATTTTTAGAGGGATCTAGTGAAAGGTTATGAGTAACCATTTTTGGATCTAGCCCCGGTATATCCTTGTATGTCCAAGCAAAGAGATCAGGTCTCTCTTTTAGTAGAGGGATGAGGTTGGCACGCTCATCAGGAGATAGACTCTCTCCAAATTTAACCTTCTTAGGATTAGTGGGATCATCATTGATATCCACATCAAAGGTTTCCTCTACTGACATGTGTGATCCCTCCTCAAGCTGGTGAGGTGTAGGGATCAGGTGGATGTCATCCATTGGGTTTAAAGGTTCCACATCGGAATTACCCTCAATATGATAAACATCATGTGTGTAGCCTGGTGCAAAGTGAAATGGTTGTAACATTTCTTCATTGGGGAAGAAATATTTAGGCTCTAGAGGTGAATCAATGTGATCCCAATCAATAGCATCTAGATTAAGACACAATGGTTTGGAAGGATCTGTTGGGTTGTGGAGTGGAGTGGTCAAATCAATGGAGATCATATTGATGGAATGGGTTAGATCTCCAAGACCACATGTGTGCAACTCTACATTATCGATGTGACTCTCATACCCAAGATGTGGCTCTGGGGTATGGGGATCTCAGGATCTGGTCTATGGATAGACTAGAAAATGGGATCATTTGGCTCAAGGAGCTACCTATATGTAGGCGGATCGGGGAAGACTATGTGATAAACTTCATCTGGATTAGTCGGTATTCCCCTGAGGTGTGGGCCAGGATAAACTCTTTGATACATCTCATCGATGTCGAATGGTTCATGGTGATGATGTAAATATCGAGGCCCGAGGTAGGCCATCTCGGTCTCATCTTTGTAGTCACTATCATCAATGAAGTATCCATCATTCCTACCCACTAGCTCCATGGGTAATAGATGATGTAAATGTCGAGGGCCTAAGTAAGCCAACTCAGTCTCATCCTCATATTGTTCATTGTTTGAGGACTCCTCATCATCATCTATTCTAGAATCACATTTTGGTCCATCTCTTTCAAAAATAGATTCTGCCCTAACTTCCTTAGAAGCAACTTCTGATTCAGTGTCTACTGTTAGGCCCAGATTCTGAATTTGCATGCTAGTGTCATCGACATCTTCATGGTTTTTTATTACCAAGTTGGTTCTCGGAATATCCTCTGGATTGACCTCCACCACAATGTTGTCATGATAGATTTTAGGTGGTTCGATAGCAACCATGGTAAGAGAGAGACAATGAATGGTTCATCATCATCTTTGTCTATGGGCATATGATTCATAAGTTGATCAAGCCCTCCATAGATGAAGTTGGTTTGGTTGGGTGGTACCCCCAGTGGCACCACCATCCCTATAGGAAAGCATTGGGCTTGAGGTCTACCCATGTCTTGTGCAGTTTTGATAAAAGGTGTGAACATCACATTCTGCACTATGTATTCCGCTAACCCGGGATTAACCAAGTGAATGGTCACCTACGGTGCAGATGATCCAGCTGAAGAAATAGGTGAGGTAGGTTGTTGTACCTCCTTGACTTCATTTTGTGCATCTCCCTCATCCATGGGATTAGAGACTTTAGAAGTTGCTACCTCGGGCATTTCTTTTGACTCTTTCTCACCCATTACTGCCTTGAGCTTCTAGTCATTTCTAAGCATCATCGATGTTGTAAGCTTTGTAGAAGCTGTTGTTGTATGCATAGATGGTCATGGTGCTAATGTCGAAGGTCCAGCACACACTTCCTTTGATTTTATTTTTGGATGTTTAACAGGTGACGTTGGTCTTATATCCAGATGTGTTGAAGGGAGTATGAAATCTCTAGGTAAATCTACTTGATTTACATATTTGAATGGCTCCTCATTGGAAGGAACCACGTGCACTTGACCCTCATGTATGTACTTGATACATTGATGTAGTATTGAAGGTACACATCACATATCTCTTATCCAAGGTCTACCTAAGAGGATGTTATATTGCATCGCACCTTCTAACATGTGACACATCACCAGGATGGTCTTCAACCCTACCTGAATAGGCAAGACTATAGTGCCGACTATTGAGCACAATGCATCATTGAATGCTCGTAATGTGAAGGTCGATGGCACAATATGCGATTTTGGCAGTTTCAAATATGCTAAGGCCTTTGTTGTAATAATATTGATCGAAGACCCTGTGTCGATCAATACCCGCTTGAAAGGTGTGTGGTTGACACACGCAATTATATGAAGTGGCGGGTCCACTGTAATAGTAGAGACCATTTTGATTTTATGATCATAAAACTGAATCATGGGCTCTTGGCACTGTTGCACATGTCCCACGAAATTTGTAAATGCTTTCGGGTCTTGGGATTGAACTTCTATGGACCTCAAAATATCCATTAGCATCTCCCTGTGCCTAGGAGACTATTGTATTATTTCATAAATCGATAGCTTTGTTGAGGCTGTCTGTAGGCTTTGGATAAGCCTATTTCTTATGGTCACCACCGGTCTAGTTGGTGGGCCTGGTAGATTGTTCTATGCTGGCCTTTGTGGGGGTGCAACTCTAATCCTAACTGGAGTAGGAGGAGGACCTGGCTAATCATATCTCCCATTCCTGGTGACAACGTTCACCATATCGATGAAACCCTATGTAGGTGGATCAATCCGCACTTGATTCACTTGGTCGATATTGTTCCTTGGAGGCTCATGGTTGGGCAAAGGATTTTTGAATATCCCCATGTTTTGATTATCTGGAGCCTGAGGGTTGTCAATGATTAGCTTGTTATTGTCGATCATGTTCTGCACCACATGTTTGAAACTATGACATCCTTCAATGTCATGTCCTTTCTGCCTATGGTATGAACAATAAAGATCCTCCCTAAATGCTTTTGATTTAGGTTGGTTAGGATCGATCAACTTGACATCTGGTAAAGTTATAGCGTTAGCCTCGCACAATTATTGGAAAATTGATGCCATCATCTCCGACAATGGTGTAAACTAGCGAGGAGGGCGTTGATCCTTGTTTTTACCCTATTTCTTATTATTGCGCTGATTGTACTACGCAGGGGGAGGTTGAGCCTGATAATTCTATTGTTGCTGGCCCTTGTCCCCTTTCTGGAGATTCAACACTACTTGATTCATGTGGGCCGGCTTGGCCTGGTGATTTTGATTTTTAGTGTTCTTATTGTTCCAATCCTTTTTGTTTCGGAGTTTCAAGTTACCCTCCTGTAACTTGATATCCTCAATAACCTTGGCTTGCACCAAGGCCTCCTCAAATGTCTAATATTGTTGCAGCTGCAACAATAGCGAGATGTGTTTTGCACAACTCTTAGTGAACATCCAAGTCAGTTTAGTTGTTGGAATGGAAAATGGTAGCTTAGCCATTAATTTTCTCCATATCTTTCCATAGTCCATGATTGGCTCATCATCGTATTGCATTAAAGTGGCCAAATCAGATAAATTTATTTTCTTCTTGATGTTGAAGGAGAAGCATTCAAGAAAAGCATTTGCTAGCTATTCAAAGCTAGTTATGTTGTGCCTTTTTAACTGGTTGAACCATTCTAGGGCAGGGCCTGAAAGGGTCATGATGAAGGTCCTCAATAACAAAGCATCATCGCTTTGTATTTGAAAGCACATGTTCATAAAACTCGTGACATGCTCTTGTGCATCTTCATCTCCTAGAAATTTATCCAACTTGGGCATCTCGAAATGATCGGGATACGCTGGACTAGGCACTGAGGGGCATAAAGGTGCATTATGGATCCTATTCAAGGTAGGCTTTTGGTAAGCTATCCCTTGTTTCTCAATGGCTCTTACCTTTTTTGCCAAGGCTTTGTAGGCCTAGGAAGATAGAATCTCCTCTTCCCTGAGAGGTCTCTGAGGAGATTTTGGAGGTAGATTCTTCTTGGGTCAAGGTGGAGGTATTGGCTCATCCTCCTCTTCTACCAAGGAGATATCTAGGTACTACTACTCTTGGTCATCTCCTTCTACCTCCTCGTACTGAGTACACCCATGGTGTTCGAGCGCTTGGTGCTATAACATGTTTTGGGCCGTATAATGAGTATGATTTCTAGTATGCTTAGGGCACAATTTGGGCTATGAAGTAGCTCATATATGGTGGTGCTCCCTGTATTCACTTTGAGGAGGCAAATTAGTGTGAGCCAATCTATCTTCTCTCTCTGCACACTCCTTTTGGTCAAGGATGCATTGCTCGCGCATGCACTGCTCATACAGACATTGCCTTAACAACCTCTATCATTGAGTATCCTCATTTTTGAGGTACTCACGCTCTACACACACATATTCCAATTGATCTTGGAAGATACGCTACCTTTGCTCTGAAACCAGTTTCTATGATCGATCTATAAGATCGGTAGTATGTGGCCTCTGGTTATGCAGCTCTATTCTAGGGGCTTTGTTGGTGTGGGCCCCAAAAAACTTGTCTACCATGCTCTTGCCTTTGTCTATGTAGATGGCATTCACATTTTGTTGTTGTCTATTATTTGTGCCCGCATGGGTTGATGGGGCACGTATGCTTCAAGAACGCTTTGAGCATTCTCCTGGCTCCTTGGTAGGCCTATGTGTGCTCTCGCTGTGTGAACTCATGGAATGAGTATGTGCAGATGAGGCTCTACATCCTAATTTCCCTAGGACTCATTCAAGTCCATCAAGCTACCTACTTTTCCATGGTTCATTTGGTGGTGTACCATTTTCTCCAAGTCTAGCCATGTCAATCATGAACTTCCCAGGTTCATTATTGTTTGGAGTTTGCAAGGGCCTACGCTCTAAAGCAACCCTCTCTTCCTACCCTTGATTGGGTGGATTTTCTTATTTTCTATCCTGGGATGGTGGGGGCCTTGAGCCACCCTTAGATCTATCCCTCGAGGAGTGTGTGTTACCTCCTCTAACTAGGGTGTTCTGAACAGAATCCCCGTGCATTGAATTGTCCCCTCTAATACTCGTCGAACGTCATTCGAGAGGATTCTATGGTTGAGAGTTCAATGCGTTGTTTTGTGTGTCTTCTAGAGCTTCGGCCTCCACCTTGGTTATCTGAGGTCGACCTCTCCATGTGTTGACCATAATGTGAATTATCTCCTATGTAAATTTTAGAGAAAACAAAGCAGACAAGGGTGATTATCTCTTTTAAAATTTCTTTGTGATCCCTAAACTATTTTAGTGTGTTTTAGGTGTGTTGTATCATAAACTAACTCTCATCGTGTTTTCAGATTTTTTGATGATATACTTGTTTAGTTTAATGGATTTCACCTGTATGCTCATAGCTCGACAACCGATAATGAAAGTCACGGTCACGTAAACCCACCAAAGTGTGGAGATGAAGCCCACACCTGATCAGGGAGCACAGGTCCTACCGATCCTCACCCAGCACATCGTGCATAGTGATACACCCCTATGAAGAGGAATGCATGCTATTTTGCATGGATAGGATGGTTCTTGGAGTTGGTATTGGCCAATAGAATGGGTTCGTAGGATTTGAGCCAATGGATGGATATGACACCCACCATCGTTGAACTCTATTAGTGGTTGGGTATGAATTCCAACTCACTAACATTTAAATATTATGTGGTGTGTGAGGGTTCATTTTAATTTTGCAATAAAAGTAAAATGCATCAGAGAGCACCCATGATTTTTCCTATATGCCTAGGAAATTTACGTTTGAATTCAGAAAGATGCAAAACTAAATGCTATTTTCCAAATCAGAGAATGCAAAATTACATGAGAGACTGGCCTTTAGATAGGCCCCAAGCAAGCAAACCCTAACACAAATATTTAATGCTAGTTGCTATTTTGTACCACAACTAACAGATAACTAAATCTTAGCTATGGGTGACAACCACAACTAACAGTGCTAGCTGTTGTTGTCAGCCACAACTAACAACATACAAGGCAATTTTCATGATTTTCCTTCTAAAATTTGGTTAGATGATTTAATTAGCCTACTAACAGGAAAAACATAGAAGCATGGAAATCATAGAGAAGGGAAAATTACCTGGAATCCCTCATCTGATGAAGAGACAGACTGTCTACTATCTTTCTCTCTATTTTCTGCTAGTCGTGGCTGTCAAGCGCAGTTGAGATGCTAGCCGCGGGTGTTAAGCATGGCTGAAACTATGCACCATGGCTGTCAAGTGTGGCTAAGACCTACAACACAAAAACATAGAAAATTAGTAAATACAACAAATTTTGTGGGGTTTCCATCGTGATCGCCATCTATACAATCCCAAAAAACATGCACCTAAGCTATTGACATCATTATACCAAAGATAAAAGCAATAAAGCATGTAAAACAATGAATTAACAAGAATGTGAAGGTTTATTTTATTAAATCATGGTAAATCTTGGTTACAAGTAGGTCCCTCTAAGGGATACCAAAATCTTGATACAATGAATACAATATTTTGAAGCCCCTAAATGGGGTTGGTGCAATCCATAGGCTTTCTAGATTCGACATGAACTACTCAAGGCCTATGGATGCCTTCTTCTCACTTGCTTGGAGGAATTGGATGCCAAGAATGCTTGGAAGATGTTAAGAACCTGTGATCTGCATTCAAGAAACAACATAGCACGATTAGAAGCATATGAGGCCTCTCATGATGAGGCTCTTGTTGAATATTTGCAAATAATATGACAAATATGCAAAGAAAGCATAAAGACTTGTAAAGGTAATCATAAAGTCTCTAAATTATGATGAAGTATGCTAGGAAAACAATAAATCTAGCTAATATAATGCATAATTTGCAATTAAAACAAGAAATAGATCTAATCTAAGAAGATAAATGCAAATTAGAAAATATGATGAAATAAGACAAAGCTACCTCAAATCTCTCAAATTAACCCTACAAATGTGCAAATGAAGGTTAATCTAAGCTAGATCTAACTAATTGCATGCATGAAATTGAAATCCTATGGCTAAATGGAGGGAAATGAGCTTCAAACCCTAGCCATGGGTTTCAAGCATAGTTGGCTCTGTTAGCCATGATTGATAGCTGCGACTGAGGTGAAAGTCTTTTTTCTCTTGCAATCAGGGCTTGAAACTACTAATTCCTCCGAGAAATTGATGATCAAGGGTCACCTCTTCGTTCTGGAATAGGTTGGTGGTGAAGTTCACTCAAATTTGCAATGGAGGTGGTTCAATTGGCAAAGCTTGCTCCTCAAGCTCTTAGGATCTTCATTACTCCAAATGCAGTCATGATTCTCCAAATTGGTAGCATGTAGACACTCCTCAAGGGTTGTATGTTGCTCTCCAATTCGCTAGGCATTCATTGCATTCTCTTGAAAACTCTTCTCCTTTCTTCTCCCTAATTTGGAAGGGGGTCTTATAGCACTCTCAACTCCTCATCCTAGCTTCCATGAGAAGCCAAGATCAAGAACTGGGAGGTTGGAGCAGTTGGGAGGAAGAATCCAGAAGCTTCCTCACTTGAAACCATTCGAAATCCATTGCCATGGCCATTGTAACTAATTTTGGCTTGGCTTGGGAGTCCAAGATAGTTGCAGAGCTAGCCACGGCTCCTAAGCACAGCTAGAATCCTAGCCATGGGTGTCAGCACATAGTGAGATCTTAGCTATGGGTGTCACCCATGACTAAGGCTGAGTAGGCCAAAGATGCCTAAATTGAGTGGTTAGAACCACTACTTTACCTTGGAAAGGTCCAAGATCATTCATATGGTCTACAAGGATGCCCATATGAGTAGTATCCTAAACATGATGCATTTTAGGTGTCTACAAGCATAAAATAAAGTTTAAAGTTTCTAGTATTGGCAAAATTGCTCGAAATGAAAGCATCGAAAACTAAAGGGAAAATATGATTTCGCATTTCATGGAGGTAAAAAAATAAATTAACAAATTAATCTCCAAAAAAGGATTTGAGGAAAATAAGTGCAGTATTGAAAATGTCAATAATTTTCAAAGGCAAAAGAGAAATGAGTGCAAGAATTTTTGCCCCAAGTGAGGGGCGAAAGCCCTTGTCACCCCTCCCTGGGGTGAAATGCCTTTATGTTACAGAATGTAAGTAGGGCAGGCCAAAAGGTTGACTGAATAAGTCAAGAGTATCGTCACCCTAGAAGAGGGATGAAAGCCCCATTCACCTTGATATGAGGCAAACATCATTTAAAAATTAGAGCGCAAAAACTAAAATAAAGTGATTAGGTTGAAAATTTAAAGGTACTTTCACCCAGATGCTTCGCCTAGGCACTTTCACCTCAAAGATGAGGTAAAAGGCCCTTTATCCCTTTCTTGGGGTGAAACTATATTTTAAAGGAGTAAATATTTGTGGGCTTGCATTAAAAAAGAACGAACGTATTTCCCAAGTAGTGGAGATCCGCATTAGCAAAGATGTCAAAAATTCAAACGTAGTTTCACCCTTGGTGAGAGGTGAAACTCCTGTTCTCTTCCCCTTGAGGCAAAACAACAATATAAAAAATAAAGGCACGTGGGCCTAATTTTAAGATCATGAAACACGAGAATTAAAGGTGTTGTCACCCCAAAGGAGGGGCGAAGGCTCCATTCACCTCATTTTGGGGTAAAAGCAAAAAAAAAGTGTCAGGGTACCACCTTGGTATTTTAATGGAAGTTGCAAAGGCATTTTCGCCCCAAGTGAGGGGTGAAAGTCCCATTTGCCTCTCCTTGGGGTGAATGTGAGTTTCAAAGGTGGTAGAAAATTGACAAATAAAAAGGTGAAACATAATTCAAAGCATCAGGAGAAGGTGCAAGTCATGGGGTATTTGTTGAAATTCCAAGAAAGGTAATGAAAAGAGTACTTTCATCCCAAGTGAGGGGTGAGACTCCCATTCATCCCTCCCTTGGGTGAAATAATAAAAATGGAGTAAAGTACAATTCAAAGGTAGAAGAGGACCGAAATTAAAAGAATTGCTATTTTTTTTGTGGGTGCTTACTCTAAAGGGAAGTACGAATAAGAAGAAGTCAGAAAACTTTGCACAAGGTGTTTTCTCCAAGAGGATCAATCACCATATTTAGAAAAAATCAATTTTAAAACAACAAAGAGAGTTTTCAAGGACACCAATCATGCATAATTTTTTGGGAAGGACCAAGAGGTGATGAAATTTAATTGTTGAAGCCTAGTCCACAGTTTTGAGCACAAATTTTAGTTGAATATCTATAGAATTAAATAACAAGAAATGATTTTGACTAGTTCCAAAGCACCATCTACTGATTTTGCCTCTTGTCAAAGCAACTTTAATATCCAGTAGACTTTCTTGGAAAAAGTAAATTTCCAAGGTAAAATCGTGAGATAAATTCAATGACCAAGGTTACTTTTTTTTCCTCCAATTTTAATACATCCCAATGCACCGACGTCCAAGCTTGCTAATTCCCCATGAATCTCACCACGAAAGCTGAATTGCTGCTCCAAAAGGAAGATTTTTGAGGAGGAAATTCCTCTTGCTGGTTCTTGATCCAAGGACATTTTGTCTTTTTGTGTATTAAATGAAAGAGGTGAAATCCTCTATAAATACTAAATATTTTTACATAGCAGAGGAGGATAGACACTCTGTAGAAAAATACTTGGATTTTTTTGCATAAATAGGACGCTCGGCTTCTGGTTCCTTGAATGGTTTTGTTTGTGATTTCTTTTTTCTTATCATTTCTATTTACATTCATTTTCATTATTTGATGAGTTTAAATTCTGCATCTAGATTTAAATATTGTTGGCGAGGGAGTGAATACTGGAATGTACTTTTGGAAGTTATCTTCGTAAACCATAAGTGGTTTCTTTGCCTTTATTTCTATTATATTTTACCTAATGCTTGATTTGAATTTTTTCTACTAGTCTATCCCCATCATACATCATTCGGCTTATAGCCATATTTCCCATATCTTTCTGTTATTTCTTATTTCTTTCCTGTAACTCTAAAATTGAAAATGGTGTAGGATTTAGTAAGGGAGCCAACCCTCTCTAGAGATTGTCCTGAAGGACATTTGTCTCCTTCAACATTTCAATGTTGGCCGTGTCTAGGGTGCACAAATGCATGTTTGTATTTTAGGCAAATATTTGACCAACAATTTTTGGCACGCCCGATGGGACTCAGGAGTCTCATAATGAGAAATTAATGCAATATTAAGGTCTTGATGTTCACCTTTTTATTGTTAAGTTAGGACATCTGGTGACTCAGCTATACCCAGAAGCCTTCAAAAGTGAAGTTGGTGAAAGTTGTACTTCATGATCACAAGATCAAAGGCCAAAAATCTCAAAAATTCTATTGAGTTCTTTGAGATTGACACCCAAAAATTAGGAGAACACCCTATATTAGTCACACCGACTCCCACATAAACTATGACATCTTCATAGATAATGTTATAATTACAATGACACTGAGAGGGGGGGTGAATCAGTGTGTTCTTTAAAAACTTCTAAAACAATTAGATTTAAAACCAGCAGCAGTTTAAAACAGATAAGAGAAGTACTAAAAGCATCACACATAACACAACATTTTAACGAGGTTCACCAATGTGGCTACTCCTCAAAATGACTGCTTGGACTACCATCCAAATCCAGTCAAATGCAAAGCTACAACTTTACATAAACATTCACCAGCACCAACTGGTAGGAGCACCAACCCCTTAGCTTTATCTGCTTCAACAAAATGGAGCACCAACTCCGATTTTTCTAGCACCAAACTGGAAAGAGGCACCAACCCCTTATTCCAAGCTGCAACTTGGAGATCAAAAAGATAATAAAAGAGATATAACAAAACTTTATTCCTTACAGTCTGCTATTTTCTGCATTCTGCTTCTGCATGAAACTCTTCGCTCTGTCCGATCACTCTTTCGAACTTAAGACTCCATTTCTCTACTTTGCGCTATGCACTCACAATTTTTAGATCCGAATGAGGACTTCGCATTCGACTCGATCAAACTTCATGCATTCACGCTTCATGCACTCACTCACTATCTCATCGCTGCGATCTCTTTCCTTCAACTCCAATGAATTATCACTTTGCTCACTCTCGAGTTCGAAGCGACCTTCTCTCTGCTACACCCGAGCTTCTTTCGCATATATCGCAACACACTCCTCAATTAACTTCGCAACAGTCCCCCTTTTTATAGAAGATAATACCACATCAAACATATTCGGCTCTTCCACAAACACGTCGGCTGCAAACCCTAATGAAGATAACATGAAACCCTAGAGTTTTCTTGGCTGCTTAATCTTTGTGACTGTCAGCTGCAAACCCTAACAACGTCCACCGTAAACCCTAGCAAGTGTCGGCTTTAAAACCCTAGAGATGTTCATGGTAAAACCCTAACACTTGTCGGCTTTCAAACCTTAATAAATTCTGCTATAAATGCCTTGATGAAGTCGGCTTTGAAACCCTAATCGATCCGTTGCAAAACCCTAGCAAAGTTGGCTTTGAAACCCTAGGCATTGTCGGCCTTGATCCATCTTGTCGGCTTCAAGCGCTGCTACTACCTCTGTCACCTTTCTCGACGCTGTTGCTACGTAACACTAACTTGTCGCGATATCGCGACCTTTTTCTGGCCGTACGCCTCCATGCGCTTGCTGTCGCGACATCGCGACCGTTTTGGTCTTTGCAAGCTTTCCTCGCAACTTGTCACGAAATCGCGACCGATTTGGCCTTTCCTGACGTCATCATCCTTTATGTCACGAAATCATGACGTTTTCGGTTTCCAACAGCTTTCCTCGCATCCTGTCGTGAAATCACGACCGATTTGGCCTTTGCTGACGTCATCATCCTTCATGTCATGAAATCGTGACGTTTTCGGTTTCCAACAGCTTTCCTCGCATCCTGTCGTGAAATCGTGACCGATTTGGCCTTTGCTGACGTCATCATCCTTTATGTCGCGAAATCACGACGTTTCCGTTTTCGTACACTTCAAGCTTCACGCAGTAGCGAAAACTCAACAACTTTGCCTTGTGCTTCCAACTTGCTTTTTCTTGAGAAATTTGACTTGTGCCTTACATTTTTGTCTTGAAGTTTGATTGTTGTATCTTTGATGTCTGCACTTTTAGGCCTGTAGCGAAATCGCTACACCTTCGAGTTGAGTGTATTTACCTTGTAGCGAAATCGCTACATCTTTGTCTTGCGCACCTTTTACCTGTAGCGAAATCGCTACACCTTTAATTTGTGCAACTTCTTCACGTAGCGAAATCGCTACACCTTTGATTTGAGTGTTTGCAACTAGTAGCGAAATCGCTACAACTTTTCCCTTAACACTTTCTCTCTGCTTTTGCCAGCGAAAATTCAACATGTAGCGAAATCGCTACAGTTTCTCAAGTTAGCCTCTTGGCCTCCGATTTGTCACGAAATCATGACATTTTGCCTTGCACTTTCTCTCTCCTCACTTCCGTCGTGAAATCGTGACATTTCTTGCTGCACTTTCTCTCTCCTCACTTCCGTCGTGAAATCATGACATTTCTTGCTGCACTTTCTCTCTCCTCACTTCCGTCGTGAAATCGCGACATTTCTTGCTGCACTTTCTCTCTCCTCACTTCCGTCGCGAAATCGTGACAGAAAACATGTCGCGATATCGCGACAGTTTTCTAACTTGTCTTTTTCTTCGAATTTTTCTATCTTCTGCATCTGAATGACTTCTGATCTGTCTACCCACTGCATCCTTGGATCTAACTGCCTGTGTTGACAACAATGACAACCTTCTTGCAGCACCTTGCTCAACAATCTCCCCCTTTGGAATTGTTGGCAACACCTTCACCTTCCTGTAACTCTTCTCCCCCTTTGTCAATAATACCAAAGGGCTGTTGTAGACTCTCCCAGAGTCCATCCTCACACTTCTCAGGCACAATTTGACTCCCCCTGAGTCCATCCTCAAACACTCAAGTGCTCCCCCTGAGAAGGTGATCCCTGTAGCTAGTCACTTCTTAGGAAGTGTGACTACTCCTAATTTGCTCCGAAGATACTCAAATACTTCCTTGGGCAAAGGTTTTGTAAAAATGTCTGCCACATTGCTCGTAGTTGGGACATAGTCCAATCTAACTTCTCCTTCTCCAACTTTTTCTTTCAAGAAATGATACTTTATAGCAATGTGCTTAGTCCGTGAGTGCATTAATGGATTCTTAGAAATGTTGATTGCACTGGTGTTGTCACACTTTACTGATATTGGTTCACTAAAATTAATACCTAGATCTTTCAAGGTTTGTTTAATCCACAACACTTGTGTGCAACATGTTTCTACTGCAATATATTCTGCCTCACCTGTAGATAAGGACACTGACTCTTGCTTCTTACTGTGCCATGCAACCAATCTATCCCCCAAATAGAATGCTCCTCCATTGGTACTCTTTCTGTCATCAACGCATCCAGCCCAATTTGCATCTGAATAAGATATAAGAGTGAAATATTTGCCTCTTGGATACCACAACCCATACTCCATGGTGCCTTTGAGATACCGAAAAATCCTTTTAACTGTTGTTACATGATTCTCTTTAGGACTCGGCCTAAAATCGGCTACCATACGAGTGACTGCAGAATATCAGGTCTGGTTGCAGTTAAATATAGTAAGCTTCCTATCATTGATCTATACATGGTTTGATCCACAGGTGGAGATTTGTCTTCTTTACTTAACTTGCAGCCTGTTGTCATGGGAGTGCTGACTGGCTTGCTGTCCTCCATAGTGAACCTCTTTAACATCTCTTTCACATATTTGATTTGGGAAATGAATATACCTTTGTCATTCTGATTAACCTGTAGCCCCAGAAAGTAAGATAGTTCACCAATCATTGACATTTCAAATTCATTCTGCATCTTGGTTGCTAAGTCTTTACAAGATTCATCTTTGTTGCTTGCCAAATATGATATCATCCACATAGACAACAAGAACAATGAGATGCCCACCTTCTGTTTTCACATACAGATTATTGTCCACTAGACCTTTCTTAAATCCCTGTTGAGAGAGATAATTATCTAGCCTAGCATACCATGCCCGTGGTGCTTGTTTTAATCCATACAGTGCTTTCTTTAATCTACGAGACCGGGTTGGGATCTTCACCGATTTGAAAGCCATCCGGTTGTTCAATATAAACCTCTTCTTCAAGTTTCCCATTCAAAAATGCAGATTTAACATCCATCTGATAAACTCCGAAGTTCTTGTAAAGCTGCTAGTGCCAGAAACATCCTAATAGCTTCCAATCTAGCCACTGGTGTGAAAGTCTCTTCAAAGTCAATGCCTTCGACTTGTGCATAGCCTTTGCAAACCAGTCTTGCTTTATTTCTAATGACCTGACCGTCTTCATTTAATTTATTACGAAATATCCATTTGGTGCCGATTACATTCTTGTTTGTAGGTCTAGGTACTAACTCCCAAGTTCTGTTCTTTTCAATCTGATCTAACTCTTCATTTATTGCCTTCATCCAGCTATCATCTTTGCTTGCTTCATCTATGTTTTTGGGCTCAATGCTGGATAAGAGAGAGTAATTACTTATTACTTTCTTTCTTGTCTGAATGCCAGCTGTGGGATCTCCAATTATTTGGTCTTTAGGATGGTTTTTCTGCCAATTGCCCGTTTTGAACTTTCTATTTTCTTGTACCTCTGAGTCATCTGATAAGTTACCTGCATCAGTCGTAGACATATTTTCTGTGCCATGAACTTCATCCTCTTCAATGACTTCTTCGTAGATAGGGTAGTTTTCTTGAAGATTGACTATTTGTTTCCTTCCTTCATCGAATTTAACGTCTGCACTATCCACAATTTTCTTGAGTCTCTTGTTATAGCATTTGTACGCTTTGCTGTGTGGAGAATAACCAACAAACACACCTTCATCTGCTCTATCTTCAAACTTTCCAAGGTTGTCATCTATTTTTCTGATGTAGCACTTACAACCAAATACTTTGAGATGTTTTGTTGTTGCTTTTCTACCAAACCACAGTTCATATGGTGTTTTGCATTCATGAGTTCTTAACATATACCTGTTTTGAATGTATACTGCTGTGTGAATTGCTTCTTTCCAGAATCTATCTGCTATTTTGCTTTACGCCGACATAGTGCGTGCCATTTCTGAATTGTTCTGTTCTTTCTCTCTACTACACCATTACTTTGAGGGGTTACGGCTGCTTGAATATTGTCTCCCGATACCATATTTTTCACTAGTATTCTAAAAATTCATTCGAAATGAATTCTCCTCCTCTGTCTGATCGCAAGCATTTAATCCTTTTCCCTGTTTCATTCTCGACTAGTTGTTTGAAGGTTCTGAACATTTCAAAAGCTTCTGTTTTATCTTTTAGAAAGAATATCCAGGTCATCCTGGAAAAATCATCAATACACAGCATGAAGTATTTGTCACCGTTTATGCTTTGAGTCCTCATGGGTCCGCATAAGTCTGTATGAATGAGTTCCAAAGGTCTGCTAGTATGATATTCTTTTGTTTTAAATGAAACTCTGGTCTGTTTTCCCTTCTGGCATGAAGCACACACACTGTTTGTAGGTTTCTTAATGGTTGGAATATCTCTTACTGCTTGTTTAGAACTGATTCTTACCAGATTGTCAAAACTTATGTGTCCAAGCCTCTTATGCCACAACCAGTCTTCTTCTTCTCGTCCCATGAAGCACATACCTTCTGAAAATTTTGAGAGTGTGTACAAATTGCCAGACGTCCTTGAGCCGGTTGCTATTAATTTCCCGCTCTTTATTTTTCTGACTTCACAACCCTGCTTCTTGAACACCACTTCATGTCCTTTGTCACAGATCTGACTTACACTTAACAGGTTATGTTTCAGACCATCCACATATAGAACTTCTTCTGACTTGATTTTCCCTTCGCTGATTTTGACCGATCCTTTACCTATTATTTTGGCTCCATCATTATTGCCGAACTTCACAGAACCACCCTCATATTTCTGTAGATTTTCAAATTTCTGTTTATCACCTGTCATATGACTTGAGCAGCCACTATCAAGAATCCACGGTACATATTTATTCCGAGCTCTAAAAGCGATCTGCACTATTAAGGATTCCTGTTCTTTCTGAAGCTGTTCCTTTTGTTTCCATTCTGTCTTAACTATGTTGTTGGGTTCAAGCTGGGATTTCCCTTTTTTAGAATTTTGCACATATCCTTCAGATGAACTACTATTGTGTTGTGCCTTATATGGTTGAGTTCTTCTTTTCTGAGATTGAAATGGAACAGACATACTACGACAGTTTCTGGCAATATGCCCGAAGTTGTGACACTTAAAGCATTCTACCGCATAACTCATTAGAGGAGCAAAAGCATTTCTACTAGTGAAGCTTCTTGGACCTATATTATATTTGCGAGTCAACAATTTTATGCCCATAATTATTACATTTAAAATAGAAACCATAGAAATAATGATTAAACCTGAAAGATGGTCTTGGCCAATTTGTTGCTGGAGCTTTAGATCTTCCTTTCTTTTGATGTATGATCTTGGTAAAGCCATCATTGTCAGCTGCTATTTCAGGACTGGCATTGCAGCTTTCTTTTGCCTGATTTGTTTTTCTTTCCACAGCCTGTTTCTTGTCTTTACAATTTTTACTTTCATCATTGCTTGCTTTTGGTCCAGTTGATGATTCTCCTTCAGGAAAGCCGAGACCAAATTTGATACCTGTGGATCTTTGATTACTTAGAATTTTGTCCAGCTTCATCGAACTTTCTTCACGTTTTAAATGACAGTTGATTTTTTGATCCAGCTCTTGTATTTGTACTCGGAGACTCACATTTTCCTCTTCCAATTTGCAGCAGTAGTCAGTCTTCATGGATACTTGTATTTCAAGATCTTCAGATATTTTCTTGTATTCTTCTGTCTGAATTTTTAGACTGGCAATAACGTCATTCGCATCCTTAAGTTTCCTTGACATTTTTTCATTCTTCTTTTTCTCATATTTCCATTCCATAAGAGCAGACACCAGCTCACCCTCTAAATCAACTTCAGCCTCAACTTCTTCAATAGATACTTCAGAGTTCATTTCCTCTATGTTTCCTGTGTTTTCTGCCTCTTCTGACTTGTCTATTTCAAATGCCATGAATAGAGCCTCACCTGTTCCTTCCTCAGAGTCTTCACTAGAACTGTCCTCTGAAGATTCTGCATTTCGGGAAATAAAGCTTTTCTTTTTGAAGTTGCCTTTTCTAAAGTTTGTTTTCTTCCTCCATTCACTTCTTTCCTGATGTTGAGTTTCTTCACCTTTGTTCTTGTTATTGAGGGGACATTTGGTAGCAAAGTGTCCAATGCCTCCACAGTCGAAACATTTAAGAGGTAGCTTCCCTTTGTATTTTCCTTTTCCTTTCTTTAGATTTCTTATGAAATTTGCTTCCATTTCATCCGAATCATTCTCTTCTTCAGATTCGTGTTTTGTGCTCTTGCCTTTTAGAGCTTTGAAAGCTGCTTCTCTATCAGTGGGATTAGATCTTCCTATTCTCATTTCAAAAGCGAGTCAAAGAGCCATGCATCTCATACATACTAAAATGATTTAAATCTTTGGCTTCTTCTATGGCAGAGACTTTTGAATCAAATCTAGGAGGAAGTGATCTCAATACCTTTTTCACAATAGCGAGCATCGGTTAATTCTTCGCCAAGACCTCTGATTGAATTTGTGATCCCATTGACTCTTTGCATGAAGGTCTCTATGTTCTCATCATTCTCCATCTTTAAAGATTCGTATTGAGCTCGGTGTGCTTGAAGTTTGGCCTCCTTGATCCGATCATCTCCTTCATGAATTTTCTCTAGTTTATCCCAGATATCTTTTGCAGATTCACAACTTATGACTTTGACTAGCTCACTGTCAATTAGTCCACACATAATAGCATTTCTTGCTTTTGAATCATATTCAAATGCCTTCTTACCTGCAGTGTCTGTTGGAGCGGTGGCAGGAGCATTGTAACCATTAACTACCGCACCCCATATGTCAAAGCCCAAAGCGTTGAGATATGTCTACATTCTAATTTTCTAGAATGCATAGTTTGTTCCATCAAACATTGGCACTTTGTTCGAAGAGAATCCTTCACCACTTGCCATTGCGTAACTTCCAAGATCTCCTTAGCTGTTTGAGCCTGTTCAGGAACCTTGCTCTGATACCAATTGTTATAATTACAATGACACTGAGAGGGGGGGTGAATCAGTGTGTTCTTTAAAAACTTCTAAAACAATTAGATTTAAAACCAGTAGTAGTTTAAAACAGATAAGAGAAGTACTAAAAGCATCACACATAACACAACATTTTAACGAGGTTCACCAATGTGGCTACTCCTCAAAATGACTGCTTGGACTACCATCCAAATCCAGTCAAATGCAAAGCTACAACTTTACATAAACATTCACCAGCACCAACTGGTAGGAGCACCAACCCCTTAGCTTTATCTGCTTCAACAGAATGGAGCACCAACTCCAATTTTTCCAGCACCAACTGGAAAGAGGCACCAACCCCTTATTCCAAGCTGCAACTTGGAGATCAAAAAGATAATAAAAGAGATATAACAAAACTTTATTCCTTACAGTCTGCTATTTTTTGCATTCTGCTTCTGCGTGAAACTCTTCGCTCTGTCCGATCACTCTTTCGAACTTAAGACTCCATTTCTCTACTTTGCGCTATGCACTCACAATTTTTAGATCCGAATGAGGACTTCGCATTCGACTCGATCAAACTTCATGCATTCACGCTTCATGCACTCACTCACTATCTCATCGCTGCGATCTCTTTCCTTCAACTCCAATGAATTATCACTTTGCTCACTCTCGAGTTCGAAGCGACCTTCTCTCTGCTGCACCCGAGCTTCTTTCGCATATATCGCAACACACTCCTCTATTAACTTCGCAACAGTCCCCCTTTTTATAGAAGATAATACCACATCAAACATATTCGGCTCTTCCACAAACACGTCGGCTGCAAACCCTAATGAAGATAACATGAAACCCTAGAGTTTTCTTGGCTGCTTAATATTTGTGACTATCGACTGCAAACCCTAACAACGTCCACCGTAAACCCTAGCAAGTGTCGGCTTTAAAACCCTAGAGATGTTCATGGTAAAACCCTAACACTTGTCGGCTTTCAAACCTTAATAAATTCTGTTGTAAATGCCTTGATGAAGTCGGCTTTGAAACCCTAATCGATCCGTTGCAAAACCCTAGCAAAGTTGGCTTTGAAACCCTAGGCATTGTCGGCCTTGATCCATCTTGTCGGCTTCAAGCGCTGCTACTACCTCTGTCACCTTTCTCGACGTTGTTGCTACGTAACACTAACTTGTCGCGATATCGTGACCTTTTTCTGGCCGTACGCCTCCATGCGCTTGCTGTCGCGACATCGCGACCGTTTTGGTCTTTGCAAGCTTTCCTCGCAACTTGTCGCGATATCGCGACCGATTTGGCCTTTGCTGACGTCATCATCCTTTATGTCATGAAATCGTGACGTTTTCGGTTTCCAACAGCTTTCCTCGCATCCTGTCACGAAATCACGACCGATTTGGCCTTTGCTGACGTCATCATCCTTCATGTCGTGAAATCGCGATGTTTTCAGTTTCCAACAGCTTTCCTCGCATCCTGTCGCAAAATCGTGACCGATTTGGCCTTTGCTGACGTCATCATCCTTTATGTCATGAAATCGTGACGTTTCAGGTTTCCGTACACTTCAAGCTTCATGCAGTAGCGAAAACTCAACAACTTTGCCTTGTGCTTCCAACTTGCTTTTTCTTGAGAAATTTGACTTGTGCCTTACATTTTTGTCTTGAAGTTTGATTGTTGTATCTTTGATGTCTGCACTTTTAGGCCTGTAGCGAAATCGCTACACCTTCGAGTTGAGTGTATTTACCTTGTAGCGAAATCGCTACATCTTTGTCTTGCGCACCTTTTACCTGTAGCGAAATCGCTACACCTTTAATTTGTGCAACTTCTTCACGTAGCGAAATCGCTACACCTTTGATTTGAGCCTTTGCAACTAGTAGCGAAATCGCTACAACTTTTTCCCTTAACACTTTCTCTCTGCTTTTGCCAGCGAAAATTCAACATGTAGCGAAATCGCTACAGTTTCTCAAGTTAGCCTCTTGGCCTCCGATTTGTCGCGAAATCGTGACATTTTGCCTTGCACTTTCTCTCTC
Organism: Wollemia nobilis; assembly: GCA_028583015.1. Taxonomy (NCBI): domain Eukaryota; kingdom Viridiplantae; phylum Streptophyta; class Pinopsida; order Araucariales; family Araucariaceae; genus Wollemia; species Wollemia nobilis. Next base: position 15,497,688 of record JAQPPZ010000753.1, on the reverse strand, counting down.
CTCACTTCCGTCGCGAAATCGCGACATTTCTTGCTGCACTTTCTCTCTCCTCACTTCCGTCGTGAAATCGTGACATTTCTTGCTACATTTTCTCTCTCCTCACTTCCGTCGCGAAATCGCGACATTTCTTGCTGCACTTTCTCTCTCCTCACTTCCGTCGCGAAATCGCGACAGAAAACATGTCGCGATATCGCGACAGTTTTCTAACTTGTCTTTTTCTTCGAATTTTTCTATCTTCTGCATCTGAATGACTTCTGATCTGTCTACCCATTGCATCCTTGGATCTAACTGCCTGTGTTGACAACAATGACAACTTTCTTGCAGCACCTTGATCAACAGATAATTGGTGTGTTTTCCATTCCTTTAAATCTAGCTAATACTACTACTAGCGTTCCTCCACCTCAAGCAAATCCTCCAGTTAATATGGCTCATAATCCACCACCACAACAACAGCTTCCAAGGTAGTTCTAAACATGAAATAACTTAGGAGCTTTAAATATACAAGCTCAAAATCCAGTCCCTCAAGCAACATTGAAGGCTTTGCCCACCTATGATGGTATAGGTAATACTACTTACAAACATGTCCAAGATGTGTCTTCTTTGACAAAAATTCACATCGCATACAAAGATTTTATGGTAAGATTACTTGTTGGTACTGGTCTTTACAGCCTGCTAATATTACCACATGGGACTAGTTGGCAGAATTGTTGATTAAGAATTTTCATGAGCAAGCTGATCCCTTTTCCTTACTGCACCAATTCACAAACATCCAAAGACAGCCGCAAGAGGAAATAGTGGATTTCAACATCAGGTTCGCTCAAATTTGGTAAAGAGTTCTTGATGGTCTTCGGTCAACTCATGAACAAGCCATGTTTTACTATCTTTGAGCTTTCAAATCTGACATTGGTATGGCCGTCCGACAAGCCAATGTCAATACGTTTCTAGATTTGTACACATGCAAAAAATATCAAAGTACATTTAATTGCCACAGGTAAGCTGCCTTTGAAGGTAACAATACCTATTATTCCTGAGCTTCCACAACATTTATACTCTAGTGCATTTTCACAGTCAATGGCTCAATGTTGATTGCAGTCGAAATCGTCTTGCATTGGTATGAAATCATATCGAATCAAACAGGATCATCCAAGACGAACTAAGCTTGCTCCGACTGAAAAATACTAAGGTTCCTGCAACAAAATTTGGATAGGACTAGTGCAAATAGTAATTTATGATGTCTTAGTGCGTATAAAGTCAAATTATAGGAAATATTAGCCAGGGGAAAGGTTAAGGGGAGGGCCTAAGTTTAAATAGGCTTAGGAGGGAGGTTAGGAGGTTGGAGATCATCCCAATTTGGGAGATCTCCAACGGGGAGGGTCTCTAACGGCACAGACATGCTTCTGCTTGGATTAGAGACGCCATTGGAACAGAGGCTAATTGAGAAAAATCAATTTTGGGACAAGATCATCTGGACTTCCTAGTCCAGATGAAATTGTCCGACCTGAGGCGATATCGTCTGATCGGTGACGATATCGTCAAACGGTCAAAACAAACTCTAAAAATGGCACGAGAAAGGAGGAAATGGGTTAAACGACGGTTTGGGAGCGGTTTGGGGGTTGAAATTTGAATTTGAATATTTACTAGAGTAATTGTAATTATTAAGGTTTTACTGCGTCAATTTTAGGGTGCTACATTTTGCCCCCTCTTTAGCGAATTTTCTGAAGAAAATGCGTTAAAGATGAGTTCTTCTCGATCTATGAGAAAGCAAAAATTATTCCCATTTTTAGGCGATGATTCTAGGTCAAATCGTACGACAGCTTACTATGGTGCCCCCTTCGTGTTTTTACCCAAATCGAACGTTTGAGGTAAAAAAGCGGAAAAACAAAAAATTTGAAATGTTTTTAATTGTTTTTGAATAAAATTAAGAAAAATAGGGTAAAACCCTAATTCATTGTTACTGTTCATTTTTTAGTTTTCTGGTTTCTAGAGCTCTAGAGACAAAATGGTCGAGACAGCGCATAGATCAACAGAGGTCCGACGCAGGCTACGGGTAAGGGTCTAAACTTAGTTTAGAATGCTTTACTTTAGAATTTAATGCTTTTTAGACTAGATTTGCTTGATTTTTGAGCATCATGGCCATTTTTGGGCTGTCGACGTCGTCAAGATGAAATCGTCTCGATTTTGCCGAAATCGTCTCGATATCGTTGATTTCGTCTAAGGGCGAAATCAACAATAGGGGGACGATTTCGTCAAAAAGGGGACGATTTCAGTTGGCGAAATCGAAGACGAATTTGCTCAAATTGGGGACGATATCGTCCAATTGTGGACGATATCATCATTTATGAAATTGAACTTATTTTAACTTGCATTTTTAATTAATGATTTAGTAATGATTTTTATTGTTGATTTTGTTTATGTTGCAGAGAGGATTACTAAAGAGCAAAGAATGGAAATATGGCGGGTTGAGGGATGACTTGGCCATCCTATCGCAGGCAGAGCGAGATCAGCTGGCACAGGTCGGCTTGCAGCATGTGGCAGACATGCCACAAGTTTCTATAGATATGGGGCTATTGACAGCCCTAGCAGAGAGGTGGTATCCAGGTTCTTCTTGTTTTTGGTTACCAACAAGGGAGATGACTCCCACACTGGAGGATGTATGGAGGATTTTGAGGATCCCCATACAAGGATGGCTGATCACTCCCGTGGCCAATCAGGGCCACACGATGATGTGACTGTGTGGCGATCCGAGCTTCGCCCTAGAGAAGGGCGAAGTGAATATCGAGTCACTGCGCCAGATGCCTAGGGCATCTAGACTCACACGGGTTTTGGCTGGGGTGGTAGGTGGACTTCTAATGTGCCACCAGAGCGGATGCAGGGTACCATGGGTACTGACAGATGTGGTCTACGACATGCGAGACCACGGATACAAATTTGCTTGGGGGAGCTTCGTGCTCTGCCGATTGTACAGGATCCTGCATGGGGTCGTGTACAAGGGCGACCGATGTCTGGTTATGACATCACTACTACAGGTTTGGTGCTGGGAGCACATCATGGTGCGAAGGCCGGTAGGGCTTCCACTGATAGGGATTGACGGGGAGAGGCCCCGAGTTTTCTATTAGTGGCTCCAGAGAGGGGCACAACGACGGATAGATCTGCCAGCGTCCCGAAGACTACTAGATGACCTCGTCTCTGACTAGATCACCTGGAGGCCTTGGAGAGATCATCTAGGGTGGGCCGAGGATGGACAGGAGCTGGCTCACATCAGGCGAGTCTGCTGGCTGAGGATGGAGAGGGGAGAGGTGGAGCTCCATCGATATGACCGAGTTTTGAGGCAGTTTGGTCTACAACAAGGGATTCCATCTCTAAGAGACTACGAGTTTTCTTGGACTGTTTGAGATAACACTACAGTTAGCGGGGCTCCAGATATGCAGCAATTTTAGAGTCAGGACATAGATGATGCCCCCATTTAGCCAGTGGATGGGGACGACATTAGGGTAGTCGATGGCTACAATGCCTGGTACACAGGCATCCTCCCTTCTTGGATGACGAGGGCTCAGGGTCTGATTCATGCAGTTGTGCATCGGATGGGGAGGCGGCTCCAGGCGGCCATTGAGGTGGCATAGGGTCACGGTGGGAGAGAGCAGAGGAGACCACAGGCGTAGTAGAGGCCACGGCAGCGGGAGAGGAGGGAGGAGAGACCCCCTTCTCCACAGAGAGAGAGGCCACCATTGCCTGATAAGGGCAAGGGTGTTGACACTGGGGAGAGCAGCGAGATAGCGACTCTCTAAGCGAGAGACAGTCCATCTCTAGGCATAGGTGCAGACATTGCAAGATGAGGCTACACGCCATCGAGCTGAGGTTACACGGCTCAGAGACGAGATTGCATGCCTCGGAGCATGGGGTGGAGGAGCGAGCACGCAGGAGCTGGCACGGTCGATTGCTCAGACCATGTTCTACCAGGGTATCTACTTCCAGATGGTGCCAAAGGGTCAGAGGGTACAGCTGCCAGTCGGCATTGCTGACCCGATCAGGATTGGGTCGTCGAGGACTTCATCTCGATCGACGACTAGGACTCGCAGTACCACACATACTGCGATGGGGCCACCTCATCCACCTCAGGGCGGGGGAGGAGATGAGGCTGAGAGCTCGAGGGGTTCTCGAGGCTAGGCTACTACCATTGTACAGACTTGATTGTATGATTTGAGAGGATTGAGTATGCCAAGATGTAGATTGTGGCATACCAATCTATTTTTGAGATGATGTACATATATTTGATATATATATAGATGAGATATATTTTTTTGATCATATGACTTGTCTCATGCATTTGTATAATGCTTTAATGTTTAAAGTGTGATTGATTTAATGATTCATGTAATTATGTCGTTTGGAAATATGTATGGTTTTTAATAAATGCTTTTAAAATTTAAATGAAATAATCTGATAGAACAAATTGGTTGTTTGTGATGTGGTGATTTGATAATAAAAAGACTTTTAACAATAATTTCAAAGGACATTGTCGCTATTATAGACCATTTCATGGAGTCGCCGCTCACTCGGTCGTCAAGCTAATCCCGGTATAGAAATATTGTTAAAAAGTAAAAGAGTGCTTAAGAGACTGTCTTAAGACTTTGGTGTGATGATGCAAATGATGATGATGATGATTTTGTTGTTCAGATTTTTCATGAAAATATTATGCATGAAATATTTTAAAATGATTTTTGCTAGGCATAAATTCCTAAGTGTGATAAAATGTTGAATAATTCCTTAGAAATTATACCATGGTTGCAAATTTGCATATTGACATGATGACATGAAATAGAATAGGTGTTTGTTTGTTTTGAAAGCATAATTGTATAACATAATGATTTAAGTCATATGGATTTTATGATTTGTAAATAAATGGGGAATAAAAATTGATACAATGGTTTGCGCTAGGCATAGAATATTTAGATATAGACTTATACCATCATCGCGAAATCCAAAAAGAGATAGTTTTATTGCATGGTTGATTTTTAATAAACAGAAAATATGAAGATGAGGACTTGCGCTAGGCATAAAATTCCAATTTTGGTTTTGGAACTATACCATCATCATGAAAGTCGACAATATATATATGTGTGTTTTTATTGTATGGTTTGAAAGAAATTTTGATTTTTTGATTATGCATGTAGTTGTCTTTATACTAAACAACTGTACTTTAAAGAAGAAAATGAATTTATTCCAAACAATTTGCAAAAATATTTCAAAGTATCTTAAAGACAAAGGTTAGATTTATAAGGAATCCCATGTGCATATGTGAGTTCATTTCCAATCTTGATTTATCATAATGATACACAAAATCTCTCAAATACAAATGTGTGTGCAATTGCATTGTTCATTTACTAGTTTGAGCAAGATACTATGATACAAGTGATTTGAATGAACCAAATAAGTGTTCATTAACCATGATTTAGATGCATATAACCATACCAGACTACTATGTAAGTCGGATTATCAAGAGCTAGCTAATCCATAAGCAGACATAGGTCTATACAAAAGAAGGTCGCTAATGTGACAGACATATCGCCACGCTAGGAGTTACCCAAGGCCAAGCAGGTTGGGCACAAACCACCTATTATGGGGCTTACCTCACAGTTTTCAAATAATTGAGAATTCCAGGGATTCAAGCTCATCAACCCTTCTTTTCTTTTCAAAGGGTAGGGAGAGGGATTTTATTGCTTTTGCTTTTCTGTCTTTTGTTCTTTTGCTTTTCTTTTGTATTTTTGCTTGATAATGCTTGGAACATTGTTGTAATGATATAAAATAACATTTTCTTTTTCTCTTTTTCTTGAACTTTGCTTTTCTTCCTATGCTAGGGATACTTGCTCGGATTAGCTGTAGAGCAAGGGATTTTTATTCGGGTAGGGGTGAGCTTGTCCTTTTGCCAATTCTCAAAGATTCTAGACCATGTGCATGATAGGATAGCAGGGGAAACTTTTCGCTCAAGAAACCACTTCTACTATGTAGCATAGCATGGACATTACAAATATAATCATTTTATTGTGAAAGGATGTGCTTGGTTTAAGTAAATAACAAGATCAATTCTCTGTGCTCAAACTTTATTTAATTGAATTTTGTGGACTTTGATATAAGAGAGATTAGTAATCATGCCAGATAAAAATCAAGATATTTATTTTTGTGTTTGTGAAAGTGAGGGATTCCAAATAAATGCTAATTTATCCAAAATAATTTGAAATATATAACTGCAACATTTGTAGGAAGAAATATATACAAATACTTTTTTTGAGAAGTTTGAGAATGTTGACTCTCTCTTTCTTCTTTATTTTGGTTTTGGTTTCGAAAGAGTCAAGAGTATTGTTGTTTTTATTTTTATTATTTTTATTTGTTTTTGTTTTTGTGTAAACAATTTGATATATTTTTTAAAATAAAACAACATGCAAAATATGTACAAATGATGAAATGATTAATTTTTGTTACGCATAGTAACGTTTAAGATGCAAAATGTTCATGGGTTCTTTAAGTTCTTTACCATCTAAGGTAGATAATTTATATGCTCCTGATTCAAATTTAGCAGTGATAATGTATGGTCCAAGCCAGTTGGGCTCAAATTTACCTTTAAGGTCTTTAGTTGCATTAGTATTTTTTTATTTTCTTTTAAAACAAGGTCGTCGATCTCAAAGGATCGAGGACGAACTTTTTTAGCATATGATCTTTTAAGCTTGTTTTGGTAGGCACGGAGATGCTCCAAAGCATTGATGCATTTTTCATCTAGGAGTTCCAGCTGACTGAGTCTGCCAGCTCGATATTCATCTCCTACTTTGGTATCTTGAAGTAGTAGAGCCAAAGAAGGAACTTCTAATTCAAAGGGAAAAATGGCTTCAGCACCATAAACCAAAACAAAAGGTGAAGTTCCAGTGGGAGTTCGAACACTAGTTCGGTAGGCCCACAAGGCTGGATATAATTGAATGTGCCAGTCACGGCCAAATTTATTGACCAATATTTTGAGAATTTTGATTAAGGTTTTGTTAGATGCTTATGCTTGACCATTACCCTGAGGATAATAGGGAGTGGACCAGCGATGTTGAATCTTATATTTTTGGCATAATTTCTTGACATCTTTATTTTTGAAACAAGTTCCATTATCGAGAGATGAGATTTGCAGGAATTCCAAACCTACAAATGATTTGATTAAAAATAAATTTAGAAACTTGTGTGCCAGTGCAAGAAGCTAAAGGCATAGCTTCAACCCACTTCGTGAAATACTCGATGGCGGTTATGATGAATTTGTGTCCATCAGATGACACAGGATTGATTTTGCCAATAATGTCTAAGCCCCATTTTGAAAAGGGCCAAGGAGATGAAATAGCACTGCAGCTCTTGTGCAGGGGCATGGACAAGGTCAGCATGTTTCTGGCACTTGTCGCAATGGCGCACATACTCATGTGCATCATTTTCCATGGTAGGCCAAAAGTATCCTATCCTAAGGAGCTTTTTAGCAATGACACTACCATTGAAGTGTCCTCCACAAGATCCATCGTGGGCTTCACTCAAGGCTGATTTGGATTCTTCTAAATTCAAACATCTTAATAGGATACCTTCAAAAGATCTCCTATATAAAGTATTGCCAATTATTACAAATCGACTTGCGCGTCGACGTAATAACCGACGCTGGTTTCTATTAGAATTGGCAAGGAAAGTCCCATTTTGAAGAAAATCAAATATATCTGTATACCAAGGTTCAGGAGTAGTTTCATTGATTAGAAACACATCCAAAGGTTCTAAGCATGACTTATTTGAAGCGGGTTCCTGGAGTCGACGAATAATGATAGTGGCATATTCGTCATCTAACTCCAAGGGCAGGAGAGATGCAGTTGTGGCCATAGCATCAGCTACACGGTTGCTAGTTCGAGGAATAGCTTCCAAGGTAACTTGATCAAATAGAGACATTAATTGTAAAACATAGGCTTTATATGGGCGCAATTTATCATCTCTGGTCTGATAAACTTCATTAATTTGGTTTATGACAAGTTGAGAATCACCAAAAACTAACAGATGTTTAATTTTTAGCGCCAAGGCAGCTCGTAATCCGAGGATTAGAGCTTCATATTCAGCAGTATTATTGGTGCAAGCAAATGTTAATTTGAAGGACGGAGGAATGAGATGTTTTTGTGGGGATATTAAAATAATACCGCACTATCCCCACTCATGCATCGGGCTCCATCAAAGTATAAGGACCATTGTTCAATATGGTCTGCCTCTAATTGAAGGCATTCATCAGGAAACTCAATGATGAGGGGATGGGTAGACTCTAAGGGTGCAGCAGCTAGTTGATCTGCTATGATTTGACCCTTAACAGACTTTTGTCCTATGAATGTGAGGTCAAACTCGCTTAGAGCGAGAACCCACTTGGCTGTGCGACCCGATAAATAAGGTCGACTCATGAGATACCTCAAGGGATCATATTTAGCAATGACATAAGTTTTTTGACTAAGCATATAATGGCATAATTTTTGCGTAGCAAAAACAACTGCTAGACATAGTTTTTCTAACACTATGTAGCGGGTTTCATAACTGATGAAGGTTTGGCTAATATAATAATTAGCACATTCTCTCTTCTCATCATCAAGTTGAGCTAACATAGCTCCTAAGGCAGAATCTAAAGCTAAAATATACAGGAGAAATGGGCGATCAGGTTTAGGTGGTGAAAGCACAGGTGGGGTAAGGAGGTATTGTTTGAGAAGTTCAAAAGCTTCTTTACATTCGTCGTCCCAATTAAAAGGGACATCCTTCTTAAGGAGCTTAAGAAAGGGACCGGTTTTGTCCGCCAACTTATCGATGAAGCGACGGATAGCTTGAAGTTTACCTTGTAAACTTCGTAATTCGGATATATTGGTAGGTGCGGGCATATCAGTGATAGCCGCAATCTTGAGAGGGTCAATTTTGATGCCACGTAAAGAAACTATAACCCCTAATAGTTTACCGGACTTAACTCCGAATATGCATTTGGTTGGATTTAATCGAATAAGATATTCTCTTAATCGATTAAAAACTTTTCTCAAATCATCTAAATGATTATCTTCATTAATAGAGCGAGCTATAATATCATCTACATAATCATGTAGGATATCATGCATCATATCATGAAAAATATAAGTCATAGCTCGTTGATAGGTTGCACCTGCGTTCTTTAAGCCGAATGGCATCACTTTCCAACAAAAGGTACCCCAAGGGGTAATAAAGGCTATTTTAGCCTGATCTTCAGGAGCTATCCTGATCTGATTATAACCGAAGAATCCATCCATTAAGGACATCATCCCACTCCTGGCAGTAAAGTCAATGATTTGATCCATGTTTGGAAGAGGAAAATCATCTTTAGGGCATGCAGCGTTAATATCTCTAAAATCTGTGCAAACCCTAACTTTGGTGGCTTCTTTCTTGGTGACTGGAACTACATTGGAGATCCATTCAGCATAATCAATAGCTTGTATAAAAACAACATTCAGGAGTTTTTCTAACTCCCCTTTGACTAGCAGGGCCACTTTGGGATGCATTTTTCTAAGTTTTTGTTTAACGGGTTTAGCATCCGGATGGACTACTAGATGATGCATGACTACGGAAGGGTCCAGGACCCGGCATATCTTCGTATGTCCAAGCGAAGACATCTTCATATTCTTTAAGGAATGCAATGTATTGCTCTTGTTTTTCTTGACTTAATTCTGACCCAATATTGATTATGTGAGGATTATCCTCGGTTCCAATGTTAACTTTAATGACGTTTTCGACTTCCATGTGTAGATCTCTTTCAAAATTAGGTGGGGCGGGTGAGACGCCCAATTCTTGTAATTATTTTAAGGTTAAGTTGGATAATTCATCTTGAGGATTAGTGGCCTCAAGCTGGGCTATAGTTGGTATAGAACCATCAAAATAAAATCCATTGTGTAACATCTCTTCAACGGAGACATCGTGGAAGATATCTCCTTCCAACTCATCATCGGATTCAGCAATCATTTCAGGGTAAGCTATGGATAGCATGTTACATGTAAATGGCTGATTTTGTAGAGGCAAATCATCATGCCTATCTAAATAATCTTGATAACATATGAGTTGATCATCATCTTCAAAAGGGAAGGGTTGACCCTTACTAGGAAATAGGCCCACACCACATCGGGTAGGCCACGGTTCTACCTCGAAAGGTTCTTTCATGCCATTTTGGAAAGGTCCCAAGCCTTTCCCTTTATATCCCATTTTAAGCATTATGGGTTTAGCTTTAATATACTCATTAGTAAAATAACACCGAGCATATCCATCATGATGAGTTTTGATATTTCGAGGTATTCTTCCCCAGTCATATCCTTTATAAATGAAGGCACAACTCCCGACTTGGTAAGTACTTCCCATAGGTTGTGGGAGGCCCAAGGTACGAGGAGATGGCGGCAAGTTATTTAAAAGAATTGAATCTTGCATGAAAGCATTTGTTTTTTTGATATTAAGATTGTGGATAAATCTGGTAAAAGTTCATCAGAAAGAGCGTAAGATGTAGAAGGATCATTCCCTATATCTTTAGATGTGGAAGGTATGATAGATGTGGATAATGTGGAGGTATCAATAAATGGGTCTATAGGTTTTGAAATTATAGGGATAGAACATGAAGGATTGGTTGTGGATTGAAGATCTTTTTGAGGTTCTAGAGTGGTTTGTTTAGAAGATTGTTGATCTATATATGAGGGTGAAATTAATGGAGGAGAAATAGGTGAAGCTATGGGTGTGTGTTTCACAGTTTTAGATGAAAAATAAGAATTAGGATGTGTGGATGACGAGAGCGAGGGCAAAATTGCACTCCAACGAGGTTATGCCAAAGCACACATATCAAAGGGTCTAGGATCACCATGGATAGTGACCAACTGATTTTTAAATTCGAATTTAACACATTGGTGTAAAGTGGATGGGACAGCCCGCATTGCATTGATCCAAGGATGACCCAAGAGTATATTGTACGATGCGGGGCAGCGTACAATAAATACGGTCGTATCTAAGGTTCTAGGACCAACTTGCAATGGGATGGTAATAACTCCACATGTTTCTTGTGTTTCGTCATTGAAAGCTTTTATGATCATGTCAGTTTTCTTCATTTCATCACTTCTAAAGCCAAATCGTTGGTAGAAGTCAAAAGTGCAAATGTTTAGAGATGAACCATTATCAATCAGGACTCTTTTAACAGCTACATCTCCAATTAGAGCAGTAATATATAAGGGATTATCCTTATGTAAACTGTGTTGTGGGATATCTTTATCTCGAAAGTCAATACAATCGACTTCTCTAGTGATGATAGTATTGGCCATGGCTTTAGGTTGAATGTTTTGAGGTACCATCATTTGGCTTAATGTAAGCATCAACTCATCCCTATGGGTAGGAGAAGATCTTAATAAATCCAAAAGGGAAATTATGGCTCGTAGTATTGGATAATTGCTCATTAATATTGTAAGGGGGTTTAGGTTGAACATTGGAAGCATGATTCCCTTTATTGGGATTTTTCAAAACAAATGGAGCTGATCCATCATTCCGGTTTGGTTCTTGTTGAGAATTTTGAGCTCTGTTGTCGGGTAACGACTCCGATGGTACCTACAATGTTATATTGAAGACGTTGAACTGGTCTCGGTTGAGCGTTTATGGCTTGTTCATTAGGGAGGAATTGATTAGAAGAGGGTCGAGTAGTAACTCTTCTAGGAAATGGTTCTTCTGGAACCATAGCATCTGTGATGGGTTGAATAGGATCTGATTCATTTTTAGAACTATTCGATTGGTTTGAGGTGATGTCTATTTCACTTTCAGTATCTGATTCTACATCACTAGGATCTGGAGTTTGAATATTATGTAGGGGCCTGGTTGTGACCAGGGATAAGGTTGTGTCAAATATTTGAGGATCCTGAACAGGTAATTGTCCGCTAATAGTTCCTACATATCGGGTAGGAGGGGGAACATTATGATGCTCAATTTGATTGGCCACCTCTTTACCATGTCTTGGTAAAGGATGTTGAAATATGTCTAATGATTGATTAGCATTTTGATTTTGATTTTGGGGAATGGTCTTTTGAGCATTATTAGGAGTATTTTGTTTAGGTTGGAAAGCTTGCACCTCCATTTCATTATTATCAATCAAATCTTGTATTTTATGTTTCAACCTTTTACAAGCGTTGGTAGAGTGTCCAGGTCCTCTATGGAAATCACAGTGTAAGTCGACTCTGTATCCGGGTATGGTTGGATCGGGTTCCCGGATAGATGGTAATTGAATCAAACCTCTTTCGAGTAATTGAGGTAAAATAGTTGATAATGGTTGATTCAATCTAGTAAACTCTCTGAGGAGGTTTATCGGGAGGTTTCAATATAAATTTTTTTGTTGTCTTCGTTGCATTGATATTAGCAACATTTCTGTTGTCAATGACTCCGTCACCTACGACTTGTTTGTTTTTATATTGATTTTTGGATGTTTTCTCATCATCCTTCTTCCTAAGTTGGCCTCTCCTAATGAGGGCATCTTCTACTCTTCGAGCTAAATCTATAGCTTGATCGAAGGTAGTTAAAGTAGCGGTTGATAACTCATAAGATATTTGTTCTTGTAAATTATTGATAAAAATGTCCAACATTTCCCTATAAGGTAGCACAAAGTGCAGTTTTCCTATCAATTGCCTCCATCTAGCTAAGAAATCAGCAAAACATTCATCTTTGTCTTGTTTTAAGTTGTATAAATCTTTAATGGTTACATGCCTCTCGATGTAGGCACTAAATTGATGGACAAAAGATTCAGTTGTTTCTTCAAAGTTTCTCAAAGAATGAGTGGGCAATTGATAGTACCACTCTAATGCCATTCCACCTAAACTTTTTGGGAACATTTTTAGTAATAGCAAGTCATCATGTGATATATCATGACATGCTATCCTAAACATGCGAAGATGCTCTATGGGATCTTTCGTTCCTTTATATATAGGCAGGATGGGCATGGGAAAATGCTTAGGGTACGGTTGTGCTACAACTATGGGATCCAAAGGTTGACTACATATCTCTCGATAATTGTACGAGGGACGGTAGGGATCTATCTGGTCCATACGCGAAGCTAACTGTTTCACCATGGCTTCCAGATTACTAGTTTGCCCACCATATTGGTTCGGTAGGGCATTAATATGGGATTTGTGAGCATATGATGGAGGGACATGCATATTAGATGCTATATTGCTATTGTGTAAATTGTTGGTAGGAAAGGTGTTATGAAGAAATTTTGAAGTTGTATTACGTTGTATTCCAGATTGTTGAAAATTGGTGTTTGGCTTCATTTTAGGTTTTTGTTTACTTGAAGCATATTGATCAATAGTTTGGCGAAGTAAAGCGGTGAAGGAAGTTTTCTTTTGTGTGGGAATGATTTTAGGCTCAATAACGGGTTCCTTAGGAGGTTGGGTAACCTGTTGTTTTGGCATGTTTTGAATCATAGTGACCATATCTCTATTGGATGGTCCAGCCTTATCACTTTCTTGATCAATGAAAGACAAGGGATTAGTGTGCACATCAAACATATGTTCCATGGCTGCTTGAGTGTCACTAATTTGCCCTTTATCAATATGAACTGCCATATTAAGAGCGCCAATGTTATTATTGAAAAATTTCCAAAAATGATCTAGGTTATCAAAAGCAATAGTTCCATCTGGAGCTACTCTAGGGGATGAGGATCCATCCTCTTTAACATTTTCTTCTTGTTCATTGTCTTCACCTAGGTCATCTTCTGGTTGATCTAGAGTTTCTCCTTCCGGAATTGGATCCTCAGGAAGGACATTTGGGTTTCTAGTTTTATCTTCTAACCAATCTTCTTCTTCTCCTTTGGTTTGTTTACCATTCCTAAGTTTAGGCATTGTGCTTAATTTAGATTTCAGCAAATATATATATATATATATATATATATATATATATATATATATATATATATATATATATATATATATATATATATATATATATGCAACAAGCTTAAGAGGTATATATTAATTATATACCTACTATAAAAATTAAAAATGAAATGTTTTGGTTTTTGTTATGTTTTTTTTTTAGTTTTTCTTGTTTTTGTAATAATATTGTAAAGATAAGAAACAACACAATAAATGCAAGAAATAATGAAAGCAATGATCTAGTTTTCTATAAATAATTTATAAATGTCATTAATGGGCTCAAGTTCTTCAGGAGTCATGAAGTGTTCTTCTTCAAATTGAAAATTTTCTTTCAAGAATTTAATGAAAAGGGCTATAGTGATATTATCTGTCTCAGATTATGGTTGATAGAAGTAAAGCTCGTGGCAATACTCTCGATATAACACAGCTCGAGGAACTCTATTCCATCTTTCTCTATCCGTAAGAATGACCTCTTGGTCTTCTACACGACCTAGGAACTGGTGTATAGTGGCTGCGTTCTCGAGGTATTCCTCGAAGGTGAACAATTTTGAAGACACAAGAGCTCTCCTATAAGCTAACCATCTATGGCAGGCTCTCTGAAGTTCATGATAAAAGACAAGTTGATGAGGATCCAGGATTCTATCTAGGACAAGCCTCTTGATTTGTTTAAGTTTTGTTGACCTAGATGAAATGACACCTAGTCTTCTATCAAGTTCGTCCCACAAAAGTTGGTTTCTATCTGTTTCAGGCACACTAAGCACAAAATTGATTTCTATGGCTACTAATTGGTTTTCGACATTTATAGTAACTGCTAATATTTTCTTAGGAGCTACCATCTAAACATGATATGCAACTTATTATTTTTAAATGATTTTAAATGCATCTATTGTTTTTGGTTGTTTTTTTATTTTATTTTTTTTTGTTTTGTTTTCAAAAGGTTTTAAATGCATTCACGTCGGGTTCACCAAAATGTATCGCTCCAAATTTTTTGCATCCTTACCTTCAGGCTATAGGATCCGTGCCCGAAAGGGGGATGGGAAAAGGATGGCACGGTACCTCGGACTGAGAGGCCTTGCGAAGGTCCCGCCTCTCGGGGGAGGTGTATTATGGTGATTTTTTGATGGATGGTGGGTTCACCAGGAAACGTTTGAATGGCAGTTTCCACGCCTAGGTTGGGAATGTGTTTAATGTGTTCAGTTTTATCTTTAAACATTCGAGTCCTAGGTTTGGCCAAATGAATCTAAGTTGTTCTATTATGAAAATGCAGATTAAATGAATACAGAAAAACAAATTAGAACAAAAAATAGAGAAAGTAAGCAAGATTAAAAAGCCATACCTGATCCGGATGTCTGATGAAGATTCTGATTCTTGAAGCAGTCAGGATCGCCTCTGATTTGACAGGATCGTCTGCTATCAGACAAGATCGTCTGAGATTTGACGAATTCGTCAGATGAATTCGTTAGAGACCTGCAATCAGAGAAGTAGACACAAAATGCAAAAAATGCAACTATTCTAACAGAGGGCAATGATGTAGAATAACAGCAATAACATTAAAATGATGATAATAAACAAAATACGAGTGCACTACAATGATTTGATGACAATTGGTGACTTTATTATGCATTTAAAGCTACATGGGTGAACTCCAAAATGCAAAGTAATAAGAAATAAACTTAGATTTAACTAAATGCAGAACAATGTATAAAATAAAAGGATGAAGAAATGCAAACTCTGGGCACTGATTGCCTCAATGTTGACTGCAGTCGAAATCGTCTCGCATTGGTACGAAATCATCTCGAATCGAACAGGATCGTCCAAGACGAACTGAGCTTGCTCCGGCTGAAAAATACTAAGGTTCCTGCAACAAAATTTGGATAGGACTAGTGCAAATAGTAATTTAGGATGTCTTAGTGCGTATAAAGTCAAGTTACAAGAAATATCAGCCAAGGGGAGGGCCTAGGATTAAATAGGCTTAGGAGGGAGGTTAGGAGGTTGGAGATCATCCCAATTTTGGAGATCTCCAACGGGGAGGGTCTCTAACGATGCGAGACACGCTTACGCCGGATTAGAGACGTCGTTGGAACAGAGGCTAATTGAGAAAAATTAGTTTTGGGACAAGATCGTCTGGACGTCCTAGTCCAGACGAAATCGTCCGATCTGAGGCGATATCGTCTGATCGGCGACGATATCGTCAAACGGTCAAAACAAACTCTAAAAATGGCGTGGGAAAGGAGGAAACGGGTTAAACGGCGGTTTGGGAGCGGTTTTGGGGGTTGAAATTTGAATTTGAATATTTACTAGAGTAATTGTAATTATTTAAGGTTTGATTGCACCAATTTTAGGGTGCTATAGACTCTATCACCTCCAAAGCTCTATCAATAGGTTCACTCAGAACCTGCTCAAATCTACTCAATAGGCTCACTTAGAACCTACTCCAATCTGCTCAAAAAGCTCACTTAGAACCTGCTCAAATCTAATCAATAGGCTCACTCAGAACCTACTCAAATATGCTAAATAGGCTCTCTCAAAACTTGCTCAAATCTGCTCAACAAGCTCACTCATAACTTGTCTAAATCTGCTCAATAGGTCCACATAGAACCTGCTCAAATCTACTCAACAAGCTCACTCAGAACTTGTCCAAATATGCTCAACAGGTCCACACAGAACCTGCTCCAATATTCTCAACAAGATCACTCAGAACTTGTCCAAATATGCTCAATAAGTCCTCTCTAGGACTTGCTCAAATCTGCTCAAATAAGTCCTCTCTAGGACTTGCTCAAATCTGCTCAAATAAGTCCTCTCTAGGACTTGCTCAAATCTACATAGCAAGCTTTCACAAAATCTCACACAAAGTCAGTCCACAAGCCTTCTCAAAGACTTGTCTCAAATATGCTTAACAAGCCCACACAAAACTTGTCCAATCTCATAGAATCATAAAGAGAATTGTTAGAGACTCAATATGTTCAATGCTCAATTAATATCTCAACTCAATCTCATAGAAGCATAAAGAGAATTGTTAGAGACTCAATATGTTCTATACTTAAATCCCAATCTCAACTCAAATCAATCTCATAGAAGCATAAAGAGAATTGTTAGAGACTCAATATGTTCTATACTCAAATCCCAATCTCAACTCAAATCAATCTCATAGAAGCATAAAGAGAATTGTTAGAGACTCTATATGTTCTATCCTCAAATCTCAATCTCAACTCAATTCAGATCTCATAGAATAGTTTGTTTCATGGAACTTGAACAACCACTTCACACAATCACTTGACTAGGCTCAATCAACTCTACTCAACCAATCACCTTAATGAACAACCCTTTCTCACAAACCCTAGTCCAAGCATGTATCAACCAACTCAAAATATTTCCAACAATGTTCAACAACAAATCTCACATAACAATGATACTCATGTTCTTCTCTAACTCAAGTTCAAGTTCTTTGCACAACCAATGGGCTTCAACAACAATGCTTATAAAACATTCTTCACATAACAATGATACTCATGTTCTTCTCAAACCCTAACTCAGGTTTTTCACACAACTAATGGCTTCAACAACAATGCTTATAAAACAAGGTTTAATAACAACTCTCAAACCAGAAATCCTTGAAGCATTCAACCAACAACTCTCAAAAGGAAACCACAATCAATCCTTTTCACTCCAATGATATTTTCAGAAATCAACCACCCAAATAAATCAATGGAGAATATTGCCCATACCTTATTGATGCCAAGAAGTTGTCCACAAAATCTACCACACTCAACACACTTTCTTTTTCCAATCTCAACAAGGGTTAGTGGACTTCAAATAATAATCACAAGATAAAGTATAACTCAATTTACACCTTTTTACTCCAACTCAATAATCACATCCACCAAAGTCCCTCTATAGAAAAACCCTCTAAAAATAATAATCAATAAGTCACTATTCAATTTCCACTTTATTCAAAACCCTTATTTCTCCTAATATAATGCTCTCAAAAATTTAAATCACTATCATAAGGCTTAATTAATCATCTATGGTTTTCACCAAAAAAATAATTAATTAACCTTTTAATAACGCAACAAAGATAGGTCTAAGGTGTAGACCAACTGGCTCATCCAAACCCATAAGGGGGGCAGAGGTCCAAGGTTCAAATATCGGGCTCTCGGGACGATTGTCCCTTTCCTATTGCTTTCAATGGCTCATGGTTTAACATGTTTCACATGGTTCATAGGCGTGAAACCCTGGTTTCTCCGACAAGAATTCTCTCCTAAAAGCTAGTCAACCTACGGCATTCTTGGCTCCTTTCCACCAAAAAAAGATAACACAACAAAGGTTTACAAAAATAAAATATTTCCTAACCCTTATCACTCCAAACTTTAGAGCATTCAAACAAATTTTAATTAAAAAATTGCATACCTCCCTCAAGGTGTTTCGCTCACTGCGGGTGCCTTAGCCATGGCTAAGGTAGCCAAACGAGCTACCCGCTCGTTCGCAATGCAAAAGGGACATGACTTCCCTTTATATGCTACAGGCCCATGTGCCTTAAATAAACTGTGCGCCCTTGGTGCTTCCAATGCAATGCAAAAATGAACCTTGCCAAATTCAAACACACGACCTTGTGCTTCACAATGTCTTTGCACTGCCTAAGTTGCCAACAGGCCACAATGCCCAAGATGTCTTGAGTTTCATGCACCGTCCAACTTTTTCGTTGCTTCCACCACTTAAATTTTTGCACGAGCTCTTAATCAATTTCCAACGATCGCATTAAACACGAAGAGCAAGGATAATTTAAATTGAAGAATTTAATGGCATATATATGCCTTCCCTTCACTCAAAAACGTTGGTGCTTCCTCATGACGTCGATGGATAAAATTTTAATTTTAATTTTAAAATTAAAATTAAAATTTTAAATAATTTAAAATTTAAACTAAATATTTAAAATTAAATATCTCCATCACCAGGGCACCTTTTTCGATGAAACGAAAAACCAACTTGGGTTTTAAGAAAAACCCATTTCAAATCTGTTGTCCATGGTTTTAAATAAAACCTTTAAAATTAAATATCTTCATCATCGGGGCACCTTTTTCGATGAAATGAAAAGCCAACTTGGGTTTTAAGAAAAACCCATTTCAAATCTGCCATCCATGGTTTTAAATAAAAACCCTTTGCTAAGCTTCCCTTGAAGCTCATTTTTGTAACCAAATGCCATGCATCCTTTTGATCAAAACCTTTGCTTCTCATGAAGCTCTTTGTGGAGAAAATCGTAGTGCTTACTTGCATAGGTCCTTTTGACATCAATGACAACTTTTTAGCTTAGGGACTCAAAATGTCCAACAATCTCCCCCTTTGTCATTGATGGCAACCCATATTCATTTACCAAAATATGACCTTCTTTTCTGCTCCCCCTAGGACTTTGCTCCCCCTTGGCTCAATGCTCTCTCAAATATCAAATCTCTCCCCATATCAAAAACTCTCCCCAATATACAAATCTCTCCCCCTTTGTCATCAATGGCAAAGGGTCACCTTTGGGGCTCGAGGCTAAGAATGAGCCTCTTAGCTTAGCCCCTCCCCCACCTCCACATGAGGTGGTTAATTTTGGGGTGGGAGTATTTCTACTCCCCAAAATCATAGATCTATGCTTTTATCTTTCTCTCTTATTTTGTGAGTTTTCTGAATCCTCTCACTGTTTCTTTCCAAGTTATCATCTCTGTTCCTGCTCTTGTTATCATCCATGTTCTTGTTCTTATTATTTTATGAGTCTCTATTCTTTTTTGAGTCTCTATTCATGTTCATATTCCTGTTCCTATTCATATTCCTATTCTTGTTCATGTTCCTGTTCCTGTTCACATTTGTTCCTGGAATATTTTCTCTACACCATCTTGCTATGTGACCATCATTATTGCACTTATAACACTTAATGTTATTATTCCTTGGAAGTGCAACTATCTTAGGACTTCTCCTAGTGAAGCCATATCCTCTCTTGTCATGAACCCTGCAATTCATTGCCTTATGACCAAAACCATTGCATGAGTAGCAATATCCTTGGAAAAGTTGTTCTTTTCCATATACCTGTCTTTCATGAGTCCTGCACTGTGAAGCCATGTGTCCAAACCTGTGACATGAAAAAAATCTTCCATTGAAGCCTCCTTGTCTTGACCTCATTGGTCTCCTATTTTTATTGATGTTCCATATGTATCTTCTTTGTGCATTGTTCCTATATTTGTTGAACTCTCTGTTGTCCAACTCATTCTCTCTTTTACTTACTTCTTTTGACACTTCTTATTTTTTAGTGTTTGAGCTTGATTCTCCTTTTTCTGCCTCCTGTTTCCTTTGTCCTTCTTTAGAACTAAGTCCTATTTTGATGACTGATGACTTTTGTGCATTGATAATTCTGTCCAAAGTCTTTGGATTCTCCTCAAACTTGTGCAACTTGTCCTTAGAGCCTTTTACTTCCATCCCTAGTGAAACTATCTCATGCTCTAATTTTTCACACTCTAGATCTTTTGTCTTTAATTTTTTGGTCATACCTTCTTCAATTTTTCTTGCCTCTTCAACCTTGATTTTGAAGTGGGTGAGTTCTTGTAGAAACTTTTCCTTTGCTTTCTCATATTCTTGAGCTTGAACCCTTAATCCTGAGTTCTCCCTTTTTAATTCTTCAAGAGTAATCATAAGCCTTTCACATTCTATCTCTTTTACCTTTGACTATTCAATCATACCTTCTTCAACTCTTCTTGCCTTTTCAACCTTATCTCTCAAGTCGGAGATATCCTGTAGAAGCTTTGTCTTACATTTCTCATCTTCTTGTATTTGAGCCTTCAATTCTAAATTCTCTCTTTTCAATTCACCAAGTTCCTTAAGAGTGGCTTCCTCCTTTTCTTTTTCTAAATCTTCCTCTTCTTCAATTTCTTCTATTGTCCAAAGTGGAGTTTCTTCTTGATACCTGCTTCAACTATTCTTGTTACCTTTTTTTGAATCATTCTTTAGAACTTCAAATATGAGAGAATCATCTTCATATTCACTACTATCAAACCCATTGCAATAACTTGCATCATGATCGAGTTGACCACAAACAAAACATTCTTATGGACAATAAGCTGCATGGTGACCTATGTTCCCACATCTGGTACAAAACTTTATTAGTATGGATATTTCTCCATTACTTGATTCATCTCTTGAATCTATTTCCATTTGTCCTCCCAACACAACAATATTAAACTCATCTTCCTTTTCTTTCATGACCATAGGTGTTCTTTTCTTCTTGTGTCTCATGCTTCTACTCTTGCCTTTCTTTGCCATTTGTGTTCTTGTAGGATCTTCCTTCAAGTTGTTAAACTTCTTCCAAAGGAACCGACTCTAATACCAATTGAAGAACACAAGCTTATACTAAGAGGGGGGGTGAACAGTATAAGACCACTTTTTACTTTTCTTTCCCAAATAGTATTAATCAATATAATCAATGGCAATATCAATAGCAATAACCAAATCAATGCACCAATCATCACACACAATAGAGACACCACAATTTACGTGGTTCACCCAATGCGAGCTACTCCATGAAGAAAATATTTTACTAAAACTTTCTCAATCAATCTCTTGGGAATCCTTCCCAATTACAATGTTTATGGATCTCTATCCAAAGGAGATGTTGATCCCCTAATCTCAAGTTTGTGGATCTCTTCCATAGGAGAAATCTTTCCCCTTCTGCTCTGGCTAGTGATCTTCTAGAAGAATCTATCTCTCTGTTGCACTGACTGGTGGATATCTCTCCACTTGAAGACTCCTCACTCAGATCTATCTTCAATTGTCCTAGCTACTGGATCTCTATCCACTAAGACTCTATCCTCTATACTCTGTCACCTCTAAAGCTCTGTCAATAGGCTCACTCAAAACCTACTCAAATATGCTCAATAGGCTCACTCAAAACCTACTCAAATCTGCTCAATAGGCTCACTCATAACCTGCTCAAATATGCTCAATAGGCTCACTCAAAACCTGCTCAAATTTACTCAACAGGCTCACTCAAAACCTGCTCAAATCTGCTCAACAAGCTCACTCAGAACTTGTCCAAATATGCTCAATAGGTCCACACATAACCTGCTCAAATCTTCTCAAAAAGCTCACTCAGAACTTGTCCAAATATGCTCAATAGGTCCACATAGAACCTGCTCCAATCTACTCAACAAGCTCACTCAGAACTTGTCCAAATTTGCTCAATAAGTCCTCTCTAGGACTTGCTCAAATATGCTCAAATAAGTCCTCTCTAGGACTTGCTCAAATCTGCTCAAATAAGTCCTCTCTAGGACTTGCTCAAATCTGCATAGCAAGCTTTCACAAAAGCTCACACAAAGTCAGTCCACAAGCCTTCTCAAAGACTTGTCTCAAATCTGCTTAACAAGTCCACACAGAACTTGTTCAATCACATAGAATCATAAAGAGAATTGTTAGAGACTCAATATGTTCTATACTCAATGCTCAATTAATATCTCAACTCAATCTCATAGAAGCATAAAGAGAATTTTTAGAGACTCAATATGTTCTATACTTAAATCCCAATCTCAACTCAAATCAATCTCATAGAAGCATAAAGAGAATTGTTAGAGACTCAATATGTTCTATACTTAAATCCCAATCTCAACTCAAATCAATCTCATAGAAGCATAAAGAGAATTGTTAGAGACTCTATATGTTCTATCCTCAAATCTCAATCTCAACTCAATTCAGATCTCATAGAATAGTTTGTTTCATGGAACTTGAACAACCACTTCACACAATCACTTGACTAGGCTCAATCAACTCTACTCAACCAATCACCTTAATGAACAACCCTTTCTCACAAACCCTAGTCCAAGCATGTATCAACCAACTCAAAATGTTTCCAACAATGTTCAACAACAAATCTCACATAACAATGATACTCATGTTCTTCTCTAACTCAAGTTCAAGTTCTTTGCACAACCAATGGGCTTCAACAATAATTCTTATAAAATATTCTTCACATAACAATGATACTCATGTTCTTCTCAAACCCTAACTCAGGTTTTTCACACAACTAATGGCTTCAACAACAATGCTTATAAAACAAGGTTTAATAACCATAACTCTCAAACCAGAAATCCTTGAAGCATTCAACCAACAACTCTCAAAAGGAAACCACAATCAATCCTTTTCACTCCAATGATATTTTCAAAAATCAACCACCCAAATAAATCAATGGAGAATATTGCCCATACCTTATTGATGCCAAGAAGTTGTCCACAAAATCTGCCACACTCAACACACTTTCTTTTTCCAATCTCAACAAGGGTTAGTGGACTTCAAATAATAATCACAAGATAAACTATAACTCAATTTACACCTTTTTACTCCAACTCAATAATCACATCCACCAAAGTCCCTCTATAGAAAAACCCTCTAAAAATAATAATCAATAAGTCACTATTCAATTTCCACTTTATTCAAAACCCTTATTTCTCCTAATATAATGCTCTCAAAAATTTAAATCACTATCATAAGGCTTAATTAATCATCTATGGTTTTCACCAACAAAATAATTAATTAACCTTTTAATAACACAACAAAGGTTTACAAAAATAAAATATTTCCTAACCCTTATCACTCCAAACTTTAGAGCATTCAAACAAAATTTAATTAAAAATTGCATACCTCCCTCAAGGTGTTTCGACCCCTTGACCTGCCCTCACCGTGAGCACCTTAGCCATGGCTAAGGTAGCCAAATGAGCTACCCGCTCGTTCACAATGCAAAAGGGACATGACTTCCCTTTATATGCTACAGGCCCATGTGCCTCAAATAAACCGTGCACCCTTGGCGCTTCCAACGCAATGCAAAAATGAACCTTGCCAAAGTCGAACGCACGACCTCGTGCTTCACAATGCCTTCGTGCTGCCTGAGTTGCCAACAGGCCACAGTGCCCAAGATGACTTGAGTTTCGTACACCGTCCAACTTATTCACTGCTTCCACCACTTAAATTTTTTGCACGAGCTCTTAATCAATTTCCAACGATCTCATTAAAAACGAAGAGCAAGGATAATTTAAATTGAATAATTGGCGCTTCCTCATGACATCGGCGGATAAACTTTAAATTTAAATTTTAAATAATTTAAAATTTAAACTAAATATTTAAAATTAAATATCTCCATCACCGGGGCACCTTTTTTGATGAAACGAAAAGCCAACTTGGGTTTTAAGAAAAACCCATTTCAAATATGATGTCCATGGTTTTAAATAAAACCTTTAAAATTAAATATCTTCATCATCAGGGCACCTTTTTCGATGAAACGAAAATCCAACTTGGGTTTTAAGAAAAACCCATTTCAAATCTGCCATCCATGGTTTTAAATAAAAACCCTTTGCTAAGCTTCCATTGAAGCTCCTTTTTGGAACCAAATGCCATGCATCCTTTTGATCAAAACCTTTGCTTCTCATGAAGCTCTTTGTGGAGAAAATCATAGTGCTTACTTGCATAGGTCCTTTTGACATCAATGACAACTTTTGAGCTTAGGGACTCAAAATGTCCAAAAACTTAGTAGTACCAAAATAAATATAAGCTAGCTAGTGAAGTGAAATAATCCGATACCGTTAACTACAACATTGTGGAAGAGATGAAGAGAATACCTACCAAAGTGAGTTTGTATGATGCATTGCAACTCCTTGGACATGTTGATCTATTGCAAGAGTCTCTCAAGTTTGTGAAATATAAAAATAAAATCCCCATCCAGATGGTGTTAGTACAAACATTGACAACTTCTACCATTGGTAAGAATAGACCACCCCCATTCTACCTATCTCTCAGAATGGAGGGATGGATCCTACATAATTGCATGATTGATTATGGTGTTGCAACTACCATCATGCCAAAGGAAGTATGTGAGGTCATGGGAATGGAGTACACAAGGAGCAGTCTAGGCATGTTATAGTTGGATGGGACCCCAGTCAAAATTGTGGGCATGATTAAAGATATTCCATTGTTCTGTACAACATGCCATAGATTACCATAATTCAGGAAGTGGTGGTAGTTGATTTAGAATCATATTTCAACTTGTGCCTTTCGAGGGAATTTACAGCAAAGCTGGGAGGATATATTTCCTTGGACTATTCATACTTGGATATTCCTTTCAAGGGAAGGAGAGTTTGGATCTATAATGAAAAGCCCTCTACTTTTCATATAGAGAAACTTGAAGAAGAAGAAAAGTCCACAAGTTCGGTTAGCATGATGATAGAAGAACTGCAAGAAATAGACTTGATGGAGGAAGCTCTTGGTGAGCTCCGCTTGGAAGACAAATTTTCATTGATGGATTGTAATGCAATGGTGGAGACTGTTATTGGTTGCTACACTATAACCAAACCTGAAAATGTTGAAGCTAAAGCTTTTGACTTCCAGTACCCTGTCTCTGACCAGTTATGGAAGTTATATTTTTATGGTGCAAGATGCAAGAATGGCACAGGAGCTGGAATTGTTCTTGTTTCTCCTTAGGGGGTACAAAAAACATACTCATATCGGTTAACCTGGATATGTACAAATAATACCACCAAATACGAAGCACTGTGCCTTGGACTAAAGAAAGTGGAAAAGCTAGGAATCAAACAATTATAGATTTTTGGAGATTTTGAGATCATTATCAATCAGATTACAAAAAAATGTGTGTCAAAGCAACATTATTTATCCCAGGTGAAAATCATTTATCCCATCAAACACTCAACTTAGGTGGTGAATTTGGTTCCAATATGAAAGAAAAATGGAGATATTCACTTATGCATAGATTTTTGTAAATTGAACTAGACACCTCTGAAAGACCATTATCCCTTGCCACAAATTGACTAGATCCTCCACGTTGTTGCTAGAGAACAAATATTTTTTTTGCTTGACAGTTTCTCCAGCTACAATCAAATCTGGGTAAAGGACGAAGACCAGCATAAAACAACATTTACTACCAATTAGGGCACTTTCGCCTATCAAGGAATGCCTTTCAGTCTTTCGAATGTTGGTGCCACTTTTCAAAGAGCAATGGATGTCACCTTTGGTGAGTTTCTAAACCAAATTATTGTGATATACCTTGATGATATAACTATTTTTTCACATTGTAGGGAAGAGCATGTATCTCATTTAAGACAAGTGTTTTAAAAATATTGAGAGTTTCGTATCTCCATCAACTCGAAGAAATATTTTTTTGTTGTTAAGGAGGGAAAGCTCTTGGGACATATAATTTCAAAGGAAGGATTAGCTATTGATCCCGTGAGAGCTAAAGCTCTTTTAAAATTGCCATTGCCAGCTAATAAGAACGACTTGCAGTCATTTTTTGAATAAATCAATTTTGTTCAAAAATTCATCACCGATTTCGTTGAGGTAGTGAAGCCAATGACTAAACTCATAAAGAAAAATGTAGAATTTAAATGGACGGAGAAAAGGAGACATGAATTTTAGGAGATTAAAGAAATAATTGTCCAAGCACCAACATTGATTAATCCAAACTATTGTAAGAATTTTATCCTTTACATAGTGGGCAAATAGAAAAGTTATGTTGTGATGCTTATGCAAAATCAAGATAATGAGGATGAACAACCGATCACTTTTCTAAGCCAAGTCATTCAACTACACCAAAAAAACACAATTTTATTGAGAAGCAATTTTATGCGGTTATGAAGTCCCTGAAGAAATTCTAACATTTGGTCTCCCAAAGCATGACAATTATCTATGTTATTCATCCAGATGTCAGGAATTTTATTATTCAATGAGAGCTTGGTGAAAAAAGAGCAGGCTAGGTCTCCAATATTCAGGAGTATGATGTGGAGATTCGACTGACCAAATTGGTTTACGACCAAGCACTCTGTCAAGAGTTGACTAAAAGTACAACTCCTTAGTCGCTAGTACCCTTACATGATGAGGTTATCAGTGAAAGCAATTTGGCTAATCAAAAAATAGGTGATCACGATTGGACAAAGGACCTTGTCAAATTCTTCACATCTAGTAGGTATCCTTCTCATTTTGATTTCTCATAGAGGTGAAGGTTTAGGCTACAGGATCTTAAATATGTCTTACTGCCAAGTGGGTTGTTTCACAAAAACATAAATGGCGTACTCCTTAGGTGCGTTAGAGAATATTAAAAATAGAAGATTTTGGAGGAGTTCCACTATGGCTTGTCTGTTGGACACTATGTAGGAAGGCCTATGACCTTGAAGATCATTCGAGATGGATATTTTTGGCCCACCCTTTTTGTAGATGCACACAAAGTGAGTCAAAGCTATGATTTTTATCAACGATATGTTGGTAGGAGTAAGAAGGCATCCTTGCATCTACATCTGATTCAAGTAGAAGCTCCATTTCAACAATGGGGCTTAGACTTTATTGGGGTCATTGATCCCCATTATTCTGTTGAACATAAATCTATTTTAACAACTGACTACTTCACTTGGTGGGTGGAGGCTATTTCAACAAAAAAGGTAGATCAGGCGATAGTCATCTCTTTCCTTGAGGGGTTGATTACCTGTTTTGACGTACCAGATGCCATTATGATAGATAAAAATAATCCTTTTATTGGAGTGAAGATTATTGAATTTGTAAGTAGGTATGTAATTTATCTAAAACATTCCTCTAATTATTATCTGTAGGGAAATGACTTAGCCAAGTCCATGAACAAGAACTTACTTCAAATTCTGAAGAGAAAACTCAAAAGTAGCAAAAGGAGTTGACATCTGCTACTAAATCAGGCTCTATGGGCTAATCACATATCAATCAAGAAGTCCATCAAAACTTCTCCCTACTCCTTAGTGTATGGGAAAGAAGCAGTTTTGCTACCCATATTGAACTTCCAGTTATCTAAACCTTACATATGCTCAACGATGAAGATGATGAACTGAATCCCATGAGCACGAGGCTAGCCCAACTTTTGCAGCTTGACGAAGAGAGAGAGAAAGCATATGTTGCTTTCATAGAACATGCCAGAATGACACATAGATGGTTTAGCAAGAATATGATGAAGAAAATTTTAAAGTTGGAGATTTTGTGCTTAAATGGAATGAAAACAAAGCCAAGCCTAGAAAGCACCATAAATTTGAGGTGATTTGGGAAGGCCCATTTCAGGTCTCAGGGGTAAATTCGGTAAATTCGTATTCTCCAAGACATGGATGGTGGGAGCTATCGATCCCAATTAACAGTTTTCATTTGAAGGCCTATTTTTAGTGACAAGATCATGGGTGCAAGTATGTAATATGTCCATAATTATGACAATAATTTTTTTTCTTATTTATTAAAAAAGAAAAAAAAAGGGTGAGAAGAAAAAAAAAGAAAAAGAGAAAAGAAATGTTATATTTTGCATGGAAGTTTTAAAATTGGAGGGCGAAGTTAAATTTGGGGTAAATACAGATGATACTTTTTAAAGCATGATCTTTTAACTCCAAGTTAAAAGCTTTTCCAAAAAATAAAGATTAATTTTTTTTAAAATTGCTTTTTCTAAATATTGGGATGAAATTAAAAGCAGTGAATTATATTAAAAGGAAGGTTTGGGAATGAGGATTAATCAAACATGTTGACATTTTTGGGATCATAGGAGAAGAAAGGAAGTGCACTCTTGAGATGACTTCGCCCATCAAACAACTTTATCATCATGTGATGAATTTTCAAAGTGCTCGTTGACATTGTGATGCATTTTCGGAGTGCCTGGTTGAAAATAATTGCACCTAGATTTGCTTTGGAAGGCATTTTGATGTCCTCCAAGGAGTGAGATTTTTATTTTTCACTGAAAAGAAATTATCAACTCACATGTGGTGAACTCCTTCCCCAGGGTGCACTTTTCAAAGGTTGTCGCGATAGAAACATAGTTTTTGAAGAATATTCTATGATGAGTGGAGGTTAATAACCGTTAAAAATCATGGGGAATAGTACCAATTGAGTGGAATGATGTGTGTGCCCTTCCAAATTCTCCAAAGAGTTACATCGCATTTACTCTGTTAGTTGGAAGCACTTCCTATAAATTAAGCATAAGTAACATTTTTCAAAGATCAAATTTAAAACAAAAAAATTTGCTAGTGTATTTTTGAGCTATTATTTGTAGAAGTTGTAGAGCACCTCAGGGAGTTGCTAGAATATTCATGATGGGCAAGAGAAATGTAAAAGAAAAATATGTTGTTGAACTGAAGCAGATAAAAAAGAAAGCAAAGGGTGGAAAAAAGTCCAAGAAAGTTAGATGAAATGAAAATATCGATTTGGAGCCGAACTCTGACACCATGGCATAAGTTGGATATTGCATCATCACCAACAAAGGTGTGGTTAAACTTTGCCAAGATGTGGAATTCACCATCAAGCAGAATTTGACATTGGAGAGTCCATTAACTATGGCATATTATGCACAGTTGTTCTGGTACCTGTGTACACCCATACATTCTTGCCTAGAGTTGGTTAAGATAATTGCTAAATTTTATAACCCGACTACCAGGATTGTTCGAAAAGCAAATGGGTAAGTGCTTTTCACCATTTCTTCCAACGTAGTTCAGGGTGCATTTACTTTTGGGGTGAATCCTCCCTATGACATAATATTTAAGAAATTACATCTCAATGAATAGGAGAAATATTTATCTATAGTGTCAATGTGACAATTTATGGATATGCTTTTAATTAGGGAGCTGCAGCTAGGGTAGTTACCAAATATATCGAAACCACTCTCAGATTTTAAGATCTTGAATATAATTTCAATGCTGGTATGGATTGTTGGCCTCCCTATAGATTCCATAGTTCACAAGTGGCAGGAAATGCTGGTGCAGTGCAAATCACAAGTTGAGTTCTACATCTCAACAATAATGATAACAGGTAAAAACCCAATTTATTTTTACTAGGTAGATTTTATAGCATGAAAGATGCACATTCAGTTGGAAAAGATGAATACTGGAGAGGTGAAATCATTCAAGCACACATTATTTCTAGTCTAGTATTTCTTTTTTCATATGCATGAGCACTTTTCCTTTATAGTTGTTAAACAGGTTGATGATGTGAACAAGGTTTTGCTGATTTACATGAGAATTCCTATTTTGTCAAGGAGGGAGTCATTTTATAACTTTAACCATTTTTGAGCTCATTTACGACAAGTGTGAGAGAGTACCATAGGAAATGAGAGAAGTGGTTGCCGCTATGGAGAAGGGTGATATTTTCTTATTAACACAAGGTATAGTTGTGCGAATATTCGACTTCACTAGAAAAGCATTCCTACTCTTGTATTTCACCACAGAGTATGTCTTTGAAATGGAGGTGGTGTGCCAGAATGATCATATTAATGATGTTTATGGAGCATGACAAGGTAAAAGAACAACATGCACAATGCCCTTCAGATTTGGTAGTATTGAGGTGAGCTAAGTTGGTCAAAATAGTCTGCTCATAGAGGTTCTCCAAGATATTGGTTTAGTAGAATTGCCTCAGAGGTGGAGGTATGATCCATTAGGTCATTTTATAGCTTTGATTAAGGCCAAATAGTTTCATTGTTGCCCATGACCTGATATTCAACAAAATCACAACAATCTCGAGGGGAATGATTTGGAGTGGTATGTTGAGGCCATGATGTCACTTCCATCGTGGCATGCTTTTTATGAGCAAGAGGCTGAATATAATATCACTATGCATAAGTAGCATATTTATCCTCTGGGTCTATTCAGCCAGATGAAAGGTTAGCTACCTACGTGGTCTAATGAAAAGATCACAAACTGGTGGATTATGAGGGTCCATCGAGGAAAAATTACATCAATTTATGGATTGAATATGGATGAAGCATTCTATGATGCATATGATGATTTTTGTGACATCTATCAGCCTGTCATTTTCTGCAAGGTTGTACCTCAAAGTTTCCAAAAGTATGATAGTGAAGAAAGCATGGCTGAAGAAGACCACCTAGTAGTTAAAGAAGCGACACATGTGGAAGAGGAAAAGCTGTTGGTATTTAAAAGGACTCAATGAGCAAAGAGATATATAGAAGAGGCATTTCCTTTTCCTAAGGTAGTGAAGAAGCTAAGAACTAGTGTAGTTTCTTCATTCGTAGTAAATCCTCCTCCATCAAAATCAAACACTCAAGGTAGCGTCTCCTAGAGTCCTCCATTGATTCAGGAGAAGGAGCCAAATCAGTAGATGGAGGTCATAGACATTGAAAAATATATGGAGAAATAGAAATACCAAGAGGATCTTGTTTTGTAGTTGCCTCCATCATCAGCTCACATGGTGCCCAAGCCTGAAGGTACATCTCTCTTTCCCTCTTTCGCTTCTAAGCAGTTAGTGGCTATCACTTCTCCACCCATAATTTTTTTATCTATTTATTCCATGTTTGGCATATCTTCTACTTCAATTTTGCTACCCACTTCTTAGCCATAAGTCAATATTGCTCCATATACTATTACCTTCTCTTTGATCTCCCTTTATTTCAGTTCATTCACATCTATCCCAAATCCATTTTCACTTCCTTCATATTTCATTCGTATCACTTCTTTCATAGTTTTGAGTACACAAGCTCTTCCACAAGTGAGTATGACTACAACTAAACCTGACACTTCCATCCCTTATAATATTTTTATTCTACCTCTTGTTTCCATTTCCTTTTCTTCTTTCGATCCAAACATTTCATAGGATCTTTTTCCCTTCACCCTATTTTTGGAGTTGCAAGTGCTACCCGAGTTGGAGGCAGAGGTAATGCTAGAATATCTAGTTGCATAAAATATCAATCAATCTCGTATGAGTTTGTCATAATGGTTGAAGATCC
Organism: Wollemia nobilis; assembly: GCA_028583015.1. Lineage (NCBI taxonomy): Eukaryota > Viridiplantae > Streptophyta > Pinopsida > Araucariales > Araucariaceae > Wollemia > Wollemia nobilis. The sequence continues at coordinate 15,466,023 of JAQPPZ010000753.1, read as the reverse complement.
ACAAGAGAAAATAAGCACAAGCTCTAGAAAATCCATTCAAAATGGTTGCCTTTGATATAGTTGCAATGGAGACCCACACCACCAAAATAATCCTCAAGGTCCAAAATCCACAAGAAAAAATGACTCCAAGCGATTACGCTTACAAAGTTTTAACAGAGGACCTTACAAAGATTAACATTACTAAGAATATGGAAAACATTTAGGTCGATATGAGCTTAGTCTACTTGCACGGTGAGCACTACAAGAAAATATTCTATGATGTCGAGGCAAATATTGTTGAGTTTGAAGAACCTCTACCTGAGAGTAGAGCACATTAGAAAAATACTGCAAGAGAGGTGGAACAGTGGTGACATCAAGAGGAAGCCCACCATAAAGCAAAAGAAGTAGTGAAACAGTAGGTGTAGACAGTGAAAGCCCAACTCAAATCCATACAGGACCAGATGGCAAAGAAGGCTACATAGGTTGTAGGCTTATCCAAAGATAAAATCAAGGAGGCTCGCCATTGTTTGGTTGGAAGTTGCGTAAAGATGGCAGCAAAAGCAAGCCTGGTCTTGTAGTATCTCTATGAGGCCTGAATACTGATTCAGATGAGTGAGAAAGTAATAGAGAATACTAAAGACTTTTTTGATCCACATATGGAGTCAGAAATAAGGATTCAAGCTCTTTCGTAGTCCAACATGCATACTCACCCAATGAGCAGAATGGATCGAGCCTAGTCTAGCACTAAGGTCACTCTGTGCAGTTATTTTCATAGACTGGATCTAGTGAGGGAGGACAGGAAACTGCTTACCATGATTGAACATGAGTGCTCCATTGCACTTGTGCATTTTGAAGCACTTACTAACATGGGATTCCCAATTTTCATAGATTATTGGGGTGAGCCCTTATCGAAAGCACAATTAGATGAAGCTTGAAATAATTTTGTAAAAGATACATCAGATATTGATGGTTGGTAAGAGCCAATAATAGAAGCACATACTGCTCATGAAGAGGTTCACCCACATGGAGTCATCATTGTTTGAATTGGCTCAGATATCCAAGCACATCAGCTTGGAGCATATTGAGGCTTTGCGGTACATCTTTGATTCATTTGGTCTTCCTTCCCTATTCACCATAGATGCTTGGGTTGAAACATTTGTAGTTTATGAGGCCACTTGTGTAAGTTTGGAAAAATAGGAGGAGCATACTGTGATGAAGCAGGCAATAGTGGAGTAGGCAGTAGCAGAGCATGCAACAATAGAGCAGGCACAAAAAAAGATATCCAAAATAGAAGCATCGACTGATGTAGCCCATGAGGGGGGCCACTAAGAGCCCAATGGATAAAGGCCTGGGGTTACTTGCATCCATGCAAGTTGGATACCCTAAGAGCCAATATAAATATTGATAGTTTTGACATCTTGCCACATTGAAGTTTCTATAAAATTTTATTAACAGTTTTTGTTGTAAAAAGTGATGAAGTATAATGAATGAAGAATGCAATAATTTTTGTCAATATATTTATGCTTTAATCCTCTTCTTTATTTTTCATGGATTTTGTGCTAGGAAAATGATGGGGTTTGAAGGTAAAATTAATCTTATGGGTAAAATGGAACAACATAAAATAAAGTTTAAAATTTCTAGTATTGGAAAAATTGTTCGAAATGAAAGCGTCGACGATTAAAGGGAAAATATGATTTCGCATTTCATGGAGATAAAAAAACAAAGTAGAAAATTAATCACCAAAAAGGACTAGAGGAAAATAAGTGCAGTATTGAAAACATCAATAATGTTCAAAGGCAAAAGAGAAATGAGTGCAAGTCTTTTCGCCCCAAGTGAGGGGTGAAAACCCTTGTCGCCCCTCCCTAGGGCAAAATGCCTTTGTGTTACAGAACGTAAGTAGGGTAGGCCAAAAGGTTGAATGAAGAAGTCAAGAGCATCGTCACCCTAAAAGAGGGGCAAAAGCCCCATTTTCCTTGATATGAAGTGAATGTCATTTAAAAATTAGAGCGTAAAAACTAAAATAAAGTGCTTAGGTTGAAAATTCGAAGGCACTTTTTCCCAGACGCTTCGCCTAGGCGCTCTCACCTCAAAGATGAGGTAAAAGGCCCTATTACCATTTATTGGGGTGAAACTATATTTTAAAGGATTAAATATTTGCAGGCCTACATTAAAGAAGAATGAACATATTTCCAAAGTAGTGGAGATCCGCATCAGCAAATATGTTGAAAAGTCAAATGTGGTTTCTCCCTTGGTGAGAGGTGAAACTCCTGTTCGCCTCCCCTTGAGGCAAAACTACAATATGAAAAGGAAAGGTGCATGGACCTAGTTTTAAGATCATGAAATGCAAGAATTAAAGGCAATGTCACCCCAAAGGAGGGGCGAAGGCTCCATTTGTCTCCTTTTGGGCTAAAAGAAAAAAGAAAAAATGCATCACAGGTCCCACCTTGGTAGTTCAATGAAAGTTGCAAAGGCGTTGTCGTCCCAAGTGAGGGGCAAAAGTCCCATTTGCCTCTCCTTGGGGTGAATGTGAGTTTCAAAGGCGATAGAATATTGATAAACGAAAATGCAAAACACAATTCAAATCATCAGGAGAAAATGCAAGTCATGGGACATTTGTTGAAATGCCAGGAAAGGTAATGCAAAGAGTACTTTTACCCCAAGTGAGGGGTGAGACTCCCATTTGTCCCTACCTTGGGAAAAATAATAAAAATGGTGCAAAGCATGATTCAAAGGTAGAGGAGGACAAAAACTAAAAGGATTGCTATTTAATTTTTGTGGGCACTCGTTCTAAAGGGAAGTGCGGATAAGAAGAAGTCAGAAAAATTTGCACAAGGCATTTTCTCCAAGAGGGACGATCGTTGTATTTAGGTGAAATCAATTTTAAAACAACAAAGAGAATTTTCAAGGACACCAATCATGCATAATTTTTTGGGAAGGACAAGGAGGTGATGAAATTTAATTGTTGAAGCCCAGTAAGCAGTTTTGAGCATGAATTTTAGTTGAATATTTGTAGAATTAAATGCCAAGAAATGATTTTGACTAGTTCCAAAGTGCAATCTACCGATTTCACCTCTTGTCAAAATAGCTTTAATATCTGATAGACTTTCTTGGTGAAAGTAAATTTCCAAGGCAAAATGGTGACATAAATTCAACGACCAAGGTTAATTTTTTCCCTCTAGTTTTGATGCGTCATAATGTACCGATGTTCAAGCTTGCTAATTTCCCATGAATATCTCCACTAAAGCTGGATTACCGCTCCAAAAGGAAGATTTTCAAGGAGGAAATTCCTCTTTCTGGTTCCTGATACAGGGACATTTTGTCTTTTTGTGTATTAAATAAAAGAGGCAAAATCCTCTATAAATACTAGGTATTTTTATGTAGCAGAGGAGGATAGACACTCTACAGAAAAACACTTGGAGTTTTCTGCATAAATAGAAGGATGCTCGACTTTTGGTTCCTTGAATGGTTTTGTGTGTGATTTCTTTCTGCTTATCATTTCTATTTACATTCATGTCTGTTATTTGCTGAGTTTAAATTTTGCATCTAGATTTAAATATTGCTAGTGAGGGAGTGAATACTAGAATGTACTTTTGGAAGTTATCTCCACAAATCGTAAGTGGTTTATTTGTCTTTATTTATGTTATATTCTACCTAATGCTCGATTTGAATTTCTATTGCTAGTCTATCCCCATCCTACATCATTCAACTTATAGCCATATTTCCCATCTGTTTCTTTCATTTCCCGTTTCTTTCCAATAACTCTAAACTTGAATCCGATGTAGGATTTAGTAAGGGAGACAACCCTCTCTAGAGATTGGCCCGAAGGAAATTTCTCTCCTTCAACCTTTCAATGTTGTCCATGTCTAGGATGCACAAACGCATGTTTTGTATTTTAGGTAGATATTTGACCAACACCTCCTTATGACTGTCACCCTTTTGAATGTAAACAGTTTATAAGGAAGCAAAATAAGAGTAAAAAATCTCCATTTTTCAACAAAGCACTCAACCTTTGGTTATGTAAAGGGATAATTTACATTTTTTATCATGCTTCTTATTAGTCACACATTTTTTTGCTGTTACAAGAACTTGGCAGAGTCAAAGTCATGTCAAAATAGTGTTTATATATAAATTTTATTTCTCTACCCCTATATCATCTTGTTGAGGTTGCTTCTCTTGTTTCTGCCCTTCTCCTTTAGCTTCAACTTTCTCTCCTTCTTCATACTAAACCTGTTTTGTTCAACATTTTCTTCTTCCTCTTCTAGTTGGACCTCTTGATCACTTTCATCTTCTTGATCCTCTTCATCACTTCCATATTCATCACTTAAAAGTCAAACAATGTCTTCTAAAGCTTTGCAGTCATCATCCCAATCTTCTTGGGGAGGATCTGGTATTGTCACTATCTATTGGTGAATATGTTGTAGTTTAGCAATTTTTCAAAGAATAGTTGAGGACTACTATTAGCAATTTTAGTTACAACATCCTTAAATTTTATCAAATATTTAATCAATTGAACCACCTAATCTAGCTGAATAGGTTTAGGCCATTCTTCAATATGAGATTCATCTTCCAAGATTGAGGTAAAGCTTGATTTTAGCTCCTCTATTCCTATGAATTAGAAATATTCATCCAAAAGACTTGGGAAACTAAATTGTATGATTCCAAAAATAGCTTGGATGATTATGTTTAGCCTAGCCTGCAACTTGTCAACCAATTGCCATCCTTTTGATATTATCTTGTTTTTCTTTAGGATATCCTTGGCAATCATTCTAGCATAACATCATTGTTTGCTTGAAATTGCTTTTTCTTCAGCCTTGAATCTCACTTTTTTTTGGTAGATAAGATACTATAGCATTAATGCTAGGTTTTATAGGTTGACCCAAAACCTTTTACAAAAATCAGCCCAAGGCTGTTGATGAACATGTCCTTATCCTATATATGTAAAATCTACATGCTTCCAAAGCCATTACATCCGGTAAGGCACATAGCCTGTTATAAAAAAGAAACTTCCAATACAAAATTTTGGGTATACCCTAAGAAAACACACCTGCATCATAATTACAAAAAATAAACAGACACGGATCCCTTCCTTGAAATAGTGGAGAAACAAAAAGCTGCAGACACACATAGAAGAGTACTGAAAAAAACTCCCACAAGCTCTGTATTGATAGTTACTCTTAATAATTCTTTGGTAATTACTTTATTCCATATATGACATGCTTTGGAACCACATCCCATATTGGCCAATCATCCTTGGAGAAGGGAACCTGCTGGCTAGATTTATGGCGATGGCTATCTGGTGGTCCACGTGGCTCTGGTTTGAAGTCTTATATTACCGTTTCTTTCTTGCCTTGTGATTATCAACCAACCTCAAATTATTAAGATAAATAGGAGCCATGTTATCTGACATGTGACTATCCCCATTAGTCTTTGTGGTATTTCCAAGCAGCATCCACCAAGACTAACAACTCGAATAATTTTTATTGTGAGTCCATTTCAAAAAGAGACGGGAATACTCATAGCCTTCGAACTTATAGTGCCTTCCCTATTGGTAAATTCAACTATCATTCTTGGAATTCTTGTTGAATAAGCTCCTCTACTTGTCTCGGGACATCATGTTCCCATTTGAAAAGTTCATCAACATCGACATCCAAATTCGCCAGCTTATCAGCAACTTTGTTAGCTTCTCGAAAGACATGTTGGGATTTTTTGTCCTGTCTTCCTTGGAAAAGGATCCTAGCCTCTTCAAAAATTGTTTTAATCCTCCAAGGAGGTGTTTTCCAATTATTGAGGAGATTTATAACATGCATAGAGTCTCCTTCTATGATCAAATTGCCTTATAAATATTGAGTCATTTGAAGGCCTCTCCACATAGCTCTAGCTTCAACTTCGTTGTTCGTCCTTGTTCCCAAATATTCAGAAAACACAAGCATCATATTCCCATTATGATCTTGCACAATGTCACTAGTTCCTGCTCTTCCAGGATTGTCCTTAGATGCTCCATAAAAATTAAGCTTAAACCAACCCGTAGGAGGTGGGGACCACTTAACATTGGCTCTGGGGTTGACTACCCTAGGCACAGACTAATATAAGAAGGATAAGCTTAAATATTGAGCAATTGTGGTATCCTGTAGATGAGGTTTACGACTATCAAAAGGAATAAGGTTCACATTCTCGTTGGCAAAGGATAAGATCCTAGCAATGATAGTTTGATGATCATGGATAGACTCATTAAAGACTCTATGGTTCCTTTCTAACCACACATTCCAAATATAGTGATTGAGACAAATTTTCCACATGTATCTAAGTCTTTGGCTTGAAAAGGGGTAAGGCCACTAGACAAAAAAATCAAGTACGGTGGCTGGTTTAACCCAAGAAATATTGAAGGCCTGAAAAACCCCACTTAAGACAGTTAAGGAAAAAGGGCACTCAAGGAAAATGTGATAAATGGTCTCTCAATTAGCGCTACACAAATAACAATGATTAGTGATACAAATACCTTTACGCATCATATTATCAATGGTTAGAATTCTTCCTTGGATAACCAACCATGAAAAGATTGCAATTTTTGGAATTAAAATTTTTATCCAAACTAAGTCCTTTTGGAGGACAAAATCCTCGTCATCAAGTAGAATCTTGTAAGCTAATTTAACAGTGAACTGCTCATTTTTTGTAGGAGCCCAGGTCACTTGATCTTCCTTGGGTCTCATGGGGATAAACTATTACCCAAGAATGTTACAAAGATCATTTTATTCCACTTGAAATCCCTAAATCCTTATTTGTTTCCACTTCATTCTGCCTCTATCCTCAACCATATAATCGAGACTTTTTTGCCAATGAGTTATTTCATGATATCTCTGATTTGGGCTAAGTTAGGATATTGTGTTAGTGGTTCGTCCTTAGCCCACTTGTCATTCCAGCAATTTATCCTCTCACCATTACCTAAAACCCATCTTAAACCTTTTTTGATGATTTTATTACAATTGAGAATTGCTTTCCAAAAAGCAGAACCTCTGATTGGAACTGAGTCACTTAGAAATTCCATATTTTGAAGATACTTTCATTTGATGATAGCTATCCATTCATTTTCTTCACTAGAAATGAGGTGCCATGCCTGCTTAGCTAGTAAAGCTAAATTCATATGAGCAATTCTCCTTAGACCTAAGCCCCCATTTTCCCTGGGTATGCACACTTTGGTCCATCCTACAAGGTGTATCCTTTTTTTCTCCTCTGATCTAGTCCATAAAAATTATTTTTGGAGTTTCTCAATTTTTTGGAAAACCCTCATAGGGGCTTTGAAAACAGAGAGGAAATATATTGGAATGCTATGAAGAGAGGCCTTAGTGAGGGTCATCTTTCCTGCTTGAGATAGAATATGACCTTTCCATCCAATAAGTTCTTTTTGAATTCTTTCAATAACCCTGTCCCACATTGACTCTCTCGGAGAACCAATGAAAAGAGGGAGACCAAGATATGAAATGGGAAGGTTTGCTATATCACACCCTAATTTTTTTGCAATCCTTCCTTGCATCTGAATAGGGGTGTTCAAGAAATATAACTTGATTTTACTAAAATTAACTTTCTGACCAGCAACATCCTCGTAGAGTTTTAGGATGTATTTAATTCTTTTGGACTCAACCATCGATGCCTTAGTCAATATAAGGGTATCATTAATGAATTTTTGGTGAGAAAAAACCCTAGTGAGAGATGTTGCCTTGATTCCCGATATTAGCCTTGAACTGCAAGCATTTTTTATGGTTCTACCTAAAGCTTCTGCCACAATGATGAATAACATGGGGCTGATAGGGTCCCCTTGCCGAATTCCTCAGTGACTTTGAAAGTAACCAACAGTTGTTCCATTAACCAGAATCGATAACCATGCTTTAGAAATGCATTCTTTGATCAAATTAACCCATTGGTGGTGAAAACCAAACTTAAGGAGGACAACAATCAAAAAGTCCCAATTTAGCCTGTCAAATGCTTTGTTCATATCAAGCTTGAGGGCAAAAACATACCTGTTAGTCTTATGAGAAAAGTGTAGAGCTTAATGAACTATGATAACTCCATCCGAGATTGACATGCCCTGCACAGAGCTTCCCTGGTACAGATATATGATGCAGGGTAGAACATCTCTCATTCTATTTGCAATGGCTTTAGTTAGGATATTGTAAGAAACATTGCATAAATTGATTGGCCTGAAGTCAACCATAGATTTAAGGGTTTGCTTCTTAGGAATTAGAGAAATAAAAGTATAGTTGAGAAATTTTGGGATATGATTGCTTGCTTGGAATTATCTGACAGCAAAAAATACATCCTCACTTACGATGTCCCAAAAATATTAATAGAAACAAGGGGGAAAGCCATCTGGTCTCGAGGATTTGTTTGGCTCCATGCTAAACAAGGCTTCCTTAATTTCCTCATCAAAAAATGGAGCTAGAATCTTAAGGTTTATATCCTCATTTATTATGCTAGGAATGGATTGCAAGAGAATATCTTTGGCCTCCTCATTGCACTGTGATTCTGTTAGGATCCTCAATCCTAACATTATTATTTAGTATTAGTTAGTATTATTAATCATTTAATTATTATATTATTAACTCATAAAGTGAACCATCACAACCTTTCATAACATGAACCATCACGTCTCTTCACCAACGTAGCTTTAGGGTAGATATATATATTATGTTGGACATCCATATCAAATCATCCAAGAATAATAATAATAAACATAGATTCTAAGGAGGGATCCCCCTATAGTGGCAAAGCGATTACAAGGGAGCCCCCTTTGAGTGGCTTGTGATTACATTTACATTAATTTATTAATAATTTTATAGTAAGACCTTGGGGTCTTACCATTTGGTATCAGAGCCAATATATCAAATGGCCAACAGAGGAATATATCATGATACCAACCTAATTTTGCTGCTTAATCTCACCCACCTACGTCAAGTCACATCAGTGCGTGCATATAAAATTCAATTCCAGGATATCACCAATCGCATCATAGGGTTGGACGAATTAGTTCTCGTAAGAGGTTTCATCAATGGATTAAAAGAAGAAACTAGAGTGGCGGTCATGATGTACACTCCTCGCACTCTACAGGAAGCCATTGGATTAGCCTTGTTAGCTGAAGATAAATTTAATGTTCAACGTCAACATAGGGAGCAACCTATTGAAAAATCATCATTCCTACCCACTATCCTAAAAACTAAACCCTTGCCAGTTAAGTACCTTAGCTTGCAAGAAATGGAGGAGCGACGAGCGAAAGACCTTTGTTGTACTTGTGATGAGCAATTTGGGCCTCATCATCGTTGTGCTACACCAACATTGTATTTATTAAATTTAGATGATCCTTTTCCCTCCATAGGGGCCAAAGATGAGATAGATGTACAATTGTTGAATGTAGTTGATTCCTATCGTTCCATAGAGGGAGAAGGTGAGGTAGATGATCACAACAATGAAGGTAAAGATATCGATGTACAAGAAGTGACCAATGAAGGCCAGTCATACACTCTAACAAGACTACACACAAGTTCTTCACAAATAGTGAGTTCTCACCACATGGTAAAACCTATCCGAAAACAAGCTAGAAAGATGACTACACACTCATTTTTCATTAACCCTCTTAGGGAACAACAGGAAGATGCAAAAGTGTTACCATCACTTTTGATGCATCATTTTGAAGTGTTTGAGGAACCCCAAGGGTTGCCCTCCCATCATCATCATGATTTTCCTAAAGAATATTCTACTATTGTTCTTGTCAACCCCCCGCTAACGCTTCATCCTTCTCGATATCCTTGCCTACAGAAGGATGACATTAAAAGAGTCCAAGAACTTACACAAATTCTTCTTGGAAAACAAAGGACAAAGCTTCTCACTTTGAGCTTTGAGGACAAATATTTTTTAAGGAGGGTGGCATGTTAGGATCCTCAATCCTAACATTATTAGTTAGTATTAGTTAGTATTATTAATCATTTAATTATTATATTATTAACTCATAAAGTGAACCATCACAACCTTTCATAACATGAACCATCACGTCTCTTCACCAATGTAGCTTTAGGGTAGATATATATATTACGTTAGACATCCATATCAAATCATCCAAGAAAAATAATAATAAGCATAGATTCTAAGGAGGGAGCCCCCTATAGTGGCAAAGCGATTACAGGGGAGCCCCATTTGAGTGGCTTGCGATTACATTTACGTTAATTTATTAATAATTTTATAGTAAGACCTTGGGGTCTTACCAGATTCCTGACCAAGGATAGAATTGAAATAAGTTATTGCCTCCTTTATGATTTCTGTTAAGTCTTGAGTAATAGAACCATCTATTTTTTTTAAATTTTTATCTTGTTATTGCTTCTTTTTCTAAGCGTGGTGACGTGAAAAAACTTGGAATTTGAATATCCATATTTCAACCAAAGAGCCCTTGATTTTTGCCTCCAATAGATTTCCTCACAGGCAAAAATGTTATGAAACTCTGCTAGTTTTGTCCATTCCTCCTGCCTAGTAGTTTCATCAGCATCACCATGTTGAATCCTCTGATCAATTATATTAAAACTTTCAATAACTTGTTTTTTATTTTCAAAGAGGTTCCCAAGGACCTCTTTATTATAAGTTCAAAGCTTTTCCTTAACAAACTTTAATTTGCCAGCAAGTTTAAAAGCTGCACTACCCCTGACAGGCTATTGCCACCACTGAATTAAGTTATCTCTAAAACTGGAATGTTTGATCCACATAGATTGAAATCTGAAAGGTTTATTGAAGGACAGAGAGTTAGGGATCTCCAACAAAATGGGATTATGATCAGATGAAAATTTAGGAAGGGCTTGTAGAGTAGAATCACCGAACAGAGTTATAGCCTCCTTTGATAGAAAAAACTTGTCAAGCCTTTCTTGAATGAGATGAAACCCTATCCGCCGATTGCTCCAGGTATAATTTGCTCCTCTAAGTTTTACATCCATCAACATGTTGGAGTTCACAGAGTCATTGAACTCATCCATGATCCTGATAGGTGGTCCATTTCCACCCATTTTGTCTGAAGGGTAAAGAGGAGTGTTAAAATCCTCATCCAAAATCCATGGGACATTATGGAAGATTTCACTCAGATTGCCTAAGTACTCCCATAGTAGAGCTCTCCCTTGAATTGAAGTCGGGGCATAAATATTTGAAAGGATCCATGACCTATTGCTGTTTATTTCTTTAAATAAAACACTAAGAACCGTGTCATTTTTTTGAATAATGGTGCCTTCTACTATCTGGGGATCCCACAAAATCATAAGGCCTCCAGAAGCTCCTTTGGATGATTTGCAAACCATATCCCATTGATTCCATATTTTTTTTGCTACTTTTTTGACTGAATCTCATCAGTTTTTTTTCGTGCAACATGATAATAGTTAGATTCACTTGATTTATTATTGCATTGACTTCCCTTTGTTTGGGCAGGCCATTGAGGCCTCTCACATTCCATGATAGGAACTTCATTTAGATTGTTTGGGATTTCTTTCTCTCCCCCTCCCTTGAGGGGGTTTTCCTAATTTTTTGTCTTCAGAACCCAGAATAACCTGTTGGAACAAGGTTCTATGTTTTCCATTGGCAATGCCATTATCGGTTTTAATTTTTTGATGCTCAACATTTGATATTATCCATCTTCTTTTTTTGCTGCCAAAATATATAGGAGACTTCACAGTGCTCCTGGTTTGTTTAGGACTAAAATGGGACCAGGAAAATTTTTGCAGAACCGGACTGCCATATTCCTCAGTCTGAAGAGTTTCACATATCTCCACCCCTACATCTAAATCTTCTCCTTTTTCCTATATTCCCTTGGTCTGCAGGATGACCCCTTAGTAGGATTCACCTAGATCCTAGTGATGATGTTAGGGAGATGAGATTTTTTCTTTTCCAATGTCTCAACTTTCTTCCTAAGTTCTTCAAAATTAGGGTTTGGCTTTGGGATGCCCATTGGGCTTGAAGTATTTTTAGCATTGGGGTTTAAGGATCTCGACTTGGATGGGGATTCTAGAGATTAGGCATTAGGGTTTGGCTTTGTGATGCCCACAAGGCTTACAGTAATTTTAGCATTAGGGTTTGAGGATCCTGACTTAGATGGGGATTCTAGAGAGTTAGAAAGGTTAGCCTGAAGGTTCTGGGCTTCCATGTCTTTCGACAATCCTCCTACTCCCATATTGGATAGAATTGAAAATTTATTTGAAACTAGAGGATTGGAACTTACCTAAGTATTTTGGTTGCCAACAACCTGTTGTTTTCCTTTGTCTTGTTGGGACCCTGCACCCTCTCTTTTATTTTTTTGTAGATATAGTTTACCTGATTGAAATTGCCTCTGCTAGGAAAACCTCAAATTTCCTCTATCTAGCATTCCATGCTTATGCTTTTCTCTATTCATTGCCAGGTTAGGTCACTGATTGCATAGATGTCCTTTATTTTTGCATTATGCATAGAATACCGATCTGTTATCATATTCCAACGACTATTTTTGATAGTATTCTCCATACTCTAGCTCCACAAACCTTGGCAATTCATTATCCAAATTAGCATTTACGTAGATTCATGCATGAGTCATCCTTGTCCTAGCCAAGGTCACATGGTCAATGGATATCAGGTTACCTATAGTTCTAGCTATGCCCTGTAGCCAATATTCATTGAAGAACTGGGTAGGTAGACTCAAGAGACAAACCCAAATAGAGGCAATTTTAATATTTTTCTTTTTAGGATCAAAATCTTCACCCCATCATCTGAGAAAAAGGCTCCTTTTGCCCAAAAACCAAGGACCTCATGTTAAAATGTGGTTAGCATCCTCCATATTGTTAAAATAGATAATGAAGAACCCTCGAGTTAGAGCTACCAACTCCAAGCTATCTATCGATCGCAATTTACCCGTCGCCCAAGCCCTGATAGTCTCCATATTTGGTCTACCTCCCAAAAACTTGCCTACCAGGGAGAATTCTTCCATTGAAAGAAAATTGCTCTTGGAACTTGCCAAGGCCAAAATTTTATTATTTACCAGAACTAGGGGCTGAAGAGAGAGAACCTCCTTTCTTTTTCCTCTAAGAGTCTTAGCAAAAGACAACAACTTCTTGGACCCTACATTGTCCTTCGTATCTTTTTTGTTGGGGTCTTTCTGAGGAGGGTCAGGTCCCCGTGTGATGCTCACCTCCAAATTTGTCATAGCTTAACTGCCTTCCTCTAGATCCTCGCTCGATCCATGCTCGAGGTTCCCACTAGCCCCTTTCGTACCTGCTCTACCTCTGCCATCTTGGCTAAGATTCCTGCCCAAAAAATTCAAACCCTCACTCCCACCGCACCTGCTAAACCTTAGCTCGCTCATTCCTAATGATGCAAATTCACATTACCATATTGGTATATGCTTATGAAAGTAGTAATATCACTTTAGCTAACTTGTAGATTCTTTCTATTGTTATTAATTTAGGTTGTGTTGAGTGGTAAAACCCTCTCTTGCAAAGAAATAAACATTTTTCTAAGGTTCCTTTTACTTAATGTGTGCATGTATGATTGTGAAAATATATCAAATAAGTGCTAGAATACCTTAGTGATTTGATAGCAACTGTTAACAAGGGGGTCTGTGCTGGTATTATTTATTATGCTATGCTACTGATTGTTCATGAAACTTAAAATAAAGAAAATGTGATTGGCCCTCATATGACCACGATGAACGAAATGAAATTCATTTTATCTTGGAGTGTTTTAGGTAGATTTAATATTTATTTATTAAGTAGATCTTAACAAAATTTATCCTTTTGTTGAACCTTACTTTGAGCATGAAAGAAATATTAAAATCTAACTCTAGAATGTGAATATGAAATGATGAGTGGGTTCATTTTATGTTGCTTTGAGCATGAAAAGAAAATAGCTAGATGACTAACTTTAAATGTAATAGCCTTTGTATGCCATATAAATTACCCCCTTTTAATGAAATTGTGATTTTCATAAAGGGAGTTAATTTATTGCTTTAAAAACAAAAGTGCAAAAGCTTGAAAATTCTGATTCTCCTTTAAACTGTGAAATCATGCAAAATTGAAATTACAAAATTCCTATTAAAAGTGTGAACTTTAATTAATTTTGGAATTTCAAACTTTAGTTAAAACAAAAATGTACTTTCTTTAAATGGAACATTAAAGCTTATTCTTGCAACCTGTGTAACTGCTTTTGGAATTTTATTTTATTTTTATATATTTTTAATTTATATGGAAATTTTTTAAAAAAATGAAAAGAGTAGGATTAGAAAAATAAAAATAAAATGAAACTGAAATAAAACAAATACTGTAACTATGAAATTCCCACAGACCCTGAAAACATTAGTACCTTGCATAAAAACTAGAATTAATTTGATTCGTATTTAGGCAATCTAACATTTAATGCGGTGCAATCTTCTAAGGGAAAGGTGCAAAAAATATTGAAAATGACATATAAGTTAACCATAGTCATGCATAAAATCACTATTTCCAATATATTGCATAAGTAAGATTTTCAATAAATTCAAGTACAAAAATACAGAATACCATGCCCTAAAATGGCATCCATGGTGACATCATCCAATCTAGCGTGGGAGGAAAATATTCAGACAAATTGAGTGCTTACATTTTTTTTACCTCTGCAATATCCTCCAAAGTTTCTAGCCCTTTTTTCTTTGTTTCGATAGGCATTTAAAATTTTACCTCTGCATGTTCGTTACTCCTCCTTTCTTACCATTTGTAATGCTAATATCTATGTATACGCATTCCCAACATTAAAAAACCTAAGCATGTGATGAAAATTCCTCTACCTTCTTGGTAACCACCACTTCCACATATGCCCTCGTTGTGCAACGCATCCTAAATGCCCCAACTAGACTTTATAACAAAACAAATGTTTTTGTTTTTAACTTTATGTTAAAACCTTGAATAATTTGGCCATGTAGCCAGACCAATTGGAAGATAATGAAAATTCCTAGATGTCTACACCTGTGCTTTGATGCTCGGCCCTACTTATGCCTTGGGTGCTATAATTCATATGATTTATCGAACACCATACCAACGTAACCTTCATACATCGACAACTCCGTGGAGAGAGGAGGGCCCTCAAAATTTATAATATGGATGACATAGGTGACTTGACAGACTATGGAGATCATCTGAGGGACACATTTCATTTCAATTGGCAAACTCTCAATATCCTCATGCCATCCTGGCAAGCATGAATCTTAGAGTCACGTACCATGTCAATATGAATTTGGGGTCCATGCTGGGCTTCTCGATAAATGATGGGTACAAAATTGATAGTGAGGTTGTTAATGTACAATGCAAAAGAGGTATACATGTGTAGATAGTCAACATCAATCTAACCATCATGTTGTGATTATCGATGCACCAAGAAATATACACACTATATATACGCCCGACCTTAACTCAAAATATTGCTTTCTTTAATTTCTAGTAAGATATCGGTCCCCACTACACTAACAGACCATGGATTCATGTCCTCCAAAGTGGCATTATCATTTTGGAAGCATAATATTTACCCTGGTTGCACATGTTTTTATCTTAGAATCCTAAAAATCCATCGTTTACACCCGATACACCTATCCTATAACTCACAAACTTCATCCAGTAGGCATCCTCCATGGGCATGGATCTTCCATCGATGGTCATACCACTTGTCCTAGGTGGCTCTATCAATGTTACCATGGTCATTGCCATCCTAACACTTGTAGATTATTTCAAGTGTTGCATTGTATCAAACCTAAATTTGATGGTGGGAAGCTCTAGTGTTGTTATCATATTTACCCATAGTGTCTTTGATGCATCCCTCTAGAATTAAAAAAAAATTGTATCTAGCTTTAAAATCATCAGCATGCTGACCGTAATCTCTACTGGTTTCGTTCCTTTCTTCTCGCCCAAATCAAACAACAATTTTGAAATTATTTCCACAAAACTAAGTATACCAAAAATCTGCCTTATGAGTACCATGGTTCGGTCTCATCACTGCTCGCTCAACTAGCACCCTTCTATTGTGTCATTTTCATACTTTCAACATTGGGTGATCAATAATTTGAAGAGTATCCATAGTTCTGCTAAAGTCACTCATGTCCTTTTATCCCTATGTGGCCATCGATGGTATATGAAGCGATTTAAAAATAGGAACTAACACATCTTATTGACGAGTTGTTCTCCTTATGCATCCTATGTGAGGGAAATTCTCCATGTGGCAATACCTAGAGTCTTTCGCTATCCACCGTGGTGTCTATCACTTCTATCGTGTGCCCACGTTAGGATATCGGCTATCTGTGTCGGTCCTCAATACATGTACCTCCTGTTGGTTGCCCCACGCGAGGTCCAAGTGCCTGCGAACACCCAAAAGTCATAATTTTAAATAAGAATCTAAAACAACAATATAAGATCTAAATAAGTAAACCCCTAACAAAAGTCCTAAAAAAAACCTTTAAACAATCCATATAAAACAATTACAAATATAAACTAAAACTCGACTAAAACTAAAAACTAAAGAAGCATGACGACTTCATATTTTATTTTAATTTTAAAATTGATAATGTCAAATTTAAATGTTTGAATTTTAAAGTAATTAATTTCAAAGGTTCACATTGATTAACTCAAACATTAAATTTATCCACACTACAAACCTAAACCAAACTAAAACTTTGCTAAAAAAGTAAAACTATTAAACCTAACAAAAAATGAGAACTAAGAAAAAGAATACGCCTATTGCATCTAACTAAATCACAAAACACTATGATCAAAATGAAAGGATGCACAAAAAAAATGAACCTTGGCATCTATATGGCGAAATGCAAGACCAAGGACTTATCAAAATTACCACTCAAAGAAACCCAAAATCCAAAACATAAAATTTTAAGTTGGGTCCCCATATTGAGGGTTAGTTGTGGAATGGCCACAACAAATGGTGACTCTGCTGGGAAATACTCTTGAGCATTTTGGATGAAGAACCTAGTTCTAAAAACAAACAAACCAAAGATAAAAAAATAAACCATCTAGCAACCTCCAAGAAGGTGGGATAGATAACCTCAAATGGAAACATATGAACACTTTTGCATTTGCTGAATGTGTGTGTAAGAGTTCTTTCATTTGCATCCCTAAAAATCAATCAAATTCCATCACATGGTTTGCATTAAAATTATAAAAATATTACTCATGAAAGAATGTACCTCTACATTGCTCCATTTCTAGCTAGGTTTTTATAGCCCCAGTGGAGATGCCCTAAATCAACCAGATATTAGATTAATTTTGTATTTGCCTCTTTTATAGACATTGCTCCACTACCAGCCAGGCCATTTGATTGATTTGGTTTTTTTTTATCATTGTATTGCTTTGAAAACTTCACCCACCACTTGGGTTAGAGATAATTTAAGGCTAAGGATAGAGTCTATAATTTTTTTGCCTAAAATTATAAACCAAAATGACTTCATATTTCAAGTTTTCAAGGCATGCTCCTTAATATGATGTGTTCAGGTGTAGCCTCAACAAAATAATTCATTGTTCCAAAATTTACTTAGTCCCAAATCTAGGAATGACTACTAAATAAATTTATCCCCTTTTCCTTGATCCGCATGATAGGAAATTCATCCTTCATGATAAAGGAGCACAAAAATAGTCAAGAGGCCCAAACATTAGTAACTACCATAAAACACAACCACAAATGAAGGAACCAACCCAAAAATCAATACTCCAAAATAAACCAAATTCTAACCTAAAAAAAATTGACCAGAAAGCCAAAAGTAGAATCTTACAACAAGAGACTACACACCAGAATTCCACACCAAGAAAAACCAAAAGACAAACACACAAAAAACCAAAAATATATATACAATAATATACAAGATGGTGTAAAAATTTAGGCTATTCTTTCCCTAGATCCCAAACACGATTGCCATAATTTGAATGACATCTAATATGATACACATACCAAGATTTATATAAATCCAACCAAAGAAATATTAGACCACATAATACAAAAACTCTCATTTTAGCTCTCTCACCCACCATTTTAATCTAGTTTCATTAGCAATCCCATAGTGGAGCTTAAATTCATCAAATTGAAAAGACAATAACTGATTTTCAAGTCTTTCTTATCTATTCCTTAAAATGTATATTTCACAATTCAATTCATGATTTAGAATTAGGCTTTTCTTTTCAAATATGAGGCATTGCAAGTAAGAGCCTATTTCTAATAATTTTAAAGTCAAGTCATTTTCCATGTTTTCAGGCCAATCAAACTTGTGCAAAAATTTGCAAGCATCTAGGATATCTAATAAATGAAAATCATTATAAGTTTGTATCCTTGATTCAATTGTTAATTTTTGATGAACTTGATTCAACAATTCAAATACATCTCTTTTGGTTTCATTCAAAAAAAAATCTTATTAGCAGTGTGAGTAGAAATCCACTCTAGTTATTTATCAACCTCCAATGGCATTTCATCATAAATAACATGCGAATCTAACATACAATTAGGCAAAAATTTACTTGGAGTTTGTATGGTTGGACACAAAGGATTATATTCTACCTTTTGTATACTTTCGTTTACCAAAACTTGATGAGCCATTGTAATATTTTATTTTTCTTCATGGGTTTCATCATCATCATCTTGTAGCCCTTCATCTTCATTAATGACCTATTTTTCAAAAACACCAAAATTAGGCACCCAATCAAAAATATGTCCATCCTTTTCAAACCATAAATATTATTGATCAAGGGGTGTGTCCTTTTTTGATTGTATAGGAATTGCAAGATCTTCATGCGAGATAGAGATTTCAACATCCTGCATATCAAGCGAAATAGAAATTTCATCAATAGGAGTGTAAGAAATGAATAACTCCTCATATGTTCCCCAACCATTATGATAATTTTATTTTAAAGCCAAGGGATGAAATTCTATAAAGTCTTCTAAACAATATTCAAATTCATCTATTGATTCACTTTCCTCAATTTCAAAGAATTCATCTTCCTCATATTCATCTATTGATTCACTTTCAACCTCTTTTGATGATTCAAGGGTTTCCACAATGGGATCAATTTTTGTATTCAACTTTCTATAATTATCCCAATATTCCCTTGTAAACAATGACTCTAAGCCATTCATTTCTATTTGGTCATTATTTGGAACATGTTGGCTTTCTTGATCATCCACTTGGATCATTTCATTTAATTCTATAGAACCACAATCCTCATTGGTGGATATTAGCTTCAAAACTTGCACCTCCTCTTGGATGATATCTAAGGTGGTTATAATATTTGGATATTCAACTTCATTCCATTGATTGCTCATATTAGACATCATTTGATTCAAGGGTGTCAGATTGGATGGTTGGTATTGGTTGAAATCCATAACTCCTAAAAAATAGTTCATCATAGGAGAATGTGGTACCTTAGCCTAACTCATTGGTGGCATTTTATTGTGAGCCTTAGGGTTGAGCAATGATAATTGACCCACATCCATACCTTTAAAAATCCACCATTGTTCTACTATTATTGCCTCATTGTAGACTCTAGGCAAGGATGGATCTTTAAGGATTCTCCCTAGAAAAGTAGAAGTAAAGGGGTCTAACGCTTACAGATATATTTGAATGGCTTCTTCTTCTAAAATGATGTAATGTATCCCCATCTCGATGTACAACCTATAAAACCTATCATTAAATTGGCTCATGGACTCTTTAGGTTCTTTACAAACAAAAACAAACTGATTTAAAATTCTATCCGGGTCAACCAATTTTCCAAACTGTTCGTTGCTTCTAGTTGATCCCAAGAGGTGATAGAATCTATAGGTAAGCCGATATACCAATAATAAGCAAATTCATGTAATGTGGATGGAAACATCCTACAAACAACATCTTCATGTATAATTTGCAAATGAATTAAAATTTTCTTATATCCCTGAATATGTTCCTTAGTTGATTCCATTCCATCATACCTAAAAGAACACACAAGATCTATAAGCACATGATGTGAAGACCCAGATATGTTTAAAGGACTACCTATCATCAATGGGGTAAACATTGCCATAGTCAAAGAAATAACTTTAGTACCAATTTTGTTAGTCAAAGAAATAAATCTTGCAAAGAAGCATGACATGACTAACAAATTTCAAATGGTTATACGAATAAATCATCATGTTCATCTATTGTAATGCATGAATTAAACCATAGTAATAAAGAATATTCTCCAATTTGCAAAAGGTTAGCATCAATGCATCATTAATTAAAATACTTTCCAATCAATGACAGTGATCAAAAAAACCTCATTAGTTAAGACCAATGCCTTCAAATAAACCTTTCAAATAATAAGAACAAGTTAGAATATACAACAAATATACACAAATTAGGCCCTCCTTATAGTGCCAAAATTTTGAGTGGTAATTTTCCCAATTGCAAAACCACACTCACAGTTAGGATTTTGATTAGAAAACCCTCTCTTGCAAAGAAATAAAAATTTCTCCAAGGTTTATTTTACTTAATGTGTGCATGTATGATTGTGAAAATATATCAAATAAGTGCTAGAATACCTTAGTGATTTGCAAGCAACTGTTAACAAGGGGCCTATGTTGGTATTATTTTATTATGCTATGCTATTGATTGTTCATGAAACTTAAAAGAAAGAAAATGTGATTGGCCCTCATATGACCACGATGAACAAAATGAAATTCATTTTATCTTGGAGTGTTTTAGGTAGATTTAATATTTCTTTATTAATTAGATCTTAATAAAATATATCCTTTTTTTGAACCTTACTTTGAGCATGAAATATTGTTGAGCCTTATCTAACTCTAGAATGTGAATATGAAATGATGAGTGGGTTCATTTTATGTTGTTTTGAGCATGAAAAAAAAAATCTAGATGACTAACTTTAAATGCAATAACCTTTGTACGCCATATAAATTACCCCATTTTAATGAAATTGTGATTTTCATAAAGGGATTTAATTTATTGCTTTAAAAACAAAAGTGCAAAATTTTGAAAATTTTGATTCTTATTTTAAACTGTGGAATCATGCAAAACTAAAATTACAAAATTCCTGTTAAAAGTGTGAATTTTAAATAGTTTTGGAATTTCGAATTTCAGCTAAAATAAAAACGTACTTGCTTTAAATGGAGCATTAAAGCTTATTATTGCAACTTGTGTAACTACTTTTGGAATTTTAATTTTTTTATATTTTTTATTTTATTTGGAAAAGTAAAAAAAAATGAAAAAAGTAGGGTTAGAAAATAAAAATAAAACGAAACTAAAATAAAACAAATTTTTTAACTCTGAAATTCCCACAGAACCTATAAACATTAGTACCTTGCATAAAAATCAACATTAATATGATTCGTATTTATGCAATCTGACATTTAATGTGGTGCAATATTCTAAGGGAAAGGTGCAAAAATATTGAAAATGACATAGAAGTTAACCATAGTCATACATAAAACACACTATGTTTCCAATATATTGCTTAAGTAAGATTTTCAATAAATTCAATTACAAAAATGCAAAATACCATTTGCTAAAATGGCATCCATGGTAACATCATCCAATCTAGTGTGGGAGGAAAATATTTAGATGAATCCAGTGCTTATGTTTTTTCACCTCTGCAATCTCTTCCAAAGTTTCCAACCCTTTTTTCTCTGTTTCGATAGGTATTTAAAATTTTACCTCTGCTTGTTCGTTACTCCTCATTTCATGCCATTCGTAACGCCAATATCTATGTATACACATTGCCAACATTATAAAACCTAAGCATATGATGAAAACTCTTCTACCTTCTTGGTAACCTCCGCTTCCACATATGCCCTCACTGTGTAGTGCATCCTAAATGTCTCAACTAGACTTTATAATAAAATAAATGTTTTTGTTTTTGTCTTTATATTAAAACCCTGGATAATTTGACCATGTGACCAGGTCAATTGGAAGATAATGAAAATTCTTGGATGTCTATGCCCGTGCTTTGATGCCTGACTCTACTCATGCCTTGGGTGCTATTATTCATATGATTTATTTATCACTGCACCAACGTAACCTTTACAGGTTGGTAGTATTGTGGAGAGACGAGTGCCCTTAATATTTATAATATGGATGGCGCATGTGGCTTGACAGACCATGGAGATCGTCTAAGGGATATGTTCCATTCTGATTGGTAAACTCTCAATATCCTCATACTAGCTTGGCAAGTATGAATCTTAGAGTCACGTACCATATTAATATGAATCTAGGGTCCATACTGGGCTTCTCGATAAATGACGAGTACAAAATTGACAATGGGGTTGTTAAAGTACACTATAGAAGAGGTATAAATGTGTATATAATCAACACAAACTGAACTGTAGAGTTACGAATACCGGTGCATCTAGAGATATAACACTATATATATGCCCGAACTTAACCCAAAACATCGTTTTATTCAATTTATAGCAAGATCTCGGTCCCCATTGCACTAACGGATCATGGATTCATGTTGTCCAAAGTGGCATTGGTATTTTGAAAGCAAAATCCCCATCTAGGTTGCGCCTGTTTTTGTCTTAGAATCCTAAAAAATCCACCGTTTACATGATACACCTATCCTATAACTCACAAAC
Source organism: Wollemia nobilis (assembly GCA_028583015.1). Lineage (NCBI taxonomy): Eukaryota > Viridiplantae > Streptophyta > Pinopsida > Araucariales > Araucariaceae > Wollemia > Wollemia nobilis. The sequence continues at coordinate 15,443,445 of JAQPPZ010000753.1, read as the reverse complement.
TCTGTCCAATAGGCATCCTCCATGGGCATGGATCTTCTATCGATGGTCATACCGCTTGTCCTAGGTGGCTCCATCAATGTCACCATGGTCATTGCCACCCTATCACCCACAAATTCTTTCAAGCGTTGCATTGTATGAAACCCAAATTTGGTGGTGGGAATCTCCGATGTCATTATCATATTTTCCCTTAGTGTCTTCGGTGTGTCCCTCCAAAATTAGAAATATGTTGTATCTAGATTTAAAATCATCAACATACTGGCTGTAATCTCCGCTGGTTCCACTCCTTTCTTCTCGTCCAAATCAAACAACAATTCTGAAATTATTTCCACAAAAAGAAGTATGCCCAAAATATTTCTTATGAGTACCATGGTTCGGTCTCATCATTGCTCTCTCAACTAAAACCCTTTTTTCATGCTATTTTTGTCCCTTCAATATCGGGTGATCAATAATTCGAAGAGTATCCATAATTGTATTAAATTAACTCATGCCCTTTTGTCCCATATGTGGCCAGCGATGGTACATGAAGTGGTTTAAAAATAGGTACTAACACATCTCTTATTGATGATTTTTTCTCCTTATGCATCCTGTGCGAGGAAAATTCTCCACGTGGTGATACCTAGAGTCTACCGCTATCCACCGTGGTGTCTATCACTTCCTTTGTGTGCCCAAGGACTTATTAAAATTACCACTCAAAGAAACCCAAAGTCTCAAAATACAAAATTTTAAGGTGGATCCTGTTGGACATTTTGAGTCCCTAAGCTAAAATATTTTCATTGATGTCAAAAGGTTATTTGATGTCAAAAGGATCTATGATGGCATGCACTATGTTCTGTAAAAAGTGCAAGGAAGGGTTTTTGTGAAAACCAAGGCAGGAAAAATAAAATGTTTTATTTAAAACCATGGACAACAGATTTAAAATGGGTTTTTCTTAAAAACCATGTTGGCTTTTCGTTTCATCAAAAAAGGTACCCCGGTGATGGAGATATTTAATTTCAATGATTTGGTTTAAATTTTAATTTATTTAAAATTTAAATTTAAATTTTAAAATTAAATTAAAATAATATTTGCTGACGTCATAAAGGAAGGTTCAAAAGCGCCGACGTTTCCAAGCTAAGGGAAGGCATATATATATGCCATTAAATTTTTGAAATAAATTATCCTTGCTCTTGTGGTTAATGTGATTGTTGGAAAGTGAATAAAGCTCATGCAAAAAATGTTTAAGGGGTAGAAGCAACGAATAAATAGGACAGCATGTGAAACCCAAGTCACCTTGGGTAGTGTGGCCTGTTGGCAACTCAGGTAGTGCAAAGGTATTTGGTAGCATGAGATTGTGTGTTCGATTTTGGCAAGGTTCATTTTTGCATTGCATTGGAAGCGCCAAGGGCGCACGGTTTATTTGAGGCACGTGGGCCTGTAGCATATAAAGGGAAGTCGTGTCCCTTTTGCATTGTGAACAAGTGGGTAGCTCATTTGGCTACCTTAGCCACGACTAAGGCACCCGCGGTGAGGCAGGTCAAGGGGTCGAAACACCTTGAGGGAGGTATGTGATTTTTTTAATTAAAATTTGTTTGAATGCTCTAAAGTTTGGAGTGATAGGGGTTAGGAAATATTTTATTTTGTAAAACCTTTGTTGTTTTTAAAAGGTTAAATAATTATTTTGTTGGTGAAAATCATAGATGATTATTTGAGCCTTATGGTATTGATTTGAATTTTTGAGAGCATTATTTTAGGAGAAGTAAGGGTTTTGAATAGAGTGGAAATTGAATAGTGGCTTATTGATGATTATTATTAGAGGGTTTTTCTATAGAGGGAACTTGGTGGATGTGATTATTGAGTTGGAGTAAAAAGGTGTAAATTGAGTTATAGTTTATCTTGTGATTATTATTTGAAGTCCACTAACTCTTGTTGAGATTGGAAAAAGAAAGTGTGTTGAGTGTGGCAGATTTTGTGGACAACTTCTTTGCATAAATAAGGTGTGGGCAATATTCTCCATTGATTTATTTGGGTGGTTGATTTCTAAAAATATCATTGGAGTGAAAAGGATTGATTGTCATTTCCTTTTGAGAGTTTTTGATTGAATCTTCAAGGATTTCTAGTTTGAGATTTATGGTTAAAACCTTATTTTATAAGCATTGTTGTTGAAGCCATTAGTTGTGTGAAAAACTTGAGTTAGGGTTTGAGAAGAACATGAGTATCATTGTTATGTGAAGAATGTTTTATAAGAATTATTGATGAAGCCCATTGGTTGTGCAAAGAACTCAAACTTGAGTTAGAGAAGAACATGAGTATCATTGTTATGTGAGATTTGTTGTTGAACATTGTTGGAAACATTTTGAGTTGGTTGATTCATGCTTGGACTAGGGTTTGTGAGAAAGAGTTGTTCCTTGTGGTGATTGGTTGAGTAGAGTTATTTGAGCCTAGTCAAGTGATTGTGTGAAGTGGTTGTTCAAGTTCCATAAAACAAACTATTCTATATTCTAATATTGATTTGAGTTGAGATTGGGATTTGAATATAAAAAATATTGGGTCTCTAACAATTCTCTTTATGCTTCTATGAGATTGAGTTGAGATTTTGTTGAGCTGATTTGAGGTAAGTCTTTGAGAAGGCTTGTGGACTAATTTTGAGTAAGCTTTTATGAAGGTTTGCTATGCAGATTTGAGCAAGTCCTAGAGAGGACTTATTGAACAGGTTTGGACAAGTTCTGAGTGAGATTGTTGAAAAAATTTGGACAAGTTCTGAGTGAGCTTGTTGTGCAGATTTGAGAAAGTCCTAGAGAGGACTTATTGAGTAGATTTGGACAAGTTCTGAGTGAGCTTGTCAAGCATATTTGGAAAATTTATGAGTGAGCTCGTTGAGCAGATTTGAGTAGGTTGTGAGTGAGCTTATTGAGCAGATTTGGACAAGTTATAAGTGAGCTTGTTGAGCAAATTTGAGCAGGTTCTGAGTGAGCCTATTGAGCAGATTTGAGAAGGTTCTAAGTGAGCTTATTGAGCAGATTTGAAGAGTTTTTGAGTGAACCTATTGATAGAGCTTTGGAGGTGATAAAGTATAGAGGACAAAGTCTTAGTGGACAGAGATCCAATAGCCAGGACAATTGAAGAAAGACCTGAGTGAGGAGTCTTCAAGGGGAGAGATATGCACAAGTTAGTACAACAGAGAGACAGAGTCTTCTAGAAGATCACTAGCCAGAATAGCAGGGGAAAGAGTTCTCCTATAGAAGAGATCCACAAAATTGAGATTTAGGGGATCAACATTTCCTTTGGATAGAGGTCCATAAACATTGTAATTGGGAAGGATTACCAAAATATTATTTGAGAAATATTTAGAAGAAATATTTTTGTGGAGGTAGCCCACATTGGGTGAACCATGTTAAAAATGATGTCTCTCATGTGTGTGATGCTTTGTGTGATGTTTATTGCTTTATTAATTATGATGCTACTATTTTGGAAAATTTTTATATTATACTATTCACCCCCACTCTCAGTATAAGCACATGTTCTTCAGATCTCCATATTTGGGGCTAGTTGTGGAATGGCCACAACAGGTTGAACCTCTTCTTGTGCAACATCAATGACATTTTTAACTTTTACAACTATATCACTAAGATTATAAACCTTTTTGTTGGATCTCATTCCAAAGCCCCCCCCTTATTTGTTTTATCTTATATTTTGAAAACCCTAATACCTTAGCCTTTTCCACCTATAACTGCTATTGCAATTGGCTATTTTTTCCAACAAGAATCTTATATTGAGCTTGAGAACTTTCAACCTCTTGATTGTACTAGGAAACTTCTTGGAACTTGTCTTGACACTTTTTATTTCATTTGTCAAAGCTTTCTCCAGATTCTTCTATAATTTGAGTGAAGTTTCCAACTCTTCCACCTTCACTTCTAAATTTTCACATTTCTCTCTATAGATATCACCTTACAAGTATACAACATCCATGTGAGATTTAGTAGCTATGATCTCATATTCCATGTGCAATTGAGTAATATCCCTATTTTTCTTCCAACTGATAATCATCTAAAGTCATATCCTTTTCAAGCTTATTCACTAGAGGAGTGATAGTCATATTCGTTCTCTTGTGAGAAATTGGATCTACCACTAAGGTTTGCCTCTTTTGCTTAGCCTTCTCAGAGGGCTTTGCAAATTTGAAATTCCACAATTTGTGTGCACTAATTGACATATTTTTTATCTTCTGATAAGTGACGATAACATGATTAGTGGATGTTAGCTTTTGATACTAAATACTTAATTAAAAATAACCACAAGATCTAGAATAAACATGCTATATAAAATATGAGATAATGGCATTATACAAAGCATGTAAAACTCATAAGAAAATTATATAACTACTCATAAAACTACCATTAATGAGAGATCATGAAAATAGTATCTTCATACAAAATGTGGAGATCTCAAATACTCCATGCTTCATACAAGTTCTACATTGTATCTAACTTGTACTCTACTCTACTCTACATTGTCCTATGAAATAAAAATGTGATATATGTTATGCTCACAAAAAGGTAAATATATAATGGGATGTGACTCTTGGCCTTCCATATTCCTATGACTCTTCACTTTCCTGTTCTATGAACTCATGTGCACAAGGACTATGATGCACATTTACATTATTGAATACTTTGCACATTATAATATTACTTGTGTATTTATTACATTACATAAAGTAAATACTCAAACCCTAATCTAAGACATGCTTCTAATCTAAATATGTACCCAAGGTGTTACATTAGCATGTACCAAATAATATAATCTATTTTAAGACCCCCTTGTATTACATTATTTGGTTATTGAAGACTTTAGTCTTCAATATGGATCTTCATCCTGTAGGTACTTTTCAATCTAATCAGGTTTATGTTCTTCTTTAATCTATAAGTGACCATGTAGTGCAATATTTTTCTGCCCTCTCATTTTTATTTCTAATCCTGTATTCACCCATCTGTTTCCATGGTAGACTGATTTCCTATTTCCTATAGTTTATCTCTCAAAAAATCTATTAGTGTTATTTTGAACTACAACAATATCTTGTGAAATCTCAATTGGTTTTTAGAGTATATATCATTGTTAATAAATCCTATAGCTTCTATCTCATTTTTATTTATAATGAGACACTTATTGATTCCATTTATATATCTAAAATCAACCATACTTTTGCTCTCTACCAATTTGGCTACTGAAATAGGATTTGATGTTAATATTGGAACATACATTACATTATGTAACAAAATATTTGAAAATGATGTACTAGGTGTTACACACCCATATCTATGTATAAGATAGGTTTTGCCATATGCAATTTTCAACCTAATATTGTTAGTGACTTCAAGGTAATCAAACCATTGTAAATTTCCTGTCATGTGATGACTTGCACCAAAATCAATAATCCAAATGTCTTTTCCATTTTGACTTGTAGAATCATTTGTGCTTGAAGTGATTTTGTATTTTTGATATCGAATATTGTATGAAATTTGACGTTGAATAATTTCATAGTATGTGATGATATATTCCTCTTTCTAACTTATCCATTATCTTAAGAAATTGTTGTATTCCTTATGCATACCAATCTCTTTAAATTTTAAATTTTAAGTTGAATTTGAGTATTTTATCAAATTCTAACTTTCAATTCTTCAAATATTATAGTATATATTGTTTTCCTAATGGTTTAGAAATGATAAAACAATAGTCAAATCTCTAGGTAGAATTCCTTTTAGTTCCCTAGTATTTTGAATGTAAAATAACTTTGATAAAATACTTAGCTTTCTAAGGTTTCCTTTGAGTTGAATCCCTTTTTTCCTCCTAATGTTCAACTTATAGTCTTCACCTTATTTCTCCCTATTTATGAATATAAAACTAAATATAACTTTGATGCAATTTTAATTGATAAAATTCTCTTTCTTCAAGAGCTTTAAGTTGGATTCCTTATGTCTCATTAATTTGAGCAAGAGACTAATTCCAATGTAGTCTTTCAACTTTCTAACAACTCTATGTTGTGCTTCTTATATCTTTCACTTTTCAATAATATAGTTTCTAAATTTCAAGAATATATGATGGTGAAGAATTCCTAATAACTCCCTAATTAGAAATTTAGAAAATAAGAATATTTGCAAATTTAATATTTCAATTTCTATGTAGAAGTCCTTATTCCTCCAAGTCAAGTTATTTGCAAATATTTATATGATTGAATTTCAAGTTAAGTAATTCCAAAAATCTTTGAAATTAAATCCTCCTTCAAAAATATTTTAAATTATTCAACAAATCATTGAAGGTTATAGTTTATCAATGCAATTTCTTATACCTTGATTCATCTAATTAATCTCAAGCATAATAGATTGACCAAGCTTAACCTTAGTATTGATATTCCTTATATCTCCTTGACCTTTACGAAAATGCAAATTGATTTGAATATATTATGTACCTTCTTGAATATGACATGCTACATATTCAATTTTCTTCTTATGTGACTACTTTACTTTGCAACTTGCACTTTATTTTAGGTGTTGTCCACTTTTTTGACTTCAATGCAAAATAATATCTTTCTTCACTGCATTTAATGTTCTTCCTTATGGAACTCTCTAAGACTTTGACAGTCCTCCTAATGTTGGCTGGTTTCTCTGACCATCAAATGTGTTGTGCTCCACTCATTTTAATTACATTCTTATCTCAAGAATATTTTTGTATGACTTGTACTTCATGTAAAGAAGACATTTTACTTTACGTTAGTTGGAGTTACCTTTTACACTATGAAGCTTGGCAATGTAACTCTTCACTCCTCTTATGAATATATTATATCCTTCCAAGTGGTGGCACATCTCTTTTATGTAACGTCTATTCCTCTTCTTTGTAACAATCCTCTACTCTTATTTGCTTTGTAACACACTACTTCTCCCCTACATAGCATTTTTTCTTTTCTTTGTAATGCTCCTTTACTCCTCTTTGCTTGGTAACACACTTCTTCTCCTCTTCATCTGGCAACAACTTAATTCTTTACCACAAATACTCCTATTTTTTATCTCCTTTATACTCAATATCTTCTTTCCAATGTAACCGTAAATGGCGTTTGGATTTATCTGAACAACTCATTGATTTTGGTGCTGTCCACTTCTTTGTAATGGTGCTTGCTCTTGGCTTTGGTGGCTCCTTGATTTTTTGCACTTACACTCTACTCTTCAACGTCTCAACCTTTCTTGAGTAACACTTAATTCTATGGTGCTTAAGCTTTCTTTCAATGATATTTTGTCTTCTTCTCTATCCAAAAATGGTGGCTCATCTCCACTATGGTGGTTCCTCCTTCAATATGGTGGCACTTTTGCTTATTCTTGGTGGTTCTTCAATGCTTGGTAATGGCTCTTTTTCGATGGTTTCTCTTCCACGGAGGCTCCTCCTCATTGGCTACTCTTCTACAATGGCTCCTCCTCGGCTCTATTCTTGGTGGTTTCTTCTTTAATGACTTCAAGATTCTTAATTCATGCCAAAACCTTTGCCTTAAATATTTGTTATAAAATATTGGCTTATTTTTCTTTCAAAATAGATTAAGGTGTTGATCTTTTATCTTTTCTTATATCATATCTAACTTCTCCTTTCTTTGCTACAAATTTTACTCCGATGTGAATGCTATCTTCTTCAACTTTAAAGACATAAACTTAAGACATTTCCTTTTCTATTTTAGAAACTCAAATATGGTGCTTTCAAAAAATTAAATAATACTTGGATAAAATATTTAAATAGCACCAAATTTCAAACCTTTTTTTTTGCCTCCTTCGTAGCTAGCTTTCTTGGTGATTTGATTCAACTTTTGCTGTCTTGAATTTATGAATTTTGCAGCTCTCCTTTCTACTCAATTATTACCTAAAACTTATCAATTTTGTAGTGTAGCTCTAATTTTTGCCCAATTTTTTTGCCTTTTACCTTTAATTTTCTGTCCAAAAATCTATTTGTTTTGTGGCTTCAATTCTCCTCAAAATGCGTTTGCTCGAACTCTAAAATTTGTAGCTATTAGTGCTGCCCTCTTGCTATCCAAAATTCTAAAATTTTGTAGCTTCAAATATTGCCAATTCCTCCACTTTTCTGTCCAAATCTATCTCAAATATACACTAAATTTCTCCAAATCATAGCTCTCTTTTCTCCTTCTAATGCTCTGATTTCTTCTCATTTATCTTGCTATCAAAAACAACATTCAATTCCTCAAAATTGCTGCCTTATTTTGTTATCAAGCCTTCCTACAATTGGATGTTCAAGGGAACTTAAAAATCTGCCCAATTCTTTTTCAATTTGCAGCTCTATGCCTTCTTCAATTTTCTATCCCGTGACCCTTCAACTTGTTGAGGGTGATGTCAAAAGCCATACATAATTATTAAAGTAATATTTGAGTTATAAATAAAATAAAGCACATGAAAAATTTATTAAATTGTGTGCTTTATTATTTATTCCAATTAGGAATTTTAGTTAATTTAAGAATTAAAAAAAAAACAGCATGCAAGGTGGCCATGTAAAAGCTAGTTTTTTAGAAAGCTAGTTTTTTTAGTAACTTGAGTTGTTTTAGCTTTTTTAGCTTTTCTGATTGATCAAAGATGATAGATAATTATATGTTCTGTAATTGGAATTATTTGAAATAGAAGAATAAAAAAATTTCAAAGCATACATTGGGTGCACTATTGTGGAGTTTTTTGAGTGCTTTTTGGTCAATTCTAGATCTAGTTTTCTGGTTTGGACCAGCAACATGGTTTGTTGCAATTGGAGCATTTGGTTAAGGAAAATTCACCGTTTGGAATTCAAAATTCGTTTGGCTTCATCACTAAAAACTCATAGAAACTTTTTGGGTGATATTCATGCTCTATTTATGTTCATTTTATCATAGATCAGAATTGCTTTATTGCTGTTTTTAATCTCTCCACATATAGATTTCACACAACCTCTGCCTCGAAAATCAGCAACATCCTTCTTTGCAAATCAGCCTTCAAATCCTTTATGGTTGTACTAAAAAATATCAAAACTATGGCCTCTTCAATTCTTATTTTTCTTTCAATATTCTTGTCTAATTCTAACTTCAAATTTGGCCTCTATAGTTGGCCTTTTTCTTAAGAATCTGAATGTCTTGAGGTCTTCAAAATTATTTCCAAAATTTGGAAAAATTCTTGCCAAATATTTCTTCCTTTTGGGCTTGTTTTCAAATGGATACGATTGTCCTAAATTCTTATTTTCAAGAGATAATCCTTATTGCTATATTATACCTTGAGCTTTCTTCAAATCTCCTACAACGACCATGTGAATGCAAAAATGAAACACCAATACAATATATATATATATGTAACAAAAGCACAAGTAAATAACATAGAATTGCACATAAGACATATTCTATATTAAATGTGGGTAGATATCCCAATTGTACAAATAATGTGCTCCAATGTAGGGTCTTTACAATGCTCTTGATATAGTTGTTATAATGTTAGGGTTTTTGAGGCCCTAATCCAATGAACGATGGTGTCTTCTTGTTCGTATTTGATCCCAAAAGTGTGGTGAGTGGGCTTTAATATCATATGAAGGACCACTTGAGCTTTAGAAGCTATCAATGAATGTGATTCTAAGACCCAAACACAATAATTGACAAGATTCAATATTATCTATGAGGGCTCCATTGTGTGAGACCCTCAGAAAATGAAATCACTAAACCCTAGTTGCATAAATAAAACTATAAATAGATATGAGAATATGAAAATAAGAGCAATGAGATATTACCTTATCCAATAATGCTATTTTTTTCTTCGTCACTAATGCAGAGAATGATTATATATAAGCCCTAATGATCGCTCGAGGGCCATAGGGCTGCAAATCTAAATGGAAAAAGCTTGTGGGTGCTTGGTGCTGACTAGAAATGTCCAGAGGTACATGATAGGCTCTGTTGGGTGCTCTGTAGACTCTGACGGGTGATCGAGAAGCTCTAGAGGGTGTTCGATGGCTAAGGAGAAAGTTGCAAAACCAGATCTGGTTGACGAGGTGGGCGACGACGGATGCAAAGGATGTGAGAGGGAGCAATGGAGGATGGAAGTGGTGAGGATGCTTGAGAATTCTTAGGACCTCAAGAACTTAGAGGACTTAGGGAATTTAAAAACTTAGGGGACTTAGGGGTTGAGTCATAAAAATGACTCCTCTTTATAATATTCCCTTAGGCACGTTAGGGTTTCGATGACACAATTTGTGTGGCCAATATTAAAACATGATGAAGGGTGGAGATTAAAGCGGGGTAAGTGGCATGGATTAAGATGGATGGATGGATAGGAAAAATAATGATGGATTTCTAGGATTAATTCATACATATACATATATTTATTAAATATATAAATCTAATATTAAAATATTATTATTTAAATATATATTAAAAAATATATATAAATAATGGATAATGTGGCGAGAAATTATGCATGGAGGACAAGTGTCTAGATTTTGGTGTCTACAGGCCACTTCTTCACTTTATTCAATAGGGCTTCTTTAGCCTTCTTCTTTCTCCTTCCTAGTTTTCTTGAGATCTCTTTCATTTGGTCTTCAAATTATGCAGCTCTTCAAATCTTCAATAGGACTTTTTGTAGTCCTCCTCAATCTTCAATATTCTATCTTCTATATTTTATATTTGGAATTTCTTCAATGGGACCTCTTTCGTGGGTATCCTTCTTCTCAATATTCACTAGATTTTCTTTCTTCTTTCTTCAATATGCAATTTGTAGTCTTCAATCTTCTATGGGGACCTCCTTCTTGGATCTTCTCAATATTAAATATCTACTCTTTAACTACAACTCAAAAAATAATCTCCTGCAATAAAATTTAGATAGCAACAAGCAAATGCATCTAAATATCTACATCTCTAAAATCAATAAACTTCACTAGTTATCCTTCAATCTAGTGGAAAGAGATCTATGTTGAGTCCTAGTCTTCACAAGTTTTCCTACAACCCTATGCAAATACTTTAGACAAAAAAAATTTAAAAAATTATAAAAATGAGATCTCCTTATTTCCTTTCAATATCTCTTGTGGCTCTCCTATCTCCTATCAATCTCCCTTGTGGCTATGCTACCACTATTATCTTTTGATACTAAATACTTAATGAAAAATAACCACAAGATCTAGAATAAGCATGCAATATAAAATATGAGATAATGTAATTATACAAAGCATGTAAAACTCATAAGAAAATTTTATAACTACTCATAAGACTACCATTAATGAGAGCTCACAAAAATAGTTCTTCATTCAAAACGTGGAGATCTCAAATACTCCATACTTCATACAAATTCTACATTGTATCTAACTTGTACTCTACTCTACTCTATAATATCATATGAAATGAGAATGTGATATATATGTTATGCTCACACAAAGGCCAATATATAATGGTATGTGACTCTTGGCCTTCCATCTTCCTATGACTCTTAACTTTCCTATTCTATTGGCTCATGTGCACAAGGACTGTGATGCACATTTACATTATTGAATACTTTGCACTTTCTAATATTACTTGTGCATTATTACATTACATAAAGTAAATACTCAAACACTAATATAATACACACTCCTAATCTAAAGATGTACCCAAGGTGGTCCATTAGCATGTACTAAATATTGTAATATATTCCAACAGTGGGGGAAGTGGAGGTGGTGACCAAAGATGACACAAGTGGAATTGGAGTATGTGGAATGGTCATAATAGTAGAATATAAAGCTGTGGGAGTTGCTGTCATAGCTTCTACTACGGAAGATGGTGGAGGAGATGATGATATTTGATATCCCATTGAGATGATCAAAGGTGTTGATAATGGAGGAGAATAGGTTTGAAGTGGAAAAGATGAAACTTGTGATTCTGATGAAATAGGTAGAGTAGAAGGGGATTTTGATGGAGGTGGTGAGGAAACTTGTGGAGGGGATGTACGATATTGAGGAGAGGGGGACATTTGTATTTATTTATGAGATGGGGAATTTCTTAGGAATATTGGAGAAGAATGAGCAAGAGAAGAAGGGATAGAAATATTACCTGAGTCCTTTTATTGGGATTGCTATATTATTGGATTTGGATTTGATTGCTCTACTTGTGGAGGTTGTCCTTGTTTAGCTATTTGTAATGTATGTTCCAATTTCCTCTTCTTAATTTTATCCTTAGTAGTTTCTCCCATTGAATATTTAGCTTTCCTATTAAAAATATTAGTAGAGGAAGAGTTATCTACTACAGTTGTGTCCAACTATTGAGGTTGAGGTGATGCTACTACATGTGCTAGTGAATACGATTATTTAGGAGTGATAGAGCTTGTAAATCTATTTTTTTTGGCACCAGACTTGTATGTTACCTTACCTTTAGAATTTCCTTATTTTGTGGCCTCTACTCTAAGGGTTAGATGATATGGCCTCTTACAAACTTGGATCACTTCAATGGGCCATGTTTTCTCTTTTCCAAGACCTTTCCCAACATAGCCTATTATTAGCATTGTTTTTGCTCCTACAGTATATGTTTGGAATTTCTCAGATGTGGGTTGAAAAAAAGGTTGAAACTTTTAAGCTTTGGAAGTAGGAGCTACTTCTACACTACCCTATTTTTGGGCTTGAGGAGGTGAAGAAGGGAAATCAATTTGGATTTGTTTTCCATTTTCTGTATCATCTTCTTTTTCTATTTCCTTGTCCTTTGCTGCTATGATCAAAAAACTTAGTGCCAAAAATGTTTCATTATTGGTTTTCCAACACTTGTAAGACTCATCATATCTATCAGAGAACTCCTTAGCCAACTTATTGCCATATTTAACTTTGGTGGTATTGGTTTCGGCCCTCATCCTCCACTACTCAAATACTTTGGCATCATCATATTTTCCTTATTTTGTAGGGATTGGATTTTGGATTCACTAAGAACATTTTCATTGATATCAAGGTCATATTATTCTATCTAATCATAAAAGTATCTCTAAGGAGGCAGAGATTCCATCTGGATAATATTCCACTCTAGCACTAAACTCTCCTTGTTGTTTTTTAAATTTTCAATGTGGGGCCTAAGTTTTCTTTTAAACTTAGGGGGTTTTCTTAGGTTGATATGGTTTAGTTTGTTAAGAAACTTATTATTCAAATCATACCTCCATTTTTAAGGGAGTTCTTTCAAACCCAATATCTTCATGACTGAAGCAATACTCTCATGTTGCCCTTTCTTAGTCATAGTAATATCCTCCTTATTGAAAGGATAAACATAGATACCTTTATTGTTGGCCCCTATGCCCTAAGTGTAATTAATGAAATCTATTTGTCTATAGTATTCAAGGGTGAAAAATCAGTCTATAACAAAGAGTGGCAACATGAACAACTTTCCTGTAAAGTCATATAATTTGATTACTATCTTCAATCAGAATATACCAATCCCCTTCTTCTTCTTATTTGGTTTGCAATGTTATTCTTGCTAATGGGGATATCTAGGCATTTCACCATAGATGATTTTAAGGGCTGGTCCTAAAAATACTTTGTTAAAATTGTAATAGAACTCATTTTTAGTCAGCACACTAGTCCATGTAGAAACAAAGGTGAGATGTTCATCTTGATACTTAAGGGTAACTGCTATCCATGGCATCTTAGGTTCGACAAAGTAGAATAAAATCTAGGCTAAATGGGAGTAATATCTAAAGGAAACTTTATTTGCACCCTATTTTACTTTTCTCAACTATTCATGGACCATGTTGCATAGATATTTAGGCCAATCATAGAATATAGGATTCTTGTCCATCAGAGTTGGGTCATAATTCTTAGGGTTGGAAATGCAATAAGTAGTAGCTATTTGCCAATCATAGATGACCTTATCTATCAACAATTATTCTACTATTGCCAACATTGAACAAAGTTTAGGGTGAAAAAACTCTTTGAGTGGAATGGGAATTTTAGGTAAGGCTTTGCCTACCACTATCTCTTTCAGCTAGCTGGCTAGCCAAGTAAAAAAATATTTTCCCCCATATGAATGAGCTTTTAGTGAGTAGTACTTGGCCCTCTTCTTATGGCTAAAGGGTTTTGGCTTATAATTCAGTTGCATGCCCATATATAAGGCATTATTAAAATCCATAGAGTTCAAATAGACTAAGGTTATTCCCTTAGTGTCTTGCACTATTCTCTAGCCGGGGTCATAATTCTTAGCTATTGCAAAAACTAGCTTAGAACAAGGATGCATTGAATCACAAATGTAAAAAGAAAGAAGAGAACTAATAGTAGAAGAACTTGAATTTGATGATGATAGACCTTGATATATCATTTGTTCCACATCAATCCTCATTCACTCTTTCCTTTTCCACATCATGATTATACCTGTAACCTTAATCACTATATCTTGGAAGTGATTTTTAGCACCGCTCTCATTACCTAAAGGTGTTTTACCAACTAAGGATGATGTGGTCATTGCTACTTAAATGAAGGATTTCAAAGAAACTTTGAGGGTCGTGTAAATTTCTAAAAATATTGACAAAGTTGCTAGATACTCTTAGCTCATATTTTTTTCTAAATTTTGAGTGTTTTGGTGAACATGAACATTGCCTTTACTTTTCCATTACATAGTCCTGAGAATCATGTGCCATAAATATGATAGATGAAAATTGTCATTGATGCTTTCATTTTGCATGCACTATATAGTTGAAACTACATTGATGAGTTCCCATGGTCATGATTGGCTATGGTTGGATAAGGGTGGCACAATTTTGAGGAACTGCATTGATGCACTCTTTTCTCTCCAATTCAAAATCACCTCATTTTTGTCATGCTAGTCGCATCCTGGTGGAAAATCGTGTTGGAATATATTACAATATTTGGTTCTTTACTAATGTACCATCATGGGTGCATATTTAGATTATGAGTTTATTAGGATTTAATTACTTTTTAAAGAAATGTAATAAATGCACAAGTGTTAGAATGTGTAATGATGTAAATGTGCATATAGTCCACATGTACATAAGTCCTTATAATAGAATAGTGAGGTGTCATAGGAATATTGAAGGCAAAGAGTTTCATCTCATTATAAATAGTCCATAGAGTAGAATTAAGAGAGGATTTTGGAGTGCATAGGTAGAATAGTAGTAGAAATAATGTAGAGCATTTTGTAAATATGGAGAGGTAATTACCTTCATTAAATAACATTGTATATTTTTGTGAGATTTCATTAATGGCTATTTATTGAGTTATTTCTGAATTTTCTTATCATATTTTCATGCATATTAGTTAGCCATTATCATAGTTATAACATTGCATGCTTATTTCCATACTTGTGGTTGCATTTCCTTTAAGTTTATAGCTTCAAAAGCTAACAGTGGTATCAGAGCACTAGGTAGATCAATAAGAAATAGAGAGAGCCACAAGAGAGATTGAGAGGAGATTGCAAATATTATTTTTAAAATTTTTGAATTTACTATTGGCTAGAGTTTTTCCACAGAGTTGCAAAAAAACTTGTGAAGACTAGAACTCAGCATTGCTCTCACTAGATTATTAATCCAACTAGTGAAGATTGTTTTCTATAGATTTAAAAGAAATTATTTTATCATTGCCTAATACTTTGTTGTAGAAGAAAGGATATTCAAAGAAATTTGGGAAGCTTCCTACAAGATCTAGGAAGAATATCTTCTTTGGAATCAATTTGGTACCTGAAGCAACAAGTTATAGAGTTGAATATTTGGAGGCCTGAGGAAAAGGCTCCATTGAAAGAATTGTAGATTGAAGACCCCATTGAAGGAAGGAGAGACTCTAGGAGAAGAGTCCTAGTGAATATTGGAGATTGGTGATCTCCATTGAATATTGAAAAATTCACATTGAAAAAGAGGTCCATATAAGGCCCTATTGAATAACTTCCATAGTGGAAGATTGAGGATAGATAAGGACTAGAAAAAGTCCTATTTCAGATTTTTGTAGCAATGGATTTAGGAGATCCAAGAAGGAGATAAAGGAAGGTCTCATTGAAGTATTTTTAAGCTACAATATTGAAGACCTTGGAGAGGTCTCAAGGAGAAACAAGAAGAAGGCTTGGAGAGCCTCATTGAAGGAGTTCCTAGAAGAACTCATTGGAGAAATTTACTACTAAGGAGAAGCTATTGATAATAAAAAAAATGGAATAATTATTACCATCCGACAACAAGCCCAAAGGAGAAATATTTGGCAAGAAGTTTGTCAAATTTTGGAGTGTTTTGGAGATCTCAAAGCTTTCAAATTATTGATAATAAGACCTAGTTTGAAGTCAGAATTTGACAAGGAGAAAGGAGATAGAGAAACCACCAAATCTAAGAGATTTGGGGACTACCATTGAAGGGTTCTTGAGAGAAATATTAGATGCAATTTGGAGGAATTTCCTACCATATTTTTGATATTTAAGGATAGTTTTTCAGTGAAGACTTTAACTGCTTTACAATCTAAAATTTTTTAGATTAGAGGACAATAAAGAAGCAAACATTTTGGTAGCATTAGTAGCTTCTAAGGTTAATATTTTAGAGGTATATCCTAAAGGAGTATTGGAGCCACCAAATTATAGTTTTAGGCAACAAATTAGTGGAGTGTTAAATCTGCAAATAGGTGAGCTAAAGAGCTATTTTTGGACATCCTAGAAGAACTGCAATACTATCTACCAAAAGGTAGAATTTAGGTGATTTAAATCACCACCATCATCATCATCTATAAAGGTAGAAAAGGTATGCAAATAAAGGTACACAAATTTCATGAGTTGGACTATTATATTTGGTTCCTTATTAAGTTTATTGAGCACCAATTTAAAGGTTTAAAAGGTTGCATAAATAAGGTTCATTTAAAGTCTTCAAGGTAATGCAAAATTTATAATCTTCAAGGTTCAACCTGCAAATAAAATAGAAGTTAGATATATTTTGAGAGAAAGAAAAATATCAACTATCTATTGTCTATTCAAGAAAAAGAAGACTCTACAGATTTGCATATACTATAGTGCAAAACATTATTGGAAATCTTAGAATTAATGGTGTTAAAGTAGCCAAGCAAAGAAATTATTTCTAAGGGTTTGAAGGTAATATTGACTCTAGTTTTATCTCAGCCTACAAAGGAAGTTGAAGCTAGCACTTTGAGAAGTCAAGAGAGTTAGTTTAAGAGCACAAGGGGACAAATGTCTACACCATATTATTTTATGTTTGCATAGCATCTCATTAGAGCCACTCAATAGAGCTCTAAAAGTGAAGTATCTCCAAGGAAAAGGAAGATAACTCGGATATCATTAACCTGCATTCATCACCCAAGCAATAACAAATATTACTTACAAGTAGAAGACAATGAAGAAGGTGAAATAATAAGTAGGAGATATAGCTACACTAAGGATATTAAGCTAGGTATGTTCAACATCGAAATAGCCTCTAGTGAAGGCAAAATAAGGTACATTCGATAGCCTTTGGTGAAGTCAATGTGAGGTACCATTGATATTTGGAAGTCTTGGTGAAGGTATAATAGGAAAACTCAACAACATCTATCTCCAAGCAACAAAAATCAAATGATGGAAGCATCATACAATTTTTTTCATGTAATAGTGTTGGGAGTAGAATTGTTGGCACCAAGACTAAACATCCTTTTGCCCATGCAACTTACACCAAAGCAAGAATTCCATTTGACTTAGATATACAATGTGGAAGTTGTTACAGGTGGTAAACCAAACTTAGTTAATTTACACCATCTAGATGAGGAGGAGATTCATTAAATTTACAACATAGATCCTCCAAGTTTAACTCATATTCAAGGAGTTATCAATTTTTGAAGCCATCAAATACATCTGGTTAACACTCTTTAGGAGCATTGAAAGAATAAACATCACTACCAGAGAAGTGTTGAGAGAATAACTATCATTTCTTTGTAATAGAAACATTGGAGAGTAGCGATTGTTGAAGCACTAGAATATCATCAAAACCTGTAGTTAATGAGTGTTAAGAAATCTAAACTAACATGTTGAATAGCTTAAGGAGTTAGGACACAGTGGTGAAGAATTTGCACCACATGGAAGAAGAAGTTTCATGCAAGCAAAAGGGAGTATTGGCCATATTGTT
Source organism: Wollemia nobilis (assembly GCA_028583015.1). Taxonomy (NCBI): domain Eukaryota; kingdom Viridiplantae; phylum Streptophyta; class Pinopsida; order Araucariales; family Araucariaceae; genus Wollemia; species Wollemia nobilis. The sequence continues at coordinate 15,425,395 of JAQPPZ010000753.1, read as the reverse complement.
GAAGATGACTTAGATGCACGGTGAGCATCGATTATCACCTACATAATGCTTTAAAGGAAGTTTTATTTACAACACATACCATCTAGAAATTATAACGAAAGGATAAGAATATTAATACCACTTGGCATAAGCATAGGAAGACGGTGTAGCAGGATTGTTTCAAATAAATTGAAGAATATAAGTGCCACTTGGCACTACTCGCCTTACACAATATTAGAATCCAAAGAGATACCCTCAAAAGGAAGTGCTTATATAGTACTCATAAATATGAAGCCATTTTTAAGAGAAGAAAAGTGAATTTAAGGTAGAAGTTAAGACTTAAAGGAGTGCAAAGATCGAGAAGTAATAACACAATAAGCTTACCAATTGAATAGAAGTGCGTAGACTAGCATAACAATGTCAAATAAGAGCACACTCTCTAGGAGAATAGAAGTGCGCAGGTCAGAATATCAACTTTGAAGAAGAGCACACTCATCAGTTGAATAAAATAGTGCAAGACAACATACTAACATTGGAGAAGAGCACACAATTTGGTGAAGGAAAATAGTGAAATATTTACGTAGCATCTCAAAGTTGACAAGGAGTCAACCACCATCTAATTCATAGATATTCAAGTTGATTATAGAGAGCTTGCAAGTCAGAATTAAAGGTAAGAGTTATATTGCAAGTTTATTAAGGTTGAAATCAACTAAACTTTATACTCTAGAGATATTGAATGATAGGATTAATAAGGTGTTAATATCTAGAAATCATTTTTATTATCTTGAGAAAGAAGTAGAAATTTGAAGCATTAAAATATTTATTATTATTGCTTCAACTATTTGCAAATATTTAACAAGGAGATATAAGGTTAGTGAAACTTAATTTGCAAATACATTGTCTTTCTAAAATTCTAACTTGGGAGATATAAGGAATCCCACACCAAACAAAATCATAGAAGTTTAGAAACTTTTCATAGCTTGATTGAAGAGTTGAAAAATTATTGCTTACATTAAACTCTTGCACAAATTTAAAGAGACATAAAGGAATACAATCATAGAATCTTGAAAAGTGAATATTCCAATAGAGAGAAATAAGAATTGATTGTTATATTATCATTGTCTTCAAAACATCAATTCAAATAGACACTAAGCATTTTTTATCAAGATCATAGCTTATAAGGAAGCCTACAAGGACTATCATGACAACAAACAAATTCATCCTTACTAAATCCCAACTACTTAAAGGTCCAAATTATTCATCATGGAAAAATAAAGTTAAAGCAATATTGATAGTTGAAAAACTTTGGGAAATTATCAAAGGAACAATGACTAAACCTACTACAAGTGATACAGAGATTCAAAAATTTGAATAAAATGATGCAAAAGCACTAATGATAATAACTTTTGCAATCATAGATGAAATACAACCTTATATTAGTACATCAACATCCTCTATAGATGCTTGGAAAGCCTTAGCCAAAATATTTTAAGGGAAGAATAAAGCCACCATCCTAAATATTCAAACTCAATTACATTCTTTGAAAATGAATAGTGGTGAAAATATAGAGCTATTCCTAAGGAAGGTAGCATATATCAAAGGGAAATTATTAACCTTAGGAGAAAATGTTGAAGATAAATTTCTTGTTCAAGTAACACTGAGGGCACTTCTAGATAGTTACAAGCATCTAGTTACATCTTTATAACTTCTAAGTAAAGATACATATTTTGACGAGTTAGTCAACATTCTTCAAGAATATGAGGTAGAAAATACAATTAAATATCAAAAGACTAACAATGCATCGGTTTCAAAAGATAACCCATAGGGAAATATGGCATCATTCTCAAGAGGATAAAGACCTTGGAATAATAGATACTATCAAGTCTTTAGGAAGAAAGGATGCAATACAAATTACTGCAAATTCAATCCTAGAAACTAGTATCAAGAGAATCAAACAAATGTTGGAATCCAATCAAATAGACCATTCCAATCAAGGAAATATTAGAATCAGTATAATCAAATGATGTAATATACTCTAACCCTAACACTCCCTTGGATTAAATTATTTGGGTAGTGAAGATTTTAATCTTCAATATGGATCTTCTTCTTGAGGATGCTCTTTGAATTTATCGTGTTCTTTCATCAATTGAATTTTTTTCTGGAGTCCTCTTTTATCTGGACCATCTTCTTCTTCTTCTTTATATTTTCCTTTGAGTCTGGTTTCTTCATTCATGTAGGTGGTAGTACTGCTGCTAGATTCTTGCAAATATGTTTCTCCTTCTTTGTTCTTACTCTGTACAGAAGCTTCCAAAAAACCTCTCAAGACATCAAGATAAGATCTTGAATTAGTAGAACTTGAAGTACCAATGTTGCATGAGGATTGAAATATCTTTTCTAGATATGATTCACTCAGTTCTATTTTATTTATATGGGATTCTATCAATCCTTTTAGTTTTGTATTCTCATTCTTGTAGCATTTGTGTGTAAGTACTGCCATATACAATATGCTTACAAAATCTAAAGGAAGTGGAATGTCATCCTTTCCATTCTCAATTGCTTCTTTGAGTTGAGCTTGTAGATAATGTTCCATGGTATCAAAGTCATCATCTAAGGCTTCACTATGAATTATTTTTGAAGTAAGATCTAAATATGCTTCACCCTTTATAAGTAGATTCATGATTCCAATTTTTATGGCACTTGATTTTTCCTTTCTAGAGAGAGTATTCATGTATTTGTTTGTTGTATTACTTGAGGTAGTCATTCTTATAGCTCTATGGAGAAATGCTTTGATAGAGATAGGATCTTCTCAAGTGGTCTACCTTATGACTCCCTAGTAGTATGAGCTTGATTTGATAAGACCTTTTTAGAGCTTTGTAGACTTCCTTATATCTCCCTAGTTAAGATTTGATTATGCCTTTGATGAAATTCTAGGTTTTGTAGAAACCTTATGACTCCTAAATGGATTGAGTACTTGATAATATTTGATGAATGCTATTATTATCAAGTTTTGTAGAATGCCTTATGACTCCCTAGTGATTTTGGATATGCTGTATGATTAATATAGTGCTTTTGAGAATAGTAGTTCAATTTTTGAGTTGATTTTGTAATGTTTTGTAAGTAGCAAAAATCAACTTCTATTACACCTTATTACTCCTATTGAACTTAAGCACTTTTCAATTTGATGAGGTCTTAATGGTTGGATTTCCTTTGTCCCCTTAATGTGGTTTTGAGACAAGTATATCAATAAATTTCCAACTCTTGATATTCCTTAATAAGCCTCCTTTTATAGCCTTTAATAATTTGATATTTAATGTTTCTAAATTCCAATTTCCTACTTTGATGTAGTATTCCTTATAACTCCCTAATTTGGAATGTTAGAAAACTATAATATTTGCAATAATATTTATTTTTCCAAGTTGAAAACCTTATTTCTCCTATGTTTAAATTGCAAATATTAGGCTATATATTTTCCTTTTAGTATTGCTTTCAAATATGGTTGATTTCCTAATTGCTTCAACCTTATAGCTCCTTTTTAATGAAAGCAAATTATACAAGGTAGATTCTTACCTTAATGAAGCTTTAAATATCTACGTATTCGATGATGGATTCAGACGTAAATGGTAGTGATGTTCAACGTTCCCTTGGGCATTGTGAGCAATGGTAGACTTTAATTTTCCCTTGACTTCAATGCTTGAATGGTGGCACCTCATGTCTAGCCTGTTTGACCTACTTTGAATACCTTGATCGAGAGCTTTTAATGCTCTTCTTACTGCACTTCGCTGCTACTCCAAATTCTATTTCCTCCTTGGTCTTGGATGCCTTAAATAGGAGGATGACCTTCTTGTCATGATGGTTTCTTTCAATGCTCGATGATGCTATTAGACAAGTGTCATAATAATTTTTGATGATGATATTAGACAAGTGTCATGATGGCTTCTTTCAATGCTCGATGATGGTTTTCTTTCAATGCTCGATGATGCTATTCATTGTAGAATGAAGATGTTACAGTCTCTATGTAAATGCTTGCTTAGGTGTCACCCCTTCTTCAATATTCTCTATGTTATCCTATGTAATGCTTCTTTGAATTATTCCTTCCACGCGTGTGATATCTTGAATGTTATTTTGAATATTCGTATGAAAGGCGTTAGGGTTCCTTTTAAGGTGACAAGTGGCACCTTCTTTCCTTTACTTATTTCCTAGCCTTATAATGTATTCTTGCATGCTACTCCAACGTATGTTTCCACCTTTTCCTTTGTTGTATTTTGATGATGTTGAGTTGGTTCCAACTGAGTTGTGCTGTGGTGGAGCTCAGGTGGCTTTGAGTGGCACCTTGGTGGAGCTTGAGCAATGCTTTGGTGGAGACTTTGTGATGCTCCTTGGATGATATAAACTGCTCCTTGAATGTACGTCTAGCTCTGGTATTACCTTCTTTTACCTTGTGCTTTTCTTCCTTCTTCCAACCTACCTTGTAGTTACCTTTGTAGATAATTCTTCTCCTTATGTTATGCTTGCAGATAGCTTGATATGGTTATTCACAACCATGGATGAGAGAGGCTTATTTTTCCTCACTTGGAGAATGCTTCTATATGGTTGCCTTGGATTGTATTTCTCCTTGTGAAGAGTGTGCCCTTTTGGCACCGAAAACCTATCCTTCTTCCTACGTAGGGTAGATTAGAGTAGTGCAATATAATGTAAATACTTTTGAGAATATAATACCTCTTTGCACCTCTTTTACAATCTCTGGTTTTATGGCAGCTTTTGAAGTAGGCAATGGTTGATTTGATGTTGTCTCTTTTGCTAGACAACTCTCTCCTTTGCTTGGTGACTTTGATAATAAACCCAAGCTAATAACCATGTAGATAGAAGCTCTTTTTGTAGAAGTAATTTCTGCACTATTTTTGTAAATAGCCTTTAGTGCACTTTGAATCTGAGACTCACCAAGTCTCGATTTGAAGCTTCTATTGCTGATTTTGATGGTGGCTTTCTTCTCCACTCCTTGGAGGAATCTGATCTAATTTTGGTGGCTTCTTTTGGGCCATGAAATATTGCAGGTTCTGTGCACCAAATAGTGTCTCTAGACACTTTGATAATCTGCTGGTTTTGTGCTCTTGATCTTCAACAATCAACAAACACAAACTAACCTTTTTTTAGAGTAACTAGTTAAGGATAACTAGTATAGTGCTAATGGATTAATAATGCACTTTTTAATGGCAACAATAATCTCACCTTATTGCTCCTATAAATAAACTCTCAAAATAATTTCAAATGCACTTAATAATCTCTACAACTTTTAAGAGTAATCTGTAATGAACCCTTAATGAATATTCTATAATTTTTCACTACAATCAATATTGTAGGATATAGTCTTCTTGCTTTCTAGATAGCAAATAGGTAGATGATAATTTTATTTCTTTCAAAAATATCCAAATCCTATTTAATGTGCAAATAATCCTTAAAATGAATTCTCCTTTTTGCACTTTCTTGAAGACTATAAAATGAGCCCTTCTTCTTGCAACTTTAATCCAAATATGGTGCTTAATGGAATTTGATAATGAACCCTAATCTGAAGTTCAACTGATTGCACCCTAGTTTCTTACCTCTTTGATGGATTCTAAAGTAGATGTAGATCTTGGTGTTTCTGATTCACCAAGTTGTTACCTTGTAATGGATGAATTTACAACTTCTTGTTGGCTATCTAGAATAACTTTTCGCTTCACCAAACTGTAGCCTTGAACTTTCTATCTTGAGCCTAGAGTTTGGTGGCTTGATCCTTCCAGTGATATTCTTTCTTCTATTGTAGATTCAAAGAACTCCTTTATCTAAACTATACCTTCTTGTTGTGAGAGGCAATCCCCAAATATCTTGGATTTGGTAGGCTTCTTCTATCTGAATCTTCCTTCAATCTTCTTGTTGAATTCTAACTTCAAATAAGATCTTCTTCTTCTCAAGATTCTGAATATCTTGAGGTCTTCACTAGATTCTTCTTCTAGATTTGGCACTCCTTTCCAAATTATTCTTCTAGGATTTGGCACTCCTTACCAAATTCTTCTTCTAGGATTTGGCACTCCTTGCCAAATTCTTCTTCTCTTGGGCTTGTTGTCGGATGGTGATAATTGTCCCAAGTCCTTCACTATCAAGAGCTTCTCCTTGGTAGTGGATTTCTCCAATGAGTTCTCCTAGGAACTCTTCTGATGATGCTTCTATGAGCTCTACAACAAGGCTCTCCAAGCCTTCTTATTTTTCTCCTTGAGACCTCTCCAAGGTCTTCTATCTTGTAGCTTCTCTAGTCTAGGACCTTTTCTTCAACCTTCTACTTTTAAAAGTGTTGGTGATGAGATCTTCTTCTCGGATATCTGATTCTACTACTTCTGGATTTGAACAGGACTCTCCTAGTCCTTCTCTTTCTTCCAAGAATGGAAGTCCTTCAATGAGATCTTCTCTTGATCTCTTCAACTCCTTCTGAAGGAAATATTTAATCAGTAAAGGAGATCACCAATCTCCTATTTCTTGGACTCTTCTCTAGAGTCTTCTTTAGGAACTCCTTTCTAGAGTTTTTCTTCTGAATCAGGTATTCTTCTTCTAAATCATGAATTCATATCAGAATTTTTCTTTAGAATTAAGGCTTCTATGGCCTTCTCTTCTGGATCAAGGCTTTTGTGGCCTTTTTTATTGATCAAGGCTTATGTGGCATTTTCTTCTTCTACACTTCTACATGGTATTGATCTTGAATGGAGATCACCAATCTCCTATCTTCTCCTTGACTCAACTTCTAGATTCTCTTCTTCCTTGAGTCTACTACAAGGCTACTATGGCCTTTTCTTCACTTCTGTAGTTTGTAGGATTGCAACTCTTGTAATGGGACCTTTTTTGAGGTCTTTGAAATATTCAGTCTTCTTCCTTGTTGTTGCAAGTGCTAGAATGATTCTAAGAAGATATTCTTCCTAACTCTCTTGTAGGAAGCTTCCCAACCTTTTTCTGAATCTCCTTTTTCCTGCAACAAGTTGTTAGAAACTGGAATTGAAGAAATTGTAATTCTGGAGATAATAATCTTCACTAGTTGATTTGTCAATCTAGTGGTATGAATGTTGAGTCCTAGTCTTCATGAGTTTTTTTGCAACTTTGTGGGAAGACTCTAGCCAGATATAATCTCAGAATTTTTGTAATTGAGATTTATTTTAGTCCTCACTTGTGACTCTCTTTGAACCTATTGACTATTGTGGCTTTTTCTATCAATTGATTCCTAATGGCAGCTTTTGCATGCAATGACACTCAATGGTAGATCCGATTTGCAAATATGCAGGCCAACAGTAGTAATGGTGACTCTCCCTATTCCTCTTGACCTACTAGACTTCTCTTATGATGACTTTTGCAAATGGTGGTGCACAAAGGCTAGTCCGGTTTGCAAAATCGCAAAGAGGAACTATGATGGATGTAGGCCCTCCTATTCTCGATTCACCATGGCTCTGATACCACTGTTAGCTTTTGAGGATATCTATAGTGGAGAGATCTAACACAGGTCCTAATAAGATGTAAAAAATATGAAAGAAAGTAGTTTTGCAATATGACTAAAATATACTATAAATAGAAATGATGAAAATACAATGCAGTATGGAGGTAATGGTCACTCCATCAATATCAGCTAAAGAACTACATTGTACTCCATACAAGAGTAATGCACTTGATATAAGCTTCCTATGAGATCTATGTCTATCTATCACTATGAGGCCCTTTATATAGGAAGATAAGTTCCTTGGCCAACACTCTACCTAGTTGTACAAGTGGACACCTTGCACATTACAACTTGCACATTGACACTTGTGCATTTATTACATTGCTTGAAGTAACTAGCTAACTTCCCCCTAAAGTAATCTCCTATTCTAACTATGTACCAAAGGTGGTACATTTACATGACCCAAATGATGTAATATACTCTAACTCTAACAATATTTTCATGAGATTTCATTAATGGTTATTTCTTTAGTTATTTTTGAAGTTTATTATCATATTTTCATGCATATTAGTAGCCATTATCATAGTTATAACATTACATGCTTATTTCCATAATTGTGGTTGCATTTCATTTAAGTTTATAGCTTTAAAATCTAACTCATGACTGAGAGTTATTTTCCCTCATTGGTGCTCTTTGACTTAGTTGACCGTGGTATCAATAAGTTCATCATCGCATGACCATGTTCTCTTTGTTTGAGGTAACATTGATTAAGCTATAATCGTGGCATGAATCTAAATCATGACCACAAGGAGACTCACAATTGTGGCTTCTTTTTTCATTTTTCTTTTCAAAAGATAAAAATCAAATAACAAAGTATTTACAAGATATGTTACATATAATATAAGAGAAGAAATTACTTAAAATAGAGTTTGAGGTGGTATCCATTGATTGAAGTTGGTTGAAATCTCCCTCCTTGATCTTGCAATTTGAAAGGCATTGTGTTACTTTGTTGTAATTATGGTGAAAGGGCCCTCCCAGAATGAGTCAAACTTTTGATGATTTCCTGGTTTGGCTCTATCTTCATTCCATATCAAGAGTAAGTCACCAAATTTAAAATTTCTGAATCTAGCCTTTTTATCAAACCATCCCTTGGTATATGTGAAGTGTTTTTGGAAATCCTCACATGCTTTGGTCCTTTGCTCTTCCAAATGTAATAATTGCATTAGCCTTGCTTCTACTAGACTCTGATCTAGTGCATAATCTTGGCAAGTCAACCTTAAAGTAGGTATTTCAAGATGAGTGGGAAGGATAGCTTCTTTTCCATACACTAATGCATAAGGAGATGAATTGATTGACTTTTTCATAGTAATTTTTTCTTTCTACAATGCCCGATCCAAAGTAGATATCAAATTATTTTGTTATCCTTAAGTGCACTTTTTAGAATCCTAAATAAATTGTTAATTGTATATTTTGCTAGTCCATTTCCCTGAGGATAATAGTTTGAGGAATTCTTCAAGTAGATGCCATATTTACTCTCAAATTGCCACATATCATGTGACTCTTCATACTCTCTTGACACTTTTCACTTTCTCTCATAATGTTATGCAAATATAAATCATCTGCCAAAATAATATTGCAAGGAGGCCAAATATGTAATATATCCAACAAGGATGTGATTGTTCTTCAACTGTATGATATCTTGTTGTTCAATTTCTTGAGGTATATATTCTTGCAATTTAGAACAACATACCTCTCTAACTAAAAAATCAATAATTTGATCATAATTTTCAAAGACTTGCCAAAACATTTATCTATATGACAACGAAGGCCTGGAAACTATCTTAACTATTTTTTCTTTAACCGATCCAAAATCTAAAGATGAACTGAAATAAGAACCTTTGACAACCAGGGCATCAACCAAAATATTCTATTGTCTAGGAATAGAATGAATATTTAGAGCCTAATTTTTTTTTATCAAGTCCCATACTATATTCCTATATATTTTCAAGTAATGGTGTTTGTTGTTGTATTTCTTTGTAACCTGATTCACCACAAGCTTAGAGTCGCCATATATATCTAGCATTTTAATGTCCATTTTTTTTGCTTGCATCAAACCTAGGAATAAGGCCTCATATTCCATAGTATTATTAGTATAAGATCAAGTCAGCCTAAATGTAAAATTATTCACTCCTTTTGAAGGAGATTTCAAAACTATTCTAGCTTCAACCCTATTTTTACGTCTTGCTCCATCAAAGTGTATTGTCCAACTTTTTTATTCTCTCAAGGTTTGATTGGATATGCCATGCATTTTTTTTCTCTATTTTAGAAGAAATGTTGTAGGTACCCATTCCAGTTTCAAGCAAACTACGATATTCTTAAATGGTAACTCATCTTCAGTTTCCAAATCATCAAGGATATCTACTAATTTTGGTCCCCCCATTACAGAGTGAATATACATGTCTTCCTCAATTTTCTCAATATGATAGGCTACTGGTTTTTCAAGAACTATCCTTATTCTCTTGCCTTTGTGAGGAATCATCATACAAGAATAGTCCAAATACATGTATCCTCCTAACTTGGCAGTAAATTCTCTTGAAAGGCACAAGCCAAAATAAGGTTCTAGATCAACTACCACTATCTCTTGTACTATAGTTACCTCTGGTGCTCTATGTAATTTTATTAGAACATCCTTAACTACCCCAATGGTCTTGACTAGTGTCCCATCTAATTGCAACACTCCTAGACAAGAATGGGTATATTCCATACCCATTTCTTAATAAATTGCTTTAGGCATAATTGTGGTTTAAGCACTTGAATATATCATTAAGTTATAAACAACCCATCCTTCCATTGTTAAATAAATATAAAAAGGAAGAGGCTTATTTTTTAGTGTTTCTAGAGTCATTTTTTCTTGGTCATGTGCTAAGTTAAACAAAGTAGCAGTCTCCTTTTCCTAAGAGTTTCTATTTATAAAAGCTTTTGATAGGTCAATCTGAGTGGAAATAAAAAGTGTATCATACAAAATTGCTTTGGAAGGAGTTATCTTAAATTCTTCTACAATATTGAAGTTAGTTTTATCTGAAGGGACTTTCTCATTTCTCTTATTTGACTCCCTAAATTTTCTTTTATATTGTTGGGTGGCTTAAATTATGTCTCTTAGTGTATAAGGAAACTTCAAATTTTTATTAGCTTCATATTTTGAGCCTAAGTGTTCCTTCACCTTTTCTTGATCACCTTGCTTTGGGGTGAATTTATCACTCCCTTTTTTCTTGGGGATTGGATAGCTCTTTTCTCCTTCTTGTGGAACTAGAAATCTATCATTAGTTGGAAAGGGTTGTTCCCTTTTATTTTGAGAAGGAACTTGAAATTATCCCATTTTTCAATTGATCAACCTACCATGGTTTCTTTCTTGACCTTGTCAACACAAAGATAGCCTTTTCTTCTAAGAAATCTGGTCCAACTACTATTTATTAAGGCTATCAAAGCATATTCACTATTACTTTTTGGGTCCTTTCTACCTTCTCTATGGATTGTTAACATGATGTTGATACATGATACAAGTATCGGGGTTATGAGGATTTTGCACATAAGACACCAAGTGTATCCACTAGTTTCAAGAGCTATCTCTTGGTCCTCATGATTAATGTTAACCTTGGGACTTATATTGCTACTTGTACCAGGCATTTGATCTCTATTGATGTATGGAAATATTCTTTACTGAGATCTTTCTATCTCTCTTTTCTCCATTGCATTCACCTTGTTGTTGATTATTTTCAAGGTATTTTGAATGTCAAGCAATAAGGGTGATTCTTGAGGTTCTTGAGCTAGGAGAGGAGGGAAAGGTATCGAAGAAGATGGTAGTTTGGAAGGAGAGGTTGTAACCATTTAAGGAAACTATGTTACCAATGGTTGAAGATCCATAGGAGGAAGTGGTGATGTCTTTGATTGAGAAGTATGTTGAGTAATTTTAGGGTAGTAAGGCATAACAAGATTGGGAGGCAATATACCCACTAAAATTAGGATATTATCTGTATGAATGACCATTTGATAAACTTGTGGGAAATAATTTACCCCTAACTATTGGGTTTGTAAGCCTAAGTCTAGACCAAGGGCTCTGATATAATACATATAAGCCAAAGGAGAATCTGGTCTAAATTCATGAGGAATTATTTTCTAGGTTCTACTAAACCTTAGATTAAAATAAGAGACAGACTCTTGAGGATGTCTTTGGATGATAGTAAATTGGGTTAGAAGTGAGAAAGGATCTATAGAATCATTAAATTATTCAACAAAAGGACCTACTAAATTATCCCATGAATGAATGTTATTGTCCTCAAGGGTTCTAAACTAGTGCAAAAATTTACCTCTAAAATATAATGCTAGAAGTTTGACAATAACATCTTCATTTCTGATATTATGGATAGATTCTGATGATAAAACATCTTGATAGTGTTCATAGGGGGTTTTACCAAAATCATCATAAGTAGGTATAGATTTTAGTGCAGTTTAGAAAAAATATTCATATGTGGGAGACCTAAAGGACTAGAAGTATTCTAATTAGGAAAACTTTGTTGACCAACATATTGTTCTTGAGCCATGTTGATTGGAGTATCAAGTGTACTAGGCTTAGGGGATACTAGAGAAGTTGGTGTTGACTCAATATCATCAAAGGTGGATTCAAAAGAAGGATAATTTGAATGTCTAGTATTTCTTGAAAATAGCTCAAAGAAAGGTATTGGTTCTTGGTTGTTTTTTGCAATCAACCTGGTAAACATGAAATATAATGATGATAAACAAGGGTTTCTAGGTTTCTAAGCTCAAAGAAATCACCAAGTGAATTTACTTTCTCCACTTGGTGAGGTCAAGGCAATTCACTAAACCTTGATTTCTCTAGGAAACAAAACAATCAATGAGACTAATCTTCACTTAATGGGAGATAATACTTTTGTGAAAGGTCCCATCGAGCATACCTGAAACTCATGTGGCTTAGATTAAAACTAATATGGAAATGCACTATAACTATTATCTAATGATTAGTCCTGAAGGTGAGAACCTACTAGTTACAACCCAAATCCAACATTAGATGAATTAAATTGATCCGATTCAACTTTTTTTTGGTAGATAAGATACTATAGCATTAATACCGGGTTTTATTAGGTTGACCCAAAACCTTTTACAAAAATCAGCCCAGGGTTGTTGATGAACATATCCTTACTAAGGATCCTATATATGTAAAATCTACATGCCGCCAAAGCCATTACATCCGGTAAGGCACATAGCCTGTTATCAAAAAGAAACTTCCCATACAACATTTTGGGTATACCCCGAGAAAACACACATGCATCATAATTACAAAAAGAAACAGACACGGATCCCTTCCTTGAGACAATGGAGAAACAAAAAGCTATAGACACACATAGCAGAGTACTGAAAAAAACTCCCACAAGCTCTGTATTGACAGTTACTCTTAATAATTCTTTGGTAATTGCTTTCTTCCGTATATGACATGCTTTGGTACCACATACTATCTTGGCCAATCAGCCTTGGAGAAGTGAACCTGTTGGCTAGATTTATGGCGGTGGCTATCTGGTGGTCCACGTGGCTTTGGTTCGAAGTCTTATATTGTCGTTTCTTTCCTTCCCTATGATTATCAACCAACCTCAAATTACTAAGATGACTAGGAGCCATGTTATCTGACATGTGACTATCCCCATTAGTCTTTGTGGTATTTCCAAGCAACATCCATGAAGACTGACAACTCAGATAATTTTTATTGTGAGTCCAATTCAAAAAAGAGACGGGAATACTCCTAGCCTTCGAACTTACAGTGCCTTCCCTATTGGTAAATTCGACTATCATTCTTGGCATTCTTGTTGAATAAGCTCCTCTACTTCACTCGGGACACCGTGTTCCCATTTGAAAAGTTCATCACCATCGACACCCAAATTGGCCAGCTTATCAACAATTTTGTTAGCTTCTCGAAAGACATGTTGGGATTTTCTGTCCTGTCTTCCCTGGAAAAGGATCCTAGCCTCTTCAACAATTGTTTTAATCCTCCAAGGAGGTGTTTTCCAATTATTGAGGAGATTTATAACATGCATAGAGTCTCCTTCTATGATCAAATTGCCTTCTAAGTCTTGAGTCATTTGAAGGCCTCTCCACATAGCTCTAGCTTCAGCTTCGTTGTTCGTCCTTGTTCCCAAATATTTAGAAAATGCAAGCATCATATTCCCATTATGATCTCGCACAATGCCACCAATGCCTACTCTACCAGGATTGTCCTTAGCTGCTCCATCAAAATTAAGCTTAAACCAACCCGTAGGAGGTGGAGACCACTTAACATTGGCTCTGGGGTTGACTACCCTAGGCACAGACTCATCTAACAAGGTTAAGCTTAAATATTGAGCAATCGTGGTCTCCTGTAGATGAGGTTTACAACTATCAAAAGGGATAAGGTTCACATTCTCATTGGCAAAGGATAGGATCCTAGCAATGATAGTTTGATGATCATGGATAGACTCATTAAAGACTCTATGGTTCCTTTCTAACCACACCTGCCAAAGATAGTGATTGAGACAAATTTTCCACATGTATCTAAGTCTTTGGCTTGAAAAGGGCAAGGCCACTGGATGAACAAATCAAGTATGATGGCTGGTTTAACCCATGAAATATTGAAGGCCTAAAAACCCCACTTAGGACAGTCAAGGAAAAAGGGCACTCAAGGAAAATGTGATAAATGGTCTCCCAATTAGCCCTACATAGATAACAATGATTAGTGATACAAATACCTTTACGCATCATATTATCAATGGTTAGAATTCTTCCTTGGATAACCAGCCATGAAAAGACTACAATTTTTGGAATTAAATTTTTTATCCAAACTAAGTCCTTTTGGAGGACAAAATCCTCGTCATCAAGCAGAAGCTTGTAAGCTGATTTAATAGTGAACTGCCCATTTTTCGTAGGAGCCCAGGTCACTTGATCTTCCTTGGGTCTCATGGGGATAAACTGTTGCTCGAGAATGTTACAAAGATCATTTGATTCCACTTGAAATCCCTGAATTCTTATTTGTTTCCACTTCATTCTACCTCTGTCCTCAACCATATAATCGGAGACTTTTCTGCCAATGAGTTCTTCTGTGATATCTCTGATTCGGGCTAAGTTAGGATATTGCGTCAGTGGTTCGTCCTTAGCCCACCTATCATTCCAGCAATTTATCCTCTCACCATTGCCTAAAACCCATCTTAAACCTTTTTTGATGATTTCCTTACAATTAAGAATTGCTTTCCAAAAAGCAGAACCTCTGATTGGAACTGAGTCACTTAGAAATTCCATATTTTGAAGATACTTTCATTTGATGATAGTTGTCCATTCATTTTCTTCACCAGAAATGAGACGCCATGCCTGCTTAGCTAGTAAAGCTAAATTTATATGAGCAATTCTCCTCAGACCTAAGCCCCCATTTTCCCTGGGTCTGCACACTTTGGTCCATCCTACAAGGTGTATCCTTTTTTCTCCTCTGATCCAGTCCATAAAAATTCTTTTTGGAGTTTCTCAATTTTCTGGAAAACCTTCACAGGGGCTTTGAAAATGGAGAGGAAATAGATTGGAATGCTCTGAAGAGAGGCCTTAGTGAGGGTCAACTTTCCTGCTTGAGATAGAAGATGACCTTTCCATCCAACAAGTTTTTTTGAATTCTTTCAATAACCCTGTCCCACATTGACTCTCTCGGAGAACCAATGAAAAGAGGGAGACCAAGATACGAAGTGGGGAGGTTTGCTATATCACACCCTAAAATTTTTGCAATCCTTCCTTGCCTCTGAATGGGGGTGTTCAAGAAATATAACTTGCTTTTACTAAAATTAACTTTTTGACCAGCAACGTCCTCGTAGAGTTGCAGGATGTATTTAATTATTTTGGCCTCAACCATTGATGCCTTAGTCAATATAAGGGTATCATCGATGAATTGTTGGTGAGAAATAGCCCTAGTGAGAGATGTTGCCTTGATTCTCGATATTAGCCTTGAACTGCAAGCATTTTTGATGGTTCTGCCTAAAGCTTCTACCATAATGATGAATAACATGGGGCTGATAGGGTCCCCCTATCGAATTCCTCTATGACTTTGAAAGTAACCAATAGTTGTTCCATTAACTAGAATCGAGAACCATGCTTTAGAAATACATTCTTTGATCAAATTAACCCATTGGTGGTGAAAACCAAACTTAAGGAGGACAACAATCAGAAAGTCCCAATTTAGCTTGTCAAATGCTTTGTTCATATCAAGCTTGAGGGCAAAAATAGACCTGTTAGTCTTATGAGCAGAGTGCAGAGCTTCATGAACTATGATAACTCCATCCAAGATTGACCTACCCTAGACAGAGCTTCCCTGGCATGGATCTATGATGCGGGGCAGAATATCTCTCATTCTATTTGCAATGGCTTTAGTTAGGATCTTGTAAGAAACATTGCATAGACTGATTGGCTTGAAGTCAGCCATAGATTCAGGGGTTTGCTTCTTAGGAATTAGAGAAATAAAAGTAGAGTTGATACCTTTTGGGATATGATTGCTTGCTTGGAATTCTCTGACAGCAAAAATTACATCCTCACTTACGATGTCCCAAAAATCTTGATAGAAATGAGGGGGAAAGTCGTCGGGTCTCGGGGCTTTGTCTGGCTCCATGCTAAACAAGGCTTCCTTAATTTCCTCATCAAAAAATGGAGCTAGAAGCTTAAGGTTTATATCCTCATTTATTATGCTAGGAATGGATTGCAAGAGAATATCTTTGGCCTCCTCATTGCACTGCGATTCCTGACCAAGGATAGAATTGAAATAAGTTATTGCCTCCTTTCTGATTTCTGTTAAGTCTTGAGTAATAGAACCATCTACTTTTTTAAAAAAATTATCTTGTTATTGCTTCTGTTTCTAAGCGTGGTGACGTGAAAAAACTTGGAATTTGAATCTCCATATTTCAACCAAAGAGCCCTTGATTTTTGCCTCCAATAGATTTCCTCACAGGCCAAAATGTTATGAAACTCTGCTAGTTTTGTTCGTTCCTCCTGCCTAGTAGTTTCATCAGCATCACCATGTTGGATCCTCTGATCAATTATCTTCAAAATTTCAACAACCTATTTTTTATTTTCAAAGAGGTTCCCAAAGACCTCTTTGTTCCAAGTTTGAAGCTTTTCCTTAACAAACTTTAATTTCCAGCAAGTTTAAAAGTTGCACTACCCCTGACAGGTGTTGCCACCATTGACTTAAGTTATCTCTGAAACTGGAATGTTTGATCCACATAGATTGAAATATGAAAGGTTTCTTGAAGGATAGAGAGTTAGGGATCTCCAAAAAAATGGGATTATGATCAGAGGCAATTTTAGGAAGGGCTTGCAGGGTAGAATCACCGAACAAAGTTGTAGCCTCCTTTGATAGAAAAAACTATCAAGCCTTTCTTGAATGAGATGACACCCTATCCGTCGATTGCTCTAGGTATAATTCGCTCCTCTAAGTTTTACATCCATCAACATGTTGGAGTTCACAAAGTCATTGAACTCATCCATGCTCTTGATAGGTGGTCCATTTCCACCCATTTTGTCTGAAGGGTAAAGAGGAGTGTTAAAATCCCTAGCCAGAATCCAGGGGACATTATGGAAGATTTCACTCAGATTGCCTAAGTACTCCCATAGTAGAGCTCTCCCTTGAATTGAAGTCGGGGCATAAATATTTGAAAGGATCCATGACCTGTTGTTGTTTATTTCCTTAAATAAAACACTAAGAACCCTATCATATTTTTGAATAATGGTGCCTTCTACTATCCGGGGATCCCACAAAGTCATAAGGCCTCCAGATGCTCCTCTGGCTGATTTGCAAACCATCTCCCCTTGATTCCAGATTTTTTTGCTATTTTTTTATTGAATCTCATCAGTTTTTGTTTCTTGCAACATGATAATAGTTGGATTCACTTGATTTCTTATTGCACTGACTTCCCTATGTTTGGGCAGGCCATTGAGGCCTCTCACGTTCCATGAGAGGAACTTCATTTAGATTGTTTGGGATTTCTTCCTCTCCCCCTCCCTTGAGGGGGTTTTCCTAATTTGTTGTCTTCAGAACCTGAAATAACTTGTTGAAACAAGGTTCTCTATTTTCCATTGGCAATGTCATTATCAGTTTTAATTTTTTGATGCTCAACATTTGATATTCTCCCTCTTCTTTTTCATTGCCAAAATCTATAGGAGACTTCATAGTGCTCCTGGTTTGTTTAGGACTAAACTGAGGGGAGGTAATTTGTTGTAGAACTAGACTGCCATATTCCTCAGTCTGAAGAGTTTCACATATCTCCACCCCTACATCCAAATATTCTCCTTTTTTCCTGTATTCCCCTGGTCTACGGGATGACCCCTCAGTAGGATTCACTTGGCTCCTAGTGATGATGTTAGGGAGATGAGATTTTTATTTTCCAATGCCTCAACTTTCTTCCTAAGTTCTTCAGCATTAGGGTTTGGCTTTGGGATGCCCATTGGGCTTGAAGTATTTCCAGCATTGGGGTTTAAGGATCCTGACTTGGATGTGGATTCTAGAGATCGTGCATTAGGGTTTGGATTTGTGATGCCCATGGGGCTTACAGTAATTTTAGCATTAGGGTTTGAGGATCCTGACTTGGATGGGGATTCGAGAGAGTCAGAAAGGTTAGCTTGAAGGTGTTGGGCTTCCATGTCTTCGATAATCCTCCTACTCCCATATTGGATAGAATTGAAAATTTATTTGAAACTAGAGGATTGGAACTTACCTGAGTATTTTGGTTGCCAACAACCTGTTGTTTTCCTTTGTCTTGTTGGGACCCTGCACCCTCTCTTTTCTTTTTTGGTAGACATAGTTTGCCTGATTGAAATCACCTCTACCAGGGAAACTCCTCAAATTTCCTCTGTCTAGCATTCCCTACTTCTACTTTTCTCTATTCATTGCCAGGTTAGGGCACTGATTGCATAGATGTCCTTGATTTTTACATTCTGCATAGAATGTCGGTCTATTCTCGTATTCTATCGACTATTTTCTATAGTATTCTCCATACTCTAGCTCCACAAACCTTGGCAATTCATTATTCAAATTAGCATTTACGTAGATTCATGCATGAGTCATCCTTGTCCTGGCCAAGGTCGCATGGTCAATGGAGATCAGGTCCCCTATAGTTCTGGCTATGCCCTACAACCAATATTCATTGAAGAACTGGGTAGGTAGACTCGGGAGATGAACCCAAATAGGGGCAATGTTAATATTTTGCTTTTCAGGGTCAAAATATTCACCCCATCGTCTGAGAAAAAGGCTCCTTTTGCCTAGAAACCAAGGACCTCCTGTTAAAATGTGGTTAGCATCCTCCATATTGTTAAAATGGATAATGAAGAACCCTCGAGTTAGAGCTACCAACTCCAAGCTGCCTACCAGTCACCATTTACCCATCGCCCAAGCCCTGATAGTCTCCATGTCCGGCCTACCTCCCAAAAACTTGCCTACCAGGGAGAATTCTTCCATTAAAAGAAAAGGGCTCATGGAACTTGTCGGGGCTGAAATTTTATTATTTACTGGAACTAGGGGTGGAAGAGAGAGAACCTCCTTTCTTTTTCCTCTAAGAGTCTCAACAAAAGACAACCACTTCTTGGGCCCCGCATTGTCCTTCGTATATTTTTTGTCGGGGTCTTTTTGAGGAGGGTCGGGCCCCCGTGTGATGCCCGCCTCCAAATCTACCGTAGCCTGACCGCCTTCCTCTGGATCCTCGCTTGATCCATGCTCGAGGTTCCCACCCGCCCCTTCCATACCTGCTCTACCTCTACCGCCTTGGCTGAGATTCCTGCCCAGAAAATTCAAACCCTCACTCCCGTCGCACCCGCTAAACCTCAGCTCACTCATTCCTCTTGCTGAAGGAGAACCTTCAAATAAAAACCTATGTCAGGCTTGGGGGTCATTCATATTACATTATCAACCTATAAAGTGATTATATTGCTAATAGTTTTACCAAGCCATTGCTAGAATCTAAAATTCTTGATTTGATTAAACTTATAGAGTAGGATGGTTCCTTATAAACTTAATGAATGATGAATCTTTCAAGCTCAAATTAAATGGTAAAATATTAGGGATAGAAATGAGAAAGGGTTAAGATATGTGAAATGTAAGGTGGATGAATGAAGCTAACAACATAGGCTTCTACCCAAAACTCTTCATAGAACAAATATAAAGAAATCACTGGAACTAACAACATTCATATTTCTGCTATCTTCACAAATAAAGCTCATAGCATATTACAAGAACCATTCCAAACATCTAAAGTACTATCAATCCAATATCAGTAGAATAAATCAATACTTAGATACATTCATATTATAAATCATTCCAACTACTCTAACGTAGCAATCCAATATCATCATAATAGACTATCCTAGCAAAATTAACAAAAATGACTTCACAAGTTGCTACCAGATAATGAATAAGATAAAAAAATTTGAGGTAAATATTCCAAATAATGCTCCTTAAATTGATTTGTAGAAGAAATTATAGTAGTGCAAGAAAACACTTCAAAGCCAACCCTTTAAAGTGAGGGTTCGACCTCTATTTATAAATTTTACATTGTTTATGATTATGAGAATTACAAGGATATCTCAAACTATGTTTTATTATTTACAACTTATTCTGAGCTTGGTGGGCTCCAAATGTATTTCATGAAATATTTGAACTCAATTGGATAAAGAATCAATCTTAATAGTTCCTTGTTCTTGCAGTTGCTCAACATCATAAATCCTAAAATAGAATCTTGTTGATCAACTATTCTAGAAGCTTCCAAATTGAAATGCTTTATCTTCCTATGTGATTCACATTCCATGACCTTTGGATTCATCTTATTTGATTACTCTATCACATGACCACATGAGAATCCCATTAAATTTTGAATTCTTGAGCATATTAAACTTCATCTATTGATTTGAGTGTGATTGACCATTATTGAGTTTGCATCAATGAAAATTAGTGTATAAATTTTGCTTGAAACCACACATTAGCTTTTAATTTTCATATTTTGAATGAATTGGCATGCAACTATGAGAAAAATCCTTTTGTTTCTTTGCTTTTCTCAAAATCGTGCTTGATTTTAAGATTTGGGGTCATTTAACCAGTTTGACCATGATTTGGAAGAAATTCATAGTTTTGAGGCTTCACCTCTTCTTTGGACATCTTTAGATTGTGATTGTGGGTCACCTATTTAGTCCTTGTTAATTTGTAATGTTGACCATAATCTCAGGAAGGCTCTAGGCCACATGAAATGTTTTTAACAAGCTTCATTTGATTGTTTTGATCATAGTGCAGGTATTGCTCGTAGCCATGGGCCCTTTAGGAAATATGCTTCAATAAGGTAGTCACAACCTTGGGAAACCATAAGACTTCTCTTCTTGCCATGCCATTTACAAATAAAATCTTGCGATCATGCTCTGAAATCAATTTTAGCCAATGTTGACCATTTTGACTATGGATTCACAAAAAATTGTGGTTTCAAGCATCTCCTTGCTTTTCCCTTGGTCATGTTGTTTATAAATAAAATCTTGCAAGCACGCTCCAAAATTATATTTGTGGTATATTGAGGAAGTTGACCATGGTTTTACAAAAAATCATGGCCTTGAGTTTTAGACCTTGTGATCATGGTTCTTTTTGGCTAAGTGTTTCTTTTACCTCTATAGGCCATAGTTTTGAGACCTCCCTTGCAGCCATGATACCTTAGTGCCTAAGCCTTATTTTGGCCAAATTTACCATGATATGGAGGAGATGCATGGTATTGAGATAAACAAATCATGACCATGGTCACCTAAAGACTTATATTTCTTTCAACCAAGATGAGCACAGTTTCAAGAAATTGCTATCTTGCGATCATGGTCCTATTCCACTGAATAGATTTAACTATCTTCTAATTGTAGCTTTGAAAAAAATCATGGTTTTGAGCCTCTTCCTAAATACTTAGCCATTTTTTGAAAAAATTGGCTATCTTTTTGGTGATGTAGCCATTTTGGCCTACAAGACCGTTTGTAGCACCCTAAAATTGGCGCAGTTAAACCCTTAGTAAAAAGATAAAATTTGAATTTTAACCCCGAAACCGCCCGTTAACCGCTCACCCCATTTTTCGTGCCATTTTTAGGAGTTGTTTTGACCGTTGGACGATATCGTCGCCGATCAGACGAAATCGTCCCAGATCGGACGAATTCGTCTGGAACAGAACGTCCAGACGATTTCGTCCCAAAACCAAATTTTCATAATTAGATTCTGTTTCAACAACCTCTCCAACTTGGGCAGAAGCGTGTCTACGCAGTTGGAGATTCCTCCGTTGAGGATCTCCCAGATTGGGATGATCCCCAACCTCTTAACCTCCCCCTAATCCTATATAAACTTGGGATTTTCCTAGTTTATACCCCTGGCTGATCATTCCCCTACAATTCTAGTTTTGTTGTATTAGAACATCCTCGCCCCCATCATTTGCATTTGTATTTTCAAGTTTTTCATTGCAGGTTTTCACTGTGCTTCAGCTGGAGGAAGCTCGGATCGTCACAGGCGATTCCAGATGATTTCAGATGATCTTGTCGTAGATCGACGATGATCTCGTACGATTGGAGGTGATCTCGACAACAGTTCAGATTGGGGGCAACCAGAGCCCTGAGTTTGCATTTCTCATCTTTCTTCTTTATTTTACTATGCATTAACTTGATTTATTTTCATTCTGCATCCTGGAGTTCACCTCATCTAGCATAAATGCATGATAAAGTTAAAATAAGTTATTAAAACAATGTATTTCCTTTAAATCTGCTATCTAGATTTATCAATTAAGCATTCATACTATCATTTCCATTATTTTGCATTATTCTTGCAGTAGCATTTTTGGTTTTTGGTGTCTATTTCTGTGATTGCAGGCTTTTGATGGATTCGTCTGACGAATTCATCAGATCGATGATGATCTTGTCTGATTTCAGATGATCGACTATGATCTGAGATGATTCTGTTCAATTGCAGATGATCCTATCATATTCGGGATGATCTGAACTCCTACAAGCTTCAGAATCTTCATCAGACATCCGAAATCAGGTGCATTCTTTCTTATTTAAGTATATTCCTGGTATTTAGGATTCATTCATGCTTTCTGTATTCATATAAATCGGCATTTCATATAGAATAGCTTAGATTCATTCTGGCCAACCTAGGGATATGAATGATTAAAGTATAAAATGAACACATCAAACCCATTCTCAACCTAGGCATGGAAACTGCCACTCAAAGTTTCCTGGTGAACCCCACCATCCATCAAAAATTCACCTTTATACCCCTCCCCCAAGAGGCACGACCTTCAAAGGGCCTCTCAGTCCGAGGTATTGTTCCATCCTTCTCGCATCCCCCTTCCGGGCACGGATCCTTTAGCCTGAAGGTAAGGGCACGAAAAATTTGGGTCGATACATTTTGGTGAACCCGACGTGAAACTAAAAACCTTTTGAAAACAATCCAAAAAAAAATATATATTATTAAGTAACATCTAGAATCATTAGACAAACAATTAAATTTGTATATCATATTTAGATGGTAGATTATAATAAAAGACGAGTTGTCACCATAAATGTTGAAAATCAATTAACGACCATAGAGATTACTTCTGTACTTAGAGTACCTCAAACAAATAGAGTTCAACCTTTGTGGGACGAACTTGATAGGAGATTGGGTATCATTGAATCTAGATCTATAGAACTTAGGCAAATTAAGAGGTTTGTCCTAGATAGAATCCTGGATCTTGATCAGGTAACCTTATATCATGAACTTCAGAGAGCTTGCCATAGGTGGTTAGCAGATAAAAGAGCACTTGTGTCTTCTGAATTGTACACCTTTGAAGAATACCTTGAGAATGCAGTTGTAGTACATAAGTTTCTATCTCGTATAGAGGATCAAGAAGTCATTCTTATGGATAGAAAAATATGGAATAGAGTTCCTAGAGCTGTGTTATATCGAGAATATTGCCATGAAATTTATTTCTACAAGTCAGAATCTGAGATAGATCATATTACTATAGCACACTTTATCAAATTTTTGAAAAACCATTTCCAATTTGAAGAGGAGCATTTCATGACTCCTGATGAACTTGATCCTATTAATGATATCCATAAATTATTTATAGAAAACTAAGTCATTATTCTTACTGTTGTTATTATTTTTACAACCAGAATGCTATTTGTTATCTTTATAATGATATTATAAAATACAAAAAAAAAAAAAAAAAAAAAAAGCCAAAACATTTCCTTTTATAGTAGGTATATAATTAAAATATATACCTCTCAACCCTATCGATATATATATATATAAAAAAAAAATATATAAGTATATATATTTGCTGAAATCTAAGTTTAAGCACAATGCCTAGACTTAGGAATGGAAAACAGACTGAAGAAGAAGAAGATTGGTTAGGAAAACCATTAAATAACCCAGATGTCCTTCCTGAAGATCAAATTCTGGAAGAAGGAACCCTAGATCAGCAAGAAGAAGACCTTGTTGTAGGAAATGAACAAGAAGAAACTAATAGAGAGGAAGGATCCTCATCCCCTAAGATGTCTCCGGGAGGAGCTGTCACTTTTGAAAACATGGAACAATTCTGGAAGTTCATTAATACTAATATTGGTGTTCTTAATAGAGCAGTCCATATGGACAAGGATCGAATTAGTGACACTCAAGCAACTCTAGAAGACGTATTTCACACACGCACTAATCCCTTGTCCTTTATTGATCAAGAGAGTGATCAAGCTGGACCATCCAATTTGGATATGGCAGCTATAATCCAGAACATGCAACAACAACAGGTTACCCAACCATCTAAAGTGCCTATTAGCAAGCCTAGGGTCATTCCCACACAAAAGAAACCATCATTTATTGCTCTATTTTGCCAAGCTATTGAGCAATATACCTCAAATCAGCAAAAACCCAAAACAAAACCAAACACCAATTACCAACAATCTAGGATACAACATAATACTACTACAAATCCTCTTCATAATAATCTTCCTACCAATGCTTTGCATAATAGCAATATAGCATCTAATCCTTATGTCACACCGTCATACACTCATAAATCCCATACCTATGTCCCACCAAACCAATATGGTGGACAAACTAGTAATCTTGAAACTATGGTGAAATAGTTAGTTTCCCGCATGGATCAGATAGATCCCTACCGTCCCTCGTACAATTATCGAGAGATGTGTAGTCAGCCTTTAGATCCTATAGTTGTAGCACAACCATATCCTAAACATTTTCCTATGCCTGTCTTGCCCATATATAAAGGAACCGAAGATCCCATAGAGCATCTTCGTATGTTTAGGATAGCATGTCATGATATATCGCATGATGACTTATTATTGCTAAAAATGTTCCCAAAAAGTTTAGGAGGAATGGCATTAGAGTGGTATTATCAATTACCCACTAATTCTTTGAGGAATTTTGAAGAAACTATTGAGTCTTTTGTGCATCAATTTAGTGCCTACATCGAAAGGCATGTGACCATTAAAGACTTGTACAACTTAAAACAAGACAAAGATGAATGTTTTGCCGATTTCCTAGCTAGGTGGAGACAATTGATAGGAAAATTGCACTTTGTGTTACCTTATAGGGAGATGTTGGACATCTTTATTAATAATTTACAAGACCAACTATCTTACGAATTATCAACTGCTACCTTGACCACCTTCGATCAGGCTATAGACTTAGCCAGACGAGTGGAAGATGCTCTTATTAGGAGAGGTCAGCTTAAAAAGAAAGATGATGAGAAAACATCCAGAAATCAATATAAAAATAAACAAGTTGTGGGTGATGGAGTCACTGATAGTAGAAATATTGCTACTGTTAATGCTGCGAAGACAACGAAGAAGTTTATACTGAAACCTCCTGATAAACCTCCTCGAGAATTTACTAGATTAAATCAACCTTTATCAACCATTCTACCACAATTATTAGAATGAGGTTTGATTCAATTACCAACTATCCGGGAACCTGATCCAACTATACCCGGATACAGAGCTGATTTACACTATGACTTCCATAGAGGACCTGGACACACTACCAACTCTTGTAAAAGATTAAAACATAAAATACAGGACTTGATTGATAACAATGAGATGGAGGTACAAGCCTTTCAACCTAAGCAAAATCCTCCTAATAATACTCAAAAGAATATCCCCCAAAACCAGAACCAGAATTCCAATCAGTCATTGGACATATTTCAACATCCTTTACCAAAACATGGCAAGGAAGTGGCTAATCAAATTGAACATCATAATGTTCCCCCTCCTACCCGATATGTAGGAACTATTAGTGGGCATTTACCTGCTCATGATCTAGAAATATTTGACACAACTTTATCCATGGTTACAACTAGGCCTCTACATAATATTTAGACACCTAATCTCAGTGATACAGAATATGAGACTGAGAGTGATATGGAAATCACCTCAAATCAATCGAATAGCTCTGAAGATGAATCAGATCCTATTCTCCCTATCACAAGTTATATGGTCCCAGAAGAACCATTTCCAAGAAGAGTCACTACTAGACCATCCTCTCACCAATTAATTTCTAATGAGCAAGCCATAAATGCTAGACCAAGACCCATTCATCATCCGTAGAATAATATTGTGGGTACCATCGGAGCTATTACTAGACAACAGGCTCAAAACTCTCAACAAGATCAAATGCAGAATGATGGATCAACTCCATTTGTTTTGAAAGTTCCTAATAAAGGGAATCAGGCACCTAATGTTCAACCTAAACCTCCTTATAATATTAATGAGCAACTATCAAATATTACAGCTAGAATTTCTCTTTTGGACCTTTTAAGATCTTCTCCTACACATAGAGATGAATTAATGCTCACATTAAGCCAGATGATGGTACCACAAGACATTCAACCTGAAGCCATGGCTAATACTATAATAACTCATGAAGTTGATTGTATTGACTTCGGGATAGAGACATACCTCAACATAGTTTACATAAGGATAACCCCTTATATATTACTGCCTTAATTGGAGATGTAGCAGTTAAACGAGTCTTGATTGATAATGGTTCATCTTTAAACATCTGCACTTTTGACTTCTACCAAATATTTGGGTTTAGAAGTGATGAAATGAAAAGAACTGATATGATCATAAAAGCCTTCAATGACGAAACACAAGAAACGTGTGGAGTTATTACCATCCCATTGCAGGTTGGTCCGAGAACCTTGGATACGACTGTGTTTATTGTACATTGCCCTGCATCGTACAATATACTCTTGGGTCACCCTTGGATCAACGCAATGCGAGCCGTTCCCTCAACTTTACATCAATGTGTTAAATTCGAATTTAAGAATCAGTTGGTTACCATTCATGGTGATCCTAGACCCTTTGATATGTGTGCTTTGGCAGAACCTGTTGGAGTTCAATTTTGCCCTGCTTTATCATCCACACATCCTAATTCTCATTATCCATCTAAACATGTGAAACACACACCCATAACGCCATCTACTTCTTCTCCATTAGTTCCACCTCTACATACAACTCAACCATCCTCTAAACAAACCACATTAGGACCTCAGAAAGATCCTAATCCCACAACCAAGGCTTCTTGCTCTACTCCTATAACTTTTATACCTATAATAGAATCATCCATCGACATCTCTACAACATCTACATCCACCAAAGGCATAGTTTCCACATCAGAAGATGTAGGAAATGTTCCTTCTACCTCTTATGCTCTTACTGACGAGCTCTTACCCGATTTATCTAAAATTCTTATATCAGAGAAAATGAATGCTTCTATGCAAGATTCCCTTATTTTAAATAATTTGCCACCATCTCCTCATACCTTGGGTCTCCCACAGCCTATGGGAAGTATTTACCAAGTCGGGAGCTGCGCTTTTATTTATAAGGGATATGACTAGGGTAGAATACCCAGAAACATCAAGACTCATTATGATGGATATGCTCGATGTTATTTTACTAATGAGTATATTAAAGCCAAATCTATAATGCTTAAATTGGGATATAAAGGGAAAGGTTTGGGACCTTTCCAAAATGGTATGAAAGAACCTTTTGAGGTAGAACCATGGCCTGCCCGATGTGGTGTGGGCCTATTTCCTAGTAAGGGTCAGCCTTTCCCATTTGAGGATGATGACCATCTCATATGTTACCAAGATTATTTAGATAAACGTGATGCTTTGCGTTTAATGAATAAGCCATTTACATGTAATATGCTATCTATAGCCTACCCTGAGATGATCGTCGAATCCGACGATGAGTTGGAGGGAGATATCTTCCATGATGTCTCCATTGAGGAATTGTTACATCATGAATTTTATTTTGATGGCTCTATACCTAGTATAGCCTAGCTTGAGGCCACGACTCCTCAAGATGAATTATCCAAGCTAACCTTGGAAGAATTACAAGAATTGGGCGTTTCACCCGCCCCACCTAATTTTGAGAAAAATCTACACATGGAAGTAGAGAATGTCATAAAAATTAACATTGGAACTGAGGATAATCCTCACCTAATCAACATTGGATCAGAATTAAGTCAAGAAAAATAGGATAAATATATTGCATTTCTTAAAGAATATGAAGATGTCTTTGCTTGGACATATGAAGATATGCCAAGATTAGACCCTTCTGTAGTTATGCATCACCTAGTAGTCCATCCGGATGCTAAACCTGTTAAACAAAAACTTAGAAAAATGCATCCTAAAGTGGCCTTATTGGTCAAAGGGGAGTTAGAAAAACTCTTGAATGTCATTTTTATACAAGCCATTGATTATGTTGAATGGATCTCGAATGTAGTTCCAGTAACTAAGAAAGAAGCTACTAAGGTTAGGGTTTGCACAGACTTTAGAGATATTAATGTTGCATGCCCTAAAGATGATTTTCCTCTTCCCAATATGGATCAGATCATTGATTTTACTATTGGGAGTGGAATGATATCCTTAATGGATGGATTTTCTGGTTATAATCAGATCAGGATAGCTCCTGAAGATCAGGCTAAAACAACCTTTATTACCCCTTGGGGGACCTTTTGTTGGAAAGTGATGCCATTCGGTTTGAAGAATGCAGGTGCAACCTATCAACGAGCCATGACTTATATCTTTCATGATATGATGCATGATATACTACATGATTATGTAGATGACATTATAGCTCGTTCTACTGACGAAGATGACCATTTAGATGATTTGAGAAAAGTATTTAATCGGTTAAGGGAATATCTTATCCGATTGAATCCAGCTAAATGTATATTCGGAGTTAAGTCCAGTAAATTATTGGGGGTTATAGTTTCTTTACATGGCATCAAAATTGATCCTCTCAAGATTGCGGCTATCACTGATATGCCCGCACCCACAAATATATCTGAATTACGAAGTTTACAAGGTAAGCTTCAAGCTATCCGTCGCTTCATCGATAAGCTGGCGGATAAAACCGGACCCTTTCTTAAGCTTCTTAAGAAGGATGTCTCTTTCCATTGGGACTACGAATGTCAGGAAGCATTTGAACTCCTCAAACAATATCTTCTTAACCCACCTATGCTTTCGCCACCTAGACTTGATCGCCCATTTATCTTGTATATTTTTGCTTCAGATTTTGCCTTAGGAGCTATGTTAGCTCAACTTGATGATGAGAAGAAAGAACGTGCTAATTATTATATCAGTAGAACATTAATTAGTTATGAAACCCACTACACAACATTAGAAAAATTATGTCTAGCAGTCATATTTTCTACACAAAAATTATGCCATTATATGCTCAGTCAGAAAACCTATGTTATTGCTAAATCCGATCCTTTGCGGTATCTCATGAGTCGACCTTATTTATCTGGTCGCACAACAAAGTGGGTTCTTGCCCTAAGCGAGTTTGAACTCATGTTTATAGGACAAAAGTCTGTTAAGGGTCAAATCATAGCAGATCAATTAGTTGTTGCACCCTTAGAGTCTACCCATCCCCTCATCATTGAGTTTCCTGATGAATGCCTTAAACTAGAGGTAGACCATCCAGAGCAATGGTCCTTATACTTTGATGGAGCCCGATGCATGAGTGGGGCTGGTGCAGGTATTATTTTAATATCTCCATAGAAACATCTTATACCTCTGTCCTTTAAATTAACGTTTGCTTGTACTAATAATACTGCTGAATATGAAGCTCTAATCCTTGGCTTACGAGCTGCCTTGGCACTAAAAATTAAAAATCTATTGGTTTTTGATGATTCTCAACTTGTTATAAATCAAATTAATGATGTTTATCAGACCAAAGATGATAAATTGCATCCATATAAAGCATATGTATTACAATTAATATCTTTATTTGATCAAGTTACCTTGGAAGCTATTCCTCGAACTAGCAATCGTGCGGCTGATGCTATGGCTGCAGTTGCATCTCTTTTACCCTTGGAGTTAGAGGATGAATATGCTACCATCATTATTCATCGACTCCAGGAACCCACTTCAAATAAATCATGCTTAGAACCTTTGGATGTGTTTCTAATCAATGAAACTACTCCTGAACTTTGGTACACTGATATCTTCAATTTTCTTCAACATGGGACCTTCCCTGAAGGTTTTAATAGAAACCAACATCGGTTATTGCGTAGACGAGCAAGTCACTTCGTCATAATTGGCAATACGTTATATAGGAGATCTTTTGAAGGTATCCTATTGAGATGTTTGAATCTAGAAGAAGCTAGATCAGCTTTGAGTGAAGCCCATGATGGATCTTGTGGGGGACACTTTAGTGGTAGCACCATTGCTAAGAAGCTCCTTAGGATAGGATATTTTTGGCCTACCATGGAGAATGATGCACATGATTATGTGCGCCATTGCGACAAGTGCTAGAAACATGCTGACCTTGTCCATGCGCCTGCACAAGAGCTATAGGCTATTTCATCTCCTTGGCCCTTTTCAAAATGGGGCTTAGACATCATTGGAAAAATCAACCTTGTGTCATCTGATGGACACAAATTCATCATAACCGCCATCGAGTATTTCATGAAGTGGGTTGAAGCTATGCCCTTAGCTTCTTGCACTGGAACCCAAGTTTCCAAATTTATTTTTAATCAAATTATTTGTAGGTTCAGAATTCCTGCAAATCTCATCTCGGATAATGGAACTTGTTTCAAAAATAAATATGTCAAGAAATTATGTCAAAAATATAAAATTCAACATCGTTGGTCCACTCCCTATTATCCTCAGGGTAATGGCCAAGCAGAAGCATCTAATAAAACATTAATTAAAATCCTCAAAATATTGGTCAATAAATCTGGCCGAGATTGGCACATTCAACTATATCCTGCTTTGTGGGCTTATCGAACTAGCGTTCGTACCCCCACGGGCACTTCACCTTTTGTTTTGGTTTATGGCACTGAAGCAGTTTTTCCCTTTGAATTAGAAGTTCCTTCTTTGGCTCTGCTACTTCAAGATACTAAAGTAGGAGATGAATATCATGCTGGCAGATTTAGTCAGCTGGAACTCCTAGATGAGAAGCGCATCAATGCTTTGGAACATCTTCGAGCCTACCAGAACAAGCTTAAACGAGCATACCTCAAGAAAGTTCATCATCGATCCTTTGAGATCGATGACCTTGTCTTGAAAGAAAATAAAAAAAATACTAATGCAACTAAAGACCTTAAAGGTAAATTTGAACCTAATTGGCTTGGGCCATATATCATCACTGCTAAATTTGGCTCGGGAGCATACATATTAGCTACCTTAGATGGTAAAGATCTTAAAGAACCTATGAACATTATGCATCTTAAACGCTATTATGCATAAAATCTGGTCATTTCATCATTGTATATATTGTTATTTTGCATATTGTTTCATTTTAGTCATCCATATAAAAATTTCAAAAACAATAATATTATTTATTCTTTCAATTCATAAATTAAAATCAAAATCATCAAAATCTTCAAAAAACATCTTTTATTTTCACACCTGTTAATTCTTGAAGTATTGCAGTCATATTTTCAATTATTTTGGATAAATTAGCATTTATTTGGAATCCCGCACTTTCACACTCACATGAATAAATAGCTTGATTTATTTGGTATGATTATTAATCTCTCTTATATCAAAGTCCATAGTTGAATTAAATAAAGTTTTGAGCATAGAGAATTGATCTTGTTATTTACTTGAACCAAGTATATCTTTTCACATTAAAATGATTTCATTGCAAATTCCATATGATGCTACATAGTAGAAGTGGTTTCTTGAGCGAAAAGTTTCCCCTGCTATCCTATCATGCACATGGTCTAGAATCTTTGAGAATTGACAAAAGGACAAGCTCACCCCTGCCCAGAATAAAAATCCCTTGCTCTATAGCCAATCCGAGCAAGTATCCCTAGTATAGGAAGAAAAAGAAAAGTCAAAGAAAATGAGAAAAAGAAAAATATCATTTTGTACCATCGCAACAATATTCCAGCATTAATACAAAAAATACAAAAAAAAAAGAAAAAAGAAGCAAGAGAAAAGAACAAGCAAAATGCAAATAAATCCCTTTCCCTACCCCTTGAAAAGAAAAGAAGGGTGAATGAGCTTGAATCCTTGGAATTCTCAATTATTCGAAAACTGTGAGGTAAGCCCCATAACAAGTGGTTTGTGCCCAACCCACTTGGCCTTGGGTAATTCCTAGCGTGGTGATATGTCTGTCACATTAGCGACCTTCTTTTGTACAGACCTATGTCTGCTTATGGATCAGCTAGCTCTTGATGACCCGACTTACATAGTAGTCTGGTACGGTTACATGCATATAAATCATGGTCAACGAACACTTATTTGGTTAATTCAAATTACTTGTATCAAATTATCTTGCTCAAAATTGGTAAATGAACAATACAATTGCACACACATTTGTATTTGAGAGATTTTGTATCATTATGATAAATCAAGATCGGCAATGAACTCACATTTGCACATGAGGGTTCCTTATAAATCTACATTTTGTCTTTGAGATAATTTAAAATATTTATGCAAATATTTTAGAATAATTTCATCTTCTTATTTGAGAACATTTGCTTAGCATAAAAACAATTAAATACATTTCTTTCCAAAATCCAAAATTTTCTTTCAAAACATCTTCAAAAATCTAGCAAATAAAGTCACATTTATATAATACTTTCGACTTCCGCAACGATGGTATAGTTCCTAAAAACCTAAATTGGAATTTTATGCTTAGCGCAAGTCCTCATCTTATATATTTTTTGTTTATCTCAAAATCAAAAACCAATTATGCAATAAAAATATTTTTGGATTTCGCGATGATGGTATAAGTCTATACCTATAATTCTATGCCTAGCGCAAACCATTGTTCTAATTTTATTTCCCATTTATTTAATTCATAAAAACATATGGCTTATATCATTATGTTACACAATTGTGCTTTAAAAAGAACGAACACATTTTTCTATTTCATTTCATTATGTCAACATTCAATTTTGCAACGATGGTATAATTCCTAGGGAATTGTTCAAAATTTTATCACACTTAGGAATTTTATGCCTAGCAAAAAATCATATTTTTAATATTTCATGCATAATATTTTTATGAAAATCTGAAAACAAATCATCACCATCATCATTTTTCATCATCACAACACAAAGTCTTAAGACAGTCTCTTAAGCACTCTTTTACTTTTAGCAATATTTCTATACTGGGATTAGCTTGACGACCTAGCGAGCGGCGACTCCATGAAATGGTCTATAACAACGACAATGTCCTTTGAAATTATTGTTAGAAGTCCCTTTTATTTTTCATCAAATCACACCACAACAACCAATTTGTTTACATCAGATTATTTCATTTAAATTTTATGGCATGACATAAAATTATAATTTTTTCCAATGACATAATTACATGAATAATCAATCAACAATTCAAAAATTAAAGCATCATAAAACATATGGACAAGTCATATCACAAAAAAATATATATATATATATATATCAAAATATATGTACATCATATCACAACTGGATTGGTATGCCACAATCTATACCCTGGCATACTCAATCC
This sequence comes from Wollemia nobilis, assembly GCA_028583015.1. Lineage (NCBI taxonomy): Eukaryota > Viridiplantae > Streptophyta > Pinopsida > Araucariales > Araucariaceae > Wollemia > Wollemia nobilis. Next base: position 15,391,897 of record JAQPPZ010000753.1, on the reverse strand, counting down.
TCTCAAAAATATATAGTCTAGCCAAAGAGCAGCTAGTCTCGAGAAGCCCTCGAGCTCTCAGCCTCATCTCCTCTCCCACCCTGGCATGGAGGAGGTGGTCCCATCGAGGTCCATGCTGTATCGTGGGTCCTCATAGTCGATCATGAGGATGTCCTCGATGATCCCATCATGATCGGCTCTACAATAGGGGCTGGCAATGGTATCCTCTGGTTCTCTGGAACCACATGATAGTACAATCCTTGATAGAATGTAGTCTAAGCAATAGACCATGCCAGATCTCGAGTGCTCGCCCCTCCACTCTGAGCCCTGAGTCATGTAGCCTCATCCTATAGTGTCTACACCTGAGCCCGGAGGTGGGCATTCTCAGCTCGAAGAGCCACCATCTCGTTGCTCTCCCCCACCTCGATACCCTTGCCCTTATCGGGCGATGCTGGCCTATCCCTCTACTGAGAAGGGAGTCCCTCCTCTCTCCTCTCTGCCTGCTGTGGTCTCTCCGAAGACTATGGCACTCTCCGACGTCTCTCCTGAGGAGACCATCACTGCTCCCTCCCTTCGTGACCCCTCGTTGCATCGATGGTAGCCTGGCACCGCCTCCCCATCCATCGCACCACAGCATGCATCGGACCCTGTGCCCTCATCATCCGAGGAGGGTGGATGCCTGCGTACCAGGCATCATATCCATCTGTCACCCTAATGTCATCCCCATCCACTGGCTGAATGGGGGCATCATCCATATCTTGACTCTAGAATCATTGCATATCTGGAGCCCCACTCAGTGTAGTACTATCTCGAATAGTTCGAGAGTACTCGTAATCCTTGAGAGAAGGGATCCCCTACTGTAGACCGAACTATCACAAAACTCGGTCATAGCGGTGGAGCTCTACCTCTCCCCACTCCATCCTCAGCCAGAAGACTCACCTGATGTGAGCCAACTCTTGTCCATCCTCTCCCCACCCTGGGTGCTCTCTCCATGGCCTCCAGGTGATCTAGTCAGGGATGAGGTCATCTAGCAACCTCCGGGACATCGGCAGATCTATCCATCATTGTGACCCTCTCTGGAGCCACCAATAGAAAACCTGGGGTCTCTCCCGATCAACCCCTATCAGTGGAAGCCCTACCGGCCTCCGCACCACAATGTGCTCCCAACACCAAACCTGTAGTAACGATGTCAAAACCAGACATCGACCTCCCTTGTATATGACCCCGTATAGGATCCTATACAAGCGACATAGTACAAAGCTGCCCCAAGAAAATCTATAGTCATGGTCTCTCATATCGTAGACCACATCCGAGAGTAGCCATGGTAACCTGCATCCACTCTGGTGGCATAGCAATAAGCCACCCACTACCCCTACCAAAACTTGAGTCAATCGAGATGCCCCAGGCATCTGCCTCAATGTCTCGATGTTCACTCCACCCTTCTCTAGGGTGAAGCTAGGATCTCCGCACAGTCGCATCATGGCATGGCCCTGATTGGCCATAGGAGTCATCAATCATCCTTGTATGGGGATCCTCAAGATCCTCCATACATCCTCTAGAGTGGGAGCCATCTCCCCTATCGATAACTAGAAGCAGGATGACCCCGGATACCACCTCTCTGCTAGGGCTATCAGTAGCCCCATGTCTATCGATATTTGTGGCATCTCTGCCACATGCTGTAGCCCAACCTCTGCTAGTCGGCCTCGCTCTGCCTGATCGAGTGCGGCTACATCATCTCTTAGCCCCCGTATTTCCATTCTCAACTTTTTAGTAATCCCCTCTACAAAATAAACAATCAAACAATAAAAATCATTAATAGATAATCATTAAAATCAATTTCATCTTATATAAAAAAAATGATGATATCGTCCACTATTGGACGATATCATCCTAAATTGAGTCAAATCGTCCTTTGTAGGATGAAATCATCTCCGATTTCTCAACTTGGGGATCGCCCCTTGTTGGACGGGATCGCCCCTATTTCATCGATTTTGCCCCTAGACGAAATCGGCGATCTAGGGACGATTTCGATGAAATTGGGACGATTTCATCCCGACGTCGTCGACGGCCTAAAAATGGCCGCGATGCCCCAAAAATAGTCAAAATTTCAATTAAAAACCACACAAATCAAAATTAAAAACATAATTCACCAAGTTTAGATCCTTACCCGCAACCCGCGTCGGACCTCTGTCGATCTGTGCGCTGTTTCCACCATTTTGCCTGTAGAGCTCTAAAACAACCAAAATGAACAGTAAAAATGAATTAGGGTTTTACCCTATTTTTCTTAATTTTATTTAAAAACAACAATTTTTTTAAAATTTTGCTTTTCGTGCTTTTACCTCAAACGTTCGATTTGGGTAAAAACTCGGAGGGGGCACCATAGTAAGCAGTTGTACGATTCGACCTAGAATCATCGTCTAAAAAATTGAGTAAATTTTTGCTTTCTCGTAAAGCGTGAAGAACTCGTCTTTAACGCATTTTCTTCAAAAAATTTGCTAAAGAGGGGGCAAAATGTAGCACCCTAAAATTGGCGCAGTTAAACCCTTAGTAAAAAGATAAAATTTGAATTTTAACCCCGAAATCGCCCGTTAACCGCTCACCCCATTTTTTGTGCCATTTTTAGGAGTTGTTTTGACCATTGGACGATATCATCGCCGATCAGATGAAATCATCCCAGATCGGATGAATTCGTCTAGAACAGAACGTCCAAACGATTTCGTCCCAAAACTAAATTTTCATAATTAGATTCTGTTTCAACAGCCTCTCCAACTTGGGCAGAAGCGTGTCTACGTAGTTGGAGATTCCTCCATTGAGGATCTCCCAGATTGGGATGATCCCCAACCTCTTAACCTCCCCTAATCCTATATAAACTTGGGATTTTCTCAGTTTATACCCCTGGCTGATCATTCCCCTGCAATTCTAGTTTTGTTGTATTAGAACATCCTCGCCCCCATCATTTGCATTTGTATTTTCAAGTTTTTCATTGCAGGTTTTCACTGTGCTTCAGCTGGAGGAAGCTCGGATCATCGCAGGCGATTCTAGATGATTTCAGATGATCTTGTCATAGATCGACGATGATCTCGTACGATTGGAGGTGATCTCGATAGCAGTTCAGATTGGGGGCAACCAGAGCCCTGAGTTTGCATTTCTCATCTTTCTTCTTTATTTTACTATGCATTAACTTGATTTATTTTCATTCTGCATCCTGGAGTTCACCTCATCTAGCATAAATGCATGATAAAGTTAAAATAAGTTATTAAAACAATGTATTTCCTTTAAATCTGCTATCTAGATTTATCAATTAAGCATTCATACTATCATTTCCATTATTTTGCATTATTCTTGCAGTAGCATTTTTGGTTTTTGGTGTCTGTTTCTGTGATTGCAGGCTTCTGACGGATTCGTCTGATGAATTCGTCAGATCGACGATGATCTTGTCTGATTTCAGATGATCGACTGTGATCTGAGATGATTCTGTTCAATTGCAGATGATCCTATCATATTCGGGATGATCTGAACTCCTACAAGCTTCAGAATCTTCATCAGACATCCGAAATCAGGTGCATTCTTTCTTATTTAAGTATATTCCTGGTATTTAGGATTCATTCATGCTTTCTGTATTCATATAAATCGGCATTTCATATAGAATAGCTTAGATTCATTCTGGCCAACCTAGGGATATGAATGATTAAAGTACAAAATGAACACATCAAACCCATTCTCAACCTAGGCGTGGAAGCTGCCACTCAAAGTTTCCTGGTGAACCCCACCATCCGTCAAAAATTCACCTTTATACCCCTCCCCCGAGAGGCGCGACCTTCAAAGGGCCTCTCAGTCCGAGGTATTGTTCCATCCTTCTCGCATCCCCCTTCCGGGCATGGATCCTTTAGCCTGAAGGTAAGGGCACAAAAAATTTGGGTCGATACACCATCCTACCCAAGAGGGTCATAGTGCCAGGAATACAACCTCATAGGTTGATGGGTAGGAGAGTGAGGTAGGTAGCACCCTATTTCATGTGGCACTATGAGGATATTAGGAGGCATAGAGAAACCCAATGATTTGTGATAATAGTAGTTAAAACATCTTTGTTATTAGAATTACCAATTCTATGGAGCATTGATTATGAGGCAAGACCGAGTTGGTCGCCTTAGTCAGTTATCAAGGTAGATAAATATGCCTTGGAAAGGTAGTTTGTGAGCCTATACACAACTCTATAGGGAGGACAATGAATAGGGACCAATTGGAATCATAGATCACAATGATGTAGAATATCATCTAGAGTTTGATTATGTAGTGAGATGTAGCAAAGGTGAAAGCCATAGTGACAAAAGAAGTAGCTAGAGGGTAGGTGGTCTAGATATTATTGGATTATCTAGCTCATGGTTAGGGGGATGTGGAAATATAGAGTGCATGGGTAAACTTATATATGACCACATATCACATAGTCATCTTGGTAGAAATGTATTTATAATCATCAATGATGATGTTGTCACAGACCAGCTTGAGGTCTATGACTCACCTATCACTATGGTTGGTGTAGAAGCCACCACCTATGGAACAGAGAGGAAATACAAGAGAACTAGATATGGGATCCCAAAGCTAATTGATTTTGAGCTACTATTTAGATGTAGTTTTGGAGAGATGATTTATTATATAATTGTATTATAATTCTATATATGACATGACATGATGTACATACATGTGAGATTAATATATTGACATTCATGGGTTGAATTATGTGTTTATGAGTTATGATATGTGATTATATGATGATTCATGGATTTATTATTTTTTTGGTCGATAAAGAAAATTTGCATTAATGTAAGGGTTTTGGAAGGGACCCCAAAACCTTAATACATCCAAAGTGAAATTGAATTACATCAGGCTTAACAACCAACATAGTAAAATCTATCAAAAATGGTGAGTAACCCAAAAAACAAAAATTGAAGGACCTGTAGCACAAAAGGGATGATCCCATCCTGGAGATCAATCCCATCTTGAGGGGGGACCCTACATTCAGGGATAAGCAACCAATTTCCATCAGGGGTGGTGCGTATCTCCTCTGCATACTTAAATATGATACCGAGCTACATATGGGCGTAACCAAGGTCATTCACCACCTGCTGGAGGATGGTCCATTGGGACTTAATAGTTTCAACAACTGCAGAGAGGGTGTCTATAGATATGACCAAGTGACTAAGAACTGCATTGTAGAGAGCACCCTTATCATTAGTAACATTCATCAGACCCAAAGTATCAATTTCGTTAGTCTTCATCTCCACCCGAGCATAAGTTTTTGCCACTTTGTTAGATTTAGTTGGAGATGAATTTTTCACCAATGGCTTTACTATTTAATTTTTTTAATGTTTAATATTTTATGCTTGATCAATCATTTGAATTGAATGGTTTAAGATAAGACAAGAAAATGTGTTGTTAAATAGTCATTAATAATAATTAATTAATTAAAAAGGCAAAAGATGAAATATTAAAAGATGATAAAATGAAATTATTGGATATGATGAAAGATGCACGATGCGAGATGTGTTAAAGAGAGTGTTTCTATAGTACAAATATTTACACAAATATATACAAATTTGTACATCTATATACATAAATATATGCTCATAGGTTTTCCTAAGAGGACTTTCCTCACTTTGGCTAGAGGACTTATGGTTCTATTTGAGATTTTAACAAGGGAAATTTAGTTAGCTTTACCTAGAGGTCTTCCGGTTAGTTCCTATAATAAAAATATATGTACAAACATGCAAAATAAATTATTTTCCTTTAAAAAATGTCTAAAGGACTCCCAATTCACCAATAGGACTTTTTATTTACCTTTAAATAAATGCTTAAAGGACTTTTTCTTCACTCGTAGTACTTTTGATTTAGCTTGACCCATAGAAAATTTGATTTAAATTTAATTTATCCTTTACACAAATGCCTAAAGGACATTTGATTGAGCTTTAAGATTTACCTTTATACAAATGCGTAAAGGATTTTTGATTAGATTGATTTATCTCATAGAGAAGTGTCATAGAGGACTTATGATTGATTAGTGTGGAAATGAATGATACCTCCAATTGGGAGGATAGATTCATTATTGACATCTTACCCCTATTCATGGTATGCATAAGAGATAAAATATGAAATGATTGATCTTGCTATCAACACCTATGAACCGACGAATTTATTTGTATTCATCATGCGATAAGATATTGGTAGTTTGAAAGAACTAATAGATATAATATTTGAGATAAACTATATTGAGAGAGATTTGGGATAAATTATGTCAATCAATCTGTCACACAACCATGCAATAATCCCATTAAATTTTGTATTTTTGAGCGGATTCAATGTCCTTCATTGATCTAAGTGTGGATGACCATTATTGAGTTTGCATCAATGAAAATTAGCATGATACTTTTGCTCGAAACATTAGCAAGTTTGCATCATTAAATTTTGAATTCTTGAGCAAATTCAACGTCCTTCATTGATCTGAGTGTGGATGACCATGATTGAGTTTACATCAATAAAAATTACCTTGGCTTTTACTTTTCATTTTTTTGAATGAATTGGCACATGATTGTGAGAAAACTTCTTTTGTTTTTTTGATTTCACCAAAATTGCACTTGATTTTAAGATGTGGGGTCATTTGACTAGTTTGACCATGATTTGGAAGAAATATGTGGTTTTGAGGTTTTAGCTCTTCTTTGGATATCTTTGGCTTGCGATCACGGGTTAACTCTTCATCCCTTGTTAAGTTGTAATTCTAGCCACGATCTTAGGAAGGCTCTAGGTCACACTGAATTCTGCTAACAAGCTTCATTTGACCATTTTGACCATGGCATGGGGATTGGTTGTGGTTGTGGATCCTTTATGAAATGTTCTTCAATATTCAAGGTAGTCATATCATTGGGTAACCATAAGGCTTCTGTTCTTTTTGTGCCATTTACAAAGAAAATCTTGCAACCATGCTCTAAAATCAATTTTAGTCAATGTTGACCATTTTGATCATGAATTCGTGAAAATTCACGATTTCAAGCATCTCCTTGATTTTCCCTTGGCCACATTGTTTACAAATAAAATCTCGTGGTCATGCTCCAAAATCATATTTGTGGCATATTGAGGAAATTGACCATAGTTTTAGAAAAAATCACGACCTTGAGCTTTGGACCTCGTGATCATGGTTATTTTTGGGTAAGTATTTATTTTGCTTCTAGAGGCTGTGATTTTGAGACTTCTCCATTACAACCATGATACATTAGTGCTTGAGACTAATTTTGGCTAAATTTCTTGTGATCTAGAGGAAATGTATGATATTGAGATTAAAAACTCATGACTGCAGTCACCTGAAGACTTATCTTTCTTTTGGCCAAGATAAGCACGGTTTCAAGGAATTGCTAAATTACAACCATGGTCCTTTCTCGTTCAGTGGATTTGACTATATTTTGATTGTAAATTTGAGAAAACTCACACTTTTGAGCATTTTCCTAAATACTTAGCCATTTTTTGAAAAATTTGGCTATCTTCTTGGTGATATAGTCATTTTGGACTACAAGACCATTTTGCCCAAGAGGGTCATAGGGCTAGGAATACAACCTCATATGTTGAGGGGGAGGATAGTGAGGTAGGTAGCAATCATTTTCATTTGGAACTATGAGGATAGTAGGAGGTATAGTTAAACCCAATGAATAATTATAATAATAGCTACAACATCTTCATTATTAGAATTACCAATGCTAGGGAGCATTGATTGTGAGGCAATACCGAGTAGGTCACTTTAGTTAGTTATCAAGGTAGAGAAAGATGCCTTAGAAATGTAGGTTATGAGCCTTTAGGCAACTCTATAGGGAGGACAATGAATAGGGACCAATTGGCATCATAGGTCACAATGATGTAGCAAATCATACATATTTTGATTATGGAGTGAGATGTAGCAAAGGTGAAAGACATGGTGATAAAGAAGTAGCTAGAGGAGGGTAGGTAGTCCAGGCATTGTTGTATTATCTATACCAAGCTTAGGGGGATGTGGTAATAGAGAGTGCATGGGAAATCTTCTATAGAACCACATATCTCATAGTCATCTTGGTAAACATGTGTTTGTCATCATCGATGATGATGTTGTCATAGACCAACATGAGACATATGACTTGCCTATCAATATGGTTTGTGTAGAAGCCACCACCTATGGTATGGAGAGGAACTACAAGAGAACTAGACATGGGCTCCTAAAGCTAATTGATTTTGAGCTACTATTTAGATGTAGTTTTGGAGAGATAATTTATTATATGATTGTATTAAGATTCTATATATGACATGACATGATGTACATACATGTGAGATTAATATATCGATATTTATGGGTTGAATTATGTGTTTATGAGTTATGATGTATGATTATGTGATGATTAATGGATTTAATGTTTAATATTTTATGCTTGATCAATTATTTGAGTTGAATGGTTTAAGATAAGTCGAGAAAATGTGTTGTTATATAGTCAGTAATAATAATTAATTAATTAGAAAGGCAAAATATGAAATATTAAAATATGATTAAATGAAATTATTGGATATGATGAAATATGCATGATGCAAGATGTGTTGAGGAGGGTGTTTCTATAGTACAACTATTTACACAAATATATACAAATATGTACATATATACATAGAGATATACTTTTAGGTTTGCCTAAGGAGACTTTACTAACTTTGCCTAGATGACTTATGATTCTATTTGAAATTTTACCAGGGGAACTTTAATTAGCTTTACCTAGAGGTCTTCTTGTTAGTTGCTATGATACAAATATATGTACAAACATGCAAAATAAATTATTTTCCTTTAAATAAATGTCTAAAGGACTCCTGATTCACCAAAAGGACTTTTGCTTTAACTTTAAACAAATGCTTAAAGGACTTTGCTTCACTCGTAGGACTTTTTATTTATCTTGACCCATAGAACTTTTGATTTAACTTTAATTTACCCTTACACAAATGCGTAAAGGGTCTTTTATTGAGCTTTAAGGTTGAACTTTATACAAATTTGTAAAGGGTTTTTGATTAGATTGATTTGTCTCATAGAGAAGTGTCATAGAGGACTTATGATTGATTAATGTGGCAATGCATGATACCTCCAATTGGAAGGGTAGATTCAATTTTTGACCTCTTACCCCCATTCATAGTATGCATAAGAGATAAAATATGATATGATTTATCTTGATATCAACATCTATGAACCTCACAATATTTGATTGGTTTTTCCATCAACACATGTGAATTTCATTGTATTCATAATGCGATAAGATATTGGTATTTTGGAAGAACTGATAGAGATAATATTTGAGACAAATTGGATTGAGAGATATTTAGGATAAAATTATTTGAAAATATTGATTGGGTTGAAAAATATGGGACTAGGAGGATTCGATCACATTAGTCACCTAGTGCATGAACATAAAATATCTTTACTAAGATAATTTGCATGTCATCATGTATTTGTGACTCAAGATGCAACAAATAGTCTAGGCTGAGATAAACACATGCATACAAGAAAACGTGAAATCAAGCAAATGCAAATGAGCAATGATAGGTGGCTAAAAGTAAATAGACAACCAATGTAGATTTAACTGTAATACCATTTAAGATGCATTATGTTCATCACTTCTTTAAGCTCTTTGCCATCAAGCATGGTGAGGTGGTATGCACCTAAACCATACTTGGTGATTATGATGTATGGACCTAGTCAATTTGGCACAAATTTTTCATTGAGCTTAATTTTGGCATTGGTGTTCTTTTAATTCCCTTTGAGAATGAGATCATCAACTTCAAAGGAATAGGATTATACCTTTTTGTTATAGGTATGCTTAAGTCTTTATTGTTAGACCCATATGGATTCACTTTTCATAAAGCAACTCCAACTGGATCAGGTAGGTGAGATGGTATTTATCTCCAATAGAGGAGTCCTACAATAAGATGCACAAGGAAGGCATATCTATTTTAAAAGGAAATACACCTTTGGTTTCATAAACCAAAGCATAGATCATTGCACTATTAGGGGTTATAACATTAGTGCTATAGGCCCACAAGGTTGGATACAATTGGAGATGCTCATTTCAGCCAATTTTTCTAACAAGCTTCTTAAGGATATTGATAAGAGTCTTGTTAGAAGCTTTAACTTGGCCATTACCTTGAGGATAGTAAGGCATAGGCCACTTGTGTTGAATCTTATATTTAACATAAAAGTTCTAGATATATTATTCTTTAAGGATGTTCCATTGTTAGAGATTTACATGGAAGGGATTCCATAATGGCTAAGGATTTGGTTAAGGATAAACTTGGAGGCTTGGAATCCAGTGGTTAAAGCTAAAAGTATGGCTTTGATCCATTTTGTGAAGTACTTAGTAGCTGTAATGATGAACTTGTGCCCATTAAAAATTATTAGGTTGATCTTGCTAATGATGTCTAAGTCCTAAATGGAAAAAGGCTAAGGAGAAATCAAGGGTTAGAGAGCTTGGGATGAAGCATTAATAAGACTATCATACTTCTAACACTTATCACACCTCATAACATAATCACAAGAGTATTTTTCCATGAAGATCAAATAATAAACAATTTATAAGAGTTTCTTGGTGATGGTGACCATTGAAGTGGCCACTACATGATCCATCATGAGCATCTAGACTTCAACTAAGGCTAGGAACCTAAGCAAAATGACTTCAAGGGTGTGGTAATATAAGATATCACCAATGATTATATGCCTACAAGATTTTTGCTTGAGTTTCCTATGCTCATTGTGGTTTAAACCATCAAGCAACGTGTCATCCCTAAGGAAATAAAAGATATCCTTATATAAATTATTTGGAGAGGGAGCTACTTCTATAGTAAAAACTCCTAGAGGAGTCTAGCTAGACTCTCAGGTTGAAGGCTCCCTAGTTTACCAAACAATTATTGTAGCTTGTTAGTTATCTAGCTCTAAGAGGATAAGGGATGCAACCACGACCATAGAATTGACATGGTAATTACTATAACTAAATATAGCTTCAATGGTGCTTTTTTGAAAAATAAACCAATATTTTAGTAATAATGTCTTTATATTGCTTGATTTTTTCATCTTTAGTTTAATAAAAACCATTGACATGGTTGACTAGAAGCTAAGAGTCTCCAAAGATAGAGAGGATCCGAATCTAATGGGCTATTACTACATGTAGCCTTAGGATAAGGTCTTCATACTTAGTGGTATTTTTGGTATAGGAAAACTTAAGCTTAAAGGACAAAGGGATCAACTACTATTGAGGAGTGACCAAGATGAATTTTGCCCCCACTCCTTTGACACATTGAGCACCATCAGAGTATAAATTTCAAGAGTAAAGTTGATTTGATTTTAGAGTAAAGAATGACTCATTGGATAAGTGTACTACTAAGGTATGGATAGCTTCTAAGGGTGTAGCTACTAATTAATCAAGGATGACCTAACATTTCATGGACTTTTGGTGGATAAACTCAAGATCAAATTTTCTAAGTGCAATTACCAACTTAGCAGTTCATCACAAGATGTGGGGTTTGGACATAAGATATTGCAAGGGATTTACCCTTATGATGACAAAGATTTTATGGATGAGCATGAAGTGTCTAAGCTTTTGGGAACCAAATACTATGACTAAGTAAAAATTCTTTAAAAGAGTATATTAGTATTTATAGTTTAACAAAGCCAGTTGTCTATATTGATCATTGTACTACACCAAAATATCTCCTAAGGCATGGTTTTTTGTTTCTATGTATAGTAGAAAGAGTCTAGAAGGGTTAGGAGGGATAGGTATAGGAGGAGACAAAATATAGAATTTGATAAAATTGAATACCACTTGGTAGTTAGTGTCCCAATCAAAGATTGAATCCTTCCTTCATAACTTGGTGAAAGGTTGATGCTTGTCAACAAGTTGGGAGATGAAATTTTGAATTGCTTAGATTTTTTCTTGGATAATCCTAAGCTAGGTTAGAGTTTTATGGGATCACATATTTATAACAACTGATATATTATTAATATCAACTTCGATGCCATGTTGAGACACAATGAATCCCAACAATTTTCTTGATGTAACCCCAAAGATAAATTTTGAAGGCTTTAGGTATACTTTGTAATCCCACAGTTGCATGAAGATACTTAGGTATCAAATATATCTTCTTAGGTTAATGACCAACCAAAAATATCATTGACATAGTTTTCCATGATATCATACATCATATCGTGACAAATGTATGCCATGGAATTTTGGTAGGTAGATTTTGCATTCTTAAATCCAAAAGGTATGAATTGATAGCATAAGGTTCCCCACAATATGGTGAAAGCTATTTTGGCTTGGTCCTTAGTAGTAATTTTGATTTGATTATAGTTTGAAAATTTATCCATCAAAGATAACATTCCACATCCTATAGTAAAATTGATGATCATGTTGATATTGGGCAGAGGGAAGTTATCCTTTGGATATGCTTTGTTAATGTCTTGAAAGTCAATGTAGAATATAATGCTACCTTATCTTTGAAAATAAGGAAAAATTTGGATATCTAGCTGGAGTAGTCGATGGTTTTGATAAATCGAACATTGAAAAGTTTTTAAGGGTCCTCTTTGACTAGCAAAATAATTTTGGATGTATTTTTTCACAATTTCTACTTCATGGGTTTTGCACTAGGAGTAACGACTAGTGGTGGACAAATAGGGAAATATCAAGACCTAACATATCAATGTAGGACCAAGAATATGTGTTTGAACTCTATCAAAATCTTGGTGTATTCCCCATCCTTGGTTGGGGTTAAGACTTTGACTAGTTTGAGGATCTTAGGATATTCAAGTTTTCTAATGTGTATTTTTTGATTTGGTTAAATAAGGGGTTTTGAAAGTGTTCCTAAATATTTTATGAAGAGGAAGCAAAGGATTTCAAAGAAAAAATCCAAAAATTATAAAAAAGTGCTATCCCAATCAATGGGACTCACTACAAGCCAAAACCACACCCTCAACAATAGGTCAATGAGAAGAAGCAAAACAAAATCAAGGAGAACCTAGAGAAGCTAGAGAACCATAAACCAAAGGATCCTAAACTAAGAACCGACCAAAAATCCCTCAGACCATACATCCATTCCACCTTGGAAGACAGACAACAAGATAGGAAAAACCTACTAAATAGCCTAAAACACAGGCCAAATCAGGAGAAGGATGAAGGAAGACTCACTCCTCTGGGACTGTATCTCTAGCTGATTCCTTGATCATATCTAAAGCTTTTAAATCCTAATGATTCCATCCCATCACTATTTTTATTTCTTTAGAACATGATATGACAACATTCAAGGTACTAATTAGTGATATCATGAATTTTGACATCATTTTTTGGAATATTTTGGGGTTCTAGGAGGTTCTTGAGAGCTAAAATTCTTCACTTTCTTCCTTCCCATGAACCCAATTGAGTGCTTTGACTTCTTCATAATAGGAGCTAAACCTTGTGAATCAAAGTATTCAATGTATATGGGAGTCTTCGTAGCTTTGACACTTTAGAGAATAGAAGCTTAGAGCATATGGTTCATATTTTCTAATATTAATATCCATGGTTTTCTCAATTAGAATACAAGACTTATATTCCAATTGAGGTGGAGATAACAATACTACTAGTATTTCAAGATTTGTAGGATCTAAGAAAATCTAATTATGATTTATTAGATATGATATAACAACATTTACAATCTAGGAAAAGGATCCATCAAAATAGAAGTTATTTTGGCTTAGATAGTCTAAGGGACCATCTTGAGGAGGATAATTTGGGATGTCATCCATCTCATAGTTATTAGCAATAAAAGCAAGACAGGATAGGGTTAGGATATTCACTTTTAAAAATTGTATAAATTGAAAGGATATAGAATCTATGAGTACTGATGACATGTCATCCTCATTGTCCCAACTCAATTCACTTAAAGGAATGGTATTGTCATGGGATGCCCTATTAGTAAGGGTAGCTTCATATTCACTATCAAAAGAAATATAACCTATCCTAAAGTGTCCCAAATAGGCTTCAATATCTATATTCTCTGCTCATTTAGGCCTAGTACTTTTGATTAATATCCCATATTATAAAGCATGTACTTAGGAATGGAATTTAATTTTGAAAAGAAGCATGAAGCATACTATCATTCAACTAGGAAAGGGTTATTTCCATAAAATTTTTCATCATTAATAATACTAGAACAAATAAAGGAGCAAATTTCTACCTTCACCATTTTACTCTTACTATTAGAAGACAAGCCTAGGGTTTGAGGAGATGGGGGAAGCTTGGCTAGGTTTAGGAAAAAATGATTATTATATTGATTATTGTTGTTAATATTGGCTAAATCAAAATTTTGATCCTTGGATTGTTTTTTAGGTAAATTATATAAGGTGAGAAATCTTAATGCATCAGTTATTGGCAGCTAAGAAGAAGATGATGATTCAAGAGATGAATTGAGAGAAAGGCAAATACAAGCTTTAGGATTATCCACCTTAATCACCTAGTAATTGGTGAAGGGTTTGGGATTTGTTAGAATATGATTAGTCTTGTCTATGTATTCATATTTTAGGCACTAATGAAGAGGAAAAGATAATCAACATCTTGTAAATCCATTATCTCCTAAGAATAATGTTATAGGTTAAGTCATTAGGAATGACATAAAAAATAGTGTTGAGAATAAGTACAACTTTGAGGGATAAGACTATAGGGCCACTAGCCTCATATGAATATTAGGCTACAAACATTGAGACTAGAACCATTATCAACTAGGATTTACAAGATGAAGCTATCATCAATATGGCTTATGATGTATAATAGGAGATCTTTGACCATATCGAATTGAAGGATATCATCCTCATGAAATGATATAATTGCATAGTTAACCCCAATGAATCCCACCATAGAAGTGAGATCATTCAGGTTGAGGTCTTGAGGAACAACTTGTTCACTCAAAATTATGAGTAGGATGTCTCTATGGGCCAAATAGGTCTTGAGAAGTTCAAGAAGAGAGATTTTGATCAAGGTAATTTCAAGTTGGTAAAGAAAAAAAAAGTGCCCTTAGCCTTAGCATTTAATTAGATGATTGATGGATGTCTTTCGAGGGGTGAAGTTATTTTTGCACAAAGGACCAAAGGAGGTCAAGGAGTTTGATTAGATGAAGTATTCTTCTATTTTTGCCTAGTTACACACAAATGTGGAATATATGATCAAAATAATAGAGCATCCCACCATTGTTTGGTTTGGTAGTGGGTTTTTCTTGTAATGACCATTATTTGATGCATTTTGATTCTTATTGTGATAAGGCAACAAATTTTATAAAATTCCAAGGTCTTCATTAAAACAATATTGAAATTCAAAGTTTTTGAGGACAACTTGACCTTTGTAAATTAAGTCTTGGATGAGGTTTCTAAGTCTCATGCATTTATTGGTTGTATGATCATGATGTAGTTGAAGGCACATTGCTCATTAGAAAAAAACCAAAGAATTTTTTATTTTTCAAGTTTTAAAGACTTGATAGGTTGAAGCTCCATCATTTTAGCTTTTAGGAGTTGATCTAGGATTGCTAAAAAAGGTTTGTCCAGTTGGGAGTACTTTCTCTTATATTTCTATTGTTGTGGCTTCCCTAAGACAAGCTTTTAAAGGTTGGTTGTAGCACTAATATTATTGATTTGAAGTGAGTCTATAACTCCATTTCTCACAATGTGTTTGTTATTATTTGATCCATTTAGGTAATAAAAAGAATTATCCTCCTTATTATGGGGTTTGGTTGTCAATTGTTATCTTTTGAAAAGGGTGGTCTCTACTCTCTTGGCCATGTTAATCACATATTTGAAAGAAGATACATTGGTAATTTCTAAATAGAAGGCCAATTACTCATTAAGGTTACCTATAAATATGTATAGAAGGTCTCTATATGGAGGGACATACTGATGTCTCCCACCATTTCTCTCCATATTGTTAAGAAGTTGTAAAAACTCTCATATTTTGATTTCCTGAGTTGGTATAGATCACTAATCATGGCCTTCTTCTCAATGTAGAGAAAGAATTACTTTACGAATGTATCATGAAGGTCTCTAAGGCTCTTCAATGAATGCTGATATTTGGTAGTACAATTCTAAGGTAATACCACTAAGGCTCTTACAAAATATCTTGAGTAGAAATGTTTCATCATAGAAAATATTGCTACAAGTGGTTCTAAATAACCTAAGGTGGTTGATAGGATATTCCTTCCCTTTGTACATTTGAAACTTAGGAGTTTTAAAGTTGGGAGGAAAAGGATGACTAGATACAAAAGGATCTAAGGGTTGGTTGCACAAGTCATCATAAGAGTACTTGTGACTAGAATAAGACCCTTGGATGATGACCATTTGTTGTTTCAATAGCTCTAGTTGAGAAGTTAAAGTTTAAAGTTCATAAAAAATAGGATTTGATGGCACATAATTTATATTTTGAGAGATAGGAGGAATTTGGTAATTGGCATAAGAAGTAGGTTTATATACTTGGCTTTATGATTTTTAAATTAGCATCGTATGATTTGTACCCAAGGTATTTGAGATGAAAGGGTTAGAAGATGAAGGATGAGAGATTGTGGCATTTGTTTCTTGAGTGAAACCCATACTCACATTTGTAATATTAGAATGAAGGTCATTGACATGAGGATTAGAAATTGAGATACTTGATGGTATGTCCTGATTAGGAATGTAGGTAATCTTGTTGATATATAGGACAACTTACATTTCCCTATAATATTTCTTCAATAGTAGGTAAAGATGAATTATGTCCCAAATAATATGAGAGGGTTTACCTCCAACATCCATGGAAGTGGTGATCATAGGAGGATTTAAATCAATGAAATTAGAAGTTTAAGCATTACGTTTTGCATGTAAATATTGAAAGGATGAATCCTTATCTAAGAAAGGGTTCCATGATGTCTTTATGCTTCTACAAAAAGTAATCCATGAGTTACATATTGGAAAACCACTCTTTCTTGCTTGTCATGGATAGGGATTAGAGAACCCAAAGGTATACAAACTCCTCTTCTTGCTCAAAGGTAATATCCTTAAAGGTGGGTTAGTCATCATGACATTCCATAAAAGGGTTTGTGTTAATATCCAATTAATGAGCAACACTGTGGGTTAGGTAGCATCTATTAGCATGGGTTTGAAAGGAAAGGATTAGATTGATTAAGTTTTAAAATTTATAGAGTTGATTAAAGAAGAAAAATAATATATTTTAGAAATCTTATATTCCCTTCACTCAATATACTAAAATTGATCTATATAACTCAAGGGCCTCACTATATACTAAAGGTCCTTATATACTTGAATCCCTCTATATACCTATTCGTATATGAGAGAAAGCTAATACACGAGTTACCAATGATACATGGAAGTGATGACTTGGATATGTGTCCAAGATGGTATATTAGGGGTAGTAGTATGTCTCCTTAAGACTCCCATTAACCCACTACAATATCCTCATTACTAGGCATAAGTATGTGCAAGACACTATGTGTGTGGTTGGTGGATCAAGCTCAGTATATACCCAATATAACCTAGTAGCTCGTATGAAAATTCCTTAAAGGATCATGAATACCCTTAATAGGACTATCAAAAGGTTATGTTCTTGTTATCTATATTTATTTGATCTAATCTAAACAAATAATATTAAGTGGTATTGATTAAGGTTTGGTAAATTATATCTTTATTAAACCTTAGCTTGGTCAAAGAAGATCTTGAAATCCATGGTGGTGTTCATATCAGGTTCATCAATATGTGACAAGGGCAAAGGAAAGGTTATCTTGGAGGATCATTTCATGATGCTTCCCTCTACTCTACATCACTTTGAGCATTGAGGTAGCTTGTGATATTAGAGCTTAGTGTTTTATGGATTTATTGAATAACGTGTTGGAGATATTATATTATTTGGTATCCCTTGTAATATTAGTTTGATAGATGATTTATATTTTATATAAGGTATGTGGCCATATGAGAGAGTACGAAGAGTCACATGATATGTGGCAAGTTTTGGGATTGAAAATAATGAGATGTAATATTGATACAAGAGATTACAATATATAGGAATGAGGCCTATATGAGAACATGACAAGTGTCAAGGATACATATCATAACAGGTAGATAAAGTACACATTAACTCTAACAAAGGTGTAGTTTAAAAATATGGCAATTGGTTTCCATGAGATGTGTTATGCAATTTTACACTGTGTGTAACTCTAGTAAAACCTCAAAATATGTGCACCAGATCCAACATTGAGTGATCGAATGGTAGAGAAAATTTTGGAATATTTCAAGTGCAAGCAGTGATCGCGGTTGTTGATGCATAGTGGTTGTTGTATGTCATCAATGTATTGTTGCCTATGATGTTATGCAATATTGGTAGCTGTAGAATGTCTTCCTCATCAATTTTTGCTACTTAGAAGACTCTATTTTGTTGCTCGTAATCTGTGTGTCAACATCCACTAAACTAGACTATGTTTTTTTGTAGGCATATGGAATCGCATCATGGCTATGCTGGATTCAATTTTTTGTTGGAAGGTGCCAATATATTGGCATACATATTTGCTACACATTCAACTCCAAAATTAGAGATGGGAAAGTAAGGATGAATTTACAAAAAAAAGGGTTTCTTATCTGGGTGTGTAGCGGAAGTGTGGACGAGTTTGACATGGCAGACATGGTCCTCCATAAGATCGACAAAATTGGACTATGGATATGATATACTACAGTATCCAAGCACCAATCTACCTTCAAGTAGTGGTTATTTGAGCAATGAAGTCTACCTCGTGAGACTTCATATCTATCCTACCATCTACCCTTCCATACATGTGATAGTCGTGCAACTACAATAACCTCTACGTGAGATGGAAAGGGTCATCGAGTTTTATTATAAAATGTTGCATATAGAGGAGTGAAAATCAAACAGACTATGATTAATTTTTTTTTTAAACTCACATTCCCATGATGCGGAGTACAATATTGCTACCAAGATGCAGGGAGCCATTGATGGCATCATTATAGTTTAGCTGATGTTGTTGTTGTTCATGAAGCATGAATATGTTTGATGGCTATGTGTGCTTCAAGACAATCAGTGTGAGAGTGCAAATAAGGATGTTACGTGTTTCTAAAAAATGCAGATATTAGGAGGATTCTTTAGCAATGAACAACTCATATGTGTACAAGATCACTACCTCACTTTGTTCTGTCATCTATTGTTTTCGTTGCTTATTTTGCTATTGAACATTCTGCCATACCACTACACCGCCTTCAAAACCATCACCTGATCAAAATTAGCTATGGGTGGCCTATAATATCTAGCCCTACCAAAGTTTTTCCTATTAGCATGTGTGCAAAAATTTTTTAATACTCCCTGATATGTTTTTTTAATAGTGCATGCCAAATTGGAGGTGCCATGCTCCTTGCTTGCCCACGTGAGGCGGGGTGAGAAAAAATGCCATATTATTTTTTTGTTGATCATGCATTTATTCCAAATTTTCCATCATAGAAAATGTTTTTGCCATGTTGTGTTTGTTTTCGTAGCATGCAAGAAGATGTTGTGGCTAGAAAGTTCTAATTTCGAATCCGTATGAGTGGGTAAAGCACAAATATTTTTTTAATTTCATGTCATGAAAGGGGGTAATTTATTTTAATTGGAGGGCATTATTCCCCCTTAATGTTTTTTTTCCACATGGAGAATGGAAGTGATATTGGAAGGCCACATGGACAATGTGATTTCCTATAAAAGCATTCTACTATTTCTCTAATAAATGGAGGACCCATTCAGATCCGACTATAGCCTTATATATAGTTGTTGGAAAGATTTTTGTGAGCCAAATCCAATGGTGGGGTCCACTTTCAATTTTGATATTTATTTCTATGATGTTTTTAGGCTAAAAAATTATTGTATCATGGAATGCACTATCGGTTGAACCTGACACTCCCAAGGCACATGTAAGTGAACCTAGTATCTAGTATTTACCTCTATCATACTTGGTGGATGTGAAAATTGGTTACCCATGCATGATGGTAAGATGAGGTGATTACCATAAGGACACCTACTATATGGACTATAGACATAGACACCCTAGAATCTATTCGAAGACTTTTCTGGATCAACTTTTGAAGACTACAGACGAAGATACTTCAGAATATTCTATTCTATTATTTCTTCTCCTTCACATTTGGATTCTATAGCTCATTTATATTGTATTTTTTGAGTGATTTTTTGGTAGAGACCAACACTCTTATATGGATCATATTTATTTTGTATTAAGGTGCATTTTCAGCAAATACCGACACCTTCTAGATTGTGTTTCACCATGAGGGAGGATGATATTCATGGTGAACCTAGTTAGTGACCTACAAGAGGCAACATACCTAGAGGATGACCTACAAAGGTAACATACCCAAAAGTGGCTGACCCTGAGGCACCCAGGATGACCCTAAGGCACTTAGACGGCTGACCTAGAGGCAACAGATCCATGGAAGTGGCTGACCCTGAGGTAACAGACCGAGATGTATACACTGTTGATCTAGCATTATTCACAGTTGGAGAGCCAAGCACAAAGAGCATGAGCCTAGACCAAATAATGTAATAAAGGAGGATGTTAGGGTTCTTTTTTTAGAAAAGTACACATTAAGGGGGAATGTTAGAGTTAATGTGTACTTTGTCTACCTGTTATGACATGTGTCCTTGAAACTTGTCATGTTCTCATATATACCTCATTTATCTATATTGTAATCTCTTGTATCAATATTACATCTCATTCTTTTAAATCCCAACAACAAGTTGAGAGATTTGCCTTTATTAGAGGAATATGAAAGGATGCATCTCCCGGATGAAAGAGGAGAGAAATAGTTAGAGAACTGAAAAGTCATGAAAAAGGATATATTGGAGGTAAAGCTCCATGCATTTTAACTAAGTTATATCATTAATGTAATATTGTGTATTTTATGTTCATTCAAGTTATATTCTATAAGATATTGTTGTAATTGAGTTTCATTGTTAGTAGCATTCATTTGATTAGTTTTTAGATCCTGGTTAAATAATTTTGTAAATTAATCTACTCAAAAATCTAACAATGGTATCAAAGCCACCTTGGTGAAATCCATATTGGTTTAGAGCTATGCTAGTGAGAAATGAAGAAGAAGTTTGGAGGATAAGAAGACTTAATTGAAAATTTTCTTTCTGAATAACTTGTTGGAATATTGTTGGTTGATTGCTTGAGATTGGAGAGAAAGGATTGCATCTGAGTTGGTGAACGTGGAGAGCATCTGCAATAGAGACTTCCTATGTCGAAGGTGATCCTGGGTTGAATACTTCCTAAATTTATAGAAATCTTGAGCTAAAAAGAGGGGGCTACTTGCATTGAGAGTGGCTAAGTTAAAAAATGAAGAGCATCTATATTAAGAACGTATGAGGCAAAAATATGAGTAAAGCCTGAGTTGAGTGCATTCAAGTTGGAAAGGAAGGTGTCTGAGATGAGAAAGGAAAATGCTTGAGCTACAAAGGTGAGTACCAACACTTGCATAAATAATACAAGCTTCAACAAGGAAAGCAATGAAGAATTATAAAATATATAAGGTAAAAATATAAGGCAAACCTATAATAGTTGAAGGGTTCACCCTATAAATCTAAGCATCTTGGAGAGCCATCTAAGATCTGAGTTAAATCAAGTTGAATCAGGCTAATCCAAGACCTAGTTTAGTATAGGAGGAGCCAAACCGTGCCTAGCTAAGCAATGGAGAAGTCAAGTTGTACGCAGAAGTCGAGTGAAAATTGAGAAAAAACATGTAAAAGAGAAATAGATTTGGAGTCTTATCATTGTATGAAACCCACCATATTAAGCACCACAAATGCCAAGAATTCCATGCTATCCTTGGCCATAACCACACTCAATTCCTTCTTGAAGGCATCAAGTTCTTTAGTTATTGTAGTGCAAAGGAACAAACATTGTTTGGGTGTGCTATTTAAAATTTTTAGGGTTTCTATATTTCTATACACTTAAGAAGATAAACAAGAAGCCATCATCATTATGATTTCCCCAGGCATCTATTTGCTGCCTCGTAATAAAATTATGCTCATAGTGCCATATTATTAGTGTACCAATCCATAAAACTCTGAAGAAACTACACCTATCTCTTAAGAAAAATAATATACTCACCCATTTCTTTGTATAGCTCCTCTTATGCGAATATCCAACACCAAACAAGGCATTGAAAGAAGAGCCAGAGAGAGTTATTGAACTCATTGCAATCAAATTGATAGTGGGCATGCACATTATTGGTGGTAGATCTCTATATTAGTGAGTTAGGCGAGGTTACCTATTACAAACCTGAGCTTGCTGAGTTAGAGGATGTTACACCAACTAGCTGTTACACGTTTGGTGTTCCATTCATAGCTTTGATGTGTAATATGGATGTGGACATAAGCCACATGGATCTCTCTAAACATGATGAGCACTATTTCTAGAACATAACCAAGTGGTAGAATGTTTTCAAATAGGGAAACGTTACGAAATCCGAAGTCAACGAATTTCAAGCGAGGTAAAATTGGTTTTTTGAAAATTATTCTTTTTGAAAATTTTTCTAAGGTTTAAATGGAGTGATAAGGAAAATATTTATTTAATTTTATTTTCTAAGGTTATATTTAATTAATCTATTCCAAGTTAGATTAATTACATTAAGGGAGAGATAAGGTGTTTAATTGAAAAATTAAAACCTTAGAAATACTATTAATTATTTTGTGGAAAGTTTTGAAGACCTTTGAAATAGTTTTTTTGAAGAATATTGTAAATCAGATTTTAATATTTGCAAATAATTTAAATAAGGAGAAATAAGGCTTTCTACATAAAATTAGAAATACTAAATTTACAAATATTATTTTCTAAATTTCTAAATTTTTGATTTGGCAATCAAAAGGTATTCAACATCAACATAGGTTTTTGGTAAGTTGAAAATTGCATCAAAATTACTATTAGTTTTTATTCAAAATTAGGGAGACATAAGGTTGTCAACATAAATATTGAAAATTGAAAATTTATCCTTAGTCTATTATTCAAAACCTAGGGAGTCATAAGGTTGTCAACCCCAAAGGAAATGACAAATACAAGAATATTCTTTTTTGAATCACAATTATTAAAGGGGACTAGTTTTAATCCATGGAAAAATAATATGGGATCAATACTTATTGTTGAAAAAATTTGGGATGTAGTGAGTGGACAAAGAAACATTTCAGTCAATAAAATAAGAATTCAAAAATTCAAAGATGATGATTCTAAAGATCTTATGTTAATTCTATTTGGTATATCAGATGAAATTCAAGCACACATTAGTGAAGTAGAAACTTCAAAAATAGCATGGGAAAAATTGTGTATGATATTTGAAGGAAAGAATAAGGCAACCATTTTACATCTACAATCACAGTTGTATACACTAAAATTTCATGATGGAGAAAACATAGAACAATTTCTTCGAAGGATATCATAATTAAAATAAAAATTACACACCTTATGAGAACATGTTGAAGATCAATTATCAGTCTCAGTTGTACTTAGAGCACTTCTTGAATCTTTCAAAATGTTGGTTACATCTATTCTAGTATCAAACCAAAAGATGTTATTTGATAAATATTCTTCAACAATTTGGACTTGAAAATTAGTTGAGAAGGGAGTCATCCAATTGTATTAGAAAAATAATTTTGCATTTCATCACAAAAATAAAAACAAAAGAAATATTGTTATATTTGTGAGAAAGGACTTAATACAAATCTGTTGGAAATATTGAGTATATTGATTTGTCATTGATGTCAAAGGATGCATGGTACTCAAGGCAAAAATATTCTTCAAGGTTTATGAGGTTGGAAAAATTATTACAAAGGAAGTTTATTGCAAAGCAAGACAATTATTTTTAAGGATTATAATATTTAAATACCAATATTTAAATATTATAAAGAGATGGACAAAGGCTTGAGCAAGGACAAATTTAATATTTCAAAGGAAAAAAGGTTCAAATATTTTTCAAATGGACAAAGGTTTAAAGAATAAATGATTTAATATATCAAAGGGCCAAAGATTTTAAGAATAATATTATAATATTTAATTTAAATACTCAAATAGGTTTAAGTTTAAAAGGTGCCAAGGGCAAGCATAAAAGTCAAAAATCAAAGCATCGACGTCCATGATGAAAATGAAAAGACACATATAAATGGAGGAGCAAAAATCATATGCAACGAAAGAAATGTTTGAATTGTGTGTTTCGATATTATTCTAACACATTGTTTTCAGAAAACAAAGAGGGCAGGGAGCGCAGTGAGAAAGTTCATCATTGGAAAAAATCTAAAGAAAATAAATAATTGGTTGCACATCTTGGTTCCCACCCATCAATGTGTCCCAAATTTTTGGTTGGCCCTTGGTAGGATACTATTGTGCAGAGAGATAGAGGTTCGAATCCCATCGTGAGGTTTTTGTAGTGTGATTTTTTGGTTGGAGAATAAAGCTACAAACGATATAAATATTGCCATCGAACCTTTAGGTTTCACCCATTGGGTTATCTTAGCTGGTCAGAGGTCCTTTGGGAAAGCGTTACGCTGGGCAAGGTGATAAGATCAAATCTCTTGGACAACATTTTGATAGTTTGGTTTTTTTGAGGTAAGGACAATAATGTTTTAATTTTTATTAAGTGGGAGTCATAAGGTGCAACATTAATAATTATTTTGTATATTCTATTTTGAGTTAGTGGGAGTCATAAGGTGTATGAGGATAAATTGAAGATTATCATTCGTACATTGTGTTAGGTGTATTGGGATAAATTAAAGTTTGTCATTTGCACATTGTATTAGGTGTATTGGGATAAATGAAAATTATCTTTTGCATGTGATGTGAGGGTGTTATAAGGCATATTGAGATAAATTAAAATTTGTCTTTTGTATATTGTGAAAGTAGGAGTTATAAGGTGTGATTATGGTTTAATTTTTAAATGTAATTTTGTATGATAGAAGAAGGAAATTTGAGGGTTTAGTCACTACTAAAAGCTTTATTTTGGGAGACTAAAAAGGAGTTATAAACATAATTTTAAAGCCTTATTATGCACATTTTTTGAGAAGGTTTTTAATGTGGATAATTTGAAAGAGAAATTTACTAACTAGTTTTTGAAGTGTCACAAGAAAGGGAAATTATTTCTGAGACAGGTTTTGAAAGTACATCAATCATCAAGGCGATTTTTAGAGGTATCTGATTTAACTCTTTCTTAAGGTGGTTTTGTTTGAAGAAAATATTTTTGATGTCATATGATTGGAGGTATAAGGATTTATTTGATGTGCATTAGTGTTGAATAAAATTGGGAATATAAGTGCAAGGGTTTGAAAGCAAATTTGTGCATTATTGTGATTAATGTTGGAAAGAAATTTGCAAGGATTATAGATCAGATTTGAAAGCAAAATTTGTGCATGATTCATGTTTGATAAGCAAGGTAGATTTATGCATTTGAGATTGATTTTGAAATGAATGGTTAGTGGATTGAAATTGAAAATATATGAGCATTATGTGTATGCAATATTTGTGCAATGTTATGAGCATATTTGAGCAAGTGTTATGAGCATATTTGAGCAGGTGTTATGAGCATATTTGAGCAAGTGTTATGAGTATATTTGAGCAGGTGTTATGAGAAAATTTGAGTAGGTGTTATGAGCATATTTGAGCAGGTTTATGTGAGCATATTTGAGCAGAGTTGTGAGCATATTTGAGCAGGTTTTGATGTGGATTTGAGCAAAGTTGAGAGTAGATTTTGGATCAAACTATAGCAAAGGGGATTAGTGTCTCCTATGGATAGAAGTACACAAACTAGAGCAAACAGGATTGGTATCTCCCATGGATAGAGGTCCATAAACTAGAGCAAAGGGGATTTATTTCTCCTATGGATAGAGGTCCATGAACTTGAAAATAGGGGATTGGTGTCTCCTTTGGGTTGGTGCCCATAAATATTGTCATAGGGAATTGGTTCCCAAGAGATTTGTTGATAAAAGTTATAAGAAATATCTTCTCTATGGACATAGCCCACATTGGGTGAACCACATTAAATATATGTCTCTTATGTGTGTGATGATCTATCCATTATTTCATTATTACAATTGATAATATTGGATAATACTACTTTGGAAAGAAAAGTAAAAAGTTTTATCTTATATTGTTCACCCCCTCTCAGTATAAGCTTGTGTTCTTCGATTGGTATCAGAGTGGGTTCCTTCGTGAAAGCCTAACAAATTGAATGAAGATCTTACAAGAAAACACATGGCCACTAAAAAGATAGAAGATGCTCCTATGGTTGAAATCAACAAGAAAGATTCAAAAAAGGAAGAGAAAACCATAATTGATATGGAAAAGGAACTTATTGCTGCTCTTCGAGAATTGAAAATGGTTAGAAAGAAGAATTCCGGATTGAAGGCTCAAGTTCAAGAGGTTGAGGAAAAAAGACAAATCTTCTACAAGATCTCATAGACTTAAAAGTGAAGGTTGAAGAGACAAAAAGAGTTGAAGAAGTTATGGTTGAGAAATTAAAGACAAAAGAATTATAATGTGAAAAATTGGAACATGAAGTTGTCCTTCTAAGAAAGGAAGTAAAAATTCTAAGGATAAGTTGCAGAAAAATACAATATTAGAGAAACAGAAAGAGGATTCAAGCTCAAATGGAACAAAGACATCAGATAAAGTTAGTAAAAAGGAGCCCATGACCTATGTTAATGTATTTAAGGAGGAAGAAGACAGAGAATCATCATGGACATAAGTCAATCACAGGAACATAAATGAAAGAACCATGCAACCATATCATTCAAGGTAATAAAACAAGTTTAAAAATTTCTTCCATGGTTATTGTTTTTCATGTGACAAATATGGTCATAAAGTTGTACATTGCATGGTCTATGTGAAAAATAATGTTGGCATCATCAATAGAAATTACAATTCTTTTACATCTCTGATGAATAACAATATCATGTGTTACAAATGTAATAATTTTGGGCACAAATATAGATGGTGTAAAACATTATTTCCTAAAATTCCTAAATCAAGCAAGAAATAGGAAGGTCAAACAGTTCAGAAGGAGATATCCTCAAAAGTTTGGAAAAATAAAAATGAACAAGAAAAATAAAAGTCCATGTTGGTACAAAAATATCTTCATGTGCAAAATGAAGAAAATAAATGGTACATTAATAGTGGTTGTTCAAGCCATATGACAGGTGACAAAAGCAAATTTATTTCTCTAAAGAAAATAAATAGAGGAACAGTGAAATTTGGTGATAATACATCTGCCAAAATTGTTGGAAAAAGGACCTTGAATTTGGATAATGGAAAATCTAGGACAAAAAATGTGTTATATGTTGAAGGATTGAAGCACAATATACTAAGTGTAATTCAAATATATTATCAAGGGCACATACTCACATTTCACCCAAATGGATGTGAGATCAAGAAATCTAAGACAGGAAAACTTATTGCAGATGTTAGTAGAACTATAAACAATATCTACATGTTAAGTGAAATTAAGGGAGGAAAATGCTTTTTATCACAAGAGGATGAGAGCTAGTTATGGCTTAGAAGAATGGGTCACTTGAAACTTGAAAACATGGTGAAAATAAGAAACAAACAGGCAGTTAGAGATTTACCCAAAATAGCAAAACCCCCAAGCATGATTTGTGCACAATGCCAGCATGGTAAGCAAATAAGATCAAGTTTCAAATCAAATTATTTTTCTTCATCCAAACCCTTGGAGCTAGTTCACACCGATCTATGTGGGCCTACAAGGACAAAGAGTTTACAATGTCAGAGTTACTTCATGTTATTTATTGATGATTTCTCTAGAATGACTTGGGTAACATTCTTAAAAGAAAAATCAAAAGCATTTGAAAAGTTAAAGATATTCAAGGCACTAGTAGAACATGAAACATACAAAAATATCAAGTGTTTAAGATTATATAGATGAGGATAATTCACTTCAGGTGAATTTGTAGAATTCTATGATCAGCACGAAATTAAAATATAATACTCAGTAGCAAGAACTCCACAAAAAAATGGAGTAGTTAAAAGGAAAAATATAACTTTTTAGGGTATGGCCAGGGCTATGTTAAATGAGTCTATGATTTTTGATGCATTTTGAAAATAATATTAAATCACCACAAAACCCCATATGAGCTTTGGAAGGGAAGACCAACTATCTTTAACTACTTCAAAAAATTTGGAAGCAAATGCTATATTAGATGAGAAGAGAAAAATCTAGGTAATTTTGATTCCAAGTGTGAAAAGGGTATTTTCCTTGGTTTGTCCACTAAGAGCAAATCCTATAGATGCTACAATAAAATATCACATAAAATTATGGAAATTATAAATGTTAGAGTTGAAGAAATAGATCTAAGAGAACTAGCTCAAGAAATTGTGTATCAAGAAGGAGAAATTTGTAAAGAAGAAGAAGGTGAAAAAACTAAAAAATATGAGATACAAAGGGCACCACCAATGACACCATATAGGTATGTGCAAAAGAATAATCTGAGAGAATTGATTATTGGGAATCCAGATGAGAGACAAACAAGGAGGAAGATAATAGGAATAGGTGAACATGTAATTTTTTCTCTGCTATCCAAAGTTGAGTCCAAGGATTTCAATGAAGCAAGAGAAGACAAATACTATATTAAAGCAATGGTAGAAGAGTTAGACCAAATATAAAAGAGTGAAACTTGGGAACTTGTGCCACATCAAAAGATAAGAATGTAATTGGTACCAAATTGATCTATAGAAATAAGTTGAATTGAGGTGGTCAGGTTGTTAGAAACAAAGCAAGACTTATGTGCAAAGGCTACGCACAAGTTAAGGGGATTGACTCTAAAACTGTTGGGAGTGAAGGGACCACACAGATCTGTATGAACCAACTCCAAAGGTTTCTTTGCTCTTGTAGAGCTCTTTTCAAAAGGCACTCTATGCTGCTTTCCTGCCAAGCAGTCAGAGCAAACTGGTAAAGTGGTAGAAAGAGAAGGAAGACCCTTTACCATCTCATACTTACTTAGCTCAAGTAAGTAACTAGAACTCAAATGTCCATATCTCTTGTGCCATAGGGAATTTGCCTCCTTTGTAGATACTTTCATGGCTACATGTGGAGTAGAGATAGTAGCTAAGGCAAATAAGCCATGCTTATATGAAGCAGTTGCAATGTTCTTACCCCTAACACTTCTTGCCTCCCTCAACACTAAAGTTCACAACCATATCTTTGTCCGAAATTTGTGTGACTGACAACAAATTGTTTGCCAATCCTAGAACATAGAGAACTTTATCAATCTGACACTTGCCATCAGGAAGAGTGACTGAAACAGATGCCTTCTCCCTGAACCTTGTAGGTTTTATCATCGACAATAGTGACAGGTTTGCCCTCTTTGGCCTCAAAAGACTCAAACCATGATTTGTCACCAGTCATGTGCTTACTAGATCTAGAATCAACATACCATATAGGATCCATATGCTTGGACATAGTCGTATTCATGAGAACTTTGTGAGCTCTCTCAGAATCCATGTCAGATTCTTCAACAACAACATTCACTTGTTGTTTGTTCTTTTGTGGTATGTTCCAGCCTTTCTATTTTGATTGCTTATTCTTATGCCAACATCTCGTTTGTATCATGACCTTCTTTGTCACGGATCTTGCAATATCTCTTTTTTGTTGAGGTTGTTTCCCTTTTGAATCCTTTTGTGAATTCCCTCCCTTCTGAAAATTACCCTTCTTCTGGTTCTGTCCTTTCCTGTTAATGTAGAGAGCAGTGTTAGAAGAATCATCTCGCTTTAGTTGGCATGCCTCTTCCTCTTGAAGCATATTAACCAATTCTACAAAAGTAACTTTTCGTTGTGATACCTGAAGGGAAGTGATCAACACCCGATAAGAATCAGGTAAAGCTCTCAATACAACTGAAGTAAGGAGCTTGTCTTCAACTGGTTCTCCTAAAGAATTCAACTTTGCTTTCAATTCAGAAACTCTGCAAAAAAATAATTCAACTATCTCACCCTGCTTTATGCTTAGACTATGTAATTAAGATTGAAGAAATAGAATGGTGGAATCATTCTTTCCCTCATATATAGTATTAAGCACATCCCATGTCACTTTACTAGTTGCACAGTCAGCAATATGGGGTTGGACTTCATCAGACACAACAAGCAAGATGAACACTTTTGCTTTGTTGTCTAGCTTATCAAAGTCTCTTTGACTAGTAGATGGAGCTATAGCACCAGCAGCAGATGAAGGTTTGGTTGTTGCTCAAGATACAACATCCCATAAGTCATCCATTGCTAGGATGGCCTTCATCTTATTTTTCCATGGTGTGTAATTAGGACCTTTCAACAACTGATGAGAATCAGTCATTAGTTTTGCACTTATAACACCAATTGGTCCCCCTTTTGATATACCTTTTGCTAGGCCGTTATACCATACTAAATACCCGCCCTTACATGAGGGAAACTATAGGTATTTAGAAAGATCAATAAAAAATCACCCGCCCTTACATGAGGGAAACTATAGGTAATTTTTAGAGATCATACGATACGTGGAACTTAAGTAGTACTGAAAGGGAATAGTCTTGTTGATGGCACCTACCATAGAAAGTTTGCAATCCGCATGCATGGGGCGTAACTTCCCCTAAACACTTTGGATTTCAGAACCCTCATCAGGATTTACGCCTAAACACAAGAACTATTAGGGTAATGGATGGAGTAAAAAAATGCAAAATGGCAAACTTATCTCTCCCCAACGATTTATAGAGAACAATCTCAGACGTCATTTTGGCAGCTATATTAGGTGATGGATACAGTAGCACAATCATGACAGCTTTACCTGTAAGTGCTGGCCAGAGGTATCACAAATACCAAACGCTGTAGTGCAATAAATTGCATGGATGGGTTTTAATTATCCTGGGGACTAAGGGAGTGAATTTGATTTTAACTTTTAATGTTATAGTGCAAGAAATCAAATATGCAACATACAACAAAAAAAAGTGCCCACAGGAATGACCCACTAGGTTTTGGGCGCAGCCGAAAATGCACCTTTACAATAATGCCAAATATGCTTTTCAAAAAATTACTCACTTTCCCCCTTTGATTTTTGAAAAAAAAAAAACCCTTCTTTTTATCTTAAAAAAAACTCTCCACAAATGATTTAAAAAATTATTTTATAACCTTAAAGTTAAAAAAAATATTAATTTTAATTTATATAGTTTTAAAAAACCTTTAAAAAGAAATTAAAATCAAATTAAAAAAAAATTAATTTTAATTTATAAAGGTTAAACTATAGAAAATAAATTAAAATTAAAAATTAAAGTTTAACTTTAGGAAAAATAATTAAAAAAAACATGTGAAATTTTTTTTTTACCTTTGTTGAAGGGGGGTCGACGGGATTGGAACCCGCGACCTGCAGGCTCCCAGAGCCTTATCGCATAGTCCACCACCAGGTGGACTAGCGGGCAGATTCGATAGGATCAGGGACCTCCTCGTATTTGAGGAGGGTCTCGGTAGCCCTACTGCTCTCAGGGAGCGTGCCTCCTATCTGTTCCTAGCAATGGCAGGTGGCCACGGTTGTTGTTGTGGCTGCCGCCTTTACTGGAGGCATCTAGATTAGTAACAAATTAGTATTTTCTAGTTCAACATTATAGGTTTTGAAACCCTCTACGAATATTCATTCATGCATAAATGTTCTTGACATAAATTTTTAATTTTATTTTTAGCTTTTGAAAACTCTTTCCTATAAATTACATAAAATTTGAGAAAACAAAGCTTCCATATCTCTTGGTAAGAGAAAAGACTAATTGCAGGGGTACTCTACAACTTCTAATCTATACCTTGAAAGCGATTCGATCTAATTTCTTGTGAATTTTGTTTTTGTCTCTCCCTCTATGCCATGACCAGATCCCTTCAACAAACTAACTTGGCATTGCTCATATTTTTCTAAAAAGAAAGTATGAAGTCTATGGTTTGATACATTGGTTACATTCTTTGCTCTAAATATTTTTATCTGGTTTGACTCCTAATAAATTTAAATTATAGACTATCTACGGAGATATTCAAATAGGCATATGCCAAATAATGGAGGTACGTCAACAACCATTACTTATTATATAATGACTAAATTAGAGTGTGCACATAACATCATTACAAGTTGCTTCAATATGACCACCTTTTTAACAAGCCTACATTTGAATCACAACCATTCCATTTCTACAACATCCATGGTCAATACCAAACTTTGATAGATCCCAAGTGTCATTATTGATATTGTAGCTCTTGGATCAATCATGCAATTGTGTAATACACCTTTCTCCAGAAGGAGAGGTAGATAAAATGGGCTAGAATGCTCCCTATGAACACTCAAAAATCGAGTCCTTGAATTTGTATCACCTTTTTAGTTAAATTTTCCAAGGAGAGATCAACCAAATTCACTTTTGAAGATTCTAGATCTTCTCTCAATCTAGCTTTGGTGAAAAGAATATTTGAATAAGCTTATAAATTGGATCACCTTTTCCTTACTTTCTCCTAGGGTAAAATTTGGAAAATACAAACTTTTATAAGCTTACAAAAGAAATCACTTTTGGGATTTGTTCCTAAATATCTTCATGATTTTCCTTCTCATCTTCTTGGGGGTCAAATGCTGGAGAATGTTGATCACTATTACCTTTCGGTTGGGGAGCTACTATGTTGAATTCTAACACATCTTCAAAGCTTCTTAGGCTTGGATATTTTGTCTGGAGTTTGGCTAATGATAATGGGGGAGCATCGAGCTTGTTATAATTTTCTTTCCTGCTAGATTCTACATTTTGATCTACTTCTTTTTGTTGAAGCTACCTTTGATGAGTTGTGGCCAATAAATTTGATGATGTAGCTATCATCAGAGCATAACTTTGATGGATTATATTTCTTTGGCTTACCCAAACTATGGTTCTCCTTCATTAACATCTTGTTCCATGTGCTTCTCACCATTGTCAACTCTTGTTCTCTCCAAACTTGATCAGTTTGATATTTAGGAACATCATTTTTTATTCCTTGAAACGACCATGAATTTACCTCGTCTACAATGGATTTGACTAGAAGGGTCATCATAAGAGGTATTTATTACTCAAGGGGGAAATTTACCAACTATGATCAACATATTTTAAAAACTCAGATGGCCTCTTGGAAAACGTGATGGAATTTTTTTTCTTTAGTTTGTTGAATAAGGATACTTAAATCAAGATGCAATACATGGATATAATAGAGGTATGCCTATGGGTGGTAGGGTTGGTACTCTTGAGGGACTCTCCAAATTATTTTGAATATAACATTGAAATATAGAAGGCTTTCATGAGAAGATTTCTTGATTGATGAAAATTGAGTAAGCAGCAAGAAAGGATCTACAGGATCATCAAATTTATTAATAAGAGCTTTGGCTAGGTCAACCCAAGTACAAATACTCTTAATTTATATGGATTTATACCATAAAAACACCTTTCCTATAAATAATAGAACAAGTAATCGAAGCATGAAATCTTCAAATATGATGTTAAAAACAAAATATAGGGATGCGATATCTTGACAATGCTCAATTGTAGTTTTTTATTTTCCCTCGTAACTGGGTAGATTTTTTAAAATTATCTTAGATATTTTATGAAAAATTGGGATATTAAGAGGGCTAGTATCATACCATAGAGGGTAGGGTTGGTGATCCATAAGACTAGATCTGAAGGAATTTTAAGTATCATATGGTTTTGAGGATCTTGGTTGGATACAAAAGAATGAGGAAACCGCACATGGTCCCTTGAATTTAAGAAGCCAAATGAACCTCCAATATAAGCTAGGAAATATTACTATAATAAGCCATTTGGAAAGAAAAATATGGAATGTAAACAAGGCTTTCAAGCTCTCAATATAGTAGAGTCGCAAAGTAACTTACAATCTCCACGTAATAGGGTCAAGAAAGTTCACTAAATCTTGATTTCTTTGGTAAAATTTAACTATGACTATCATCTATAATTATTTTAAAGGTAAGCACCCACTAATCACAGCCCAAAAAATACATTGAATAAATTGAATTGCTTCAATTCAACCTCCAGAGTAGGCTAGTATTCCTTGTCAACTTGTTGGATGTTGACTCTTTTAAGCTTAGTTTAATGAACAAAGGATAGGGATATAAATGAAAGGGTTAATAAAGAATGAATTAATAATGGATAGATAAAGCTAACAACATAGGCATCCACAGAAAATTACTTGACAACTTGATTTCTAGAAACACTGCCTAGGACTAAAAATATTTGAAACTTAGATATTGTTAGTATAAAAGTATGGTCTGCATTGAATTAATCAAGTATAAATAAAATAGAGGTTTTAACAGTCATATCCAAATTAAGGCATATGGTAAAAACCATATGTTACATGCCTACTCATACATGAGCTTTAATTATCTCCCTAATAAAACATAAAAGCACGGTCTAAATTGAATTAATCAAGTATAATTAAATAAAGATTTTAACAATCATATCCAAATTAAGTCATATGGTTAAAACCATATGATACCTGCCTACCCATACATGAGATTTAATTATCTCCCTAATACAACATAAATAAATTATGTAATAATATATTTTTTATAACATTCCCCCTTAGTACATTTTTGGGATAGCATATATGACTATCCCCCTTAATGTAGAGGATAAAATAATGAAAACTAGCTCTAGATTTGGCTCTTGCCCTAGCTTTTTTTTTTGGATCTTAACTCTAGATCTTAATCTTAATCTATCTCTAGGTCTAGCTCTGGATCTTAGCTCTTGGATTTTATCTCTATGATACTATCTCTAGGTATGCCTTTGGGTCATTGTCTTTAGGTTTACCTTTGGATCATTACCTCTAGGTTTATATTTGGAGGCTTTCTGACCATAGCTCAAATAATCCCAATATTACATTGTTCCATGGGAAATCTATGATTTCTCTATGTCCTCTTTGGAGAACATATTTTATAGAAACCATACAATATTTTGTCCCATTGTGTGACATATGTCCATCCACAATCAATATGGATCTTGTTGGTTATTTTCTCTTTGTAACAGGTTTTATAAGAGTGATTATGACCTTCACAGATTTTACAAAGCTACAAATACCAAAAAAAAACTATCACATGTCCAAATATTCCACAATTAATGCAATGGTTTATGTGAGGGATTTGTTTTACTACATAGGTGGTGTCTCTTTTAACAAATTTGGTCTCACTGCTTCCTATTGGACCATTATAACCAAGGCCTGCATTCTTTGGCCTTATATTTGGTGTTATGAGATCTCTTATACCTTACCCATATTTTCCCAATATTGTATCATTATAACCCATTTGTTTGATTATCTTTGAGCCAATTCCTTTGGTGTGCTTTTCAAATCACCCAAGTTCTAGTTCATGACATTCAACACCTTCATTATTATTATGGCCTTTGTCATGGCCACTACTATCATCGATAACATTCAAGCCATTAGTATCACAAGTTAGATTTATATTTTTGATAAGATCACTTGTGTTACAAGAAATATTTGCCATCAATGGTTGGAGGTCACTTGTGTCACAATAAGCATTTTACATCAAGGGTTGGAGCTCACTTGTATCACAAGCATCGACCAACATGGGCTTGGCCTTATATTTTTTGCTCATCAAATAGGGCATATTCCTTCTTGAACATAGCTCCGACAATAGCTCCACTCACAATACAAATCAACCTCCTCCTTGGGTGCATCGCTCTATTATTGTCTTGCCAATAGGCCCCATTTCTCTGCTTTAGCTCAACCTATCGATGTTAATTTACCACCACTACACTCTTCCTTGGTAGCACAATCCAATATGGCTATTGCACCACCATGAATTGTCCTTGGAAATGGCATCATGTTCATGGCCTAGAAGCATATCTCACCTATCCACGTGTTCATATTATCATGGCCTAGGCTTCTCTAATATGGAATGCTCCACATAGTCAAAGCCTCTACCATCATAGTGCACACCCATTCATGTTAGCATTGGGCCAGTATAAATTCTATGTATTTTAGAATATGTGTGGGTAAGGTGCTTTACTCCATCGACGTGGGTGTCGTTGACCTTCCACACATTAATGTTGTATTTTACTAGTGAAATTAGACTTTGAACATAGTTTAGCCATACCCTAGTACTACTTTGATTGATTAATCTTCATGATTGATGTTACTCTAAGAAAAGTATGTAGAAGTCTTGCATTAATGACTTAGCACAATATTGCATTATAAAGCACCTAGATGTGCTTCTAAATCACACCACTATTGTCAAGGTAATTATTATTATTATTTGTTATTTTATTTTACCACTTTGGCACTATTTATCACACCGTTATTGGAAGTTCAAGATCACTCCATGTCCCCTTAAGGTGGATCCACTATTCCCTAGTTTTATGTGTGTGTGATGTGTGGTAAACTAGGCTTACCACGTTAGTGAGTCCCGTTCCAAAAGAGCCTTGCTAGTGGTATTTTTCTACCACCTATATGGCCACTCTCGATTTATCCTCCTTGATTTCACTACACAAAGGATGAGTTGCTTTTGGCTAGATTTGTTGTTGCCTTTGTTAATTTAGTATCATTGCTCTCCAACCACTACATGTTCAAAAGTGAAAAAAAATTCTAACTAGTTGTGCACTCTAGCCACACACATTTTTTACCATTTGGTCTAAAGTGCTTTAGTTTGGCTATGCCTATGTTCTACTACACATCCATATTTGTGTCCTATTATATGTGTCTTGATATTAAGCCTCCAAGGTGATCCCTGATAGCATTACAAAGTACACTGCATAGGCATTTTGATAAATAGAAACAACTATCAAAAGGAACAACTTACTACAAAAGTCAATTATTGAAATAGAAGCAACACCGCATAGGCATTTTGATAAATAGAAACAACTATCAAAAGGAACAATTTACTACAATAGTCAATTATTGAAATAGAAGCAACATCCCTAAATTATATTAGATACTCCTAGATGCATATTCATCATCTATGCAAATAATTTAGCCATGGGTATTGTTCTTGTGACACTGCCTAAGTTTGCATGCTTAAGCTGCAACACACAAAGCTTTACTATTGTTGTAATCCTCCAGTTTCTCAATCTTCCTTTGAAGGTCATTATATGCATTCAAATTATGGTAGTGTCCTGAAATGTTGAGGATCAACTATACGATCAGGTTTGAATTCCACCTCATACTCCATGATAACCATCCCAAAAAACATACCTTTACCTTTGATGCATAATTTCAACTTTTGACTTGATGCCACATGCTTCACGTTGATCTCTGGTCAATATCGGTTGATCAATATTGTATCACAATGTTAATTTTTTTTCCTATTGCTATAAATATTTTTTGTTGCAGGATTTGGGGATAGTGATGTCGATATTAGATCTACCTTTGGAGTGGGTTTATTTCATAGTCATGAATAACCACATATAGTCAAGCTTTCTAGACATTGATCGCTTTAATACTAACCATAATAACATAATATTAGTAAATGTCTTATTTAGGTCATAGAATAGAGATATCATGCTCACCACATAGATTGCTCAAAGTGGGACTTCAAAAGCTTTGATACCACTATTAGTGTAAAAGCACAATTTGTATTGAATTGATCAAGTATAAATAAAATAGAGGTTGTAACAATCATATCTAGATTAAGGCATATGGTTAAAACCATATGATACTTGCCTACCAAATAACCATATGTTACAAAAACATAACAAAATAATGTAATCATATATTTTTTCTAACAACGATATGAGATTCAAGGTAACAAATTGTGAAGACTATTTCTAGTAGTGTCCATGACATATTTTCAAATAAGAAAATAATACAATTTTGAAGGTAGGAAAAAAAATTGCATTATCAATATCATGTAGAAACTAATTTAAAAAAAAACTATTTACAAGTAGCTCAAAGACTACTAGGTTTACTACCAAGGGTATGGTATATTACATTATTGGGTACATGTTAATGTACCACCTTGGGTACATTACTAGAGTAGGATTTTACTTTAGAGTAAAGTTAAATAGTTACTTCAGCATATAATAAGTTCACAAGTGTTAGAATGTGCAATGATGTAAATGTGCATGTAGTCCACATGTACATGAGTCATAGGATAGAGTCAAAGGCAGAGTAAAGGCCAAGGAACTTATCTTCCTATATATAGGCATTATAGTGAGTGAAACAAGTGAGGAGAGAATACAGAGAGTGCATAGTATAGATTGGTAGTGTGGTACAATGTAGCTCTTCAAAACAGTTTATGGAGTGTTCATGTCCTCCATTATATTGCATTGTACTATTTTCATATGCTTTCATTAATGGCACATTTCTAAGTTATTGTAGAATTTTCTCTTATCATTTTCCTACATATTATAGTGCCATTATAAAATAGATATATTAGATTGTTTATCTTACATCTTATGATTGCATTTCCTATATTATATACTCATCAAAAGCTAACAAGGCAATGTAATGATTTGCATTAATTGTTCTCTAGATCTTCCCTTTATTGACATTGCCAAGTTTTCCCATACAAAAGGGGTTCATATTGGTGTAAAATTTAAACTTCAACAATATCACAAGGCAAATAAGATATATTAATTATGCTCTTTTCCAACCACATATATTAATAACAAAATTTGGCATGTGATAAGCATTTCCAGTCACATTTATGCCATAAATGTGGATAAATGATAAGCATTTATAGTCATGCTTCCATTTCAATGGAGTACATATAAGTACAATAGATAGGCTCACTAAACTAGGGTTTAATATGATATCCCTTATAACCATGCTCAGGAGAAAGAACAAATGTTATATATTTATAGCTACACTTCCAAAATAGGGTACTTTATTCATAACCAATGATTCAAAACAAAGTATTGAAGGATATAATTTCACAACCATGCATTCAAACAATGTACAAAATCATATGCATTCACAACCATGTATTCAATACATGGTATAATATCCTAGTCATTCATTGTCATGTTTACAAACAAAGTACACCATATAATTCATTCATTGTCATGCTTTCAAATAGGGTACAATATATAATCCATTCACTATCATGATTTCAAAAAGGTGACAATATATATTTCATTCACTATCACATTAATAACATAAACAACCTATAATTCATTTATTTTCAGGTTCCATAGTATGGAATAAAAAAACATTACCATAAGGTGAATATTTGGACTAGTTGAACATGTCCACTTTCTAAGGAATAACCTTATATTGATGAATTACAAGTTATAGTTTGTCATTGCAATAGAATGCACAAAGAGGTAATGCCTCCAATTGTCTACAATGTTGATGCCATGATATTTTAAAATACAATTTTTGACTTCTAGGTAATATAGAAGGCAAAATAATTTAACCTAGGTCTAATTCCTTCCTTGAAACCAGGGTAATTAATTCTACCAACTCTAAAACATGCAATATTTTTAAGTAAAAAAACCTACAACAATGGTAAAGACCCCATTTCATTCTTGGTTACCCATTAAACAAACATTGCATGTCAAAAATATTTTTATGAATTTCAAAAGCAATTCATTCTAGGTTTTAATGCTTTCATAGAAAAGAGGAAAACTTGAACTCATTTCCCAATTTTTCCTTACCACTATGAATTTCTTTCATGTCCTTCCTTTGTCTAGTTGACCTGTAATTATCCTGGTGTAATTTTACCTTATAAAGCACCCATTTTGACTAGTACCCATGTTCTCTTCCTTGTAAAGGAGAATCAAAATACAAGCAGGTAAATAAATTAAGATTCACAAAGGAGATACAATGTTCCACTCAATATTTTTTCACTCTTCTCAAGATACCTTGATGTGCCCTAATGATGTCAAATTATAGGAACTCTTTTTTCCAATATTTTTTTGGAACCTCATAAAACATTCAAAATTATTTTCCCTTTCAAGCTTAAAAAAAGGTTTGTTTTTATTTGATAAAATAAGGGGTTTTGAAAGGGTCCCTAAACCTTTTACAAAAGTTTTTGGGAGGGTCCCTCAACCTTTCAAATATTAATCAAATAGAACCAAAGAAGAATATAAATATGATTTACTCCCCTAAGAAATACTGATCTAGCATCCGGTAAGAGAATCCAACATCTCAGATCTTGTGAATATTGCAATCCCACTTTTTTCAATTTGAAATGTAAAATTGAAACCAATTGCTCAAAATTGAAAAGACTATTAAATCCCAGGAGTGCTTAAATATTTAAAATTTAAACTTTCCCACCCATCAAGAGAACCAAACTATGGAACCTAGCCTTCCAATTGCATTGAAACATAATTCAACCAAACAAGCATTGCCCGAAATATGACTCCTATATCCCAAACCTCATAGATCCTGCAATTTCATCGAAATCCAATTTTAAAATTTAAAAATGAAAATGAGTGCTCAAGAAAGAAAAATCACAATATCTTTAGAAGTGCTCAAAGAAGACCAAAGGAAAAAGGAGAATCATCCCATTAAAAATGGGAGACCCGAATAAGCAATCGAGAGAAATATACCCAACAAGCACACATATTTTCTAGAAACTGCCACTTGAAATAGAATTCTACCCTAAGGGAGAAGAATCTACCAAACCCAAAAACCTTGTTCTAGGTCCAAAACATTGAGTCAGCAGGCAAAATGAAAAACTCCTCAATAAACCAAAATATTATAGGTGAAATACCCAAGAATAATCTACTTCCAACACATATAAGGAGATATCACGCTCGAAAACAACCATGGGAGCTAAAACTACCCATCAAATATAAATATATTTGTTTAAATCTAAGATGACATCTAGTAGCTAGTTGGTGTGCTTGTAACTGATAACAAGATTTGTAGCTCTCATCCTAGTCACACAACACCCCCAATACCCTACCACTCACCAATCTAGCTATAGCCATTAAAAAACCTCATAGAGGATTAGTTGGTAGAAGGAAATTTGCACATGAAAACATCGACTAGCGAAAGAAAAAATTTCCTACCCCAGATAGGATACAGTGTTCTAGAACCCTCCATTAGTAGGTACCCAAAATCAATAGCAGACATGGATTTGGTCCTGAAATAGGATCGTAGGGTTTTTAGAAGAGTCACAGAACTTTGAGAACCACCAAAAGC
Organism: Wollemia nobilis; assembly: GCA_028583015.1. Taxonomy (NCBI): domain Eukaryota; kingdom Viridiplantae; phylum Streptophyta; class Pinopsida; order Araucariales; family Araucariaceae; genus Wollemia; species Wollemia nobilis. The sequence continues at coordinate 15,350,710 of JAQPPZ010000753.1, read as the reverse complement.
ACTAATTTTTTTTAAATTAACCTTCCCACTTAGACAAGAATAAAAGCCATCTAAAACATGGTTCATTAAAGAAAAATCCCTACCCATTGGATGAAAGAGAAAAATCAAATTGAATCATAGGCTCAAAGAGTGTTATCATGACCACTAGGAGCCTTGCAGCAACAAAGAAAGCATCCCATCTAATGGAATCCTTGCAAACAGAGAGCAACCCATCTAAAACATCTCCTCCAGTGGGAGAAACAAAATAGCTAGTGCCCAAGCACCCAACTACAAACTGGTCTAGTCTTACACCCAACAATAAGACTAGCTACTATAGTTCCTTCAACTGACTCAACCTTCTAAATAGCCCTCTAACTATGGCTCCTTCAGCTAACCCTAACATTCCACCCAAAAATATTGTTAGCTTTTTATGAATAACCACTCAATAATATGGCCACTAAATCAATAATACTCAACTCAATATGAAGAAAATAATAATGCTAAGAAAATAAGCTTATATTCAAAATATGAAATAACTCCAATATTGCTAATGGTAAATGCTAACAAATAAAATAAAATCGTATTGAATAAAATAACTCAAATACATCATATTACATCATCTTCCATTGCTCCATGGGTCATGTCCCATATCCTGATATTTTCTTTATGATACTCCTATTACAATTGCACATTCATATATAGGATGGAATGTGACTCTTCATATGGTGTTTCTTGGCCTTCACTCTTCCTATGAGTCTTCATATTCCTATGCATGATAAACATGTGTGCACATGCATACCTAACTAGGACACTTGTTCTTCCTATTCTAAAGTACTCATGTACATGTGGACAACATGCACATTTACATCATTGCACATTCTTGTGCATTTATTCCATTGTATAAAGTAAATCCTAATCTAGACATGTATCAAATAATGTAATATTCTCCAATACCCCCTGTATTACATTATTTGGTTATTGAAGACTTTAGTCTTGGATCTTCATATTCTTTCTTGAACCTATCTTCTTCTTCTTTGCATTCTTTGTCTTGCTTCATGTTTGTATCCTGATTAGTATTTTTATAAAATACTATATTTGTTGAAAGTGTTGTAGTTTCATGTTCTTCTGTAGTATCTTCTAGTTCATGTATTTCCTGTATCTTTTGGGCTAAGTGCTCCTTTTGATTTCCTTCTTTGTATTGTAGCCGAGGTTGATTGTACTAAAATTAAAATTGTTTTTGATGTAGTCTTTTTTGCTTTCTCCAATCGGCTACCTTTCTATATACTCGATCAAATGAATGGTTGGTACATTTCAGTCTTTGTGGCTTCAAGATTACAAGTTTCTTGAGCTCTTGCATAGTCATCAGATTCTTGTATAAGAATTTTTCTTTTCCTTCTATCCTTAGAATCATATTATTCTTTGTTTCCCTATCTAGACACTTTTGCTTCATCACTTCCATCCTTTGATTCTTGTGTATGAATATGGAAGATAAATTTGGATCACCATTGATCCATTTTCCTTTTCTATTCCCTACAATTTGATTCTCAAAAAATCTATTAGTGTTGTCTTGAACAATAATATCTTGTGTGAACCCAAATAAATCTTGAGCATATGTACCATAATTAATAGGTCTTGTAGCTTCTACTTCATACTTGAATTCAACCATCCTTCTACTTTTAATAAACTTGGTTACTGAATTGAGGTTTGTAATTAGCTCTTTCAAACCAAAAATATTTAAGACTTTAAGATGATCAGTCCATTGAGAATTTTATTTTGTATGTTTACTAGTTCCTATATCCATAATTGCTTTAGCTTTGAATGTTTTAATACTTTGAGGTGGACTTCCTTATGGCTCCCTAGTTTAGTTTATCAAATAAGTATTTGAAACTATCTCAAATTAATTCCTTAGTTTTGAATGATAGACTAAGGATAATATTTAAATGTTGACAACCTTTTATCTCCCTAGTTTCAATATTGTCCTTTCAATTATGTTTTGTAGAAATCCTTGTATCTCCCTAATGTTTGAATATGACAATACAATATTTAATATCAATTCTATCAATCAACAATCCTTTACAAATATTCAAATCTCTAATAATTTTGAATTTAGAGATTAAGCTATCCAATGCAATTTTATCAATATGTAGGATTCCTTTTATCTCCCAAATTTATGAATAAAATATTTAATTCTAAATTTCATATACTATTTTTGATGTAGAAATCCTTATACTTCAAAAATTAGAAATTTTAAAATTTTGAAATTTTTTTTTACAATATTTTGTAATTCTAATTTGATGTAGAATTCTTATTTATCCAACCTCATTTAATTTACAAATATTTAACTGGTTTTCTACAAAACTCCAATATAGCCTTCAAATTCCAGAAAATGCTCTTCAAAAATATAATTATAGGATTCAAAATAATAATATGATTTTCTAAGGTTATAAAAATTCTTATCACTCCACTTTTGCTTTTAATAAATTGTTGACCTTAGAATATATTCCCTTCTTATTCCTCCTATAAATATAAAACTTTAAGGTATTGTAAAATGCTATGGTAAATACCTCAAATATTTAGGTACTCCTTGTTGGTCTTGTTAGGCACTTTTCTCCCTAGTCAAACTTGCTTGGAATGCTTTGTTTGACTCTTCAAAGATGCTTTGACCTCCTTTAATCCTTCTACTCTTGAATTTTCTATGTAAGGTGTTGGAAAAATGCTATTTAATACCTCTACCGCTACCGCTATATTAATACCTCTACCTATTGTCGAATGGTGCAATGTATGGTGGTGGTTTTCACCACTTCTTTGGTGGTTGTCTATACCACTCACTAATATGTATCTGGTGTTTTTAAACACCTAAAATCTGCTTAAATTTTGAAACTCTTTTCCTTTTCAAAATCTGCTTTTCCTCTTCAAAAATTGTTGTAATTTTTAGGAATTTTCTTCCACACTAAAGTAGGATAATTTTCTTTCAAATTTACTCACAAATCAGCATATACTATTCACTTATATCTCCTTTTATAAACTCAATTTAATGCTGTAATAATCTGGCAGATTTCTCAACTAATAAGAGTAAATTTATCCCACTAATAAATGTTAAGCAAATCTGATTTTTCTTCTATTAAAAAACAGCATATAATCAACTTCTTATCACTCCAAATAAACTATAATCTTGTTGTTTATAATATGCAATATTTCACTAATTTCAATGGTGTGAAATAATGTCCTTTTGAGCTTAATGGTACCTTAAAAACTTCCTCTTAGCTAGCTCTAAATAACTTCAAAAACTGATGCTTTAAAAACTCTTAACAAACTCCTTTACAAACTTTGCAATGATAAGTTATATGGCATCAATTTTACACACCTTTATGTAGCTTCTTTATTCTTGGTTTACTATCTCATATTTACTAGTTTTTCACCCTTATTTTTTTTGTTAGTAGACCCTTCTATTTGTATAAATAGTGTCCAACTCAAATATTGCTTTCTTCTCCTCTATTTAGGTACTTTATTTTCCTTCAAACAGGTGCTTTCTATCTCTGATTTTTACAACTTCAAATGTTGTTAGTAGACTCTTTCAAATTGATCTGTTCACCTTCGTATTTGTGCTAGCTATCTCTAACCAAATATTGCTTTCTTCTTCTTCAAATTTGTGTTAGTTGTCTCTTAAAATTTGCAGCTTCAAATGTTATCCAAATTTGTAGCTTCCTTTTCTTTTCCAATATAACTTGGTGATATTCATGAGCCTTCTAATCTACTGCTATATTTACTATCAAGCCTTCTCTAGCCTACTTAAATCTTCTCTGAAAGATTATCCAAAGCTTTTCTATACTACAGCTTTATGCTTCTTCTTTTTGTAGTCCTTTTTCCTTTCAACTTTTCTAAAAATTAGCAACTCGTGCTTTTACAAATTATCCTACAAAACATGTGTGGCTATCTTCAAATTTCTCAAATTTGTGGCTTTTTTAGTCTTCTTGATTTATTTTGACTTATTTCTGGATTTTGTCTTCAAATATGACCTCTTTCTCTATCTTCTTTCTCAAGAATCTGAATGTCTTGAGTTCTTCAAAATCTTCTTCAAATTTGACAAACTTCTTGCCAAATAATTTCTGTGTGGGCTTGTTGTCAGATGGTGATAATTATACCAATTTATTTTTGTCAGGTACTCCTTCTACTTGCAATATTCTACCATAAAATTTTCTTCAACTCTTATCCAATGATAGTTGCTTCAGCTTTTTCAATAAGATCTTTTTGTAGCCTTATTTTCTTCTTCAAAATCTTTTTTAAACCTCTAATCTTGGGTCTTCAAATTCTATAATATTCAAATCTATTTTTCAATGAAACCTTACCTTGATTTCTTCAATTTTCCACTATGGAAAATTCTTCAATGAAATATCTTTCTGGATCTCCAAAATCTACAATAGGACTTTCAATAGTCCTATCTTCAGTTTTCAATCTTCAATTTGCTACTTCAATCTGCAATAGGACTTTCAATAGTCCTATATTCAATCTTCAATATGCTACTTCAATCTACAATAGGACTTTCAATAGTCCTTCTATCTTCAATCTTCAATCTACTACTTCAATCTGCAATAGGACTTTTAATAGTCCTATCTTCAATATTCAATCTTCAATATTCCAATTTTGGAAGTTCTTCAATATGACCTCTCTTAGGGTCTCTTCAATCAGTAGTCTTGTAATGGTAACCTCTCCTTTGTTCTTCTAAATATTCAATTGGGGCCTTCTTCTTGGACCTCCTTCAATACCTATTTTCTACAATAGAACTTAATAAGCAATAATATATTCAAAGTTCCAAAAATAATAATCTTCACTATCTATAACAAGTGGAATCAAGTCAATGTTGAATCCTAGTCTTCACAGGTGTTCCTTAAACCTTGTGGAAATATTCTAGCCAATCAATAGTCTAGAATTTATATTCTTGCAATCAATAAAATTTATCAATAGGACCTCTTCAAGGTCTGTCTTCAAGATCTATAAATTTTCTTCTATTCTGATTTTTTCCTTGGAATAGGTAAATCTTTAACTTTCACTGGTTTCATTTCAACCTAGTGAGAAATGCTATCTTCTTTGGTTTTCTTTTCTAGAGATAATTTTCTTTTATATTCTTTATATTTTCTTTCCAGAGGTATTTTTCTTTATCTTATATGGTTTCACTTTCCAGAGGTAATTTCCTTTAACTGCTCTGGTTTCTCTTTCCAAAGGTAATGTCCTTTATCTTCTCTAGTTTCTCTTTCCAAAGGTAATTTCCTTTTTCTTTACTGGTCTCTTCTTAGCCAGTAGAAAATTTCCTTCTTCCAATTTATATAATAACTTCTATCAAACAATATCAAAAACAACTTTTGCAAGGGGCAGGTCCAAAGGCACATCTGGTTTGTAAAAATGCGGTAAATGGTGTTGAATGATGAAAAACTAGAATAGTTTCTAGTGGATCTCTTAATTCCTATCTAGACCTATTGTGGCTAGATCTACCATGGCTATGATACCACTGTTAGCTTTTTATGAATAACCACTCAATAATATGGCCACTGAATCAATAATACTCAACTCAAAATGAAGGAAATAATAATGCTAAGCAAATAAGATTATATTTAGAATATGAAATAACTCCAATATTGCTAATGGCAAATTCTGAAAAATACAATAAATATTTATTGAATAAAAGACCTCAAATACATCATATTACATCACCTTCAATTGCTCCATGAGTGATGTCCCATCTCTTGATTTTCTCTTTGTGATACTCCTACTACAATTGCACATTTATATTTAGGAATGATTGTGGCTCTTCATATGGTGTTTTTTGGCCTTCACTCTTCCTATGACTCTTCATATTCCTATGCATGATAGACATGTGTGCACATGCATACCTAACTAGGACACTTGTTCTTCCTATTCTAAAGGACTCATGTACATGTGGACAACATGTACATTTACATTATTGCACATTCTTGTGCATTTATTCCATTGTATAAATTAAATTCTAATCTAGACATGTATCATATAATGTAAATATTCTCCAAAAAAACTCACCTACTGCTACTGTTCATTTAGCCAAACCAGAAACCCTATAAACCTAGTACAAACTAAATCAACAAAACACCCAACAACATAGCTAGCCATTGCAGATCCATCAACTGATCCAACCTCCTTCATCTACACCCCCACCTATGGTTCCAACTACCCAATATTCCTCCCAATAGACCAACATGCAACTGTAGGGCCATCTATCAAAATTATTCTCTATCCAAAAGAGCATCCATCAAGTTGTAGGGATGATTTTCCAAAAATATGGGTCTTTGGTGAACAACATCGTGTAGGCCCTCGTAAGCCCTAACCTCAGGCCACACAAGTCCTCGTAGACCCATGCAAGACCTAACATTAGGCCACATAGGCCCTCATGCTTTAAATAAATGTTTATAACTAATAGTCATAAATTCCTATATGGAGGAGAAATTGCTTTCCTAAGACACACAATTTTTTTTCTTCTCGATTTAAATTGAAAATATGGTAACCATTGAGGTCAATAACTTTTAATTCAAGGAGGTTCAAGCTAAGGATAAGAAGGAATGAAGACATTCCATACAAAAAACCATTTTATTCAAATAATTATTGCACTTTTTAGTTGACACTTCAAAAATTATCATAATTGAACTTATGCATTTTATTTTGCTATCATCATTCAAATGCATACACAAGCAACCATGCATTCACTATATTACTTTTATGCATGTTTTAAAGTGATGTGTATTATACCTCCCCATTAGTTGTTTTCTCCAAATCTATCACCTTCTTCTAGATAATACTTACCCTCTTCTAGCTTATAAAGGTTGACCTATCAACACTTACAACAAATTGCAATTTAGTTAATTTTATATATACAAATTTGATAAAAATACAATTCAAAATTAACTAATTACATTCATGAAATATAATTCATTTCTAAACATTAAAATAATTAACTTAAAAAACAAAGGAAATTCTTGGAATATGACACACTTATTTTCTAGAGGAATCATTGAAGTCATCGTGATGTATAATTGTATTTTGGTCTTGTTGAACATCTATGTAGAAATATCTATCAAACTTCTAGCAAAGATTGTATAATATTTTGGTCTCTTTGAATGTTTATATAGATTTTGTCATACTATTCTGAGGATCTAATTACATATAATATACTCACATAACACTCATATTCTCTTTCTAATGATCTACATATTTGTATAATTAAGACATCCGAACATTTTATTTTGGCTAAATAATAAGGGTTTGTACTAGGTCCCCCACCCTTGAAAAATTATAACTCTTTTCTTTAGATCTTGAGATTTTAAAAATAGATACACTTCTCATCTCAATTGATATGTTATAGCTAGAAATCTACACCATTTTACATAAAAAAAAATTGAATTCTTGATTTTTAATTTTTGGATCATTTCAAAATTTTTTATGAATACAAATGTTCTAGAATTCAAATTTCTTCTTGACATTTTCTATATCAACCTTCACAATCCTAAAACTTCACCTCTACTATCTATGCATTGCATCTTAGTAGAATAATATTTCCAAAACATCGCACTACCATAGTCTGCTTTATGAAATTTGGATTGCTAGTTTCCTTCTTAAATCACAAGTGCAACCACAAAAATTATAATAAATATTTTATATCAACACACATTATCATTATAAAATAAAGCATATATAAAAAATGGAAAATATTAAAGTAAATCTTAATCATTATTTTTTTCAAACAATCAACATTTTCTTGTCAGCTTCAACTAAACTTACTACTTCCTCTAACCACGGAAAGGAGAATTTAACTTAATTGTACTCAATCAAAACCCATATATTGTCTAGCCTATATGAACATTTATTACCTTCCCTTAAAGCATGTGTAAACCTAATTTATTCAAACTCTTTATAAAGATATTGAATTTCCATAATTATCTCTTGTATGTTCCATGGAGCCATTGCTTTCCTCAAAATTGCATTTATTACTATGAGATAATCACCTTCCATCCATAATATGTTCCATTTTATTTTTTTGCATATTTTTAACCCTTCTAAATACGCCCAAGCTTCAACTTCATTATTTATCTTAAATCCACTATTGAAAGCGTAATGAGACAAAATATCTCCTCTATTATTTCTAATTATTCCTCCTCTTGTTGGTCCTAGATTTCCTTTAGATGCTCCATCAAAATTCAATTTAACCCACTCCACATATGGTGGTTTCTACTTTATATTATTTGCTTTCTTTTTGCTTCTCTTATACCCAACATCATATTTCTATTTAATGACTTGACTCCAACTATAAAGGCTCTTTGCTTCTAGATTAGGGACTGGGTGAGTTGACAGGGTTGGTTTAGAATCCTCTATGGCTAAACATATATTCCTTTTAATTACCTCTAAACTACTTTCCTTTCCTTTAAATATTCTTCTATTCCTTTCTAGCCATATAGTCCAAAGAATTGTATCTTTTGATATCCCATATTTTCTATAAAACCTCACTTTTATACGTGTTATGTCATTTCTTTAACCAATATTCAATTATGCTATTCATCACAATGTATTTACCAAACATGTTAAGAATCCATTACCATAGTTTCCAAACTATTGAGCAATGTCCAAAGAGATGGTCTATACTCTCCTCCTTTTACAAATAACACATTCATGAAAATAGTTTTCCATAAGGTTATCCTAGGATAAAATTCTTCTATGACATACTAGACAAACAAACATTTTAACTTTTAGAATTTTTGGGCTATCCCAAATATCTCTCCATATTCTAGTGATATTACTATTTTTTTGGTGTTGTACATTATATCCACTTCTTGTTGTGTAATCTCCTCAGTTATTCAACTCCCAAATCAATTTATTCTTGGGTCCTCTCAGAATAATCACAGTTGTTATCTTTCTGCTCAATTGACTCCTAACATCAATGTCTTGTATACTTGTAAAAAATATTATTTCTATTTGTATATTTCTTCTTGATCCTTGTATAAAATATTTGAAATCCTATCACCAAATTTATCTTGAAGCAATCTCATGCAAAGTTTCAAAATTGGATCTAAATTGAGTGGTTTTTTATCACATCAATTATCCATCCAAATAGAACTTTTCTCTAGTTACCACTACCCATATTAAACTTTTAATCATTAGATCAATATATTTTTTAAACCATTCCAAAGAGTAGAACCATTCGATAGAGAGAATGTAGTAAATATTAAACTTGGGTCATTGGGCTCAACATAATTAGAAGAATTCTTGCCCATTATCTTTGACTCTCTTTGTACAATTTCCATGTTACTTTTTTCCTAAGAGCTAAGTTTGCATCTGTAAGAACTCTTAAACCAAGACCTCCACTAGTTTTATCATCACACACCTTGATCCATTTCACCAAAGAAAATTTAATTTTATCATGTAAACATGACCATAAAAAGGACTGCATAATATAGATTAATTTTTTTCCAACTGATTTGGAATAGAATACAATGACATATAATATGTAGGAATGGCTTGTAACACTAACTTAATTAACTACACTCTTTCTACTAATGATAGCCATCTACCTTTCCAAGATGGAAGTTTATTTTGAACTTTACTAATAATTGGATTCCATAATTCTATCCTCATTCTCCCCTCAAAAAAAGGCATCCCTAGATAAGTTGATGGTAAATTTACCTCCTCCATTTGAAGTAACATGTAAATTGTTTCTTTGATATTAGCTAGAGTATTAAGAAAGTAAAATTTAGATTTTGTCCTATTAACTTTTTTTCCTGATGCTCTTTTGTATTCCTTTAAAAATTTATTCAAATCTCTCACCTCATTTATCATTGCCCTTCCAAAAAGGGTTGTATCATCTACAAATTTTTCATGGGTGATGTTGTCGATGTTATTACCAACCTTAAGTCCACTTATAAGCCCATATTTGTAATTTTTGTTTAAGTTCCTACTCAAAATATCTGCCATAATAATGAACAAATAAGAAGATAGAGGATTTCCTTGTCTAAGGCCTCTCTTGGATTAAAATTATTTTATCGCTAACCCATTGACCAACATTGAATAAGAAACTATAGAAACATAAGATTTAACCCATCTAACTTATTTCTTCTTGAATCTAAACTTTTCTAAAATTACAAAAATAAAATCACTTTTAACCCTATCATAGGCTTTACTCGTATCAAATTTTAAGAACATTGATTTCTCTTTTCTTGAAGTTGTTGAATGTCTAACTTCATGAGCTACTACAATCCTACCCAAAATTTGTCTCCCTTTCACAAATCCTCCTTGCTCTTTTGAAATAATTTTTTCTAACAATGGCCTTAATCAATTCGCCATCACTTTGGAGATAATATTATATGCCATATTACATAGGCTTATGGGTATAAAAGAATCAAACAGTTCAACATCCTTATTTTTTGGAATTAGGGTAAGATATGTAGCATTAATTTTATTAGGTATGAATCAATTAAGCCTATACTATTCTACTACCACCAATAAAGAATCCTTCACTATATCCCAATTATGTTGGTAAAAAGCTGCAAAGACCCCATCTAAACTTGGGTATTTATCCTTATTAAAAGAAAAAAAAGTTAAATGAACTTCTTCTAGATTAATAGGCTCCATCATTTTATTATTGTCTTCATTCGTTATTACTAAAGGAACATATTGAAGAAGTTTATCATTAAGAACTTCAGTCTCCTATGATCCTAGAATATTCTGATAAAAATACTTTACATCTTTTCTAATTTCACTCCGATCTTCAATCCAAACCACTTCTATTGATTTAATTCTACTAATTTTGGATGTTGATCTCTGTATTATAACCATCCTATGAAAAACTTTATATTTTTATCTCCTTCTTTTAACCAAGTTTGTCTTGATTTTAATCTCCAATATTTCTCTTCCTTACTCAAAATATTATGATATTCACTAAGAAACTCTATTTCCTCTAATATTGGATTATTATGATCACATTTTTGGAATTTGGAAAGTTTATTTTTTATATATTTCTCAAAAATATTTCCAAAAGTGTTCTTGTTCCAGTATTTTAATCTAGATGTCATAGATTTAATTTGATTTGGAAGAGCATACAACCCACCATTTTAACTCTTATTGGCCAGTGATCTAACCAATCCTTGTTAAGGTATTAATTTTAGCACAAGTTCCTTCATCTAGACAATGATTTGAGAGAATGCATCTATCTAAAGTTTTTTCTATTAGGTTATGGCCTCTCCTATTATTAGTCCAAGTATAGTTGTATTCTTCAAACTCAACCTCCCATAGATTATTATTTTGAATAAAAACTGAGAAATCTCTCATACTTTGGGTTAATTTTCTAATTCCCCCAAAATTTTCATCCTACTTGGTTATGGCATTAAAATCTCATATGATCATGAATCGAGATTCTCGGTATTTACTTCTTATAAATGCTTCAATCCCACTCCAAAATTCTAATCTACATGACTTAGTTGTAGATCCATAGACATTGATAAGGATGAAATTAATATCTACAAATTATCAAGTGACTAAAGAGGCTATCCAATACCTAGTTTTATGAATGGTTACACAAGAGGTTCTATAAGGATTTCAACAAGTTAGAATTCTCCTTATCGCTCCTTCATAATCCATAGCATCCCATTCACATATTGCTCATACCACTTTCGTAGTTTTGAAACTTCTTTTTTGTCATTTTAGTTTCCTGGATATAAAGAATATTAGGCTTATTACTTAAACATAAGTCCCTGATACACCTTTGCTTTGAGGGAGCATTAGCACCCCTTATATTCAATGAGATGATAATCATGTATCATTAGGGGCTTTTGGCCCCACCTACATATTGTCAATATCATTTTATTGTTTGGTTGAAGAGAAGTTCAACCAACTTAGTTTATGTTCCTTTATCTATGTTTGCTCTTGCTTCCCTATATCTTGCTTGATAATTTGAGGGTTTTCCTCTTTTTACCTTGCCTATATCAAGATTAGGTCTTATTATTCTATTCCTCAATATTCTTTCACAATTTTTTTTTCATCATATTTATCCTCTCTTGGCTCTACTACAAAATATTTTGACTTGTCCTACTCATTTTCTGGTATTTCCTTATTAATGGCAGAGGTATTAACTTCTAAAACTTTATTTTCTTTACCAATTATTTTCTCTTGAATGGTGCATGGTATGTTAGGAGATTATTCAAAATATGATGAGACACATTCCTTAGGTTCATCGATAATGTTCTTACTTAAATTAGGATCATATTGAATAGACGATTCCTTTTTAATATGTTAAAACTATTGTACTATGTCCTCTAAGTTTTGATCTACTTTTTCTTCATAGGCTAAAGCCTCAAAAGAGTTGGTATTTCTTCCAATATCTTTCCTTACTGGTCTACACTATTTATTTATTTTATTTTTCTAGATCTATTTTTTGGAAGTTAAAAGCCTTATTCATCCATAACCATTTGTAAGTTTCTCTAGTGGTTCTCTACAAATGATTATGTTGGGATCTTCTTAGGGCATGATCTCTCAATATACCCCACCTCATGACATCTTCTACATTTTAAAGATATATTTCATAATCTATGGTTTGGTTCCACATCTTATCCCCATACTTAAGAATGATTGATTTTGGTAAAGCTTTACTTATATCAATCATGACCAATATCCAAGCTTAAATAGCCAAGACTTCATCTTTCGTAGTATTTGAAATTTCAATGAATTCTCATAGAGTGTTGCCTATTTCCTTGAAGGTATCTATTTCTCAAAATTCAATGGGAAAACCAAACATCCTAACCCAAACTAGTACTAGGGATATATTTATATTTTTCAAGTGAAAAACCTTCATACCAGTGGGTAAGGAAGAGTGATGCTCTTCCCATAAACCAAGGATCTCCTTTTAGGATTTTCTCTTTCTTCCCTAGAAAAAAAATGGCTAAGAAAAAAACTTTGGGAAGAAATGATAGAATCACTCTTGGAGACTTCCAACTCTTATCAATCCATTTTCTCAAGGCTGAAGCCCCTCGTCAATACCCATTAAATTTACCAAAAAATACCCTATATTGGAGCAATGAGGATCTCTCTGAGGTGCACTCACTAAACTCTACCACTAGAGATGATTCTAAGGATTTAACTATAACACAAAATCTTTTGAAATTTATTATAATATCCTATAGTGAATATAATATTTGATAAAAAAATTATAATAATTTGCATGCAAAATTTCTAAGATAAATAAGGGAAAAAAATTAGCTATAAAATTCTATGTCTAGATATAATGTTTTGCCTCACTAAAGTCCTAGCCCTTCATTGCTCTTCCCATCATCCGAACCCTAGTTGACAAATATTTGCAATTTTTTTTTCACAACTCAAAAAATTGTCACTATCCTTGTTCTGAATTGTTGACTTCACAGGGTCATATCTCCCTCATGATCACTCATTTTGAAGCTATTCAAATTTTGCACAAGTTGGTCCAAGAATAAACTGAATTGAATAAGACTTCATGAAGATATGGCTACTAAAAGATGAGATATTTTTCAAGAAAACTCTAATCCTTTGCTAAGCAACTCAAGACATCCGAACATTATATTCTATGGGAAATATTATTTGTAACAGGAGTAATATCTTGAGGAAAGCTACTAGTGTGACCACTAATATGTTCCACCTCATGCATGTGTTACCTTTAACACTAGATTTACTATGGAAATAAATATTTTCTATACTTGTGTGAGTACCTTCAACACATATAGTTGGTTAACAAGATCCATGTTTTTCCATTTTGATATTCTATGGTCATTTTTCCCTATCACATCCATTGCACATAATAATATCTTAAGAAGATTTCAGTTATATTATTGGATATAATTCTAAGTATATCATACAAATATATGTCTTTGACAAGCAATCTCTTATTTCTCAAAATGTTCTATGAATTTAAATAAAATTATGATTAAAGATATTATGAAAACAAATAATAAATTTGTTTAATTTTCTATTCCTACATGTTGGAATTTTATAAATAAAATATTCTTTCTATTCCTAGGCAACATTCTCTATAGTTGACTTGAAATTTGCACATTTGTTATTAATTAATAACTTATATTGTACTTTTTATTGTAGAACATCCAGTGGTCTTATTGATGTTGCTATAATTTGTTGTATTCTTCTATTTTCTCTCATGTGTTTATTTTATTTTCTCATTTTATGCATAACAAGCATTTTTTTTATATGGTAAGCATAATATGAAGAAACATGGTTGTTGTCTTTTTTACTTGATTTTTTATGTGATTGATAATAGATTGTGTTTGAAGTTTTAATTTTGTCAATTATGTGGCTTCTATTAAGGTCATTTGCATTAAAATTGTTGGCTTTTCAACCGGATTATCATAGGTCCCAATGTTTAGGATCAAATATAATAATAAAATATTTGAGCATTCAATATATGTGGCCAATATTAATAAACAAACATTCATATAAAATAATAATAATATGAAGTAAAATGACCAATATCATTCATGCAATAACATGAAGAAAACTTACAATAGAATTGCTCAAACTATATACAAGCTTCTTTGTATGATGCTTGAAATACATATATTCTTCAAAGATAATACCTTGAATGGAGCTTTATCTCCATAATATAGCCATAGTAATATGATTCTTAAATACTTGACTATTACTCTCCTTCCATATCCGAGAGATGCATCTTTTTTTATTCCATGCATAAGATAAATCCTCTCATGTATTTTGGCTTCTCATCTTGCCACTTGTATACATGACTTTTGACTCTCTATTTACTCTTGCACACTTTATTATATGACACATAACACACTCCTACATCTTTTTACATGCACACTCTATTACATAACACTTGTGCACATTCTCACTCTTCACACTTGCACACATAATTAGATGAAACTTATGCACATCCTACACATGAAAATATATAAAGGAGAAATAATAAACTCACATCCTAATGTATTACATATTTACAATTTTACCCTCAAGATACCATGGGGATATAATAGTATGTACCAAATAATGTAATATTTCTCCAACACCCCCATTATTACATTATTTGGTTATTGAAGACTTTAGTTTCTATCTATTTTCTTCAACCCATTTTCTTGATCTTCTTTATCTTTAATTTCTACTTCATGTCTTATGTTGTCCTTTATTTTGTGCTTTCCTCTATTCTTCTTCTTCTTTGGCTTTTTTTCTTCATATTTAGCTATGGTATGGCTATTAGTTTGAATTTTGAATAAGGAAATAGCAATTCATCACAATAATACATTTTGGAATTTAAATATTCCTTTTGAAGCTATCATATGCTTTATTTAAATTATATATGTCATTGTTGACATTTTTTTCTCTTGTTTTTTCTCCTAAAAATCTTAAACATGAGTAAAGTCATATTCATCACAATGCATATTTTAGTAGAAAATACAATTGTGTTTTGTAAATTCCACCAAACTCTAAAAAGTGTTTCATGAAGATAACTAATAAGTGTAGTGAACTTTTCATCTTTTGCATTTTTGAGAAATGAAGATAATCTTATCTTTAAATCATTTGACATTTCTCTTTTTTTTAGCATAATAATCTATCAATTTTTGTGTATAGAATTTTAACTTGTTCACCATATCTTCACTATCTTCATTGAATGCATTTTTAATAATTTCTTCCATAATGCAATCCTTTGAAGTAGAGTTCCTCATTTCTCCAAAGTTAAATCAAATTCTTCTATCAAGTTTTCAAATCTTTTGAAGTAGAAGACCTTGTGTTTCCCAAATTTTTAAATAATCAAATTTTGTCAATAACAAGTCTTCAAATTCCTTTGGATTTTGAAACCTTGTGGCTCCAAAATTTAATCGTTCAAATTTTCAATTTTTTATTTTCGATTTCTCAAAAATCAAATTCTTCAATTTTCAAGCAATTTAATTTAGTTGCAATATTAAAAACATCCAAATTCTTTTTGAAAACCTTTTCTCTAAAAAAAAATGTAAACATGATTTTCAAATATCAAGTTTCAAAAGTATCAATTTTCAAATTGATTGTAATAATCTTTGGGAGTAGAAATCCTTATGGACTCCAAATTAATAATCAAAAAATAAATTCCCTAAGTCTTATCTCTTCAAAAAAACTTAAATGACTTGGGTATTTATTTAGAGCCCAATATTAAATATTAAATATCTTAAGGTAATGTTTGTGACCTTAATCTCCAGCCTACTAACTTTATATCTCGTTGATTTGAATATCCATATTGCTTTAGAATCTCACACCTTTTATGCCTCATTTGGAGCGTAACATATAGAATTACGAGCATTTCCTTTCTATATCCTTATTTATGTGCTCAGGCATATGAAACATCTCTATTGTGACTATATTTCTCAGGTTGGGCCAATCCTTTCAGTCGATTATGCTTTTGGCACTCAACTCTAATATTTTCATGCAAAAATGTTGCTTTTAGGTAAATGCAATTTCCTTGGCTCTTTGCTTTCTCAAGAGAATGCAATTTCAAACTTAGATGAGCTTAATCTTTAGGTAACTTTCTGCTTCTTATGGTCCAAATGTTTCTTTGGATTGAATATCAATGTTGGCACTTTATTGGATTAAGTTGTACAAATAATCTTTGGTGGTTTTACACTTATGTTTTTGTTGCTTTTAGCATAAATAAAAGTAATGTATTTTCAATGCTTTTTTTACAATTTTGCTTCTAGATTGGATGTATATCTCAAATATCTCTCTTCAACACTACTTCCAAAAATGGAGTCCTTGTCTTCAATAAACTTGCATCCAAATGGGTAGACTCTATGGTAGTCCCCTTTCTGATTGAGGTGACTTATCTTGGGATGCCTTCAATGACACTCTTTTTTTTCTACTGGTTCTTATATGGTGGCTTTTTCCACTCTATCTTATCTTTCTTCTCTAGAAAGATATATCTTCTTGTCTAATGTTGACAAAGACTATTAATGCATTCGTCGGTTCAAATGACTCAAACTCAATGGTACTTGGTGGCTCCTAAAATGTCCACTCTCAACACATAGTCAAACTTTCTTCTGGTGTCTTCAACCCTGCTATTCTTTTTGCTTCTATCTCAAAATAGAATATTAATTCATACCAATGTTAATCTTCAATTTTATAATTTTAGGATAATACCAATCCCAAAAAATCGAGTAGTTTATCTTAATAATCAATTATTTTGAGTCAAACTCAAACTAATATGACCCTCAAAAGCTCTTCAACATTTAAGTTTTTTTCTTTAAAGCTTAAATTTAAAATTCACAAAAAAAAAAACTCTTTTTTTGATGCTAGCAATAGAGTCTACTCAAAGTAGCTTTAAATACGACTCTTCAAAAATGGATAGAGTATGATGGTGGTAGCTCTGATACCACTATTGATTTTTCAACTAGATTATTGTAGGCCCCAATTTTTAGGATTAAATATATTAATAAAATATTTAATTATTCAATATATATGGCCAATATTAATAAACAAACATTCATATAAAATAACAATAATATGAAATAAAATGGCCAATATCATTCATGCAATAACATGAAGAAAACTTACAATAGAATTGCTCAAATTGTATACAAGCTTCTTTGTATGATGCTTGAAATACATATATTCTTCAATGATAATACATTACATGGAGCTTTGTCTCCATAATATAGCCTTAGTAAGATGACTCTTCAATACTTGACTATTTCTCTCCTCACATATCCGAGAGATGCATCTTTTTCTATTCCATGCATAAGACAAATTATCTCATATATTTTGGCTTCTCATATTTCTACTTGTATACATGACTCTTGACTCTCTATTTAATATTGCACACTTTATTATATGACACATTGCACACTCCTACATCTATACACATGCACACTCTATTACATGACACTTGTGCACATTATCACTCTTCACACTTGCACACATAATTACATGACACTTGTGCACATCCTACACATGAACACATACATAAAGGGAAATATAAATCACACTCCTAAAATATATACTCACACCCTAATTTATTACATATTTATAATTGTACCATCAAGGTACCATGGGGGTACATTAGCATGTACCAAATAATGTAATATTCTCCAACAAAAATATCATAACATTACATTTTTTGCTAGGTATATTAAACCATATCTAGCTTACCCTTTTATCAAAGACATTCTTCATTTATTTTTCTATAAAATATATTTTTCTTCCTCAAGCCATTATGCTTCCATAATCAACTCCTTACAATCATTTTCATTAAGAGATAAAATCTCACTTGGCAAATTGCCTTCTAAAATTTTAATTTCATCAAGAAAAATATCAACACCATGATTGGCTAAATTATACACTACCTAATTTTATTCATTATAGATATGCTCATATTTCCATTATTTTACCTCTAATAATATTTGATTCATCAAAAATAATATTATTGTTTATCCAATCCCCACATACATATTTGTTTATAGCATTAATAATAATTTGTGAATCCCCCTTAATCAAAATATATTTTCATCCTTTTTCAATAGCAATTTTAATCCCTGTAAGAAGTGACTTAGCCTCTACATAGTTGTTATTTGAAGTTCCATATAATTCTTAGTAAGTGCGAAGAGTTTTTTCTTCATTATTTCAAAAACTAACACCTCCACTAGATTTTCTTGAATTTTCTTTAGAAGCACCCTTAAAATTAAATTTGATACACCTAATTTCTAGACATTTTCATTTTACTGTAGATCAAATCATAATCTTTGTGTTAACTCCATTATCATTTATGACCCTTCCATGTATAATCAAATCCTATAACCAAGAGGTTAGATCCTATTTTTCTGCATTTAAGACTTCCCATGATGATTACCATAGCTATAGATATTTTGCATGAGAGGGAATAATATGGTTCCAAACTTGAGCATGATTTTGAGATTTATTTTTATAAATTCTATTATTTCTTTCAAGATATAAATCCAATAAATATTGGTAAGACCAATCCTCCACATAATGCATAGTACTTAGCTTTAAAATAATTAATCCAACATTTCATCAACTCTTTCAATGTTGATGGATCTACCCAATATATTCTCATTTTTTTTTAAAAATGGCCCCAAATGGTATAAGAAAAGGTATAATCAACTAGATGACCTAATGTTTCTAGATCCTTTTCACATAAGGCACACTTAAAAGTTTCATGATACCTTATTTTTGTAGATTCTCTCCTATAGTAATCTTGCTTTGGATTGCTAAACAAATAGATGCTAAGGCCATGGGGAGGGCCTCTTGTGACCAAACATTGTTGTAATGAAATCAAGAGTAGGAAATTCTAATTGCTCTAAATCCTCATTTCTCAATTTGAACAAGTATCCACCATTTTTTGATAGATTTTAAACCAACTTTTACATAAAAATAGGTAAAGATAACTCTTGAAGCATCTTTTGAAGCTCATATACTAATTTTTTGAGTTCCTATCCTTTATCCAACTAATATAGATCTATAATTTAGAATTATTGCTCACAATAATATAATATTTGAACTTTGGAACTTTACAAGCTATACATGTTGAACCCAATAATTTCTATTTTGGGTAAAAATAAGAGGATAAGACTTCAACCGGGCATGAAACCAAATATTTACAAATTTTGCCTCATTGAATGACCACATAATATGTTTTTTGATCAATTATAGACTATTTAACATAAAATTCCATGTTGGCGATCATATATGTAGGGTTTATTTCCTAAATAATTTCTTTGCATTAGAAAATCTATATGTTTTTGAAGTGGCATTTTTGCATAACTCTTTCCTTGATCTTTTAATAATCTCCAACTAGTTTTTTTCCCTAATGCCAAACTCATAAGTCTATAATTTTGCAAGTCAAACCTTACCATATGCTTTCCTTTGAAAATATTGTCCCGCTTGGAAAGAGGAAATTTAAGTTTTTCCTCATATTATTTTTAAATATATTCTATTTAAGTTTTATCAAATTCAGATGCTATACCTATTAGTAATCTTGAAATTAATATTGTATACATAGATATGGATTATAATATAGGTGATATGAGTTGTAGCCTTCCATCCATGGTTAAGAACTTATCTTTCTCATGTAAATAAAAAAAAAAAATTCTATCCAAAATTGAATCCCAAAGCTCCTTCTTGTTTCCTTTATTGGACAAAGAAATACCAAAATATGTCAATGGAAATTTTCCAACTTTAAACCCTAAAATATCCATAATAATTCATTGTAAATTGAGGGTAGTGTTAATGAAAAATATATTGGATTTTGTAGTATTAAACAACTATCAAATAACCTTATTATATTAATTTAAACTCCATGGGATCACTGAGTGAGGGATGAACTAAAAGAAAATTATCTCCAACAATTTGGATATAAGATTCAAGATACCATTTTTTGTAACTTGGAAACCTTTATTTTTTCCATCCATATTTACTTTTGAGTAAAATCTCCCCAATGCCTTCATAAGAATAATAAATAGACAAACAGATAATGGGTCACCCGAGTAGCGTTTATGGAATGATTTAAAGTATCCAATAAGGGATCCATTGATCAAAATAGAATATTTAAACTACTATAAAACATCTAATCCGCTCACAACAACCTTGATCAGAATTCTTTTTTTTTAGAAAATCATGTATAAAAGTCCATCAAACCCTATCACATGCTTTTTTCATATCTAATTTCATAAGAATATTTGGCTTTATCATTGAATGGTCTCTCGTGTGATGATTTCACCATAAATAATTTGTTTACCATGAACAAAACCAACTTGTTCCTCTAAGATAATATAATATAGAATGGTTTTCAATTGTTTTGCTATAATTTTTTAAATGATTATATAAATCACATTGCAAAGGGTTATTGGATGGAAATTAATAAAATATTGTCTCACCTTTTAGGAAAATCAATGCAATAGATATGGTATTGACCTCACTTATTAGAGCCTTCTTTTTCCCTATATTCTTCAACTACAACTAACATATCACTCTTCAATAAATCTTATTTAAAAAAATAAAATTATAAGAAATTCATTGGGATCAATGCCTTGTTAGGGTGGAAAGGAAAACTACCTCATATAGCTTCTCCATACAGATCTTCAACAAGATTTTATTTTTTCTCTATGTGATAATTGATGGAATATTTTGCAAAAGCTTACCTTAAGCCTCCTTATATTTCCCAATAGCTAACAAAATATATTTTAAATAATGAATTGCTTTCTTCTTGGCATCCTCTTATTCCTCAATATTTCTTCCATTTGGAGTTGAAATATTTTTGATGCAATGAAGATAAATTTTTATTTTGGTTGTAGGAATAAAATATTTGGTGTTTAAATCTCCTTTCTTGAACCATCTTTCCCTTGATTTTTGGAATCAATGTGACTCCTCTTTTTTTCAATATATTATAATAATTAGAAAGTAATTTCTATTCTTGAATATAAGAATCCTAGTCCATTCCATTGATTTCTACTATCTCTTGTAATTTTTTGCTCTTGGACTCTATTGTTCTCTTTGATTATCATTACCACCATATGTGGCAATCATATGATCAAACTATCACGCTTCATGTAGAGTGACACAATAGATAAAATTTGAGAGTATGAGGTTTAGCTCAATAGGGTGCTTCCAAGGCTTTTTACAAGGCCAAATCCTTTTAAGATGTGATCTTCAATGCTCTTACTACTCTAATCAACATTAAAGGGAAAATGGAAAGAGAAAACAAAGATAATAAAAAGGAAAAAAGGTCCTAAGATACTAAGATATGATGTTCCAAGATCATTAAATTCATCTACATAACAACAAGATGCATGAATGCATGAATTATCATGGACAATGCTCACGAAACACTTTCTCTTCTTGACATATTAATTAAGCACAAACTATATATATAAGAAATAAGATAAAAAAATGTATTCATGGCCTCTTATACACTTGCATAATCATACATAAACAAAAGAAATGGGAAAAAAAAAATCCTAGTAGTCATGGCCTCTTGTATATATGTGAATATGCAAGTTACAAATCATGCCAGAAGTGAGGGTTTGAAAACATATACATAGAACGACCAAGGTTTATTTGCTGCTATACAAAGAAAATGAAGGGAAATTTATACAACACAGATCATTTAAAATGCTAAAAAAATATTATTTATAAATATAGGGGAATTTCCCTCCAAAACTATATAGGAGCTTTTTGATAATCTCATCTGCCTTCCCTAGGGGTCTTGAAAAATTAAATGAAGGCACCTTCTAAAGTTAATATTTTAGGCTCAGGATTGTTGTCATTATGTCTGCCATGTTTTTTCCTTTAATAATCACCCATTTTTCTTGGATTTCTAGGTTGAAGGGATCTTAGTATGTGATCTTTAACTTCCTCTAATAATGTTACATTAGTTCAACTCATCTACCCTTTTTTGGTGCTCATGCCTTGGCATCAATATCTTGTATTCCAATTTGATCCTTTATTCCTTGTTGGTTGTTCCTACATTGCACTTTGCTTCTTGGATCACTTATGCTCATCTCCCATTTTTATTTATCTTTTGAGGCAACATGCTTTACTATTTCTTCAAAATTAAATATTATTAGAACTTTTGCATATATCATTTTTTTTTTTTTTAATAATTTTAAAAAACTTGTATTAAAACAAAGATCATTTACAAGTTGGGATGAGACTTTTCCCAGCCTTAGTCAGAGAGAACACATGTTTACAACAGTAAAAGAATATTTGCATTGGAGCCAAATCTCTCAAACCATTTTTATACAATGGTTGTTCACCTGTTTACAACTATAAAAGAAGATCTACATTGAAACATAAATCTCCTAAACTGTATTTCTAGAATGGTTATCCAAATTAGCTAAGCACTGGATTTTCTCACCAACCTGCCTAATCATCTCATCCTCAATAGCCATGTTACTGTGCCACTGAACCGCTACCTCCTTCTCAGTACCCATCTTAGCCAGGAAGTCTGCCACCTTATTTAGATCTCTACTCACATAAACTGGAATCACATCATCTAATTCCCTCCATAATTCCTTAATTTGAGTGACAAGAATCCTCAACCTCCATGTTTTCAAAGCAAAGTTCCTCATGCAATCTAGAGCTCCAACCATTATTTGAGAATCTGATTCTAGGATTATCCTCCTATGACCTTGTTTTATAGCCCAAATAGAAGCATATTTGATAGCTAAGGCTTCTGCTTCATTGTTTGTGGCTCTTCCCAAGCCTTGCAGTTCCCAATAGAGCATTGTTCCAACATGATTCTGGCAAACCATTCCAATTCCAGCTCTAGCTAGATTGCCTTTTGCATCTCCATTAGTATTAATTTTAATCCAACCTTCTGGGGGTGGTTTCCAACTAGCTATGTCCTGTCCCTCTTGCACTTCAACTTCCTTCTCCATTTCCCCAATAACAACCTGAGTTTCCTCTTTAGCATAGACTGCCACAGTTTCTGTGACTTTGCTCCAAATGACCTGCCAAACTCCATCTAAAGAAGAAAAAGTTTCTCTAAAAAATCTATCATTTCTCTCCAACCACACTTGCCACCAAATAAAGTTTAATCCAAGCTCCCAACCAATAAAAATAGCTTTAGATTTAAATCTACCCCTCTTCCATCTTTCCCAAATATTAATCCGATTCAAATCACCATTAACTTGAATTTTATAATATAAAAACCATATCTCCCAAATCTGGCGTGTGAATGGGCACTCAAACATCAAGTGATAAGTTGTTTCCTCACTCTTGTAGCATAAAACACATTGAGATGGACCAATGATTCCCCTGCATCTGAGATTATCAAAAGTAAGAATTCCATTATGCATGAACTGCCAGGCAAAAAAGTTAACTTTTGGCCAACCCTTGGACTACAAAATCTTTCTCCAATACTCAACCTGATATGTATGAGGAGGAGGCTCTAGAAGGATCTTATCATATCCGTCCTTCACTATGTAGACACCAAGGCTCCCATAGCCCCAAGCTAATTCATCCTCCTCATCTCTACCTATGAGAAATCTTTCTGCCAAGATTTTAGTCATGATGGGTGTCAAATCCGGAGGGATTGAAATTGGCCACTCATCCAACTTCTTAAACTGCTTAAACTTATAATCCCCCAGCTGACTAGTGTTGAAATAACTTTAAATTTGAACCCATCCCTTGGTTTCTATGGCTTTTTTTATTGGTTGCAATTTAGAAAATTCAACAATGATAGGTGGGTATTGATCCCATGAATCTGTCCAAAATTGTGCCTTCTCCCCTCTCCCCACTTTCCAAAATAATCTATCTTTTACTACTTGAGAGCCTACCACACTAAGGATCCATTACCATCCAAAGGGAAATGACCCACCTCATTTGGGTTTACATGTCCCAAATATTTACTAGTTAAGATTCTACTGAATAAAGAAGTTGGTTGGGAAATCCACCTCCAGTAAAGCTTTCTAGCCAAAGCTTTATTATTTAACTTTGATATTCTCAGTACCAAACCTCCTTTTACCTTGGGCTGGCTTACTTTATCCCAACCTACTAAGGCCTATTTCCTCTCTCCTTTTACTCCTTCCCATAAAAATTTTCTAGCCATCTTGTCCAACTCTTTCCATATGGTATGTGGGGCAACAAGGATAGAAAATTTATAAATTGGCATGGCTTGAATGATCGACTGTAAAAAATTTAATCTACCCCCATAGCTTAACCATTTGTGAGACCAATGATTAATTTTGTCCTTGATACAATCCAAAATATTCCTCCAGATATCTATTTTTAGTTTTTTAAATGCAAAGGGACCCCCAAGTACACCACTGGGAGATAAGTCCTTGTGAATCCCAAGATCTCTAAAATTTTGTCCTGAAGCATTTGATCAAGATTGAAAAAGACCACTTTGGATTTTTTATCATTGATGACTTGGTTTGTAGCCCTAAGGTAGACATTAAGTGTATCTCTAATCATTCTTGCTTCCCTTAAGCTGGCCACTCCCACCAATCTTGTGTCATCCATAAATTGTAGGTGAGTCAAAACTTCCTCACCCACCTTGATACCTGTTAGCAAACCTTGTTGTCTTCTCCTCAAGATGAGTCTACCCAATCCTTTAGCCAATATGAGAAAAATATAGGGAGAGCAAGGATCTCCTTGATGAAGGCCTCGAGTAGCTCCAAACGGTTGCGATGGAAGACCCTTGATTAACACTGAGTATGTCGGAGTAGAAATACAACTCATGACCCATTCTATCCAATCCTGAGAGAAACCAAATGCTGCCATCATCTTTGACAAGAAGTTCCACTCCACCCTATCATAAGCCTTTGACATATCTAATTTTATGAACATTCCTCTATTACCATATGTTTGCATTGAATGGATTGCCTCCTGAGCTAGAACCACACCATCCAAGATCTGCCTACCCTCTACAAAACCCCCTTGCTCTTAGGAGATAATGTTATGTAGAAGAGGTTTTAGCCGCTCAACCATTACCTTTGTGATTATTTTATATATGACATTCCATAAGGCAATAGGTCTATAATCTGAAATATGTACCCCTTCCTCCCCTTTTGGAATTAAGGTAATGAAAGTATTATTTAATGCTTTAAGCATTCTTTTACTACCTTTGGACTCCTCTATAATAGCCATTATATCCTCCTCCAAGTTATCCCAAAAGGCCTAAAAAACTCAATTGGAAAGCCATCTGGACCTGGTGATTTTCTGATGCTCATTCCAAAGACTACATTCTTCAGTTCCTCTCTATCAATGGGTTTAAGTAGGGTCTAATTTTCTTCTTCAGATATAACAGAGGGTATGACAACAATAACTTCTTTTTGAGCCTCTTCATCTTGCACCATACTTTCCTTAAATAGTTTAGAAAAATAATCCATTGAATGGAAATGCATACCTGGAATTTTATCAAAGGAGTGTCCATTCTCATCTTGAAGAGCTTCCATGTTGTTCATCTGTCTCCTAGCACAAGTAGTCCGATGGAAAAATTTGATATTTTTATCACCTTCTAATAACCAAGTGGTTTTTGCTCTCTGTTTCTAGTAGGTCTCCTCTTGGTTGTCAATGTCCTCAACCGCTTTACGCAATGCATCATCCTCTTCTTTGAGTTGCTCTATAATTTTTCCTTCCCTAAAGTGTTTTTGAACCTCATCCCATCTGGCCACCAATGGAGCTCTTTGGACTTGGAAGTCTGTCTTGTTAGCTCGCCTCCATTGTTTCAGTTGATATTTGACATAATGAAGTTGTTTGTGGAATCTAAACATTGTTGTCCCATATGTTGGGCGACCTTCTTCCCACCACTGTGGAATTTTCTTTCGAAGTTCCTCTTTTTGTAACCAAAAGTTTTCAAATTTAAATGGTTTGTGATGCTGCACTATCTTGATCCCTCCTTCTAACAAAATGGGAAAGTGATCTGAAACTGGACCCTCCAAAATCTAAAATTTTATATTCCATTTTACAAATGCCTCCTCTGAAACCAAAAAATGGTCTAACTTCACCTTCCTACTATGTGGCTCCCTCCTCTTATTAGTCCAAGTATAGTTGGTTCCAGGGCATTTAATATCCACCAAGTGTAATTCCTGGACTTGGGCAATCATAAGTCGATCCCCTGGGTCCAAAATTGGGGTTCCCCCTTCCTGATCTCTAGAGGATAATTTAGCATTAAAATCCCCAGCAATAATCCAGTCTAAATCTTCCCTTGAGACTCTCATGTTATGCATGACTTTCCATTGATGCATCCGACCATCTAGGTTTTGAGCCCCATAAAAATTTGTGATTAAAACATGTTCAGATGTGACATTATTTCTAAAATGTGATGTGAGAACACCCCTCCAAGCTATATGTTCTATTGCAGTCCATTCAAGAGAGTTCTAAAGAGTAACTATCCCCCTAAGGTACCTTGGGTAGCCACTTCCATATGACCAACACCCCTCCAAATTTTGTTAATTGTTTTACACATAAGATCTAACGACATTTTTGTCTCCTGGATAAGTAAAAAATCTATTTTACATTTTTCTAAGAGTCTTCGAACAACAGATTGATGGGTTCTACTATTTAAGCCCCTAACATTCCATGATTGTATAATCATTGGTTACGTTGAGAGCAGTAAAAATCTATTGCCCTCACCGATCCTCCAGTGATCATTTTATCTCCTTGAACTGCTATCAATTCCTTATTTGATTTTCTACTCACTCCTTGAGAATTGCTATTTTTTTATCTCTTTTCCACTTGAGTTATCCCTAAAGTTGGCCTTTCTCTATTCTTTTCTGCTATGCCCATGCTGACATCCTTAATTATTGGCTGCTCTTGGTTATGCACTATCAATGCCCCTACACTCTCTGACTGCGGTAACTCACTGTACTCAATTACCTGCTCTATGATGGGGGGAGATGAAAGAGGAGCTTGAACATGGATGTTATTATTTTCATTATTCCCATCCACTCCTTCCATGAATTGTTCTTCTTGGTCCATTAGTGTCTTAAATATCTCATACCTATTGGAGGGCTTGAGTTGGGTTTGCTCTTTACCATATTTTTTCTTTTGCCTTCTCCTTCTTTTGGGTTGTTCAAAACCATCTCCCTGTGCTTCTTTACCCTGAGAAATATTTGTTGGTTCTTTGTTGATTGTTGACTTACCCTCCATAGGAAGATTTGACATTCCTAGAGGAGCCTCCATTTTTATGTTCATATTATTTGGGCAAGATCGGGCCAAATTCCCATATTTGTGGCAAACTCTGCATCTGAAGGGCAATGCCTCATAATACAGTTGTTGAATCCAAGATAGTCCTGCAAGTTCAAGTTCCACCTCTGTTGGTAGATGCTGGCTAAGATCCATTTCCACACATAATATTGCATAAACAGTTGTGTTTCCTTCTATTGTGTTTTTGGAAACACCCAAATGTCTTCCAAGGGAATTACCGATAATTTCCAATACCTGCTCACTCCAAAAATCCATTGGAAGTGCATACAAATGGATCCAAATCGGGACAACAGTGGGTTCAATTCGAGGATCAAATCCCACTGTCTAGGGTTGAACAAATAATCCTGTCGGACCATGATTCCTATTTTCTGATTCGAAAGCCCTATTTCTATCGGCAAGTGAAGAAAAACTAACAATAAAATATCCATTGCTAATAAACCATAAAGAATACTCACCAAGAGGCTCCCAGTTTTGTTGGACCTAGGAATGCAAAAAATTTAGGGTAGGGCGAATACCCATGAATTTATAGATCAAATCATGATTGGCTCTATATAAAACTATTTCTTCAACCATCCTTTGCTCAATGACAATCTTTGGCCTTGATTCTGACTATGGCAAGCATCCATTAACTCGTTGAGATGTTGATCTATTTCCAGTAGCCGTAAAGAGCATTTTTAATGCAATTTTTTGTGCTTCTTCAGTCTTTGATGGAGATTTATCCTTTAACAAATTTGCAAAAGAACTATGTCTCTCTAGAAGAGGATTCGGAGGTGTCCCCATTGGACCCTCCTAGGGCAACAATATTGTCTTCAAATCCATAGTAACCAGAAATCTCTTCGGCTACCCAACTGATGCCCTAGTTTTTTTTTGCATATATCGTTGCATTGAAATTTTTATAATTTTTTGAGGTTGGACTTTATCGAAATCTTTTGTGAGAAGCTTCTTTCTTGTCGTTGAACTCTTTTTAGTTGGTCAAATTCTTGAAACTTTTGGTTTCTTTGGCCTTAAAAATATTTAAAACTTTTAACTTTAGATATCTCGCTCTTCCCACACCTTTAGAAAATTTTCATCACTTTTTACCTTTTAATTTTCTTAGACCGAGCAGACCATCATAACTTCTTATTTTTTCTCTTAATAAAATTTTTTTGAGAATATTCCTTTTGTATTTTGGGGTTTTAGCTAATGACATGGTTCATTTAAACTTTTCTTTTTCAATAGTTTGAACTTCTACAAACTAGCACTAATTTTTTTATTTGAACTTATTTTCCCTCATTTGTTCATTGTTGTCTTTGCTCTTGTTGCATCCTTCCTTCAAAATTACCTAGGGAAAAACTTATAAGTGTAGTGGAAATCACTACAACTTTGGTGACTCACAGAGGCTTTATCACTTGTTGAAGGAGAATTTTAGAATTTCTTCCTTCATCCTTGGGCATGGAGTCAAAGATTGAAAGAATTTACAAAAATAAACAAAAGAAAAAAGAAAAGAGAAAAGAGATAAATATTTATAAATATGGTATCTTATCAAGTGTTTATTTTATTTCTTCCCACTCCTCATTAGAAGGGCATTGGATTTGCATGAATTTCCCATGAATTGCTTGAAGTTCAAATAAATCAACATTGAAGAAATCCTTCGTACTATAGGGAACTTTATGAGATTGGATCCTTAGTGCTACTAATGGTCCAATCACCCTATCAACATCCTTTGCCTCAGGAGGATCCAACCATACTTTAAAAGGAGAGGCATCCTTCTTATATTGCTTCAATAATTCTAAATATTCTTGCTTTGAAATAGGCCTATCATCTATTTTCCAAGGAGAAGGGAGTCCTTCTTGCAATAATGAGCCAATAAAATTATTGAGACTTTTTGTGGTGGTGGCTAAGGAAACTATCTGAGCTTTGCACTGTTATGCAACTTGCTCCTTTTCCAGGAAAGTCATCATTTTTTGCATAGTACCTATTCTATCTTGAATTCCAATGACTATTAGATCAAAATATAATACAATAGCTAGCTTCACCCTATAAATTTGAACTTCAACTAGTCTTGTAGCTACTTTAGCAAGGCTTAGCTAAATTTCTTGATTTATTTGGGTGCCTTCCATAGTGGTTGCATCAATAAAATTAAACAACTAAAAGATTAAAAGTGTTATATTAGTAATTTCATTCTAGTAGACATCACTCATCTTTTTTATCAAGCTTTTAATTTTTTGACTTTGCTTACTTTAATTTTTTTGACTTAGCTCTCTTAATTGCCTTTGAATGTTTTCTCTTTTTAGATAAAATTCAACTTCTTCCTTAACAAATATCTCTATGAGGCTTTTGATTTGATCTTCTTTTTCTTCTAGAAGTAATTTTGAAGGTTGGTCCACTAGACACTCAGTCAACATATTTATCTATATTTGAAGTGCTTTGGTCTCTATCTAAGAATTATTCAAAGTAGTCTTCACATATCCCAATTACTCCCACTTTGCCAATTTTTATTTTAGTGACTCACATTCATATGATACCGTCTTTCCAACTCTTATGCAATTTTTGCTTTATCCTTGGATTAGATATTTCTTAAGTCAAGCCCTTCTGTCACCACTTGCCAATCGTACCTTGTCATTTCTCCTTTAGTTTTGAAAACCAATAACTCCTTTTGTGAGAATAATAATGCCTACCTTTGTGGGTAAAAATGACACTTCAGTTGCGTAGTTATTGGTATTTGTGCTAGCATTGTCTATTTCTCTAGATTATGTTGCTTTGTTTTTTGTTGAATCATCTAAATTTTCTCCAATGCATTCAAGGTTGGTTGTTCCTTATGAGCCCTCCTACTTCCTTAGAGTTGGTAGAAATATAGTTAAGGGTTTGAATAATGAGGCTATTGTAATAGAGGTTGATTATGTTGGGGCTATTGAGAAGGGTGGGATTGTTGTTCCTTGAATGAGAGAGTTTATGGTTATTTTCAATGGAATATTAGACAAAGTTGTGTCATGAGGACTCTTGTTCAATTGGGCTAAAATATTTTGTGAAACTAGGACTTCAATGATAATTACAATAATTTTACTAGTGAATGACTCATTTTTAGGGACATTATTCTCTCTCTTACCCCCTCTAGATTGGTCATTTGGGTAGGAGTAGGAACCGATGCTTCAATTGCAATTCCATTTATTAGCTCTACCTCCTCTTGCATCTAGAAAATTGACTTGATACCCATTTCTATAGATTGAGGAGTGGTATCTTGGAGCATGAATTATATATTCTCTCCTTATTTTGGTGATTTTAGCTCAAGTATCAACCATAGTTTCCTTAGAGGGGTCCCATTTCTTAGTGAAAATCTTTAGTTGTGCTAATACAACTTCATTTGGGGGTGTTTGAAATATATCTATAATTGAAATTCCTTTCTTCATGGGTTTCTTTCCCTTATCTTACACCTTGACAACAACCCCTTTTGGGTGCTCCATATCATAACATTGACTAAATATCTCATCTTAATTTGGATCTAAACTTCCAAAAGGCACTTCAATTTGACAAATTTTTTAATGAAATTTCCACCATGCTCTGATCTTGCTACTGCTCTATTTCTACATCTGAAAGAATTT
Organism: Wollemia nobilis; assembly: GCA_028583015.1. NCBI lineage: Eukaryota > Viridiplantae > Streptophyta > Pinopsida > Araucariales > Araucariaceae > Wollemia > Wollemia nobilis. Next base: position 15,319,466 of record JAQPPZ010000753.1, on the reverse strand, counting down.
CTTCATAGTTGCACTACCTAAAATCATGGGATCAAACTCCTTTACTTTTGTATAGAAAATTGTATACAAATTCTTTTGGGCCTCTTGTGGCAAGAAATACATCTTTTGTAGAGGTGGGAAAGCTTCCTCCTATGTACTTCAGATATTTTCAAAATTAGACTGGGGTTCACGGTCAAACATTTTAGAAATCCTAGAATTTCTAAGCCATGCAACAAATTTTTGATCTAGATCATAAATCTAGGTATCTTTCAAATTTTCTAACCCTAACTCCTTCAACTTGGACTTTAGCTCATCAATTGCCTTTCTTTTATCTTGACATATAGTTGCCAACTAAATAGAAAGGTCATTTTGCTCTACCCACTTGTGTAGGCAACATCCATTAAATCCTCGTCTTAATATCTCAATACATACCACTCTTACATATTTTGGCAACTTATATATAGGGTTACTAAAACCAAAAATGTGCAAATTAGTGGTATTTTTGAGGAAATACCAATCCCCTTTTATCTATATTCATAGTATTTTAATAGTATCCACTGGTATACATCAAGGTTTTTCTTGTTTGATTGTACTTATTGTTGGTATTAGAAATCCATTTGAGAAGTGATAGTAGGAATATCTTTGGAACAAGGTTTTATTCCATAGGGGGGCAAACCTTTCTTGTCCTTCCTCATCCTCCATCCTCATATTTAGATGCTCAAACAACCAACTATTTTGATGTAATACTAAATAAGCTATAAATTATTTGCACTTGAAGCTCTAATTCTCCCTAAAATTAGACATAACCTCATGGATATATTATGCTATGAAGTCACTAAAGTCAAGGATAAGAGGCTTCTTCTTTGATTTTTCCATTAGTGTGTGAATGAAACCAACTCTTCTTGTGCTACTACTTTATCATCATCAACATCAAAGATGAATGATGCTATACTTAACATGTTTCTAGCCTCTTCATTGAAGATCTCTCATTCTAGGGGATATTTTGGCATAGTTACTTTAGGATTGATGAGATCTCAATTTGAGTATTTTATTTTATCCTTAATATTGGTATAATATAAGTTTGTAGTCTCTAGATTAATCTTAAACCCATTTTGTAGTAAAAACATCTATCATATAGCTTCTCTAGACACTATTATCTAAAAGGCATCATCATGGGTGACAATAACCATCTTTAGGTGAGAGTCATAGTGCAATGCACATGCCTCTACTAGTTCATATTAAGTTGAACCTAAATATATTGGGCTAGGTAATTGGTCCAAAATTTTGATGCAAAAGACTTTTCTTCAACTTTTAGGTATCTTTGATACGCTTCTTCCCTTAATGTCCTTACATCTCTTTATAGTTTAGAGTCCACCATCCATTCAAATGTATCTTCTATACATTTCAAGAGCTGAATTCTTACAACTTGAACTTGGGTTACCCTCTTTGTAATGGGTTTTGATGGTGTGGCAACAACTATGTTTTTCTTCTTGGACTCCATGGTTGACATCGACTTCTAGATAGCTTCTAGATGGCTTCTAGGTTCTAGAGCTTTGTTTATGCTTTATGTGCTAGAAAACCTTAATGCCTTCCTCAATATAAATGGATTATTTTTGTGATGAAGTTGTATTAATAGGCTTGATACTCTTTATCTTACCATTAATGCACCTACCAGGATCTAGCATCTGTTTGGCTACAAGGGGTAGCCACAATAATTTTTTGATTGGTAGGACCACTTGTTATGTGTGCCTCATATTTGTGAACGGAAAATTTCAAATTTTTTGCTTAAATACTACTCACCTATTACACATTATCAATGCACTCCTTTCTATCCATTTATTCTTGATTTACAACTTAGGTCTCATCTCTTTTGGCATGCTATTCCAGTCATTATAAAAATTGTTGCACACAATAATCTTATAACTATCAGTATTTTTGGTGATCTTAGGGCTACAATTCTATAATTTTTATTCTATTTATTTTATTTTATTTTGTTAGAAAATGAGAGGCCCTAATTCAACCCATACTGGTTGGATCAAATATTTGGGATCAAGATTCCAAGCTTCAACCACCCACTCTTACTCCACTATGAAGGCCTAATTAGTTTTGATGCCTACTATAGGCAAGTTTTCAATATGATGCATGGAAGGGGCTCTGATAGGATTGTTATCTTAGTCTCATATTGAGCCTTTAAGATAATTAGTAACCAGTCCATTTGGATATATCCTCTAATATTAGCCATGAAATATCCTAATAAGTATTTTCTAAATGATGCAAGAAGGTCAACTACGAGTATATCTTAGAATATTGTAAATTATAGACATGCACATAGACTAAGCAAAATGATTTCAAAAATTCCTGGTAACTACAAAATATTGCCATCCAACTGCACTACTCTCTTGTTTAATGATCAATAAGATAGGCCTAATACATCCACTACACTTTTCAACATAACATATGTAATCACCCTTAAATTTATTATACAATTATGTCTCAATTTATCTTTATAGATTAGGTACTTATAAAAAGGAGGGGTATTTAGTTTTTCTTACTTCTGGGGTAGATCTTTGTAATACTACAAGTGTTATCTATTGGAAATTCTTCCAGATTATCTCATAGGTCCTTTATATAGGATTAAGTAATTCACATAAAGGTCATTCACAAAATGATATCAATATCAATGAATCACATTCATAAAAGTAACAACAATATATCACAAATATATTCAATATCAAAAGTTCACATCAAGATTGATTTAGAGAGATTACATTGCATGGAGCTTTATCTCTAGTTTATAACTTTACATAATTTTTCAATACTCTTAACTTTTGCTATTCTTGGTGAAGTCTGCTTGTTCTAGATGAAGTCTGTTGTTTGACTTTTAGATGCTAGTTCTCATGCTTGGTCACCCCTTTTAAAATTTGTCTCAAGGGCCTCACCCCTAGAGTTAAAAAAAATTTCTAGTTGACCACCCAAATGAAGATTCTAACTTTGAAAAACTTGTATAAAAGAGTTATGTTCCTACCTAACCGATGCTTCTTGTGTGGTTCATGTTCTGAGTCCTCTGTCCACCTATTTTTCTAGTGTTATTTTTTGTCAAATGTGGTGAGAGAAATCCTAAGAGGTTTTTGTGAGTTGCCACGAACCTGCTCTTAGATTTCTATGAGTAGTGGGTCCCTCATTTATTGCTCTAAACCTAAAGCTCTTTTGGTTATTCTACCTTCCTCATCTATGTTGGAATATTTGAATGGAAAGGAATAATAGGGCCTTTAAAATTCTTAGAAAGATGCTATGGTTTTTTTCTATAGAACTATAATGACAGTGGTGGAGAATTTTTCAAGCCTAAATCTGGATGCGACTAGTGAAGGAAAAGAGGATATGGGGTTGAAATTAGAGATTGCTTTCCATCCAATAATCAAGCAAGTTGACCAACCTCAATCTTGATCAAAAGCCCATACCAAGTGGGAACCACCTCCATTTGTCTGTTAAAGCTCAATTTGGATGGGGCATCGAAAGTAAATCTAGGGAATGTTGGTGTCAATGGGGTGATTAATAATGAAAGAGGTGACATTCTTGTGTCCTTTACAAAATTTTTGGATGTCTAGACTTGTCACTTTGCGGAGGCAATATCTCTTTTCCAAGGAGTAACCTTGTTGGAGACTTTTGAATGCAAAAATATTATAATTGAAGGAGACTCCCTAAATATAATTAATGTTATGAAGGGAACTCAAAATCCCAGTTGAAACATTGCTAATATCTTTTGGGAGGCTAAAAAAATTACCCAATTTCAGGAGGAGGTTTGATCCCAACATATATTTAGAGAAGGTAACATAGTGGTGAACTTTCTTGCTAATAATGTTGTTTCTCAAAATGGTCTTTTAGTTTGAAGTAATTATTTCCCCTAAGGTATTTAGCTTTTGGATAATAGGGTGGTTAGGTTGATTCTCATGTTCTTGCTTTCATTTTGGTGCTGGGGAAAGAGTTGTCTATATCTCTTAGCTTTGGTTCCTAGTGTTTTAATTGTTTTAGTTGCCCTTTATTTGTGCTCTTGTCTATTTCCTGTGTTGGGTCCTCCCTCTTTTAAATTTTATTTTTCTTATATTGATACATTTTGGTCAATTGAGTGGTCTAGCTATCGTTTGGACCCTATGTTTTAGGTTTTGGTGTTCATTGTTCTTGTCCTCCATGGTGACTCTTTTTGGGTGTTAGAGACCTTTGATATTAGTTGGTTCTACTTATGATTTTTTGGTTCATGTGGAGTGGTCGTCATAGGTGTTTGCCCATCCTTTTTATTCCTTTGTTTGGTCACCTATGCATGTTTAGCTCGGAGTTGTCTTGTGTGGGTTTCTTGGATCCAAGTTGTTTCAGTTTGTAATTTCCTTTTTTGTTAATCATTGGCTTAGGTGGAGATGTGTGAGGATTTTTTTCTTGACTTCTCATAGTATTTACATGCAGAATATTATCCGTTTGAAGCATGTGAAGTGGTGTTTCATATGGTGGAGAGATTTTATCATTTTGAAGGATGGAAATTTTTGCTTCTCAAGAATTACTTTACTGATGTTACCTAGTAATTCTAATCTACCTAGAACAAGGTGTTATTTTTGTAGGAGTTATCTATTGAAAGCTAATCATTATGGTCCACTATATCCATACCATATTCCCTGTCCTTGTTGCATAAGTTAGATCTTGAGGTGCAGAATAAGTAGGGTGCTGATTATAGATGAAGTTGAATTAGGAGGAGAGCCCTACTATTTGGTTGTTTGGTGAATGTGCTTGGTCCTGATATTGTTGTAGTATCTTGTATTTTATCTCACCTTTGGGATTGACACTTTTCTTTCAATATTACAAGGATACATTCGGGCTCTTCTCAACGGGCCTATGGATTTTTTAAATCTTGTAGTGGAGCTAATCCTCAAGCTAATGCTTCCCTAGGTAGGATTGTTGGGGGTTTCAGTTCTTTATTAGTTCCTTTATTTAGTAAGTGGATGGATTGTTGGGTCATGGAGGGTGTTGTGCTTGAACCAAATTCACATAAAGTTGATAAATATGTTAGGAATATCCTTAGAAAAGAGGGTATTTTGGATTATTTGTTAAAATTTCATGGCCACAATAAGGCTATTTCAAAACATAAGGTACATTTATGGAAAATAAATTGGTGAAAGTGGGAGGAATTGAGTTTGAGATTTACATCTCATTTATTGTAGATGTGATAGTTTTTCCCTTTGATGGTGTTAACCACAACAGGAAAAAATATTCTTTAGCCATGGATGTGGGCTATTTCCTTGGATAGGATAAGTATTTATCAAATATTTAGAATGGTTACCAGAGAAAATATCTTAAGGCTCCATAGGATAGAGTTGCATTGGTGGTGATGGATTATTTCATGCTAATGCTAACAAAGATATCTTGAGGAGTTACCATGTCATGGTTCTTAATCAACTTCATCGTAAAAGACTTATGAACATCTCATCTTTTCTATTTATGTTTTTAGAAAATTCTATCCCGAATGTTAAAAAGGGAAATTTTTTGACCTAATTCATTAAGGATTTGCCTTATTAATATTTGAATATGTGGTGAAAATTAGAGAAATTGTTGGGGAGGTAGTTCTTAATCAAGCGTCTCTCTAGATGGACACCCTGGTTGTGGATGGTTCACCAGATTATTCTCATTCAAATTCTAGTGAATTGAAGTTTTTTTATGAGAACCTGGTAAGCCCCATAATCTCTAAAATAATTATGAAAATATATCGAAAAGGATTTTGTGGAGCTTTTATTTCACCTACGGGGATTAAGGGAGGTTCAGGGAAGGCGAGGTAGTCTAAGAACCTATTTGTGAAAATGATCAAGGCTGAGAAATCCCCTACTTTTATGGTAATCTTAGATGTAGAGGACCAAGTCCCTAGGAAAAATTTAGAGTTTCAGTTGGGAGGGTTGATCACTTGGGAAAGAAGACTTTTAATTTTTTGGAAACCCTTAAGTTGATAAAGTCTTATCTCAAGTTTTTGGAGGATAACTAGAAGCCACTGATTGGAAATATAAAGGTGGTCATTGCTTTTGCATAAGAGACCTAATCTATGATGCATTAGTGAAAAGATACTCCAAGGGATGCCAAGTCAGACCTATTGGAATTTGAATATGTTCCCTCTGAGTACTGAGTTCTTTATTCCTAGTATCCTTGTTGGGTTTTTTAGATTATTTTCTTCATCCTTCTCCTCTAATGGGGTCAGCTTTTGCTAGGTATATTTTGGACGTATGGTTCTAGGTTGGTTTCTTTAAATCCAAGCATTCTTTGGATCCTATGATATTTGGGTGGTTGTGTTGTTGGTTCATTTTGTTTTTTGAATTGCCTTTGGTTAGTTGGTGTGGTTGGATTCTCTTTTTGGTGATCTATGGTGTTGGCCTTGGATTGTCTTTGTTCTTCTCTTTGTAAAATGTTTAGGAATCCTTTCAAAACCCCTTCTTAATATGGATCAAAAAATATTGATCACTTATTCATTATTTAGTGGGTGCTTAAATAGCACCATTACATAACAATAATATTTCATAGTTTAGAAGATAGCAAACTAAACTTAAGAACAAAAAAAAAGAGTTGAGATAATAACTTATCTCAACAACCCAACAACTTGCATTTAAAAACAAATGTAAGCAATAAAGGCTTACACATAACAATAATAGATTTCCTCATCATTCCTCCCCACTATATAAGCATTGGACTCCAATGCTTTTACAAGAAAGTGGGAGAAAAACCTGGAGTGTGGGGTACCATCGATCTTGCACTCCATATTACAATTTTACAAGGACACTTGCTTACAAAAGCATACAAATGGCTTTAGCCAGCATAAAGTTCAACAATAGAACTCAAAGCACCTTAATACAAAGCTTAAATAATTAATTATTAAAAATAAGAATTAATTATAAGGTGTAAAATAATTTAATTAATTAATTAATTAAATTTTAATTAATTTAAGATTAATTGATTAAATAGAATTATCAATTACTAGTTTTTTTTAATATATTAATAACTTATATTAATTTTAATTTTCTCCCATGGGAAGGGCAGTGCATGCGATCAATATTGAATGCATGTGGCACATGTGGAGCACGACACCGTAGGCATGCTACACTCCATGTGGAAGCACGTGATGTATAGGCTAGTGTGCATAAATTTATGCGTACCTACCATGGGGCCTATGTGTAGCCCAGTACACCAACTTTATGTGTACCTATCATGCAATTCGTATGTAGGCTAGTGCACCAAATTTGCACATGCCTGTCGCATGGTCTGCTTGTAGGTCAACACTAACCAATTGTGTGCCCATGTGCAACTTTGTGCCATGGGGTGTGTGTTCCTTTGATGTGCATCTTATGTGTGATGGGGTGCATGTCTCTTGGGTGTGTAGGAAAAAAATGGGAAGGGAATGGTAACAATGGAGCCCCTTTCCTTTATTTTTGTGTGTGGGAGAGAGAATAAAGGGGTGCACACAAAGAGAAAGAGGGGGGCAAGGCAAATTCTTTCTTCATTTTTGATATCTTAGCATGCACATAGTGTTCAATAGCAAAAAGGAAAATTTTGTATCATCTTACAACACCAAATTTTGTAGCAAGGTGTACATGAGGAACGTTAACCAGCCTTTAGTGTACACTTTAATGCATACAGCAAGGGAAGGGATCTAGAATTTCCTAGTAGTGAGGGCAGTGGTGGTGGCTAAACTATGATGTAGATCAATTGCAGACTACCAACTATGATAAATTGACATCATTTTTATTTTCATCTCTAGAAACATCTACAAGATTAGAAGAAACCACAATGGTAATAGGATCTACTATAGATAGAATAACTGCAACATCATAAACACCAACAACATTAACTACAAAGGGAAAATATATTAGGTCTTCTTCTTTTAGATCTGCATTAGGCAAAACTGCAATATCATTGAGAACTGCAACAAGATCTACTTTTTCCAGATCTACAACAAATAAAACTACAACCAAATCTAGTTCCTCCATGGCTACAACAACAATATCACCAACAAATATAACAGCCTCAAAAGTAGGGAATACAGGTATTACATTTATCTTTTCTTCTTTCGAATCTTCAACTTCTTCAAATTTTTCCATTGCTTCAATAACAGTAGTATGGTCCAAGGGAAGGATGATGGGCTCCATGCCCATAGATCCTGGTTCGATTCCAGGTACTACTTCCAATTTTTCTTTAGAAATTTCTTCTTCCATAAGAAGATTTTTTTCTTTAGCAAATTCTTTTGCTGCCATTTCTTCTATAGTAATTTCTTCCATAGGAAGAATTTTTTCTACAGCAAATTCTTCTACAGGAAGAATTCCTTCTTTTTCAAGAAGAATTTTTTCTTCAACAGATTCTTCTTTTGTTGCCATTTTTTTTGCTAGTAGGGCATATTTAATCTGATGGATACTAGAAATAATCATTTTCAATTGTTTCTTCAACTCTTCAACAGACATCATGGTGTCTACAAGAGCATAATCTATTACTTTGATACCACTAATATGGATTAGAAAGTATTGATCAGTTATTCATTATTTAGTGGGTGCTTAAATAGCACCATTACATAACAATAATATTATATATTTTGGAAGACAACAAACTAAACTGGAGAACAAACAAAAGGAGTTGAGATAACAACTTATCTCAACAACCCAACAACTTGCAGCTAAAAACCAATGTAAGCAATAAAGGCTTACGCATAACAATAATAAATGTCCTCATCACTTCTTGTATCTATTAAAAAATACACTTAACTGTTGCTCTCCTCAAACATCTAGGAGATGCATCCTTTCAAATTCCTCACATATGAAAAAAATTCTCATGACTCTTCACTCTCTCACTTCACACCTAACTCTTATGACTCTTGACTTACTTACTTGACACTTTGCACTTCCTCGAACGTTGACAAATACAAATATAAATCATACTCCTAAAAAAAAAATTATAAAGGGACCAAGTAATTAATACCCCAACACCACCTGTATTATATTCTAATAAAACAAGTTAGTGGTCTGGAAAAGTCAAGCTGAATGGTAGAGACATTTTTCTCAGGACTGCCCAAACTACCGAACTCGTTTTGGCCATATCTCACTCATCCGAACTCGGATTGAGCTAAAATTTTGAGGGTAGATGCCTAAAAAACCCTAGAACATCTCCACCAATTTTCATATCATTTGGAGCAACACATATCCTAGCACATCCCTATGTGTGAACGATATATTTGGCAAGCGGCTATGCGAGGGTTTCATCTGGGTTGAGTGCAAGCAGCTCCAGAGGTTGGCTTTTAGGGCCTTCGAGGCCCTAGAGGCCAATATTTTTGTGGTTTATGCTCAATATTTTAGCAAGAAATGTTGCAGGGGATACAAGATGGGTTAGAAATTTGTCTTTCAATAGATCATACTGTGAACTTGAGTGACAACGACTTCCAATTTGCTACACAAAAGAAAAGTGAAAACCATACCTTTCCACGGCGTCTAGGGCAAGGATTAAAGAGACCACGAAATAAGTTTCAAGAAGTTGATCAAAAAATGGCTCATATCTCAAGTGAATCTGGTGCTAAGGTGCACCCACAAAATAATTCTACTATGAAAACCCCTGTCAAGGGTAAGAATTTTGAAGACTCAGTCCCAAAAATGAATTTTAGGGATGCCCTTCGTGGTGGACAGCCTCAGCCCAATGCTAATATCAATATTAGGGCTTCTCATAAACCTCTAAGAATGCCTAAGATTGATCCCAGGAAAATGGAGTCAGGATGTCTTAAAGCAGCTGATGGAACTCCTATTGTTAAGCTTGATATGGGTAACATTCAGACTGGCATTGAAGATTTGGAAAAAAGAGGACTAATTTGTCGGTTCGTGGGTTTTCGTCCGAGTCTATCTGCTTTCAAAGTCTGGGCTGCAAAAGTCTGGAAAACTAAAGGTGAGTTACAAATCTCTATTTATCCAAATGGTTATTTTCTTGTTTTATTTGCTAATAATGAAGATAGAGAGAAAACTTTTCAAGGGGGTCCTTGGTTTTTTGGAAGGGCAGGGCTTTTCATGAAGCCCTGGCATACTAAATTTAAAGCCGAAGAAGAGATGCCTTCTATAGCTCCCTTGTGGGTTAGACTCTTTGGCCTCCCTATTGAATTTTGGAATCCTACTATTTTTTCTTCAATTGGAAACTCTTTAGGAACTTTTATGATGATCGTTGATTGTACTCAAAATTTTGAACATATTATTTATGCTCGAATTTGTGTTTTAATGGATTTTGACAAACCCCTACCTAAAAATATCACATTACAATTTGGGGAAGACACTTGGGAGCAAGTAGTGGACTATGAGAACATTCCTTTTCGTTGTAGAATTTGCCATGAATATGGTCATTTGGCCAGTGCTTGCCCAAATAAAATTCCCGATCAAAAGAAAGAAGATATAAACTCAAGCAAGTTTCCAAATACCTAAGAAGAAGAACACTAAAAAAAAACCAAGTAATGAAGGATCAATCAAAGTCATTTGCTAATATGTTTGAAATCCTTTCCACAAATGATGTCCCAAGTGAGGAAGAGGAAATAATGGAAACTAAAATCTTAGAAACACAATTTAAATATGAAGGAAAGAACTCAGAGACAAACCAACAAATCAAAGGTTTTCAATAGAAAAAAAAAAGGAGAAAATTTACACAAGAAAAACAATATTTCAAATGTCAAAACTTCAAATAATGCAGGTCCCAATATAGACTCCATTGAACCATCTAGTAAAATTTTGGCTATGTATGAGCATTCTTCAAGGTTAGAAGCCATCTCAGATTCAATTGGAATAAGTCAAGAAACAGGGAAAAAAAATTGAAGATGGATTCTAATCAAAAAGTAGGTCGCAAGACCAATCAATATCATATGGTAAAAGAAGGTGAAAAGCTTGTAGAGGAAGGTAAGATTAATGCCCTTCCCAACATTTTTAGCCCTGGTATTAATGAAGATCATCACTTGGAATATTAGAGGACTCAAAGGGAGTCTTTCAAAACAAAATGAAATTAGAAGAATGATTCAGATAAATCATCCACATCTTGTTTTCCTTCAAGAAACAAAGATGTCAATGGAGGATATGGACTTAATTGCCAAGAAAATTTGGCCAGTCGGAAAAGTGGTTTCCCTCGGGTCCCAAGGGACTTCGGGTGGCATTGCTTGTCTTTGGGACCCAAAAGAGGTAGTTATTCACCATATGGTTGGCAGTTGGGGTTTGTTGGCTATAGCTATTCAAAGTAGACATTCCAACCAGATTATGCTCTGCATTACTGTTTATGCCCCGACTTCTTTGGAGGAAAAAGAAGACAAGTGGAAGGATATTACTCATATTATCTCTCATTTTCCTAAATCTTGGATCTTGATCGGAGGAGATTTCAATACCATCCTCTCTCTGGATGAGAAAAGGGGGGAAATAGAAATTTGGACAAAAGTACTGACCTCATGAGCGAATATATTGCAAACCTCCATCTTGTGGATATCCAACCAGATAATGGCCTTATGACTTGGTCTAACAGAAGGCAAGGCTTAGCTTGTATAATGGAGAGATTGGATAGGTTTTTTGCTCTCTAAAAATTTCTTAATCCATGGTCACATTCCTAAAGTGAAGACTCTTAATAATGCTGGTTCGGATCATTGGCCAGTCATGGTGGAAATGTGGAAAACCAATGTGAGTTTCTCTCCTTTTCGTTTTCAATTAATGTGGCTTAGAGACATTTCCTTCAGACCTCGTGTGCAACAATGGTGGAAGGAAGGTAAACCTAGGCATGGGACTAAGATGTTCTGTTTTGCCAAAATACTGCAATACATTAAATCCAAAATCAAGACTTGGAACCGGAAAGAGTTTGGGGATGTTCATAAAAAAAAACATGAAGTTATTGCTCATCTTGAAAATTTGAATAAGAAAATCCGTTTAGATGGCCTCACAGAGAAGAGAAGTGCAGATGAAATTAAACTCACAACTCGGTTAGAGGAATGGGAAAAAAGAGAAGAAATCTTATGGAAGCAAAAATCTAGAATTCAATGGCTCAAAGAAGGAGATCGAAACACAAATTTCTTCCACAAATCTCTTCTAGCTCGAAGATCTCACAACTTTATTTCTTCCTTAAAATCAGATTCTGGAGATGTTGTTTATACTTGGGATGGCATGAACTCTATTGTTGTTGATTACTTTTCCAATATTTTTGTCGCTACTCCTCTTGACTCAGCTTCACAACAAAATGTTCTTCAAGCAATCCCTTCTCTTATCACTTCTGAGGAGAACTCTATTTTGACTGCTCCTATTACTATCAATGAGCTTCAACAAGTAGTTTTTAAAATGCAAAAATGGAAAACCCTAGGTCCTGATGGTTTTCCTATTGAGTTCTACCAAGAGTTCTAGGATATCCTTCATGTTGATTTATTAGAGGTGGTGGAAGAAGCCAGGAAATCCAAAGAAATTTTGAAGGTTATCAATAAAACTTATATTACTCTTGTTCCAAAATCTCAAGAGGTTGATCATATCTCAGCTTTTAGACCTATTGCTTTATGTAATGTTCTTCTCAAAATTATTACTAAAATCATGGCATAATGGTTGAAGCCTCTTTTGCATAAGATTATTTCCCACAGCAAGGGGGATATGTGGAAGGACGTCAAATAGTAGATGAGATAGTTCTTGCTCAGGAAGCCATCCATTCCATGGATATGCAAAATTCTCCTTCTATGTTCATCCGGTTAGACTTATCCAAAGCTTATGACAGAGTGGATTGGCACTTCCTTATCAAAGTTTTGAGGCAATTTGGTTTCTCTAAGGATTGGATGGATTGGATTATGGGATGTATCTCTTCAGTTTCCTACTTAGTTCTTATCAATGGCAGGCCTTCTCAGTATTTCCCAGCTTCCAGAGGTATTAGGCAAGGTGACCCGCTATCCCCTTATTTATTCATCATTCTTGTTGAATGCTTGGGTAGGACTATAACCAAAAAGAGGGAAAAAAAAACCCTTGAGGGAGTTACCATTGCTCATGGAGCTAGACCTATCTCTCATCTTCAATTTGTGGATGACTCTACCCTTTTAGGTAAAGCTACAGTTAAGGAAGCTTCTAATATTAAGCAAATCATTAGCTGTTTTTCTAAGGCTACTGGGCAGTTGATCAATGAAGACAAATCTAAAGTTATTTTCTTTCATTGCTCTACTAGACAAGAATCCATGGTCTTGGATAAATTAAGATATAAGAAGACCTCTCTTCCAATCACTTATTTAGGTATTCCCATAAATATTCAAAGGCAAAAAAATAAATATTGGAATTGGTTGTTGGACAAAGTCAAGAAGAAAATTGGAAAGTGGACCAACAAGTGGCTTTCTTCTGGGGGTAGAATCACCTTGGTAAAATCAGTCCTTCAAGCTATTCCTATTTATGTTTCTTCCATTTTGAATATCCCAAAGGTTGTTCTTCGAGAATTGGATCAAATCAGTCATCGTTTCCTTTGGAGTGGTACTAAGGAGAAAAGAAAATGGGCCTTGGTGAAATGGGATACTTTATGTCTTCCTAAGAGTGAAGGGGGGTTAGGATTTCCGGTCTTCAATTAATAAAAAAAATCTTTAGCTGCTAAATTATATTGGAGGATGTTGCATAACCCCAATGCTCTTTGGGCCAATAATCTCCGTGCTAAATATGCTCGAGAACAAAAGTCCTGAAGACCTTGTTCGCTATCAACTTCCTACCAAAGGTTCTCCCATTTTAGCAGTTCTTAAGACTCGGTGAGGATTTGATAAAGAAAAAATTATTTTGGATCATTCATAATGGTCAACATGCAAATTTTTGGATAGATTCTTGGGATGGTCACAAGCCTTTGATAACTCGGCTTCCCGATTGGAGGCCTTGGATGGAGGAGCTTCACCGAGCTAATTGGATAAAGGTGGCTAATTACTATCGGTACCATACCGGTAATTCAAAGGTTGGTAGATATTGGATCCCTATTGAGGACTCGGCCTATTCAAATCCCAGAAAGGCAAAGACAAGATATCCAAGGCATCCTTCATATGAGATCCCTCTCTTGGTCCCATGAAAAAGATTGTTTTGGATGGAACAACACTACTAAGGGTGAGTATTCAGTTGCTCAAGGTTATTTGACCTTATGCCATAATAATCCCAACCATTCTTTCGACATATTTTCTCAATTGTGGGCTCAAAAGCTCTGGCCTAAGGTGAGGTTCTTTAATTGGCTTTTATTGCATCGTAGGGTGCTTACCGGTGAGCAACTTATGAAGCGTGGTTTTCATGGCCCTTTTAGATGTGAAATGTGTGAAGAGAATGTAGAAAATATCAACCATATTTTTATTGAGTGTACTTTAGCCTCTGAGCTATGGAGGAGAATGGCAACTTTACTTGGCTTATAGTGGTCCAATTTTTTCACTTTTGAACAGCTTTGGAGGGATTGGCCTAATCAAGAGGGTGTTGATCATTTTATTAGGCGCTTAGTTTGGATGGGTTCTACCATTCTTCTTTGGAATATTTGGAATGAAAGGAACAACCAAATTTTTAATCAAGATAGGAAGGATATTCACTATATTTGGCAAAATACCATAGCCAACTTAGTTGAATCAGTCCATCAACTCCTTAATCACCCCCAAAACTCCCACCAAAGATGGGATCAAGTGATGCAAATATTGAAGATTAAACCTTCTAAGGGCAACCAACTTAAAGGGAATGTGAGTATTAGTAAGATGGATAGGACTAGAAATTGGCAACCTCCTCCTAAGGATTTTGGAAAAGTCAATACCGATGGAGCCTCTAGAGGGAACCCTGGAAAAGCCAGTGTGGGAGGAATTGGTAGACTTTCGGATGGCTCCCTGGTTTTTACTTTTGCTGAGAATTTGGGTATTCTTTCCAATAACCTTGCTCGAGGGGTATGGTATCCTTAGAGGCCTTCAGGAGGCTACTAAGGTTGGATGGGAAAAGGTGTTAGTTGAGTCCGACTCTCAACTTATGATTAATCTCTTGAAGACTCCTTCTAAGAATCATAAGGTGGATTGGAGAATAAAAAGAATTATTGAGAAGATTCAGTTAATCCAGATGGGATTTTTGAAAGTTGATTACAATCATGTGGTCGGAGATCAAAACAAGAGTGTTGATGCTTTAGCTAATTGGGCTTTGGACAAAGGTGATCTTACTTGTTATGGCCACCCTCCTATATGGTGGGCTTCTCAAATTAGGGAAGCTCTTCTTTCTATCATTTCTTTGGATGGCTCCAGTTCTGAAGGTACCTAGTTTCTTCTTGTTTTTTTTTTTTTTTGTTTCTCTTTGGTTCATTCAGTTTTTTTAGTTCCCTAGCTCATTCTATTCTTTATTTTGTTTCCTCTGTTGATTCTTGCATTAATAGTCTTCTGGTCTAGATAGGTCATTGTTTTGTTCATTTTTTTTTCTTTTGTCTTTGTTTTTTTGTTTAGTTTTTTAAGGTGGGTGGGTTCTTTTGTTTTGTTTTGTTTTTGTGTTCTTTGTGTTGTTTTTTGTTGTTCTTGTGTTTTTGTTGTTTTGTTTTTTTTTATGTTTTTTGTTATTGTTCTTGTGTTTTTTTCGTTCTTGTTCTTGGGTTTCTCTTTGTTTGTGTTATTTCATTTTTTTATGTGTGAGTGTTTTCTATGTTTTTTGTTTTTGTTTATTGTCTCGTTGTTGGTTGTTTTTATTTTTATTTTATTTATTTTATTTTTTAGGTTTTGGTTGTGTTTATTTTTCATGTTTTTTTTGGGTTATGTCTTTGTAGTGTTCTGTTGTTTTTGTCTTGTTTGTGTTTTGTTATGTGGTTCTTGTGTTTTTCTATGTGGTTTGTGTTGTGGTTTCTTTTATCTTATTGTGCGTGTTTGGTTGTGCTTTTGGTTTTGACACACTCAAGGAGCATGTTTTTTATTTTATTTTATTATTTTTGTTGTTATTTACTTATTTTTAATTTGGTTTTGTGTGTTTGTTTGCTCCTTGAGTATGTCAAAGGTGGTAGGCCAGGCCCGAGTCCTGGGCATTTTTGGTGGAATGGATACCCCTGCCTCCTTGGGTCTTACCCGAAAGTGGCATCCCTTTTGGGATGTTTTCCACAAATAAAAAAAAAAAAACACCACCTGTATTACATTATTTGGTAAGAAGTCTTTTTGCCTTCAATCTCTTATTATTTTTTCTCATCTTTGTTCTCAAATTTGACTTTGATACTATTGGATGTATTCAACCTTCACTAGGTTTACCTCTTATAATCTATTTGTGTTTGCCTCTAGGTAAATACATATGGATCGCCTTTGGGTCACCTTTGGATCATCATTGCTTCTAGGTTAGTCACTATAGGTGCTTTCATTATAGGTCACCTTCTAAGTTGTGATTTGGTCATAATCATTTATTTTACATTTCTTCATGGTAAGACTAACATTATTCTTTACATTCAAAAATATTTAATTTTTCATCACACTTGGTTTCCTCTTATAGAAACCATTTAATATTTTTTTCATCTTATCCCATTCATTCATACTTATCCATCCAAAATCTATTTTTAATTTGTGATTTTTCTTTTCTTTATGTAGGCAAGATTTTTGAGAATGATTGAGTCCTTCAAAAATTTCACAACAATAGATATTCCAATATTTTTCTATCTTATGTCCATATCTACCACAATAGTTATACCTATCCCACAATAGTTACACCTATTCCTTGTTACAAAATTCCTTTTTCCATTGTCTGATTAATTATTTCTAGTTTGTCCTTCATTGTTACTGATTTTATTAGTCCTTGTTACAAATTTATTATCACTATTTATTGTCATAAATTTAGCCCTTGATTCATTACTGCTTGTCTATCATGTATATCCAAGACCTTTACATTCTGGTCTTATTTCTAGTACAATTGACTCTTTCATTTATTATCCATGTTTTCCCAAACCTATGTTTTTGTATCCCATTTTATTTAACAATTTTGAACCATTCCATTTAGTATACCTTTAAAAATAACCAAATTCATCATCACACTGATATATTTCAATATCTAGATAACTTTAATTATCACTATCCTTGTCATCATGCGAATTCGTGTCACTATCATTATCAATTTTGACACCATAAGCTTTCTCTAAATAATCATGAACCATATTCAAATCATTTGTATTACACTCTATAAATTTTTTTTGTATCACAACACTTATCTACTATCGATTGCACTCTATACCTTTTTTTCGTATCACAACACTTATCTACTATCATAGGTTCTAAGTCATTATTTAATTCCTCAACTTGTGTTTTTAGAATTTCTAGAGCCATACACTTTTTTCTTATATCATCTATAGACATAATTACATCTTATTTGAAACTAATTTTCTTTACGATTGATTGTAAAAAATATCTTAGTTCTATGATTTCTTCATTACTTAATAACATGTATTTTTATTTACCTTAAGAACCTTGTGTATACATTCTGATTTTGTTTGTGCAATAAACCCTTGTTGATTATTATGATTTCTTTGATTTCCTTTAGGAGATTATTGGTCTTGATTCTTCTAATTCAATGCATTATACTTACAAAAAATTTACTATGTCCTTCTCTTTTACAAATATGATAATACTTCTTTCCTTTTTGATTTTGTGACAAATTGAAAGAACCATTTTATTATACAAGAGCATTATTAGATGACTCATATCTCAATAGAATTTTGAGTTCATATTGTTGAATAATATCTACTAATTCCTCAAATGACACCTTTATGTTTGATATTTGAAGAGATGTGATCAACATTTTAAATGATTTAAGTGCTCTAAGTACAACTAAAACCAAAAGCCTATCTTCAACCTTTTCTCCAATGGTGTGTAATTTTGATTTTAATTTAGATACCCTTCGAAGAAAATATTCTATGTTTTCTCCATCATGAACTTTTAATGAATACAATTGTGATTGCAAGTGTAAAATAGTTACCTCATTCTTTCCTTCAAATATCTTACACAATTTTTCCATTCAATTTTTGAAGTTTCAGCTTCACTTATGTGTGCTTGAATTTCATTAGATATGCCAAACATAATTAACATAAGAGCTTTAGCATCATCATATTTAAATTTTTGAATTCCTATTTTATCTTTTGGAACGTTACTTTTTCCATTTACCACATACCAAAGTTTCTCTATAATGAATATTGACCTCATTTTATTTTTCCATGGAGTAAAATTGGATCCTTTTAATAATTGAGATTCAGAAAAGAAGATTTTTGTATTTGCCATTTTCAATAATTTCCTTTGTCAAAATTCCTTTATCTCCAAATTTAATAATATTTTCCTCAATTTTTTAATAATTTTTCTGACCTTATAACTCCCTCAAACTCTTCCTTCCATAATTATTTTATTTTTTAATCTTCTTTTCTCAAAAATATTCTCCACTTAAAATTTTTGTCCCTTATAAATCCCATTTCAATTCCCATTTTAAATGTTCTCCAATTATTTAAATTCCCTTATAACTCCATGCTTTCAAATATGGAGTGCACATGCACATTTAAATAGCTGGACATTTAAATAAATTATAAGTACATTTAGAAACTTCTAAATAAATTATAGGCTAGACATTTAAATAACCACTATGCTTGATAATTAATAGATTGAACATCTAAATAAATCATAGGATAAACTTTCTTAAATTTATTTTCAAATAATACTAAATTTCTTCTTTTGGACAACTATACTCCTTCGCTTAATAATCAATTTTGCAGCTACAAATCAAATTTCTTCCCATTTAAAAAAATTCTTCTTGCAAGTTTTATTTAAATACCTCCATCATGCTAACATAAGCCCCAATCATCAATTGATTTCTCCATTGCCATTTTTAGAAACTATAAAATCAATGCATAATAGATTATAAAATCAATGTACTTTAGATTTTAAAATATTATAGCAGTTATAAAATCAACTTTGTAAAAGTTTCTAAATTAACATATAAAATATGCATATTTTCTAAATTTTAGTAACTAATATTTCATCTAAAAAATAAAATCAACTAATTTTTATTTTGTTTCTTTTCCTTAATCGTTTATTGTCTAATTTTTCATATGTGCATTCAATATGTAATTAACACACTATTTTTTTCTTGGTGAATGTTACACTCCCGCAACAACCATTTCTAATTCTTGAACCTTTTGGTCCCCCAAAAAATATCATCCAGTCTAAATATTTAATATTTTCTTCACATGAATACTGTCAAGTGCATGTTAAATCCTTCCTCAAATGATTGCTATTCAATGATTATGTTAGAGTATATTACATCATTTGGTACACCCCCATGGTACCTCCATGGTACAAATATAAATAATATATTATGGATGAGTCATAGTTTAGAGTGTGAGTACTATTTTCCCTTTCATGTAAGTATGAATGTGTAGGAAATGCAGAAGTGTCATGTAAAGTTGTAATGTACAAGAAATGCAAAAGTGTCATATGAGTAAGTGTGCAAATGTAAGTTGAGTCTATGTGCATAGGTGTCTTATATGCAAGAGTGAAAATATGTAATGTAAATATATGCACCAATGTCTTACGTTAGAGTGTGCAAAGTGAAGGTCAAGAGTCATGTATAGGTGTGTCAAGATTATGCATAAGGGGTTGGACTCAAAATGTACTAGTAAAAAAATGGTTAATCCTAATCAAAATCAATGCAAATCAAGGTGAATTCTAAGCAAATCAAATCAATCATCTTCACACCAAAATATGGGGCATTTGAAGCCCTAAAACGTAAGGTCGTATTTGGGGTAAATTTTGACGTATTCAATCACTTTATAACTTCATTAAAACACCACCATTAGATCGGGCTCGAAAAGATATTTCCAACGAGTACACATATGCCTATGTTTATATATATATATATATATAATGGCAAATTGACCCTAAGAAAAAAATGGTTCCGAAAATTTTAGGCAAATGGGTCGACATTGAGGGTCCTCATATTTGTCAATTTCCAATTTTGGAAATCCTAATATTCACCCAATTTGTGAGTATTCACCACTGTGCATAACCCTGAGGTGTACATACAATCAGGGTTATGCATAGTGATGAATTATCATTAATTTACGAATATTAGGATTTCCAAAATTTGAAATTGGAAAATATGGGGACCCTTGACTAGGGCCCATTTGCCCAAAAATTTTGGGTGCAATTTTTTTTGGGTCGGCTCACCCCACTTTGATAATAATTTCACTATTTTAATTTTAAATCGCCAACATTCCTACCTAAATCGTGGACCTTTTCGCCTTGAAATTATAAATAATTTTATTTACACCACCAAATTTACCTATTATACCACCAATATATATACCTAATGTGATAGCGATACTCCTACATTGAAAAATGACCTGTAGCAGCAAAAAATGATAGGCATAAAGCCAAGATGAGCAACAATAAAAATAGATTATCAATAATAGAGAAAAGCAGAGACAATCAATAGTAGAGAAAAGCAAAGATGATCAACAAAAAGTATAAATAATTGGTAGCATAGAAAGATAAAGATGATCGATAATAGAGAAAAGCAGATATGATTGACAGAAAGTAGAGATGAGTGGGTAATAGTAATAGATGATCAGTAGCAAATAAAAGTAGAGATTATTGATAGAAAGCAGATATGATTGATATCGAAGAAAAATAGAGACAATCGACAAAAATTAGAGATGATTAATAACTAAGAAAAGCAAAGACGATCGATAGAAAGTAGAGATTATCAATAGTAGAGAAAAGCAAATATGGTCCAAAAAAATAGAGATGAGTGATAGAAAGCAGATATGAGCGAATAATAATAATAGACGATCGATAGCAGAGAAAAGCATATATGATCAATAGAAAGTAGAGATAATCAATATTAGATAAAAATAAAGATGATTGACAAAAAGCATAGATGATCGATAGCAAATAAAAATAAATATGATTAGCAAAAAATAGAGATGATCAAAAGTAGAGAAAAGTAGATATGATTAACTAAAAGCAGAGACAATCAAAAAAAAGTAGAGACGAGCAATTAATAGGAATAGCCAATCGATAGTAGAGAAAAATAGATATGATCAACAAAAAAAAAAATATGATCGATAGCAGAGAAAAGTAGAGATGATCAATATAAAGTATAAATGATTGGTAGCAAAGAAAAACATAAATGATCAATAGAAAGTAGATACGATCCGTAGAAAGTATATATGATCGACATAGAGCAGAGACAAGTGGTAATACTAATAGACAATTGGTAGCAGAGAAAAGCAGACTACTAATAGCAGAATAGACATCAAATGAGTTGTAGAAAGCAGGAATAGTGTTGATGAGCGGTGCAAGAAATAGATGACCTACGATCGGTAGTAGACCATGAATTCCCTTATACCAGTTGTAGAATTTTCATAATTTTGTTCAACATCATGTTCATTTTCTAACATGAAATACTTTTTCTCTATAGGTACAATGGCACCTACTAGCAATGGAAAGAAGGGAGGCCAATATTCTATTAAAAATACTATCCTAAAATATTTTAGCCATATATCGAAATCAAGTGAACCATCAACATCTGCACAAATTCAAGGTACATACCCATTTTACCTACTAAATAATTAATTTTGGTAAGTTATTACAAAAAATGATATAGAACACCTTTGTATGCAGAAAATACTATTGACCCTGATATGCCTCCACTTGAAGATATTCCCGAGGATGAGATGCCTCCACATGAAAATTTTCTTAACAATGACATGCAACAACCACTTGAAGAGATTCTTAAAACTAACATGCCAACCAAAAAAAAAATGATCATTCTAATAAAATGCCAACTTTTGGGGAATCTTCTACTCAGAAACCTAAATGTAGAAAGTTAACCAGGTGGACTATTGGAAGGACATTTCAGCTTGAATGGTCATCAACATATCCATTTATTGAGCTAGTGCAACCAAAGAATAATAATGATATGCCAACAAAATGTAGATGCATGATTTGTAGTTGGAAACTAGGAAAGGATCATAAGATGCAACTTAAGTTGGATACAATAGAAAAACATTATGGAAAAGTTTATGTGATAGTAAAAGAAAGTGATGGAACAACTAAGAAAACAATTAGGTGGAAGGATGCATCAAAATGCGTACATGTCAGATATGCACAAGAATATGAAAAATAAATGAAACAACAACAAACTCTTGTTGAGAATGGTGGAACGATTCAAGCTCAATTTCAAAAAATTCATAAGACCACTTTAGCTTCAAAAAGTTTGCAGTTTGTTGTTGTATATACTATTCTTAAAAAGGGTAGACCTATGTCTAATTTTATTGATTTTAAGCATCTATTTCAACTAGTTGATGTGCAGAACCTTCCTAATGCCCATTGGTCAGATCAAAGTGGTTGGAAAATGGTAAAATATCTCTCATTGGTTGAGAAGGAGGACCTGAGAGAGAAAGTAAAACATGCCAAATTCATTTCACTTTCAATTGATGAGGTAACTATTGTTGACAACACATCTTGGATTTGCATGCATGTTTACACATTCCAAAATCATTTAAGGCAACCTCATTTACTAGCACTACATAAGATGGTGGAAAATTATAATGCAAAAAACCTTTACAATATTGTTGTAACCAGTTTAAAGGATATCATGGGAATGGATGATACAAAAATAGCCACTAAGTTAATATGTGTTAAAGTTGATGGTGTTGCTACAATGCAAGGACATATGAATGGTCTTTGTGTTCAACTTCAGACATCAATTACCCCATATTTGATCCCCATTCATTGCATGGCTCATAGAATGAATCTTGCATACAAAATTGTGAGCACATTTGAAAATGTTGTGAGAGTGGAAGAACTTGTCCATGAAATACATGCTTATTTTTCATGCAGTCCAAAAAGGTTTGCAAAGTTTCAATAGTTTGCACTAGGAGTTATTGAAGGTAGAAAATTGTTAAAAGATGTAGATACTAGGTGGATTTCATTGTTTCAACCTGCATATAGAGTTTTTAAAGAATATCAATCCTTAGCAGGGTTTATGTATGCAAATCGTAGGGTAGTTGATAAGGCAAAATATTTGCTATACCGTATGATTGACTTGGAAACACTTCTCACATTATGTGGTATTCTTCCAATGTTGCAAGAAATGAATACTTTGATTAAACTTGCATAAGAAAGATCCATTTATATTATCGATTTCATCAGGATGAGAAAACAAATATGTATGCATATTGATAGGTTATACTTGTTTGGAGAAATTTTTATGGATCCTTTGTTTGATAGTTGGAGAACTTTAACAAATATCAATGATCCAAAAAGCTTTTTGAAGTTCAACATCAATGATCATCTTTGTATTAATGTTCATGGAAAGGAGATACCTTTATATTATTTTGAAAAGTGATCGCATATAGTTATAGATGATGTTGAACAAATACCCATAACATACAATGGATTTGATGTAGTTTTACACAATACAAAGATTAAATTGAGAAAAATAGCAAAAACCTTGACAAGAGAAATAAGAGAGTATTTTCAAAGAGATGAGTTGCTTGAGGCCATGGGTGTGGTTAACCCCATGTTCTAGGATCCTTGTACTGACTACAATAATACAAGTGAGTTGTTTATAAAATATATGGGTACTCTTGTTAAAAATTTCACTAAATGTGTGGAAGTCAATGGTATTGAAATCAATGGTATTCTCAATAAAGAACTTTTGATAAAATAATCAGGCCATTTTGGATTGACAATGGTTGATCAAATTTTATGTTTGACTAACCCTCATGAGCCAGGTTCTATTACACATTTGTGGAAAAAATTGTATCCTAGTAGTGTCTTACAAGATATGATCAATGAATATTTTTATTTATATGAATTATGTCAAACAATGATTTTGGGATCTATGGAAGATGAAAGGGTTTTTAGTGCACTATCTTTTATGAAATCTAAAGTTCGTAATAAGTTGGATAAAAATTTAGAAAATTGTTTGAGAATATATGTGTCATCTTATGAGTTGGACAAGTATCCTTATGATAGAGCTTTGGCATATTGGAAATCTCTAGAAGATATAAGAGGTATCACTAATACTCATGATAATGAGGATAATGATACTTGTAGTGATCAGATTGTAGAGACATAGAGATCAACTATGCATACAAGTGATTTTGGACAAGTTGAGAAGTGTTTGTTTCAACTTCCTCCATTGTAATATTTGTAAGATTTAAAAAGTTTGATATATTTGATAGTATTTGTTATCAGTTGTTGTCTATTGGATTATGAAAATTGGCTTTCTAGTTTACTAAAAGTATAAAAAAATAGTATGTTCATAAAATTTTATGTTTTATATCATAGCCTTGTTCATAAAATTTCATGTTTTATATCATAGCCTTGTTCATAAAATTTTATGTTTTATATCATAGCCTTGTTATTGGATTATCTGTCTATGTTCATAAAATTTTATGTTTTATATCATAGCCTTGTTTTGCTTGATTGAGCATTGTAAACAATGGTTGGATTTTGAATAAATTTAAACCCACCCATGCATGTATCCTTTGTAAATATTTGTATTATAGAAAGTCTTATATGTATTGTAGAAAGTGCTCTATGGCTCAACTGAGTTCTTAGATATTTGTATAATGTAAATTTAAAGTCCCCTTAGGTACATCTATTTTGCAAATAACTATACTATAGAAAAAAGTCCATAGATAATTACTTTGGGCCAATTTAAAGTTCCAATAGTAAACATAATTGCATTATTATCATCAATTTTAAACCATACACAAATATAAATGTAAACAATAATTAAAAAATATAATACACAAATTTTGGAAATGTCTTTTTATTAATTTGAAAAGCATATCATTACATTTTACAAAATTGTTGACTACCATACAACAAAATTTGTAGTCAACTAGTGAACTGTGTGTTCACTTTTTTAGTCTTGAGTTACGGGGCTTGAGGTAAATTTGGGCTCTCCTTGAGTTTGAGGTTGTCTTCCCTCATGTATTTTCTCAATAGTTTTCCCTTGTAGTGCACCAGTTCTCATTAGGCCTTCCTCTATTATGTCCAAACTCTCCAACAATGCCCTTTCTTCTTTTGTAGGATCTTCTTTTAACATTGAAAGCATTTCTTTCTCTTTCTGCTTAAGCAAAATCTTAGGATCTAAATTGTGTTCCTTTATGATCCTCTTGAAGGTGTTGTTCTCTTTTATTGTGATATGTAATCTTTCTTTCAATTTTATAGCACCTTGTAGATTTTTCTTTGCATTGTTTAGATAAACATACAAGCTATTCACCTATTTTTGTAGGTTATCAAAATTGGACTGCACAAGAGATAAGAAAAAATATGTCAGTTGACAATTGTATGGAAAAAATAGAATAAACAAAATTACGATGACTTACCTCAGCTACATCCTTTGCAACCTCAACAACTTCAACTTTTTTCTTGTCAATAGCCCATTGGTTAAAATATGTCTAGGCTTCAACATTAAGGTTCTCTAACCTATTCAAAATAATATCTAAAATGTCATCATTGTACACAGAGGTGGCCTTCACCTTGCTAAATTTAGCTTGATGTAGCAAAGCATCAAGCTTTTCTGGTTCATTCTCCACCAAAGAAAAAATGTCCTCTCTTTTTAATTTTTTTTATATTAAGCATTAATTTCCTTGATAAGAACTTTGGCTCAATACTCCCACTCTCTTATTTTCACAATATCTTAAAGCAATGTTTCTTTAATGGTTGCTTCACAATTATCTGAAAATAAAATATCTTCATAAAAATTCAACCGCTCGTCCTTAGTCAGAGGAAGAGGGTTGTTGGTTTAAAGGAGAGGGGATGAGATCTAAGCAACGGTAGCTAACTCTTCAATTTTTTGAGCTTTTTTATGCAACACATCATCCACTTTAAAGAAATCATGTTTGTTGACCTAAAACAGATAATCATCATCAAGTGGAGGATTATCTAATTCTAAAATTTTATGCAGACTTGAAATATTTTCAAGAGAAAGATTTGGAAAATCTAACAAAGTTTGGCTTTGTGCTCCCTGGCCCCTTGCAAAAAAAGAATTTTTTACCACGCATACATTGACCTCTCATCAATTGTAGCCATGGTGGAGGTAGCGACAACATCATATGTTGTCTTCTATGAGATAATTGTCGTGATGCCCTAAAAAATATTACAATAAAATTTTATTAAAAAATATTGTAAAAAATGATGCAATAAAATTTAATTAACTAAATGGGTATTAATTTAAGTTAATTACACTTATCGGATGAAGATGTGACCTGTTGGGCTGCTTTAGTCTGTAAATTCGATTCCATCTGTATTGATGGATCGGTGCGATGTTGCTCTAAAAACATATAAAAAATTCAATAAAACTAACTATAATTTTAACTAAATGAATTACTTGAACCAAAGTTTGAAATAATAAGCTTACCTATTGTATGCATGGGTTGGTTAACTTCTTCAATATCAATTTCCATATGACATGCAACTATTGGAGGTGGACAAGAAATATGAGAAGTAGAAGACCTCAAACATTTTATAGATCTTCTAAATAATGGTATTGATTGTGAATCTCCAATGGCTTCTTGCATATGACCCCTTATTGCAACCTCCCTTCTAGTAGAAGAAGAGGATGCTCTTCTCTGCATTTAAGTACAAATTAAAAAATAAAAAATTTAATATAAAAATAATTACTTTATTGAAAATTTTAATTTTACTAGTACCTATTCGATTATCAAGCCAATAGTCCTCAGGTTTGGGTGCAATGAGGTTGGTATTGTGGTATTTTGCACATTATAATAAGCTTCATAAAAAATGAAAGTATAAAATTGGTTGTGGAGATAAAGGCAACACTGTTTGTTTGGGCATTATGGAGATCCACTCTAATGCGATTTGAAATATAGGTACACTAGTCGAATTTGTTATGGGCAAGACATCAAACCAAATAGGCCAACACCTAGAATGAAATGTCTCATTCTTCCTTGCAAAACAAGTTATGCTTGGAAGAATTTGATGCAAGCTCTAAGGAACTTGTCTATAATAGTTGCAAAATTCAAGCCCCTTCTAGACTTAGTAGAGGTAACTACAAAAAAATTATAAGATAAAATTAATACTTACTTGAGAAACTTATTCAATGCCAAGAATTTTAACTTTAGACAAGATTTGAAAGATGGAGAGTTATACCTATCAAAAAATCTGAAGAGACATCGAAGGTGGTCTCTAGGTATGCTTTGTCATCATCAGTTAAAATGTACTTTGGAGTGATGGGATCAACACCCTTGTGTGGCAGGCCTATCAATCTCTAGACGTTTGAGGGTTTTATAGTGAAAGAGAGAGTCTTGTTGTCAATTATGATCTTGACAATCGACCCATCATTGTCATACGAGCTAACAATCCTTAGCAACAAATTATTATCTATGTTGTACTAGGGCATTGACACTAATCCCTGAAGACTAGAGTCCTCGACCCATGTAGTGTCATATCTCGATGTTGTCAAAATTTTAGAAATGAGGGGGCAAACAAGGTTTCTGAAAGAAATTTTTGAAGGAATAGGGGAGGAAGAGCTCGCCATTGCTGTAAGTGTTAGAAAATTTTGTAAGGTTTGAGGGATTAGGGTGTAGGGTGTAAGGTAACAAGTTGGAAGGCGTAGGATGTTGTCTGCTTTGCTCTGATGTGCTTTGCAATGGAAAAAGATCGAAAAATAACTATGCATACCTTTTTATAGCTATTTGCATGCATGAATTAAATGTGGGTTTGACATGTGGCTGCATTTAATTGGAAGTGTTATAGGTGATGCTATCGATCATCAATTGTTGGTTATGTTGCTATCAATCATCCATCATTGGTTATGTTGCTATCGATCATCTATCATCCATAGTGTTGCTACCAATCATCTATTGTTCTATAGTATTACTATCGATCGTCTATTATCCATAGTGTTGCTCACCGATCATCTATCATCCATAGTGTTGCTACTGATCATCTATCATCCATAGTGTTGCTACCGATCATCAATCATCCATAATGTTGCTATCAATCATCAGTTTATCATCCATAGTGTTGTTGTTGGTAGTCAAGAGTCTATCGTCCATAGTGTTGTTATTGATAGTCAAGAGTCTATCATCCATTGTGTTGCTATCGATAGTCAAGAGTCTATCATCCATAGTGTTATTTTGAGTAATCAAGAGTCCATCATCCATAGTGTTGCTGTCGATAGTCAAGAGTCTATTGTCCATAATGTTGTTATCGGTAGTCAAGAGTCTATCATCCATAGTGTTGTTGTTGGTAGTCAAGATTCTATCATCCATTGTGTTGTTATCGGTAGTCAAGAGCCTATCATCCATAATGTTGTTGTCGGTAGTCATGAGTCTATCATCCATAGTGTTGCATCAGTTGTCTATCTTAATTAAAGTATAATCTTTCAATGCTACCATGGCCTTTAATTCTATTTAATTGAGTACATTTTAAATTTTTACAAGTTTTTTGAAATATTATGATAAATTTACCATATTTTTATAAATTTTGGTGAAAAAAATGCAATTCGCCATGTCTCCTACATGAGTTTGGATATGATTCACCTCTATTTTGAAACTGATTCACCCCATTTTTATAAATACATTTTGGTTCGACCCCTTACGCATAACCCTACATATAATATATAGTCAATTATTCATCAAGTATGCAAGTGTCAAGTAGAGGATCCAAGGATCATGAGACTTGGCATATGGAAAGGAACAATCAAGTATCCAAAGAGTCATTCTACTATGGATATATACTCCATAAGGATACTTCATATCATATCAAGAAATATCACATTATATGAAGTAACATATTTGTAAGAGAAAGAAGAGCAATAAAGATTGCATACATTTTGAGCAATTAATATTGTAAGTTGTTCTACATGCTTAGTACATGTATGATTTAGGCTATACATTTATATTGCTTATTAGTGAATGTATTTGATATATTATTAGCCTTGATATACATATTAATTTTCTCATAATATTATATTTATATTATTATCCTAATCTTACTATATTGTAGCTATATTATATTTGATCTTGTGATATTAAGACTTAAAAAACCATCAAATTAGCAACCAAAAAAGAAAAGCCTCAAATTTTACTAACGTCCAAAAAATGATTGTATCTCTTATAGATATTCATGATCCTTTTTTTAGTTCTTATTGTGGATTTGTTACCAGTCGTGGCTCCTATATGCTTCTACAATGCTAAAATGATATTTTCTATGTTAAATGCTCCCTGCTCTTGGTCCATTAATGCTTGGTTGTTGTACTTGTTTATTGCTATACTTTGTTTGCTACAACTGACTCAGGTACTTTCTCCATAGTAATAAATCCTACAAAAAAACTTCTTCCTTTGTTCCTCTAAATCATCCTTCACTCTTTGAATATTTCAAGATGACACATGAACCAAGTAGGCTCTGATACCACTATTGGGAATTCTCCTAGATCATCTCATATATCCTTTATCTAGGGTCAAGTATAAATCACATAAAGGCCACTCACAAAATAATATCAACATCAATGAATCACATTCATAGAATAACAATAATATCTCACAAGTATATTCAATATCAAAATATTACATCAAGATTGATTTAGAGAGATTACATTGCATAGAGCTTTATCTCCAATATATAACTTTACATGACTTTTCAATACTCTTAAATTTTTCTCTCCTCAAACATCGAGAAGATGCATTCTTTCACATTCTTCACATATGATATAACTCTCACGACCCTCTACTCTCTCACTTGATGCCTAACTCCTATGACTCTTGACTTGCTTACTTGACACTTTGCACTTCCTCACACATTGACACATACATTAGATAAAACATAAATCATACTCCTAAACTAATATCTACAAAGAGACCAAATAATATAATACCTCCAACATCATTTGTTGTTTCGACTCTTTCTCTTCTTCCTCTAGGGTATTCTTTAGATACTCCTTTCTAAGATAGATAAGATATCCCAGATAGGAATTGCTACTATGGTCTTCTTCAAGTGATCAACAAAATTGAATGACTTAATGGTGGTAGTTTTTAGGGCAACATGTGTTGGTAATGGAAGCCTTGTCTTGTATCTAGTTGGTTGAAGGCTCTTGCTAGTTCTTACTAAAGTGCTTGCTGCTTTGGTACTTTAGGATTATTTTTCTTGATAACCATCAAGGGCTCTGGTACTCTTAGAGGTATAATTTTTGGAAGCTTTGTACTAGACTCAGTTGTTCCATTCTGACCATTGGGGGCCACCTGGTTGCTCCTTTTGATGCTAGTAAATGGCACAAGAATTCTTGGATTTGGAGGTACCATGGAAGGAGGCTGCTAAATTGATTTATATGGTCTACTTGGGTTGCTTTAGCTCATTAGATTACTCTTATCCTACTCCTCCATCACCAATTTTTTAGCCCTCGTTACATAGTCCAATTGGACTTGTGGCCTGTTAGCTACCAAATTGACCACTTTATTAGATATCACACACACTTCTTTCTCATCTCAAGTGACTAAGATTTGTTCTAGATGAGCGCAACTTGACTTAGAGAAGGATGAATTAGGGGTAATTTACTTTCCATCTAGGTATCAATCTCTAAATAAGATGTATATGTGTCATAAGGTATTGTTTTACTTAACATGGTTTTGGTGATATGAGAGTTTTTTCAAAGATTAATTTGAGTGGAGCAAGTATCTAGAATTGGGTAGTACCAAGAAGTTAATAATTATTTTAAATGGGAGCTATCTCCATGGCATGGTTAGGAGGTTCTTGCTATAGAAAAATTGGTATAGACACTATTTGCTAATTTTTGCTTTGTTCCTAGTTATTGGATTGAAATTGAGGTCTGAGATAGCTAACATAAGGGGATCTATTACCCTTGTTCCCTTGCAGGAAAGGAGATCTTGGGTTACTTTGGTACTAAAAACTTTGGGTATTTTGTTTCCTTCTCAAGGTCAACACCTCATTGGTGACTAATTTGAGCAAGGATTTTATTGACTCATACTCTAAGTAATCTAAAGTACGGGGACTAGAGCAGAATGTGGGGAAAATACTACAGGTAAAACTATGTTTGGCTGGAAGTTCATTAGATGGACGACTAAGGGAGGTTGATATGGAGATTGTACATTGGGATACAAATGCATAGGTGTCCTGGGAGCCAACATTCCAATCTAAAGTAGATAATTCTTGGCTTGAATGGATATCTCATAGGCATCTAGAAGAGAGTTCCCCCTTGGATTTTATCACCATAGATATTTCAGAATCTAAGGCCTTGTTGGTCAAATATCTGATTAATATACGAACATACATTTGTGCACCTAGATACGACCAACATTGAAATGCCAAAGGAGAGGAATGTCCTTTGGACCAATCTCTAGAGAGGGTTGGATCCCTTACTAAATCCTACATTGGTTTCAAGTTTAGAGTTACAAGAAAGAAATGGGAAATAACAAAAAGAAATAGGAAATATGGCCACAGGCCGAGGATGTAGGATTGGGGGCAGACTAGCAGTAGGGATTCCAACCAAGCGTTTAAGCAACATAAAAATAGAAAGGAGACAAAATAATTCACTTATAGTTCCTCGGAGACAACTTCTAGAATTGCATTCAAGTATTCACACTTACACCAGCAATGCCCAAATCTAGATGCAGAATTTAAACTTAACAACGATAGCAAACATGAATATGAAAAAGAAATGCTAGAATAGAAAGAAATCACACATAGAAACCGCTTGCAAAATCAGAAGCCACAACTTCTATTTACATAGAAAACTTGAATAGTTTTTTTGTAGAATGTCTAACCCCTTTTACAATGAAAATTGATTAGTATTTATAGAGGATTTCGCCTATTTCATTTAATACATATGAAGACAAAATGTTTACAGATAAGGACCTTGGTGAGACAATTCCTCGTTTAAGTCCTTGAAAATATTTCTCTTGAGGCAGTGATCCAATTTTTAAGGGGAAAATCTCCAGGAGATCAGCATAGCCTAGTGTCGATTCATGAAAAACTGCAAACCTGGTCGTTGACTTGGAGTCTTCTTTATTCCTCAAAAATTAACTTTCGTTCAAAATGTTTCAAAACTTATAAAAATAATTTGATAATTTAAAAAATAGCAGCTCCTTTAAATTGAAACTCACAAATTTGGCTACTTCTCACCCAAATCATTAAATTCCTTTCATTCACCTGTTTTGAGCACCTTTGAAAAAAACTACGTTGATGCTTGAACCTAAATTCACTCAAAATAGAGCCATGAGCAAAAGCACTACCTTTAAATTCTTATTATGTCTTTCAATATTGGATTTGTCTTATGATGTCACATTCGACGCTTGTCTTTGAAAAAGGTGATTGAAAGCTTCGCATCTTTCCCCTGGTGGAAATGCTTCTTATAACGCATGTTCACCCCAAAAGGATTCAAAGGGCACTATCGCCCTTCACCTTGGGCAAACGTAGCTTTTATTTTTCAATGCTACCACTTTTCAAATATTTGCTAGGTGAAAACAAAATTTTGACAATTTGACGCGGTCATATCCATGTAGTTCCACCCCAAAGGAGGGCAAATGTAACGTTCGCCCCCCTCTTGGGGTGAACATGCCATTGACTTTTCAACTTCTTCTTTGGAACTTTGCAATTTTGTCGAAGCTTCCCTTAATTGCACTTTCATCTCCGAGAGGGGCGAATGGAACATTCGCCCCTCAACCGGGGTGAATGTGCTATTGACTTATCAATGCCTTCATTAAAAAAGTTTTAAATGACGTTCACCCCAAAGTGAGGCGAACAAAGCTTTCACCCCTACTTTGGGGTGAAGGCGCTTTACATTTTTTTGCTCATGCTTCAACTTTGGGTGTCTTCTTCAATTAATTTTAAAATGGCTTTTTATCTCAAAGTGGGGTGAAAGGGCATTTTACCCCTCATTTGGGGTGAAAGCATCCCTATTCAAACCTTAGCCCTTTTCTCTTCATTTACTTAGTAAAAATATCACATTCACCCTAGAATGAGGTGAACGCGTCAGTCACCTTAACTCATATGTGAACATACCTTTGCCATTATTTTGCATAATAATCTAATTTTTAAAGGAATATTTTCACCAAACGATGATCCCTGAAGCAGTGTTCTTCGTGACTATATATGGTAACATTTACTGAAATTTCTCACACTGTTATCTGTAAATATTATTTTGAAGCAAGAGATGCATGAAAAACACAAATTTAATATGTACAAAAACTATAACATTCCATACAATCCAAAAACATTACACCATAATATTAATATATTTGTCAATTTTACATCAATAAAACTTCATCAAAATTTTAATGTGGCATATTGCAAAACTACCAATATTTTTGGAGGCGCACGGGGTATCCATCTTGCATGGATGCAAATGATCCCAGGACTTTATCCATTGGGCTTCTATAGAGTCCTTTTACCGGTTGCTTTGGGTGCTCCTGATGTCGATGCTTTTTTTTGCGCTTGCTCTTCTGCCGTCTCAACAGCTTCAGCCTCTACTGCTACTCAAAGCACTTCTACCCATTGTGCTTCTTCCATTGCTTTTTTTTGCCATGACCTTCTCTACTACGACTCATTCCTCTTGCTCCTTGAGTCTTTAGGAGGTCACTTCATAGACTGTAACTACCACCTCCCAAGAATGAGTGATGAACAAGCATGGAACACTCAGTGACTCGTAAACAAAGTGTATATTTTGGGCGTCTTCCAGGCTGAGGTGCTTTGCTTGTTGGGCTAGCTCAAACAATGAAAGCTCCATACAGGTATACTTCTACATAAGTGGAATAACCTATTCCTGTGTTATGGGCTCCTCCCATTTATCAATCTTTGGAGTGTCTTCCAAAAATTTCTTCCAAGCTTCTTCTAACTACTCCATTGGTATAGGTTCACCCCATTCATCTGTAAAATCTATAAATCCCATGTTGACAAGATCATCAAAATTAGTCATTAAAATAGTGTGCTCTCACTCGATTACATTAAGGATTTTTTGGACTTCTCTCACCAGGTCCATCTGCTGAAATTAGCTACACAACGTGACCTTAGCAGTAGACCAAGCATGATTCATTTCACTCAAGGGGAGAATATGCATATTGGAATGAGCTAGGGCCTAAATTTTTACTGACATATCCATGTAGGGTTCCAACATCTCCTCGATATTATCTATCAATTGTTACCCCATATAAATCTAAATTTGAGCTACCCAAAGATAATGCAAAATCTGTATTGCTTGTACCGCTAAATTCTCATAATTTTGAGCAGAACAAATGTGGGTCTCCTTAATTGTTTTCAAAGAAAATCCTGTAGCCTACATGGCTTTCTCTGTCGGTTGATTTTGTATGGCCTCCAGTTGCCCCTTGAGTGCTTGCATCTCTAGCCATGCTACATTTCTTTATTTTAGGTGCACTCCCACTTGTTGATGCAAGTATTCATTCTCTGTGGCTATTTTTTCCTATTGCGCTTTACTTGCTGCCAAGGCATCTTCGAGTTTGGTAAATTTATTTTTATTGTCAAAATATCTTTGCTTATA
Source organism: Wollemia nobilis (assembly GCA_028583015.1). Taxonomy (NCBI): domain Eukaryota; kingdom Viridiplantae; phylum Streptophyta; class Pinopsida; order Araucariales; family Araucariaceae; genus Wollemia; species Wollemia nobilis. Next base: position 15,284,988 of record JAQPPZ010000753.1, on the reverse strand, counting down.
ATATTCGTCGTGCAAGTAGACTGAACTCATATCAACCTGTATATTACCCATTTACTTTGTGGGATCAATATTTTTTAGGTCCTCCGTTATGGTATCACAAACATAATCGCTCAACGTCATTTCTCCTTGTGGCTTCTGGACTAAGGGAGTGATCTTGGTTGTATGAACCTCCATGGAAATTTGATCAAAAGTGACCTTCTTGAGCAGCTAGGCTAGAGCCAGTGCTTATTTTTGTCTGTGGTTTTTCAACCACTGTGATGAACTAAGGTGCATCCGATTTATTTTCTCTGCATCGGGCTGCTTTGGTGCCACCTCAACTTCGGGAAATACTTGCAATTCCAAAAATGGTGTGAAAGGTATCAAAATTTGTGAGTGGTCAAGCTCAAAGGAAGCGAAAGAGATGGCTAGGAGGGAAGGGACTAAAACAGGAAAATGGGTGGAGGAGCTAGGTTTAGCTACAATTATGCTCACCTTTGGAGGAGCTTGTGTACTTACAGCCTCGACGAAAGTGGTGGAGGCAATTGAAGGGGAAGGATACAAAAACGGATTTGGTCTCGATGTAAATGAGCTGAAATAAAGGGAGGTCGGATAAAGGGGAATAGAATAAGGAGTAGTAGTGACTTGAGAGTCAAAGGAAGGGAGCAAAATGGACATAGAGGACATACCGAAAGGGGGAGATATTGATGTGGAAACTAACAAAAATAAACTGACAAACACTACATGCTCAAAAGAAGAAGAAGAGGGAAAGGAAGATGTACCTTAGGGCATAGGCATCATGTGCTCCTGTGATGGGAGCGACTGTGAAATAATTTCTTCCTTTTGCTCCTTTGCTTCCTCCTTGAGGTTAACGATCTTCACCTATGGGTCCTCTATTTACTGGTCCTTCGACTGTTCATGAATTAAAGGAAATTTTTGGGTGATGCTCATCGGAGTACCTGTCACCAACAAAGAGGAATTAGCAGTCGTTGAAATAACTACAAATATGGGAACTACAACAACTAAAACTAATATAGTATAAGAGGAAGTAGCTTCAATCCTTGGCTTCTTCGTAGCTTTAGGGAATGGGGGCGCATCTCAAACAGTTTGCTTCTCCAATAAAGGTGCCTCATCAACTTTGCGCTTCACCCATTGTGACTTTTGTTGAAACACGTATTGTTGTTCCTCTTCCTCAAATTTCTACCCTTGACACGCTTTCACCACTATCAAATTTTTGAAAACTTTGAGGTAAAATTTTGGCAAAGGCGATGGGTTGATAAGCATCAACATACTCATCATAGGTGTCCAAAAATGCTTGATCCATTTTCAACCCGTAGGGTGATGCGATTTTTCCTCTATAGACCTACATTATCCACCAGTTCATAATCTTCTCTTCAGTCCAAGGTAGTTGTTCCTTTAATTGGCCGAATAGCCCTGGTGGAGGAATATGATCTCTATACATTGTCAGGTTGTACTCATCCTCTTATTCATAAAAATTATACCACAAAGGAAGCATTGTCATGTCCTCAATATGCCACTCTAAATCATGCCCATCAAAATTGTTGCACCTCTTCTCAATATCGAGTCATGGGTGTTGGCAATTTTGGGTACCTTGGGTACATTGCCCTTGCTCAAGTGTTGATGTTGTCATTGATGTCAAAGAGCGGAAGGGTTTTTGTGAAAACCAAGGCAGACTAAATTATAGGTTTTGTTTAAATCCATGGTCAGAATTTTTGAAATGGGTTTTTCTTAAAACCCAAGTTAGCTCTTCGTTTTGTTGAAAAAGGTGCTCCGATGATGAAGATATTTAATTTTAAATATCCAGTTTAAATTTTATTTATTTATTTAAAATTTAAATTAATATTTTAAAATTAAATTAAATCTGTTCACCGGATTGTTTTCAAAGCCGACGTTGCTAGGGTTTTGCAACGGATCAATTAGGGTTTCCTGCTGACAAAGCAAGGTTAAGCAACCGAAAAATTCTAGGGTTTCATGTTGACCTAATTAGGGTTGCAGCTGACATGTTTGAGAATGTTTTGATGGGATATTCTCTTCTATAAAAATGTGGGACTGTTGCAAGGTTGAAGAGTGGGTGTGATGCGATATATGCGAATGAAGTTCGTGTGCAGCAGAGTGTAAGTCGGTGATAGTTCTTTGGAGTTAAAGAAAAGAGATCGCAGCGATGAGATAGTGAGTGAGTGCGTATCGACTGATCGAGAACAAAGAGAGCGATATGCAGACGGCGTGTTTAAAGTCCGAGGCAAAAATACACAGATGGTAGAAGTGATATTTCATGGAATGTGCAGCAGAGTGAGTGGTGCAAAGAGAAGATAAGAACGCAGTATGCAGAAGTCATGTTTCGAGTGTGAAATGACAGTGTGCTGGCTGTAGAAGTAATATTTCTATGAAGTTGCAGCAGAGAACATGGAGAGATATAGAGGAGAGGTTGAAAAAGTGCGAATCATTTTTCACAGCAGTAGCCGAATGCCGACAAGCAGCAGAACGAAAGAAAAATAGCAGATCGTGCAAATTGAGGTGACAGTTTAATTCTGCAATTTTTATTACTATCTCCAAGTTGTAGCTTGGTAAAAGGGGTTGGTGCCTCTTTCCGGTTGGAGCTGGAAAAATTGGAGTTGGTGCTCCATTCTGTTGTAGGAGATAAAATTTAGAGGTTGGTGCCTCTTACCAGTTGGTCTTGGTGAATGATTATGTAAAGTTGTAGCTTTGCATTTGACTGGATTTGGATGGTAGTCCAAGCAGTATTTTTGAGGAGTAGCCACATCGATGAACCTCGTTAAAATGTCATGTTATGTGTGATGCTCTTAGTACTTTTATTATTTTTGTTTTAATCTGCTGCAGTTTATTTAAAAGTCTAAATTGCTTTTAAGTTTTTAAAGAACACACTGATTCACCCCCCCTCTCAGTGTCATTGTGATTACAACAATTGGTATCAGAGCCAGGTTCCCAATTTTGGCTAAATCAGTCAGGGTTGATCTTGGATTAGTACAAAATGGCTAAGAAGAATAGATCCTCATCCAAAAAGGCATCCCGACCGGTTTCGGTTCCTATGGTTGAGAAAATTGAACCAGAAATGGCAGAAGGAATGAACTCTGAAGTTGAAGAAGTTGAGGCTGAAGTTGATTTAGAGGGTGAGCTAGTGTCTGCCCTTATGGAATGGGAATTAGAGAAAAATAAGAATGAAAAATTGTCAAGGAAACTTAAGGATGCAAACAACATTATTTCCAGTTTAAAAATATAGACTGAAGAATACAAGAAAATGTCTGAAGATCTGGAAATACAGGTATCCATGAAGATAGACCACCTGCGACAAATTGGAAGAAGAAAATGTGAGTCTTCGAATACGAGATACAAGAGCTGGATCGAAAAATCAACTGTCATGTAAAACGTGAAGAAAGCTCGATGAAATTGGACAAAATTCTGAGCGATCAAAGATCCACAGGTATCAAATTTGGTCTCGGCTTTTCTGAAGGAGAATCATCAACTAGACCAAAAGCAAGCAATGTTGAAAGTGAAAAGAACAAAGACAAGAATCAGGCAAAAGAAAGATATAATGCCAGACCTGAAATAGCAGCTGACAATGATGGCTTTACTAAGGTCACACATCAAAAGAATATAAGATCCAAGGCTCCAAGCAACAACCTGGCCAAGACCATCTTTCAGGTTTAATCATTATTTCTATGGTTTTTGTTTCAAGTGTAATGTTTATGGGCATAAAATTGTTGACTGCAAATACAACGTAGGTCCAAGAAGTTTCACTAGTAGAAATGCGTTTGCTCCTTTAATGAGTTATGCAGTAGAGTGTTTTAAGTGTCACAACTTTGGTCATATTTCCAGAAATTGTCGTAGTATGTCTGTTTCATATCAACCTCATGAAAGCAGATTTCAACCGTATAGAGCAAAACAAAATAGAATTTATACTGAAGGATATATGCAAAATTCTAAAAAGGGGAAGTCACAGCTAGAACCCAATAACACAGTTAAAACAGAATGGAAACAAAAAGAACAGCTCAGGAAAGAACAGGATTCTTTAATAGTGCAGACGACTTTTAGAGCTCGGAATAAACATGTTCCTTGGATTCTTGATAGTGGTTGCTCAAGTCATATGACAGGTGACAAACAGAAATTCGAAAATCTACAAAAGTATGAGGGTGGTTCTATAAAATTCGGCAACAATGACGGAGCCAAAATAATAGGTAAAGGAATGGTCAAAATTAGTGAAGGAAAGATCAAGTCAGAGGAATTTTTATATGTGGATGGTTTGAAACATAATCTATTGAGTGTGAGTCAAATCTGTGACAAAGGACATGAAGTAGTTTTCAAGAAGCATGGTTGTGAAGTCAGAAAAATAAACAGTAGGAAATTAATAGCAACCAGCTCAAGGACGTCTGGAAATCTGTACACACTCTCAGAGTTTTTAGAAGGTATGTGCTTCATGGGACAAGAAGAAGAGAACTGGTTGTGGCATAAGAGGCTTGGACACATAAGTTTTGATAATCTGGTAAGAATTAGCGCTAAACAAGCAGTGAGAGATATTCCAATCATTAAAAAACCTGCAAATAGTATGTGTGCTTCATGTCGGAAGGGTAAACAGGACCGGAGTTTCGTTTAAAACAAAAGAACATCACACTAACAGGCTTGGTCAAAATAGGTTTAGTCAGAACTGGCTTAGTCAGAACATGTGGATTCAAAGAACAGGTATGCCTAAAAGAAACAACACTATTACTTGTTATAAGTGCAACAATAAAAGTCACATTATCAGACAGTGCAGAGTTGAAATTCCAGGATATAGGAACAGGAACAGTGGCATGATCAGGTCCAAGGATCAGAACAATGACAAGAACAAGAATATGGTCAAAGAGTTCAAGAGAAGACCCGGCAAGGAAGTTATAGACGTTGATGTTGATCAGTGCCTAATGGGAGTTTTACTCCCACCCCAGAATTAATCACCTCATTAGGAGGTGGGGGAGGGACTAAGCTAAGAGGCTCATTCTTAGTTTCGAGCCCCAAAGGTGGCCCTTTGCCATTGATGACAAAGGGGGAGAGATATGAGTAAGGGGGAGAGCTTCAAGTGAAGAGGAAAGCTTCAAGTCAGGGGGGAGCAAAACTTCAAAGAGATTGATTTCAGTTTTGGCTCTTGAAGATGTGTTTTTAGTAAAGGGTTGCCATCAATGACAAAGGGGGAGATTGTTGGCAATTTTGGGTACCTTGGGTACATTGCCCTTGCTCAAGTGTTGATGTTGTCATTGATGTCAAAGAGCGGAAGGGTTTTTGTGAAAACCAAGGCGAGACTAAATTATAGGTTTTGTTTAAATTCATGGTCGACGGTTTTGAAATGGGTTTTTCTTAAAACCCAAGTTAGCTCTTCGTTTTGTTGAAAAAGGTGCTCCGATGATGAAGATATTTAATTTTAAATATCGAGTTTAAATTTTATTTATTTATTTAAAATTTAAATTAATATTTTAAAATTAAATTAAAGCTGTTCACCGGATTTTTTTCAAAGCCGACATTGCTAGGGTTTTGCAACGGATCAATTAGGGTTTCCTGCTGACAAAGCAAGGTTAAGCAACCGAAAAATTCTAGGGTTTCATGTTGACCTAATTAGGGTTGCAGCCGACGTGTTTGAGAATGTTTTGATGGGATATTCTCTTCTATAAAAAGGCGGGACTGTTGCAAGGTTGAAGAGTGGGTGTGATGCGATATATGCGAATGAAGTTCGTGTGTAGCAGAGTGTAAGTCGGTGATAGTTCTTTGGAGTTAAAGAAAAGAGATCGCAGCGATGAGATAGTGAGTGAGTGCGTATCGACTGATCGAGAACAAAGAGAGCGATATGCAGACGGCGTGTTTAAAGTTCGAGGCAAAAATACGTAGATGGTATAAGTGAGATTTCATGGAAGGTGTAGCAGAGTGAGTGGTGCAAAGAGAAGATAAGAACGCTGTATGCAGAATTCATGTTCCGAGTGTGAAATGACAGTGTGCTGGTTGTAGAAGTAATATTTCTATGAAGTTGCAGCAGAGAACGCGGAGAGATATAGAGGAGTGGTTGAAAAAGTGCGAATCATTTTTCACGATGACGATCGAATGCCGACAAGCGACGAACGCAAGAAAAACAGTAGATCGTGCAAATTGAGGTGACAGTTTAATTCTACAATTTTTATTACTATCTCCAAGTTGTAGCTTGGTAAAAGGGGTTGGTGCCTCTTTCCAGTTGGAGCTGGAAAAATTGGAGTTGGTGCTCCATTCTGTTGTAGCAGATAAAATTTAGAGGTTGGTGCCTCTTACCAGTTGGTGCTAGTGAATGATTATGTAAAGTTGTAGCTTTGCATTTGACTGGATTTGGATGGTAGTCCAAGCAGTCTTTTTGAGGAGTAGCCACATCGGTGAACCTCGTTAAAATGTCGTGTTATGTGTGATGCTCTTAGTACTTTTATTATTTCTTTTTTAATCTGCTGCAGTTTATTTAAAAGTCTAAATTGCTTTTAAGTTTTTAAAGAACACACTGATTCACCCCCCCTCTCAGTGTCATTGTGATTACAACAATGGGCAACAGTGAAAGGTCTTGGTCTTGATTATTTCTATAAATTTTCCCAATGGGTCATACCTCCACCATTGTGGTAGTTCTATCAAACCCAGACCCTGAAGTGCTACTATGAGCAGCCGATTCTTCCCGACGTGGTTCACTTCTATTCTGTCAAATTTCAACGGTATTATGCAAGTCATCCTTTTTTTGTGCCTCGCTCCATACACATCATCCGTGTAATCGATCTGGCACACCACCTCCATGGTTAATACATGTTTGGTAGTGAAGTATGGAAGCATGAATGGCTTACTTGTGAAGCCATAAATTCTTACCACGATACCCTACGTTAACAAGAATATGTCACTCTTCTTCTATTGTGACAACAACCTCCTTCATTTCTCATGACACTCATTCACTTTGTCCGCAAAGCAACTCAATTACGGGCCCCAAAAATAAGTGGTTGAAATTGTAGTATGACTCCCTCCTTGATAGAGTGGGAGTCCACATATAGACAGGTAGTAGCTCATCTTTTTTGTCAACCTGTCTTACCGCAATGAATGAAAATTGTTGGTATAAATGAAAGAAAAAATACCAAATGAGGAAGGACGTGTGCTTGAATGACATCTCTTCTCTCGTATGCATCTTCTCCAACTGAATGTGCATCTTTCGATAAATGAAGTCGGCCCAGTCAAAAAATATCGGATTTATATCCCTCCTCATGGCCCTTGGAGCATAAAACTCCCTTTGAGATATGCACTGCACCATCGTCGCTTGCCACTTGTGCATGGTAGAATCTTTCGAAAGACCAGTGACCCATGCCAGCATAGAAAACAAATCAGGGCTCTTGAACTCTGACAAGGGCTTCAAAAGATTTGGAAGTTGCCCTAACTGTGACTCCTTGATCAACTGTCTCCATAAACTGTCGCATCATCACCGTAGAGATATATATTTCTTCTTGCTCATTAATGTGCAACTTCTTAAAAATCATATCAGATGGGGGCTTTAACCCACATGCAAATGCCTCCCTCACTTCAAAAGTGGAAATTGAGAAAAGCACCTCCCCATTGGCCTTTCGAACTGACCTAGTAACTGGATTATAATATCTGGCAATTAATTTTACCAGCTTCGGGCAAGGGTGTACGGGTGTACACAAATACCAAACTAACTATGCATGAAATGACATAGTTAAAGGGCTTTCTACTATCAATCCCTGGTTCACCGTAAACTCTACATCTTGTCAGAGTTTTTCCATGCCTTTGTTAGTAATAACACAATCCCCAACCTCTACCATAGTGTCGGAGTACGGATCCAAGTCCACATTTTTGTTTCTTCGAGCCTTCTTGGACTTTGACCCACCTTCTATTTTTCTCTTTGATTGTTTAGGCTCTGTAGCCTCTTTTACCTCCTTGCTTTTCTTACCCATTCTACAAACCTTGACAATTTTGAAAACATTCTACAATTTAAACACATCGATAGAAAAATCTTACAGAAATTTAACTTTCGAGCAAATCTAATTGTGTTCTATTTATAGAATGCACACCACCCACCGGAGTAAATGCCAAAAATCCTCCTAGTTAATTTGGGAGGGTGCGCACCTTGTTTCTCTCAACCGACATGGATCCCAAAGCTAAACGGTAACTGAATAAAATTCATTGCAAAGTCACATTAGGAAATCATGCCCTTCTCGTTGTGTTGTGCCTTTGAAAAGTGTGCCCGACTATTGAAACTATCTTGGAAAAATAAACCTGCCACCTAAGAACCAATTAGCACTTATGTTTTTTCCAGTGTGAGATTTCACTTCTAGGGAAAACCAAATCACCTTCCAATGCAAATTCGGGTGTACATTTTAAATTAAATGTCCCAAAAATGTGTCTTAGCTTGCATGCACACTTCCCAAGATTTACCACGTGTTGGAGAGTGAAAATGCTTCAAAGGGTGCCCTTACAAAATTGTAGCACTTCGAAAAGCAATGGGAGCGAAAATATTATGGAGGCCCACTCATTCTTCTTTTCCTTCGCTTCGAAAACTCTCTTTACCTATTTGTTGAAATTTGTGGTGAATGTCTTTTCCTTTTAAAACAATTTCTTGCTTCTCTTTTTTGCCCAAATTTAGAAAAAGCATAATTTTATCTTTTTTAAAAAAAACTTGATTTTAGGGCTTTTTTTTAATTTTTATCTTCTTTTTTTTGAATTTGCCTGCATGCCAAAAATCTTATACAAATCTTTTTTGAAATTCTCTTCTCCTTATTTTCTACTTTTTTTTTTTCTTATTTGCATTTATGTACTGCATTAAATTTTAAATGCATTCCCCAAAAAGAGCCAGTGCATGCCTTTTACATATTAAAAAATATTTTCGTTTCAAACACAAGACGAAAGTACTTTGGCACGAATTATAAACCTCATCTACATTTTCACCCCAATGAGGGGCGAACGGGATTTTTACCCCTCTTTCGGGGTGAAAGTCCTTTTAATTTCCTTTGAATATCTCGATGCACGTTTTAAATTAAAGATGGGTCTTCACCCCAATGAGGGGCAAAACTTCTTTTGACTCCTTTTTTGATTTTTTGTTTTCTTTTCTCACAATATACATTTACCTCCATTTGTAGGCAAATGGGATTTTCACACCTATCCATAGAAAGCATTGTTGACCATTTTTATTTAGTTTTTTCCCTTTGACCACAATGATCATTACTTATGAGCTTTGGCATTTTTTAGTTCTAGGACGCATTCGCCCTAGTGGAAGGCGAACGAGACTTTCATCCTCTTAACGAGGTGAAAGCGTTTTTAGTTCGTTGCTTCCCATACTTCTGAAATTGGTGCCTTATGTTTGAATTCTTCAACTGGGCATTCGACTTGTGCTCCCAAATATTGATATTTCACTTTTCTGAAACATTTAAACTCCGAACTTGCAGAGTGAAGCAACTTGTTAAAACTTTTAGAGCATTTTGGGCTTCTCACAATTTTTTTAGTATAATAATTAATTCTACCTGAAATCATAATGTGTCTTCATTGAACCATTTTGAGGTGAAATTGATTATAATATATATGGAGAATATATATATATATATATATATATATATATATTTATTTTTTTTTTTTTTTTTTAGATAGTATCAAAGAAACAATAAAAATTGCTTGCAAATAGAAATATGTACATATTTACAAATTGGTACCTCTTGAGTTCATCATTGAAAATAGGCCTTTAGATGAAGACCATTTACTAGAATTGAAAGATCCCAACCATCCATATCTCGAAGATGATATGCATTTTTCGAATTCACTATAGAAATATGAAATGGACCTTCCCAAATTGCATCAAACTTGTGATGCTTTCCAAGCTTGGCTTTGTTTTCATTCCATTTGAGGACTAAATCTCCCACCTGGAATTTGTGTTTTATTGTCTTCTTTCCAAACCATTTTTGTGTCATATTTGCATGCTCTATAAAAACCTGATACACCTTTTCTCTCTCTTCCTCTAATTGCAATAATTGAGCTAACCTTGCACTCATTGGGTCAAACTCATCATCTTCATCTTTGAATAACTGCAAGGTCTGGAGGATGGGAAGCTCAATGTGAGTGGGTAGGACCACTTCTTTCCCATACACCAAAGAGTAAGGAGAGGCTTTAATAGATTTCTTTACTGATATCCGATCTGCCCATAGAGCCTGATTCAACAGTAAGTGCCAACTTCTTTTATTGTTCCCCAATGTTCTTTTAAGAATTCGAAGCAAGTTTTTGTTTGTGGATTTGGCCAAGCCATTTCCCTATGGATAATAATTGGAAGATATTTTTAGATAAATCCCATACTTGCTCATAAATTCGATGATCTTAGCCCCTATGAATGGAGTCCCATTATCTATTACAATCGCATCTGGAACACCAAAATGGGTGATTAGTCCTTCCAGAAAGGAGATAATTGTTATTTGATCAACTTTTTTGGTTGGGATGGCCTCGGCCCACCTGGTGAAATAATCTATCATCGTTAAAATATATTTATGCTCAATGGAATAATGTGGATCAATAACCCCAATGAAGTCTAGTCCCCACTGCTGGAAGGGTGCTTCAACTTGAATCGGATGTAGAGGCAATGATCCTTTCCTAGTCCTACCAACATACCATTGATAATTGTCGCAACTTTATGTGCATCTATGAAAAGAGTAGGCCAGAAGTACCCAGATCGAATGATCTTCAAGGCCATAGGCCTTCCTGCATAGTGTCCACTGGATAAACTAGAATGGAACTCCTCCAATATTTTCTCCTTCTCTGACTCCTTCACACACCTGAGGAGCACTTTGTCTATATTCTTATGGAACAATCCACTTGGAAATAAGACATACTTAAGTACTTGCAGTATGAATCTCCACCGTTGTGAAGCATCTAGGTGTGATGGACATCTTCCAGATGTAAAAAATTTGATAAGGTCCTCTGTCCAATCATGATCACCTATAGCATGATTTGCACAAATACTTTCACTGATCTCTTCATTCTGTACTGGAGCCAATGATTCTAAAGTTGTGCTTTTGGCTAGTTCTTGGTAGAGAGCTCGTCCATGAACCAACTTAGTCGATCAGATCTCCACATCATATTCCTAAATTTTTGAGACCCAACCTGCTCTTTTGTCACCTAATTCTCCTTGGAGAATGAAGTTTTGGACATCTGGATGAATAACATAGACTATCGTCTTACTTTGTGAAACAAAATATCAAAACTTCTTTAAGTATTTCATAACCACGTACACCTATTTTTCAATAAAGTTATACTTTTCCTGATGTGATGAAATTACTTGGCTCAAAAAGGCAATTGGCTTTTCCTCTCCATCTTCTTGCTTCTGAGTGAGAACAATGACATAACTCTCCTGCTCACCAACTGCATAGAGAATGAAATATTTTGAGTAATTTGGATTGATCAATATAGGTGCTTGAGTGATCCTTTCTTTGATTTCCTAAAAATCCTATCTTCTCACTTCGGTCCATTTGAAATCTGTATTCTTCTTCAGAAGCTCGGTCATTGGTTTTACAATTTGAGCGAAATCGGCAATGAACTTCCAAATGAAGTTGATCTGGCCAAAGAATGATTGTAGATCTTTCTTGTTAACTGGTAATGGTAATTTTAAGAGCGCCTCAGCCCTTGTGGGATCAATCGCTAGTCCTTCTTGCGAGATCACATGACCTAAAAGTTTCCCTTCTTTGATAATGAATATGGACTTCTTTGGGTTAATGGAAATTCCAAATTCTTGATATTTCTCGAACACTTGCCTCAAATGAGAGACGTGCTCTTCCCTGCGATGTGAGAAAATAGTCATATCATCAAGATAAATCACAATAACTCTATTCAATAACTCATCAAAAGCAATATCCATAGCTCTCTAGAATGTGGCACCGACATTGGATAGACCAAAGGGCATTCTCTGATAAGCAAAAGTGCCCCATTTTGTAGTGAACGTTGTCTTGTGTTGGTCCTCATCCTTCACCCAAATCTGATTATAACCTAAAAAACCATCCAACAATGAAAATATTTGCACTCTAACAACTACATGGAGGATTTGATCTATCTATGGTAGGGGGTAATGATATTTTAGTGATGCTTGGTTCAGATTCTAAAAATCTACGCACAATCGAATATCTCCATTCTTCTTCCGAACTGGCACTAGGTTCGCTACCCATGTTGAGTGCTTAATTGGATATATTATTTTTTCCTCCAACATCTTTAACAGCTCTGCTTTCATAAGCACTTCAATTTTTGGGTTGACAGGTCGTTGTTTCTACCAAAAAGGTTTTACTCCCTCCTGTAGTTCAATAGTATGTTGGATTACATTTTTATCATATCCTTTTAAATCATGGTAGCTCCATGCAACAATGTCGAGGAACTTGTAGCACAAATTCTTGATATCTTCGAGCTCTTCTGGTGTACAATCCATTCCGACTTTGATAACCTTCTTAGGTTCTAGTTGCATTTCCTTGTACTCCTTTGCATCCACCTTGATTTTATGTTTCTCGACCCTATCATTCTGATCAAATAGACTTTCAAGTGAGATCATACCCCTAGGAATGTGATTGTTTTTCAACTGAATCATTCCTTCCATTTCCTCTTTGGCCAATGTCCTGTCTTCTGCACTAGCAACCTCCTTAATCAAGAAGTTTGCTATCTATTCATCACTATCAAAAACTTGCCAATAGAGGTTCTTATCAGGAACAGAGGGTCTATAGATTACCCTCACAGTCTTGGGCTTTCTGACTACTTGCTCTATAGGGGAGAAATTGGCACCAAGGGAAGCTAAGATATCTGCATACTTATTTTTCTCTCGTAAAATTGCCTGAATATTCAATGCAGTAAAGGACTCAAACAAGTCCTATACCTTGTTACGATAGGCCTTCAAGTAGTGCTACTTTGACACACATTTTTTTGTAGTCTAGTTGACGATGAGCTTAGAATATCTGAAAATTTATAGTTGTTTTATGCCCAATTTCTCAGCTTTCTTCAAACCAAGGCATAATGCTTCATATTCAGTGGTATTATTTGTGCAACTCTAGGTTAACCGATAAGAATAAGTTTTCTACAATCCTGTAGGAGAAACAAGAACTATACCAGCCCCTGCACCATTCTTGCACCTTGCACCATCAAAATACAATTTCCATAGCTGATCTACGATAGGGTCTGGGGAATCAGGAACCTTTCCTTCTACCTGCTCAGGCTTAGTTATGGTATAACAATCGATGTCAGTTTTGACCATCGTGTTGAAATCCATCAATGAAAATTCATCCTCTAGGTGAAGCTCACCAAGTGCTTCCTCCATCAAGTCAACTTCTTGTAATTCCTCTGTCATCATATTGATTGCACCGGTGGGCTTTTCTTCTTCTTCTTCCAATTTCTCTATATGAAAAGTAGAGGGCTTCTCATTATAGATGTGGATTCTTCTTCCCTTGAATGGAATCTCCAAATGTGAATAGTCCAAGGAAAGGTACCCTCCTAGTTTCATTGTGAATTCTCTTGAAAGACACATGCTGAAGTATGGTTCCAGGTCAACCACCACTACTTCTTGAATGACGGTGATCTAAGGTATGCTATGTAGAATGATAGGAATATCCTTGATTACTCCAACCATTTTGACTGGGGTCCCATCCAACTACAATACACCTAGGCTACTTCTTGTGTATTCCATTCCCATTACTTCACATACTACCTTTGGCATGACAGTAGTTGCAGCACCAGAATCGATCATACAGTTGTGCACTATCCACCCTTCCATTCTGAGTGACAAATAGAATGAAGGTGGTCTATTCTTTCTAGTGGTAGAATTCGGCAGCGTCTGTGCTAACACTATCTGGGAATGACTTTTCTTTGGATATTTTGCTGATTTGAGAGACTCTTGTAGCAGATCAACCTACCTAGGTAACTGCAAAGCATCATATAAGCTTACTTTCATAGGAATTTTCTTCATTTCTTCCACAATGTTATAACTAGAAGTACCAAGAACCTTTTCTTCTACAACCTGCTCATACTTATTCTGATATTTTTGAGTAGCCTCCACCCTTTGTCTCTTTGTCAATGATGGATACTTGAGGTATTCTTTGGCTTGCTCTTTCACTTCCATTTGCACTTGAGTAATTGTAGGCTATGAAGTTGATGCCTTCATCTTCTCTTGAGCTTACTTGGGCAATAGATCCTTCAATAAGATAGAATCTTATTGCTTCGTTGTCACCTCAGGTGCTTTCACTCATGGTTGCACCTTTTCATTCTGCACCTTCTACTCAATGAGGACTTTCAGAGGTTCCATTTCCATTGGATCTATAATCATTAGCTTCTTTCCAGCCCTCGTAAGAACTGAAACTTGCTCCAAATATGGGACCATCAAATTATGATCAGCCTCCATTATCATATTAACTTGTCTTCCAGTAGAACTTTTTGCTAACGTCTGTACATAGTTCAAATGCACCATACACGTGTCTTCTCCATGAGGATCATTACAGGTGGAGCACCAGTATGCTCTCTCTGATGTACTAGTTTCTTCATTTGTCAACATAATTGTGTTCCTTTTAGGGCCCTTGCTAGTGGTTGCCTTAATGTTTGAAATCTCCTTGATCAAAAATCAGCTTCCACTTATTTCTTCCTTACTATGGTGATTTCATTTGACATTGTCCTTATGACCGAATTAATAGATTGCACCTCTTGTAATAACTTCATGTAAGGATCAAGATTTGAGGGCATAGGAGGTGTCGGTAAAGGTAGAGGTACTGATGGGGCAGGCAATGGTAGTGGAATAGGTGGCACTGGTAACACTGGGAAAGGAATGGGTGTTGGCAATTGTGGTGTTACTAGTGCGGGTAACTACAGAAATCTTGGAGCAGGAAGTTGTGGGACAGGAATCAGAGCGACTTGAGGTGGACCCGAGCTCCATGAGGGAACTGGGTACATAGAAGGCATGGGCTATGAAAATGCACTTGAATACAAATGTTATGGAAGATCAGGAAGGATAGGCATAGTGACCTTTGGAGGAAGCTTACCTATGGCGATCAAGTCTGCTTCGGCCTTTTGCGCTTGTGTGTACAAATATGGAAATGTATTTACATTGGCTTATCGAACAACCATACCAATGTCGGAGTTGAAGGCTCTGAGATAATAAAATGTAGCTTGCTCATGGGTGGGCCGAAGACCATCAGGAACTCTTTTCTAGCTTCAGGCGAATTTGACGTTGAATTCCACTATCTCCTCCTATGGATGTCTTTGGATCATTGTAAATTGATGCAGCAAGGAGAATGGATCAGCTTGCTCATGAAAATTCTTGATTAGCAATTCTACCAACTGATCCCATGTGGTGATAGTGGCAGGCGGTAACGATCGGTACCAGTATAACAACTTCCCTCTAAGAGATAACACCAACAACCTTACCATAATGTCTTCATCTGTGATACCATGGATTGTTGCCAAGGAAGCCACATCTTGAATATGCTCATAAGTAATTTTGCCAGTTCCATCATAGGTAGGCAAAGCCTTTAAAGTTGCTTGGGAAACTGGATTTTGTGCTTGTAAATTCAAGGCTCCTGAGCTATTCCATGCTGGAAATTGCCTTGGTGGCTATGGCTGCTATGGTGGATTCTGAGCCATCTGGACTGGTGTGTGGGGTTGAGGCGGTGGAACACTAGTAGCAGTACTAGCTGGACTTGAAGGAATAGAGAACACACTAGCTATTTGTGAGGATGTTGCAGATGACGTGTAAGGTGAAGGGACTAACCTGGGGTGTTCACCTAATATTTTGGTGTCAAGTTCATAGAACTCAATAGGATCTTCAGGATTTTTGGCCTTCGATCTTGTGATCATGAAGCACAACTTTCATTGCCTTCACGTTCGAAGGCTTCTGGGTATAATTGAGTCACCATATGTTCTAATCATACAGCATAAAGGTGAACATCAAACCTCAATACTATTGAAAGTGGAACTTTCGAGGTCCCACCAGGTGTGCCAAAAATTATTGGTCAAATATCTGCCTAATTATACAAACATACGTTTGTGCACCCTAGACATGGCCAACATTGAAAGGCCGAAGGAAAGGAATGTCCTCCGTGCCAATCTCTAGAGAGGGTTGGCTCCCTTACTAAATCCTACACTGGTTTCAAGACTAGAGTTGCAGGAAAGAAATTAGAAATAACAGAAAGAAATGGGAAATATGGCCATAGGCCGAAGGTGTAGGATTGGGTGACAGACTAGCAGCAGGAATTCCAACCAAGCATTTAAGCAGCATAAAAATAGAAAGAAGACAAAAGAATTCATTTATAGTTCCTTAGAGATAACTTCTAGAATCATCCGCTCATGTAGAGGAGTTGGAGAGCAAGTGGGTAGTTAAAACTCTCTGGTTATCGAGAGGCCCAGGTTCAAATCTCTCCCCTCACATGTTGCGGATATGTTTAAAGATTCACGTGTTGTGTTCTACCGGCAAGGACGCCACTTGCATTATCGATAATGTGCCCGGGTTCAACCCCCACAGCGGATATGTATGTGTATACGAAGTATTTACTCAATATAATAAAATAATGGATATCCAAATCTATTTATCCGCCCATGTAGAGGAGTTGGAGAGCAAGTGGGTAGTTAAACCTCTCTGAGAGGCCCAGGTTCTAATCTCTCGCCTCACATGTTGCGGATATGTTATGTAATGGTTCCCTCGTGGTCACAATCTGTTTACCCCTTGTGGCCACCACCAAAAAAAAAAAAAAAAAAACTTCTAGAATCGCATTCCAGTATTCACACTTACACTAGCAATGCCCAAATCCAGGTGTAGAATTCAAACTTAACATCAGAAAGCAAACATGAATATGAAATAGAAATGCTAGAACAGAAATAAATCACACATAGAAACTGCTTGCAAAATCAAAAGCCACAACTTCTATTTACGCAGAAAACTTGAATAGTTTTTCTACAGAATGTCTATCCCCTTTTACAATGAAAATTGATTAGTATTTATAGAGGATTTCACCTCTTTCATTTAATACATATGAAGACAAAATGTTTACAGATCAAGAACCTTGGCGAGACAATTCCTCCTTGAAGTCCTTGAAAATATTTCTCTTGAGGCAGTGATCCAATTTTTAAGGGGAAAATCTCTAGGAAATCAACATAGCCTAGTGTCGGTGCACGAAAAACTACAAACCTGGTCATTGACTTGGAGCCTTCTTTATTCCTAGAAAATTAACTTTCGTTTGAAATATTTTGAAACTTATAAAAATCATCTGATGATTTAAAAAATCATAACTCCTTTACTTTGAAACTCACAACTTTGGCTACTTCTTGCCCCAATAATTAAATGCCTTTCATTTACCTATTTCGAACGCCTTTGAAAAAAACTGTGTTGATGCTTGAACCTGAATTCGCTCAAAATAGAGCCATGAGCAAAAGCACTACCTTTAAATTCTTAGTATTTCTTTCAATATTGGATTTGCCTTCTGATGTCACATTCGACGCTTGTCTTTGAAAAAGGTGATCAAAAGCTTCGCATCTTTACCCTAGTGGAAATGCTTCTTATAACGCACGTTTGCCCCAAAAGGAGGTGAAAGGCACTGTCGCCCTTCACCTTGGGTGAATGTAGCTTTGATTTTTCAATGCTACCATTTTTCAAATATTTTCTGGGTAAAAATAAAAAATTTATGAATTGACACGGTCATCTCCATGTAGTTTCACCCCAAAGGAGGGTGAATGTAACGTTTACCCCCCTCTTGGGGTGAACATGCCATTGACTTTTCAACTTCTGATTTGGCACTTTGCAATTTTGTCGAAGCTTCCCTTAATTGCGTTTTCGCCTCCAGGAGGGTCGAATGGAACATTCGCCCCTCAACCAGGGTGAACGTGCCATTGAATTGTCAACGCCTTCGTTAAGCAATTTTTAAATGATGTTCGCCCCAAATTGGGGTCAACAAAGCTTTCACCCCTACTTTAGGGTTAACGTGCTTTACATTTTTTTCTCTCACATTTCAACTTTGGGCGCCTTCTTCAATTAATTTTAAAATGGCTTTTCGCCTCAAAGTGGGGTGAAAGGGCCTTTCACCCCCCATTTGGGGTGAAAGCATCCCTATTCAAACCTTAGCCCTTTTCTCTCCATTTACTTAGTAAAAAGATCATGTTCACCCTGGTATGAGGCAAAAGCGTCAATCGCCTTAACTCAAAGGTGAACACACCTTTGCCATTCTTTTGTATAGTAACCCAATTTTTTAAAGGAATCTTTTCTCCTAATGATGATCCTCGAAGCAGTGTTCTTCATGACTATATATGGTAACTTTTACTGAACTTTCTCTCACTATTATTCGTAAATATTATTTCGAAGCAAGAGATGCATGAAAAACACAAAGTTAATATGTACAAAAACTGTAACATTCCATACAGGTTGAAAATATTACACCATAGTATTAATATATTTGCCGATTTTATATCAATAAAACTTCATCAAAATTTTAATGTGGCATATTGTAAAACTGCCAACAGGCCTTTAAATAGTAAATAAATGTTATACCTAGGAGAGGATGAATCTCTTCAAGTATTCTATTCCATGCCTTGTAAAATATAACATTGAAGTCATCCATAGTCTCCATTAATGCCCTCTTTATGGTTGATAACTACTCCAAAAGAGATATTTCATTTGGATACCATTTACCAAATTCAGACAAGTTGAGGTCAAAGTAATTTTTCTTTCAAGCATATAACATGGGAATGATGGTCTCTCTTACTTAGATTAACTCTAGTGGCATATAATTATTGGTTGTACTATGTAAAACAATTTTATAGTATTTTTAATTTTCAACTTTTTCAATAAATTATCAAAATATTTGGTAGTGTATTAAAGGTTTCATCCACAAATCATAATTAAATTAAGCAAAAGTAAAAATAATGTATTAATTTCAAATTTTTAACTATCAAATAAGATATTAATTTTGAGGTTTTTATTATAATGATTTTTTTTTCAGGAGAACGTTTACAAATTATATCAACAAGCACCCTCAAGGGGTTTTGAGCACAAGACCACTTAAGAAACAACCACCATCTTTAGCCACTAGGGCAACTGCCTGTCGGCCTTTTATTATAATGATTACTTTGAGGTTGTTAATTAAATCAAGTAAAAGAAAAAATGATGTATTAATTTTGAATTCTTAACTATCAAATAAGATATTAATTTTGAGGCTTTTATTATAATGATTACTTTGAGGTTGTTATTTTTTATTTATTTATTTCAATTAATAATTTATAATCATATCATATTTGACAACTATCATAAACCCATTAAAACAATAAAACACGATAAATCTCTTAACTTTTGAATATTTTGTTTAATAATATTTAGTCAAGGTGAGAGGAGGAAATGTTAGCAACACTTTGATATTTTTTTGTGATTGAGGTTAGTGTGAGAAATCCCTATGATTGATGCTTAGGATTGGGCATCCCCATCCCAACCATGACCTCTAATAAGGGTGAGAGTTGAGCTTATCAATAGGGTTCAAACACACAACCATACATACACCTTCTCACACACTCGCCCACACCGTGATTTGAACCTTGGACCTCCTAAAGAAGAGCCAAAGCCCAAACCATTGCGTTGTCCCCAACACTTTGATATTTTATTGATGAAGGTTTAGTTCCAAGTGGCACTTTTAAAAACCTCAAATTCTAAGTTATTCTGATTAAGTTTAAGTATAACGGTGAATATTGTTAGAGATGAAATTTTATCTGCATTATATTATACTTGTCTAAAGGTGTTTTAAAAATATTTCACTATCAAACATGATACCTCCATCATGAAATTCCACCGCAAGATAGGGACTACATCGTCGTACAACCACTTATTAAATTAATGTTGACATTAATATTTACTTTATCTCCTTCAACAATGATATAAACACTAAGAAGAATATGGTTAACATAAATTTGTTAAGAAAACATAACACATAAAAGATAAAATGAACCTTGATCCCATGAACTATCCCACTATTACACTCTAGCTAATAAAATCTTCCTATCAACAAGAAAAAATGAAAACTAAGTCCCTAACACTGAAAATTATATTGGAAAATTTAAGTTCATAAACGTAAATAAACATAGAATAAAATAAATAAACTTTATCTTAGCAAATTAAAAAAAAAAAACACCATTTCAAAGTGTAAAAAATAAATAAAAAGCTCAACACTCAAGAAAGTATGCCTCAACTTTAGAACCTGACTAAAGATTTAAGGTAATAAAAGGTAAAGGCAAGAGCAAAAGGACTTGAGTAACCTCACATAATCTTGAGTAAACGTGCATACTTTAAAAAATTGTAAAGGGAAATCAGGCTATGAAATAATACAAAAATTAGATTTAAAAAGAGTTAGAAGACTATATATATATATATATATATATATATATATATATATATATATAAGGAAATGGATTGATTTCTATTTTAATTATTGTGTCCTCAAATTTGAGTTGTAACAAGGTTGGATAGGTTTGCCATATGCTTCCCCCAACCTTTAGATTAAGGTTGGCTCCTTGCTTTCCTTGTTTGGATCTTTAATCTAAACTAACTAATTTGCATGAAATAAAGTGCACACATGAAAGTAAATGCAAATAATTAAAATGTAGAATTAAAAATGTGTAAAGGAAAATATAGAAAGTAAATGCATGAAGTTTGGAGTACAAGAAATGAAATAAAATATTGTTGTTACACCATAGCATACGATCATTCAACTCACAAAAACATAAATAATATTAATGTCCACCCATTTGTTTGATTATAAAATTGATAAGCGAATGACAAGATGACTAAAAGAGTTGTACCCGATCGTCATGCACTTGATAAACCATGAGGATGGTCCCTCTAATGGGTGGGGGTGCTTACTACAATGATGTTAAGCTACAAGGATGACTAGCTATGAAATGATATAAAGGATGGTTGCACAAGTACAAAAGAAATCCCTTGAATTGAGGTCATCTATTATTTTAGCAACTCCAACTGTGATAAAGTTGGAATGTTAGACAAAATAGGATTTGATTACTCATAAGGCATGTGTTAAGATACAAGAGGACCTTACTTGATGAAAGGGTAACTTTGATGCATTGGGACATATGATGTAGAGGTTGACACCGTATGGTTCAACCCCAAGCTATTTAAAATAAAATGATTAGAAGATAAAATATGGGAGATTGTAAAAAGAGTTTTGAGAAAAACCTATATTCATGTTTGTGAGGATAGGAGGAATATTGTTGATAGGGGCACTAGCAGGTACACCTAGGTTAGGAGTGTAACTCATACCTATTCGTTGAGGCACATTCAACTTAATATGACCCATAATAATTCCTCAAGAGGAGGTAAGGATGAATGATTTCCTAAATATGATGGAATATTTTATGTCCTACCATTTACAAATATGGTGATGACAAGAGGATTTTAATCAACACCATTGAACGTTGATACATTATGGTTTGCATTTAAGGATCCAAAGGATGGATCCACTTTATTATAATCCAAAGGGTTAGAGCTTAGTTATTGATATGGTCAAAGTGTGAACCCTACCATGCAAAAACACCTAGGTTAGTATGACATTTCTTAAGGACAAATGGCATAATGTCCCTATATTGCTACAATAAGGAAGCCATGTTATCAAAGGATTTGAATATTACTCTTTTTTTATCATCATAATAGAGGGTTAGAGAACCCAAGGGGGAAGCATATTTATCTTCTTGCTCAAAGGTAGGTTTCTCAAAGGTGGTTGGGTCCTCGAGATCATCCACCAAATGTTCAAGGTTAATGGTCAATTGAGTAGCACTATCGGTGAAGTAGCATCTCTCAGCCATGGTTTGGAAGGAAAGAGAATTAAATTAATTAAGTTTAAAAGGTTTATAGATTTATTTAGAGAGTAAAGAGAATATTTTTTAGCAACCTTATATCTCCTTCCCTCATAATCTAACCTATATACTTTAGGGGCCTCCCTATATACCTAAAGGTCCTTATATATTTTACCACTCTCTATACACCAATCGGTACATGAGAGACAATCAATATGTGGGACAACAATGGTATGTGGAGGTGATCTTCTGGCTATGTGGTCCAAGATAATACATGAGGGGTAATGATGCACCTCCTTATGAGTCTCACTAGTCCACTACAATATACTCCTCGCTAAGCATAAGTATGTGTGAACCTTATATGGGCGATTGGTGGCCTTGGCTCATAATATACCCAATATAGCTTAATAATTCAATAATTATTACTTAGAGGATCATAAATGATCCTTAGTAGGAATAGCCTTTGATTATGTTCTCATTATTTTGATTTAATGTAATCTAAGCTAAACACATAAAATTAAGTGGTATTGCTTAAGTTTAATAAATTTTAATCTTGAATAAGGTTTTTGGCTAAGAAAAATTGATCTTAGGAACCACGGTGGTGTTCACATTGGGTTTACTAAAGTGTGAGGAGAAAAAGAGATCAGAAGGGCCTCTAAGGGATCCAATGTGTCTCTTATTTCTTCCATCTCACTTTGAGATTAGGGGATGTTGTGAGAACCTAATGACTAGTTTGATGTATGGACTAAATAACACTTATATTTCCAAAAGAAAACCATGTTCCTTCTAATATATCACATTTGTGAAGGCTAACCTTAATCTATATTTAAATGTAATACATATAGATGCAATACTCAAAACCTATGACTAAAATAGTTTTTGATTCAATGATA
This sequence comes from Wollemia nobilis, assembly GCA_028583015.1. Classification (NCBI taxonomy): domain Eukaryota; kingdom Viridiplantae; phylum Streptophyta; class Pinopsida; order Araucariales; family Araucariaceae; genus Wollemia; species Wollemia nobilis. The sequence continues at coordinate 15,262,285 of JAQPPZ010000753.1, read as the reverse complement.
AAACAAAATAACAATTATAAAAATCTTGTTCGATGGAAAGGAAACCTCATTATCCAAGCCAGAAAGATCTAGTTGATCCAATCCACCCTCCAAATATTACCAAGCTACATACTATCAATGTTCAAAATGCCTGTAAAAACTACAAAAGTAGTTGAAACCGTTAGTAGTAATTTTCTATGGAAATGTATAGAAGAAAGAAATAGATACCATCTAGTGAAGTGGGAGAAGGTATGCCTCCCAAAATCCTATGGAGGCTTGGGTTTGAGAAACATGAAAAATCTCAATAGAGCATTAGCAACAAAACTAGTTTGGAGACTACAACCCATGGACCAACATAATGAGGACCAAATATATCCAGGATAATGAGCCAACAACAATACTTAGAAGCAACCAAATAATGGGAGGTTTAGCTATCTAGAACCATATTTATGAAGGAATAAGCATCATAGACAAAGGGTCTCAATGGAATATTGGTAAAGAAACAAATGTGGATTTTTGGGAAGATAAGTGGTAAGACTCAGGACCTTTAGATCAAGATCCAAACCTAGCAGAGTTAAAAAAGACCCTCAAACAGGAATGAAGCACCTATTTCAGATCTTACATAGTCAGATGGTGAAATGGCATAAACACTTGAAGAAAAAATATTAGGAACAAGGTTTTAAGACAAAGATTTGGAGGCCCTCCATGCAGAACTAGGATATTGTCTTAACCCAGACTCAGAGAAACCTAATCAGATAGAGTGAACCAGATAAAAAACAAGAAACTATATAGTTAAAAGTGGATACAATGAAAGCCTAGATCTACCTCAACAAAAATCACCTTGGAGGAACTTATGGGGAAACAAATGTATTCCAAAGATGAAAGTATTTACATGGTTGGTTCTCCAAAATAAAATACTAACTTGGGACAACCTGATCAAAAGAGATTTTCTAGGCCCTAGTAGATGCCACCTTTGCAAAATAAATGAAGAGACAACAAATCACCTATTCATGAAATGTCCATTTTCTCAAGCTATGTGGAACCAATGGATGAAGACTACAAAGGTATCCTAGATCATGCCCAAGGAAATCCCCAACTGGTGGAGTCAATGGATCCCTCCTTGCAAGGAGAAGAAACTAATATGGAGCCTAACAATCCTAACCTTCCTTTGGTGTATTTGGAAGGAGAGAAATAATAGGATCTTCAAAGGAAAAACAAGGAGCTTTGAGGCTATTTTTAACTAGCTTCAAGTTAGTCTATTTGAACTAGTTATGCCCAAATAGATAAACACAGACCAATAATGGAGATTAGTTTTGAGCCAAAACCAACAATAGATTATCTTCTTGCAGCCAAGCTTCCATATTAGTTTGGGATATCAAAGGAACATAATTTCCCCATATGAGTCCACATTAGCAACCAACGCGTCCCAAAATCTAAGCTTCCAGATCCAAGGACTCCCAATGGATTTTAGATTGGAAGGATATTGGTGATGTTTTGCCAAACTCTCTCCCATAGAAGGTCTACTTGGTTGTTTGTTTAGACCAACCCCGATAAGGCAATCATCCGATCACCCTAGAAACAACATGCATATACTAGGGACACCCATTTGGAGCTCCTCAAGGTATCCTCTTCGAGCTCCATGCACAAAACTTAGAGCTTAACTATCAAGCATAGATGCATGGGCCAAGCGCAAGCTCAATCGGGCTTTAAATTTTTTGGCCTTCAGTGGTTTTTGTTACCTTAAGTTCCCTTTGGTTTCTAGATTGCTTTTCGTGTAAAAGGGTGGAGGACCCTTTGAAAACCCCTTTTTTAATAATAATAATAATAAAATAAAATAACATTTTTTCCTTTTGAGCAGAGGATCGAAGGGAAGATGTAACAAGCAAGATTTAGCCTAATGCAACTACATGCAAGTTCAATTTAATATCTAAAGCTAAGAAGATAAATATATATCCTATATAATATTACAATTAGACTAAGTTCAGTATTTCTTCTTTTTCAATTTAAAAAAAAAATAAGAAACAAAGCCTAATATGAACGTATAACAAATATAATCTAAATCTAAAATGCTGAAAATGACAAAAATGAAAGTACAATAACTTGTTTTTTCATAGTGGCAGAAGCGCCATCTGCAAGTAGAAGCATCATCGATGCTATTGCTTGTTGCTGGTGCTATTATCGAAACCTGCAAAACAAACATGAAAAAAGATTGAAGTTAGTGTAGAGGGGCTTGTCTAATTTGGTAGAGGATAGTAAGCTCCTTTATTGTAGAGATAAAACCCCTCTTTATATGACAAAATGATAAAATGCTAAAATAAATGAAATAAATGCTTAGATGAAATAAGTGTCACTTGGAAATAGCATCGTCGATGCTATCACCACCTACATATCTATTCTATGTCAAATAGAGAGCAAGAGTGTTGTTAACCTGCAATATTATAATATTGTTGCTTTTAGAAACAATACAAATATATTAAATGCAATATAACTTAAGATAATGATGATAATGATGCAAGTTTATGACCTAAAATGACAAAGACTTGTTACACAGTAGATTGATAGAGATAAAATTATTTGAAACTAAAATTAAAAGATTAAAATAACAAGCCTATGTTATGTGTATGTATAGAGTACATAATGAATATGGTTAGTCGAAGTAAAGTAAGATTAAAGCTATAAGATAACAACAAAATGGAAGACCAATAAGCAAAAAATAAGGGGAAGGGTACAACCCAAGACCATGGGTTACTTCCCTTTGATGGGAGCTTGACAAAAGCCTGCTTGTTGCTTGTTGATGGCCTCCTCCAAATGCTTGATGGTTGAATATGATTTCTTGAAGCCTTCCTTGATGACTTGGATGCTTGGAGACTTGATCGAATGCATGTAGAGATATTTTGGCTATTGAAAATTATTGATTCCTTTACCTCAAAGGTCACCCCTAAGGTTGGATTTATAGGCGTCCATGACCTCTTGTAAGAAATTATGATTAGTGTTTTTTTTTATATTCATTTACTTCAAAGGTCACCCCTAAGGTTGGATTTATAGACATACATGACCTCTTGCAATAAATGATGATAGGAGTGAAGAAGGTGAGAACTTAGAATGGTGTGAAAAGGAATATCTTGAAATTGGGTAGCTGGAATAGAGATCCACCATGGAGGTTGTGAATAAGACCTTGGAAGATTTGACGGATATCTTGAAGGAGGCAAAAGGTAAAAATTTTTGGTTTTGGCGCATAATAGTCAAAAGCATCTGGAGGCAATAACATCGCCCACACTATTGCCACATGACCATTGGAGGTCAAAAATAGGTGGGAGAAGGCCAATGGTTAAATTTTAGTAGAAGCGTCATTAGGATCACGATAGCGCTTGTGGCGCTACTGTTCATGCCTCGACACTATTGCTCTTAGAGCAATAAGTGCTCCAAACTTTGGCACAAGGATGGTTGAGTCAATTTGTTTTATTGATGAAAGGAAATAACAGACGTGAAGATTAGCCATGCACACAAAATTTGATGCCTACAATACTTATACTTTTTAATGGATTATATGGGGTTGAAATGGGTTCTATCCAAATTACATGATGACCATACAATGGTATTATAACAACTTTTAATTATACATTTATCCTTTGATAAGACTTGAACCTCGATTTCCTCCTTAAATTTTTAGTAATTTAAGTGCATAAAATTTGTATTTTTCATGTTTATAATTTTATATTGTTTGTATTTTAAAAAAATTAAGAAACAAACTTTATAAATATAATTTTTAATATATAAGTAATGAATGTTTGTTCTAGTGATTAAAATAAATAATTTTTATAGAAAAGGTTGAAGTCTTTCCAAATATAAAGGTTGGATATGTACGATGATGGATACTTGATCTTCAAGTTGTCTTAATCTTACTATAAACTAAATAATACCATGTTAAGTATAACTTATGTTAATAATATAAACTTAAATGTCAATTATTTTGTCAACATAATAATATGGAAACACACAACTTATAACTATATTTAGTTGTCTTAATCTTACTATAAACTAAATAACATAATGTTAAATATATCTTATGTTGATAATATAAACTCAAATGTTAAATGACTTATATTTTAATTGTAGAACTAATTTATTTACTATATATATATATATATATATATATATATATATATATATATATATATATATATATATGAAATTCTAATGACATACTAAATATATTTTATATTAATTTTAAATGTAAATTTAAATGTGATCTTTTAAAAAAAATTGTAAATTTACATGTTATTTTATCTGTTTATTTTTATTAGAAAAGGAAAAAAAGCATGTCAAGGCGTATTAATAGTTATATTTGAAAGAAAAATTTATATAATTTTTATTAATAAAATCTTCTAAACATTTATAAGAAAAATATTATATTTAAAAAAAAAAAAATTTATATAATTAAAATTCTTAGGCCTTTAATGCATTATTGATATAGCTTTTAACATCCTTAGTAATTCACTAATAATATTTGATGGGTAAAATTATTTAATAACATAAAAGACACACACATTATGATTGTAGAAAGCTACTTAACCTAAAGTTTATCTTTAATTTCTTAAAAATAAATATGAACTTTGATATTTTTTTATATGTGTAAGAGGGGTTCTATCATTTTTATGGTATAAATAAAACATAGAGTGATATTTTTTTATGTTGGTAATAATTTATTGAATCAATAAAATCATATAAGAAAGAATCCTAAAATCATAACTCTTACAAGGACCAGAAGAAAGAGACCCCATAACCATCGAGCACCCGACCAAAACACATCCAACAAACAACAGTCTCAACCAAGCATATCCGTAGCAAGCAAATTAGCAATATGACAAGAACAATCAAATGGGATCTGATCTCATTCTCTAACATTCCAGTATTCCTGAAACTCAGAAGCCCATTTTGTCAAGCAATCAACCACACTATTCTATTCCCTGTGAATATTAACAAAGGAAATAAACTCCAGATGCCGATAAATTTGAATGATCTTCTGACCCACTAACGCCAACTACCAATGAACATTAGAAATATTATGAGTCTTCAATAAATTAATAATAATCTGAGAGTCCGACTCACAGATTATCTTTCGCCATCCCAAAGCATAACCTTTTTCCAAAACGGCTAACAAGGGCCTCCATATAATTATCAGTTTGCTTCCCCTTATAATAGGAGAAAATGAAAAGAGTTGCACCACTACTATCTCTCCCAACACCACCAATACCTGCATACCCAGGATTCTCTTTATAAGAGCCATCAGTATTAATCATAAACACCCCTCGAGGCAGAGGATATCATTTGCCACTTTTTGATTGAGGCCTCTCCTCCCGACTAATAAGGAAGGTCGAGGACCATTCTCCACTAAACCCATGTCCTGTATCATCAAAATATCAAACTACTTCAAAAGAAGACTGATCTAACACTTAGAAGAAATAGTTTCTTGGATCATACCAATAATCCTTTACCAAATCTGATAAACAAACTTTTTACCTTGAAAAATTTTTCGATTTCTTTCAAGCTAAATCTACCATATAATACATGAGGACCCAAAACTCCACAGCCCAATACTCCACGCAACTTGAATAAAAAAGCCTTAGCAGGAGGCCTTCCTAAACTCCTTAAAAACTCAACAAGAGAAGAGGCATGAAAACAAGACTGTTTTTTACTTTTTGATTGAGGCCTCTCCTCCCGACCGATAAAGAAGGTCGAGGACCATTCTCCACTAAACCCAGGTCCTGTATCATCAAAATCTCAGACTACTTCAAAGGAAGACTGATCTGACATTTAGAAGAAATAGTTTCTTGGATCATACCAATAATCCTCTACCAAATCTGATAAACAAACTTTCTACCTTGAAAAATTCTTCGATTTCTTTCAAGCTAAATCTACCATATAAAACATGAGGGCCCAAAACTCCAAAGCCCAATACTCCACGCAACTTGAAGAAAAAAGCCTTAGCAGGAGGCCTTCCTAAATTCCTTAAAAACTCAACAAGAGAAGAGGCATGAGAACAAGACTGTTGTTACACCCTTCACCAAAGATGCCAAATTTCCCACGCAAACAAATTTATAAATATAAATGAAACTTGCATTTTTGTGGCATTTGAGGATGTTAGTTGTGGAGCTAAAAATAGAACTGCTTTCCACATCAAAATTCATTTGAAAACTAAATTAAATGATATAGGCAAGTTCTAGTGCTCGTTATCTTCTTTCTCTTATAATCATTATTGAATTTTCAAAACACTCCAATACAAGGTGATCATTGTTCCATATAACTTATGTATTTGCTTTACATTTTCATGAGGACACTAATTGTGAAGATCACAATGAGACAACTTTCCACATCAAAAGTTAAGTGAAAACAAAAGAAATAATATATGTGAGGTCCACCTTCATGATGCTCATTCTCTCTTCTCTCTTAGAATCATTATTAGATCTTGAAAACATTAAGATCGTTAAATACAAAGGCGAGGCCTTTTAAATCATCTCGAAATCAACAACTCTAGTAGATGCAAGGAGTGGGGGTGCTCACTATAATGACTTTAGGGTTTTGAGTCACTTGTGGTCACTAAAGCCTTTCTCATGCATGTGTACATAAAAATAAACCATTGTCCCCGTGGGAACACCCCAGCTGTATATCTTTGGCATTTCATCTCAATTACCTTAGTTTGAATCACAAGGAGGGAGACTCCCTCTTGCTATGCCCTGAGGAGTGTGGCCTCAATTGTGCCACCCATTGTACTTGGCATTATTTTAACAATAAAAAAACTATTTAGGTTTTGAGTCACTTGTGATCATGAAAGGTCCTCTTATGCATGTGTACATTAAAAACAAAACAAACAGTTTGAAGATCAATGACTTTAAATTACTAGGGAAGCATATGGTGATCTTGCCCTACTAAAAAAAAAAAAAAAAGAACAAGAATAAAAAACCAACCTATTGAAGATCAACTCTAAATTCTCATGAAACATATGGTAATATTACCCCACTTTATTTTTTCCTTTTGAAACTTAAGAATTTTGTATGAGCTAAAAATCACTATAGACCATCCTAAAAACTATTTAAAGATTAAAGATGATGAAAATAAAATTATGACTAATAAAATCATTATGATGGATAAGGAGGAAATACTTCAAAGAGGTTAACTTCATGAGATGAAATGTACAACAAGAGTTGTGATGTTGGGAATGGAGGTAGTAGCTACAAGATATTTTTCATGAAGTTTACTTTCTTCATGGAAGATGTAATAATAACCCAAAATAAAATTTGAAGTAGGATAATACTACTCACAAAGAGTCAAATTCAATAACAATATGAAGGAAAGTTGTTGTCTAGAAGGAGTTCAATGAAATATTTTTGAAAAACTTGTCAATTACTAAAAATAGTGTGGTTGTGACCAACTATCCTGTGTAACCAAAAAAGAAAAAAATAATATTATTTGAAAATGTCACTTAAGATCTAGTCAATGTATTTAGAAGAAGCATTCTTCCAGGTTCTAGTATCTTTTAGACTAGATCGAACACCCACAATGCAAATTTTGTCTTCATTATTCTTAGTTCTTTGAGTGGGTCTAGCTATAAAACTTTGAAATTCCAAATAGGGGTTTAAAGTTCAAATCCAAATGGAGTAGAGTTAGTACACTATACTTTGATGACTAAAGTTTGATTGGATAAACATAAATTAAGTAAATAACATCTATGAGAAAAAAAAAAAAAGTTGCTTTTGTTTTTTTTACCTTCTTCTAACTATTGTGATGGCTGTCATATTTATTATATATATAATATAAACAAATAAATATAAAAGATGTACTTATTAAGATGTTGTTTACAGTTCCTTTTCATGTCACTTAATAAAAAATTGGGGAAATAATTTTTATTTAAAGTTTGAAGAACAAAAACTTTAGTTAAGATATGTATGATTTTATATTTTAATACTTATATTTAAAATGTTTAAATTTAATAATTTTATATTTTACTTGTATTTTAATATTAAAAAATATAAATAATAAAACTAATACAAACAAGACATAAGATAAATGTTTGTTATGATAAGATGATATTGCATGGTTATAAGGTAAATAAAAACTTTACAAATAATTTTATAAAAATTTAAATTTATTTAATAAAAAAGACTTAAACACTTTATAAAAACCTTATATAAACTTAAAATCTTTTCTTTGTAGCAAAACGTCTGAGCCTTTTCTTAAAAACTTAAATTGTTTGAAAAAAATCATGTTCACTTGCTAGATTTTTTAATGCCGCATTGCATTTAGAAATATGATTTTCTTCTGATTTGAAGAAAATATAATAATATTATTTTAAAAAGAGAACCAGATATCAAGTTTTATTGCTCAAAAATTTAAAAAAAAATCCTACAATATTAGTTAATTTTTTTTCACAATAGTCACTTATAACTATAAAAAATAAAAAAAATAAAAAAATTTACTGAATTAAAATTATATATTAAATAAAATTAACTTTCAATCATTAAAAAAACATAATTTTATCTGTTCTATTTAAACCATAAAACCTTAAATATACATCAATATTTCTAGAGTTGAATCAGAATCTCATCACTATAATGCAAACAAATAATGTAAGTGATATCCAGTAAATTATACTTACCCTATGAAAAGTAATTTTTTTATTATTTTTTTACATCAATATTTCTTATATACATCAATTGTAAAGTTGAACCAGAATCACAACGCTGATAATAAAAATAACATCTTTACCAATAAATAAACAATACTATACTTTCTTTTTTCTTTTTTGGTTACAGCCACCATTTTTTAGTAACTGGCAAGCAGAGGGTTCAAACCAGAGGGACTGCTCCCAATAGTCTATTCGTCTAATTGTTGTTGTTGACCTGGACCGTTCTAGGTGAGAGATGGAGACCACCTATCACTCGGATTTGTACCATCGTCTGTCTGGCACACGCACTCAGAAGATTCAGCACGGACTACTACCTTTGCTAAAGGTGATAGCCTCCCAAATTTAAGTTTAAACCTAAGTCTCTTCTTAACAAATACTTAACCAGTCATTACCATGCTTTAGTCATGGTTTTCATATTTTTGAGAAGCATGTAATTTATTTATATGCTGATTTGTTATAAAAACACAGCTATGATCTATCTAAGCACCGGAAACACAGGCCTGCAAAGAGTATCGACATTACAATCCCAACAGCGCGGCGCCAGAGGGCGGCTGGACTCCATTGCAGGCTGAGAGGCTCCAGCCCCATCTTTCCCGTGCAAGGGAACCGACCTCTCGCCCTCAGGTTCCATGGCATCCACGTGACCAGGTCCTTGTTCTCCACCTCTACAAGCGACTAAATGTTCCCGAGGACGCACACGCTGTTCCAGTGGTAAACCATTTGACAGAAGAGAGAGAACACGCTCAACGCTATTTACCGAAGCCGGCGACGACGAAATATAATTCCCCATGCCTTGCATCAGCTGGTACACATTTTCAATAGTCGCCAGACCAGTGCTGCGGCCGCTTTCTTGTGGCAGGGATCGATCCGCAGGAGCGGCGTTTCTAGGTCTTTTGTCCTCTATAAAACTAAGCCCCTTTCTTAGAAAGCGGAAATTAAACTAAATACGCTACAACTAGCGGATAATTACTAAGCTTACTAACTACCTGAGACGGATGCCAGCAAAGGAACCGGCTGAGTCTTTCTGCGCCGCTCGTTGTGACCAGCCAACCGCCGCCGGCAGCTTCTTTTACCCTCGTCGAACTCCGACAGAACATGGAACCTTTAAATACAAAGAGAAATTTTAAAATCCTCCAAAAAAAACTGTGTTTTGAAGGAAAAATATCGCAAATTTAAAAGCTCCGGCTCACCTGCTACACTGTTGACAGAATCGCTCTTCGAGCCCGGAAGCCCCCCGCACGGTTGTGGCTTTCGAGTGCATCTCGCAGACTCTGTGCCTTCGATGATAATCCTTCCCTTTTTTGAGGTCGGCGTCGCAGCCCTGGACCTGGCAGCGGGGGCTCTGCTGAGCGGAGGCGCCTCTCTGCCTCCGCCCCGGAGACAAAGAAGAAGAAGAAGAGGATGACGTTAAATTCGTCGTGGTCGGAACGGCGCGTCGGATTTTTGTGTCGTCTCTGCCGCCGCAGGAATTCGTGTTCCGCAGAGCGTAATCGACCACGCACATCTTGTGCTGCTGCAGCACGATAAAATCGAGATCCCCGGCGGAGAAGAGGGACGATGTCGCGGGTTCGATGCTCCCAGCGGGAAGCGACAACACGCTGGAGGGGTCTCCGCGGCGACTCGATCCCTGGGCAGATGCCGTGGTCGTAGTGGTATGGACTCCTTCCATTACTCCTTTTACTTACTTTTTCTTGTGCTTGTTTGCAGCAACAAAGGCAGTGAGATAAGAATGATGTCCGCACCATCATTTGTACCTTGAATGACACTAATGACAGTGGTGACATCGTTGTCATTAATTTACCAAGCTTTTTTTTATAGTAATCCACATTTTTTTCACCCTGGAAACGGAATCTAAGAGGTAAAATTCATGTTAAATCACTTTACATTTAAAGATCGAGGTGTATAAGAAGTATTATATATATATATATATATATATTTCTTTATATCTTCGTGAGTGTGTGTTTATCGGAAAAAAATATTTCCTTATAAACTCAAGTGAGTTGGAAAGGGTAAGGCAATCCTTCAAGGGAGGTTTTTGGTTGGAACCTCCACCCATCAAACACACTTCCAGTTGATAATGCTGGTGGGATCACAATGCAATTTTCGAATGATTTTATATATATATATATATTTTTTTATATCTTCGTGAGTGTGTTTATCGGAAAAAAATATTTCCTTAAACTCAAGTGAGTTGGAAAGAGTAAGGCAATCCTTCAAGGGAGGTTTTTGGTTGGAACCTCCACCCATCAAACACACTTCCAGTTGATAATGCTGGTGGGATCACGATGCAATTTTCGAATGATTTTAATGGTGTAAAACCCTTGATCGTGATTTGTTAAACCAAAACAATCCCTTTCCTTCTAATAAAATTTTATTTCTTTATCCTATATACTTCTACTTGCCATCTTGTCAAAAACTCATAAGCTTATCGTTTCTAAATAATAATATAGATGATAGGAGTATTTCTTTTCTAAGGATGTAATTTTTTTTGGGATAATTTAAGTCTTCTCTTTATTCCAAGGGACTTATCACGTGGGCTAATCATTCAAGGTATATGGAATTTTGGGAAAATTTTAAGAGTTTTTAGTGCCTTTCTGGTGGTTTCCTTTTTGACCTTTGACAGCCAGAGGATTCATCACATTTAAAAATGTTAACAATACGTGATTAAGATGGTTAACAATATGTGATTAAGATGGCGTAGAAAAAGATAGATAGGTTGGTAACTGTGGTAAATTGTTTCTGAATATATAAAATAAGTTGGCAGCCCAGTGAACTATTAATAAATGAACTACTACTAACTTAATCTTTATATAATAAATTAAAAATTATATATAATAAATTGAAGATTATAAAGATTCCTTCACAATTAAAAAAATACTTATGATTAGACTAGACTGAACTTCAAGTACCTAACTTTCCGGTTAAAGTATGCATCTTCCTTTATTAGTTGAAATATTTATATTTTGTTTGATTTAAAAATGAAAAAGTTTAGTCGACCAATCCCTGTGTCAACATGACTAAATACTCAATTTTCTTTGAAGTCAAATCTATGGCCCTACATCGAAACGATAATAAATTCTCTATCTAGGCTTTCAGGTGTATGGTCCGAAATTTTTATACTTGGTATTCCTTTTTAATAATTAATTAAATATTTTATTATAATAATAAAAATAATTTAATTTTGGTTGAATGATATGATTAATTAAATTCTTCATTACTTAAATATAATATTATTATAAAATAATAATATAATACGAGATAGTTCATTTTAAGAACAAATTTTGTTAATAAAGAAAAAGTTGAAAGTTCTCAACGAAGCGGTTCTTTTATGAGCTATGTCGAAGCATATTTATAACTAAATATTTATTATGTATAAATATTAAAAAATATATTTTTAATTATTATTAATAGTATTTTTACCAAATTTTGAAGATAGTATAATGTTTTGGATTTTGATTTTTTTTCAGGAAGTTTAAAGTTAAAACGGTGATATGTGTTTGGGTGTGTTAATCTTGATATGCTTAGCTCATGTGCTTGGGTGTGTTAATCTTTTATTGATAAGCTTAGCTCTCAACCTTACAAGGGATCATAGTTGGGTTGGAAAAACTCAACTCTAAAAGTTAATCGAAGGAGTTTCTCACGCTATTCAAATTATATATATATATATATATATATATATATATATATATATATATATATATATAGTAATTATATATAATATTAAAATATCCAAGAGGTCCAACCAAACTCCACACATAAATGATTGTGTATTAAATTCTCCATTGATAATCTCAATTCTCCCTTTATGAGAGGTCATGGTGGGATGTGGTTGTAGAGGTTTCTCACACTAACCAAACCTTAAAAAATAAAATAAAATAAGCTATGGTCCAAGGTTCAATCAATGACGTGTGTGTTGTGTGTTAAATTTCCCATTCAACTCTCCCTAAGATGGAGATATCCAACCCTAAGCAATTGTAAAGGTTTCTCACACTAACTACCTCTTATATATATATATATATATATATATATATATATATATATATATATATATATAAAATTGTATTTTTTATCTGCATGTTATGGTGTAGTGATAAATATTCGTGTGTTGGTAGAGGTCGATTCAAGTTCGATTCCCCCAACCTTCATCCTGCAGATATATGACGTAGCTAAGAATGCTCTATGTGTTGGTAGAGGTTGACATGACTTCATTTCTCCTATGCCCACCCTGTTGATAGGGGTCCAAGCCCCTCTAAAAATCTTGTGTTTACCCTTAAACAATTTATATCTGCTTGTGTAACGTAGTTGGTGAAAGTCTTGGATGCTGGTAGAGGCCGACCTAGGTTCCATTCTCCCTGCCTCCATATTGTAGATATAAGGTGTAGTTGAAAATGTTATGTGCTTTGGTAGAGGCCGACAGGGCTCCATTCCTCTACACCCACCTTGTTGATAGGGGTCCAGACCCCTTTAAAAATCATGTGTTTACCTTAAACATTTTTTGTCCGTAAGGATGGTGTAACGGTTAAGGCTTTGACTTCTCTTTGGGAAGGTCCAAAGTTCAAACTACTGCATACCCAAAAGGAGATAGGCTGGATGGTAGCGATCGAGTGATTGTCAGTTGGTTACCCCAGTTCGATGCCCTGGAGGGTCGGGGTCCCATTGACTATGCTTTACCCAACGATCGAGTGATTGTCGGTTGGTTACCCCAGTTCGATGCCTTGGAGGGTCGGGGTCCCGTTGACTGTGCTTTACCCAACGGACTTAAGGTTTATAGAGCCCATTCATGGACCTAAACATTTTTTGTCCGTAAGGATGGTGTAGCGGTTAGGGCTTTGACTTTTCTTTGGGGAGGTCCAAGGTTCAAACTACTGCACACCCAAAAGGGGATAGGTTGGATGGTAGTGATCGAGTGATTGTGGGTTGGTTACCCCAGTTCGATGCCCTGGAGGGTTGGGGTACCGTTGACTGTGCTTTACCCAATGAACTTAAGGTTTATAGAGCCCATTCATGGAGTTACATATTTCTCTATGAATCAAATAATAATAATAATAATAATTTATTAAAAAATATTTAAATGATTAAATTATAAAATATAAAAAATTAAAATATTTAGTAGGAGGGTTAGGTGAATTGGTAAGATGTTTGGCACTTACAGGAGGAGACCTAGGTTCAAACCTCGCGGGCATGCCCACTCTAGGGAAAAGGTAGTAGTCTGATTAGAATCCGTTGAGTGTGTGCCAGCTTGATGACGGTGGTACCAACCCCGAGCCACCGGGGGTCTCCCTTACTCCGAGTCGTGTTTACCGAGGCGAGGTAGGGGTTATAGTGGTAGCTCCATGATTTGATGCTACGATTGGAGGCAATATGATTTGACCTTAGCTCGGTTGTTCAAAAAGGAAAGATAGTTGCCAATTCCCCTATGTATAAAAAATAATAATAATAATTTATTAAAAATATTTAAATGATTAAATTATAAAATATAAAAATTAAAATATTTATTTTATTATTTCATTAAAATGATTTATTGAAAAAATAAAAATGTTAAACTATAAAAATAAAAATTTAGCTACAAGCTTGCTGAGGGTAAGGGCTTTGGCCTCTTTTTGAGAGGTCCAAGGTTCAAACCCTACTCAACGAGGGGCCATGACCCCTCATAAAAACATGTGTAAACTCATTGAAAAATAAGTGTTTTGAGGGGCGTAAAAGGTTTAAAACGATTTGTGGCGTCCACCATGTAAATTCAAAAAATAAAAAATTTTAAATATAATTTTTTTTAATGTATAATCATACACCCACCTTCTCACACACTCACCCAAGTTGTGGTTTGAACCTTGGACCTACTAAAGAAGAGCCAAAGTCCGAAACTTTGCACTCACCCACACTGTGGTTTGAACCTTAGACTTCGGAAAGAAGAGCCAAAGTCTGAACCGTTGCCCTATATCCTAAAGACTTTAAATATAATATAATTAAATTAAATTTAAAAAAAAAAAAGCATTTTTCCAAATGATTTTAAAAATTTTAGTTTTAATTGTGTTTTTTAATTTTAATTTTTTTTTTTCTAAAGAGTTTAGGTATGTTTATAGATAATTTCATGTTCGAATTAATGAAGTATTTTGGTTGTTACTAAAAAATAATATCTGAATCCGCTCATGTAGAGGAGTTGGAGAGCAAGCGGGTAGTTAAAACTCTCTAGTTATGGAGAGGCCCAGGTTCAAATCTCTCCCCTCACATATTGGATATGTTGTATATAAAAGGTTCCTCATCCAAAAAAAAAATAATATCTAAATCTTAATTATGCAAGCTATAACGTTATTTTATTATTATTATTATTAAAATGTCATCCTGCAATTTGCGAAAAATAAATCCATGTGTTGAAGTTTGTTTAATCCTTTCAATCTTTAAAAGAATAAAAAATTGTTATTTTTGTATGATTTAAAACAAAATCGCATATCTTGCATATAAAAAATTAGACAAACTAAAAAAATTAAATATTATTTTTGTTGTTAAGGAGTAATATTGTTTGCATGTGATATTATTAAGGATAAGACAAAGTTATTCGAAGAAATATTGTCCATTATCAAATTTTAAATGTTTTTTTGGGTTAGTCTTCTAGAGTGTTCTTATGAAGTATGAGTTGGTAATCAAGGTTTTTATCAAGAGTTTTATAGAGAAACGACTACAATGTCTTAATTGCATTAAGATGTTGCAAAGAAAAAAGGATCTAATAATTTTTTTTAAGTCATGAGACACATAAATCAGTGTTATCAACATCTAGATGTAAGATACGGTAGATGTCTTCCTTAATTTGTTGCATCTACTATATGGGAGGTCTTCATAACAAATTAAATTTTCTAGATCGAGGGTTCACTTTGTCATACCATTTGCTATCTTGTTTTGCTCAAGGGGGACATGAAAAAATTTAGTTGTCCTAAATTTGGTCTAAAGGTTTTAGATTTTTTTCCAACACTCTCAGTAAATGCCAATCCTAAGAAAGGGCCTTAGTGGAATCTTTTAGCAAATTAATGAGCATTTAGGAGTTCGCTTCTACCTATACCAAACTCTAGCCAACCTTAGCAACCTCATGAAGACCCCAAAGGATAGTGTAAGCTTCTACTAGATTATTAGAGAGAACACCCAAATTCTTTGCAAATATGAAGACAAGATTGTCGTCTCAAAGTCTTCCTATACCCCCCATACTTGCTCTTCCTAGATTACTTCTCAAAACTCCATCCATGTTAATATTCCCAACACCATTAGGAAGGGGTTTCCAATGACCATCCCAACGAATAGCAAACATGTGTTTCTAAGGATTTGTTTGTCTCAATTCATCCAAAGAAAGCTTCATCTTACCGAGAATACTATTCTACTACTAGGATGGAACGGAGGGGGTTTGCATTACATGTTAGATTGTTTCCTTGATATTAGCTAAGTTCCTTTTCTAGATATAGTGAATGTCCTATTGAAAATCATTGAAGATCCTATTGTTTCTTTCTTTTCAAAGATTCCAAAGCATTAAAGAAATGCTAACCCATAATATCTCCTTCATAGAACTCTCCATGTCATCCATCTTGGGCTAAGTACGCCAAGCTTGCTCAAAGGAAGTGAACATATGAGGTTTAAAATCCAAGAGAGAGGTCAATAATTTCCATAATTGGGTAGTTGAGGGACAAGAAAGAAAAAGGTAATTTAGAGTCTCTCCATCTCCACAACACATCATATATCTATAGGGGCCGAAAAACCTTGTTTCATCAACTGATCTCTTGTAAGGACCCGCTTATGGAAAAGAAGCCAGATAAAAAAACCTCACTTTGGGCCATAACAATAGCTACCAAAATTGATTAAAGACATCACTAAGGGGGTTGACAACATACTAACATGATGAGGAATATCCCAAGGCTATTGTATAAACACCCTTGGAGTGAGGGCCCCAACCAAAAGAGTCATATGCTTGAGACCAAAAAAGAGATCAAGCTCTAAGAACCATATGAATAGCTTTCTTCTAAGCCTTCAATGTCATCATAGGCCACTCAACAATTGGGGTCCACACTCTTTCACACAAAGCACCATCTACAATGTTCTTATAACAGTGGGAAAATTTGACCCACCCTTCCTTATGAAGTTGTTCCATGAGAGGTCTCCATTCAAAAAATTAATGAATCAGTAGGGGATACCCATCCCAAGCCTCAGTCTATAAATATGATTGGTGATCATTGTTGATAATCCAAAATAACTGCTTCTTGATCAACATTTCCCCCACCCTCATACCGCTAAGATCATAGATCCTCTACTAGGTAGCTAATATCTGGTAAATTCTTTCGGTAATCTATTTTTTATATACTTAGCTCTATAATTCCTAGCCCAAAGCCCATGAGGGGTGTTGATTAACAACCAACACAATTTAGCTACCAATGCCTCATTATTGTTGATCATTGATCTAAGGCCCAACCCATCTTTTTTGGAAGGCATAACTGCTCCTACTTCATAAGTGCCCATTTTACATTCCACTTTTGCTTCACTCCATAAGAATCTTTGATTGATTTTATCTAGATCTCTTAGGATAACTTTAGGGATTATCCAAGACACAAGAGAAACAAATAGGAATACGTTGAAGAACCTATTTTACCAAAGTGAGTCTACCTTCAGAGAAGAGCGACTGACTCGTCCAATTATCTAGTCGATTCTTTATCCTCTCTATCAAGCCACGCCCATTCTTCCTTTTTGTGCTTGACTATTTTTAGTGGGACTCCCAAATAGGAAATTGGAAGAGAAGCTCGTTTGAATTACAAGATGTTTAAAATCATAGTTTCCACTTGGGCAAAACAATGAAAGAAAATGGTCTTCAATTGTTCCTCATTAATCGATTGTCTTGTGGCTCTTGAAAAGAGATTCAAAATCTTCTTGAACCTAGATGTCTCTCCCAAAGATGTATGATCCAACAAGGTTGAATCATCCACAAATTGTAAGTGGGATAGTGAAGGGGCTTCAAAGGCCATTGTAATTCCTTGAAGAGATCGATTGATTCTATCTTTAGCAATAAGATGGCCCAAACATTTTGCCAATATTATGAATAGGTAAGGAGAAAGAGGATCCCCTTGATGAAGACCCCTAGAAACCATAAACAAAGGAGACATATTACCATTGATAAGCACTGCATAGGAGATAGAGGAAATACTACCTCCAATCTAGTCTATCCAATCCTGAGAAAAACCAAACTACCTCAAAACCCAAAGAAGAAAACACCAGTCTACCATATCATAAGCCTTGGAAAGATCTAAACAAACAAATATGGAAGAAGATTGTTGGGCTTGCATAAAATGTAAGGCTTCTTGGGCTAGCACTATCTCATCTACAATCTGTCTCTCTCCTACGAAACCTCCTTACTCTGGGGAAACTATCTTGGGGAGAAGAGGTTTCAATCGATTGATCATCGCCTTCATAATGATTTTGAGGAGAACATTACATAATGTTATCGACCTAAAACTAGAAATATGTTCAACCTCTTAAGATTTAGGAATGAGCAAAATATAAGTTTTGTTGATTTCTTTAAGTACTAACATAACCCTCCTCGTTTCCTCTACCACATCAAATAGATCCCAAAATTCTTGAAAGAATTCAATGGGAAAGCGGGCCTAACATTTTGCCTTTTTCGTCTTGAACACAACAACATGTAATTACTCCATGGATACCACACCTATCAAAGTAGCATTGTAATCTTCTATGATGAGGGGAAATGTCATGGATTTCCTATTAGGCCCTTGGACCCAAAAGAGCTGGCGAAAAAAGTTTTGCAAAATAGTCCAAAGCAATATTTTTCATATCATCCCATGAATAAACTAAATCACCAAGTGTCTCTTCAAAAATGATATAAAATCATAAACTCTTCTTCAAAAAAAATTATTAAAAAAATCATAATTTCCATCTATTCTTTCAACCATTAAATCCTAAATTTGTGTTTCTATAGAAGCTCCTCCCTTTTTTCCCATCCCTCCAAATCAGTAGATAATCATATTTCTTGTTTACTAAGATCAAGCAGATTAACAATTTGTCTTTTTTTTTTTTTTTTTTTTTTTAACATCACCAAACTCCTACCAATTCGATTCCTTGATTTTGGTATGGCCTCCATGCCTGCACCTCCACCGTTAATAAAGAAAAACCCACAACCAAAAGCTGTGGGACCCATTTCTTTAAACAGAACTCTGTTACTCGACTTAGGGGTCTGACGGCTTGCTATGCAATGATAAACGCGGCTCCCCGTTATATACGATAAAATCGAGATCCCCGGCGGAGAAGAGTGACGATGTCCCGGGTTCGATGCTGCCAGCGGGAACCGACAACACGCTGGAGGCGTCTTCGCGGCGACTCGATCCCTGGGCAGATGCCGTGGTCGTAGTGTTATGGACTCCATTACTCTTTTTACCTACTTTTTCTTGTGCTTGTTTGCAGCAACAAAGGCAATGAGATAACATCGTTATCATAAATTTACCATGCTTTTTTTATAGTAATCCACATTCTAAACTGGTAAAACCCATGTTAAAATCACTGGATAGATTAGTTGGTACTAGTAGTTGTTCAAATCATTGCGCATCTAGAAGTGGATAGGCTAGTTGGTAGAAGTAGTTGTTCAAATCATTGCGCATCTAGAAGTGGATAGGCCAGTTGGTAGCGGTGGTTGTTCAAATCACTGCGCATCTAGAAGTGGATATCTGAAAATGGATAGGACAGTTGGTAGCGATAATTGTTCAAATCACTGGGCATCTGAAAATGGATAGGACAGTTCGTAGCAGGAGAGTGTTTTTTATTGCTTACCTAACTTGATTTTCTAAAAGATTAAGGTCTAATTAACTTCCTCTTATCTAATAAATTAAGATTTATAATGACCTTCAAATTTAATAAAAAATCTTACCTTATACCAAAGAAAAGTGTTAAAGATTCTCAAAAGCCTACGAAATTGTTGAAATATCTAACGCTAGTAGATGAACTTAATTTTATTTTTAAAATTTTTTCATGTCAAAAATTCATGGTGATAAAAATCTTACATATAAGAAAATTTTATTTCTTTATCCTATATACTTCGACTGGCCATCATGTCAAAACCTCATAAACTTATCGTTTTAAAATAATAATATAGATGATAGAAGTATTTCTTTTGTAAGGATGGTAAATTTTTGGATAGTTTAAGTCTTCTCTTTATTCCAAGGGGCTTATCACGTGGGCTACTCATACAAGGTATATGGAATTTTGGGAAAATTTTAAGAGTTTTTTAGTGCCTTTTTGACCTTTGACAGCCAGAGGAATCATCACTTTTTTTAAGTGTTAACAATACTTGTAATTAAGATTGTTCAGAAAAAGATTGGTAGGTTTGTAGTGGTCGGTGAACCCGGTAGGTTGATAGCGATTAAGTGAAGTACAGTTAAATGAACTATTTCAATTTTAATCGTAAAAAATTGAATTTTTAATTAACTTTATCTTTACACAACGAATAAAAATTATATAGATTCCTTCACAACAAAAAAAAATACTTGTGGTTAGACTAGACTGAACTTCAAGTACCTAACTTTCCGGTTAAAGTATGCATCTTCCTTTATTAGTTGAAATATTTATATTTTATTTGATTTAAAAATGAAAAAGTTTAGTCGACCAATCCCTGTGTCAACATGACTATATCCTCAAATTTCTTTGAGTCAAATCCATGACCCTACATCGAACGATAATAAATTCTCTATCTAGGCTTTCATGTGTATGGTCCGAAATTTTTATACCTGGTATTCCTTTTTAATAATTAATTTAAAATTTTATTAATAACATAAATAAAATTATTTAACTTTGGTGGAATGATGTAGTTAGATTCTTCATTATTTAAATATAATATTATTATAAAATAATATTATAATACTAATTAGTTCATTTTAAGCACAAATTTTGTTAATAAGGAAAAAGTTGAAAGTTCTCAACGAAGCGGTTCTTTTACGAGCTATGTCGAAGCATATTTATAACTTAATATTTATTATGTATAGATATTGAAAAAAACATTTTTAATTATTATTAAAAATATTTTTGTTAAATTTGGAGATAGTTTAATATTTAGAATTTGACTCGGGTGTTGTAGGTGAGTTGGAGAGGAGAGGGAAATCCTCCAAGAGAGGTCTCAGGTTCAAATCTCCACCCTACCAAAAAGCTGAATTGGGTATTCAAAATCCAATTGATAATGTTGGTGCGGGCAGGGTCGGGTGCGACTCCGGGTGACTTTGACGGTGTAGAACCCCTTGTTCGTGGTCTCTCAAACCAAGGCGGCCTAACAAGGGGTTTTTCGCTTTAAAAAAAAAAAATGTTTAAAATTTGAATTTGTATTAATGTCCATGGGTGACCAAAAGAGGTCAATAGGACTGTAAAGTAAGACATATACAAAGCAACGGAAGTGCCGAATGCAAAGCAACGAGAGTGCCGAATGCAGATCTAGAGAAAATAAAGTAAGAAAACAATAAACAAAATGACATGATATACAAGATCTGTGGATCAAGGATTACTCCCAACATTCAAGGCTGAAGAGAAGTGAGTGATATAAGAGTTGGATGTCGTCATAGATGTTCTTTGTTGGAGTCGACGACGAGTTGATCTTGTTGTATCTTTGTGATCACCCTGGCACTTCCTGGTCATGGCCTCTGAAGGTTGGAAGAATGAAGTGATAAGTCGGGATCCCGTTATCTTCTGCAAACTTACTAAGTAGTTCTTTCTTGAGATTGAATAATTCTCGAATAAAAAGGGCAATGCATCTTTGAATAATTCTCGAATAAAAAGGGTAACGCATCTCTGATCTTCATAATTAATCCAAGATTTTAGTGAATGGATGTCTCTGAATAAACAATAATATCTACCTTGTATCTCGTAGTAGACAGGACAAGTGTAAATGAAATGCTCCTCGGATTCCACATCAAGACTGCACAATCTGCAAATATGCTGATCTCTGGGGAGGTGATGATCTGTCTCAATACACAGCTGGTGGGAGCAAACTTGTAGCTGAGCTAGAAGAAACCTGAGGTTGTGTGACATCTGTATCAAGTTATAGTTATATTTTGGAGTAGTGATTAATCCATTCTCTAATTGGAGATAAAAGTTAGAGTTTTAATTTTTTAGAAGGTTTAAGGTTCAAATAATGACATATGTGTGGGTATGCGTTAATTCCCTACTGATAATCTTAGCTCTTAAGAAATCATGACTAGGATGAAAACTTTAAAAATCGATCTTAGGAATTTCTCATACTATCCAAATTAAAAATATATATTTTTATCAATAAATAATAATAGTAATATCAAATAGTGGTTGTAACCAACTCCCCTGTGCAACCAAAAAAAAAAAATATATATATATTCCAAAAACAAGGCAACATTATCCTTATATAAGAGAGGGAGAGAGGGCTCTCTTTTAATACGAGTACCGGTTCGGATTACTGGTTAATGCTGGCTGTCGCTAGTCGCTCTTAAAAAGCTTTCATGATAGTTTCTAAATAAATGTTTAGAGTTTCTCACATTAACTAAATCTTAAAAAATAAAATAAGTTGTGATTCAAAGTTCAAAAAATGACGTGTAACTAATCACTCTTAAAAAGCTTTCATGATAGTTTCTAAATAAATGTTCAGCCTTGAAGTTTCTCACATTAACCAAATCTTAAAAAATAAAATAAGTTATGATTCAAAGTTCAAACCATGACGTGTATACCTACATGTTAAATTCCCATTTGATAAGCTCAACTAATACCTCTTCCTTACACAACCAAATCTTTTATATTATAAAATAATTTATTAAAAAACAATTTAAATGATTAAATTATAAACCATGAAAAACTTTAAATGTATATTTTTTCTTATTTTATTAAAATGATTTAATGAAAAAATAAAAATATTAAACTATAAAAATAAAAAAATTTAAATATAATATAATTTAATTAATCTTAAAAATTAATTTTTTCAATTGATTATAAAAATTTAATTTTAATTGTATTTTTAATTTTAATTTTTTCCCCTAAAAAATTTAGGTATGTTTATCGATAATGTTCGAACTAATGAAGTATGTTGACTGGAATGCTTTGCATGTTACTAAAAGTAATATCTTAATATTAATTATGCAAGTCATAATAATAATAATATTATTAATAATAATCATATAATTATTATTAAATTGTCATCCTAATTTGGAAAAAAAAAAATTATTGAAGTTTGTTTCATCTTCTCAATCTTTAAAAGATTAAATTCTTTAGTTTTAATTTTATTTATTTTAAAATTTAAAATTATTATTTTTTGTGATTTAAAAAAAAACTTATTTATTTTGCATATAAAAATTAAATAAAATAATAAATCTTAAATATTTATTTTTGTAAAAAGTAGTATTAATTGCATGTGATAAGTTATTTGTAGAAATATTTTCCATTATCAAATTTTAAATATTATAAATTATATATTATTTTTTGGGTTAGTTCTTTAGATTGTTCTTATGAAGTATGAGTTGGCAAATAGGGTTTTCATGTAGAGTTTTATAAAGGACGGACTACAATGCTTTAATTGCACTAAGATGTTGCAAAGAAAAAGAATCTAATAATTTATTTTAAGTTATGAGATACATAAATCAGTGTTACCAACATCAAGACGTAAGATACAGTAGATGTCGTCCTTAATTTGTTGCATTTACCATTTGGGGAGGTCTCCATAACAAATTAGTTTTTCTCGGTCGAGGGCTCACTTTGCCATACCATTTGTTACCTTGTTTTGCACAAGGAGGACATGAAAAAATTTAGTTGTCCTCAATTTGATCTAAAGGCTTTAGATTTTTTCCAACACTCTCGATAAATGCCAATCCTAAAAAAGGGTCTTAGTGGGATCTTTCAACAAATTAATGAGCATTTGGGAGTTCGATTCTACCTATACCAAACTCTATTCAACCTTAGCAACATCTTGAAAACCCTAAAGGATAGCGTAATATTCTACTAGATTATTAGAGAGAACATCCAAATTCTTTGCAAAGATGAAGATAATATTATCGTCTGAAAGTCTTCCTATATCCTCCATACTTGCTCTTCCTAGATTACTTCTCAAAGCTCCATCCATGTAAATATTCCCAACATCATTAGGAAGGGGTTTCCAATGACCATCCCAATGAATAACAAACATGTATTTCTAAGGGTTTGTTTGTCTCCATTCATCCAAAGAAAGCTTCATTTTACCGATAAGACTATTCTACTACTAGGATGGAAAGGAGGGGGCATGCATTACATGTTATATTGTTTCCTTGATATTAGCTAAGTTCCCTTTTCATAAATAGTGAGTATCCTATTGAACATCATTGAAGATCATATTGTTTCTTCCTTTTCAAAGATTCTAAAACATTAAAGAAATGCTAACCCATAACATCTCATTCATAGAACTCTCCATGTCATCCATCCTGGGCTAGGTATGTCAATCTTGCTCAAAGAAAGTGAACATATGAGGTCTAAAATTGAAGAGAGAGGTCAATAATTTCCATAATTGGGTAGCTAAGGGACAAGAAAGAAAAAGGTAATTTAGAGTCTCTCCATCCCCACAACACATCACATATCTATAGGGGCTAAAACATCTTGTTTCATCAATTGATATCTTGTAAGGACCCGCTTATGGAAAAGTAACCAGATAAAAAAACCTTACTTTGGACCATAACAATAGCTACCAAAATTGATTAAAGATATCACTAAGAGGATCAACAACATACTAACATGATGAGGAATATCCCAAGGCTATTGTATAAACACCCTTGGAGAGAGGGCCTAAGCCAAAAAAGTCATATGCTTGAGACCAAAAAAGAGACCAAGCTGTAAGAACCATATGAATAGCTTTCTTCTAAACCTCCAATGTCATCATAGACCACTCAACAATTGGGGTCCCCACTCTTTCATGCCAAGCACCATCCACAATGTTCTTATAATAGTGGGAAACTTTAATCCACCCTTCACAATTGGGGTCCCCACTCTTTCATGCCAAGCACCATCCACAATGTTCTTATAATAGTGGGAAACTTTGATCCACCCTTCCCTATGAAGTTGTTCCATGAGAGGTCTTCATTCAAAAAATTGTTGAATCAGTGGGGGATACCCATCCCAAGCCTCAGTATAGAAATATGCTTGGCGACCATTGTTGATAATCCAAAATAGCTACTTATTGATCAACATTTTCCCCACCCTCATACCGCTAGGATCATAGATCCTCTTCTAGGTAGCTAATATCTGGTAAATTCTTTTAGTAATCTATTTTTTACAAACTTAGCTCTAAAATTTCTAGTCCAAAGCCCATGAGGGGTGTTGATTAACAACCAACATAGTTTAGCTACCAATGCCTTATTATTTTTTATCATTGATCTAAGGCCCAACCGACCATTTTTTGGAAGGCATAATTACTCCCACTTCACAAGTGCCCATTTTACATTCCATTTTTGCTTTTCTCCATAAGAATCTTTGATTGATTTTTCTAGCTCTCTCAAGATAACTTTAGGGATTATCCAAGACATAAGAGAAAAAAATAGGAATATGTTGAAGAACCTGTTTTAGTAAAGTGAGTCTACCTCTAGAAAAGAGCGACTGATTGGTCCAATTATCTAGTCGATTCTTTATCCTCTCTATCAGCCACATCCATTCTTTCTTTTTGTGTTTGGCTAAAAGAGCGACTGATTGGTCCAATTATCTAGTCAATTCTTTATCCTCTCTATCAACCACATCCATTATTTCTTTTTGTATATGGCTATTTTTAGTGGGACTCCCAAATAGGAAATTAGAAGAGAAGCTCGTATGAATTGCAAGATGTTCAAAATCATAGTTTTCACTCGAGTAAAACAATGAAAGAAAATGGTCTTCGATTATTCCTCATTAATCAATTGTCTTGTGGATCTTAAAAAGAGATTCATTTCTTCTTGAACCTGGATGTCTCTCTCAAAGATGCATGATCCAACAAAGTTGAATCATCCACAAATTGTAAGTGGGATAGTGAAGGGGCTCCAAAGGCCATTGTAATTCTTTGAAGAGATCAATTGATTCTATCTTTAGTGATAATATGGCTCAAACATTCTGCAAATATTATGAATAGGTAAGGAGAAAGAGGATCCTCTTGATGAAGACCCCTACAAACCATAAACAAAGGAGACATATTACCATTGATAAGCACTGCATAGGAGATAGAGGAAATCCTACCTCCAATCTAGTCTATCCAATCATGATAAAAACCAATCTATCTCAAAACCAAAAGAAGAAAAAACCATTCTAACCTATCATAAGCCTTGGAAATATCCAAACAAATAAACATGGAAGGGGATTTTTGGGCTTGCATAGAATGTAAGGCTTCTTGGGCTAGAACTATCTCATCTACAATCTGTCTCCCTCCCACGATACCTCCTTACTTTGGGGAAATTATCTTGGGAAGAAGAGGTTTCAATATATTGGCCATCACCTTCGTAATGATTTTGAAGAGGACATTACATAATGTTATCAACCTAAAACTAGAAATATGTTCAACTTCTTGATATTTAGGAATGAGCAAAATATAAGTTTTGTTGATTTATTTAAGTACTAACATAACCCTCCTTGTTTCCTCTACCACATCAACTAGATCATCCTTAAGTAGATCCCAAAATTCTTGAAATAATTCAATGGGAATGCGGACCTAACATTTTACCTTTTTCATATTGAACACAAAAAAAATATAATTAATTCATAGATACCACACCTACCAAAGTAGCATTGTCTTCTTCTATGATGAGGAGAAATTTGATGAAGGAATTTCTATTGAGCCCTTCGACCCCAAGGAGCTGCTGAGAAGAGTTTTGTAAAATATTCCAAAGAAATATTCTTCATGTCATCCCATGAATAAACTAAGTCACTAGTGTCTATCTTCAAGGATGATATAAAATTATAAGCTCTTCTTGAAAGAAGGGATTTATGGAAGAAAACATATCTTCTATATCCTTATTTTAGCCATTGAATCCTAAATTTTTGTTTCTATGGAAACTCATCCCTTTTTTCCCATCCCTCCAAATCAATAGATAATCATATTTTTTGTTTGGTAAGATCAAGTGGATTTGCTCATTCACCTATTCAAATTGAATAAACAAATTTATCTTTTTTGTAACATCACCAAACTCCTACCAATTCCATTCCTTAATTTTGGTTTTAAGGAACTATAATCTCTTCACAAAACAATACATTTTGGTACCAAATCTTAGCTTGTTTTCCCTCCACCACTACTAGACTAGGGGTATGAAAGTGGTGTCTGAGGACCACATGAGTTGGAATTTAAGAGTGTGGTTGCAAGCAGGATTCCAAAGATCTAAAAAGATAGGCCAATGATCTAAGCCAACATTATTAAGGATGAGAAATTTTAGAATTGTCCTAACCAAAAAGAGCTCATACAAATTCATAAACTTGTCCAAACATTCCAAAATGTCTGCTAAACTTTACCTCATATTAGACCATATAATCATACCATTCTTGGGTTTGACATCAATCAATTGAAGTGCCTCAAATGTTCAAGCATTAAATCTAATGCTACGTCCAACACTCTAATCCATCATATTTTCTCCTCCAAATAAAGAATAGTATGAAAATCCCCTCCTAAAGCAAGTTGTGGTATATAAAACTAGAGTCAGATGTATTAGATATAACTCCATTGCTTCTATTTCTCCTCTACAAATATGGCCGCATAGATATTGATATATAAGAGTTTTTTATCCGATTGCCTCCATTGGCCAAGATAACCAAGGATACCCCTGTTACCCACAGTTGTATGCACCATAAATTCCTTCCAGTCCCAAAGATAGGAAAAGTCCCCCAATATACCTTGGGAGCTAAGAGAGTCCACCCTACATGTAGGTCAAATTTTCCTTATCACTCTTGTAGGCCCAAAAGGGCCACATACTTAGCAAATTTTGAAAATTTGGCTAAGTGTTGAAAAGGCTCGAATATTTGTGTTAAATTCGGCTAAAGAGTTTTTATGGTGTTAATTTTTGCTGGAGAGTGAATTCATTATAATTTTTTGTGGTCAAAATAGTCAAACAAGCCTTAGCAAAATTTTGAAAAGCGGAGCATAATAGAGAGAGGTGAAGATAACTCTAAGCCAGTGTTAATTTCCGCATAGGCAAGGTACAGTGTTAATTTCTGCAATCAACCCGATAAAATTTGGTGTGTTAGAATTTAAAGTAGCAAAATTTCAAAACAAGGCTCAAGAAGAAGTTCTTCAGCTTGCCAAGGGAAGTCATGTTATTTTCCATGCACCCAGAGCGTAGTCCTAAATTTCACGACCAAACTAGTCAAACATGATATAGCGGAAATTTGCGCAATGGATTTTGCAAACAAAGGCAACTTGCACCAAAATTTTTCAAGCGCAAAAATTTCTCAAGGTATCCTTTCTTACATATGGCTGAACATAGATCTCATCATCAAAGTTTGAGAGTGTGACAAGCGAAAGATGTAAAAAATTTTGCAAAACATTTCTCGATGTGAAATTATGTGTGATTCTTTAAAAGGTTTCCATTCTATGGTCAACATGGTTAAACCAGATGCAACAAAATTTAGAGGATCAATTTTTTATACTATGGATACTCAAAAGTTCCAAAATAAAGCATTAATCATCGAATATTTAAAGGAGTGGATTTTAAAGCTAGAAAAGCATAAAATGATGCGGATTTTTGAAAATACGCCAAGTCATCTTTCAATCTAAGTCGTTCAAAGGTAGATCAAAGGCTGGTGATGAATTTAGACCTGAGTTCATTATAGGGGTAAAATTCCATGCTGATAAAAGAATCAAATCTCGATCTACGTTACTACTGAGTGCTAGTGGAAAATCTAGGGGAGATTAAGCGTTGCAAATATTAAGATACATCAATATATTCAGTTGCAGATCTGTGATGGAAAATCCATGGCAAGAATGAGGGATGGTTGTGATTACCCTGCAACCAGCTCAATAGCCAAAAACCATGAAAGATTGAATGATTGGCAGAGGTCGAAGTTGTAGAGGGTTTCATAGAGGGTAGTTCCTTTCTTTCTATAAGCAAATAAGATGCTGCTACCTCAGCACTCTCTTGATCTAACACATAAAATTCATTGTAATGTTCCTATAATTTTCTATTTCATTGTAAAAATTATAAATAGAGGTCAAACCCTTGATTTAAAGGATCAGCTCTAGAGTATTTGCTTTCCCTATTGTTGTAAATTTTTTGAGAAATCAATAAAAGGAGCATAGCTTGGATGTTTACCTCAGGCCTGTGTCTTAATTTATTGTGAGTTTAATCTATGAATTCATTTATGCTACTTCTGGTATGGTTAGTATATTTTGTTGTTATTGGATTGCTAACTTAGAGCAAATTGAAATGCTTCATATTTAAACGAATATTTTAGAGAACTCTTTTTCTAGTTAATCAGAGTGCTGATCTAATTATGCTATTTGGATGATTAACATTTCAGATGTTTGAAATAGTTCTCTAAACATTCTCCCGTTCTGTAATGGTGAAGATTATTGATTTTGAATACTATTAGTCTTAAGTGTGACATACTAGAAATGTAATTTTCTAGAAGGTTCTCTATAGTTGTCTATGTTATTAGTTTTATCCGACTATTATTCATTCAAATTGTTTCTGAACCTTATCCCAATTCTATCCCTATATTTACATTTCAAACTGAGCTTAATTAAGTCAACACAATTATTTTACAAGGTATACCAGCCTACTTTGGAGTTTGTATTGAAGTAATATTTAATCTATCCAATGTTAGGATTTAAGCTGTGATTAGCGAGTGTGCGTCTTCCAAAATGTCATAGATTCATAATCACAGTTCAGGTTTTCCTTGATATCAATTTAGACCCCAATAGTTTTGGCACTCCTGATGGAACACTAAAAACACGTTGTGTTTCCCCTACCCATTTTTTCGTTGTTGATAAATCAAGATTTAGTGAGTTGTCTTAACCTCATTCAGCAGTGAAAATAAATTCACTTGGCAACTCCCTGAATGCAAGAAACTAGAAAAGCCATTCTAGTAGCCCATATTTTTCATGTATATTAGGTCATTTGTAAAAAATAGTCAAGACCCTGCCACATTTTATGAGCTACCCCTAAGAAGGTCCAGTATTATAAAAATTTTGTTCCTAGACCCACAATTGGAAGAGGTTCCAATTGAATCAGCCCCTAGGGTACCTCCAAGACCAACTCCATTAAAAACACCACCTATGATGGCTCAACAACAAAATGCCAATTAGAATCAGCCCCCAGAAAATTATCCTAGTTGGGATACTTTTGGACCTCTTGGACTTACTATATAGACACCAAATCCTAGCCACTTGTCTCTCATACAGGTATTCTCGTCATTTTTACCTATTATTTACATATATTATATATATTTGTTTAATATATATTAAAATTATAATGTTTTATATATATTTAATAAATATGTATATATATACGTGTCAATTAATCTTAGTCATACATCTTGGTCTAATATTAGCCATTCATCCGCCTTAATCCATGCCACCTACCCAGATTTAATCTCTACCCTCCATCACGTTTTAATCTTGATCGCACAAATTGTGTCGTCGAAACCCTAATGTGCCCTAGGTGAGATTATAAATAGGAACCATTTTTATGGCTCAACCCCTAAGTCTTTTGCCCTAGAGTTTTCCTAAGAAATTCGTGTCCTTGAATTCCCTAAGTTTTTCATCCTAAGTTGCCTAAGTTTTCCTAGAGTTTTTGGAATTATGAGTATATCGATCCCCTTTGCATCATTGTCCTCGCTTCCACATCCACCACCACAACCCTCGCTCAAAGTAGATCTGCTTCAACCTCAGAATGCATCCTTGCTACTTCACCCGTTCGCTACTCTCAAACTCCTAAACACCTATTTGCTACTACAGAATGCCCATTCGCTACTCTCGAGCACCCAAACGCCCATTCGCTACTCCAGAACATCCGTTCGCTACTCCTGAACACCCATCTCCTACTCCTGAGTGCTTGCGGGCATTCTAAACCCTCGATCTATAGACTAGCGAATCCTTAGGTGTCACTAGGGCATCTGTGTACCATTTTCTTGCAATGATAACTTCATATCAGAAAATGATAAGTTTTCAAGGTAAATCTTCTATTATTTTATTAATTTTATTATTTCCATATTTGCATGCGGTTTTATCATTTGATAGCTAGGGTTTTTATTAATTTTTGAGGGTCTCACACTGTGGAGCCCTCACAACTATTACTATTTCTCTTTGTTATCTTCTATATGTAGATTTGGATATATACAAACATTGTGTAGCTGCTTAAGCTGGAGTGGCCCGGCTAACAAATATTTGAAGCCCAATCACTTTTGTTGGGAGCAAGGACGCACTTTGAAGACACCACCAGCATTGTTGACTAGGGTTTCAGAGAACCCTAGCATATTGTATTATTTATATCAAATAAACAGTGTAGATCCCAATTTGGGTCATAGTTGATTGTATTGAGATCCACCAACAATATTAATATAAAATCTATTCTTTGTGCAATCTCTTGTGTCACTGCCTATTTATTTCTTGTTATATATTTGGTGTTGCATTTTTGTCTCTTCAAATGGTGATCACGGTGGAAACCCCTAAGGGTTTCTCATTTTGATTTATTTTTTTGACTAACTTGTTATTTTTTATCTTATCTTACAAGGTTTTCAGAAGCATGGATCGCACGATTTTTGCTAGATCAGGGTTCCTGAAGGTTTGTAGAAGGTTGCAAAAGGTGTGTGAATACTCCACAATGCTCGAGGGTCATCCAAAAATGCCTAGGGGTGTTTCAAAAATACCCAAAGGCATTTTACAGAGAGTTGAAGCAAAAACGTAGGCTTCTTTGTAAATTTACTATCAAACCCTAACTTTATGTTTTTACGTATTCTGGCATTTTACATTTTTTTTTTCAAATTTTTGGATTAAAAAGAACATCACTAATAAATCTGGTAAAAAAAATCATCTTAGTATACATTTAGGTATTAGAGTAGCGGTTGCATCCATCTGTAGTTGCACAATACACATTTTTGCTTAAATATTTCTTAATTTTATGGTGTGTTGCATTATTGTTTGCATTTGAACTATCAAGCACATACATTAGTTTACATCCTAGGGTTAGAGATTTCTATTTTTGTAAGTCTAAATAGGAACAGTGTCAAGATACCAAAAGTATCCCTATATTTGGGTGATTCTAGGTGAAGGAGTAAATGAACCCCCCGCTGTTCAGAGAGGGATTTAAGCAATGTACTTTACATCCTTTAGAGAAATTGGTATTTTGGATATTGGATTTTGATTTAAACTATCGAAAGTAGTCATTTTTCTAACATTGTATGTACATAATAGAGAATTGGAAACCTTTATAAAGAATCACACACTCCACATTTTATGTTAAATAATAGTGGCTAAATCTCATCACCAGCCATTTCTTGAGATTTGGTGATGGTGGCTTTCATATCCATCCATCAATATCTATCTCTAGACACCTTAGATTACCCCCAAGAAAACTTGCTGGATTTCATCACCAAAAAGAATCTCATTGCCCTATCCAAGCTATAGTATTCACCAATTTCTAATCTAGATTAGCACATTGAAACACACAAAATCAAAATTTAAAAGAATGAATTCACAGTAAAATTAGATAATCAATGAATGAGGTAAAACACATTTGTTGAACAAACTTAGCATTGATTTGTCTTAATTTGATTTTTGTGAAGTTTTAATTTTACATTTCATTTCATTGCACAATTTGTATTTGGTTTAGTTGCTTATGGTCTTAACATGACATCAATAGAAAGCATTAAATCAAAACAATTCCATGGAATATTCATCCACCTTCCCCACCACTTATATGGTAGATTACCTAAATGTGACACAGACATATTTGTCTGCAGGCCCATCACACACTGTGCAGGCTAATGATATCTCGCACAAATACACCTCCACATATCTTTCACAAATTGAATCATCCTCACCTACAATTTACCATAATATTACCCACATAGACATGGCCCAAGTAGAATATTTCTATAAATTGACTAATTATGTCTTACAACCCATCCATAATATCTCGGATCAAGATCCTTCTTTACAACAGGAACTTGTTCCTTCCCAGCTATCCAACTTCACCCAGGTGTACACTAACCCTTTTTTTGAGGTATTAGTTGCACCTTCATCCCATGTCTCCATTCCCCAACCATCATGTGCTCCTAGAACTTCATATGTATCCACTTATACCAACTCCTTATATGAAGCACAAGTCAATGCTACTTCACAAGTGCCCATTTCATCAAATCAAGTTGCAATTCCCATTGCCAATTGTCCCCCAACCACATCATCTATTCCATATTCATCCATGCCTTCTAATGATGATATGTAAATTAATGAAGCATGGGATCATTTGAACAAATTGCTCAAGAAGTGGCAGACAACTCAACAACAAGTTCAAGTGAACCCTAAGCCTTAACCAATTTCCTCTCAGCCCACCTTCATCACCAAAAGTCCATCATGGGCACCACAATCCTTTGTGGTTTCCATTCCCATAACTCCATCAACTCATTCCATTCCCATGAGTCAATCCATCCATAGTCCTTATACATCATATCATTTTATTCATTCACAATCATTTCTTCACCAACCTAATCATCATCAAATTCACTCTATGCATCCCAATTCATCACACCATCAACAACACACTCAATATCATCCATTCGTAAATTCACTCACCGCATCTCAATTCACTCAACAAGAAAACCTAGGCTAACAAACATATTATAAATACACTAAAATATTACAACAAATTTTAACTCGACTCACTAACATTGAGTTGTAGTTGAGTCATCATCAATGTCATCATCATTCATGTCAACAACCACAACAATTGTAACATTCAGTTCCATAATCCACATCTCAGGTTATGATACCTGTACCACAATTTCAAAATCCAACACAATCGGATAAAAGTACCAAGCGTCCTACAAAGCCCCCTCGAAACTACATAGTGCTTTCAGAATCTTATTCAACCATTTTTTGAAGGCTTTATGAAGCACAAGAGATTGTACTTCCAAAAATCAAATCAAGTGATCTTAACAAGCCACATGGAAAGAATTATAAGAAGCACTTGTATTGTCCCTACCATCAACAAGTGGGCCATGACATCAACAATTACTATGTATTTAAATATGTTGTCCAAGATCTTATTGATCTGAAAGTCTTTTCCACAAATGGTACCAACTCAATCATCAAGAATATTGAGGATTCTCAGGATATCACATCCTCCCAGTCACTCACATCATCAATCATTAATCAAATTGAGGAATGCTTAAGGTATCGTACCTTCCCAAAAATTCAAAAAAAAAAAAACTCCAAAGGTACCTAATCCCTTTGGTCACATATCATTTTAAAAAGCTCCAAAGGTACTTAATCCCTTTTGTCACATCTCAATTTCAAAAATATCCAAAGGTACCTAATCCCTTTTATCACATCTCATTTTCAAAAATCTCCAAAGGTACTTAATCCCTTTGGTCACATCTCAATTTCAAAAGCTCCAAAGGTATTTTCCCTTTGGTCAAATCTCAATTTCAAAATGCTCCAAAGGTATTTAATCCCTTTGGTCACATCTCAATTTCAAAAAAATCCAAAGGTATTTAATTCCTTTGGTCACATATCAATTTCAAAAAGCTCCAAAGGTATTTAATCCCTTTGGTCACATCTCAATTTCAAAAAGCTCCAAAGGTACCAAATCCCTTTGGTCACATCTCAATTTCAAAAAGCTCCAAATGTACTTAATCCCTTTGGTCACATTTCAATTTCAAAAGGCTCCAAAGGCACTTAACACCTTTGGTCACATGTCAACTCAAATTCATTTGCATCTATACATTTTGCTTGTTGTTATTTGAGTTCACACAAGCTTACCAGGAAGGGGGAGTTGAAGATCCCGAACCACTTAATGTTATACACTTGAAATAATTCCATGCTTAATGAGATTTATATATATGTATATATACATGGCTATTACATATAAACAACATTGCATTTCACACATTTGGATTACATTGCATTTTATTTGCACAAATTTCATTTCAAAACAATCACATGCATACACTCCATTTCAAAAAATTGCATTTCATACATTCCATCCACATTTCATATCTCATATTAGGGATCATTTATTTAGTGTTGAGTATTAATTGGTCCAATAAAGTCATGTTGCCTTAATCAGGGGCACCTTCACAACATCATCCATACCATTCCATAAAGTCAATGTGTCATTTGCAAAATCACTAGACCCTAATTCCTAGGTGTTTTCGGTCACTCAACCACTACTTGTGTTTTAAGAAAACTCCACATACATGTCGAGTTATTTTTTAGGACCATTACACATCTTCACTAAGAAAATATTGAGTTTTGGGAATTGATTTCGAAACGTTCTTGAACCAAACACAATTTCACATCTTAAAAACATCTTGTATCAAATAGGGATAACACCATACTTGGTTTGAACCTCAAAGTGAAAAGGGTAATCCTCACTTGTCCCATCATGTAACATAGTCCACAAAAATAGTGGTTTTCACCACTATCACATTTGCTTCCAAATTCAAAAGACAGAGTAGTAAGGATAGGGTACAATTCTCATCATCCCTAGGTTAAGAATCTGATTCCCCAAAGCTCTAAATATTTTACATCACACACCACTGATCATTGGGTTGTAAGGATCGTACTATATTTCCAATCAGACGGTTAAGTAGTCATCCCCAAAACCTAAGAGATCAAATCCTTGGACTATGGAGTTAGCCTCCATCGGAGCTATGGACGCTTGATTGGCAGTGGAGTACGCTCATGCATGATGATACACATCTTTTAAAAAGACCTCTAACTGTACATAAGGGCAAGGTAGCTTCTTGGTCTCATCCATAACAAGTCATACCCAATTTACTCAAGATGAGTTAACGAACTCACTTGCACACACATTGGTTCTTGATTACCTCGAGTAATTACCATGCTCAAAATTCGGTAAATGAATTCAGTGTACACACATTTGGTCTTAGAGGAATTAGGTAGTATTTAGTGAGTTTGTTTGAGTCTCTGTAAAATAGTTAGTTTTCCATATCAACATCCATATCTTCTTCCATATTAACATCCATATCTTCTTCCATGTCAACATCCATGTCATTTCATGAGTCTTTTCACCCCACCTGACACCATTTTGGTGCCCCTTATTAAACAACAATGTTATACATGGTCAAGAAAAATTTTAAACTATAAATTATCATTATAGAATTAGTTCATTTGCATCCATAACACATTATCACATGCATTAATCATCCATATACACATGCATCCACAACAAGAATTCACGCAAAAGCATAGCATCAAAGTAAAAGCCATGTATATATATATATATATGTAAATATCGCTAGAAAGTTCAAACAACATCACAACTTGGGGGTGTTCAAGGTATCACACCTTCCCCTAATCAAGCAAACAAGCACAAATTAGGGGTGCTCAAGGTATCACACCTTCCTCCAATCAAAAAAACAAGCAACACAACTTGGGGGTGCTCAAGGTATCACACCTTCCCCACCAATTCAACAAACAACTCAATCACACAATCACATCACATCATCCACATTCCTTGCATTCAACATCATCAATTTTACTCATCATTGCATTTATCAAATTCCTTGGTACTTTCCAAGTGAACCTTGTATTTAGTGATTTATCCTAGTCACCTAGCGGTTGTAGAGATTGGTTATCCATGCAATCCGGTAGGATGGACAAATCACCATAAAGACACTTGCATTTTAAAAATCCCTTCATATGTTAGGGAAAAAATAGACACAGTCATTGTATTTTTTTCCCATTTCAAAAACCCTTCATCTGTTAGGGTAAAAATAGACACAATCATCACATTTTTGCCATTTTAAAAACCCCTTC
The DNA here is from genome assembly GCA_028583015.1 of Wollemia nobilis. Taxonomy (NCBI): domain Eukaryota; kingdom Viridiplantae; phylum Streptophyta; class Pinopsida; order Araucariales; family Araucariaceae; genus Wollemia; species Wollemia nobilis. The sequence goes on along the minus strand of JAQPPZ010000753.1, from coordinate 15,225,680 downwards.
ATATATTAGGGCAAAAAAAAATAGACACATTCATCATATTTTCCTCATTTCAAAAACCCCTTCATCTATTAGGGTAAAAACAGACACAGTTATTGTATTTTCCTCATTTCAAAAACCCCTTCATCTATTAGGGCAAAAAAGACATAGTTATTGCATTTTTCCATTTCAAAAACCCCCTAATTTGTTAGGGCAGCAATAGAATCATTCCATACATCCACATTCAACATTATCAATTTCATTCATCATTACACCTTCATTCAACATTTGCTAAATATATTTTCAAATACAAGTGAATCTCGTATTTAGTGGTTTATCCTATTAACCTGGTGGTTGCAGCGATTGATTATCCATGAAATTCGGTAGGATGGACAAATCACCATAAAGACACTTGCACTTTTACAAAACCCCTTTTTCTATTAGGGAAAAAATAGACACAGTCATCATATTTTCCCCATTTCAAAAATCCCTTCATCTGTTAGGACAAAAATAGACACATTCATCACATTTTTTCCATTTCATAAACCCCTTCATCTATTAGGGCAAAGAACAGAGACATTCATTTCATTTTTCCACTTCATAAAACCCTTCATATGTTAGGGGAAAGAACAGACACATTCATTACATTTTTCTATTTCATAAACCCCTTCATATGTTAGGGCAAAGAATAGACACATTCATTGCATTTTTCCCATTTCATAAACCCCTTCATTTGTTAGGGCAAAGAACAGACACATTCATCATATTTTTTCCCCATTTCATAAACCCCTTCATCTGTTAGGGCAAAGAACAGACACATTCATCACATTTTTTCCATTTCATAAACCCCTTCATCTGTTAGGGAAAAAATAGACATAATCATTACATTTTCCTCATTTCAAAAATCCCTTTATATGTTAGGGCAAAAACAAACACAATAATTACATTTTTTCCATTTCAAAAACCCCTTCATCTATTAGGGCAAAAAAAGACACAATTATCAAATTTTCCCTATTTCAAAAACCTCCTCATCTATTGGGGTAGCAACAAAATCATTCCTTGCATTCAAAATCACCAATTTCATTCATCATTACACCTTCTTTCAACATTCACAAGCACAAATTATCCTTGTATTTAGTGGTTTATCCTATTGACCTGGCAGTTGCAATGACTGGTTATCCATGCATTTTGGTAGGATGGACAAATCACCATAAGGATACTTGTATTTCCAAAAACCCCTTCATTTTTTAGGGCAAAAATAGACATAGTCATCGCATTTTCCCAATTTTAAAAACCTCTCCATCTGTTAGGGAAAAAACAGACACATTCATTGCATTTTCTCCATTTCAAAAACCCCTTCATCTGTTAGGGTGAAAATATTTGCCAAGTTCAAACACAAACTCAAGTGAACCTCATATCTAGTGGTCTATTATATCTCCTTGGCGATTGCAGTGATTTGCATCCATGCAATTCGATAAGATGAGTAAACCACCATAAGGAAACTTGGCCATTTTCATCATCCACTATCTCCTTGTTCAAAAACAAAATCACTTTTGGTACTTCACCTTTCGGGTGAGACTATGCCAAGACCAATTTTCTCAAAAGTTGTCATTGATGGCCTTGTTCGTGGGGCTTGAAACATGGACAAAATCATAAATTTTCATCATATCCTTTGCAATTAAATCAATCTCTGAGGATGTTGATTGGGTAAAGTGATTGAGCAACTATTTAGGGATTCCATATAGGAATTGCTGCAATCATGAGTGGACCCAAGGATAGATTATTTATTTTCCTTTCATTTTGCATACTTGCATTTCAATGATGCCAGAAGGCACATTCCTCAACAACATCGAATCACCCCAAATTTAGGGTAACCACATTTGGTTTTGAATTTTACCACAATAGGATATATCTTACATGATCATGGCATTTACACATGCTAAAAATCCCCTTCAAATGTTGGGGAAAAAAGGGAATCATCTTACATCATTCATATCATCCTTTTACATCATTCATATCATCCACAATCACACCATTCATTCATACAATCATTTGCACTCATCTATCAATTGGCTCATGAGATTCATCTGCAACTCATTTGCCAATTGAGGGGGTAAGCTACACAATCAAAATTATTTTATCTCCAAGCTCATGTCCACATATCAACAAAGTTGCTTCACCATCAAGCCAAAATAGGTGTCTCGTATTTTTGCACTGCATTGTATTTTACACAATGTGGTACAAAAAGGGGTATCTGTAGACACCAAATCCTAGCCACTTGTCACTCATATAGGTAATCCCACATTTTTTAGCCATTATTTACATATATTATAAATATTTGCTTAATATATATATAAATATTAAAATTTTATATTATATTTTTATATATATAATAAATATGTATATATGTGTAAATTAATCTCAACCATCCATCTTGATCTAATCCTAGCCATTCATATGCATTAATCCATGCCACCTACCCAGATTTAATCTCTACCCTCCATCACGTTTTAATCTTTATTGCACAAATTGTGTCGTCAAAACCCTAATGTGCCATAGGTGAGATTATAAATAGGAGCCATTTTTATGGCTCAACCCTTATGTATTTTGCCTTGGAGTTTTCCTAAGAAATTAATGTCCTTGAATTCCCTGAGTTTTTTGTCCTAAGTCACCTAAGTTTTCCTAGAGTTTTTGGAATCTTGAGTATCTCGATACCCTTCCCATCATTGTCCTCACTTTAAAATTCGTTACCGTAGCCATCACTCAAAGCATATCTACTTTTGTAGATCTTGCTTCAACCCTCAAACACATCCCTGCTACTCTAGAACACCCATCTGCTACTTCTGAACTCCCGAACGCCCATCCGCTACTCTAGAACACTCGTCCGCTACTCCTAAACACCCAAACACCCATTCGATACTCCAAAACACCTATATGCTACTCTTAAATACTCGTATACTACTTCCAAGCACCCGTGGGTGTTCCAAACCCTAGGTTTGCAGACTAGCAAACCCTTGGGTGTCGCTAGGGCATCTGCCCACCATTTTCCTACAACAACAACAACAACTTTAGATCAGAAAATGACAAGTTCTTAAGGTAAATCTTCTATTATTTTATTGATTTTATTATTTCCATATTTGCATACGGTTTTATCATTTGATAGCTAGGGTTTTTATTAATTTTTGAGGGTCTCATACTGTGGAGCCTTCACAGTTATTACTAACTCTCTTTGTTATTTTTTGTGTGTAGATTTGAAGATATACATCATTGTGTAGCTGATTAAGATGGAGTGGCCTGGTCAACAGATATTTGAAGCCCAATCACTTCTGTTGAGAGCAAGGACACGCTTTGAAGACACCACTAGCATTGTTGGCTAAGATTTCGGAGAACCCTAGCATATTGTATTATTTGTATCAAATAAACTATGTAGACCCCCATTTGGGTCACATTTGATTGTATTGAGATCCACCGATGATATTAATATTGTGTAATCTCTTGTGTCATTGATTATTTATTTCTTTTTATATATTTTGTGTTGCATTTTTGTCTCTTCATACTAATATGCATGATATCCCTAAGGCTATTTCAAAATTCATATCCACATATGATGATATAGGAAATAATGCATATGAGCATTACCAGAACATATTGAACTTAGAAGCTATTCACAATATCAAGAACCAAGATGTTATAGTCAGGCTTCTATCCCTTTCTTTTAAAGTAAAGATCCTTCATTGGTTTAGAACCTTGGAAGAGAAAACTATAACTTCATGGTATGAGTTAGATGGCCCTTTTGTAGAAGAATTAAATGAGTCATATGATTCCTTTTCACTCCTTAATCACTTCATAGCTATGTAAAAACACTAGCATGAGTTAGTCTCTAATCTTAACTTGAGGTTCATTAGAACATGGAAGAGGATTCGCCTTGCAGACAAACCAACTACATCTTTAGCATATATGTATTACATCAGAGCCCTTAGGTCAAACTTGGGGCTACAAACTTAGTAGTCAGACATAAACACCTTCCCACATGTTTACCAAGTAGTTGTCCAAGCAAAAAATATGTTAATTATTGTAGGAAGGCTTCCACAAAAAATGGTCATGCCTTATTGCTCTAAAATTCCTCAGTTTCCACTAAAGGTAGCCTCTCCTTCATACATGGATCCTCCACCAACTCCACAAGCAGTTCCATTATTTCCTCCTAAAACAATACCTATTGTTCCTTTTCCTCCCCTTCCATATCAAAACCCCCAAGAATCATCTCTATTGCTGGACATCCAGAGCACTCTGAAAACAATCAATAACAAGGTCAATGCAATGGAAAAAGGGAAATAGAGAGATTTTAGAAGAGAAGATTCCCCTATATTAACAAAGATCATAAACCTAGCACAAGTGGTAGCGTAGGACCTAGAGTCAATGCAAACCAAGCAGAGCAATAATATGCACCTAAAAATAGTTTGGTCAATGTATGGTGTTTAGTTTGCAATGATCCTCATGATTCTAACACTTGTGTGATGTACCAACACCATGTGCAACAAGCCATGGAGAAAGCTGAGAGAAATAAAAAAGGGAGAGTTAACATGTTGTGGTAGCATGATCAAGTTATGATTGGACAATATTTTCCTAAAGAAGAATAGGTCTCTATCATGACTAGATCTGGAAATAAGTCTTTGCAAGTAGATCCATAGAAAATGGGTAATTTCCAAGTGCCTTCTCAGAAGAAAAGAGAATCACCACTATAGGGAAATGACAAGTTCTCTATTCCATAGGTTGTTGATAAAAGAGATGCAATACCTAAAAGACAAGAAAAGGAAGTGAATACTCCAAGAAGAGGTGAAAAGGAAAGGAGCATGAAACAAGAAAGTGCTAAAAATGAAGCCCAAGAAAAATTGAGATTTCCTTCCATTACTAAAGGTCAGAGAATAGAGGCTACTCAAAAATACAGAAGAAAGTATGGGGAACTAGAGAAAAGGTATGAAAGGCCCCCACCAATTTAGTCTGAGTTTAATATTGTTGAAGAACTGAAAAGAGCCCCATCTAGGGCAAGCTTGTATGATACACTTTTCCTCCCAGGCCAAATAGATTTGTTGAAAGCTTCCCTGCATAAGAAGTCTCAAGGAAAAGAAACCACCATAGTGTTTAACCTAGCACAAGATCAAGAAAAAATATCCCCTACCACCCTGAAGAATAAACCTCCTCCTTTCTACATCTCTCTTAGGATGGAAGGATGGATAGTCCACAACTGTATGATAGACTCAGGGGCCTCAACTATTATTATGCCAAAAGTAATCTATGATGAGATGGGCATGGAATATACAAGGTCATGTCAGGGGGTCTTACAACTTGATGGTACTCTGATTAATATTGTAGGAGTTATAAAGGATGTATTGATGAGGTTGCATAGAGCCCCAAAAATTACCATTGTACAGGAAATTGTGGTAGTAGATCTTGAACCTTATTTTGGTATATGCCTTTCAAGAGAATTTACTACCAAGATGGGAGGATATATGTATTTGGACTACTATGGTATGATGATCCCATATAAAGGCAAGAGAATAAGGATAACCCAAAAAAAACTTGTGTCTTTCCATATTGAAAAAATTGAAGAAGATTTGTACAATCATTCAGTAATGGAAGAGCCAGAGTTAGTGGAAATTTTGGAAGATTTAGAGATTGAAGATGAGTTGCCTTTCAAGGATGATCATAGCCTATTAGAAATAGGGCTAGGCACCTACAATATCTCCTCATTTATAGAAATAAATACCCCTACCATATCTAATTAAGTCACCTAGACAATAAAAAATATGGACAATGCACTTTGATGGAGCAAGGTGCAAAAATGGGGCTAGGGCTGGTGTAGTGTTAAAATCTCCTTCAGAGGGTGTGAAAAGTTTTGCTTTTAGACTAACTTGGTCTTGTACTAATAATGTTGTAGAATATGAAGCTTTGTGTTTAGGATTAATGCAAGCAAAAAAATGGGAATCAAGATGTTAGACATTTATGGTGACTCAGAGCTAGTGGTTAATCAAGTTACAGAGAGATGCAATAGTAAACATCACTACTTAAAAACATATAGAAATAGAGTATGGGATTTTATGGAATCATTTGATGCTCTAAATATCCACTCTATCCCTAGAAAGCAAAATGTACTAGCGGATACTTTGGTAGTTAAAGGATCTAATTTCAACCCTCCTCAGACCTTGGGACAACTACAAATAAAAGGGTCAAATTAGTCTTTAGACCCGTAGTACTAGATAGATAAATTTTTGGCAGGTTTTTGAGAATGATGATCAGATAATTGACTTTCTAGTCAGAGAGGCTTGCTTATATAATGTGCAGGAAGATATTTCTCAAGAAATAGACCAGCAAGATATCATATAGTTGAAGAATAATCATATTCCTAAAGGCTTGATTACATTAGAGAGTTTGTTTGACAATGAAGATGGAAAGAAACCAAAAACCATGAAAGTAGATGATAAAATATGCAGAGAAATTGAAATAGAAGAGAAAAAGAGGATTAATATTGGTGTCAAGTGTTCTTCCAAAAGAAGTTGAGGGAGTCAAGGCACTATGCTTCAAATACCCAGACATTATTTCATGGTCATACGAAGATCTTAAGGTATATGATAAGAATATTATTCAACATACCATCGAGTTAGAGCCTGATGCAAAACCCTTCAGACAGAGACAAAGGCCTATGAATCCTAAAATTAAATCCATAATGAGGTAGGAATTTCTCAAGCTTCTTAAAGCAAAGATCATTTATCCAATCAAGCATTCCACATGGGTTGCTAACTTGGTTCTAGTAAGAAAAATGAATGGAGATATTCGACTATGTGTTGATTTTAGGAATTTGAATAGGGCATCACTGAAAGATCATTATCCTCTCCCCTAGATTGATCAGATTTTTTAGATGGTATGAGGGGAAGAAAGGTTCTCCCTACTAGATGGTTTCTCTAGATACAACCAGATATGGGTCAAAGATGAAGATCAGTTCAAAATAGCCTTCACCACTAAGTGGGGCACATTTTCTTATCATAGGATGCCTTTTGGCCTATCCAATGTAGGAGCTACATTCCAAAGGGCCATGGACTATGCTTTTGGTGAGTTGATCAATAAAATCATTTTGATTTATCTTGATGATATGACTATATTTTCTCATAGGAAATAATCACATCTGGAACATCTGGAGAAAGTTTTTCAAAAATGCAGAGAGTTTGGCATCTCTCTAAATCCAAATAAATCATTCTTCGCAGTCCATGAAGGTAAGTTATTGGGACATGTAGTCTCCAAAGAAGGGATGGCAATAGATCTTGATAGAATAAAATCAATTCTAGTCCTTCCTCTCCCCACAAATAAGAAAGGCCTGCAATCCTTATTTGGGAAAATCAATTTTGTGAGGAAGTTCATCTCAGACTTTTCTCAAGTGGTCAAGCCCATCTCAGAGTTACTCAAGAAAATCATGGAGTTCAAGTGGACTGAGAAAAGGAAGCAAGCCTTTGAGGTAATAAAATAGGCAATTGCAACTGCACATGTATTAATAAATCCTGATTTCAGCAAGGACTTTATCTTATATGCCTATGGAGCTGAGGAAAGCTATGCATTAGTACTAACACAAAAGGATAAGAATGAAGAAGAACACCCCATATTTTTTTGGAGCCAAAATCTTCATGAGTATCAAACCAAGTACAACTTCATTGAGAGGCAAGTATTTGCAGTCATGAAATCCTTGAAAAATTTTAGATAATACTTGGCCCAAAGCAAGACCCTTATCTATGTAGTGCACCCAGATGTGAGAAATTTTATCCTTCAAGGAGAATTGGGTGATAAAAGAGTTGGTTGGATTACTAAGATACAAGAGTATGATGTAGAGATTCATCCCAAAAAGTTGGTCAGAGGAAGAGCATTATGTTAGGAACTCATCACAAAAGCAGATCCAGATCAGATAGTAGCTTGTCAAGGAGCACCAGTTGAACATAGTGATAGTCTCCTAGAAGGATCAGATTGGGTTGACTAGTTGACAACTTACTTCCAAATAGGAACATGCCCTCAAGGTCTCAATCCTTCATAGAGAAGAAGGTTCAGGCTTCAAGCCTTGAAGTATGTACTACTTCCTGAAGGGTTATATAAAAAGAATCTGGATGGAGTGCTTCTGAGATGCCTAAAAGATAATGAAAAACAAAAGGTCATTGAAGAATTTCATGGAGGCTTGTCAGGAGGGCACTTTTTAGGAAGAGTCACTACTATGAAAATAATAAGGGTAGGATACTACTAGCCCACTATCTTTACAAACACTTTCAAAGCAACCAGATCATGTGATAAGTGCCAGAGATATGTGGGAAGGACCAAGAATGCAACATTCCCACTTAAACCAATCCAAGTGGAGGAGCCTTTTTAGCAATGGGGGCTTGATTTTGTGGGGGTAATAAACCCAAATTCATCAACAGGTCACAAATACATTTTGACTACTATTGACTACTTCACCAAATGGGTTGAGGCTATCCCAACCAAGAAGTCAGACCAAGAAGTAGTGATTGAATTCATGGAAAATTTGATCACAAGGTTTGGACTTCTAGAAGCACTAGTAAGTGATAATGGCCCAAATTTCATAGGTGCAAAGTACATTGAATTTACAAGTAAATATGGCATAAGTATAAATAATTCTTCTAACTATTATCCTCAAGGGAATGGATTAGTGAAATCCACCAACAAAAACTTGCTTAGAATTCTAAAGAGAGCACTAGAGGATAACAAAAGAAGTTGGCATCTTCTATTAGAGCAAGTTTTATGGGTAGATAGAATCACTATCAAGAGGTCTATCAAGACATCCCCTTATGCATTAGTGTATGGTAAGGAAGTTGTTCTACCTACTCACCTTGAAATACCAGCTTTAAAATGTGCCATCCAAGATCATGAACTAGATCAAAATCCACTAGAGGTCAGGTTGATGCACCTTCTACAGTTTGAAGAGCAAATGACCCAGGCATACGAGAGCTTCCAAAATTAATCCATGAATACAAAAGAGTGGTTCGATAAGAAATCAAAGCTTAGGAAGTTCAAAGAGGGAGATTAAGTTTTAAGGTGGAATGTAGAAAAGTCTAAACCAGGCAACCACCAAAAATTTGACTCCTTATGGGAAGGACCTTTCAAGATCACTGAACTAAAAAAGAATAATGCCTTCTAGTTTCAAGATCAAGATGGGAACATACAACCCATTCTGGTCAACGGGTATCATCTCAAGTTGTATTTCAGATATAATGCCTTCCTATATAATATATGTACATATTATGTATTATATTTTTACTTCAAAAAACAAAAAAAAATGGTGACAAATTGTTATTTTCCGCCTATAATTGGGACTAGTTATATTTTGCAAGAGGTAAAGCAATGTAAATTTTTGTAGTTAAAAGAGTCAAACTAGCTCTAGCAAAAATTTCTCCATCCAAATCTTGTCCAGTGGGATTTTGGAAAAGGTAGCAAACCCCTCAATAATACACAAGATGAAGCTATTTTTATATTTTGCGGTCAACACAGTCAAATTTGACATCGTAAAAAATTGACGAGCATAATTTTGAAAGGAAGAGCATTCAATCTCTAAGAGCGGAATTTTGAGGATCAAAGCATAATGCTAAAATCTATCGAGTGCTAAATTTCGTGGTTGAAGATGAAGTATCAAGGAGTTTTAGTTCATAGAAGAAGAAATAAATGAGCCTTAAAAAGTGTGCCAATGGATAGTCTACCACCAAATGCTATGAATTTCATCCAATCAACGATGTAGGTTTCACTGACAAGTCACGCCTTGTATTTTCTTATTCACTCGTTTGAATGCATGGGAAATAACTAGTCATTCATCTACCACATTAATGGTAAAAAGGTGCATGAAAATATATTTAAATATGAAATTTAGAGAGCATTCATTTCGAACAATTATGCTAAAGAATAAAATAGAATTACAAAGTGAATTTGCTGTGTATTCAAAAGATAATTGCAGAAAATTTCTTCATGAATTACGTCCAATGTCAAAGCAGACTGGTCATCAAGGCAAGGTTGAAGATTCAAATTAAACTAACAAAGGTGAGGTAGTTGTAGACACGAAGATGACCTACATAACTAGAGACCAGATCAAGAAGGAATTTGAATTAAAATTCTTGAAGGGGGAGCCACTTTCGAGTCAAGGTAATTGTGCCATTCACTCTTTGTTATCTTATTATATCTGTGATGCAGTTCATCCTTGCCCATAATTAATTTTTGTAATAGCTAAATTTTATGACCCCTCAACTAGGGTAGTAAAAACATCCCAAGGTAGAACCCTATTCCAAATAACTGAGCAACTTTACCGAGACTTGTTTGCAATGGGTAAGCAACCGCCTGTAACCCCTAAAGAATTTGACCTAGAACAACAAGCCAAGTACTATACTTTGAATAACCACAGCCAAAATGGTGATCATTTTAGGAACTGGGTATATGGCCAATTCAAAACCATAAGATCAAAATAAACCTTACCACAAACCCCAATTGCCACCCAATATTTTGTGAATCCAGAACTATATTCCATGTTAGTTGTGTTAGTTGGCCTAGATTCTTATTTGTATGTAAGGGACTGGTAGTTAGCCACTGTGTATTGCATATCAAATATCAAAATGTATAGGACACCATTAGGGGATGGTAACAATCACCCAATTTACTTCAATTGGTCTACGTTCCTTGCCAAAAGAATGCATGAGCAACTGGTAGCTATGAAGAAAGAGCAAGAGAACCCTTCTTTTAGACATTGCTCTAATTTAGTCTAGATGTTCCTTAGTGCTACCAAAAAATATAATCCCTGGGTATCAATTGTAGATAAATATGAAGAGGGGCATCCCATACCAGTCTATTATTGGACTAGGGTTTTGAGTAGGGTTGAATCATATTATACCTTCAATATGGAATTTTTGGGACCATCCTTGGAAATCATGTATGGTAGTTACCCTAGGCTACCTCCTATAGTAAATGAGAAATTAAGCACCAAGGAGGTTGAAGAGGGAGATTGGTATATCATAACAAAGGGGATAGTCATTAGACTATATGGTTTCACAAAGAAGCCATTTTATTACCCCATTATGTCACCCACTACTTATTCACACTAGAATATTGTAGGTAGGTTGACTTCATAAACTAAAAATTTGGCACTAGGGTCAAAATAAAAGGCACATTTATTTACCCTTTCAACGAAGGTGATAGTAATATATCAAAGAAGGGCCAATATGAGTAGATTAATGCAACCCTTGAAAGGTTAGGGCTCTACCAACTCCCTCAGATATGGAGATATGACCCAGATGACTTATTTTTAGAAAGAATAAAAGCCTTACATGGAGATAAAGTTGCTAAGTTTACAAAGACAAGCCACCCACAAATAGAGAAGTACAGAAATAATAGAGAACAATATCCCCTAGAATGGAATGTAAACAACATGGAACCACTTCCACCTTGGAGATATTTTTATGAACATGTGCTAGACTATGATCCAACCAAGAAGTCTCATCAGCTCGGTGAAGCAAAAATTAAAGAGATGCAGGAGACTTATGGCTGGATAAAGGGTAAATTTTTGGAATGGTGGAAGATGAGGGTTGAAAGGAATACAATAAAATCCAAGTATGGCAAACCAATTGATCAAGAGTTTGAGGAAAGGTATGACAAACACTATGAAAAGTGGAAGGCCAAGGGGAAGAAAATATTAGCATTAAGTCTTGGAAAAGTAGAGACAAGCAAGGCCAAAAAGGGTAAAACTAAAGGTAAGAAACCTGAAACTCCTAAGAAACAACAAGAATCAACACCCCCAACCTCCTCCCCTGCACCTACTTAGCAAAAAGAGAATATTGAAGTAGTTGCCTCAACTACAAAGGAGATCGATACTATTGAAGTTACCCCAAAGAAAAGAAGATTTGAACGTAAGGTAATAGGAGTAAAGAATCCTCCAATGGTTGAAAAGGGAAAAGAAGATGAAGTTGTAGACCTGACCTCTATCAAGGATATAACTACAACTCCTTCTAAACCTACAAATAATCCTATTAGAAAAGCCATAATATCACTTCCTCAACACCAACAAAGTGTAAAGAAACATAAAACCATTTTCTATCATAATATCCTGTTACCCAAAGGATAAGGCCCTTAGTTCATCATATTTTCTAGAAAATATCCATAGGAGGCGCTAGAATGTAGGCCCAAAAGGGCCACATACTTAGAAATTTTTTAAAATTTGACTAAGTGTTGAAAAGCCTCAAATACTGTGTTAAATTTCACTAGAGAGTTGGGATAGTATTAAATTCTGTTGGAGAGCAAAGTCAGTATATTTTTTCATGGTCAAAATAGTCAAATAGGCCTTAGAAATTTTTTGAAGAGTAGAGCAGAATAGAGAGAGGTGAAGATAACTCTAAGCCAATGTTAATTTCCATGTGGGCAAGGTACAATGTTAATTTCTGCAGTCAACTCGATCAAATTTGGTGCGTCAGAATTCAAGCAGTGAAATTTCAAAACATTGCTCGAGAAGAAGTTCTTCACCCCACCAAGGGAAGTCTTATGTTATTTTATGCACACCCAGAGCGTAGTCCTAAATTTCACGGTCAAACTAGTGAAATGCAACAACGAAAATTTGCAAAGCAAATTTTGCAAATGAAGGCAACTAGCACCAGAATTTTTCAAGCACAAAATTTCTCAAGGAATCCTTTCTTCCACATGGCTGAACATCGATCTCATCATTGGATTTTGAGAGCATGACAAGCAGTTAATGTAAAATTTTGTGGAACATTGATCAATGTAAAATTCTACATGATTCTTTAATAGGTTTCCATTCTATGGTCAATATGGTCAAATCATATGCAATGAAATTTAGAGGATTAGATTTTTGTACCATGGATACTCAGAATTTCCAAAACAAAGCATTAATCATCAAATATTTAAAGGAGTAGATTTTAATGCTGGAAAAGCATAAAATGATGCAGATTTTTGAAAATATGCCAAGTCATATTTCAATCTGAGTTGTTCAAAGGCAGATCAAAGGTTGGTGATGAATTTAGACCTGAGTTCATACCCGAGTGGGTAATGCAAAGGCAAGGCACTCGGGCCAGGTAGCAAGCCATCCAAGGCATGGAAGCAACCTCATCAAGACGTGGCTACAACCTCATAAAGGCTCTGCATTCTACACTTATAAAAGAATCAAATCTCGATCTGTGTTACTATTAAGCACGAGAAAAAAATCTAGGGGAGATCAAGCATTGTAAAGATGAAGATCCACTGACATATTCAGTTGTAGATCTATAGTGGAAAAACCATGGCATGAATGAGGGATGGTTCTTATTACCCTACAACTAGCTCAATAGATAGAAACTACAAAAGGTTGAATGAATTGTAGAGGTTGAAGTTGTAGAGGGTTTCATGGAGCACAATTCTTTTCTTTTTGTAAGAAAATAAGAGGCTACCACCTTAGCACTTTGTTGATCTAGCACATAAAATTCCTTGTAATGTTCCTATAATTTTCTATTTCATTATAAAAACTATAAATAGAGGTTGAAACCTTGATTTGAAGGGTCGGCTCTAGAGTGTTTGCTTTTCATATTGTTGATTTTTTTTTGAGAAATAAATAGGAGCATTACTTGGATGTTTGCCTTAGGCTCGTGTCTTCATTTCTTATGAGTTTAATCTGTGAATTCATTTCTACTACTGCTGGTATGGTTAGTCTATTCTATTGTTATTGGATTGCTAACTTAGAGCAAATTGAAATGCTTCATGTGTAAACAGATGTTGTAGAGAAATATGTTTTTTGTTAATCAGAGTGTTGATATAATTCCGCTATTTGGATTATTAACATTTCAAAAATTTGAAATAGTTCTCTAAACATTATCCTATTATGTAATGGTGAAGATTATTGATTTTGAATGTTGTTAGTCTTAAGTGTGGTAACTGGAAATATGATTTTCCAGAAGGTTCTATGTAGTTGTCTATGTTGTTAGCTTTATCAGGCCATTATTCATTCAAATTTTTATTGACGCTTATCTCATTTCTATCTCTATCTTTACATTTCAAACTAAGCTTAATTGAGTCAACACATAGTATACTGGCCTATTATGGAGGTTGGATTGAAGCAGTATTTAATCCATACAATATCGATATTTGAGTTGTGATTAGTGGGTGTGCACCTTCCAGAATGTCATAGATTCATAATCACAGTTCAGGTTTTCCTTGATGTCAATTCAGACCCCAACAACTCTATATATATTTTATTGATAGATTAGTCTCCTAAAGGAAGACTAGACATGGTTTATTTGTTTATATCATACTTTTAATTTCATTATGCTTGGAGGACCTACCTTTAAGCCCCCTTACATTCCTTTAAATGAGTCTCATGAGGAGTGAGGAGTGAAAATATTCATAATTGGCATAACCTTTCCTTCATCAATAAGATTTTCCTCTTCCCTGACTATGTAGTGCTGATTGGTTCTATGCCCAGTATTCAATTTTATTTTCTTGATTTTTTCCTATTTTATGCTAGATGAATCTTGCATGGACTCTAGGCCTAGAGTGTGTCTATAGAATACTATGGCATTGGTAAGAGGAAGTGAGGGTTCCTTTCTAGTTGATGGATCTTGAGAAAGTGGGTTTTTTTCATTCAAGAGGTTCTTCTCTTTTGCATTATTATCCATTTTATTCTTCCTTTGGGAACCTTTAAGGTTTTTTTTTATATTTGTTTGCATAATAGTTTGATTCCTGACATTGTCTAGATTATCTTTCACTATCTCATCTAGTTTGGGTCCTCCAATCCCAATGGGAGTTTTCTCTATCATAGCTTCTATATTCATTTGGTTTTCTTCAATATCTATGTCTTTAGTGGGAAGGTGGATAAAGATGATTGTCATCACACTATTTTCTATAACTACCTTTTTATTTTGAATCAATTTCCTTTTGGGTTCTTAGAAACCATGTATATTAGTCCATTACTTTTCCTAATTTGAGATTTTGTGAGGGAATTGTCTTGCTAGATATCCATACTCATGGCATATGTGATATCTTAAAGGAACATTCTCATAGTCTACTTCCTATTCCTAAACTTCATCATTTTATTATAATGTGATATTCTTGGGAAGGGGTTTATCAAAATCCATAAGGACATAGATTTTGGCATAGATGCTCAAAGCTATATGTGCTCTTTGCCACTATCATAAAAGTTACCAAATAATTTTTAATAGCTTCAAAGAAATTATAGTTCTAGTATTTTGTAGGTAATCCAAATAGCCTAACCCATGCTAGACACACCAATGATATTTCCTCCTTTAATCTAAATTTTGTGTGCTATGATTTCATGAAAAGACTTGCTCTTCCTTAAAACCATGACCCTCCTTGGAACATTTGCTCTCAATCCTTATTACTATCAAAGAGATCTAAGAAACAACCATTAGGGTAAAGTGATATTTGGAACTCTTCCTTTATGCACCGATGATTTGCTTCCCAATTCCTAAGTGTTGCTAGTTAGGGTTCAAACCCCATGAATTTACATATCAGTCCTTTCCTTTCCATACTATCAATACCTTCATGAAGATCCTTTTTTATAACCTTACTAGTGGAGATCCATATAATACCCTCATACAACCTTTTTATATCATCTTGGGGTCCACCTTCAGCATATGCATAGGTATTTGTACAGTTTTAATGTTGGCACTCCCAACATTTCCTCTTAGTCTTGTCTTGACTACATCCCAAAAAGATAATTTTGAGGGGGAGGGATCTCCCCCATTATCTTCACCCTATCAGGTTGAAGAAGTATAATTGGATTTCAAGAGATGACAATGCAATATGAAGGATGTCCTCCTACAAGATTTGCCAAGATAATTACCAAAATCTTATGATTTATCGTGAACAATTATTATCTCAAATGTCCAACATTTTTATATATCAACTTTATTTTATTTAATGATTGCATTTCATTTCAAAAATTTAGTTTGATAATTTCTTTTAAAGTTTAAAGGACCAATTCAAAGCTTGAGAATGTATGGTTTAACCTCTCTTGAGTTATCAAAATGGTCTATCTTTACTTGTTTTTTTATAAGTTATATGTGGCTTGTCACTCCCATCTAAATACCAAAATAATGCATTTGTTGTTAGGTTAATTAAACTATATTTGGCTTGTTTTTTTTATCATAAATATCTTACACTTAGTTTTCTCTCAAATATATTCCTCAAAGTCCCATATTTCTATAATCATCTCCTTGACATCATTTTTTAGTGAGATACAATCTCACTTGACTAGTTGCCTTCTAAAATTTGTCTTTCACCAACATGAAAATCAACATTGCAATTGGCTAAATTATTTGATACATGATTTTCTTCTCTATAAATATGCTTACATTTCCAAGGGTTTGCCTCCACTAATGGATGATGAGCATCAAAAATAATGCTTACATTTTTTTTTGATGGATCTGTAGCGCGCTAAGGAGGTGCCCCGGTGCGGGAGAAAGAGACCTCCCACTCTGGGTGGGAGGTCACCTCTTCATCTTCTTACTCCCTCTTTGTCTCTTCCTAGGTTTATTGGGTGGATATCTTACTTTACCAAGGAATTATAGGCAGATCTCCTAGTTTTCCTAGATTTTATGACCTTTCTTGCCGATGCTTGGTGCTTGGAGGATCTCTAAGTCCTTTTCTACTTCCTCCTAAGGTGTTCTAGGAAAGAGGAGGTAGATATCCTTCTCTTCTGGTGGATCCGTAGTGCACTAAGGAGGTGCCCCGATATAGGACCAAGAGACCTCCCAATTTGGGTGGGAGGTCACCTCTTCATCTTATTTCTCCTTCCCTGGCTCTTCCTAGGGTTCTTAGGTAGATCTCTTGCTTTGTTGAGGAATTCCAAGCAGATATCCTAGTTTTCCTAGGTTTTTTGGCCTTTCCTGCCACTACTTGGTGCTCGGAGGGTCTCCAAGACCTTTTTTGCTTCTTCTTGAGGTGTTCCAAGAAGTCTTCTTGGGTGTTGTTGCATGGTCGAACAAAACTATGTTTTTGATCACAATGTGGGGGTTTCCATCCTTGCTTAGTTTGGGAGGTCTGTAGAGCTTTTTCTTGCAGTTTTTCTTTGGCCATGGGATGGGGCCATGTAATTTACTACCTATAGGGGAAACTCTTTGTTCCTCTCTAGATCTTGGCATTGCATTAGAGTGGGATCTAGTTAGTTTGTTTTGCTTATTGTGATGGCAATTCACTGGGTTTTTCTAGGCTTGGGGGAGGCCCTGATTGCTCTTAGCTAAGGTGTTTCCCTTGGTTTGCAATTTGTGGTTGGTATTTTAGGGGTTCTAGTGGATTTGATTTATTTGTTATTCTTGTCGTGATGGTATTTATATGGTTTTTGTGGGCTTGGGGGAGGCCTTGATTTTTCCTAGTTGAGAGTTTCTCATTTTTCGTGGTTGGTATTTCAGGGCTTCCGGTGGATGCATTTCTTTTGATATGCTTCCCAGGATGGTCACTCACTACCTTTTCTAGGCTTGGGGAGGCCTCATATTCATAGTTGAGTGTTTTTCATGGCTGGCATTTTGGGGCTCATGTCCAGGGGTTTCTACTAGATTCCTTCTCATATTTTATTGGTCTTGGAGGGGACCATGTGCTTCCTTGTATTGTAGAAGGGTTTCATGGTTTCTCTATTGGTGGTTGGGTTAGGGTTTCTTACTGATCTAAACGTCCTCTTTCCAAGTTTTATCTTTGGATATACTTCATCTTTCTTCTCTAGGATATCACATGGAGGTTCTTACAGATGGTCTAGTGTTGGTTTGTAGATGGTCCTGGGCTGGTTTGTGGATGGCCCTATATTGGTTTTTGGTTGGTACCTTTTCTATTGTGGTTGATCCTGATTCATTTAAGTTTGGTCTTGTGTGGTTTGTGGATGGTCCTGATTCGGTTTGCGGATGGTCCTATTTTGGTTTGTGGATGGTCCTATTTCATTTGTGGATGGTCCTGATTCATTTGTGGATGGCCTTCTAAATCTGAGGTTTTTCTCCTGTGTGGGAAAACCCTTTTCAAATTGGTGTGAGGTTTTATCCTATATGGAAAAACCCTTTTCATTTTTGTGTTTACCTATGAGGTTTTCTCTGCTGCCCCTATGAGGGCTTCTCTTCTCAGCTAGTGTGGCTTTCTCTCTTGCTCCTGCATGGGCTTCTCTTTTTCTATTTTAGCTATTTTTATTCAATAGCCCAAAGAGGGTCTATTTCTTCAACTAATTTTTTGTTGGGATCTCTTCTCCCAACCTTCACCTTTTTGTAAAAGGCTACGGGATCCTTTCAAAACCCCTTTTACCAATAAAAAATATATATATTATTTTTTATCCAATCCCTACATCCATTTTTGTTGATACAATTAATGATGATTTTTGAATCCCCCTCAATTATAATATATTTCAATCCTTTTTCAATTGCAAATTAATCCTTATAAGAAGTGCACTAGCCTCTACATAGTTGTTTGTTGAATTTTCATATGATTTTGAGTAAGTGGAAAGAAGTTTATCATCATTATTTTTAAAAACACCACCTCCATTGAATTTTTTAGATTTGTTTTAGGGCACCATCAAAATTAATTTTCATAAAACTTATTTTTGAACATTTCCATTTAATCTAGATAGAAGCAAATCCTTCTTTTGAATATCATTTCCATATATGAATCTTCCATGTATGTTCAAACCATATAACCAAATTGTTATCACCTATTTTTTAGTACTTGAGACTTCCCATGATGAGCACTGTATTTATAAATATTATGCAATAGAGAATAATACGATTCCAAACTTGGGCATGATTTTGATATCTATTTTTGACAATTCTATTATTTCTTTCAAACCATAAATTCCAACAAATAATAGTAGGACCAATCCTCCACATAATATATAATGTTTTAGATTTGAAATAATTAATCCAACATGTCATCAACTATTTCAATTGTGATGGAGTTGCCCAATATATTTTTATATTTTTTAAAAAATTAACCCTAAATGATGTTAGCAAAGGAACAATGAAGAAGTAAATGGTTTGATGTTTCTAAATCCTTCTTACACAAGGTGCATCTAAAGTTCCATGATATCTTTTTCTTTATAGAATCTATCTTGTAAGAATCTTACTTTGAATTGCTAACCAAAGGGATGTTGAGGCCTTAGGGATAACCTCTAGTGACCAAATATTCTTCTAAAGGAAATATTTGAGAAGTAAGAAATTTTGATTGCTCTAGATTCTCATATACCAACTTGATTGAGTATCTACTATATTTTGATAGATTCCAAACCAACTCATACTTTTGTATACAAATTGACAAATAAAACTCTTGTATAATATTTTGAAGCTCATCTACAATGTTCGAGTTCCTCTCCTTCAACCAAGTTAATAAAAAATCCATGATATGGAGTTGTTTCTTTGACCTTTGGACCTTTACAAGCTAGGCATGCTCAAGCCAATGTTTACCATTTTGAATAAGAGAAAAGAGTATAAAGACTTAACCAAGCATTAGACCAAAAAAATTCATAATTCCCTTTATTGAATGACCATCTAATATGTTGCTTGAATAATGACAAACTATCTGTTATGAAGTTCCATTTTGGTGATCCTTTGGGTAGGTTTCTTTTCCTAAATAATTTTATTACATCAAGATAACCTATATATTTGAAGTAATATTATTACAAAGTTCTTTCCTTCATATTTGCATAATCTCCATCCAAATTTTACCCCTATGACCAAACTCATAAGTCTACAATTCCACAAGCCTGCTCCTCCAATATTCTTTCCTTTGTAAACTCTATTCCATTTACAAAGAGGAAACCTAAATTTTTGCTTGCATACTCTCCAAAGAAAGTCTGTTTGAATTTTATCAAATTTTGATGTTATACCTACTGAAAATTTTGGAAGTATCACTATATAAATAGGGTGGATTACAATGTAGTCTTCATGAGTTGCAACCTTCACACCATGGTTAAGAACTTAACTTCCATTTTTTTAAACAATATTTTATTCTATCTAAACATGAGACCCAAAGATCCTGTATGTTTTCTTTATGAGAAAAAGGAATATTCCAACAGGTTGACGAAAAATTTTCAATTTTAAACCCTAAATTATCCACAATAATTCATTGCAAATATAGAGTGGTGTTAATAATTTTTTTTAAATTTTGTAGTATTAACCAGCTATCTAGTAGCCTTCTTATAACATGATACTGTTGATTTTAAACTCCATGACCTCATTGATAGAGGGATAGACCAAAAGTAAAGTATCATAAAAAAATTGGAGATGAGATCTAAAGGGGTCATTTTATGCAACTTGAATACCTTTGATTTTTCCTTCCATTTTGAGAAAACTCTCCCTAATGCCTACACAAGAATAATGAATAGATAAGAAGATAGTGAATCACCTTGGTGGAGTTCATAAGATGACTTTAAGTAACTAAAAGGATAATCATAGATTAAAATAGAATATCTCAAAGTGCTATAACAACAATTTATTCTATTCACACCAATTATGATCATAGCCAAATTTTTTGAGATTGTTGTGTAGAAAACTCCAAGAAACCCTAGCATATGCTTTTTTCATATCTAATTTTATAATCATAACTAGTTTTTCATAGAACAAAGAGAATGTATGACCTCTTGTCATCATCAAGAATTTATTTACCATGAACAAAACCACCTTGTTCCTCTGAGATAACACAATATAGAATACCTTTCAACTTATTTTCCATAACTTTTGAAATGATCTTATAAATAATATTACAAAGGCTTTTTGCATAAAAATTATCAATTTGTCTCACCATTCTCAAACCAATGTAATAAAGTGGCATTGATCTCACTTATTATAGCCTTTTTCTTTTGGTCCTCTTTAACTGCAACCAACATATCATTCTTCAACAAATCCAAAAAATAAAAGAAATTTGTAGGAAATCCATTGGACAAGGTGCCTTATTGGTATGGAAAGATAAAGTTGTTTCATGTATCTCCTCCACAGATATATTATTCATTAAAATTTTATTTTTTCCTTGTGTGATAGCTGATGAAGTATTTTGTAAAAGCCTATATTGTGACTCCTTATTTTGCCCCGACAAAATATTTTTGAAATAATTAATTGTTTTCTTCCCGATATCTTCTTATTCCTTAATATTTATTCCATCTAGAGTTGAAATATTTTTTATGCGATAAATAAAATATTTTTGATGTTTATTTTTTTTGTAACATTATTTTTTGTATTTTTGTCTCCTTCCTTGAGCTACTTCTTAGATTTTTAGAACCAATGTCACTCCTTTTTTAATGCATTATGATACTCAAAAAGTCATTGTTTTTCTTTCACATAGGAATCTAGGTCTTTTCTATTGATTTCTACTATTTGTTGTAAAATTTTAAGCTTGGATTAATTTTTATTATTTTCTTTAATGATGTTACCAAAATATTTGGCATTCCAAATCTTCATTGCTTCTTTACATATTTCATCTTTTGAACAAACCTATATATATATGATCCTTAAAAATTTGCTTCATCCCACCATAACATAATCATTAGAAAGAAATCAAGATCTTAGAGCCACATAGATGGCTTTGGATGACCATTATTAGATAAATTACAAGTCAAAATAATGGGTTTGTGATCCAATATTGTTTGGAATAAAATATACAAAGAGATTGTATACTCTATTTGCAACCATGTGTTGGATAGAAAAAATATCTAATTTTGTATTGACTCAGACCATCCTAGAGTACCAACCTTATTTTCCAAAGGAGATGAAACTGTGTTGACGTCACCCCAAAATACATAGATCAAAATTGTGAATCGTCATTATGTTTGATAAAAATATGCTAAGGTCCCTCCAGCATTTTTCACAAGGAGTAACTATATTTAGAGCATATACATTTATACACCCCAAATTTGATGTTTTCCTCTTTTCTACAAAATACTTCAACAACCCAATTACCTTTTACTTCCATCAATTTTCCATCCCATTTGTATTTTTCCTATATTGTTTCAATACTACTTGAAGTTCCCATCGAAGAAACTACTAGAAAATCACCCATCTTCCAAATATTTTTAAAATCATCCTTACATTCATCTCTACTTAGTTTTGTTTCTTGTATTAAAATAAACTCAAGACTACAATAATATATGAATTCCTTGGTAAATATTTTTAGGGGTCTTATTCATACCCCTAATATTCCATGATATCATTGTTATCATCATTTTTTATTTTTATTAGTGGAAATTAGCCCCACTTCTTGTTAACAAATTCATATCCCTTTGAGTTTATTTTTAATTTGTTCATTCTTTGATGACCTTCCTCTCCTTTTCCCATTCTCACCAACACTTTCATCTTCATAAAAATTTTCTATTTTTCATATTGCTCACAACAAGACTTATCTTCTAAAGATATATGTTGCTCTAAAGAATCTAAAATGCAAGGAATAACCTCATAGAGGTTTTTTTATTTATGTTTCCCTGGAACCATAAAGTACATGGATGATCCTCCATAATAAATACTTTTTAATGTTACACTAGAAAACCTAAATCTACACAAATATCCTCCACATGCATTTCTTTATTATGTTGCTCTTGAAATCCTAAAGTGCATTAGATACACTCTATACTACTTTCACTTTTATTGCAAGGAGAATATTTTATGCTAATTGAGAAAAATAAATATAATTTACCTAGATTAAAATTGACCTCCTTCACCTCATTCACTTTAAAATTTTCCTCCCCATATTCTTTTACACCTTCAACACCTTCTATATTTGAACTTGTGCATTCTCCTTCCTAATCCCTTTTGTTATTTCGTATTTTAATGGTTTATTCAAGTGAACCATAATGAACTTTTTCATTTGATGATGTAGAGGGATTTTTATTGCCACTATATTATGCATGGAAAGTACTTGATTTGGCCCAACTTCTATGATGATATGATCTCCTTGTTTCATATTTGAAGTTTTTCCTACACTTAAAATTTTCCATCTCTTTCTCCATCATTTTCACTTTGCAATCTCTTGCCATGTGTCTAGTCTCATAACATTTTTGACATCATAATATATTATTTTAATAATGCATTTATTGATTATATTCTCTTGATGTAGATTTAATCCTAACAGATTCCAATAAATATTTTGAAATATCCATGGCAACACATATTCAAGTGTATATAACATGACTTCTCCCCTTAGTAGTTGGTCCCTTTTGGATGAAATATCCTAGAGTATTCCCAATATTCTTTAAGACATCCTTATTGATGAGTTGATAAGGAAGTCAAAAAAGCCTAATCTACACTACAATCCTTTTAATAGTATTTGTCTCCATAGAAAATTCTCACTCTATGGTCTTAAATATAATGCATCTTTGCCCCTAAACCAAGGACCACCATCCATTATTTTATCCCTTATTTTTGAATTGGAGAAGATAATAAGGAAATATTATTTTAGAAGAAAATTCATGGAGTAATCTAAATTCAATCCCCACTTTTAATTGATCCAAATTTTAAATCTAAAAAACTTGGCTAGTATCCATGGAACTTACATATTCTCTCTGGTTTTAAGAACCACTATATCATGTTTGATCATCTCATCCTTGATAATAATTTTGGCATAGTATATACTACTTGGATAGGTTTTACCATAGATTATCTCTTCCTCTTATCGCTAACTAGGGCATCCATACTTCCAACTAGGCATCCTTACTTCTAGTAAGGACTTTCAAAAATAACTTTCCTACCATGTTACCTAGATTTTCTTCACATGGATCCTTTAGTTTTTGAGTTTCTCCTAATATTTGGAATAATAATAAGAGGATCTCGCTCCTTGCTTGCACTTTATTTTCTACTTCATACTCATGCATTTTGCTTCCTATTCATGTTTTTTGCTCTCTCTTGGATCACATTCACTCTTGATATTATGATCTTATTTTTTATTTTTAAATTATTATCTTATTTATTTCTAACCACTTTAACAAGAGGATTGGAAATATAATATTTTAAAATTTTAAAATATCTAAAATTAGATATTAGAAAGGTTCATGTCTTTTTCCTAATATTGAATTTTAAGATTCTTACATTATTACTCAATCTCATAATAATAATTCTAACATACAATGGTTTTTTATGATTCTTATTCTAGTTTTAAACTTCAATTGAAGATTGTACCCATTCAAAAGTGTTATTACCTACTAAAATTGAATATTTTTAAAATTAAAATTATATAATTGTTGTAGTTTTATCAAAATATTTAGTAAATTAATAAATTTGACATGGTGGATCTAATATAACATTGGTAAGTAGGACAACATCCTTAGCATAGTTTAAACAATGAAAATAACAACTTTAACCATATTAATACCAACACACTTATCTTCCTCACCACCACTCATATTAATATCAACACATCCATTTTAATTTAAAAACTCCTAAATTTTCTTTATATAATACAAAATGGTGCATAAAAAGAACATCCTTGCTTAACACCCATGTTAAAAATTGTATTTGTTGACCACTCTTTATTAGTATTAAGAAAACAAAAAAAAAAAAAAAATTATGTCCTTATATTCCTTTTTAATATTTTTCAACACCATGCTAGGTGGGATTATTTTTAACATGTTGGTTGTTAGCATCAATTTGGCTTTGAGTCCTTTGGTTAAAGTCCTAATTTCAGTGACTTTTGTTTTTTTAATTTAGACTTTCATATTTTAAAGTTCTATATTCGAGGAAAGTTGTTTTCCTCAAAACTTGGTTAAAACAATGTTTGATATGGACAAAGGATAATATTCAAATTTATAATAGTTTTTGTCTAATATCCTTATATGTTATGAATAGTTTTATCATTTACTAGAGTTTTGATGCTATATTTTAGATTATTTCTTGAGGTAACCTTAACTCTGATTTGAATGATATAATTGTATTTATAAATTTGAGATAAAACATAAAAACTATATAGGTAAAAAAATTTAAAAGGTTCATCTTATTTTTTCCAAATCCTCAATTTCTACTAAGCCAAGTTTTAGTGGTCCATCTCTTTTATGTAACTTTTAATTTTTTGAGAGAAATGCATATTTTTTCTACTCTATCAAAGATAAAACTTCAAAGGGATGTTTGATGAATATTTGAAGGATGTTGTAATCAAGTTTCCATTCTTTCCACCATATTAATCAATACAAATTTTATGATGGGGAGATTTAAACCTAAATAGATGAATATTCATAATTTTTCATTCAAACCTGAATGGTAGAAAAGAAATTTTGATAATACAAATATATTAATTATTCAAATGACCTTGGAGTACCTTCAAAAATTCCATGGATACTTTGATAATCAAAGAGACAATCAAGTTTACCATTGAGTTAGAACATCAAAATGCTTTAATATTTTGAGTGTTCTTAATAAAAAAACCAAGATGATTATATCTCCATCAATAAATAAATATTTATATCTTCAATCATCATCACAATAGATCACCTATAATAAAATAAAGTTGCACTTCATATATTAGTTATGATGGCATGAAAAAGCACAAATAAAAAAGAACACCCAAAAAAATATTTTGAAAAATAATGTGTTGATCTCAACATCAAAATAATCAAACATTCTTGAATTCTCAAAGGCCATGCACCATAAAGAAGAATATAGAGCATACAAACACTACTTACATTGTATGTTTAAGGTATATCTAATAAAAATTGAAATTATTAAAATCGTGAGAGACGATTATATATGTACTTTTCTTATTTTATATTAAAAAATAAAACACAATGAAAAAAACACCAAAAAAATATTTAAAAAATAATGTGTTGATATAAACATCAAAATAATCAAACATTATTGAATTCTCAAAGGCCATGCACTATAAAGAAGAATATAGATCATACAACCAATACTTATATGTTTTTTTTATTAGGTAAAAGAAGGGGTTTTAAAGGATCCCCAAACCTAATACATATGGGACTGAGAAAGAGCAAGAGATAATGCATCATTATCAGATACAATTAACACAATTTGAAAGCCCCAATGGGGTAGGTGCAATACACAGACTTTCTAAATGGACACGAACTGCTCCAAGGTGTCGATGACCTTCTTCTCCATGATTAGAGGTATTTGCTACCTTGCATCTCAAAACCCTATTAGTCCTGCGTGCAATAAACAACAAGAAGCAATTAGCAACAAAGGAGGCCTCTCTTGATGAGGCTTTTAGGAGGTATTTGCATAAAAGGTAGTATAACTAGCATGAAATCAAGAAAGTGCAAGAAACATACTAAACTTATATTAAACCTAAAAATATTGCTACAAACATATAAGCAAAAGCAGATCTAGCTATCTATTGACTTAATTACGAAATTGAAAGCATGGAAGCATGAAAAGAACCATTAGTGCCATAATTGCAAAAGTGAAGGAAAATGACTAAAAACTCTAATTGCACCGGTCAAAGTCTCTACTAAAGCAAATTAACATGATATATGTCTAATATAATGCAATTAAACAAATCCTACAGCTAGAAAACAAGGAAATTAAAGATGACAACCTGACCGTGGGTCTGATGCATGGTGAGCACTGTCCACCATGGTTGATAGCCATGACTGAGCTTGAAATGTTCTTGCCCTCCTAATTTGGTGTCCAATCTTCAATTCTCCTTGAGGAATTGATGATCAAGGGTCGCCACTATGTCCTCTGATAGATTTGGTGGTTGAATTGCTCAGTTGGTGCATGGATTGCATGAATTAACATTTCTTGAATCTCCTAGCCTCCTAGGACCTCCATGGCATGTGATCTCCAATTGGGCAGCAAAAGTGTTCCTCTCAATGCATGTAAGTGAGTATGCAATTCGATAGGGCTTCACTGCATTTCAACTCGAGATTCGTCTATATCTTTCTCCCAATTGGAGGGGGTTTTATAGCATTTGCCAAGGGCTAGGGGTGGCTTCATGAGGAAGCCAAGAACAATATTGGGTAGTTGAGCTTGTTGGATGGAAGGATCTAGAACCTTCCTCACTCAAACCACTCCAATCTATAACCAATTGGCCATTTGAACCAACTTTGAATCGATCAAAGGCCAATTGACTTTGAGGCTTGACCATGGTTGACAAGCATGATCAACTCTACTAACCATGGGTGTCAGTAGTGGCTAGCACTGACTAGGCAAAGGTGCCCAAATTGAGTGGTAAAAACCATTGCTATACCTTGGTATCTATCCAAGGTCTTCCATATGGTCTTCTAGCATGTCCCATATGAGTAGTCACCTCGACATGACATGTTTTAGGTGTCTACAGATGCCCCTTTTGAGATGCATTGTGAGATCGAACAACGTTGAGCAAAAATAGACCTCCTAAAATGATGTCGTAGGTTGGATGATGATCATTGGTCTGATCAACATTAGATGCTCGAGTCCTGCAAAGAAGACGTGCATCCTAGAATCATTGCTTCCAACTGGATGGAAGGCTTAAATTTGAAAGAGTTTGCACTCGTCATCAGACATTCGGGTAGCTTTGGTGCTACAATAGGAGTTAGGCCTATATAATCGAAAGGAGGAGAGCTACAAACTAAACTATCATATTTGCTTTTTGCCCTAGTAGAAGGGTAAGCTTATGATAGTCTTTGGCAATGATTCGTAAGACGAACACAATTTTGACAAGATCTAGGGATCTACGATCAAGGGATCTTCTATTGACTTTGATTATGATTTGATATTATGACTACCCCCTCAAGCGATGAGTCGATGAGGGTAATGACAATTAAATGAAGCGACGAGGTCACTTGACCACTATGAATGATCTTGAACAAATTTAAAGATTTAGCATTTGAATTATTGGCAAGGCCTAATCAGCTATGATTGCAACTATTAATAGTAATTGTATATTTCTATCCCATGGAGCGGTCCAGCCATGAAGGCCTTCTTAGGGAATCAAAATGAGGACAATTCTAATTAGGCTTATGTTGAATCATATTATCGATGATTTTCTAAAAATATCATAGGAGAATTGAGATGAATATCTCATTCCCCTGGAGCAGTCCGACCGCTTGGGCCTTCTTAGGGATTGAAATGAAGCATACAATTCAGCGATGACTAATTTACCCCAAATGTCCTTATGGTAATTTACTCATCTTGCCGGATTGCATGGATCGCAAGTCGCTGCAACCGCCAAGTGTATAGGGTAAATAACTAAATACGAGGTGCATTTGGATTTTAATGTTATTTGTTTTTTTTGTTATTTTTTTGAATTATCTGGTCTGGTGGGTATTTTTAATTTGTTATTTTATAGCTCTCCATGGTGGGAATTGAGAGCATTTATTGTAGTTTGTTGACCACGTCTATCAGAAGTGGTTAAAAAGTTCAATTTCCTTGATCACGGCTCAGATCCATGGGTGGAAAACCCTAATTCGGGGACCATGGTTGTCAGACGTGGTCCAAACCGAATTCAAAAAATATATAAGGCTTTTCCCATTTGAAAATTTTCATTATTTACCTAAAATTGATAGTAAAAATTGAGAGCTCTGAGAGGTAAAAAGTGAATTCTAACATGGAATGCTATCACAAACCTCACTGATTCCCTTCTATCCACATCGATGGTCGACCAACTAGAAGCTTCGACCAACGGGAGAGTCGATGCTTCCAAGGTAACACACAAATCGAGACCACGCTTGCAAATTACCAGATTAAAATTAACCACACTAAGCAATGGGTTAAATGAACCACATTAAACTATCGGTAATGAACCTCACCCTAGTTAGGTTTAGCATAGGTTAGGTTAGAGGGGAGGGTTTTTAATTTTGGGATTATTTTGGGAGGGAAATGACCCTAAAAAGGTCATGTTCCTTAGCCGCGGGTGGCAGACGCGATTCCCAATTGGTAAATTGGGGACCACGACTATCAACCATGATGGGATTTAAATCCCAACGGTCACATTTTTGACCACCTCGTCGATCATGGTTTCGACCCGC
Organism: Wollemia nobilis; assembly: GCA_028583015.1. Lineage (NCBI taxonomy): Eukaryota > Viridiplantae > Streptophyta > Pinopsida > Araucariales > Araucariaceae > Wollemia > Wollemia nobilis. Next base: position 15,196,780 of record JAQPPZ010000753.1, on the reverse strand, counting down.
GACACGATGCCCTTAGAAAATTTTTTCAAAATTTTCAAAATTTTCCATTTTTCTTTGAATTTTTGGAAATTAATGCATTTTATTGCAATTTTGAAGTGCTTTTATTTGATTTTTTGAAATTTTTGATCATGTTTTTGCATTTTCATGAGATTTTTTGATTTTTTTGCCATTTTTTAGTCATTTTTAATTGTTTTTCTTATTTATTTGATTGCTTTCACTTAGACCTTGATGAACAGAGCGAGGGAGACTGATCTCCTTCGTAACTTACACCACACTCTCACTGACATGGAGCGGGATTGGTTTGCTACCATGGGGTTTCGGTACATCCTGGACCTCCCCACCATCAGATCTGATCAAGCATATATGACTGCATTGGCCCATCACTGGGATGCATGGACCAATACATTTCACCTTTCGATGGGTGAAATGATTGTTACTCTAGAGGATGTCTACCACATATTTCACCTACCTATTGATGGTGAGGCCATCACCTCCTCTCCTACCATGGTGAGGAAGGTCATGTTTGATGCGATATTTGGTAGATGGAGCATCGAGGCTCAGGGTCGCATTGATCATGGGGGCATCCACATCGAGGAGTGGTACCAGGCTAGATTATTCTCATAGTGGGAGGTTGTATTTATGCATTTGATTATCTAGATAGTCCTCCTAGATTCATCAAGTGTGAGGTTCCCTTGGAACCTCCTGGCTAGGACCAAGGAGGTTATGATTAGCTCGATCGAGTGACCTCTTATTCTGGCATGGGGGAGTACCCTTCTAGCATAGCTCTATCATGAGCTGTACCAGATTACATATCATAGTAGAGTGGGCATCGGCTGTAGTCTACTTATTTATATTTGGGGTTGGCAACATATTTTGATAGAGAACCCTATAGATTTACCTTTGGGGATCACTGATATCAATGAGGATCATCAGTGTTATGCAGCCTACTGGCCTTGGGAGTAGGAGGGGTTTAGGAGTAGGTCTCATGCAGGAGACCTAGACCATTATATTACTAGATTCTCATAGCTTCACCCTAAGTAGATAGAGTGGTGACCATACATGGGCTGCCCTACCTGGCTAGAGGTAGATAGATACCTATGCTAGGTGCATAGAGATAGGTGGGTTATCGGTCGTAAGGTTGATATACATGAGTATCAACACTTCTCTCATGTCTTGAGGTAGTTTGGGATTTAGTAGGATGTCCTAGAGGTGCCCACTATTTATAGATGCTTGGTCCTAGAGAGGGACCTGACCTAGCCCTAGGTGGCTCCATTGGATGATGATGATGAATTTTAGGAGTCAGGCTTAGTGGATGTAGGCACTACTACTGATTATTATGCATGGTGGACTAGCCTATAGTGGCATGAAGAGGGACCTCTAGGCTGACCAATGGATGACTTTGTAGTAGAGGGTGTAGAGGGCTCAGAGGTGGACCCTCATGGATGTAGGGTCCATTAGAGGACCGAGGGTGCATGGGGCATAGGGGCCATTATAGAGGAGGGCCCATAGGTAGAGGTAGAGGAGGAGGTATCCGAGGAGGGTGAGGCACCTCCTGATAGTGAGGTTGGATAGTTGAGGGCATAGGTTGTCGACCTCTAGACTCAGATTGGGACACTTTGCACCTGGCTCCTACATAGGGACACCACTATCACCACTCTAGAGGTGAAGTTATCTCATGGCCAGAGCTAGTGGTGTAGTTATGAGGAGGAGAGGGTAGCTCTCTGGGCATAGGTGGCTACAACAGACATCAATATTGAGAAGATCACTAGCCAGCGTGATCTTCTATAGGTGAGACTAGATGTAGTGACTATTGAGCGGGACCTACTCAGGGTGGTGAGGGTAGCTCCCTCACCTACACAGGCTATCATGGCACCTCTTATGGTACCATCTACTCTAGGGCTTGTAGGTTTTGACTCGATGGTAGAGATTAGGAGGCTACGTACCCTCATGGAGGAGGGTAATGATCAACATACAATAGATGTAGCTCATAATGCCCAGCTGGAGGGTGTTATCAGGTTGCTAGGTGGGTAGGTTTTAGAGAGGACCACTACTATAGGGTCACATCGGAGTAGGACCAAGACTAGGGAGACAGGGTAGTCTAGTGCATGATCTAGCCATAGGACTACCTCACGTGCATTGAGTATAGTTGGTCTAGGTCGAGCGTAGGATCCACAGTAGGACCCACAATAGGTTCTAGAGTAGGCCCCTAGGGATGTGGTTGAGGGAGGTGGAGAGAGCTCCGATGTAGGGGGATCAGGGGGTGCAGGCCAGGGCTAGCACATTGGCATGGCATAGATTTTACTACTTGTACCATTTTGGTGTAAGGTCTGAGGACCTACATAGCTGTAGCCTATGGGCATTTTGATGTACCCCACTATGATGTACATTTGACACATATATATATATATATATATATATGATAGTTCATCTCATTACATGTGTACTTTATTTTTGGTATTTTATGTTTATGTTATGCACATGGATGCAATGCTTATATTGATTTAATGCTATATGATGTGATGTATGGATGACATGCACTAGATAGCTATGTGATAGATGATTAGATGCTATGAGTTATGTATGTAGATGGACTACTTATGATGGATGCATATGAATGCCATATTTTGATGTTAAATGCATGTATACTTTGCTTCACTTGTATGCATTTAATTTATGTTGTTATGACATAGTTTATGCCTTGTATGTATTGCATAATTTTTCTATGATGATATATGGAAATGAACATGTATGCTTTAATCATTAAAACATAATGTATGAATGTAATATGGATTTAACAATCTAATGGATGACACCACAGAATGTATAACAATCATGGATTGTAATTGCTATATCTTATTATAAGAATTAATCAATTGGACACCCATATGTGAGATGCAATGATGTATTGTTTCTATTCATAAGCTCTTGTAAGTTAAAATAATATGTGTAACATAGTCAGTGGTCATTTAAATATCATTTCTGACATCCATCCGGTATCTAACCTATATTATGAATAATCTTTAATAAACAAAATCTTATAAAGAGAAATTTGATATTTGATGATTGCATTGAAAATTGGTTGTTGCTATTTGGGAATTTTTGAGGTTTTCCATGAAACTCAAACACCCTAGTTGACTTATCAAAAGTTGTATACTAACCATACTAGACTTCTGAAACATAAGGCTTTCGCTAGGATAGGCCCTAACTATTCATTATCCCTGTGTGTGCAAATGAGTATATTAGATAAGGCATAAGCATACCCCAATGTCAGGTGGGATTATTTCAGCCCATTGCTAATATTGGGGATCCTCAAATGTCTATCCAATCCTAGGTTTAGATTTTAGTTGGACTAGACTACTAGGCGATACAGGACACCTAAAGCTAGCTCTTCCACATTCAAACATTGGTCTGCACACAAGAAAAATGCTAATGTATCAGACATATCATCATGCGTAAGGTACAATAGTACTGATAATTCCAGGGATTCAAGCTCACCCCCTTATTTTCTTTAATTTATTGGGATACTTGCTCATATATAGTGATAAAAATCATTATTTATTTTGTATATAGTGATAAAAATCACTTTTTATTTTGTACTTTCTTTTTGAGCAAGGGATTTGATACTGATTTGATTTCTTTGATAAAACTTGATCTTGATTTGATTTGACTTTGATATTTCACTTTGGGATATCTTTCAGGGATATCATTCTGGGATATTGCTCCTTCATTTGTAAGCAAGGGATTTATTTGGGTAGGGGGTAAACTTGTCCTTTTTCCAATTATCAATATTTCTTGAACCGTCTACATAGGGGGATAAGCAAGAATAAAATTTTCACCTCAGGATACCTGGTCCTACTTTGTAGCTTTCATCTTCCCCTAGTCCTTATTAGGATTGTTTAATTTGTTGATTAGTGATAGGATTATGATATGCTAAGGGCTATAAAAACTAGACCTCATCTACAAAAGCAAAGCAAGCTTTCTACCAAACTCTTGAGAAGACCACTAGGTATGGTTGAATGACTAGAAAACCCTAGTATATTCTTCATAGCAACAAGATGGGTTGTGTTGAAAAACACAATTACTCACAAGGGTGATGAATGGATGAAAATATAATGCATATATGCATGATTGAAACACAAACGTGGTGTCATTTGTAATATTGTAAAACACAATGTATCCTAATGCAATGTGTGACGGATGGAAATGCCTAAATGCAATACAAAAATGAAATGCAATGATGCAAAATGAAATGCAAATATTTTTGAATTTTTGATATTTTCAATTTTTTTTATAACTTTTTGATTTTGACCAAAGGGCTTATAGATGCCTTTGGAGCCTTTTTGAAATTGACCAAAGGGCTTATAGATGCCTTTGGAGCCTTTTTGAAATTGACCAAAGGGCTTACAGATGCCTTTGGAGCCTTTTGATGGTTTTAGGCATAAAATACTTTAAGATGAAGGATATTGAGAGGTTCAGGCTCTTCAACTCCTTCGAGCGATGTCAAGCGATATGTCCTAGGTCCAATATTCTCAGAGATCATATAAGGACCTAACTAGTTAGCCATAAATTTATCTCATAGTTTTGGTGGTAAATTTGAGTTTTGGTTCTCTTTTAGCAACACAAGAACCAAAGCCCGCTCTCGGATGGACTTTGTTATTGTAAGCTCATTTTAAGTACTCTTGATAAACATGGAGGTGCTCAAGGGCATTCATGTGATGTTCATCAAGTAGCATCAATTGATCTAGGTGAGCTTGTCATGCAGTGTCATCATCGATGAACTCTTTCAATGCGATGCGCAACATTGGAATCTCCAACTCTAAGGGCATAATGGCCTCAACGCCATATACTAGTGAAAATGGAGTTGCCCCAGTGGGTGTCCGAATACTAGTCCTATAAGCCCATAATGCAAGGGGTAGCTGGATGTGCCAATATTTGTGGTGCTCTTGTACCGTATTTTTCAAGATGGAGACCACTATCTTATTTGAAGCTTTAGCTTACCCGTTTGCTTGTGGATAATATGGAGTCACAAAATTATGTTTGATTCTATACTTAGACATCAAAGCTCTCACAGTTTTGTTTTTGAATGATGTTCCATTATCTAAAATTATCTTGGATGGTATCCCAAAATGACTTATGATATTAGTGAGTATGAACTCAACAATACGTGCTCTAGTTGTCATTGTTAAGGGAATGGCTTCCACCCATTTAGTAAAATACTCAGTAGCCATAATAATGAATGTATGTCGGCCCGATGATGGAGGAGAGATCTTACCGATGAGATCAAATCCCCACTGAGCAAATGGCCAAGCCACTTGAATGGGCTGTAAGGCCTATGATGGCAGGTGTATAAGATTAGCATGATGTTGGCATTTAACGCATTTCTTGACATACACATTGCAATCCTTCTCCATAGTGGGCCAATAATAACCCATGCGAAGGATGCGCTTGATGATAGCCATGCCACTAAAATGGCCACCACATGTACCATCATGAGCTTGCAAAATTGCCCAAGATGACTCTTGGGGCTCAAGACAATGAAGGAGAACTCCATCATAGCTTCTACGGTATAGGATGTCTGCTAACAAGACATACTTTGTCACTTTCTATTTAAATGTGCACTTCACGACATGCGATAATCCCTGAGGGATTACACCAAGTCTAAGGAAGTCATGTATCTATGACGTCCAGTTATGATAAGCTTTGGCTTTGATCGACAAGACAACATGTTCCCCCTATGGTTCCACATTTGTAAATGTAGACTAGGAAACAACCTTGTGGTGAATGGTAGTACCACTCCCCATCGGATCCTATGAGATCAAAGACCCCCAGGATGCTCTCTTGAGAAAGTATCTGGCTCTGTAAAACCATTCATGGTTTGGTTCTACATGAATCATGTTGATTGACTCTTTGTTATCCAATGCTTCATGCTGCACAATAGAATGTGACAATATTTTTACATGGATGGTAGTGAAATCGGTAGATGGATTCTGAGGGATTAAAGATCCCAAAGATGCCATTGTGTCTACAAATCTATTGGATGAATGAGGGATTGCCTCGATGTCATACCATTCTAGTTGAGCTAGATAAATGTCAACAAGATCCTTGTAAGCTTTCAATACTGGACATCGACATTGAAATAATCCCTTAACTTGGTTAACAATGAGAAGGGAATCACCAAAGATATTTAGCCTTTTGATCTTCATGGTGACAGCTATTTGGAGACCCAAAATTAGGGCTTCATATTCAAAATTATTGTTAGTGCAAGGAAAGTCCAACTTGAATGACAAGGGCATTGGAGCTCCTTGTGGCATGAACAACACTATTCCTGCACCACCCCCTTGCTCACACTTTGAACCATCGAAGAACAAGGTCATATCGGCTTTGTTATCCGGTTCCTTGGGTTTGGGTGCTTCTGATAAGGCAAATACTGCATCATCAGGAAGCTCTATGGTGAGGGGCCTACTATTCTCGAGAGGTGCCTCAGCTAGTTGATCAGCTATGACTTGTCCCTTAATGGAATTTTGGCTTATGAATTCCAAATCAAATTCTATCAATAGCATGATCCACTTTGTAGTACGTGTATTATGATATGTCTTGCTCATCATATACTACAAAGGATTTTGTTTTGATATGACATACGTCGTATGACTTAACATATAGTGCCATAATTTCTTTGTAGCGAACACTACTGCTAAACATAACTTTTCCATGTATGCATATCCTAGCTCATAACTCACCAAGGTTCGGCTAATGTAATATATGGCTTGTTATTTGTCTTGCACATTATTTTGGGCTAACATGGTCCCTAATGCAAAGTCAATCATTGATATATACAACAAGAATGGTACATCTGGCCTTGGTGGAGCTAGCACTGGTGGCATCACTAGGTATTGCTTAATCTTAGCAAAGGCTGCTTGATAGTCCTCATCCTAGTTGAATGGGACCCCCTTGTGTAGCAGTCGATTCATGGGTCGACATTTATTTGATAATTGTGTGATAAATCACTTTATGGATGCTACTTTGCCCTGTAGGCTTCTTAATTCCTTGATATTTATGGGGGGATGCATTTCTAAAATAGCCTTGACCTTTGCTGGGTCAACTTCGATGCCTCATTTTGAAATGATGAATCCTAAGAGCTTTCTTAAAGTTATACCAAATACGCACTTCTTAGGATTCAACCTGACATTATGCTCTATCAAGTGATCGAAGACTTTTCTCAGGACCTCAACATGCTCTTCACGTAGCAATGACTTTGCCAATAAGTCATCGATATAATCTTCTAAGATCTTATGCATGTAGTCATGAAAGATATATGTCATAGCCCACTGATATGTAGCACCAACATTCTTCAGGCCGAATGGCATAACCTTGTAACAGAATGTCCCCCATGGCATTATGAACATGGTTTTATGTTGGTCTTCGGGCTTAATCTAAATTTGATTGTAACCAAAAAAACTATCCATTAAGGAGAGCATCTCATGACCCGTAGTTGCATCTACGAGAGCATCTATGTTTGGCAATGAAAATGAATCCTTTGGTGTTGCCCTATTTAGGTCTCTAAAATCTATACAGATACGGATCCTTCCATCAGGTTTTCCTACAGGCACCATGTTTGATACCCATTCTGGATAGTCGATGGAAATGACAAACTCTACATCCAACAGCTTTTGCAACTCATCCTTAACCATTAAGGCTACTTTTGGATGCATCTTCCTAAGTTTCTGCTTGACTGGCTTCTTTGATAGATCTAGCGAAAGGTTATGAGTAACCAATTTTGGATCTAGACCCGACATGTCCTTATAAGTCCAAGCAAAGAGATCAGGTCTCTCTTTCAGTAGAGGGATGAGGTTGGCATGCTCATCAGGAGTCAAAATTTCTCCAAATTTAACCTTCTTAGGATTAGTGGGATCATTACTGATATCCACTTCAAAGGTTTCCTCTACTGACATATGGGATCCCTCCTCAAGTTGATGAGGTGTAGGGATCAAGTGGATGTCATCTACTGGGTTTATAGGTTCCTCATTGGAAGCATCCTCAGCATGATAGACATCATGTGCACAGCCTAGCACAAAATGGAAAGGTTGCAGCATTTCCTCATTAGGGAAGAAATATTCAGGCTCTAGGGGTGAATCAACGTGATCCCAATCAATAGCATCTACATTAAGACACAATGGCTTGGAAGGATCAGCTGGATTATGGAGTGGAGTGGTCAAATCAATGGAGATCATATTGATGGAATGGATCATGTCTCCAGGACCACGTGCACATGACTCAACATTAGCAAAACTTCCATCCCCGAGATGTGGTTCTGGGGGTATGGGGATCTCCGGATCCGGTCCATGAATAGACTATCGGATGGGATCATTGGGCTCAAGGAGCTCCATGTACGTTGGTGGATCGAGAAACACCATGTGATAAATCACATTGAGATTCGGTGGTCTTCCCCTAAGGTGAGGATGGAGATTGATCTCTCTGTACATCTCCTCAGTAGTATATGGCGCATTACGATGATGCAAGTAGGGAGGTCCTAAATAGGCTCTCTCTATTTCATCTTCATCATCACTATCATAATAAGGATCCTCACCTCTACCTAATGGAATCGGGTGATGCTCCAAATGAGGCCCCATGTAGGCTATCTCTTGATAGCCATCATCATCATCGAAGGGCTCTTCACTCATAGTTATTGATTCCAAAGGTAAAAGATGATGCAAGAGTGTAGGGCCCAAGTAGGCCAACTCGATTTCATCCTCGGATTGCTTATTGTTTGAGGATAACTCAGTGTCATCTATTCCAGAATTGTAGTCTGGTCCATCACTTTCGATGATGGATACTGCATGCACGTCCTCAGAAGCAACTTTTGATTTGGTGTCTATAGTTATGTCTAGACTCTGGATGTGCATACCAATATCATTGGTAGCTCCATGACTTTGATTGTCCAAGTTGGCTCTTGGAATGTGTTCTGGGTCGGTCTCCACCAAGATGTTTGCATGATATCTCTCGGGTGGCTCTATAGTGACATAGGTCACTAGCTGGTTATCCCTCTGAAATATGGAAGGATTAGGGTGATAAGGATTGAAGTCAACTTCACCCCCTAGACTGAGGTACAGGTGGTCTAAAGATGCCATGAGAAGTTCATCCTATCCTCGAATATAGTATCCTAACCCAAACCTATCAGTTGGCAATTGATACTATGGTTCATATGGCCTCCTACGCCCTTGCTCGAATAGTCCGAGACCGTAACCATGCCAATGGTAATGCTCAAAGTATCACATGGCGTATTCTAGGTTAGAGAGATAATGAACATTCATAGTGAATGGTTCATTATCATCCTCATCCATGGGTGTGGGAGATGCAAGTTGGTCTAGCCCTCCATAGATGAAGTTGGTTTGGTTAGGTGGCACTCCTAATGGTTCCACCATCCCTATGGGAAGGTGATGGGCTCATGGTCGGCCCATGTCCTATGTAGTCTTGATAATTGGTGTGAATATCACATTCTACATGATATATTCCCCTAATCTAGGATTAACCAAATGGATGGTCACCTACGGTGCAGATGACCCTATTGAAGATGCAAGTGAAGTAGGTTGAGGTGCCTCTTCGACTTCTCCTTGAATTTCCTCTACTTCCATGGGAGTAGGGGCTTCAATGATAACTGGCTTGGGTATTTTCTTTATCTCTTTTTTACCCATATTTGCTTTCAACTTCCTATCATCTCGATGCATCATAGATGTAGACGGTCTAGTAGAAGCAGTTGTCGTGTGCTCCGATCATTGAGATGCGGATATTGTAGGTTTAGCACACACTTATTTGATTTTACCTCCTAGATCTTTGATCGATGATGTTGGCCACACATCTAGGTGCATTGAGGGGAGCATGAATTCCCTTAAAAAATCTTCTAGATTCACGTATTTAAAGGGTTCTTCATCTGAAGGCACCACGTGAACCTGTCCCTCATGAATATATTTGATACATTGATGTAGAATAGAAGGGATGCAATACATTTCTCTGATCCAAGGCCTCCCTAGAAGTATGTTATATTGCATAGCACCTTCGATTATGTGACACATCACCAGGATGGTCTTCAGTCCTACCTGGATAGGTAAAACTATAGTACCGACCATTGAGCATAATGCATCATTGAAAGCTCTCAACGTGAAGGTAGAAGGGATGATATGCATCTTGGGAAACTTCAAGTGAGTTAATACCTTGGTAGTTATGATATTTATTGATGACCCCATGTCAATAAAAACTTGCTTGAATGGTTTGTGATTCACACATGCAATAATATGCAATGGTGGGTCTGCTATAATAGTGGAAACCATCTTGACTTCATGATCATGAAATTGTATGACCAGTTCTTGACACTATTGCATGTGCCCCATGAAGTGTGTAAATGCTTTGGGATCTTGAGGCTGCACTTCTATGGACCTTAAGATGTCCATAAGCATCTCCCTATGCTTGGGAGACTATTGAATCAACTCATAAATTGACAACTTTGTTGGAGTCATCTGTAGGTTTTGGACTAACCTACTCTTGATTGTCACCACCGGTCTAGTTGGTGGGCCTGGCACATGTTGGGCTGGCCTTGGAGGAGGCACATCTTGGACTCTAATGGGTGTTGGAGGTTGATTTGGTCATTCATACCTCACATTTCTTGTGACAATGTTGACCATTCTGATGAACCCCTGGGTTGGTGGTTCGATGCATACTTGGTTGACTTGGCCAACATTATTCTTTGGTACCTCATGATTTGGTAGAGGATTTTTGTAAATCCCCATATTTTTATTGTTAGGTGCTTGTGGGTTGTCGACAAGAAGCATACCTCTTTCGATCATATTTTGCACAAGATGTTTGAAAGACCAACATACCTCAATGTCATGGCCTTTCGATCGATGAAAGATGCAATATTGATCATCCTTGTAGCCCTTAGGCTTAGGCTAATTAGGGTCCATTAACTTGACCTCGGGTAAGTGTATAGCCTTCGCCTCACATAATTGATGAAAAATCGAAGCCAATGACTCTGATAACTGAGTGAATATATGAGGTGGGTATTGTTCCTTATTTTTACCCCTTTGATTATTGTTGTACTACTCATATTGCATAGGAGGAGGTTGGGCTTGATAGTTTCATTGTTGTTACCCCTTATCCCCTTTTTGAAGGTTCAACACCACCTGATTAACATGGGTCGGCTTGGCCTATTGTCTCTCAATGCTTTTCTTGTTCCACTCCTTATTTCTGAGCTTCAAGTTACCCTCCTATAACTTGATGTCCTCTATCACCTTGGCTTGCACCAAAGCCTCTTCAAATGTCTGGTACTACTACAACTATAGCAATAATAAAATGTGCTTGGCACAACTCTTCATGAACATTCAAGTTAATTCAGAGGATGGGATGGAGAATGGTAGCTTTGCCATCATTTTCCTCCATCATTTTCCATAATCCATCATTGGCTCATCATCATGTTGCGTTAAAGCAGCTAGGTCGGATAAGTTTACCTTTTTCTTGATGTCGAAGGAGAAGCGTTCAAGAAATGCATCGGCTAGTTGTTTGAAACTAGTGATGTTGTGCCTCTTTAATTGGTTGAACCACTCTCGAGCTGGGCCTGAGAGGGTCATAATGAAGGTGCATAGGAGCAAAGCATCATTGCTCTCAATATGAAAGCACATATCTAGGAAACTCATTACATGCTCCTATGCATCTTCCTCTCCTTGAAACTTTTCTAGTCTAGGCATCTTGAAATGCTCAGGATAGGCTAGAATAGGCACTGATGTGCATAGAGGTTCATTATAGATTTTGTTCAAGGTAGGATTTTGATAAGTCATTCCTTGCTTCTCTATGGCTTGGACCTTCTCTTCTAAGGCCTTATAGGCCTATGAGGAAAGGAACTCCTCTTCTCGAGATTGCCTTGGAGGCACCTTCAGAGGTAGATTCTTCCTCTATCGAGGTGGTGGACTAGGCTCATCCTCCTCCTTGAATTGGGAGATTTTTAGATATTCTTGTTCTAATTCCTCTCCCACTTCTTCCTCATACTACCTATGCTCATGTTGTTCAAATGTTGGATATCGATCTCTATGCTGAGTCGTACGATGAGTATGTGTGTCTATGTACTCAGGGTATAACTCAGGCTGTGAAGCCACTCATCTATCGACACGCTCCCTGGTCTCACTATGAGGAGGTAAACTAGTGCTAGCCAATCGATCCTCTCTCTCAACATGCTCCTTCTGATCAAGGATGCATTGTTCATGCATGCACTATTCATATAATTTTTGTCTTATGAACCTCTACCTCTGAGAGTTCTCATTTTTGAGGTGCTCTTTCTCTGTGTGAACATCCTCCAATTGGTCTTGGAGAATCTACCATCTCTATTCTGACACTAGTCTATGAGATCTATCAACATGATCGATCATCTGAGGCCTCTGGTGTGTGCGCTCTATTCGAGTGACTTTATGGGTATGTCCTCCAATGGACTGATTTACCACACTCTTGCCTTTGTCTATAAATATGACATTCATGTCAGGTTGTCTCCTATACTCTATGCCTGCATGAGATGTAGGAGCACGTATGTCATGAGAATACTTGGAGCACTCTCCAGGTTCTTGGATGGTCCTAATGGTGCTTTCGCTACACTCACTCGTAGGTCGAGAGGGTGCAGGTATAGGCTTATATCCTAGCTACCCTAGGACTCTATCTAGACCATCTAACTATCTACTATGCCAAGGCTCATGAGGTGGCATACCATTAGCTCCCACTTTTGATATATCTATGGTGAACTTACAAGGTTCACCCCTATAGGGAGTCTGCATGGGCCTATGCTCGAAAGTGGTCCCATATACTTACCCCTGAATGGGTAGATCTCGAGCCTGTCTATACTCGGATGGTGGAGGTCGTGAGCCTCCCTTAGCTATAGGTCGAAGGGGTACCAATCTGGATCCCTCAATGACATATTCTTTAGTAGAACCCATGGATGCATGAGGAATGTGGTCATGGTAAATGCTACCATGTGTAAAACCCCCATGCTGGGAAGTCCCATGCTCTGATCTATGTCTAGAGGAGTGTCTAGTACTTCCTCTAATTGGGGTATTCTCAATGGAATCCCCTCATGTAGAATTATCCCCTCTAATACTCATTGAATGATGTCTAGGAGGATTCTATGATTGAGGGTATTCTACATCGTGTTGTGCATTAGGTGGAGCTTGGGCTTCGATCTCGGGTCTATGCCTAGATCGACCTCTCCGTGTTTGCACCATTGTGTATCCTATGTCTATATTTAAATTTTATTAACATGTAAAGAATACAATGATGATTATCTCTTTTTAAAGTTTTAAAATGAGCCCTAAACTGTTTGATGTGTTTTGCAATTGTGTTGTATCAGTAAAGTAACTCTTGTCATGTTTGCAATATGTTGATGATTTTCTCAATTGTTAAAGGGCTTTCACCTGTATACTCATAGCTCGACAACCTGGCTATGAACTCTAGGTCACGTAATCCCCCTAAAATGTGGTGATGAGGTCCACACCCAGGTAGGGAGCATAGGTCCTCCTAGACCCTCACCCAATCTCACCCAATCAGCGTTATACCCTCCGAAGAGAAGTACATGCAAATTTTCTGGGCTATGGATGGTTCTTGGGTCCGGTATTGGTCTAGAACATAAGGTACATGGGAGTTGGGCCAACGGATGGAAATCACTGCCACCATCATTGAAACCCTACTAGTGGTTGGATGTGACTTCCAACTCACTAGCATTTACAATGTGAATCATGGTGTGTGTGGTTCCTTTTAATTTGCATGAAAGAAAGATGCATAATACAACATTCAAATGATTCTCTTCTATATGCAATGCAGAAAAAGGAACGTTTCAAATTAAGAAAGCATGCATGATTAGTTTTACATGATATTTTGACAATGCATACTAATGATGGTATGGCCACTGATCGGGCCTCAAGCAAGAAAATAGAATACAAAAGAGGTTCTAGAATGCTGGAGACTAGGGCGGACTGCACTCAGAGGTCCATTGTTCCTAGCAGTGCCTAGTAAAGACCTAAAAAGAGAAAGACCTAAGGACTCATATGCATATTGCTAATTTTGTTGTCTTCCCTAATTAGTCTAACATTTTTGCATTCTAGAAATTTATAGAGAGTAAAAATAGAAATAGAAGGTGATAGTGGCACCTACCTCAGGTCCACATCTGATTGAGCTTTACTCCTTTGCTATCTAGTTTGTCAGATTCTAACCATGGCTCTATAACGCGGTGACCACTGTTGCCCATGGGTGTCAACCATAGTGACAAATTTTGACCATGACTATCAACCATGGTGAGCACCTATCATAAAAAAATAATAAAGATCAGTTTTCCATGGCATGAAATGTGGAGGTTCCATCATGATCACCTTCTATACCGATCTAAAAAGCATACACCTAACTAATACATTAATTGAAATCAATCATTAAAGCAAGAAATGAAAGACAAGATTGCATATGACAAGAAAGTGAATGTTTCTTTTATTAATCTTGAATCAAATCTCGGTTACAATCATGCCCCTCTTAGGGTCACCCAAATGTTGATACAATTAACACAATTTGAAATCCCCAATGGGGTAGGTGCAATACACAGACTTTCTAAATGGACACGAACTGCTCCAAGGTGTCGATGACCTTCTTCTCCATGATTAGAGGTATTTTCTGCCTTGCATCTCAAAACCCTGTTAGTCCTACATGCAATAAACAACAAGAAGCAATTAGCAACAAAGGAGGCCTCTCTTGATGAGGCTTTTAGGAGGTATTTGCATAAAAGGTAGTATAACTAGCATGAAATCAAGAAAGTGCAAGAAACATACTAAACTTATATTAAACCTAAAAATATTGCTACAAACATATAAGCAAAAGCAGATCTAGCTATCTATTGACTTAATTATGAAATTGAAAGCATGGAAGCATGAAAAGAACCATTAGTGCCATAATTGCAAAAGTGAAGGAAAATGACTAAAAACTCTAATTGCACTGGTCAAAGTCTCTACTAAAGAAAATTAACATGATATATGTCTAATCTAATGCAATTAAACAAATCCTATAGCTAGAAAATAAGGAAATTGAAGATGACAACCTGACTATGGGTCTGATTCATGGTGAGCACTATCCACCATGGTTGATAGCCATGGCTGAGCTTGAAATGTTCTTGCCCTCCTAATTTGGTGTCCAATCTTCAATTCTCCTTGAGGAATTGATGATCAAGGGTCGCCACTGTGTCCTCTGATAGATTTGGTGGTTGAATTGCTCAGTTGGTGCATGGATTGCACGAATTCACATTTCTTGAATCTCCTAGCCTCCTAGGACCTCCATGGCATGTGATCTCCAATTGGGCAGCAAAAGTGTTCCTCTCAATGCATGTAAGTGAGTATGCAATTCGATAGGGCTTCACTGCATTTCAACTCGAGATTCATCTATATATTTCTCCCAATTGGAGGGGGGTTTTATAGCATTTTCCAAGGGCTAGGGGTGGCTTCATGAGGAAGCCAAGAACAATATTGGGTAGTTGAGCTTGTTGGATGGAAGGATCCAGAACCTTCCTCACTCAAACCACTCCAATCCACAACCAATTGGCCATTTGAACCAACTTTGAATCGGTCAAAGGCCAACTGACTTTGAGGCCTGACCACGGATGACAAGCGTGGTCAGCTCTGCTAACCATGGGTGTCAGCAACGACTAGCACTGACTAGGCAAAGGTGCCCAAATTGAGTGGTAAAAACCACTGCTATACCTTGGTATCTATCCAAGGTCTTCCATATGGTCTTCTAGCATGTCCCATATGAGTAGTCACCTCGACATGACGCGTTTTAGGTGTCTACACTGCTCTCAATCTCTTTCCTCAAATTTGTATTGTAATATTCCACAAAAGCTCACACAAATCTATCCACAAGTCTTCTCTAAGACTTACCTCAAATCTATTCAACAAGTCCACACTAGAACTTGTCCAATATCATAGAAACATAAAGAGAATTGTTAGAGACTAAATATGCTTCACATTCATCACAATGCTAAATTAATTTCAATCAATCTTTTAGAAATATATAGAGAATTATTAGAGACTCAATATGCTTCACATTCACCATAATGCTCAATCACTTTCAATCAATAATTTAGAAAGTGAACAATAACTAACTCTCAATCAATTGTTAGAGACTCAATATGATTCACATTCACTAACTCTCAGTCACTTTCTCAACTCAATTTATAATATATAACAATTTGTTTTATAGAACTTGAACAATCACTTTTAACACATTCACTTGACTAGGTTCAACCAACTTTACTAAATCAATCACTCAATGAAATAATCCTTGCTCACAAACCCTAATCCAAGAATTTGATCACTCACTCAAATATTTCCAAAAATTCTTATCAACCAATCTCACATAACAATGATACTCATGTTCTTTTCAAACCCTAGTTCAAGTTCTTCACTCAACCATCCACTTCAACAACAATGCTTATAAAACAAGGTTTTATCAACAACTCTTTATTCTAGAAAACCTTGAAGCATTAATTCAACACACACTCAACAATGCTCACCTAACAATCCTTTTCACTCCAACTTTGCATACACAACATTCAACAATCACTCACTAGGAAGAATATGCCCATACCTTTTATTTGATGTAGAAGTGACCTTAGCAAACCTGTCTTAATCACAATTCCCTTCTTTGCAATTTCAATGGTTAGATGACAAAATCTCACTCTTAACACTTTCTCAAATATTCCTTAGACACAAATAAACAAAGCTCAAATACACCTTATTGCTCCTACTTGTAATTAAAATTCATAAAATCATGCACAAAAATAATTACTTGGATACATCATTTAATATCCAATTTAAAATAATATCCAAAACCACAAAAACCTCAATCAATATTTAAAACACCTTTATTTTCTTTTCAAACCCTAAAAAAAATAATACCAAAAATTTATTTTGCATCAACCTTATAACTCACAAAAAACCTCATATACCAAATAAAATATGCAAAAATTAATTTTTAATACCTCAACAACTTCTCTAAAAATTTCGACGTTCAAACTTAATGCATACCTTGTTATCCCCGAAAAGGGTTTTGGTATGATTCGATTCGTTGTTTCCCCAAGTGCCAAGTGACTTAATGCTTTGGAGCCCACCGCATGGGCTAGAGGCACCCACATAAAGGAAGGTGAACATCCTTCCCTTTCAACCTTGCTCCACCACATTTCCCAACACAACAAAATGATCCTCCATGAGGATTTGAACCTCTGCTTGTCACTGCCCTCACATCTTGCCACTACCGCGGTTGCCAACTGCACTACCAGTGGTTGGTGACCAAGGCTCCCTCCTTGGTGGATGAAATTATTTTGCCTCCTCTAAGCACTTTTTAAAAATTAAAAAATTTTCGTTGCACACCACGATTCACATGAAATTCGCATAGCATAGGATTTAATTTGAAAGCATTGGGAATTTTGGTAAGGTGGGTAATCCCCCTTTTATACACATGATAAATGTTCTTCCCATGTCGGCGCTAGAAATTCGAATTCGAAATTTGAATTAATTTTAATAACCCTCCTTAGGGTTAGTTAAAAATTAATATAAATTAACTTATAACTAATATCAAAATTAATTAATAATTAATTTAAATAACTTAAGTAAATTAAATTATAAATTAATTTATAATAAAAATTATATTAATTAATTTATAATTAATTTAAAACTTCCCCTTGTAATATTATAAAAAATATTATAATATTATTCATTTGGGCTTCTTCTTTTGCACTTTGGACCACATCTGACTTCCTGAACCCGGTCTTAATTAACTAAAACTGGAGAACCTAAAACTGATGCTGCCCACTAAAACTACCACTGAATGGTGCTGAAATATTGACATCAATGACCACTCACTCTTGACATCAATGACAACTTATCTACTCAAATTATCCAACAAGTTTCAAAAATCCTTTTGGGCTTCTTTTTGGATGATAACAATTGTCCCATGTTGGAAATATGAGCAAGGTTTGTTGTCATTGATGTCAAGAAGAGAGCAAGGTTTGTTGTCATTGATGTCAAGAAGATGATGACCAAGTTTCATTGTCATCCATGCATTTATGTCAAAAGGTTGATGTCCAAGTTTCGGTGTTATTAATGTCCTCCAGTGGTTTTTCCAACAAGGCAAAGAAGTAGGTTAATGGAAATAATAATATTATAATATTTTTGGTTACAGGTTGGTTTGAAGAAAAAAAAGGCCAAGGAGTTATAAAATTATTATTCCTCCAAAAGACCCATGTGACAGATCTTAAAGTCTTAGGTTTAAATTATTTAAATTTAAATATTTTACCCTAAGGTAAAATTTAAATTTAAATTAATTTAAGCGCCAAAGTCAAATTTAAATTTAAATTAAAGGTTCACCAACGTGTTTGGAAATATGGTGCATTGCATATAAAATGGGGTAAGCTTTACCTTAAAATATTATCCATGCGAATATCAAATGCCTAAGTGAAATCGTGCGCAGTGATTGGAGAAGGAATATATCACATGTGCTTTAAGGCTTAGGAAGGCAGACAAGGGGATAAAGTCGAGTGGAGCACCATTCATATTGCCAAGCGTTGGGTAGCGTGGTTGGCAGCTAGAGGCTACGCTAGGTCGCTCGTAGGTGACAGGTCGCGGGTTCGATCCATGCGATCGTTGTTTTGCAAGGTAGAAGGTTGTTCGATTTGCACCATCGATTGAAGGACAAAATGGAAGGCTGTGCCTTACCTTTTGTGTGAGGGCACGTAGCCCACTTGGTGGGCGTGCATTGTGTGGAGGTGCTTGGAAGAAGGGGATCGGGTGTTCGAATCCCACCAAGGCCTTTTGGTGTGGTTTACAAAGGTATGCGCTCACATTTGCTAAGGTTAAAGTTGCATCCAAAAATTGAAAGGTGTGAAAATTAATTTTTAATTTTCCCAAAGTTTTATTAAGTTAAAATTGCATAGTGGAAAAAATTAAAAGGGTTTATGAGCTATAAGAGGGAGATAAAAGGGTGAGTAAAGTTTTAATTTTGTGTTTAAATTTTTGGTTGTTAAAGTTTATAAAAGGAGTAATAAGGTATGCCAAGGGTGTTATATGTTGAAATAAAGTCATATTGTGAAAATTGTTTTGAAAGGAGAAATAAGGTATAGTTGAGATTTAATACTTTGGCATGGTGAAATATTTTTGAAGAAAAATATTGAGGATAGATTTTTGATATCTAACCATTGAGATTGTCAAAGAGGTTGATTGTGATTGAGACAGGTTTTGAGGTCAAATCTTCTTCAAACAAAAGGTATGGGCATATCTTCCTTGTGAGTGAAATATTTTTGGATTGGATGTTGTGAATGCTAAGTTGGAGTGAAAAGGTTTGTTTGATAAGCATTGTTGAGTAAGCTTTCATGTGCATGATTGGTAAATGTTTGTGAGAACATTTGAGTGAGAAATTGAGAACTATCTTGAACTAGGGTTTGAGAAAGATCATGAGTATCATTGTTATGTGAGATTGTTTGATAAGCATTGTTGGAAATATTTGAGTAAGCTTTCATGTGCTTGATTAGGGTTTGTGAAAAATACCATGAGTATCATTGTTATGTGAATTTGGAATCATCTTGAGTCAAGGTTGAGTTCCATAGTGTGAGTTGTTGAAAGCATAGTGAAACACCTGGTTAGGGTTTGTAAGCAAGTTGTGTTTCATTGAGTGATTGGTTGAGTGGAGTTGATTGAGCATAGTTGATTGAAAGTGTTGGAGTGATAGTTCAAGTTTTGTGAAACAAATTGTTCTTTATTCTAAATTGATTTGAAGAGAGATTGAAAGTGATTGAGTTTTTGTGAGTGAAACATATTGAGTCTCTAACAATTCTCTATATGTTTCTATGGTTAAAAAAATTATGAGTGAAACTTGTTTGAGTAATTGAAGAGGTTTTTTAGAAGAGATTAAGTTGAGTTTTGTGAGTATTTTGTGAGTGTGAAACATATTGAGTCTCTAACCATTCTCTATATGTTTCTGAGTTCAAACAATATTCTGTGTGAAACTTGTTTGTGTGATTGAAGAGGTTTTTCTAAAAGAGGTTGAGTTGAGTTTTATATGCAAGTTTGCAATTGATTTGAATAAGCTTTTGTGAAAGCTTGTGGAAATATTTGAGTAAGTCCTAGAGTGGACTTGAGGATAGAGTTAAGCAATATTTTGTGAAGGCTTGTTGGCTGATTTGAGTAAGTCCTAGAAGAGACTTATGGATAAAGTTGAGTAATATTTTGTGAAAGCTTAAGGATATATTTATGTAAGATTTTGTGGAAGCTTACAAGCATATTGGACAAGTTCTAGTGAGGACTTGTTGATAGATTTGAGGTAAGTCTTGGTGAAGACTTATGAGTAGATTGGATAATTTCTTGAGAGGACTTGTGGATAGATTTGAGGTAAGTCTTGGTGAAGACTTGTTGAGAAAATTGGACAAGTTATTGAGAGGACTTGTGGATAGATTTGAGATAAATTTAAGGACAAAGTTTGGTGCTAGATTGAGGATAGATTTAGTACAAATTGAGATAGATATTGAGAAGATTTGTGCTAGATCGAAGGACTATGTTTAGTGTAGATTTGAGATAGAGATTGAGCAGATTTGTGCTAGATCGAAGGACTGTGTTTAGTGCAGATTTGAGATAGAGTTGAGAGTAAGATTTGGAGGTGATAGAGTAGAGGATAGTAGTCTCTAGTGGATAGAGATCCATTAGCTAGGGTAGTGAGGATAAAGATCTTTTGAGTGAGGATAGAGTCTTCAATGGAGAGAGATCCACAAGCTAGTGTAGTGGAGGTAGTAGTCTTCTAGAGGATCACCAACCAGAGCAGAGGAGGAGTTCTCCTATGGATAGAGATCCATGAACTAGCTAAGGAGATTGGTGTCTCCTATGGATTGGTACCCACAAACTAGATTAGGGGATTGGTGTCTCCTTTGGATAGAGGTCCATAAACATTGTAATAGGGAAGGATTCCCAAGAGATTTGTTGAGAAAATTTTAGTGAAATATTTTCTCCGTGGAGTAGCCCACATTGGGTGAACCACGTTAAATTGGTGTCTCTATTGTGTGTGGTGATTTGTGCATTGCTTTGATTACTATTGTTGACATTGCATTGATATATTGGATAATATAGTTTGAGTAAAGAAAAGTAAAAAGTGGTCTTATATTGTTCACCCCCTCTCAGTATAAGCTTGTGTTCTTCAATTGGTATCAGAGTGGGTTCCTTCAGAATAGTTTAACAGCTTGAAGGAAAAGCTCTCAAGAACATAGATGGATTCTCAGAATGGATCTTCAGGGAATTCAGCACCATTGTTCGATGGGAACAATTATGTACTTTGGAGTATGAGAATGAAGATTCACCTAATGGCACTTGGGAATGAAATATGGGAAGCAGTTGAGAATGGATACATACCACCAACTACTCCACCTATAGATAAATATGGTAAGCTCCTACATCTGAATAATTCAAAGGCAATGAATGGAATTTTAAAGGGTTTGCGTGAAATAGAGTTTATAAAGGTTATGCATTGCACATCAGCAAAGGAAATTTGGGATAAGTTGAAAGGTATATATGAGGGAGACAAAAAGGTCAAAAGGGTAAAGTTGCAAAATTACAAGAGAACATTTGAAGACCTAAAGATGAAGGATGAGGAAAACATTGTTGCATATCTACTTCGTGTGGATGAGGTTGTTAACTCCATGCAAGGACTTGGGCTTAAAGTTGAAGAAACAGATGTTTGTGATAAGATTTTAAGGTCACTCCCAAAAAGGTATAGTGAAAATATTTCAGCTATAGAAGAGTCAAAAGATATTGAACTTTTGACAAGGGATGAATTACATGGAATTCTCACAGCTTTTGAGATGAGAATAAAAGAGGAACCTATTCCCCAGAAAGAAGCAGCCTTCAAAGTTACTAAGAAGACAAAGGGTAAGAAGTCAGATTCAAGCAATGAGTTATCCAGTGATGAAGAAGCAAATTATGGCAGAAGGAACAAGGACTCAAGAAAGTATAAAGGTACAAAATCAGTTAGATGTTTCAATTGTGGAAAATATGGTCACTATGCATCTGATTTTCCAGAAGCTAGAAATAGCAATGATGAAGAAAAATAGGATCATAAGAATAGGGAAACAGGAAAACATAGGTACCAAAAGAAAAGCAGGGATGGACAAGGCAAGCAAGGAAATAAGTTTTTCCAAAGGCATAAGAAGAGTTTCTATGCAGAAAAGGTAGGTAAGAGTTCAAGTGATAGTGATGAAAGTTCCTCAAATAATGATGAAGATGAAATTCTATTTCTGGCAGAAGAAAAATAAGTGGTTAGAAAAAGGTCACCAATAATTCTCAAGTGTTTTAGATGTGGTAACTTTGGTCATCTTGAAGATAGTTGTACAAGGAATGGATTCAGTTTCAATGATGATGAATATGAAGATGCTAGTGAAGGTCCAAAAGAAGAAAGTCTTCTTATGGCAATAGAAGAAGAAGGAAGTGCTTCTAGTGGAAATAAATCAGAAAAGAATGAAGATGATCCCAAAGGCAAAGAGATAGAGGAAGAATAAGAAGAAAGGAGAAGTTGATCTTGAGGGTGAGCTTATTTCTGCCCTTGATGCATTAAGGAAGGTAAGAAAGCAGAACTCAAAACTCAAGCTTCAATTTCAAGAATGTGATGAAGAGAAAGGAAAGCTTATAGAAGATCTAACCAACTCAATAGCTAAGACAAGGAGATTTAAAGAGAAGTTAGAAGCAAAGGTTTTAGAATGTGAAAAGTTAGAGCATGAAGTAGCTTCACTAAGGAAGGAAGTAAAAGAGTCTAAAGATAAGCTACACAGGTTTGGGAGAAGCTCAAAGACCTTGGATAAGATTATCAAGGTACAAAAATCTTCATCAAACAAGATAGGTCTTGGTTTTGAACAAGTACAAAAAGAACAAGGAGAGGAGTCAATCTCAAGCTCCAAAGAAGAAGAAGCTTTAGAAGAAGAGAGTGTAAGAGAAAGTGAGTCTTCTGAGGAAGAGTTGAACAATAGAAAGTTCAACAAGGAAAGGAACAATGCACAAATGAGGAACATATGGAATAGGAAACAACATAGGGTAAAAGAGACTAAGAGACCAATGGGGTCAAGGCAAGGTAGTTTCAATGGATGATGCTTCTCATGTCATAGGTTTGGGCACAAGGCTACACAGTGCAGGACACATGAAAGACAGGAATATGGAAATTTTAGAAACAAACATCTTTTTCAAGGGTATTGCTACTCTTGTAATCAGTTTGGTCACAAGGCAGTAAATTGTAGGGTTCATGATAGGAATGGATATGGCTTCACCAGGAGAAAACCTCAAGATATTTGCACCTTTAAGGAATAACAACATTAAGTGTTATAAGTGCAATAATGATGGGCATACAACAAAGTGGTGTAGAGCAAAAATTCCAGAGACAAGCAAGAACAAGAATATTTAGAGGAATCAAAAGGATCAGTTGAGGAAGAAAGTGGACAAAGGTAAATATCAGTGCATGCTGGGAGTAGAGATACTCCCACCCTAAAATTAACCACCTCAAGAGAGGAGGTGGGGGAGGGGCTAAGCTAAGAGTCTCATTCTTAGCCCCAAGCCCCAAAGGTGACCCTTTGCCATTGATGTCAAAGGGAGAGATATTTGAGTTAGGGGGAGAGCATTCAATTAGGGGGAGCAGTTTCTCAGGGGAAGCAGAACTAAAAAAGGTAAAGGAAATGGTAAAAGGAAAATGGGTTGCCATCAATGACAAAGGGGGAGATTGTTGGAAATATGAGCAAGGTTTGTTGTCATTGATGTCAAGAAGAGAGCAAGGTTTGTTGTCATTGATGTCAAGAATATGATGACCAAGTTTCATTTTCATCCATGCATTTATGTCAAAAGGTTGATGTCCAAGTTTCGGTGTTATTAATGTCCTCCAGTGGTTTTTCCAACAAGGCAAAGAAGCAGGTTTAATGGAAATAATAATATTATAATATATAATATTATAATATTTTTGGTTATAGGTTGGTTTGAAGAAAAACAAAGGCCAAGGAGTTATAAAATTATTATTCCTCCAAAAGACCCATGTGATAGATTTTAAAGTCTTAGGTTTAAATTATTTAAATTTAAATATTTTACCCTAAGGTAAAATTTAAATTTAAATTAATTTAAGCGCTAAATTTAAATTAAATTCAAATTAAAGGTTCACCGACGTGTTTGGAAATATGGTGCATTGCATATAAAAGGGGTAAGCTTTACCTTAAAATATTATCCATGCGAATATCGAATGCCTAAGTGAAATCGTGCATAGTTATTGGAGAAGGAATATATCGCATGTGCTTTAAGGCTTAGGAAGGCAGACAAGGGGATAAAGTCGAGTGGAGCACCATTCATATTGCCAAGCACTAGGTAGCATGGTTGGCATCCAGAGGTTGCGCTAGGTCACTCACAGGTGATAGGTCATGGGTTCGATCCACGCGATCATTGTTTTGCAAGGTAGAAGGTTGTTTGATTTGTGCCATCGGTTGAAGGATAAAAGGGAGGGGTGCACCTTACCTTTTGCGTGAGGGCACGTAGCCCACTTGGTGGGTGCGCATTGTGCGGAGGCGCTTGGAATAAGGGGATCGGGTGTTCGAATCCTGCCAAGGCCTTTTGGTGTGGTTTACAAAGGTATGCGCTCACATTTGCTAAGGTTAAAGTTGCATCCGAAAATTGAAAGGTGTGAAAATTAATTTTTAATTTTCCCAAAGTTTTATTAAGTTAAAATTGCATAGTGGGAAAAATTAAAAGGGTTTATGAGCTATAAGAGGGAGATAAAAGGGTGAGTAAAGTTTTAATATTGTGTTTAAATTTTTGGTGGTTAAAGTTTATAAAAGGAGTAATAAGGTATGCCAAGGGTGTTATATGTTATATGTTGAAATAAAGTCATATTGTGAAAATTGTTTTGAAAGGAGAAATAAGGTATAGTTGAGATTTAATACTTTGGCATGGTGAAATATTTTTGAAGGAAATTATTGAGGATAGATTTTTGATATCTAACCATTGAGATTGTCAAAGAGGTTGATTGTGATTGAGACAGGTTTTGAGGTCAAAACTTCTTCAAAAAAAAGGTATGGGCATATCTTCCTTGTGAGTGAAATATTGTTGGATTGGATGTTGTGAATGCTAAGTTGGAGTGAAAAGGTTTGTTTGATAAGCATTGTTGAGTAAGCTTTCATGTGCATGATTGGTAAATATTTGTGAGAACATTTGAGTGAGAAATTGAGAACTATCTTGAACTAGGGTTTGAGAAAGATCATGAGTATCATTGTTATGTGAGATTGTTTGATAAGCATTGTTGGAAATATTTGAGTAAGCTTTCATGTGCTTGATTAGGGTTTGTGAAAAAGACCATGAGTATCATTGTTATGTGAATTTGGAATCATCTTGAGTCAAGGTTGAGTTCCATAGTGTGAGTTGTTGAAAGCATAGTGAAACACTTGGTTAGGGTTTGTAAGCAAGTTGTGTTTCATTGAGTGATTGGTTGAGTGGAGTTGATTGAGCATAGTTGATTGAAAGTGTTGGAGTGATAGTTCAAGTTCTATGAAACAAATTGTTCTTTATTCTAATTTGATTTGAAGAGAGATTGGAAGTGATTGAGTGTTTGAGTGAAACATATTGAGTCTCTAACCATTCTCTATATGTTTCTATGGTTAAACAAGATTCTGAGTGAAATTTGTTTGAGTGATTGAAGAGGTTTTCTGGAAGATATTAAGTTGAGTTTTGTGAGTGTTTAGTGAGTGTGAAATATATTGAGTCTCTAACCATTCTCTATATGTTTCTGAGTTCAAACAAGATTTTTGTGAAACTTGTTTGTGTGATTGAAGAGGTTTTTTGAAATAGGTTGTGTTGAGTTTTTATGCAAGTTGAATTGAGTTGAATAAGCTTTTGTGAAAGCTTGTGGATAGATTTGAGTAAGTCCTAGAGTGGACTTGAGGACAAAGTGAAGCAAGATTTTGTGAAGGCTTGTTGGATGATTTGAGTAAGTTATAGAGGGGATTTAAGGATAGATTTGAGAAAGCTTTTGTGGAAGCTTAAGGGTAGATTTGTGTGAGATTTTGTGGAAGCTTATTATCAGATTGAACAAGTTCTAGTGAGGACTTGTTGAGAGATTTGAGGTAAGTCTTGGTGAAGACTTATTGAGTATTGGAAGTTATTGAGAGATTTGTGGATAGATTTGAGGTAAGTCTTGGTGAAGACTTGTTGAGTATATTGGACAAGTTCTTGAGAGGACTTGTGGATATATTTGAGGTAAGTATTTGAGAAGACTTGAGAGTAGAGTTGATTGATTGATTTGTTCAAACCTTGAGTTAAGGTTTGGGGCAGATCTAGCAGAGTTGAGTTTGTGATTGGATCAAGCTTTGTGTTAAGGCTTGAGGATAGATTTGAGGATAGAGTTTGGTGTATATTTGAGGATAGCTTTGTACCATAATAGATATAGATTGAGAAGATTTGTGCTAGATCGAAGGACTATGTTTAGTGCAGATTTGAGATAGATATTGAGCAGATTTGTGCTAGACCAAAGGACTATGTTTAGTGTAGATTTGAGATATATAGCTGAGAGCAAGATTTGGAGGTGATAGAGTAGAGGATAGTAGTCTCCAGTGGATAGAGATCCATTAGCCAGGGTAGTGAGGACAAAGATCTTCTAAGTGAGGATAGGAGTCTTCAGTGGAGAGAGATCCACAAGCCAGTGCAGTGGAGGTAGTAGTCTTCTAGAGGATCACCAGCTAGAGTAGAGGAGAAGGAGTTCTCCTATGAACCAACAAAGGAGATTGGTGTCTCCTATGGGTTAGTTCTAAGATTATGCATAAGGGTTTGGACCCAAATTGTCCTTGTAAAAAAATGGTGAATCCTAATTGAAATCAAGGTGAATTCTAAGAAAATCAAATAAATCATCTTCACACCAAAATTTGGGGGTATTTGAAGATCTAAAAATTAATGTCATATTTGGGGCCCATTTTGACCTATTAAATCACCTTATAACTTCATAAAAATACCACCATTAGATCATGCTCAAAAAGAGCTTTCCAACAAGTATAAATATGCCTATTTTTGGATATATATTATGGTAAATTTATCCTAAGAAAACATTGGTCTCGAAAATTTTAGGTGAATGGGCCGACATCGAGGGTCCTCATATTCGCCAATTTTCAATTTTAGAAATCCTAATATTTTCCCAATTTATGAATATTCACCACTATGCATAACCCTGGTTGGTGCCCACAAACCAGATTAGGGGATTGGCGTCTCCTTTGGATAGAGGTCCATAAATATTGTAATAGGGAAGGATTCCCAAGATATTTGTTGAGAAAATTTAGTGAAATATTTTCTCCATGGAGTAGCCCACATTGGGTGAACCACGTTGAATTTGTGTCTTTATTATGTGTGGTGATTTGTGCATTGCTTTCATTACTACTGTTGACATTGCATTGATATATTCGATAATATAGTTTGAGTAAAGAAAAGTAAATAGTGGTCTTATACTATTCACCCCCCCTCTCAGTATAAGCTTGTGTTATTCATCCCAAATTTGATGTGATTACCTATTTTTAGGAGTGTTTCTTCTTCTTGCAATATTCTACCTCAAACTTTCTTCAAATCTTCTCCAATGGCCACTTCTTCAATTTCTCAATAGGGCTTCTCTATTCTCCTTTCTCCTTCAAAATTTTAATGGACATTTTTCTTAGGCCTCCTCAATCTTCTCTCTCAAATATCTTATCTCATTTCTCAAATCTATAATGGGGATCTTTTATCTCAAGTATCCTCTTTCCCAATCTTCAATAGGGCTTCTCTGACCTCTTTCTCTCTTCTTCCTTCAATCTGCTATGGGGGTCTCTTTCTTAGGTCTCCTCAATTTTCAATATCCAATATTGTATGGGGACCTATTTATTAGATCTCCTCAATCTTCAATATTCAATATTCTATGGGATATCTTTCTTGGACCTCCTCAATATCCAATATTCAATCTCCAATTTGACCCCTTTCTTGGATCTCCTTAATATTCAATGTCTACTCTTTTGCTGCAACTCCAAAACTACTTGTTGTGTGAAGAAGACACATAAAATTTCAGGCAATCAAAGGTGAAATTCTTCTCTATATGTTGTAGGAAGCTTCTCAACTTTTGAGAATTAATTTTTTTGCAAAAAAATATTAGATAATAGCAACCAAATACATCAAAATCTTTAAAATTCTAAAATTAATAAACTGCACTAGTTGGTATTCAATCTAGTGGAAAGAAATCTATGTTTTCCTAATCTTCACGAGTTTTTTTGCAACCGTATGGAAAGAATTTAGCCAAATAGAAACTTTCAAACTTTGTAAAAGAAATATACCTATCTCCTATCAATATCCCTTGTGGTTATGATACCACTGTTAGGTTTTGATGCTTAATACTTAAAGCAAAATAACCATAAGATCTAAAATAAAGTTGCTATATAAAATATCTGATAATGGCAATATTATAATCATATAAAACTCATAAATAATTTTTGCAACAAATAATAAAATGGCCATTATCAAATTCTCACAAAAATAGTATTTTGATATAGAATAAATATCTCAAATACACAATACTTCCACACACTCTCACTCTACATTGTGTCTCTCTCACGCACACACACGCATAGACACATATATAATGGAATGTGACTCTTCATATGAAGTACTCTTATCCTTCACTCTTATTGAGAATATTCACTTTCCTACTCTAAGGACACATGTGCACTCTTACATAAAGGACACTTGTGCACTCTTACATAAAGGACACTTGTGCACATCTATACTCATCATACTTGCATACTTAACTACAAGACACTTGTACATTTCTTACATATTATTACATTACATAAAGTAAATACTCACTCTCTAAACTAAGATACACTCCTAATCTAAAGATGTACCCAAGGTGGTACATTAGCATGTACTAAATAATGTAATATACTCCAAAAGAGATGTGGTATTTGATGAAAGAAACAAAAATATTATTAAAGAATAAAATATTGATTCAGGGATAATTTTAAATTATTTAGAAGAAGACTCATCAAGTGAAGACTCAAAATCATACACAAATGATGAACAAATAGAAAATGTAGAGACTGCTACAACACTTCAAAAGAAAGAATTTATATGACATAGAGGTACACTTAAGGACTCAAAGCTAGAGGAGATGCCAGATCTCACTACTATAAGACCTCAAAATTGTATTTTAGTGAGAGTAAATAGAGGGTTAATAAGTTCTATGAAAAAACCTATAACTACTCTAAATGATTTACATCATAGAGGATGGAAGACAAACATGGAATAAAAATAATGAAACATTAATAAAAAATAAAACATGGAATCTAGTTGATCTACCATAAGGAAAGAAAGTAGTAGGATATAAGTGGATCTACAAGATAAAGTACAAAGCAAAAAATTCTCTTGATAACTATAAATCTTGATTAGTTGTAAAAGGATACACTCAAATAGGAGGAATTGATTATGACTAAACATAAACAACAAGAATGACTACTATTAGAATAATTAATGCTTTAGCAACACATCATGAATGAAAACTTCATCAAATGGATGTAAAAAATACAATTTTTAGCGGTGATCTTGAATAAGAGGTATATATGTCACAACCCAAAGGATTTATAATCAAAGGATAACTCAGAGGGGAAGATCCTTTCACTTGATCTGAGGATCCCAGGGGGATAGGGGGAGGGTCCTGCTCCCTCTCCCTGCTCCCCCTCCCCTGGTTCTTGCCCAGTTTTTGGATCATACTAGGTCATCCCAATATGGGAATGCTTTGTAGCAGATGATCTCCTTGGAAGGAGATCCTTCCCCACTATGATTATGCCATATCTATAGATGACAAAAAATCTACATCAGACTATATTTTCTATACTGGTTCAGGACCTATTTATTGGTACAATAAAAAACATGCAGTAGCAGTTTCATATACAAAAGAAAAACATCATGTAATAAAATTGTAGTATGTGAAGCACTTTGGTTACAATACATATTATCAAATATTAGAATTAGAAGAACTACAATAATAAATTATGATAACCAAGGAGTACTTAGTCTAATAAAAAATTCAATTACTCATGAAAGAACAAAACACATTGAAGCTCATTGTCATTTTATCATGGATCATGTTCAAAATCATCATATCCACTTGAAACACATTTCTACTGAATATCAAATTGTAGATATTTTTACAAAAGTATTTGGTCAAAA
This sequence comes from Wollemia nobilis, assembly GCA_028583015.1. Classification (NCBI taxonomy): domain Eukaryota; kingdom Viridiplantae; phylum Streptophyta; class Pinopsida; order Araucariales; family Araucariaceae; genus Wollemia; species Wollemia nobilis. The sequence goes on along the minus strand of JAQPPZ010000753.1, from coordinate 15,166,505 downwards.
TAAATTTAGATATTTTGAAATCATCTATGTAGATAAAAAAATTTCAACATCAAATAATGTAATATAGGAGGTGTTAGAGAATATTATATTATTTGATATATTAGAATGTGTAGGATATGTACATGTGTCATATTAGAAGACTGAGAGTCTTGTATGCAAGTGGTAAAATAAGAGTCCAAAGGTCATGTGGAAAGTAATAGTCAAGAATTTGAAGAGTTATCTTGTGTAACTATATTATGGAGATAAAGCTCCATAATTTGTATGAAGTGAGAAACTATCTCAAGATTGTATTTTAGATTTATGAATAATGTTGTAAGTATTTTCAATATTTTTTTTTTGATAGATTTAAAAAAAGAAGTTTTGAAAGGGATCCCAAACCTTTTACAAAGGAATAAACAAAACTATAAGAGTTTAGAACAAAAGGAGATCATCTCAGTAGAGATGATATCAATAAACCAAAATGAGGCCATCTCAAAGGATACAACCTCAAAAAACTAGCAAACCAAGGGGATAGCAAGAGAGGATCAACCCAAAAATATAGATCATAGAAAGGAGGGCAGGGAGCATTGTTATGATAAAAATAACACTACTAAATAAGATCGAGTTACTCTTCGGGTGATCTTGTTCAGCCGTATCAATATTGAGCTCATCCTCTGAAGCTTGAGTGTCTTGATATTTCATGGTGCTAAGCATCTTATCAACTTGGAGAAGCATAGCCAAAGCGGAGCTCAGGAGTTCCCCCATGGAAGCCCAAGAATAGGATCTAGATTTTTTTAGGCCTTTTTAGTACTTAGAGAACAGATATGATCATGATCATCTTTAGTATTGAATTTCTTGAGCTTAGCAAAATTATTTTTTGGAGTGGTTTAACTTGGTTAGAGGTGATTTTGTGCTTCCCCCGAAGGCATTGCTCCTAGATGAGTGATGACACAAATCTAACTTGGTTGAGTATGGAGTGCTAGCAGGGGTACCAATTCCTCCTTTGGTTGCACCTACAAATATATTCTTAGATTCATCATCATTGAGAGCCAAAGCAAAAGGATTTTCTACCAGACTACCAATGATGGCCAAAGTTGCCTTATCAACCTCCTTTTAGATTGTGTGGTGATAGAGAATGAGGTGAATATCCTAATGCTTTGGATAGGTACATGAGCCATCCCTAACTTTTGAGACTAAGAGCTCTAACAATTTAAATATATACTTTAAAATGTTGATATCTTTAACTGCACACATGTGGTTCATGAATGCCATATGAAAGCTCCTAAGTGACAAGTTGGTCTCATAAATGGTGAAGTACTCCATAATTAGGACCATCACCCTATTCCACAAATTTAGGAGGGCCCTTCTAATACCACATTTATTATGAGATGGATATTTATCTTTTTCCTTGAAGTGGAATAGTTCTATGACTAATGATTTTTTATCCATGTGCACCACATCGCCATCATTGGGAATCCCAGTCACGTCGACCAATAAGCAAGCATTAACCTTGAACATGAGCCCTCAAAGGTTCAAACGACCTTTATCCTAGGAAGATAATAATTCTTTGTATAATTTAGGACCATGGCCATTAAATTTATGAATGAAGGACATAAAAGGGTGAATCCTCAAAAATTCCTCAACTAGGGCATCAACTTGAAGAGATGTAGGTTCAATCAACACCATCCTCAGGATCCCAATGGCCCACCTCTGATGTAGCCACATAGTCCACTTTTGGAAGGGAAATCCAAATCTTTGGAAAACCCTCCTCGCATTGTCCCTTCTCACATCAGCCCACTAGTGAACCACCTTCTTTAGTAAACTCCTCTTACTCTGCCTTAGAAACACAACGACAAGCATGCAAGTGCCATTGCATTTCATGTTGCAAATAAAATCCTTTCAAGAAGATGGATTGATGGAATATTCTAGATTACACATTATAATTAGGAAGGATAGCTAAATAATTCTTAACTCGTACTGATAGGGCTTAGGTGGATGCACCCTATCAATGTTGGGGCTATCATAGCCAATAGTGTCATAGAGCCATTTAAAAATTATCCTCCCTTGAATAGTAATATTTATGGGAAAGGGATTCATGCTTGATATACCTCTTCCTTAGGAATTATTTGGGAAATGAGTGTCTCAAAAAGTTCCATTGGCCTAGGAATTCTAGAATATGAAGCAGGTGGGAGTTGTGATAGGATGCCAAGAAGATACAAAGAGGCTAGACTGGATGCAAATGGTTGACTGGTTGCAAGGAGCCACATGTACAAAGAAATAGTTAGGGTGACACATGAGTATGAAAAGTCCAAACCAAGTGCATTTGGATCTAAAACTATGAAAGGTCCCATGCACGAAGTAAACATGGATCAAATTGAAGCGACGCGTGAGCGCAACGGGGTTGAAAAGGGGCTATAAAGTGATATGATTACGAGGCTTCAAAAAAGAGGGTCATGGCTTCTATGAGATTTGTATATTTTCTATAATTGAAATATTTCTTATATTATTATTTTAGCCTTTAATATTATGACTAATTTATATTAGGACCTATGATATTCTATGGTAGTAAGGCTTTAAAAGCCAACAACATTGTACATAAAGCATGATAGAGAATGCTGGAAAACAAAAGGATGTATCAATAAAATTTAGAAGGGTCTTACAAATTTTTTTTAGAGAATCCAAAGATGAATAATTTGTAACATTTAAATATTATCTAAGCACCAAATTTATTGAAGCAAGTGAAGACCCTAAAGGTACAATGATAGTACCTATTGATAGAGGAAAAATAACCTATATGTATTACTCTCTCTAGAAGTTCATAAGAAAAAATAATAATTATCAAATATCAAATATTCTGATCAATAAATAGATGATAAGAAGAACTTGAACATTGAAGGAAAACATATAAAAGACATGAAGTCTCCAAATGGAAACAAGGATCATGATAAAAATTGCACAAAATCAGTTGACAATGATTGTGGACATATAGATAAAAAATTAGAAAACAAAAATAACAATGATGAAGAACATGAATCATATTATTGTGACGATTTGTTGAGAAATGTAATAGGAGCATTAAATAACTCAAAGAAAAAAATTAAAAATACCAAGACCAAAGAAAAGAAGCATAAAGCAAAGAGTTGAGAAAAAAGAACAAAAACTAGAGATTGAAGGCAAGAAGTCTTCACACCAATAATGTAATACAAGGGGGTGTTGGTGGTATTAAATTATTTGGTACCTTGAGTACCATTGTAAATATTTAGATTAGGATGTTAGTTTATTATTTAGTAGGTGTCAATTTATGAAGTGTATTTGTGTTGTAATCAAGTATGAGTTATATGTGAAAGGTGTCATGCAAGTGTGAGTTATGAGTGAAAGGTGTCATGCAAGTGTGAGTTATGAGTGAAATGTATAATGTGTGTAAGTGAATATTCATGTATGATGTTTCAAGATTAGAAGTATAAAGTTATGTAATTATGAGAGACTATTATAATGTAAGAAAGGCATATGAAAGGTTGCATATCCCATGATTTTGAGGAGAGAAAAAGTTATATGTATTGAAGAGTCTCATGTAAGGGTATATATTGATGAAAAAGCTCTATGCTATGTAATAGAGAATGTATGAATTATTTATTATCAAAAATATTTTTATTACTGTGCAATATTGGTGATTATTGAACGTGTGAGATTATAAAATCTTAATATTATAAACCTATGATATCTTTGGGCCCATTTGATAATAGTACCTACTTTATTATTCTATCATAAAGTACCTAAATTCCCAAATATATCCTTCATACTCCTTTATTTATTATGTTAATATTGAAATTCCAAAGTGCAAGGGATAAACTCTATGCTTCTTTTATTTTTATTACAATGATATATTTTTTACTTAAGGAAATTAAGATAAATCACCTAGATTAAAATTGATTTTTTTCACATTATTTGTTTCAAACTTTGCCTCGACATCTTCCTTTACATTTTTAAGTCCTTTTGAATTTGAACTTGAAATTTGTATCTATTGCATCCTCTTTAGATTATTTTAATGATTTATTTGAGAGGACTATGATGGCTTTCACATTCTGATGACATATAATGGATTTCTTTGCAACTATTTTGGAAGTGGAAAATCCTTGATCTAGTCCAACTTCTACTACAATGTAATCTCCTTGATTTATCTTGAATTTTGTCTCATGACTAAAATATCCATCTCTTTATCATTCATTTTACTTTGTAATCTCTATATATATATCTAGTCCCATAAAATTTATGGTATCAAAATATGATATTTTTATAAACACTTATTGATCCACTTCTCTTTATTTATCTAATATTAACATATTTTAGCAAAGGTTTTGAAATATCCATGGAAACATATATCTAGCTATATAAAACATGATTTTACCCCTTAGTGGTTGGTCCCTTATGGATGAACTCCCCTAGGGCATTACTGATATTATTTAAATCCTTATTATTGATATATTGATATGGAATTCCAAAAATCCTCTCACACTAGAATATTTTTAATAATTTATACATCCATAAAAAAATATTACTATATGGTTTCAAATATATGTTGAAATATGTGTAATATGTTCTTGGTAAGCCTACCTAGGTGTTGTAGGTGAGTTGGAGAGGAGAGGGCAATCCTCCAAGGGAGGTCCCAGGTTCAAATCTCCACCCTACCAAAAAGCTGAATTGGGTATCCAAAATCCAATTGATAATGTTGGTGTGGGCAGGGTCGGGTGTGACTCCTGGGTGACTTTGACGATGTAGAACCCCTTGTTCATGGTCTCTCAGACCAAGGCAACCCCACAAGGGGTTTTTCACTTAAAAAAGAAAAGAAAATGTTCTTGGTAAGCCAAGGCCAAAAGTGCGAAGAAATGCTTGTGGGAATTATTAATGTAGCCTATAGTCATGTGATTATTTAAGCCTATGGGAATTTATAATTTATGGAATCCTACGGGCATGTTCATGTAAGACAAAGGGCCCCTTTCATATTTCATCCTTAGTGGTATTGGTTAATCTACCTTTATGGATAACCTTGCTTAAAGGGTATAATTTATTATTATTTTATTATAAAGTTAACCTTAAGATAAAGTCAATGTCCACTTGAGGTTAAACTCTTATTAGGGTTTTGTTATCACTATAAATACCCCTCAATGAAAATCCACTTGTATCATAAGTGTGAATAAAATGTGATATATTGGGGTACCCATAAGCACCCACTTTCTAGTTCTTCTTGTATCCCTTCATCTCTTTACTTCATTTGCTATTGTAATATTTTAATTGGTCCTTATTTTCTACATATGATTATGGTGAATGTATATTTTAGAAAATATTGTAAATTCTAGCATGGTATCAAAGTGAGGTTCAAAGCTATGTCACTTACTGATGAAAACAAAATTTCTTTGCAATCAATCAAAGGTGTCACATATTCAAAACAAATCACTTTTAAAAAATATATATATTTTATCACCTTGTGTCAAAAATAGACATTGTGCATTTTGCATGCTAGCCACATGACTTCACCATCACACATTCATATATCCTAGTATAACAATGAATATACCAACATAGATGGTGTGGTGGTAAGGTTTTATACTTGTAGCAAGGAGGAGACATATTCAATTCCTAGAATTTTTGTTTCTATCATATCTTTTTCTTTTGGGGAAGATCTTTTTTTTTATGTAAGAAAGGAGTGGTGACAACAAGGGTAGTTCATTATGGGATGAAGGTTGTTGGTTCTAATCCTTGTAATAAATTTTTTTAATCTAGGAGTACTACCTAATTTTGATAGATAAACTATGTATTTTGACAAATATACTATGGATCTGTGATAGATAAACTAAGGATATCCAATGGATGGACTATGGATATCTAACAAATAGACTCATACTCCAATGAATAGAATTGGACTTTGAATCTGATAGACATACTTGAATTGTGTATGGACCACAAAGTATGGATTGTAGAATAGGTGCAAACCATGGAGTGCAGATTATGGAATGGGTATAGACCACAAATTTTGGATTATAGAATGGATACAAACCATAGAGTGTAGATTTTTCAAGGGATGCAGACCATAGAGGACCATCATAACCATCATATCGAAAGTAAAACCATCATAACCACTTTGTAATTCATTTAAGAAGGTAGTGTCATTGAGGTTTAGGATATGACATGGTTGCATGGTGGTATTGCACATTTAGGGTTTCATAAGAATATATTCTTAGATATTGCCTTCATTGTAAAAAAAATTTAGATTAATAAAATATTGCTTCTTATTTTGCAATCTTTTCTCTTTTCTGGCTTCTATTTGTACACAACAAAGAATCAATTATCCCTGGATATTCTAGATTAGTGGTATCAGAGTAGTCTATTTGTAGGTGTATGATCCCAAAGATGATATCCAACTATCAAAATCTTGGGTGCCAGGATTTCAACCCCTTTGATTACCTACCCAACCATTTTAAACAATATCAAATGGTAGACAACATCGAGATAGTAGATATTTTCAAATAGATGGTGGATGAAGCCCTTGAAAGACAAAAGAATCAAATTTTGGGTCAATTTTCCTATATTATTTAATGACTACCATTTTCTAGCACTATGGCATAACAATTCAATGCCTCTACACCGTTCAAAGTTTAGGTGAACTTTGATATTCCTATATTTGAAGGAAGAATCAATGCAAAAATGGTGGAGAATTGGCTGGATCAACTGTCTAAATACTTTTCTATCAATCAATTTGATAAAGAGAAGATCCCTTTTGCCCTACTAAAATCTCCAATACCAGTATAGAATTGTTGGAGCATACAAGCAAAACTAAGAAGATGTAGAAGATCCTACATGGGATGAATTCTAGAAAGTAGTCAAGAATGAATACTACCCAGTAGGCACCTATAAAGATTTGTACATGCAATGACAATAACTATGTCAAGGTAAATAACAATCTACTTAAGAATATATTGATGCTTTTCATTCATTATCTACAAAACTTGGCATCCAAGACATCGAGATGCATTGAGTTCTCAAGTACTACAGTGGACTACATTTGTTTTGAAAAACTTGGGTAAAGTACAAACTTAAAAATAAGAAAGGAATTAGTTCAAATAATGAGAACCAAAAATACCAAGGGTCAGTCCAAGAAAGTCAAAGGTAGTTTCCAAAAGCAACAAGCTAAAGGAGGTCAACAATAAAATAAAAACTAAAAGTAAAAATAAATAATTACAAGATAACAAGCCCCAAAAGAACAAGATTTAGAAATGGTGTGACTATCATACGAGAAACTAATATTCTAGAGAAGAGTACTGGGTAATTCGGTCTCTATTTATTGAGACACGACCCTCAATATCTACAACACCAATACATCCCCCAACCGAGGATAAAGGTAAGAAGATTATGGAGGCTAAACCACATGTGACTATTGCTACCTCTACTACACAAATCAAAGCAAAGGGTCCTCCTAAAGAGGAGCAATTATTCCACTCATAATTTTGGGTAAATGGTAAGCCCTTACATTTTATTGTTGATAGTGGGAGTTAAAAGAATTTGATCTTTGTTGATACTATGAAGGCTCTAAATCTTCTTGTGAAGCCTCACCCATAATAATATAATATTGGATAGATGAATCAAGGGAAGTATATCCATGTCACTCAACAATAAATTCTCTCTTATACCATCAAACCATTTAGAGATAACTTTTATGTGGTGTGGTTTCATTAGATGTTTATGATGTGCTCCTTGGCTAGCCATACATGTGGCAACATGGTGTATATGAGTCAAGAATTTATAAAGTCATAATCATCCTTGGGGACCAACAATATAGTGGTGTAAATACAAATACAAGAGGTTAGAACAAGAACCTCCAATCACATAAAAACTACGACAAATAGAAATAAAGCTATAAATCCCCCAATCACATAAGAGTTGCAATGGAAATAAACCAAAACATGCATTATTTTATCATTATTGGATTTCATCCCATTTTACAATGTGATACCAAGGGAATATATATCCCAAAAGAAACCCTAAAATAAACCCTAAATCTTAAATCCCTACAGATAAGAAATTACAATATACAAACATATATATATATATGTATATATAAAAGCAATTTTATCTTTTAGTGTCAACCAAAAAAATATTAGATAGTCCCCTAAATTAACACACACCATCGTATCATCTATATTAAGCATCTTAGAAAATATCAATACCTACCCATGCCTAAATGAGAAGTTATCCCAAATAATTTTTCTTCTAGATTTTCAAAAAAATACTAAAATCCCATTTTTGAGGCACTAGATGAAGGAATTAGAGCCCGATAACACACTAAAAAATCTTCAAGACTTGTAGATAACCTTGCCACAATATTTTCCACCTCATTATCTAGCTCTCCATAAAATTTCAAGCCAATCCAATGATCGAATCAAAATTTATGCCCTCTAGAAGATAGGCTCTTGCATCATAAAGGATACCAATGGAAACTCCTTCCACCTCTATATCTCTCATTCGTACTAAGCAATACAAAAGGATGATAAAAAAACAAAGTGGTTTATTCTCTTGATGATCAAACCTTAATTTACCAAGAATATGATTGCTACTACCATGATGACATAGTCATCACAAAAACATTGACAAATGGACTAGATCATAATATAATATGTTGATATCTTCAAATCACCTATCAGAGCGCCACTTCAATGTGACCCTGACTTCATTCAAACATACCAAGCCCTTTAGCTAGGTAAGCATATATTTTATTTTTATCTATAGTAACATCTACTCTATCACATGGGTCACATTTGTGTGCCCTCTATTGAACCAAAGATGATATGGGAAGTGCAATTTAGTAGGCTAACATGTTACTTTAGTGTGGAGAAGACTCTAGTTATTCAAAAATATTTCTTTAGGCAAAATATGAGGAATGATGTAGAAAACTATATCAAGTCTTGCACACACTATACAATTACAAATCCAACCAACAGGAAACTAGGCTTGTCCAAACCCTTGTCAGTACTTGCCAAGCCTTTAAAATCTATCTCAATGGATTTCTTATTTCCAAACATGGAAATGATTGTGTTTTTATGGTGCTTGATAACTTTTCCAAAATGTCTATTATGATTAATTGCAAGAAGAATGTTACAACTAAATAAACTATAAAATTTTATTTTAACCATGTATGGCTTCATTTTGGTCTGCCAAAATCCATTATCTCACATAGGGACAACATGTTTTTAAGTATATTTTGGAACACTATATGGAATATGATGGACACAAATCTCACCCGATCCACAACATTCCATCATTATAATTATGGAAAATATAAGTTATCAATAGGTTGATCGTGCATATGTTGTATATCTACAATTAAAAGCATCCTCAAAAATGGGATGAGAGCCTACCATACATACAACATAGGTATAATAGGTATTTGCACAACTCTACCAAATACAACGCCTTTTATGTGTGTTTTGATTTTCAACCTTTTGGTCTCATGGATGTGGCTCTCCTAATCTCACCCATGAACTTCACATCACATAGGGAAAAATAACTAGAAAAGGTAGTGAAGTTTGTCAAACATATTCAACATATACAACAATAGGTTCATGACCTTTTGGACCAGATAAATACAAACTACAAGTAGTTCCTTGACCAACATCATACTCCACACTCTTTCTAAGTGGGAGATAAATTTTGGTTGTGATTGTAGAAAGAATACCTTACAAGTCCACACAAGAAAATTAGACCCCTATGCTATGGACCTTATACCATCACTAAGAAAGTGGGAGAGAATGAATTTGAGCTAGATTTACCACCTTACCTTGGTTTACATCTTATTTTCAATTTCGAACTTCTAAAACCATATAACCCACCTTTGATAAACACTCCCATGATAACAAAGAATTTGATGATTGAAGAGCTCAACCCTGAAGGTATTACATTGGTAGAAGATGATAAAATAGTTGACACAAACAAAAACCACTAGGAGACAACCCACACAACTCTACAAAGTAGTCTAATTAGTTCAACTCAATCACCAAGCCAAGTGGTTTACAAAGACAAATAAAAAAGGAACTTGCACACTTAATGTCAAAAAATGAAGTAATGTAGACCATTTTTTTTAAAGGAGGGTTGATTGATCAAGGTAGATTACCTAATTTTGATAGATAGACTATAGAATTTGACATATAGACTATGGGTCTTTGACATATAGATGAAATATGGGTCACTAACGAATAAACTATGGATCTTCAATGGATGGACTTGGACTTTGACAAGTGGACTCAAACTTAGACTTTGATAGATGGACTCAGACTGTGTATGGACCACAAAGTATGGATTGTGGAAAGGGTGTGGACAATGAAGTTTAAATTATGGAATGGATACAAACCATGGAGTTTAGATTACATAATAGGTACAAATCATGAAGTGTGGATTGTGGAATAGGTGCAAACCACATAGAATTGTCATATCACTTTATTGAAATTTGAACCATCATAATCATTATCTTGGAAGTTGAACCATCATATTTGCCTTGTAATTCATTAAAAAATATAGTGGTATTGAGATTCAGGATATGATATGGTTGCATGGTGGTATTGGATAGTTGCATTTGGAAATTTAGCAGGTATCTCTTCTCAGAGATTGCCTTCTTTATAATCCTATTTTTAGATTAATGAAATATTAATTCCTATTTTACAATCTTTTCTCTTTTCTTGCTTCTGTTTTGTACACAACAAAAAAATATATTATCCCTGGATATTCTAAATTATTTTGTGTGCATAGACATTGCTCAAAATAAATGTTATAATTCTTCTCCTCTTCTTAGTCAAACCCATATCCATGGTGCAATGGTAAGATTATATCCTTGCAATGCTTAAGTTAATAGTTTTATCCCACATAAGCACTTTTGAAGAATGTCCTCTTCCATTTTGACCGATGCTATATGTGCCATATGGAAGGGGATGGTACCTTGTCTCAATTAACTACATGACACAATGGTTAGACAATTTGCTTGTTGAGGATAATTTCTAATTTTGAGATGATGCAAACATTTTATTTTAGTTGTAAGGTATGGTTGTGCATGTGATTAAAATCTAATTTCCTCTCTACTTTGATTAAGGTAACATGCATGGTGCATTATTGTGATACTTATCTCTCAAGAAAATAGTCTAGGGTTCTAGCTCTATTATCTCTAAACCCATAAAATTGAATATATATGCACATATGAGGATTCCATCCAATCATATTCATCAATTTATAAAATTTTGATTTATCAGTTGAGAGCACGACATACAATCCAATGGTGCCAAGTGGAAATTTTTAAATTCAACAATATTTTTCTAAAGCTTGGTAGTTTTATTTTTATTTGATTTAAGTGCTAATATACCAAATCATTTGGAGGCCATAACTTCTACATATGAAAGCATTTAGAGTCATTTCTTTCTAGATTGTATGATTTTTTGAGCTATATACATGGATGATATCAATTTATAGACCTATTATAAATTTTCTTAGGGTTTTGAGTGCCAAATAGATTCCTTAGGGTATGTTTTTTTTTGGTATATAAGATACTATAGCATTAATACCGGGTTTTATAGGTTGACCCAAAACCTTTTACAAAAATTAGCCTAGGGCTGTTGATGAACATATCCTTACTAAGGATCCTATATATGTAAAATCTACATGTTGCCAAAGCCATTACATCCGGTAAGGCACATAGCCTATTATCAAAAAGAAACTTCCCATACAACATTTTGGGTATACCCCGAGAAAACACACATGCATCATAATTACAAAAAAGAAACAGACATGGATCCCTTCCTTGAGACAATGGAGAAACAAAAAGCTATAGACACACATAGCAGAGTACTGAAAAAAACTTCCATAAGCTTTGTATTGATAGTTACTCTTAATAATTCTTTGGTAATTGCTTTCTTTCGTATATGACATGCTTTGGTACCACATACTATCTTGGCCAATCAGCCTTGGAGAAGTGAACCTGTTGGCTAGATTTATGGTGGTGGCTATTTGGTGGTCCACGTGGCTTTGGTTCAAAGTCTTATATTGTCATTTCTTTCCTTCCCTATGATTATCAACCAACATCAAATTACTAAGATGACTAGGACCCATTTTATCTGACATGTGACTGTCCCCATTAGTCTTTGTGGTATTTCTAAGCAACATCCACGAAGACTGATAGCTCAAATAATTTTTATTGTGAGTCCAATTCAAAAAAGAGACGGGAATACTCCTAGCCTTCAAAATTATAGTGCCTTCCCTATTGGTAAATTCGACTATCATTCTTGGAATTCTTGTTGAATAAGCTCCTCTACTTCACTTGGGACACCGTGTTCCCATTTGAAAAGTTCGTCACCATCGACATCCAAATTGGCCAGATTATCAACAATTTTGTTAGCTTCCCGAAAGACATGTTGGGCTTTTCTATCCCGTCTTCCCTGGAAAAGGATCCTAGCCTCTTCAACAATTGTTTTAATCCTCCAAGGAGGTGTTTTCCAATTATTGAGAAGATTTATAACATGCATAGATTCTCCTTCTACGATCAAATTTCCTTCTAATTCTTGAGTCATTTTAAGGCCTCTCCACATAGCTCTATCTTCAGCTTCGTTGTTCGTCCTTGTTCCCAAATATTTAGAAAATGCAAGCATTATATTCCCATTATGATCTCACATAATCCCACTAATGCCTACTCTTCTAGGATTTTCCTTAGCTGCTCCATAAAAATTAAGCTTAAACCAACCCATAGGAGGTGGAGACCACTTAAAATTGGCTCTGCAATTGACTACCCTAGGCACAGACTCATATAACAAGGTTAAGCTTAAATATTGAGCAATCATGGTCTCCTGCAGATGAGGTTTACAACTATAAAAAGGGATAAGGTTCACATTCTCGTTGGCAAAGGATAGGATCCTAGCAATGATAGTTTGATGATCATGGATAGACTCATTAAAGACTCTATGGTTCCTTTCTAACCACACCTACCAAAGATAGTGATTGAGAGAAATTTTCCACATGTATCTAAGTCTTTGGCTTGAAAAGGGGCAAGGCCACTGGATGAAAAAATCAAGTACGGTGGTTGGTTTAACCCATGAAATATTGAAGGCCTGAGAAACCCCACTTAGGAGAATTAAGGAAAAAGGGGATCAAGGAAAATGTGATAAATGGTCTCCCAATTAGCCCTACATAGATAACAACAATTAGTGATACAAATACCTTTATGCATCATATTATCAATGGTTAGAATTCTTCCTTGGATAACCAACCATGAAAAGACTACAATTTTTGGAATTAAATTTTTTATCCAAACTAAGTCCTTTTGGAGGACAAAATCCTTGTCATCAAGCAGAAGCTTGTAACCTGATTTAATAGTGAACTGCTCATTTTCCATAGGAGCCCAGGTCACTTGATCTTCCTTGGGTCTCATGGGGATAAACTATTGCCCGATAATGTTACAAAGATCATTTGATTCCGCTTGAAATCCTTGAATTCTTATTTATTTCCACTTCATTCTACCTCTGTCCTCAACCATATAATCGAAGACTTTTTTGTCAATGAGTTCTTCCGTGATATCTTTGATTTGGGCTAAGTTAGGATATTGCGTTAGTGGTTCGTCCTTAGCCCACCTATCATTCCAAAAATTTATCCTCTCACCATTGCCTAAAACCCATATTAAACCTTTTTTGATGATTTCCTTACAATTAAGAATTGCTTTCCAAAAAGCAGAACCTATGATTGGAACTGAGTCACTTAGAAATTCCATATTTTGAAGATACTTTCGTTTGATGATAGTTTCCCATTCATTTTATTCACCAGAAATGAGATGCCACGTCTTCTTAACTAGTAAAGCTAAATTTATATGAT